>OX438888.1:18259819-20659819 GCA_949316265.1 Diarsia mendica | reverse complement strand
ATACAAAGCATTGTATTTAATAAACATACTTTTGTTTAAAAAAGTAATGATTTGGCTATCCATCGTAAATGCGTCCTTAACTGTTCAAAATTCTACGAAAAAAATTAAAAGCCATACATACAATTCTTACCAGTCCCATGCACAGTCTCATCTACGGAAGGAGGCGGTGACGGCGAGCGCGATAGCTTGAGATCGTATTTCCCTTCCTTGCCCATGCGATACGAGTTGGTGCCACCCGCATCCCATGCTACCCGCACCCATCCATCTTCACCTAGCTCTCCTATGACACGACCTTCGCCACCGGGGACACCGTCCTGAGAAACAATTGAAGTTTTTTAGTATTGGCGAAAGTAATTGATCCTATTTACTTGAACGAACTATGAAACATATTTATAAAAGCAAATAAAAAATGGGAATAAAGCCCGCCCATTATGATATGCCAGTTTATATGTTTCAGCCTCATGTAATAAGGTGGAGCCTATTGCCATCAACAGGGCACAGCCTCGAACGAGAGATTCGTGATGTAAAAAACTAATAGCACTTTGCCCGAGCCAGCAATTAAGAACTTTATGAACGGCAGTCGCAAGCGCGACCGATGAAGCAGTCTGCTAGTTTATAATATGGTGTACATATTACAGAGCATTCTATTTGTTATCTATTCAATAAAGAGCAATAAGGTGGTTTTCTAATAAATAATTGGGACGTGGATAGAACTAATTCGAAAATGCTTAAAAATGAATTCAGAAGAAAATTTGTTAGAGTTTGAAAAGTTGGATAGAAGTTTTATTTACCTGATCACCCCACTTCCAATCTTTGCCTCTCACAACTCGGGTGCCGATCTTCATGAGTGAGGCTAGTTCTGGACCTGATAACGAGGCTCCTCGAGCGCGGGCACCCAGCCTCTCGTCTTCGAATATTATCAGGCAATCCGCTGAAAGAAAAGCTATACTTTTTTCTAACCGAATTCTTAAAAAGGAGGTCTTAGTGGTCCGATTTAAAAAAAAATAATTCGTAAAAGAACTAATTGACATCTAATTCGGTGTTCAAGGTCTGTACTGATTTATAAACCACATAGATAACTAAATAATTATTTAGACGACCTTAAGAACAAAAAAAAATCCTGTTTAAATCTTGACTTACATTTCGACTTCAATCCATTACATATTAGAGATGTAAGCTGAGTTGTATCGCCTCCGATTTGCTTCAGTAAAGTAAGGCAGGAGCTTAAAGCTCCACCGTTAATTAGCTGCTCCAATTCTGGACCCTGACACCCCTCTATGAGAAGTGATAGTAGCGTTATCAAGAACCTGAAAATAAAGTTATCAAGTATATTTTTATTCAGAAATTCAAGCTGTGGGAAATTAAATGTTGCACGTGTTTGATAATCTGATACTTATAGTTAAAGTTTTGCAACTATTTACTTCTGACTTTTATCAAAAATGGTCGGCTAAAAATCATCATAGACTCATCAGTTGATTTTATTTGAGATATATTAAGTATTCAAGTCATAAAAAAGTCATATTTCTAATTACAAATTCACGTAAATTAATTAATGTAATTTATTTATTTAGATAAATAATTGAATTGTTGCATATTGTTTCAAAAATAAAAACTATTAATGTGTGATGCATGGATTAAAAGACTTTTAATTTTAATTTATTCATGTACAGTTTGCGGTAATAAATTTCAGTGAAAACCAAAACCAGGTCTAGACAAAAAGAGCATGGATAAAAATCTAACCTGGCTCTCGATGGTCGATTCAACAACGCATGCGCTCCATAATTAGCGCTCATTTTCAACGGTAGCGCCTGAGAATGTTCTCCCTCCAAAACTCTCGCTTTCAACTCAATCAGTATAAAATCCATAAGCTTAGACCTTTCTAGAAGAACCATGTACTTAGAGTACGGTATCACAGATTCTATGCCAATCAATGGATGGGTCAGCGGTATCGTAGGTTTTAAAGGTATGAAAGGAACTGCGGCAGCCATACAAGCGCCTAGTAAGCCGGCAAGGGCCGCGTATTTGATGCTATCAGACATCGTTTGTGACGAGTTTAGAATTGTATTGATCATGCAGTACCCGTTCTTCCTTATTTCTGCTCTTTGTACCTGAAATTGGACCATTTTTTTTAAGAATTTATAGTATAAACTTAACTGTCACGAGCTATTTATAATAAAATACCAAATTGAACGTCATTTTTTATTATAAGGTAGATATTCATTTGGAGATCTCATACCTGACAATACAATGCTCTTCTTAGTATGTCTATATCACAGGGTTCTTCAGTCATGACAAAGTCGATAATGGCTATTGTTAAACCTTGTTGCTCTTGAGTTACTTCTTCCAGCAACCAGTATAAATCTAAAACAGAAAAGCATCAATGAATGAATCTACTAATATGAGAAAGGAAGAAAGTGTGCTTGGTCATAATATGTTGATTAGTCCTTTCGCGTCGCAACGAAATCAACTTTTTATAAAGGGATAAAAAAAAATGACAAACGAGTATCTTTTACCCCACGATAATGAGTATCTTTTTGGAAAAATCACGCTTCCTGTGGGAGCCGTCGCGACTAAAACGATACAAATAACATACAAAAAGAAAACCCGTGTAAATTATGAAGAAAATGAATTACCTTTCTCTTCACACGCAAGTCTCGAAACCCACGCATTAACAAACTTATTCCTCTCAGAATTATCATCATCCTTTTCCTCATCAGCCATAATCAAATCAGCTTTCAGATCATCAGCTAGCAGCATCACTTGCTTCTCACTCTCCATCGATTCTTTAAGAATCGAGTTATCGGTAATATCATTAATCGATGAAATCGACATTTCGTTCGTTGGGGTTTTATCATCGTTGTCCTTGTCTAACAAATCATCTCGATCTCCTTTGTCTTTGTCGCCGCGGCATTCATTCTTCATATCATCATTATTTGACGCATTTTTCAAATCTTTCTCTAAAGGTTTGTCTTTTATTTTTAAGGTCACTTTAGATCGGAGCATGGGCTCTTTTATGGGGGCTGTAGTTTCGTGGTGTACTTTCAAAGGTTCCACCACAATGCATGGTGCGTCTTCGGGCGTTTTCGAAGCTTGGGCGATGGATGATTTTATGAGAAGTGCGTCACCCTGTAGGAGGCTGCTAGTGGCTTTGAACATACTTTTACTTAGACTATTCTGTCTGTTTCTGAGATCCTTCGTAGTTTCGAAGCTGTAAAGAAAGATGATATCGTAATGTCGTTCAAAGTTATCAAGCAATTAATTCAAAGGTAAGCTACAGAACTATTATTGTTACCATTTACTGAATCCGGGCGTCTTGGCTGCTCGCATGACTTTTTGGAATATTTTCTTAGCAGTGGGTGCTTTATGGGATGGTGGTCTAGAGTGTAATGCTGAAACGGCAGGAGACATCGCTGCACGGACTTCGTGTAGAAGGAACCGAGCCCTTTCTAAAGGCGCTGCGCATACCTAGACATATTACGTTGCTGTAGTAAGACATAATATAAAAGTCAATAATATAAGAATCATAGAAACAGAAGATCTCGGGTAACATACCTCCTTATAACCACGTGAAAGCTGCTGTCGTGTTCTCATTAAAGTCCATTTGCTTTGCTGTACAGCTTTTACGATTTCAGACATCGCAGGAGACAGCTTTACTTCGCCTTTGTCCATTTCTAAAATAAATTTTGGTTGCTTATCTTCTTTTAATCATAGTTATCCATTCCATTAAATTAGACATCAACAACAACATTCAAATCCAAGTCTATAGACGCTTAAAAAAACTTCTCGAAACTGAATATCGCTAAGCTGACAATGGAGATGGCTAAATGACTGCCTCCAGCATCTATAGGAATTCCACACTGACTCGTAGTATTTAAACAATCAAACATTAATTATTTAGAGTTAAATAATTTCATAGAAGTTGCGTGAACTTAAGAAAAAGCAAAAATTAAATCTCAAAATCTCTCTCTCTACATTGACATAAAATCAATGATATTATAAAGAAAGATACGCCATGTTCATACTGAATGCAGATATCGTTGCGTTCTACGACAGCGATAGATAATACGGAACATATAAGATAGAAAGAGATAGCTAGTTGCTAAACTGCAACAATTGCCTTAGTTTGTCCTCAACAATTTGTGCGTACTAATGCGATATCTACCTCTTTTTATTTATAATATCATTGCATAAAATGGTGAAATACTTGTAATACAGCTGTTAGTTGCTATAGCAACTGCAAGCTAAGGATGGACCATATCGATTTTCAGAATGTCAAATCGAAGCAGTAATTATATCGATTTTTGATAACAGTTATCAAAACGATTTATTTTCTGAAACTAAGAAGTGGTAATCAGAGTTCTTGGTGGGAATCTATGGCGTGCAATTCAGTGTCTTATTTAGTTCCTTGTTATTGTGTTTTGAAAATGGGGTTGTTAAGGACGCATTCCCGATTGATAAGTCAAATCATTACTTTTTTAAACAAAAGTATGTTTATTAAATACAATGCTTTGTATTTTTAAAATGTTTTTGCTGCTTATTGTAGATAGATGTGCAAGGTACAATTCTTAACTATAAATATAATTTTAGATATGTCCAGTTTCTCAATAAATGTACCGAAGTGAAAAATTTTACTTCGGTACATTTATTGAGAAACTGGACATATCTAAAATTATATTTATAGTTAAGAATTGTACCTTGCACATCTATCTACAATAAGCAGCAAAAACATTTTAAAAATACAAAGCATTGTATTTAATAAACATACTTTTGTTTAAAAAAGTAATGATTTGACTTATCAATCGGGAATGCGTCCTTAAAGTGACAGTCGATTCTTCCCAATTACACTTAATTAAATCAAAATAAAATAAAATAAGGGACAGCTTCGAAGTATGGTTATTCGTTTAATCGTGCTACATATTTTGCGTCGAAAAATACTAACTGATGAATAGTGATCGGCAAAAAGTAGTTCTATTTGTTTCTTTTAATCACTTTGATTATTTTATTGATTCTGTTACACTTGTATCTTCTCATCTCTAAAAATAAGGATTTGGATTTTTTTATTGTTGATGGCATTAGGACCATATCAGGTTAAACAAGCTCGGTCATACTAAATAAAATAAAAAAAATAAAAATAAAAAAGCCTTTTAATTCATGCATGCAATTTTCGCTTTTTATAAAGTTGTTAGTTTTACATTTTACTTAACCTAGTATTACTTTTTATTATTAATTTATTAAATAAGCTATGCAAGAACCCCGTCTTCACAGGTGAAGGCCTCCTCCAAAGTAAGCCAATTGTCCCGGTCTTGGGCTACTTCTGTCCAATGTGGACCGGCGATGTTTTTAATTTCATCGTCCCATCTTCTCATGGGCCTTCCTATGCCTCTTTTGCCGAGCGGTCCATTCCATGTCGTTACTCGTCTGGTCCAACGTTGATCTGGGAGTCGTGCTACATGGCCGGCCCACTTCCATTTCAATTTTTTCGCATACTGTAGAGCATCTGTGGATTTTGTTAGTTTTCTTATTTTTGTATGCCTTATTTTTTGTATTTTTCTTATACTAAGCATGCTCCGCTCCATCCCTCGTTGGCAGGTTCTAACTTTTTCCTCAATGTTGTTCGTAAACTTCCATGTTTGGCAGCCGTATGTCAGGCATGGTAGTAGGCATGAGTTCATGACTTTGGTTTTTAAGAGTATAGGCAGGTTACTCTTGAATATTTCTCGCAGTTTCCAATATTTGTTCCAGGTGCTGTGTGTCCGTCTTTCGATTTCCTTCTCGTTGTTTTTCTTATTAAAGCTTATTTGTTTGCCTAGGTATATATCGTCGGGTGACAGGAAAAAATCACTAAGTAACAAATGTAAACAATGGAGTAATTAGCATTTTGATAGTTTTTTTTATGTCAAAATTTCATTTTATGAAACAATTTTTTTGATTTATACGGTTATGATGCATTATAATCTACAATTTGTTACTATTAACCAATTTTATAGAAATATCGTTTTATTTAGGAATTATTAATTAAAAAGTACTTAATGAGTTTTTCCAGGAAAAAAAAAACATGAATAATGGGACTTAGTGAAATAATTGATACTGTTTAGTAATAAAAACTTTTAATGTTTTAATAATAAAATAGACAAAAACTGGCCAAGTGCAAGCTGAACTTGCAAATGAAGGGTTCCGTACCATAATAGTAGGGAAGCCCGCTTTAATTTGTATTATATCTTGATAAAGTGGCAACAGAAAAACTTATTTTGTGATAAGTTGGTTTTTCATAGTGTTTGTATGAATGACAAAGTTATATTTGCGGTTTTTGAAATGTGCTGTATCTCAAAAACTATTATCTATATATCGTTCAAACCAATTTTGATTGATTTGGTTTATTTTTATGGTTCTGTAGCCGAATGGCAAAAAACGGAACCCTCATAGATTCGTCATGTCTGTCTGTCCGTCCGTATGTCACAGCCACTTTATTCGGGAACTATTAAGACTACACAGTTGAAACTTGGTAGGTAGATGTATTCTGTGTACGCTTTCCGATTTTTGTAGGTACCAAAATTTAAAAAAAATAGAATAATAAGGGGGGTGACCCCATACATGCAACTGAAACTAAAAAAAACTTTTTTCATGAAACCTATTTGTGTGGGGTATTTATAGATAGGTCTTTAAAAATGGCATTGAGATTCCTAAAACCATTTTTTCTCAGAGTCAACCGTTTGAAAGATAGACACTTTCAAAGTGGTAAAATGTGTGTCCCCCCTCTCTAACTATTAAAATAAAAGAGTGACAAATCTAAAAAAAAAAATGCCGTAGATCGTAATTTAAACTTTCAACCAAAATTGTTTTGAACAATATATAATGAATAGTTTTTGAGATATAGCACATTTAAAAAACTGCAAATATAACTTTGTCGTTCATACAAACACTAGGAAAAACCAACTTATCACAAAATTATGTTATTCTGTTGCCACTTTAACAAGAAATAATACAAATTAAAGGGGGCTTCCCAACTACGGTGGTACGGAACCCTTCATGTGCAAGTCCGACTTGCGTTTGACCAGTTTTTTATACGGCCAACAATTAAAAATGCTTCAGTCACTCACTAACGTCAAACTAACTTTTGACACTGACACTGGGGCGGTCAAGAATGGTGCCAGGTAAAACTAATTAAGTGTAAGAAGTGCACTTTTACCTGCCGAGTTTAGCAAATATTTTGAACTTAGTGAGTTTTGCTTCTTGGAATTCCGTAGATTAATGCACCTATGGATATAATGACTTTTTCTTGGGATAGTTATTGACATTTTAATGTACTTAGTGTAAAAATAACATTTTCCTATTTTTTGTACTTGGTGACTTTTTCCTGTCACCCGACGATATATTGATCCGTATATTTCAGTGGTTCCCCTCCCGCGGTTATCATTTTCTCTGTGCTGTTAGTCATCACCATGGTTTTTGCTAGGTTCATTTCAAGGCCCACTTCCATACTTGCTCTATGTAGAGATCCAATCATATGTTGAAGTTGCGCGTGCGTTTCTGATATTATTACTAGATCGTCTGCGAAGCGGAGGTGGTTCAGATATTTACCATTTATGTTTATACCGTATTTCTTCCAGTCCAGCTGCCTAAAGATAGATTCTAGTACTGCTATGAATAATTTCGGAGATAAGGGGTCCCCTTGTCTCACGCCTCTCTTGATGGGAAAACTCGGTCCTTTGGTTTCTAACTTGACTCTACCTGTGCTATTTTTGTAGAGACTCCTGATAACTTCAAGGTACTGTTGCTCTACACCTTGGTTTTTGAGGGCTTCCCATATGCTTTCATGTGACACCGTATCGAATGCTTTCTGGTAATCAATGTAGGCAATGTAGAGAGGTCTCCGTTTCTCTTGGTACTTTTCTATAAGTAGTCCCAGTGTATGGATCTGGTCTATGGTTGAGAAACCCTTTCTAAAGCCTGCTTGCTCGACTGGTTGGTTTAGTTCTAGTGGTATGCTTATCCTTTTGTTGATGATTGACGAGAAGAGTTTGTAAATAGATGATAGTAAGCTAATCGGCCTGTAGTTTGAGATATCTTTGGAGTCACCCTTCTTATAGATCAAAATGATGTTTGATTCAGTCCATTGTAATGGTATCTCAGCTGTTTTTAATATGTAATTGAACAGGTTTGCTAAAGGTAGAGCTAGTAATGTTTTGCCAGTCTTTAAGGCTTCGTTGTGTACGTAGTCTGACCCTGGACTCTTGTCACTTTTCAACCTGGTTATTGCCTCTAGTATCTCTGATTCAGTAATTTCACTCACTTCGCTTGTTTCCGCAGAGCTTTCCGATGTAATATTTTTTATGTGGGGCTTTTCGCTGTATAGGTTCCTGTAGAAACTAGTAGCCACTTCTATGATTTCTTTGCGATTGTGTTTGGTTTTTCCTGATGACTTTAATCCCGCTATCCATAGTTTATTTGTTGTTAACTCTTTATAAGCTTTTTTGGTACTTCCTGACTGCTTCAGATGTTTTGTAATTATATTTTGCCTGTGTTTAGCGTAGTCGTTTTTAATGTACTTGCTAATAAGTTTATACAGAGCTGCCAGTTCGTTTTTTTCTCTTCGGGATTTTTTTTTAGTTTTATGCAATGTTCTCCTTCTGTCTATAAGTTGCACAGTGCGTGGTGATAATATTCCATGGGCTTTGGGATCAGTGCTGGTTGAATGGGCTTCTCGTAGGCTTTGAGTAATTGTGTTGATTAACTTCGTATAATGTGTTTGTATGCATTTAGACTCTTGCCAGTTCGGTAGTTCTGCCATGTTGATGGCCAGTCTCTCTCTGAACTTCTGTGTTTCTTTTTCATTCTTTAAGAACGCCATTTCACTGTTTTTATAATTGGCTCTCCTTTTTCTTGTGTTATTTAGAAGTATACTTGCTCTGACTGGTCTATGATCCGAGGAATAGATAATACTTAGAACTTCCATATTTTGAAATAAATTCGGACGGTTAGATAGGATAAAATCAATCTCGTTTCTGTGTTTGTTGTTTGGTGAGCACCATGTCCATCTGCGTTTTGGTTTTTTCTTAAAGAAGGTGTTCAGTATGGAGAGTTTATTTTCAGTAGCGAAATCGATTAGTTTCTGGCCTCTGCCATTTCTCTCTCCATATCCATAAGATCTCATTACAAGGTGTTCACTTTGCTGCGGTTGACCTATTTTGGCATTAAAATCGCCCATTAAGATGTAGTCCTTGTGAGCTGCTTCTATAGCTTGTGTTATAGTTTTATAGAAGAGCGTAATTTCTTCTTCTTTGGCTGCCTCTGTGGGTGCATATACTTGTATTAATGATAATTTGTATTCATCAAAGGTGAGGTTTAACAGGGCCACACGTTCTGTAAAGCCGGTGAAGCTTTCTATATTTTGTTTGAAAGATTTGTCTATAATAAAGCCCACTCCGTGCCTACCAGGTGTTTGGCCCATGTAGCATAGGATGTAGTCACTGTATTCTTCGATGTTGGTTCCAAGCCGCCTTACTTCAGATAATCCCATTATGTCGCAGTTTATTGTCTTCAAGGCTTCAAATAATTCTGTAAGACGTACGTGGGAAGCAAGTGTTCTGACATTGTAGGTAATGAGGTGAAGTTTTTGTCCTTGTTTTTCTCGAATTTTAGAGTTTCTCTTTGGAGGGTTTTGATCATAATCTTCCTCGGGGATCAACCGGATTGGAAAATGTGTGTTTTGTTTTTTCTTCTGTTTATTATTGTTGGAAATTGGTTTTTGATTAGAGGAGGGTAGGGGCGCTAATTGCTATTTGTTTATGTCTTGATTGTTTTTTCTGTTTGTTTTATTAAATACCAAGTAGTTAGTTAAAGATGTCTTTGTGCCTCCTTCCGATACACTTGGTTGGCCTTGTTTCGGTGAAGGCGTAGAATCAGTTTTATTTTTCTTCGGCACCTGCATTCTGTTGTCTTCCTGAAGCTGCTGGTTGGTCTGATTGGTCTCCGGAGATAATTGTAGATTCCTTTTTTTGCTAGTTGTTGAGTCAGATGTTTTCCCAACTATTACTAATTTATCGTACTTAATTATGGCTTTGTTTCCGTTTTCTTTTTCCAATTTGATTTGGCTCTGTAGCTCTTTTCTTTTTTCTAGAACATTTGGCGGATAGTCCTCTTTGATATAGTACTCGGTATCATTTAGATATTTTCTATTTTTAAGTATATTGATTTTAGTGCCAAGTGACGTGAATGTTACCACAATAGGGCGGGGTTTATCCTTTTTTATTCCTATTCTTCTTATTACCTGTATGTCCTTGCAGTCAAGTTTAACTTTTAAGTGTTTCTCAATGAATACTATGATGCTGCTCTCCTGCTCCGAATATGAATGTTCGGTTTCCTCCATTCCGAAGAACACGAGATTTCTTTGACGCGCCTGTTTTTCTAGGATACAAATTCTCTTTTCCTGGTTTTCCACCTTTTCCTTAAGTAGATCGTACTTTTCATCCCATTTAACGAATTTTTCTTCGAGAATCTTGTTGAAGTTTTGAGTTACTTGTTCAGTTACTTTTTTCCCGTTTTCCAGTATTGTTGTTTTTTGTTCATCGAGCTCATTTTGTATCTTACGAAGAGCAGCTAGTACTTCCTCCATTATGCTGGAATTTAGTTTTGATGTCTTGTTATATAGTAGCACAATAGGTGGCTCGTAGCGGGACTAGTTTGACCGAATGTAATACAAATCCCATGTAGATGGTGGCGACATTTGTGGCTGATAGCAGAACTATTTAGGAATTGCAGTGGTACACCCAATGTTACGTACAAAGCAGCGCCTTGTGCGGCGAGTAGCTGAATCTCTTGAGTATTGTCGGTAAAACAGTACAGCTTAGTAGTAGTTGTTCTATCCTCCGCTAGATGTCACTGTTCATCACCGTTTGCGATCGATGTTTTGGCATGTTTTTTTACCATATAAAGTGAATACTTTAGGTTATGATTTATATCACTTAATTATTAAGGAGTTCCAAGTGTATGTTTCTTCGATATTCGGTGGTAGCTATTGCTTGACTTTTAATTCAGGTGTTTCACAGCACGATAGCGTTACAAACTTACAACGGAAAGTCATTCGTTTTGGTTTGTTTGATTTTGGCAAGTTTAGCACTATTACTGCGATTAAAGTTTTGCACTTCACTTTTTTGTGGTGAATTAAAGTTCGCTAACACTTTATAAAGTCTTTTTTCGTAGTTAAACGCTGTATTTCACTTCCAAACTAAATTAATTACACAGAGTCGATGTTGACAGTAGCACCTCAGCGCCCTCTCCCCGGTCCGGTCCCTCGGTCATACTACGGAGAGCATATTAGAGCAAATGGTACTTATGATATCGAAGTGTGCCCGGATCTTGAAAGATTAATACATTTAGGGGGATCAAGACCTCAACTTTTAAGAGGCCGAATAAGATCAAGGCATATTAGACAAAAAATATACTACGTGTATATTTTATATGAAAGCCAAACTACAATTAATAATCCTCTGGATGACATACTGTCATATTACTGCAGCTGTATTGTGGGGAACAGAACTCTGGGCTGTTGCTGTCATGTAATGACAGTGATCTGGTATCTGGGATGGGCTAGACATCAGAACACGCTATCCGCTCCGGCTTCATTTTTAGATAATGTTCTTTTAAGAATAACAGAATAGAATAAAATAATTCACATTTTTGTTGTTTTATTTTCAATATTTTTTATGTTCAGCCCATTATTATTGTATCGATTTTGCTACACTTGAATTTCAATCCCATCACTAAAAAAATCAAACGTCATATGTCAGATGTCGTTTGAATGCTTTGCCGTTTGCATGTTCGTTGTGCATATTTATTTTGGATTTTCAATGACCCTCGCTCGCCTACTTACGGACCTCTCGCTACTCGACACAGACAGAACACCACCATAGGAACATTGTCTGCGAAACCCGTCTTTATTTTACTCATTTGGATGAGTCCGTTAGGTTTTACAAGAGTAAACACGCGGGTGGGAGTAATTTTTGCGCGGATTGCAGAAAGGCCGTTGTATTACATTTTTAGGTGCAATTACCCCTTTGTGTATATTTACTAAAGTACCACGACGTGAAACCGGGGTGGCTCGTTTAGTCTATAATACAATTATATCAATTTCAATGCAGATACATCCAAATGCCTAAGTAAAAGTCCATAGCAATGACATTTGTTTGCAGTTTTATACGTATTGACGTAGGAGCTAAACGATTTTATTTTCACTATTTTCAACATATGATCAACTTCCGAAAGTGTTTTTTATATGAAATACTAATATTCAGCTATTCAGCGTTGCATTTTGCTAAGTGTCATGTTTATAGATGCTTGCTTCACTCGTCCTAACTGAATTTAGCCATCTCCTTTGGTCAACATTTTGAAAGTTTAAAACCTTTGAAAGCAGAAAGTGGCCCGAAAATTATTTACAAATTTAAACTTGTTGTAGTTTCTTGTACTCGTGGGCTTTGGACGTGGAAATAAATTAACAATCTTGCTTACCAGCCATAGCAGTTGCCAGCGCATGCTCCTTCAGTCCAGCGTGGTACAATAAAGCCGCTAGCAGAGCTCGACGCAGCTCTTCTAGCGGATGTTCAGGCGGGAAGTGTGGTGCGCAGCCTTCGCGTCTTTCACAAGCCCACCATAGGTGTAGAGCTAGAGGATCCTGAATGGACAACATTTATGTTGTATTACTGACACAACGACATAATTATATGAATATTCTAAGTAATGTCACTCAGCGTAATGGTTGTTTAAATACCCCTAAAGAAGCCGAAAGGTACTTGATCTTTCATCATTGAGATATTTTTTTACTCTTAACATTTTAGGTACAGAGATATTGCAGGTAAAAGTTCCTATTTTTCCACGTGTTTTTAACCTTTTGAGCGCCACAGTCACGTATAGGCGACAAGCCAAAAAAGTACCTTACTTCAGGATCCTTTAGCTCTACTTTTTGGCTTGCGCCTACACTTAACTGTGGCCGTCAAAAGGTTAAGGACAGGTTTTAAATGTTGTACCTTCACTTTTAAAATTGTAATATCTCCACTCCTCCAATAACGATTCAAAGCTTCCACCAGCACAATGGTTGAGTATTACAATGATCTTGTAATAGGTACCCACAACATTGTGCTGCTGATTGATGCTATGATTTTTCACGCCAAAAAAAGTCGATTCCCAGCAATATTTTTGCGTGTAGTTATTAAGTTTGATTTACGCAATGGTTGGCAGAACGAGTATGTATACGAAGATACTTACATGTAACTTAGGTTCAGCAAGCGCATGTAGCAACGCCTCAGCTCTGGCCGGGGACTGCGCGACGTTAACACGAGGTGGGGGGCGCGGCGGGCGAGACGTACGTGTTGGTGCGGGCGCTTCACCGGCCGGACTGTTGCCGCCTGTGGAGGACCCACTGCGGGCCTCTGCTTTCTCTTCGTCGAAGGGGTTTGTGAGTTGTGGGACCTGTGATAATGTTGGTAATTACATAGTTGGTCATCACAATTTCTATGAAACTTGTCTCTGTATCTAACTAATGATAGATGCATCGGGCTAGTGTCCGCAACTCCACGCCCGGAGCGTGGGTTTTGCGTGCGGGTGGGAATCTTATTCGATCCACCGAAACTAATGATTTGACAGAAACAGATGTTTGAAATATGACTAGCGATTAAAGTATTTACCCCCTTTTAGTATTTGAGGGCTTTAAAAGGATTATATTTTTGACGTGATAACGTCTTATAAATCGATAAACACCGGCTGCACGTACGAAAAAGTGTCACGTTCCATTTAAGCCAAGGGTGCAAGCAAGAGCGCGCAACAAGCGATAAAGGGGCTAAATCGGCCTAAGCGTTCGGTTTGTGATTTCTCGTTGATTTATCGTCCGTTAACCGTTGTACAACACATACCTGCAGGCCTCCTCTCAAGAACACTGCGGCGGCATACGGCGCAGCATCTCTCTCGGCCTGCTGTACTGGCAGCGAGCGCGCCAGGCGAGACCCGCACTGTGTCAGACTCACGGCTACGTTGTGCTGACAGTATGTTAACAACACATACCTGCAGGCCTCCTCTCAAGAACACTGCGGCGGCATACGGCGCAGCATCTCTCTCGGCCTGCTGTACTGGCAGCGAGCGCGCCAGGCGAGACCCGCACTGTGTCAGACCCACGGCTACGTTGTGCTGACAGTATGTTAACAACACATACCTGCAGGCCTCCTCTCAAGAACACTGCGGCGGCATACGGCGCAGCATCTCTCTCGGCCTGCTGTACTGGCAGCGAGCGCGCCAGGCGAGACCCGCACTGTGTCAGACCCACGGCTACGTTGTGCTGACAGTATGTTAACAACACATACCTGCAGGCCTCCTCTCAAGAACACTGCGGCGGCATACGGCGCAGCATCTCTCTCGGCCTGCTGTACTGGCAGCGAGCGCGCCAGGCGAGACCCGCACTGTGTCAGACTCACGGCTACGTTGTGCTGACAGTATGTTAACAACACATACCTGCAGGCCTCCTCTCAAGAACACTGCGGCGGCATACGGCGCAGCATCTCTCTCGGCCTGCTGTACTGGCAGCGAGCGCGCCAGGCGAGACCCGCACTGTGTCAGACCCACGGCTACGTTGTGCTGACAGTATGTTAACAACACATACCTGCAGGCCTCCTCTCAAGAACACTGCGGCGGCATACGGCGCAGCATCTCTCTCGGCCTGCTGTACTGGCAGCGAGCGCGCCAGGCGAGACCCGCACTGTGTCAGACCCACGGCTACGTTGTGCTGACAGTATGTTAACAACACATACCTGCAGGCCTCCTCTCAAGAACACTGCGGCGGCATACGGCGCAGCATCTCTCTCGGCCTGCTGTACTGGCAGCGAGCGCGCCAGGCGAGACCCGCACTGTGTCAGACTCACGGCTACGTTGTGCTGACAGTATGTTAACAACACATACCTGCAGGCCTCCTCTCAAGAACACTGCGGCGGCATACGGCGCAGCATCTCTCTCGGCCTGCTGTACTGGCAGCGAGCGCGCCAGGCGAGACCCGCACTGTGTCAGACTCACGGCTACGTTGTGCTGACAGTATGTTAACAACACATACCTGCAGGCCTCCTCTCAAGAACACTGCGGCGGCATACGGCGCAGCATCTCTCTCGGCCTGCTGTACTGGCAGCGAGCGCGCCAGGCGAGACCCGCACTGTGTCAGACCCACGGCTACGTTGTGCTGACAGTATGTTAACAACACATACCTGCAGGCCTCCTCTCAAGAACACTGCGGCGGCATACGGCGCAGCATCTCTCTCGGCCTGCTGTACTGGCAGCGAGCGCGCCAGGCGAGACCCGCACTGTGTCAGACTCACGGCTACGTTGTGCTGACAGTATGTTAACAACACATACCTGCAGGCCTCCTCTCAAGAACACTGCGGCGGCATACGGCGCAGCATCTCTCTCGGCCTGCTGTACTGGCAGCGAGCGCGCCAGGCGAGACCCGCACTGTGTCAGACCCACGGCTACGTTGAACGCACATGTTGATAGAATGTGGTGAGTGCGAAGACTTGCTGCGCTTTCCTGTGTAAAACATGAATATTGTTAATAATTTCGAAGGTTAATCGCCTTAAGGGGACCTAGTACTCGCCAAAATAGTCTAAATTGGCGGTCATTCAGAAGTTCGGAACAAAGGCAGCAAGAATGTTAGGGATCGTCAATAGGTGACTGCATATATTGGCCCAACAATCTAATTTTAACAACGCTCAATTAAACCGCCAGATTAAGTAGCAATAATGACATCAAAGATGGATTTCGACGTTAATTCCAACAAGTTTGAGTTTAAACTTTAGACCTGTAATATTTTTTATTTATTTTTCGCCCACACTCGTAAGCGTATCCGATCGCGCCTGATCGACAGCGCTTAGTGAGGTTTCAATAGAATGTAGGACTTGTGATAATGATGGGATGGATGGATATTCGTTTCTCTTTCTCGTAAAAACTACTGAATGCTTTTGGATGAAAGAATGAACTCACATAAACTCTATGACTGTAGACCTGATCAGCATACAGTCCCACACATTTCTCCGTGACCCTCGACAGATAGGCAGCATGTGGGTCCACGCTCATAGCGGCCGTTGCATCAGAACCGCGCAGCTTTCGTATCATCTCGACGGTACTAGCACTCTCGCACTCGAAGTTTTCGACGTCAAACACATGGCCCGCTATAATGACCCACGAACCGCCATCCTTTATGTGGTTTTGGATATCGCATCTGGAAAAAATGTGTTGGTTAGTAATAGTCTCGTTTTATTGTAAGTAATTGAATGGGTCGGTAAAAAGGCAGCTGCATCGAAAACATATTCCGTAGAGACCTACCTCAGGGCTAAACCATCATCAGGGCCATCTATACATTAAGTCACACTTTAAGAGGGGGGAGAGATCAAGAAGTCGAGATCTAAGAATCAGAAAACGAAATCGAACTATTATCGGTAAACTTAAAAATAATTCCAACTATATCGGTATAAACATGTAAAATTGTAAAATATGTGCGCCCTAGGGAGGGGGAAGCTGATCTTCTTGGTAGCGCGTCCATGACAATAATTAAATAGAGTCAGTCCAAAATTTTGCGATGAGTTTGGCATTTTCAGTTCTGTCTATCAGCTCCTGTGATTTGCAATTATAGGGACCTGGGTGCAAGAAAGGAGCCTCCCGAGTTGACGGATCCACTGAACTTCTATACGTCTGACACACCCTGGGCAGTCAGTGAGTTCCCACGATGACAATCCCAAGGGGAAGCCGATGTCGGGGCCGCGGATTTTTGTACTAGATGACGTGGCCTCGGCGCAAGGGCAAAGAAGGAACATGGGTTCGGTTTTTAGTCAGTAGAAGTCTGACACTCCCCTTCGGTCTGCCCAAGAGCGGGGGGGGTCATTCGATGATTTTCCACCCACCAAAAAAAAAAAAGGGGAAGCCGATGTTTCTTGGACACTTAGCCCTGGTCGCAGCAGCCAAGCAAGCGGCGTCTAACTTGGCAGCCGAGGGTAGAGAATTGGCGGCGTCATCACAAGCGCATTATCTCCAATAAGGTTACTTACTTGCGAAAAATACTTTTCTTAAGCGGGTGTTTCTTGGACACTAGCCCCGGTCAGCCTAGCAAGTCGGCGTCTAACTTGGCAGCCGAGGGTAGAGACTTTGCGGCGTCATCACAAGCGCATTACATCTCCTATAAGGTTACTTACTTGCGAACAATACTGTTTTTAAGCTGATGTTTCTTGGACACTAGCCCCGGCCAGCCAAGCAAGTCGGCGTCTAACTTGGCAGCCGAGGGTAGAGACTTGGCGGCGTCATCACAAGCGCATTAAATCTCCAATAAGGTAACTTACTTGCGAACAATACTGTTCTTAAGCTGATGTTTCTTGGACACTAGCCCCGGCCAACCAAGCAAGTCGGCGTCTAACTTGGCAGCCGAGGGTAGAGACTTGGCGGCGTCATCACAAGCGCATTACATCTCCAATAATGCCACTTACTTGCGCACAATACTGTTCTTAAGCTGATGTTTCTTGGACACTAGCCCCGGCCAGCCAAGCAAGTCGGCGTCTAACTTGGCAGCCGAGGGTAGAGACTTGGCGGCGTCATCACAAGCGCGTGCTATCTTCACTAGAGAGTCCGCTGAGTCGGCTAGAGCGCATGGGGATCGCGCTGCGCAAGCGCCTACCCATACGCCTAGCTCACTTACAACGCGACCTGGGAAATGGGGAAATATTTTGACGATCTTTGTTCTAAATATCAATAAGGATAGTAAATGTGCCATTTCTTGCCGAATTATGCAATTTTAAGGCCGTTTTCACACTATGACGTTAACAGCGCGACAGTAGCGCGGCAGAACCACATTCGTTCACATTATAAGAACAGTCGTAACAACCCGTTAGTACTAGTTTATAGTCGCAACTGTTGCGCTGCTATATCTGCCTAAGGGCTCGTTTACGGAGACGCGGGGCGTCGCGCGGCGCGTGCAGATGGCTCGATGCGTGCTTTTTTATTAATTTACTGAGAGGCGGGTCTACCACAACCAACGCTGCATTTTAAACTAACGAGCGAAAAACGCTTCTAGAAAAATCGACGTTTGAAATTGTTAAGGACGCATTCCCGATTGATAAGTCAAATCATTACTTTTTTAAACAAAAGTATGTTTATTAAATACAATGCTTTGTATTTTTAAAATGTTTTTGCTGCTTATTGTAGATAGATGTGCAAGGTACAATTCTTAACTATAAATATAATTTTAGATATGTCCAGTTTCTCAATAAATGTACCGAAGTGAAAAATTTTACTTCGGTACATTTATTGAGAAACTGGACATATCTAAAATTATATTTATAGTTAAGAATTGTACCTTGCACATCTATCTACAATAAGCAGCAAAAACATTTTAAAAATACAAAGCATTGTATTTAATAAACATACTTTTGTTTAAAAAAGTAATGATTTGACTTATCAATCGGGAATGCGTCCTTAACGTTTTCATACATCGCCATGTGGTTGAATTAAAAACGCACAACGCGCCACCTGTACGTAAACATGCACTAAATGTGAAATCGGTCTAACAATAGTAAGGAACATAAGAGTAAGGTACCCAGGAGCGTTTAAATAAAAACTTTCGTAATTTTTGCGTAATTAGTATTATATTAACACTGAAAACAAGACATTTACAATGTTTACTATTTGTTATGAGTTGCCAATATTTCGGCGCTGCGCGCTGTTGCAAGCACCATGATCACGGATAAACTGAAGTTATTGCGGGTTTGTGAGCAGATAAATTGGCCTACCCTCTTTCTTCTTCGTTTTTTGTGCATACACGTTACCACTGTCACCCACAACTCGATTCTGTTCCCGACACGTGCAATAGTAAACATGGTAAATATTTCGTTTTCAGTGTTAATGATAATGTTACTGACTAAAGATGAGATGGAATGTGTGAAGAATGATATGAAGGAAAAAGGAATAAATGATAGCGTGACGACTGACGACTGACAACAGGGTAGAATGGAAGAAAACAACGTGTTGCGCCGACCCCAAATAACTTGGGAATTGGGATAAGGGCAGGAAGATGATGATCATAAAGTTACTGACTACATAATTGTTTTCTTACCAACAATATCTTCAGCCACGAGGTCACACAACGCTATAAGCTGCGTATTATCAGCTCTATGCACTGCTCTGTTGAACGAACTGAGAGTAGATTGCACATGTTCTGCGAGTAACTCTATGTACTGTGTTATAAGTGCGCGCACGCCGCCTCGCGTACTGCGCCCGCCGCGGGACCACATGGCTTCGCAGAATAGTAACCTGAGGATAATTTTTGATAACTTTAGTTGGGTCTGTTTAGGGAAACAAGTGTGTGTGAAATCCTAGAGAAAAGAAATAGAAAGAAAGAAAGAAATATATTTATTTGGGACAAGCACAGGAACTACAAAAAATAATAATAACAAAAAAGAATATAAAACTAAATAAGAGAAAACCTGTGCGAGGCCAAAAAGGCTCCTATCTCAGCATGATGCTGCGATAAATGAAAACAAATACCGCAGCGCTGGTATTCTGATAGGGCCCACTGTGATGTCACGGTCACACCTACGGACACAAAATACATACACACAAAAAATAAAATAAAAAAAATAGATAATATAATACTCGCAAATAAAATAAACACTAAAGTCTGTAGTATAAAAATAAAGTAGGTATATAAACAAAACTTATAAAAAATATTAATAATCGGCTCGGCTGCACCGAAACGTTCCGACTACGCTTGTCAATGCCATAGACTATTGTCCATGGTCCATGAGAAGCGAAGGGACGCGAGCGCAGACGGCTGGCTGTCAATGTCAATATGTTTTTGAAAAAACAACATGAAAACAACAAGAAAATCTTCCGAAACAATAAAGTACAACAACGGAATGATTATAAATAAATAATACTTCAGAGATGCGTATAAACTAAGTTATGACAGAAAGTCTAAGGTAATAGTGGGTCGCCTTGGTGAAAATATAAATAATAAAGTGGTGTTGTGTTAACATGGTAGTGATCCAGGCAAGAAGTCCGTTACGATACCAGTACTAGCTTCATGCAGTCTTAGGGTAAGTACCATTAGTGACTGGTTTCTTTTTGTATATGTAGCAAGTATTGTTTATATTTAATTCTAAAAGTGCCTACTGTTCTTAGAGCCCGGAAAGGCGGTGGCAAGTCGTTCCAGCAGCGGGACGCAGCGAATTTAAAGCTTCCACGAAATGCTGCAGTTTTGTGGGATCCAGCCAACAAGAGGTATGATGAAGCCCTAGTTTTAATTCTGCTAACATCGCGCGACCAAGTCAGTTTATTATATAAATAATCTGGTTTGCTTGTGAGAATTATGCCAAAGAGAAGGGTAGCCAGGTGAAGCTTTCTGCGTGCTGACATTCTCATTAAATTACCCTTATTTAAAAATGGTGTGACGTGGGAGCGAGGAGGAACATTGTAGCAGAATCTTGCACAGGCATTCTGGACCCGCTGGATAAGCTTTTCGCTTCTACCGAGAATGCACGTCCCATACACAGTGTCAGCGTAATTCAGCTTAGATAAAACAAGTGACTCACACAGCATGACACGCATATCCACACTTATGTAGGGACGTACACGATATAACAGCTTGAGTCGGTAGAAACAATTGCGCACAGCCTCCAATATGTGAGTTTCGAAATGCAGCTGCCCGTCAAATATTACCCCAAGATTACGAGCTTCCAGAACCCTTTCCACACCACAACCATCAATCCTGAGGTCCAGATTGCAAGCAAGCATTTTGTTAAGGAAATCCCTAGATCCCATAACAATAAACTTGGATTTACTTGGATTCAGGACCAAGGAGTTCCTTCTAGACCAACATGAAATCCTTTCTAAATCCTCATTTAATTTACCAACAGTTTCAGCAATATCCTGGGAGCGGAAGGAGAGGTACAACTGTAGATCATCTGCGTAAAGGTGGAACTTCGAGTTGATCAGACAGTTGATGATGTCAGCAGTGTACAAGATGAAGAGAAGCGGGCCCAGTATTGATCCCTGCGGCACGCCCCTGTCCACACCCCTCGGACCAGAAGACATAGTTTCCCCGCTGTCATTTGTCACCTGCACGAACTGTGATCGATTCATCAGGTAACTCTCAAACCATTTGACTGTTTCGACATCACACCCATAGTAAGACAGTTTGGAGAGAAGGAGTGAAGTATTGATAGAGTCAAACGCACGTGAAAAATCTAGTAGGACGAGCAGGGCTCCCATACCCTGGTCTCTAGCCTCAAGTATGTTACCGACGACATCCAGAAGAGCTGTCGCCGTGCTATGAGCCTTACGAAAACCGGATTGAGCTACCGGTAAGATGCCATTTTTCTCAAGATATGCCCTGAGTTGGTCAGAGACAACTCTCTCCAGAATTTTGGACAGACATGGTAGTAGGCTTATGGGACGGAGGTCTTTTACACTAGTGGGGTTAGATATTTTAGGGATTGGTCTAACTATTGCCATTTTCCACAGATCAGGAAAAGAAGAGGTGACTTAGACCTGTTGATGATAGCTGTGATAACTGCAAGTGTCCGAGGAAGTGTCAATATCAGCATCTCCAGAGAAATGCGGTCGAAGCCCTGCGCGTTCGACTTCAGACTACGCAAGATCCTCATCACCTCATCCTGCTGGACCGGCTCAAGCTGGAAATGAGTGTTACCGTATCTGTGGTGCCCAAAATAAGTCAAATCTGCAGTAGCAACATTACCACTGCCTGGCACATCCAAAAAGTGCTGATTTATAATTTCTGGGTTATCACAAAAAGGTGGCAGTCCATGGGCAGGTTTCTTGGAAGTGGCCACAGTTGATTTGATATGACTCCATAACTTCTTTGGCTGTTTGATATTTTCATTTATGTATGTTTTAAAATATGCACACTTCTCACTTTCAAAAGCAGCTCTAACAAGGTATTTCATCTGTTTGTATGATTTAATGTGATGTTCAGTTTTAGTTGTTTTAGACTTCAAGTGGCATTTGTCACGCAGCCTCATCATTTCCCTAATAGTGTCTGTTATCCAGGGATAAGATTTCTCTTTAATTAAAACTTTTTTAAGGGGAGCATGCAAATCAAATAATGTCAAAATGTATTGATTAAATGTGGCAACCATGGAGTTAACATCTTCCAAACTTTCAATATATTCCCAGTCCATTTTATTTAAATCATCATTAAAAAATTCTGGGAGGATGTCTTTGAGTGGCCTATAAGAAACCCAATGCGGGGGAGGCTTCTCTAATTTAAAGTTAAGTTCAACTGATATAACTGCGTGGTGACCAAGCTCCGGTATGTGTGATACAGAGACCCCACACACACGGGCATCAGTACACACAATATCAATTAGGGTTTCACTGTGATCTGTGAAATGGGTTGGTTCGGTAATAATTTGTCTAAGTTTGCAGCAATGTGTAAAATTGTTCAATAGTTTAGTTTTATTGTCAGTTTGGTTTAAAACATTAATATTAAAGTCGCCCAGCAAGACAACCTTGTCCGCATTAGCAAAGGAGCAGAGCGAATCAGTAACCGCATCCAGGAAGACATTGACATCGAGCCACGGCGGCCTGTATGCAGTACCGACGACAACTGATTGTGAGTTGATGTGAAGCCTGAGCCACATCTGCTCGACCTGCGACGCCGGCGGGTGCGGCACGGTGCGCACGCGCAGCCCGCGGCGCACGTAGAAGCCCACACCGCCCCCGCGCCCACCGCGCACGGAGCGCTCGCGCGGCACGTGCCGCAGCCGGTAGCCCGGGACCGCCGGCGCACGGCCCTCTTCCCCCTGTCTGAGCCAGGTCTCATTTATCGCCATGATGTCCACCGAGAGACTTTCCATAGCGACAAGGAACTCCTCATGGCGCGAACCAAGTGACCCCGCATTAAACAATCCAACTTTTAAATTTCTTGACTTATTGAATTTTATAAATAGTGGTGCAGCAGGATTGTATAATGTAGAACGCATTAGTAGTATTATTAATGTTAAGTGTAATTTGTACATAATTAGAGTGTAGTGTTGTAAATATTGCAACAATATATAAAGTCAGCCAAAGTGTTATATTATAAAAAATCCGTAAATATAAATATATTACAAGATAAGGGATCATAGGTGTCAAAACAGTGAGTGGAAGTGTGATATCTATAAAATGTACATAGATAGTCCCCGACCGAGCAGCTGGGCCACTAGAGGAAACCAGAGTATACTGAGACAGTAAAATAGCCGGCCTCGCACAGAACAAACTTAAAATATTAATCCAATTCAAAACATAATGTATAAAAAGGTAACGTTTTAAAATAACAACTACTAAATTAATGTGCTTTCCAGAGGTCATAGTATTAACCTTCTTTTTCCGCATGCCCCTCAACACCAAAAACCCGCGCAAGGTCCTTCTCTGAGCGGATACAGTGGGTAGGCTTCCCGTCACCCTGCTTAGCCAAGATGCGGCCGAACTTCGTCCAAGTATACCTCCACCCGAGACGGCTGCTAGTTTCACGCACACGGTAAAACAAATGCTTGTTTGCTTTGGTTAGCCTCTCATTCAGATAGAAGCGACGCGCGGGCGCAGGAAGTCCCAAGTCCGCCGTGGTGGCGCCACGCCGCACGCGCGCGCTCTGCAGCAGGTCGTCGCGCAGTGCGCGCCGCGCCAGGCGCACCACGATACGTCGCCCGCGCGCAGTCGCTGCCGCTGCTCCCACTGGGCTCCCTCCGCCTACCGGACTTGCACCGCACGCAGAGCTCGTCTGTACTTCCCGTTCGGAACGCAGGCCTGCCCGTTGCGCGAACACAATGTCTCGCTCGTCGATAGTCACCCCAAGCTTTGCTGCCACCAGCCCGACTGTGTGCAGTACATTCTCACCGGGAATTTCGGGAATGTTGGCAATCTCCAGATCAGAACCCAGTGAATCCTGCTCGCGGTCGTTGAGCTCGAGCTGTAATTGCAGAACCACCTGCTCGAGCTGGCCTACTTTGCCATCTGGCACTGCAGCACTTTGCCTACATTCAAGAGCCTCAATCCTGGCCTCCAGGCTGTCAACCCGCTCAGTACAGACTCCCAACGACGTGTGCAGGCCGGCCATCTCGCGACGAAATTCCCTCATTTCATCCCTAACCTCCCGCAGCTCCGAACGGAAGAGCCTTATTTCCTCACGGAGGGTCAGCTGAGTATCCGGCGAAGGCTCTCCATCAGTAACCTGTTCGCTCCTAGCACTAGAATGATGCACCTTAGCTACCGTACTCGGAGGCTTGGTGAGAGTGCCCAGAGTCTGAGTCCCGTCGACAGGTGGTGACCTAACCGTACCGCCCTGGACTTGCCCCGCAACTGCTGATGCTGCCGCCAGGGATGCTGCTGCTAGAACTTCAGGGGGCCCACTTCCTAGGTCTCTGACAGGTGTGGCGCTGTTGTCTCTCCTTGGCAACTTACGTTTGCACTCAGGGCACAGCCAATCGCTACTAATCGAGGTTGAGTCGGGCAATAAGCAAGCGAGGTGATAGCGATTGTTGCAGGTGGAGTTGCTACACGTAGCGCCCCCTTTTGCTGCTAAAAACTTTCCGCAGGCTGTACACTTCACCATTGTAATATGGCTACACGCAGCTAGATGGCGTACACCTTTCTATCACGTCTAACTGGCCGGCGGCGCTAGATGGCGCCTGATTCGAAATGGCAACGAGTCAATAAAATTCACTGTTTATTTATGTTAGTCTGTGGTGCCAACACTAAATTGTCAAACTGTAAATGTGACACTTTTCGTTTTTGGAGGTAACGATGGCACTAAAAACTTCCAGGTAACTTCAAAGTCCAAAAAGTAACAATAAAATTATTGTTGTTTTATGGATATTCACCACCGAACCGCTGTACTATTGACTTACAAACGCTAACACACGTAAGTAACACTACTACGATAACGTAAACACGAAATTTACACAGAACTTATTGATGTTTTATTTTATAATTGTGCAGACACGAACAGCTGATATACGCCGTAGGCCGTACCGTGACGTCACCCTATAAATCAAGGTTTATGGCCCCGTTTGGGCTTGTTTATTAACTGACTTCTAAAAAAAGGAGGTTCTCAATTCGGATGTTTTCTGTCTATACCTTATTATTAACTAGTGACCCGCCCCGGCTTCGCACGGGTGCAAAAAAGGTATTAAAACCTTCCTCTTGAATCACTCTATCTATTAAAAAATCCCCGCATCAAAATCCGTTGCGTAGTTTTAAAGATTTAAGCATACAAAGGGATATAGGGACAGAGAAAGCGACTTTGTTTTATACTATGTAGTGACTAGTATACAATAAAACGTAAAGAAACAACAAAGAGCAAGGTCAGACCAAGAAAGGGGATTCGGCCTTCAATAGCACATTTTGATATAAGTGGGTTTTGTTATTGCATTCAAAACAGAATTTACAACCGAGCCACAGGCGAGGTTAGTATGAAACCGAAAACTGCAGTAACAAATGCACACGTGTCTCAAACAACGTTGTACAATACTGTTGACTGGCCTGTTGGTCTAGTGGTTAGTGACCCTAACTGCTATGCCGGAGGTCGTGGGTTCGATTCCCACCCAGGACAAATGTTTGTGTGATGAGCACGATCATTTGTTCTGTGTCTGGGTGTAATTTATCTATACTATGTATGTATTTAGAAATATATAAGTATGTTTATCAGTTGTCTAGTACCCATAACACAAGCTCTGCTTAGCTTGGGACTAGATGGCGTTGTGTGATAGTTGTGGAATATTATTATTATTATTATAGCTGGGACAAGGACAATTGAAATAGTACATTTTGATACAAGTGCGGAAAGTTTGTTATTGCATTCGAGGCAGATTGAACACCCGAGCCGTATGGCGAGGGTGTTCATGGGGTCGAGAAATGCAATAACAAATTCCCACGTGTATCAAACGACGTTTTTCAATACACTTTCGAAGAAATTAACTAAAAACGTTGTGTTTTTGTCAACAAATTTGATGAGACTATGATTTAATTTACTTTTTTTCCGCGGTTTGATTTCGCCAGGTTGAAAAAGAAGCAAAGGTATAAAGCCGCCAAACAGCCTCACAGGAAAAATATATAATTTAAATATTTTTTAATTAAGAACACAAAAAAATGCTTACTTGTTCATAAAAGTAAATAATTGTTTAAAATATTTACGTTTATTAGTAGTATTCTTTTTACAAACACAATTTAAATATTCAAAAAATATTTACGCTGTAAAGACGCAGATCAAAATGGCGAGATTAAAAAAAAAACACGCCTGCTCTATAATAGTCAGTGGTGTTTTTTTTTAATTTCATAAGTTTTAATCGAATTACCGCTGCTCTATGATTACAGCGTGCGGTAATAATATTACAGCACGCTGTATTCTTATTACCGCACGCGTGCGAAATATGATGCATGTCGAACCTAATCGTAGTGCAATAAGAGCTAGTTTTCGAGGAAGTGTATTGAAAACAATTAAAATTATGCAGCTAGGCAAGATATTAGCGGTAAACTAACTCCACCCGCTCTGGACGGAGCAGAATGGAGTGTCAGACTTCTACTGGCTATAAACCACCCATGTTCCGTCTCAGTCCTTTGTATTCCGGGGCCGCGGAATCTCTTTCGAACACCCCGCAGCCCCGGAGAGGTAGTTAGCCTTATGGTAAAATAATTTAACAGAGGAGATGTTTGGATGAGTTTAGAAAGGAAATAAATGATGAACACATTCAATTCTAAAGAATAGTATTGCGCTCAGAATCAAATCTTAAAATCTAGTCAAAAAACTTGTACTCACATAGTGTAGGCAGTCGTCAGCAAGTTAGATTGTCGAATAAAGTATGTAGTTTGAATCGATAATATCAAGCTATCCATATAAATTACCTTTGGAATCGTATAAGTAGATCACAGCTGGGACTGACGGTGTCGTGTCCTTTGGGATCGTCTGCCTTGCTCGTGTTGCCGTGCATTATAGCGTTTATATGCATCTGAGTCTGGCACGACGTGTTGCGAATTAGATGTTTTACCTGTAAGGGAAGTAATAATATATTTATTGGTTTAACACACAAAAGTACACAGTCGGACTTAATGCCATTGGCATTTTATACCCGCCAACCATACCGAAATAGTGTCAGTGAAAAATTCAACTCAAAACATTTAATTCAAATAAACCTGTTACAGGCACTTTTAAGAAGTCGGTCAGCCAAAAACAAGCAGATGAGGCTAGTAGTCCATTCCCTTGATAAGTTTATTATAAAATTACTAGCGGACGTCCCGCGGTTTCACCCGCGTATATCCCGTTCCCGTGGGAATTCAGGGATAAAAAGTAGCCTATGACACTCAGCAATGTGGCTTTCTATTGGTGAAAGAATTTTTAAAATCGGTTTAGTAGATCCCGAGATTACCCTTTACAATTTAACAAACACACAAACTTTACTTCTTTATAATATTAGTACCTATAGATAACGTGACGCCTCTATCCAAAAGATATCTTTCATGTAGTGAGTTCACGTTCAACTTACCAAATGCATTAAAGGTACAGATGCTTCTTTCTCAGACGATGTTGCGTTGCATATTTGATATTCTTCAGTGCAGCCTTCAAACAAAATACATCATGACAACATCAACACGCATGATAAAAAACAATAGTAGTGTTTAGAAAATATTGATAAAAACAAACTTTAAGTAATTTTGATGGATCAAGAGGGAGAGGAAGGTGAAATAAAAGATGGATGGATTGTGTGAGGAATGATATGAAAAAGAAAAGAGTAAATGATGCCGTGACATCTGACAGGAGAGAATGGAAGACAAGAGCAGGAAAATTATGATAATAAAGATTACTCTCAAGCTTCGTTCTCGATATTAGCATAAACACATGTAGTTTCACCTACAGACTCGCCATTTCGCATTGAATTTAGGAGAAGAAAAAAAAAATTCTAATGTAAGGTAGATTCAAAACTTTGTTCCTGACAATGACACCTAGCCAGCTCATTCACGTATCAGTGCTTCGCTGTTTCGCATCATTTCTTTGTTTATAAAGTAATTCAAGTGCGTTTTTATAATTTAGTTATAGAATGTGAAAAGAAAGACTGATTAACGCGATAATGAGTTATTTGACAAAAAAACATACAAAATTAGAACGTGAAATAAAAACGTGCGACGTAATCGCTATGATAGTGCATCGTCGCGTCGTCGGATGGTGATTGTTCTACGCCCTATAGCCTGCAGGGTGAGTCATTGACCTACTTATTTGGTGTTTATACATATTTCAATTGGTTACTTTTAGCACCGCCTGGCTTCTCACAAAGAAAATAAAATAAAACCGTTACGTACAATTGAAACGTTGTGGTTTTAAATTGATAACGGTTTATAAGTATAATTATAATACGGAAAATCGGATTGTCCTGTGGGGGCCTTCCACTTCCAAAATTAAGTACTTGCTGCTCGGATCTACCTGTGGGGTTTTTCCATAGCATGTACACCTACGTTATTCCTAGAGAAATAAATACTAAGCCGCTTATAGGGATTGCGTGTTTCTCACCAGGAGTCTCACTTCCCGCCAAATTAAGTTTATTTTTTAGTATTAAGCCGCTTAATGGGATTGCGTGTTTCTCACAAGGAGTCTCACTTCCCGCCAAATTAAGTTTATTTCTTCGTATTACGCTGCTTATTGGAATTGTGTGTTTCTCACAAGGAGTCTCACTTCCCGCCAAATTAAGTTTATTTCTTCGTATTACGCTGCTTATTGGGATTGCGTGTTTCTCACAAGGAGTCTCACTTCCCGCCAAATTAAGTTTATTTCTTCGTATTACGCTGCTTATTGGGATTGCGTGTTTCTCACAAGGAGTCTCACTTCCCGCCAAATTAAGTTTATTTCTTCGTATTACGCTGCTTATTGGGATTGCGTGTTTCTCACAAGGAGTCTCACTTCCCGCCAAATTAAGTTTATTTCTTCGTATTACGCTGCTTATTGGGATTGCGTGTTTCTCACAAGGAGTCTCACTTCCCGCCAAATTAAGTTTATTTCTTCGTATTACGCTGCTTATTGGGATTGCGTGTTTCTCACAAGGAGTCTCACTTCCCGCCAAATTAAGTTTATTTCTTCGTATTACGCTGCTTATAGGGATTGCGTGTTTCTCACAAGGAGTCTCACTTCCCGCCAAATTAAGTTTATTTCTTCGTATTACGCTGCTTATTGGAATTGCGTGTTTCTCACAAGGAGTCTCACTTCGCGCCAAATTAAGTTTACTATAGCAAAATACTTATTTTGCATGCAGAGCGCGAACCAATCCCAATCAATGACGATTGTGCAACATAATTATCACGGCGATACAGATCCACAACCTGGATACTCGTACTGGCAACCAGCTTCAGTGGAACTTAGTGATGAGGAGAAGGTCCCGGTCCCGGTCATCACACAATCGCCTACCGCCGACAACATCACTGTACAAGTAGACGTACTGCCGCCGAGCTCCACTACTGCCGCGCTGCCACCCCCGCAACAACTTACCGCGCCTACTGCCTCCAGCGGGGGCTAGTGAACCCCACGTTTATAAAAGCGCCAACCCTCAATCCGTAAATTTGAGTATCTTTAATGGAAACCCAAGCTTGACCCAGACATGGGTATTGAAGGTAAACAGACACTTACATCATGTGTCTTGTCCTCCATCAGCGAGGTCATTACTGCGCTGCTTTCATCAGGTCATAAAACCCCTGAGTTTCTCAAGCTGTTGATGAATACTGCTGAAATTCCCAGTGATATACAGTATGCGAGCTCGATCTCACGACATTCGTTCAAAAATAGACGAAATTAGCACAAACATTAAGATCAGCAAAAACTAATTTATAATCGGGAGCTGATATAAGGTCGCCTAAAATGCAGTCCATGGTAAATAGACCGACTAAAGCAGTCAACCGGCCTTTAAACTACCGAACCTGCGGCGCGTCGCTGACAGTTCCTACCACCGCCGCCGCGCCGGGGGCGCGAGTTATGCGCGGGCGGCGCCATCAACTCATACTCTGAGGCAGCAGACGAGGACGACGCAAAACAACGCTTCTAGGACATTGTCACGTCAGCCGCAAGCAGGTCACCGACGTTAGAGCCGGTATGCCCCGCGGGTCGTCTTTCGTTTTTCTATGAACAGTGGTGTTTATTTTTTTATTTTTAAAAAAAAAAGGAATTTCTCCTGTATCGTGGGTGCGTTCACAAACACAGAAAGTCACATACACAAATACCCAGACCCGAAACAACTATCTGCAGGCCATACAAATATTTGTTCCGTGCGGGGATCGAACCCGCGACACGCAGCGCAGCAGTCCAATCGCTTAGCCACTGCGCCAACCGTGCCGTCAAAATCCGAATATTGACTAGTAATCTTCTTATATTGACTAGTAATCTTCTTATACGATCTTGGATCACTGGCTATAAAATTGTTTTCTGACCCAGTTATACAAACAACTGTTCCATCAGAGCCTATTTAATTTTATTCACAATCCGAATACAAGGACTTTGAAGCATCAATGTATGATGTTATTAGTACTGGGGCAGTGTCTTTATGTCAACCATGCGCGGGTCAATACATATCCAGGATATTTCTTGTCCCTCAGGCGAACAACATTTCATATTTAATAAATAATAATTTATTGATTTAAAAGATGCTTATTTTTTTTTTTTAAATAAGCATTCATCCCAACTCAAAGAAATATAAAATTTACGTTTTCAATTCAATTGCAATCTGTACGAGTTTAACGTGTTACCGTTGGGTTTATTAACCACTGCTGTGTATATTTTTACGAAAATTCTTAAACCAGTGGTCAAATTACTGATCACTTTGGGATATTTGTTTACATTTTATTAGGATAATTTGTTTTTGGTTGGTCAATCGTATACCGACCTGTTTGCAAGATGTGAATGACACTAAAAAATTATTAGAATCGTTAAGAGTTTAGGACTCATCATCAACACTGAAAAAAGTTCTGTTGTACCAACTAATTGTCGCAACTTCCTGAAATATTATAGAGTCAAATAGGTCGATTTAAAGTAAAACTGCCTTAAGATAATCGAAAATTTTATAAGCTTCCCAATTGAGTTTTCCCCCATCTTTGACTGGTGGCTTAATGCGATAAAGGAATCAGTATGTGAGATTAAAGTCGACACACATTCCTTGGAGATATTTAGAGATGCCTCAACAACGGGGGGGGGGGGGGGGGGGGTGTCACCTGCGGTGACGAGACTGCCAGTGGACCTTGGAGTGGAGTCAACATGAGCAAAATTCCCTTCATTTTAGTTATTTGGAAATACTTGCAGCTTTTCTTGGGCTTCAACTTTTTGCTCAGGATTTGAAAAACTGTCAAGTATTGTTACGTATTGACAATACTACGGCAATCTCGTACATACAACGGGTGGCATACAATTTCCCCATTTGACCGATATTACGAAACAATTGTGGCAATGGTGCGAAGCGCGTAAAATTATGGTTCATGCCGATTATATACGTTCTTCTGATCGGAAAATTCCGGACGTTGAAGAAGATTATACACCCCGACATAAAGTGGGAATTTTCTCAAACTGCTTTTAATAAAAAATAACGCAACACTTCACTGTCCCTTGCATTGACTTGTTCGCGAGCAGAATAAATCATAAGTGCGATACCTAACCTATGTTTCTTGATAATGTTACCGTCTTTTTACAAGACTCCTCGCATCAAAACCTCTATTTTTAAGATCAGAAGGTAATTTAATTATTTTTCATTATAGCGAAGGTGGAATTTACCGGCAAATTACACTGTTTGTCGGGAGGTTGTCCGGGCATTTCTTCTCAGAAGAGCAATTCTACAAACGTCTATAATAATAGTCATAGTGCTAGCATCTTTGTCAGATAGCACTGCCAAGCAGTATGATACTTTCCATGAGGTTTGCGTAGTCACGACAACAACGTATTTCCCTATAACGCTTCGACATCGAATACACATTCTTTGTTTTTACGCAATTGTTTAATACCGGAGCTCGGTATGGTACCCTATCCCTAAATAGCTCGTGATCCGCTTTATCATTGTTACTTGGACCCGATAAAGTAAACAACGAATTTACACATAGATTCTTCAAGGGAATCTTTCGATTGCGGCCCATAGTTCCTGAATACAATTTAACGTGGAACACTGATCTAGTTTTAAATAATTTGGTGGAATTATATCCCAACAAAAATGTAACTCTAGAAAAACTTTGCAAAAAGTTAGTGACCCTTCTAGCCCATAGAATGTAGGACTAATCAGATACGTCAAGATCATCAATCATTGTTTATTATATTTTCAAAACCACACCGAGCAGTAACGTCGCAGACTTTGAGCAAATGGGTAAACACCGTGTTATAAACCATTGGCAGTTGGCTTTGATATTTCACTGGTTACTGCACTTAACACCAGGTACGCAGCTACTCCTAAAGCTTCTATATGCTTTAGAAGCGGTTACGTGCCTAGCCTGCGCTAGCTGCATGCGTGGTTAGCCTAGACGTTATACGTAAAACTGCCGGGTGGATGGATTATAATAATAGAATAACATCAGTTGTTATGTCTGTTCCAATTGATTTTGTCACAAGCGTGTTAAATGGATAAAGATAGATATTTTATTATGCTATTGTTATCAATGAAAAGCTATTCAATTACGTGATTGACTTCTATAGTTAAGAAATAAAATGAATATTTATTTGTTCCATTATTCAAACTTCTTCAAGCCTACATACAATAATATGTAATTGATTATATTTCACAAATGAATACTATCTCTCAACATCTACATGTGTTTATGCTAATATCGAGAACGAAGCTTGAGAGTAATTGATGATTAAACGAACTTACCTGTACGTGAAGTTCAATCATAATTACTCGAAGAGCTTCGTTCGAAGATATTAGCATCCCTCCCTCCCAGTCATGCTAAATCCCTATAGTTGTGAAATATAAAAACAGCTCAGCAATACTCCTAACTAAATGAGCTGGCTAGGTGTCATTGTCAGGAACAAAGTTTTGAATCTACCTTACATTAGAATTTTTTTTTTTCTTCTCCTAAATTCAATGCGAAATGGCGAGTCTGTAGGTGAAACTACATGTGTTTATGCTAATATCTTCGAACGAAGCTCTTCGAGTAATTATGATTGAACTTCACGTACAGGTAAGTTCGTTTAATCATCAATTATGAGTGATAAAGACAAACCTGTTACTATATCAGCGTCATCGCCTGCGGTTTCAGGGGGAGGGCCACGTTGTCCGGTGACTATATCGATTTGATCGTATTCCCTAAAATACAGAACCATTAGCTTTAGCCTTACCATGTTTCACGTTATCACATAGCCATTTTGTTGTGTTTTGTTGTATCTGTAAAGTTGCGGCGCACGAAGAAACTGACACTTGTGGGCCTACCACACGCAAAGGCTTCATCACGCACCACGCGTGTGTTTGGTAAAACTGGATTATCGCGCAGGCAAAAGTGTGGTGAGCATGTGGTAGGCCCATTAGTTGAACAATATAAATGTCCAGGGATACAATGTCGCCTTGTTTGTTAAGTTATTTAAATGCGATATATTTAGCGAAATAGGAATCTTTACCTTCTTCAATTCGACAATTTTCGTCTGTTTATCGTCCTCTGTTCAACATACCAGTTTCATCGAATGCCGTATATAAATAAAAATTAAAATGGCCATGAGGTGACCACATGCCCATTCAGATATTGCCTTTAGTATAATACATACGCATCAAGCTGTAGATGATTATACGCGTCCACTGAGTGAGCTTGCAACGCGTTACGCAACGCATCTCGCAACCCGCCGCCGCCGAGTAAAGACCACACTAGTAGTTCTGTCATGAATCGTGCGCCGGCGCTGGCTGGTGCTGATCCTGTAGACAATAGTTTGTGTTTATTGCTTCAGACAGACCAAGCCAACTGCATCCTTGCTAGAACTTAAATAAAGATCACTTTGCTTTTAGCAGTATTATAATATTCGCAAAACAAGGTGTTTTCGTAAGGATGGGTATTACGTTCTGTAGCATGACGCCTCTAGGATACAGGTAATATTATTTGATTTGACTATACACATAAATCATTTGGTAGACTCAGCTGATGGTGGCAGAACGAAATTGATATCTACAGGATTGGTAAATTAAACACAGAAAAAAGTTAAAGGAGAAATAGTGTCTATTGTCCTACAGCGCGTGCAGCGAGACAAAACAAGCCGAAAGTAATATTAATTAAGTCTCACCTTGAGGCAGTAAAGTAATAAGATGATGCGCCCGCACTTGCGGCGTGGGCAGCAAGAGCGGCCAGGCCGCGGCCAGCGCCCGGCGCGCCGCAGTAGCCGCCCCCGCCCCCGCGCGCCCCTCCACCAGCGCCACCAGCGCGCCGTGCACGCCCGTACACCACGAGCGAGCTTCACCATCTGTGTCGTCGGGCTCAGCGCCGCGGGAACACTGCCACGCGTGCACCTTGGATTTTTGAAAATGGAATTAGGTAACACTGACCAGAGGCCACCAAAAAAATAAACACAAACACTGGCCTCACACAAAAAAAAAGTTTTATAGGAGTGGCACTTACTTGTAGTCTTAATAAATTCAGGCAAGATATAGCCATACATTCGACCTCCTTTATTGTTGCTGAGCTGCTTTGTTCGACTACTATCCTCAACAATCGTTCTAGAAGTCTGCAAAAGAGTACGCTACATTAGCAACTGTTTTATTTACTTGATGTTTTATTTGATGATGCCTACTTTAGTTACTCACTTAAAAGTGCTTTCAGATAAATCAATGACGAAGGGCAAAGAAGAAGGCAAATCTCTAGGACTTTCTTCACTCCATACTAAAATCTGTCCAGGACCACTGGAAACACCTGCAAAACGATCACAAATATTAACAGTTCCACAACAATGAACATGGCAATAGATAAAGCGAGTGTTTTCAGATGATATTTATTTGTGACCAAAAATATCAGAATACTGTAACGAAATAAAGCCTCGCACCATCCATATATATTGGTCCAAGAAAAGGTATGGATCTCAAATAAACTTACCATGAGCCTTAAAAGCAGGGTTGAGTTCTTGTAACAGTTGTGGCACCGGTCTAGTTATCTCTGCTCGCTCGTGCGTACCCCAAGCGTACAGAGCGCCCTCTGCCGTGAGGGCCACGCCGTGAGTCGAGCCCAGAGATAGATCTACTACTTTTATACCTGAAGAATATTTGATGCGTTAGTAAAATCGTAGAGTAGAAAAAGTCAAGGATCAATAATTGTGGAATATAAGATTACCTTGCAGTGCGTCGAGAAGTTTTGGGATCTTCACGTTTTCAAGATTGCCATGACCGAGACGATAGCTTTCTCCTTTGCCCCAGGTGTACACTTGGCCTCTGTAAACAAAAAAATAATAATGTTGCATGACAGAGTCACATACTATTATACAGCCTGATTTTTTAGTCACCGTCAAAATTCTGATATGTTCATCTTTGGCGAAAATCATAGAATAGTGTTTTTTCTTTTAGTATCACTCAATACAAAAATATTGAGATATCACATCACAAAGTTTTCTATAAAAAGTTTATGATACTGGACACCGCCGCGCGGTGCGTACGCGCTAGGTAACAGCTGTAGTAACAGCGCGGGCCGGGCGGCCGGCCCGCCCGGCCCGCACACCGCCGACATTCATTGATAACAAACATAGTGCGACATAGATGTCTGTGTAAAAGATGATATGAGACGAAAGGAGGTGTTTCGTGAGATGACGAGTAATACAGAAGTATGGAATAAAAAGACAAGCTGCACCGACCCTGAATGAATTCGGATAACGGGAAAAGAATGATTATGATAGTGCGATTTAGATTAGGTATCTATAAAAGAAGAACACCTCACATCACTTCGTTCAAAAACCAAAGTGAATCGCATGCATTATTTACCCTTTTTATCACAACGACTAAACAGTAAAGTGAAAATAAACTTACGAATCTGTTAGAGCAGCATGCCAATGTTCTCCGGTATAAACGCGGCTGATCCGCAACACGGACAGTGACGTCAGAGTGCGAGGGACTCCGCCCTCGGTGTCTCCAAACACTTGGACTGCGCCTTCCCATGTGCAGCATAGAGTTTGAGCTTCGCCCCAACCTAGAGACGGCAAACATTAACAAACCATAGTCCAAGATCCCAGGGCCGCCAGACGTCACGTATTTTCTGACGAAGGAAATGTGGACGATTGGGTAGAACTACTACGAACTAAGAACGCATGCCTACCTGCTATCTTGCTTAGAAGGCCAATTTTCAGGTATCAGGTACTCAAGGTACATAAAAAAATTACTTACTTCACGTATTTTCTCCAAGCTGATTTTTACGTATATTTTAGGCAATATCCTTAAAAATAAGTCGCCATACTCCCAGACACTTTCCGTCGGCCGTATTGCTTAACAGACGCTTTAAAGAATACGAAACTCCTTATGATTGAATACTTAAAGCCTACAATATACGTAAAAATCAGCTTTCAGAAAATACGTGAAGTTAGTCATGTTTTTATGCACCTACCTTGATAGCCTGATTACCTGAAAATTGGCCGTCTAAGCAAGCTAGCTGGTAGTCGTGCGTTCTTAATACATACTAACACTACCCAATCGTCCACATTACCTTCGTCAGAAAATACGTGACGTCTGGCGGCCCTGGGATCTTACTCTAATACGATAGTTTCATAAAGACTTCACCATGTCCCCTAAAATTGAATTTTAATCCAACAATACATACAATCGTACACGCATAATAATATTTGTTAAGAAATTAGCGTCATCCTCAGCTTACTTTACAGGGCTTCTAAATGTCTTTTGATTCGTGTTGTCTTGAATATGATTATTGGTTGCTGAACCTTCTTTAGAAGCCTTAGTAAATCAAAGTCATTACCGAAGACAATAAACTTATGACTAAATAATAAGCAACGGATTGTAAAATGTCTGTATGTTACTGTCTATCTGTTTTTTTATTACTTAAGTACTTTTTAGGGTTCCGTACCTCAAAAGGAAAAAACGGAACCCTTATAGGATCACTTTGTTGTCCGTCTGTCTGTCTGTCAAGACCTTTTTTCTCAGGAACGCGTGGAGGTATCAAGCTGAAATTCATATCAAATACTCAAGTCTATGGTCTCTTGGAGCTGTGAAAAAATCAAACTTCTAAGTCAACGCGATCAAAAGATACTCCCGTTTATGCCGCAAATTTTCGACACTCGCAAGGGAATCAAAACCTACAGGGTACTTCCCGTGAACTCAGAATCTTGAAATTTGGTACGAAGCAACGTCTTATAGCATAGATAAAGGAATAATTACGAAAACCATAAATTTTTAGTTACATCACATAATATATTTTTTTTACGGAACCCTCGGTGCGCGAGTCCGACTCGCACTTGGCCGGTTTTTCTCTAATTGTCATTATTGTTTTCAAATTGTATACTGTAAAAGATTTCCCTTACCCAATGCGACATCGATGACTCGCTCAATATTGTGTGCGTTGAAGGCCACTGGTTGTGGTGTGAGGCAGTTCTCGAGGGTTCCATGACCGAGCCGACCTTGCGCGCCTCGACCCCACGTGTACAGAGCACCTCGAGATGTTATCAGAGCACTGAAAGTAAATAAAAGGAGCCTCAGATCTTATGAGTATTGATCACAATAGAGCAGTTGCAGATTTTGAAAGTCAATTTTATTGCAAGCGATGGTCTAAATTCGTGATAAAGGAGCCTTAGATCTTAAGAGTATTGATCACAATAGAGCAGTTGCAGATTTTGAAAGTCAATTTTATTGCAAGCGATGGTCTAAATTCGTGATAAAGGAGCCTTAGATCTTAAGGTTGAACAAGCCAGTCATTCTTCCATACAAACTTATGAAGGTGATTGCTCCTCTGTTTGACGGTGTAGGTTCAAAATTAAAAATTGTATCAACTGGTCTTATCATTATCTAGGTCTGTATGGAAGCAGAATTGGAAAAAAAATATTGATTTGGAAGTTATGAACGTCAAAACTTTCATATTTTAGCACCAATTTTAACTCATCTTTAAGGCGTAAGTAACGTATATAGTATGAAAAAGAAAAAAGTGAAACCATACGGACATAGATTAGTTATTAAAAAATTTAAATAATTTGATTTTGAACAGATACATTCAATAGATTTTTCATGAAACCAAATATACCGAAGGTTTGCATAGAAACAATCGCGCGCCCGTTTTAGTTGTGTCTCTTTCGCTCTATGCATTTCGCTCGTGATGTCGGGTGAAATAGCATGCATTTTAGCCCCGCCCACCAACTAGTTCGTGCCGTTGGCTTGTTTACCCTTAAGAGTATTGATCACAATAGAGCAGTTGCAGATTCTGAAAGTAATTTTATTGCAAGCGATGGTCTAGATTCGTGATATACTCACGAATCTTGGGATGTTTAAGAGGAAATGCGAGTGCTGGCTGTCTCTTTCTACTATCGCTGTCTCTCTCCGTCCTCCTGCCCTCAAATTCGTGCGATAAGGACAACTATAGAAAAAAGTTAGAATTCGAGGTTTGGCCTATTTCCTCCTCCAATATTGAACCAATTTAAAAGATATTTTAGACAATGAATAAGGAGGTTATATACTACGCCGCTATTTTTTTCTTTTTTCGTTAATAGTTGTCAAATTTGTACACTAGGACTCTGTTAACAGCGATCTAAACAAGCAATTTTGAGCATTTTTTGAGGGTTCTAGTGCTTATAAAAATAATTTATCACCAAAAAGGAAAACATAGGGGCATAGAAATAGTTAATATTTATTATTCTGTAAAAAACCATTGCTCTAGGGTCATTAACCAAAAAGAAAACAGGCGAGAGCGTTTGTATGGAGAAAAGACCACTCGCGTTTCCTCTTAACTCATTTTCTGTGAAAAATTCAACCCTAGGGGATTGGTATGATTTGTTTTTTTTTATCGTTATCTCACTAGGAATTTCTCCTCCCAGACCCAGACCCGGAATAACTATCTATAGGTAGGAAATCATCAAATGAGCCTTTCTTCTTTGTGCGGAGCGGAAGGAAGTGCCAGACTTCTACTGACTTAAAACTTCCTTCTTAGCCCTTTGTGTTCCGGGCCGCGGTATCTCTTTCGTACAGTCCCACCCCGGCAGTACACACATACCTGCACGAAACACCTGCAGCCACTCTCACAACTTCATGGTGAGCTAGATGGTGTAGATAGGCAGGCGCATCCCTAGGCGCGGTATCACCGTGTCCGAGCTGGCCATCTTCACCAGAGCCCCACGACCACGCCCCACCACACGATGAACAGCACAAGTAGTGCTTTCCAGCAGGGTGGCAGGATATTTGCGTGATGGTTTTATTTTCTAGACCTGTTGAGAGGTGCCATAAACATACATTAACGCATTATACATACTGTATGCCTACTGTATGCCCGCGTAAAAATGATGATTTTCCATACAAACTTTCATTCCCTATTTAACTCTCTCGGGGTTGATTTTAGAAAATTCTATATGGGAACCTCTATGCAAAATTTCAGTTTACTAGGTCCAAAGGTTTTGACTTTGGCGTTGATGAGTCAGTCAGTCAGTACTTTTGATTAAAGTTTTTTTCTACAATTAACAAACTCTTGTTATTTTACCTGCTACTGCAACTAGTTGCGGCGTCATGGTATCATACGGCAGACTGTACAAAAGCCCATCGTGCGTCAGTAGCAACGCGAGTTTTTCTGCACACGCTATTTGTTGAATCCTGAGAGTTCCCAAATGTAGGGCTCCTGAACCAACTGACACTACTTCTTGCGCTGATTCTGTACACTACGACAAACAAGGAAACATGTTATGAATTTGATAGATTTTTTTTTTTTACGTTAAATATAACATTATGTGATATCACGCTTGTAATCCCTGAGGAGTTAGGCAGAGGTGTACCTGTAGGTACACCCACATTTCGTCAGTAATGTTTAAGTCCCATGTAATAGGGGTTGAGCCTTTTGCCATCAACTAAGGCACAAATTTGACTCCGTTTCTGCTACTGATCAATTCCTGATCGAAAAAACCTGGAGATCGAACTCAGGATGTCACGAAACGAGGGACTGTAAAATCATGAGGAATAAATTACTTACAGTAACAAAACCTTTTAGCGGTGGTAATAAGGGTGCTCCAAGTCGGTCCAAATGACAAAGTAAAGCTATACCAGCTTTTCTTACACCCATCAAGCCATCACCACTTGGAATGTTCAGGTCCCTAAAGTCAAAATATTTTTGTTAAAAAATAAAATACTTCTCAGCAAACCATTTCAATTGATACCCACATCATGAGGGTGCATTAAAAATAACTAAACGCCAGTTTGGATTAAGAATGACGTCACTTAGGGCCGATTTTTCAATCATCGAATAACTCGACGAATAACTACCTAGCGAATTAACTTATCTGACTGATAAAAAGATAAATAAACTTGTTGCATTTTTCAATGGCCAGATAGCAGGCGAGTAGTTATCTGAGGATTTTTGTTGCCAACTTCACTGTAATATTGTGTGAGCGCGAAGCACGCATACGGTGTAAAGCGTGTTAGAAAAGGATAGCAAATGCTTCGACATTCGTTTATTACCTCTACCTACATCTGGTGGTGCATCTTTTATTTCTCTTTCTCGTGTGCCGTGTTTTTGTAGTTTGGTTTATTGTCAGTGACTTGTTATTATTGCTAGTAATATTGTCTGTAATAGTAATTATATTTGTGACTTATCTGGGTTTCATGTTGGAACTTAATGTAATGAAACAACTTTTTAACACATGGATGCAATTAAGAGTTTGAGTTTATTATTTTTATAATAATGGAAAAGAGAGCACGACGCTAATTTAAATACTGCTGAAACACAAATTTTGTGTTTGTCGACTAGACTAATTAGTAATTCTACTTCAGCAGTTTAATGTATTGTGATAAATGAGAGTAGGTACTTAATATAGTTATGGAAATTAAAATTTACAACTGTATTCTATAAAAAGAAATCCCACATAGCAAACTGGTCGGGCCTTGGTCTGATTACTCTTTGTTTCCTTTCAGTATTTAAATATTCAAACATTATAGCCTCTTCTTTATTTGGCATATCGTCAATAGTATCGAAAATTTCCATAATTTTATTATTTCTTTGAGAAAAGAAGAAATTACCTCAAACTAAACTTCAACGGATCTAGTTTTATCTATTGAATAGACAATTATCTGGCCGTCGAAGGAGCAGATAGATTTATTCGTCAGTTAGGGCCGTTAACGGCCAGATGGAGCCTTTCTGACGATTGAAAAATGCAATATTTTGTTATCTGTCGAATAAACTCTATCTGACTGTTTATCTGGGGATTGAAAAATCGGCCCTTAGCTAACCATGCATTATCATCTAAATTAAATGTGAACATAAAATTTGGATAACTGATTTAAAATTCAGTTGCAAAAATTTTACTAAAATTGCAAGTTAAATAAAAGCTAGGAATAATCTCAAAACAAATCTTTATTCAAATACTTACTTGAGGAATAATTCTGTAAGATTAACTTCAGTAGTGGGTTCACTGTCGAGGATAGGATTAGGCGCAGTTACTTTAGCCATACGTCTTAAAAACGGTCCTAATGGTGCGGTACATTCTTCTAGTATAATCCTGGAACAAAAGAGACTAGCTAGTCACATGTTGATATAGCTGCAACTTAATCAACATGTGACTTTTATGCCAATGACATAAGGTTAATATTATCCTAACAAATAATATATGACTTACCTATTATCCGGTTGACGTTTCTGTCGAGGAGGTAAAGTGACTAGAACATCAGCAGCCTTTAACAACGCGGGTAGTTCCGCCCTTCTTGCGCATAACTCTACCCAAACGCATAGAGAAGTTCGCCAGTCCCCTTGCGGGACATTACAACCTACTTCTCTGTGGATTAAAGAAAAACAATCATAGTTAGTTTGAAAATATCTTTTTCTTAATCTGTTAGTGTAGCGTTGTCGAGCACAAGCAACTGTGATTCGAAACTGCAATAATGTATTTATTTATTTATTTATTTATTTATTAGGTCTACCAACAATTGTTTACACTAATTAACAAAGAAAAACAAAACATGCGTTTAAACTTTACACAGTGCAACAATTACTTATAGGTAAACACCACATGGACAAAAAGAAAACGATAATAAGTAATTTCTTAAGCTACATATTGTACAAGTAAACTCAGTAGAATATAAAATTGTGCACCACTAGCGTAAATATACTAAATAAATATTAAAAGCATCATTTCTACACAAGCCAAAAACTTTTACAACAAATCTGACAAACAGTTCAGGAACTTAAATTTTTGCTTAGTGAGAGAATCAAAGTGAAAATCAACCATATCACTACAACTATTTAATACCCTACAGAACCTAGCACATGGAGAGTTAGATCCCAACACCGTTCTTCTCATTGGAGGATAAAGTGGAGTAATAGGTTTGCGCGGAATCCTTGACGGAGCACGAAAGTTAATGAGTGCGAGCAGCGGCGGCGAGTCGATATTTCCCTTCAAGATTTTGCTAGCAAACATTGCGTCATTAAGACACCTTCGTTCTTCCAAGGTGTGCATGTTGAAGAATTTCAATCTCCTCTTGTAAGAACGCACTTTTTTACTTATTCCCACAGAAAAGGCCAGATGCCAAACGAATCGTTTTTGGACACGTTCTAGACGCAAACTATTTGTTGCATAGTGTGGTCGCCACACCACACTGCAATACTCCAATATGCTACGCACTAAACTCTGATAAAGCAAAATCTTAGTCTTAAATTGACGAAAACCCTTGCATTGTCTTATGACAAAACCCATCATCCTGGATGCGCTTTTGGAAATGGAATCCAAGTGTGGTGCAAAAGTTAGTTTCTGATCAAACAGAACTCCAAGATCACGAATAGTGTCCACTTCATTAACTTTGTCTTCATTTATGTAGTACACTGTCTTTAATGGATTTTTTTTTCTTGTGTATTTAACGTGATAACATTTCATGGAATTCAAATACATTTCGTTACTTTTACACCATTGAATAAGACTATTAAGGTCCATCTGCAAAAGTGAAGCGTCTCCGTTAGACTTAACAATTCTAAGAAACTTCAAATCGTCTGCATACATAAAAATTTGAGAGTGACGTAAACACATAGGGATGTCGTTAATAAAATAGTTGAAAAATATTGGACCAAGATGAGAGCCTTGCGGGACTCCAGATGAAATATTATACACTTTAGATTCATAACCGTTTACCACAACATAAAACGATCTACCTCTTAAGTATGAAATCACCCATTCAAGCAAGTCACCAGTAATACCATAAGCACGTAACTTACAAGACAAGATTTTGTGGGAAACTTTATCAAAAGCTTTGCTGAAGTCAGTATAAATGACGTCAGCTTGGTGACCAGAGTCAACTGCTTCAGTCAAAAGTTCCGTGAAAGGGACCAAATTAGAACTTGTGGACCGTGATCCAACAAAACCGTGCTGATGATCGCTAATGAATAATTTTAAATGGTTTTGGAAATAAGGGCAGAGCAGTGACTCGAACACTTTAGCGAACGTTGAAAGGATTGAGATAGGCCTATAGTTAGTAATGTCATCGTTGCTATCTGATTTGTGTATAGGCACCACCTTAGCTGTTTTCCAAGTTTGAGGGAATACGCCAGAAGATAAGGATTTGCTGTATATAAGAATAAGAGGGCACACTAATTCCTCCGCACAAGACGTAATAAATATTGGCGGTATACCATCAGGGCCAGCTCCTTTGTTAATATCTAAACTTTTAAGTTTTTTAAGTAATGTCTCTCTGCTAATTGTTAAACTACTATTTTCGAAAGATTTTAATATTGTATTAATTTCAAATTCCTTGCTCAATTCTTGTTCAGGGCTATAAACTGACGAGAAGTTGGTAGCGAACATCTCACATATTGTTGTACCATCAGATGTGGACGTTGATCCATTTTTCATGGTCATAGGATAGGTACTAGACCCTCCTCTCTTATTTTTTACGTGCGTCCAAAATAACTTGGGGTTGTTTTTTAGTTCATCTTCAAGACCTTCAATATAAACATTGTAACAAGAAGTGGCCAATGCATCGCAACGCTTACTAATTAACTTTAACTCAATCAAATCCATTGGGTTTCTATATTTATTGTATCGCCTTCTAATATTATTTTTTAAATTTAACATTTTAATAAGTTTATGGTTAAACCACTGCGGATATTTACGTTTCTTTGGTACCCGTGAGGGAATAAACTGATGGATAGCGTCGTTAAGTGTCTTGTAAAAAACATCCAACATTTCATTCACACTATCGCTACCCTCAAATAATTTAACCCAATCTACTTGTTTTAGAAACTTACGAACTGCTTCATAATTCGCGGTGCGAAAATTAAGTCTAGCCTTGTCATTGTTGTATGGCAGATTGGCGTCCCTACTCAGGGAAACAACTATGTCAAGAGGTGGGTGTTGTTTATCGACATTACTTATTGGACTTATACTTTTGCTCACACTACACAAGGAATGAGTTGACAAAACTAGGTCCAATATGCGCCCAGCGTCGTTTGCAACTAAATTCATTTGGCTAAGTCTGTTAACATTAGTGAAATCAATTAATATTTCACTAGTACCAGGTAAACTAATTTTATCATCCGATTTTCCCAATACAGTCCAATCAATGCTGCTCAAATTGAAGTCACCCACAATAAAAACACTTGAATTTGAACATTGTTCAAAAACAGCATTACAATGATCCAAGTAGTGCTCCAGAGAAGAACGGCGTATAGGAGGAGGCAGATATACTGCGCAGAGAACCATTCGACGAACAGTACATGATATCGGCAAGTCAATACTTACCCATAAGTCTTCACAGCCACTTTCCCAATTCTTAATGCGTTTAGACTTGATTTGTTTATTAACAGCTATTAAAACACCACCCCCTTCTTTACCACTTTGAAAATGTGACGTTTCTCTATCTCTTCTATATACCACGTACCTATCGTCGAACAGCTCGCTGCTCAGCACAGAGGCATTCAACCAAGTCTCAGACAGTATTATTATGTCATAATTATTACAGGCAATATTACGAGATACAGTATGTGTCTTAGTTCTTAATCCTCGACTGTTCTGATAATATATTTGCAAATTATTGAATTTAAATGATTAAATTTACAAGCGCACGCAATAATATTTAAATAATTGTTTTTAACAAACAGGTACACATCATTTTATTTTATTTAAAAAGTCCAAGCTTCCAATAAGAATATGCTCGTCCCCGTCCGTCTTTCTGACAAATATCCTGCCGTTCCTCACCCACACGTACTTATATCCCTTCTCCTTCGCCTTAAGTCTTGTTGCAGCGTGAAGAGCTTTGTATGCAGGGGATAAATGCTCAGCGACAAACACATGTATGTGGTAGATAGGATGACTGTCATTCACAAACTTGCCATTATAGATTACACAGTTGATGAATAAAAATGCTCATACATACCCAATCACAACTTGATGTAGGAACTTAGCAGCACTATCAACAACTTCAGCCCAAATCTTCTGCGAGCGCGGCGCAGGAGTTGCCCCTGTGCCAGCGAACAGCCCAGCATCAGGAAGGGCTCGCACCGCATCGAGGGCATCGCGAAGTAACGCTGAACATACGTCCGCGTCTTCACCGCAACGCCATGCCCGACGGACGAGAGAGAGGGCTAAGCGAAGAGCGGCGCGGGCGCCGACCCGAGCGAGACCTATGGCACTGCAAAGAAAAAGATTGGTATTTAAAAATTAGGATTGGAAATGGAAATTAAGTCACATATTTTATAAACCACTCGAGATTTCTCAGAATGAACTAATGCTGTGTGATAGTCTAACTTTCTTGTACAAAATTATCAATTTAAATATTCTAAATCCACACTAAACCAACCAAGTTCACATTCTGTTTTGTGAAACCTTATGAATTAAACAAACACAAATTGTGTTTCAATGACTAAGTTATTTGTAACAGTCACAGTATGCAAGCATCCTGTGTATTGCACATTCATGCTTACTTAACTCTGCCACACAGTGCAATTTTGAAACTGATCTAGAATCCAATTCAATTATAAATCAAAAATAAAGGGAATCCTAAAATGGAAACATAGACACTTCTTTATTTTTTCACAGATATTTAAGACAGCATAAAACCCTACCTCATTTTGAAGAAAAAAAGTTCTTTGTGCTGAATTTCAGTAATTAGATCGGAAGTAACCTTTGTTTTTAGAAGTATAAAGATCACTTTTACAAAATAACTGTGAAAAGACTGTTTTAGTTTACCTGTTTGTAAACAATAAAATGAAGTTACCTCTCGGAGACATCAGTATGCTCCTCGCTATCCTCCTGTATCTCAGTGCTTCCATCACCTGGTTTGTTCAATGTGCCAACCACATTGCTCAATGCTCTGTTACTGACTGCATGAGGTGGCTTCTTATCTATCCTTACCCTTTTAACTTCTTTGTTCTGACTTTGATCTCTGAAAACAAAACAAAATTTAATTTTACAGAAGAAAATGAGAATTCAAACCTTATTTCATTGTGATAAGACTCCATCTCTGATATATCAGTTTGATTTGAAAACATTTGCTACTAATAGTAAAGTATTTGAAAACATGCAAAATAAAAATAACAATACCTAATGACAGCTACAAGATGTCTGTTGCACAACACAATGAGTCGACGGATTTGAGATATGAATGGACAACTAACAGCCGTGTTGATAGCTCTCACTCGCTGTTCCCAGATCAGGGCCTCCATTAGACTTTGCAGACATTCTGGACCTGAACATCGAGGTTTATTACTGGCTTTACACAAAAGGAAAGCAAACAAGTGAGAAAATGACAAATATTATTTGAAAGACAAAGGAACCATGTGATCATGACTTTTGTTTTATAGTACAGAAGGAATACCTGGGTCTTGTTTCCACTTCAGATCATCAATAATCTGATGAGCAGGTGATGGTGCCACCGGCTTAGATTGTATAGAGATTCTGAGCTCCTCTTCTGCTGACAGAGCACTACAGGGAGGGCAGGCGCACCCTGAGTGGGGGCCACAGAGACCATCACAACAAGTGCAGGTCAATATCTAAATGAGTAAAAAAATAATGTTTTTGTTTTATTCTCTTTGTCACATTTCAATTAAATATTTACAGGTCTTTTGGTCAGTGGGTCGTCTTATTTATTTGCAGTATTAAATTAATAGTTGTTAGAGAATGGACACTTACCCTCAGTCCACAGTAATATTTTCCACTGTCACCAAGTTTAGCAGTACAACCAGCACGATTTACGAGCCCATTTCCGGCGTCGAAACATATTTCTTTATCCTGCAAGAGACTATTGTACAGAGTGGCCAGAGAATCAGGATTATGGAGCGCTTCCTGTAAATCAGGATTTAACCATTTTGCATCCAAATGCTGCTGTGGACGAAATATGAAATCGTCCAGGTCGTCAGGGATATCCATTTTCGCAACCGGTGCCTTGAACTCATTCATACACCCATTTTAAGCGGTAGTAAAAACTATTTCGTGAAACCTTAACAATTTCGATCGATCGTTTCTATATTTTCATTAAGAATATCTCGTAAAAAAATTATTAAAATAATACATCGAAACAAGAATCGACAAATCAATCGGTCTAAAGAAAACTGTCAAATTAACTTCGTTCCGTTTTTCGTGAATCAGCTGTGTGATTTTATTTACAGAGGAATAAAATTGCATTAAGACTACAAAAAATATTCTCATTATCAATTTATTTCAATTTTGCTTTCTTCAAAAGAATTTCAGTTAAAAAATGAATCGTATCAATGAATTACGAAATGTTTGTATTTCATTTGGCAATGAAAACCTATTGCTTGTTTTTATGAATGGAACGTTGTCATCGGCTGGGCGTCTTGGAGGGTCGTTCTGAAAATAAATATTATTGAAGAAATAAGAAATTTAAAAATAAATACCTAAACGTGTTAGGAAAAGTTTAGCAACTAAGTAAAAATTATTGTTTTATCACAAAAACAAACGAACTTGAAATCAAAATAATACAAAAATTGAAGTGTCGTTGATAAAAGTATTCAAATGCACCTGCTACATCGATTGCACAGCCACAGATTAAAAAAGTAAACCCGTCGTGTTATTGTTCGTTTGTGATGTGTGATTCCTATGCAATAATAATTAGTAATTAAAATTATATCGGCGTTTCAATGGGTGTTGTGTTATTGTTCCAATGGATACAGACATATTGATTGACAATAAGGACAGCTTATACGGTAACTTCATATTTCATTTCTTACTCTCAGCTCCGGCTAATTTACAACAACAATGTGCTGCTAAATTTCTGTGAATCATGTTATTGACCCCTCAAACGTATTTTGTGATCGCACGTGTCCTTGATTACGCTTTCGGTTTTATTTCAAAGCGCGGAATCAGTAACAAAGAAACAAAGATTTCTCGGAAACATGTGCATCACGAAAACTGTTTTTATCGCAAGGCAAGAAACTTTTTATCGTGTTTTATGACTACCGATGATAAGAACTGTCACTTGCACTTTACACCAAATAAATTGCCTGTAATTTTAGGTGGCGATTTTCTTGATCAGTTTTTATCGAACGAATACAAATGGACGTCACTATTGGATGCGCCAGATGCCTCACCAAGCGAGATCCTGGCTGATGCAGCACCGATCCTGGTGCCACCAATATCACCAATTCTGAGTATAAAGTCATCAGAAGGCAGCAGCAATTCAGATTCAGGAAGTGAAGATGATTCCAAGAAGTAAGTTGTTCAGTTACTTTCGGTTTCAGACACTTTCACTTAAAAACTGGACTTTACATAATTTTTTAAGTAAAAGCACATAAACTTTCACTTTTTGATTTAATTGTGGAAAGAAAAACTTGTATTTCAATTATATGGAAATGTTATAGAATGCATAAACTTGATGAACTAATTTTGTACTTAATTCCTTTACTTGCAGCAGCTCAAGTAGTATTTCTGCTAGACAGTCATCTCAATCACCATTTGATTGGACATCTAATTTTAATGAGGAACCTTCCAGCAATCTAAACCTTGAAGATATTGAACTGTTCCTGCAAAAAACTGGTATGCTTAATACAACCTTATAATTATGATTTAGATTATCTTTGGGTTATGATCATGTAAGAATAGAATCTTGTATTAACATAAACATACCTTAAATTAAAGTTAGTTGTGTTCATGAATGAATTATTCAAGAAGGCTTTAGTAAGCACCTTGTGAATTATAACAACTACCTATTATTAACCCATTGACCGCCACGGTCAAGTAAGACGACAAGCCAAAAAGTACCTTAAGTCGACAGACTTAGGGCACTTTTTTGCTGGTTCGGCTTGTCGTCTATATGTGACTGTGGCGCTAAAAAGTTTAAAGTTGACCTGTTCACACTCATTGTTTCTGCAGATTAGTGCAATATTTGTATTGTACCTTTACTAAAGAATAACTAATGAATCCTTGTATAATAAAGTTTTAAGTATATTTATTGCCTGAGCCTACAAATAAAAGGTAAAGTGTATAGTTAAAAATATTATTTGTACACAGCTCCCAGTCCTGCTAGCCCACCAATACAGAAAACACAAACAAATGGAATATCTACTGAAAGAAATGGACCTGTCATGGCTATTGAAAATGGTGTTATTAAGGTACTGGATTCTTGGTTTTTTAGACCCTCCACTACTTATGTCGCTTATCTAATATCTAAGGCAATAGCAACTAAGATCATCATCATCTCTTCATGCCCTTGTCTCATTTGGGGTCAGCGCAGCATGTTTTTTTACTCCACTCTCCCCGTCAATAGGGATGTTTACTGACTTAAAAAACATGATTCTAATTAGTCCGTCTGTTAGATTATCGAAAAATATTGGATACGTATTTTTGTTTTTGTATTTTTTGTTTTATCAAATCAATAAAAATTGACGAAGATAAAACGCGTCAAAGATTTGGGTGGGAGGTTGTGACGTCACTGCTCGCTAAGAAATGTCATACTAATGTCTTAGAATATGACGTCACACGAGTTTTCAAAGCACTTTATCGTATTCATTGTTTGTTTACGTGAAAAAATAAAAAATATGTGTCCAATATTTTTTGGAAATCTATCTGATGGACTAATTAGATTTTTTTTGTTAACATCCCTATTGTCATACTTTCATTTACTCCTTTTCATTTTTTCTTTCATTTCATTCCACACGCAATCCAGACATATTTTCTCTCCCTCTCCATCCACACAACTAAGATACAACTAAGAAGTGAGTAGTTTTTAATAAAACTCCTCACAATTTAAACTTTGATATTTTGTTTCATTGATTGTCTTCATTTCAGGGCATTAAAATGGAGATTGAAGACTGTGATACTGAATTAAGCAACGGTTATTCTAAGTTACACAATGGTAAGTTTACCTATTAACCTATTTGCATAATGACTAATAAAGAATGGTTTCTTGTCAAAAAAGAAATATATTTTATAATATACAATTTAAAACTAACAATACTTAAAACAACAGTTATAAATGTTAACAATATTATGTGAATGTCATGCATGAGAACCTATAAAACAATATATGAAATCCTGAGGTGACCTTGGATGTGCATGTACCATGTACTAACATTTATTGCAGTTGTGTAGGTATATTTTTTTGTTCAAATCATGCTTGCAATTTTATTGTGTTTACGAGGATTTGACCCATAACATTTTATCAAGATAACAATTTTTATGTTAATCCATACTTACATCGTAATTAGTAACAATAAATATTATGCCTTACACCATTATACACAATTATTAATCAGAAATTAGTTATATTTAGATTAGGGAGCTACGCAACAATAAAGCATTGTTTGATGTACCATAAGAAATACCATGTCCTGAATAGAATACTGACGGCACGGTTGGCGCAGTGGTTCAAGCAATGGACTGCTGCGCTGCGTGTCGCGGGTTCGATCCCCGCACGGAACAAATATTTGTATGACCTACAGATAGTTGTTCCGGGTCTGGGTATTTGTGTATGTGAGTTTAAATGTTTGTGAACGCACCCACGATACAGGAGAAATTCCTAGTGTGGGACTAAAAAAAAAAAAAAAAATTGTTTTTATTAATTTTAATGTTATTGATAAGTTATTAATGTGATATCTGATGAAATCAAGAATGTTATGATGTCTTATTTTAACTGTAAATAACCATCTAAGTATTTAAATTAGGTTGAATGCCTTTGAGAATAAATAAACATAATATTATAAGCCCTTTTTCTTCCAGGAAATGGTTACCAACAAAATTCATACTTCAAAGTTGTAAATGAGAATACATTCAATTCGCCAAATGATAAGCAAATATTTGTGAATGGTCAGATTCAGTTAATGGTAGGAGTAGAACATAAGAAGGTGCCCAGTATACTTAAAAGGAATTCCAACGGTGTGACGAAACCCCCTAGTATTGTGATCCCGGCAGAGAGCACAAAAGGTGGGAAGATTGCCATATCGCCACTGACTCAGACCAAATTTAATGGTGCCAAGGATCATCAAGTAAAGGTATTTATATTTTAAAACTGAAGAATTAGTGAGTTGTAATAATGGAATGTTTTGAGTTGACTGATGACTCTTAAATATATATATTTATGTGACACACAGGTTAAAGACAATGTTTGTTACAGAGAGTCCTGTGTTTATTAAATAGGGCAATTTTACTGTTCGTAACGTAATTTCATAACACCATTCCATTACCATTTTTCGGGCATCGCAAATAAATGAATCTATCTATCTAAACATGTGATTCCAATTTACATCACAGGCATTGTGAATTTATAAACTAAAATCTTATATACATTTTTAGAGTGTTCTTGCAGGCATTGATTTAAATTGTCATTATTTTTTTAAGGTCACCTCACCACAAAGCAATATAGTGATCAACCCTAAGCCAGTCGTAGCCACGAATGGCACCACCACAAACTTAGTACAAAACCACGTGATACCTCCTAATGATAATGATTGTCCAAAGAGCCCTACAATAGACCTCTCGATGTTCAGTGAGGCTGAGGTCAGAGCTATTAAGAAGCAACAGAGGATGATTAAGAATAGGTAAGGAAATAAGTACTGTGATTTATCGTGAGTGTATAGCAGGCTTCTGTAACTTTCTGCTATGTCCCTCAGGAAAGGAAATCTTTCTTTAGACTGTCTCATTGGTCTAGTGGTCACAATCGAGACTATTGACAATGAGGTCCATAGTTCGATTCCCAAGTTATGCAAAGTGTTATTGGGTTTTTCTATCAAGAATTTCTCAGTAGAAGCCATAGAGTCTGAGCTTGTGCTTCGATGATGGCAATAGGCCCTATTACATTGGACTAAAATATAACTAGTGAAATATGGGTGTACTAATTAATGGGTATACCCCTCTGCTTGATGATGAAATCTTTGTTGGAGGTGAAGTTCAAAAAATATAATTCAGTCTTTACAAATCAAGGAAAGTGATATAAAAATATGATAAAAATATGTTTATAAAAAGTCATGTAGGTATGAGATGAATAGGTCAACTGTTTTTTTTACCTTGACCTTTATTTTGATAATGATTTTCCTTATTAAACTGAACTAGTTGTTGCAAAACGAAAATAAAACAATGAGTGTCTATTCTTTTAGTAGTAACTAGCGACCCGCCCCGGCTTCGCACGGGTGCAAATGGATGTTATTAAATATATATATAAACCTTCCTCTTGAATCACTCTATCTATTAAAAAAAACCGCATCAAAATCCGTTGCGTAGTTTTAAAGATTTAAGCATACAAAGGGACATAGGGACAAAGAAAGCGACTTTATTTTATACTATGTAGTGATATACATAAGATAACATCACGCCTGTAATCCCCGACAGGTTCGGGAAAGATGTACCCATTAGGACATCCGCATTTTATCCATTATGTTGAAGTCTCATGTAATAGGGGGGCGAGCCTATTGAGTAGTAAAATACCATACATATAATTATTGGAGTCTCATACTTTAGGCTGTTGAATTAAAGGTTAACAACACTGGCCTAGGTAGATTTACAATTATTATTATTTCTATTTTGTAGGGAATCGGCATGTCAATCGCGGCAGAAAAAGAAAGAATACGTGTCTGCTTTGGAGCAGCAACTGTTTGAAGCACAGCAAGAGAACGCCAAGTTGCGAATAGAGAATAAATTATTAAGAGACCAACTTGCAAATACCGGGAGGGGTCGAAAGGTAAACATCATTTGTTACTTTTTAATACTTTAAAATGTTAGGGGTAAGCGCGAGGAAAGAGTCGATCTTGGGGTGTTTCGCTCTCCAGCTAAACTTTAACCTGACAAAGCAGCTGTTAATATTTTACCAAAGCGCACACGGCGTATTTTAAATGCGCAGACGACGCGCATATGACGCACTTCAAACGAGATTTGAACGCAACCTTGTCGACCTAATAAGCACATGGGGCGATCGTGAAACTCGCGTCCCCGCTCTTGCAACTGCCAACTACTTACAACCCTAAGTACGCACTTTAAACGAGTTTCGCACGCGCGTTTGTATCTATAAAACGCAAAAATAGGCATCTACAGCGCGTCGTCCATAGTTTCAGGTTGGAAGAAACATCCAATGAACAATACATGATGTACTGATGGGACTCGTTTGTCCGTCCTTGTATAAAAATGATGCATAAAAATTTTTCTCATCGCTGTCAAAGCAATAATTCAGTTGCCAATCAGGAAAATTGTTCGGCATCTCAAACACAATATTACCTAAATTCAGCCAACTTTAATACAGCTAATAATAAAATTGTAATAATGCTGCTCAAACAATGTAATAACACCTGTAGTGTTAAACTGACCTTGTTCCAGTTTACATAACTATATAACTTTGTTAATTACAAGTCGTCAAATACAGATGTTTTTGTTTCGACAGATGCCGCGACTCCTGGACAGCTCACTTCTGATACCTAAGAAGAACATAGCTGTTCTATTTGCTATGGTATTCATGGTGTCGCTCAATTGGAATGTTTTAGGGTAGGTAATCTTGCCATTTTATTGATGTCCATCAAGAATGAGGTATTAGTCCGCTTTTCCATCTCTTGTATGCGTAAAGATCAAAGTGAAAGCGCCAGGGTAAACCAGGTTAAAGTTTTCTTGGTTTTATTGCAAGTTGCAGGTCAGTATCAGGTTGTATGGCTTTACAGAGTTATAATCATTAAATTATCAATACAGCCATCAATTTCGCGGGCTACCCTGTCACTTCCCCCTTATATGATTGCTATCAAGGCTTTCCTGAAAACTAAAACAGCGTAAATGCATTTATTCGTGACGTTAGACACGTTACGTTCAGCTTCTAAAATAGTCTTATTACACAAATGATAACCTCCACAGTGAATTTCAACCGTGAAGAGTTGTACATTGTATTTTAAATAGTTGTCTAGTGATACCTACACATATGTGGTACCTCACCATAATAATTATTTTTGAGAGTATGTTTCATAGTCATACCTACCCTCTTACAGCAGATTTTAAATTAGTAAAACATTTTTGAAAAATTTATAAAATATCGGATCGGAAAATGCATTACAATATTTGTGGAAAACACAAGATGAGTTTATGAGTAATAGTATGGTTTTCTAACAATTGCTTAGTAGTAAGAGTAACTACAAATGTCGTCGATTTTCCTCAATAACGAACCTGTGCCTAATGAACCAGTTAAACATTTTATTGCCTGCTGTTTTACGACTTTCCTCACGCACGTTTGTTTGTTTTTCATTGAAGGTGGAACGCAAAGCCTTTTGTCGGGCCCTCCGCTCCACATCACACGAGACACCTGTTGTGGTCAGAGGATACTGCTGTAGATATTGCGAATGGTGTGTACCCTTTACCAATATTATTCATAACCTAGATCCAGAACACGACAATAACCAAGATTCATTTTCTCCTACAAAGTACAATTAAAAATATAGAGGTGGTACAAATATTGAAGATGCAAAGGTTTGTGTGAGTCAGGAATCCTGTGCTATGAAGTACTTTGTAGAACCAATTGTAGAACGTAGGACTTGTAGGACTACGAAATACGAAAAAAATGACTTACTTCTTGACTTAAAGTCCTATGTCCCCTAGATGGGGCAGAGGGCGTCCACAGATGTCCTCCATCGCGATCTATCTTGAGCTTCACGCTTCACCTCGCTCCACGTCAATCCGATGCTCGCCGCTTCTGCCAACACGGTGCGGCGCCAGGTTTGTCGGGGACGGCCACGCTTTCTTTTTCCTTGGGGGTTCCTGTCCAAAGCTTGTTTGGGTATGTGGTCGGGATCCCTTCGGAGCGTGTGGCCAATCCATCTCCATTTGCGCCGCTTGATCTGGTGGTGGATCGGGCTCTCGTGGCATTTTACCAACAGCTCGACGTTGGAGATGGTCTCGGGCCAGTAGATTCCGAGAATGCGACGAAGACAGCGGCGGAACACTTGGATTTGGCGTGTGATGATCTTGGTGACCTTCCACGTTTCGCACCCGTAAAGCAGCACGGATTTCACGTTGGACCTGAATATCTTTAGTTTAATCCTTCGGGTCAGTTTCCGCGACTGCCAATTAGGACCCCGAGTCTGCTATTCAATAGTGTCAGAATGGTCGATCATTGATCTCATAATGGTTGATTTACGACAAGCCAAAAAGTACCTTAAGTCGACAAGCATAAGATACTTTTTGGCTTGTCATCAATCAACCATTATGAGATCAATGATCGACCATTCTGACACTATTGAATAGCAGACTCGGGGCCCAGGTCTCAACTGCGCAAAAGTAGCTCGGGCTTTGGCGATCCGTGAAGCGATGTCCTCTTCACTGCCCCCAGTCTCTGACACGACGCTCCCGAGGTAAGTAAATTTGTGGACGCGTGCCACTGCCTCTGTGCCAATCAGCAACGGTGAGTGGTTCTTCACACCAGATCTTAACTCTTGGGTCTTCCTTATATTTATTTTAAGCCCGGTTTCTGCCGCTTCTTGACGAAGCTCGTTCAATTTTGCTTGCATACCGGCGTGGGTATGACTCAGCAGGCATAGGTCATCGGCGTAGTCTAAGTCTTCCAGGACGTTAGACAATCCCCACTCTATGCCGCGTCGCCGGTTCTCAGTGATGCGAAGCATAATTCCGTCAAGAACGACCAAGAAGAGGAGCGGTGACAGGAGGCAGCCCTGCCGCACACCCGCGTGTACTGCTACATCATCCGAGATGAGGCCGTCATGTGTTACCTTGCAAGAATACCTCTTGTAAATACTCTCTAACAGACGGACGATTTTCGCCGGCACTCCAATATCCAGTAAACTGGTCCAGATGCTAGACCACTTCAACGTATCAAAGGCTTTTTCGAAGTCGACAAAAGTAAGATAAATCTCCCTCTGCCATTCTGATGCCTGTTCCAGTATGATACGGAGAGTGTTGATCTGGTAAAAAAATACTTAACAATAAAAAGTTTTAATAAAATTAAAAAATAAATTCTTAAAATTAAAGACCAGTGACGATCCAAATAGGTCACTGCTTTTGTAATGAAATATAATCTAGTTCTAAATAAAAGTTGATTAATTCAATTCGATATCGACCTTATTGACATGCCACAAGGGTCATATTCAAGGGTAGGTAAAGCAATGTGAAGGTTACATTGTAAACTTGACCTTTGCAAAAGTCGTTTGGAAAATGTCACAATGTCTGAGCCAAGTAAATGACAAATTATTTTTAGCTATTTCTATGCAAAACTGGAAGTCTACAAAAAGCGTTATTTGACGTTGTATTACGTAAAACTCAGATTATATAACAAGGTGCCTTTGATCCCCGAAAGTTTGGCAGAAGTACACATGTAGGTAGTACTGAACAGTAGAGTCGAACAAGGTATTTGGTATACGCGCAGAAATATTTATAATTCTGGTACACTGAAAATTTGCAATTTTGTTTTACAAGTCATTTAGCGCTAAGAGACTGATTTCAAACATTGTATTGTTTGACGTCAATCTCTTAATGTATCTAAAACCAAATGCAAGTTAGCTGGTTGCATACCAAGTATCTTTTCGATTGTACTTCTTCATTTCAGAGGAAAGTACGTAGCCACTATTTAAGTCAGACCAAATAGATCTCAATTAATACACTTCTGGACACATCTATTGGCCCACCTTAGAGTTTAGGTTTCGATGGCCCCTACCGAAATATGATTGCTAGATTGAACAAAAACTGTTGATGCAGTTTTAAACCTGATACATTTTACCATCTTTTTCGATCGTATTGTTTTAAATTTGAATTCAGAATACCATACGACATGGAGCTACGCCTAACAAGTCGGATATGCGCCTTGTTAAAGGCAATTGAATTTTGAATAAAAAACATGTTTTATCAAATAAAGGTTTAATTTAATAACGCGTGTTGCCTCCATGGGCATCTACCACAGCTCTCATACGATCAGGCATAGAGTTTATCAACCGCTCTATGAAATTTTGAGGGATCATCTCCCATTCCTCTTCTATGGCAGTTTTCAACTCCTGCATCGTCTGGGCAACTGGCTGACGAGCCCTAACACGTCTTTTTAGCTCGTCCCACATGTGCTCAATGGGGTTCATGTCTGGGCTTCTGGCTGGCCAGTCCATAACTGTGATGTTCACATCCCGAAGATATTCCCTGACGATGCCGGCCGCATGGGCTCTTGCATTATCATGCATAAAAAGGAAATTTGGGCCCACATAGTCCGCGTATATCACGTGAGGTTCTAAACACTCACGAATGTACCTTTCAGCATTTAATGTTGGCAGCCGTGGTCCTGTAACAACCTCAAGTTGAGTTTTGCCGCTCGCGGATATACCGCCCCAGACAGTCCATGAGCCACCGCCATAAGCAACCCTCTCTTCAAAGCAGCATTGTGCGAAACGCTCTCCCTTACTTCGGTAGACCTTCTTCCTTCCATCATTGCCATGTAACACAATTTTAGACTCATCAGAAAAGAGTACACGGCTCCAATCTTGTTGTGTTCAATTTAAATGACTGCGTGCGAAATGAAGGCGCGCTGTTCGGTGGGCTCGCGTTAGTTTGGGCCCATTAGCTGGCTTGTGTGGTACCATATCGCGTTCTTTTAACCTTCTCCGAACAGTTCGAGCGCTCACAGATACTCCGTGGAAGTCGCGAAGTTGGTTTTGTATCTCAATCGAGGTAAGGTGACGATTTCTCAAGCTGGTCGTCACGATGAATCGATCCTGCCTTTCAGTTGTGACCCGAGATCGTGGCCTTCCTTGGCGACGAACAAAGCCGCCAGTCTCTAGGTACCTCCGATAAACATTTCGGACCGCAGATCGACTTAAATTAAGTTGAGCACTCACGTTTCTTTGGCTGTGTCCGGCCTGAATAAGTGCCACAGCTTGGGCAGCGACTTCAAGTGAAGTATCCATAGATTATTGATAGAACCTCACCTTAATGTTAAGAATAAGTAATGTTTGTTGCAAAACCAAAGATATCAATCACTTTTTCAAGAATTAAATCCAAGTAAACCAATAAAACCAAGTTTTCTTAGTATTCGATTGTTTGATATCAACAAACAGGCTCCAAATTGTCTTTTGTTTCTTTAAATTCTGTGTTCGAAATTCAAAAAAAGACTATTGAATGAAATTGTGAATGTGCCAGGTTCAAAACTGCATAAAAACTTTTTGCTCGACCTAATATAAAATTTTAGCTAGGACCAAACGAAACTGAAAATACAAGGTGGGCCAATAGATGTGTCCAGAAGTGTATAAGTCGAGTCATGTTATTGCCTATTGTTAAGATTTTCGTTTTTTATTTTGGTATTTGTAAAATATTTATTAGTTTATTCTATTTTTTTTTTATATTTATGTATTAGTATAATAAATTATATAAGTATATAGTTTAGTTTTTAGAGTTGATGTTGTTTTTTAGATATTTTGTACCCTACCACAATGTTGTCTTATTTAACCCTAAGGTTGACTGGTAGAGAATGCCTTGTGGCATTAAGTCCGCCTATGTACCACTATTGTGCATGAAGTTTAAATAAATAAATAAATAAATTTCGCCAATCCTATCCTTTGTGATATAGGGTCTAGTCTGCTATGCCGACAACCGGGCACAAATCCAGACTTTTGGCTGCTACAAAATAAAACCCTAGTGAAACCTAATAAGATCTAAAATACATATAACCTGAATTACAGATGACTTGAGCAATGGTACATACGTGACAGACTGTCAGAACGCGACGGTGAAAGCGACAGACTTCGTGAACATAAATCAGACGGAGAGTATACGGATAGCGGGTGAGCTGAACCGATGGATCGGCGGCGGGAAGACACTGAACTGGACTTATGATGTGCCGAGGAAAAAACGGCAGGCTTACCTTAGTGAGGAAAAGATTAATGGTAAACTTTGATAACGCACTAGCTCCCTTTGAGCCTATTGACTTTGTTCTGTTCTGTCTCCTGCTGAAATGGAGAGAAGTCGAAATTATGTTTTTACTCGTCCACAATAATTTTTTAATTCAATCTTAATTAATTTCGTTGCGGGTTCCAAGACAGTTTAATTGTTTCTCTGGGACTTTGTCGAGCTTCATTGTCTCGGCGTTTTTCTTGTGGTTGCTACTGTTGATTCTGGCTTTCGGGAGTTACTGGGGTTTAGGAATACTGTGGTGGCCTTGTCACAATTAAAAATAAAGAGCTCACTAAACTCCCATAGTTCCAATTTCATGCCAGTTTCTGCCATAAACATGACTCTTTCTCATGATTCTCATGATATTTTCGATCATTATTTGTAATAAATGTTTGGGCTTATTACATATACAGCTGTAAACCATATTAGTGAGGGCGAAAAAGTATAAGTAACTGCCATATTTCTGAATTCTATCTAATCATTCTTACAGAATTGAATAATTCATCTAATTCTGTGTTTATTTCAATTTCCAGGCGGTTTGTTAGAAACCTACAGACTGTTCAACAAAATGCAATTAGACGGCAATCTCGTTGAAATACCTAGCGTGCGAAATCATGTGAAAACAATCAAAGATAAGTCGCGATTACGACGACTGAGGAGGAATAAAGAAATAGACTTCGCAGAAAACGCAGTCATCGACTACGAAACTCTATACCGGAAACCTATGAGGAAAGCGGTGAATGATTTCAATATGGATGACATGGGTGAATGGAATGCCTTACTTGAAGCTTTACATAGGCGGGATGATACTTTCTACATTGTGGGCTTTGGTAAAGGAGAGCATCTATTGCTTCCAGCTGTATCACATAATGTTACAAGACCACCGAAAATGGCATTGATTTTACCAGCTAGGAGTGGTAATGGTAAGTTTTAACTCGTATCTTCAAATAAATTGTCTTTTGAATTTTATCAACATTAAAATAAGAGTCAAATAACAATAAAACACTTTACCTAATCAGCATTGTTTATTTTCAGATTCTCTAATGAACGATCATGTAACACTGATGCAAATTGATTGTTCAGTCGTCAATACAACACTAGTCAAGTTAAAATCTGATGCACTGCCAGAGAGCTTAAGAAAACAACCCTCTAACAACACCACAGACAACGAAGATAAACGAGAAAATACTACAAACAATCACAAAACAAATAACGTAAATATTGATACCAATATCTTAAAAAACGCTAGTAATAGTATATCAAAAAATCAAAATGTGCCACAAAAAGACGTAGATCTGGGCAAAGACGATTCGTTTGCCCACTACTTATTTTCAAAATACGAAAATTCTAAAGATAATCCGGCGAAAAGGCCGCTTAGCAAAAGTAATGATAATGTGGAGAAAGATAATCCTACTTTTTCCAACAACAGTTTAGGCTCAACGTGATTTAATGAAGTCCATGAGTCGCGGGAAACTGACCTCAAAGGATAGTAAGAAATAGTAGAAAATCAATGTGTTGTTATTCTGTAACTGAATGATTTTCATAGTTATTTCACCATGATTGTAGGCCTTTACATAAAATAGTTATCACCACAAATCACTACATTTATCGTCCAATAATTGACAGAAATAGAACTATGATTTATAATATTTTAAGCACTAAATGTATTTAGTGTTGTTCTGGTGCAAACAGGGAGAGTTAGGCAGATGTTGGTGCAACCGACCCTTTAGTTATATATATACTTCGAAAAATAAATCCATTATATTTATAAACAAAAGCAATAGACTAAGTTTATTATGTATCGATCTCAATACGTCGAAACCATAAAGTATGGAATTATTGTTTTGATAGCTATAAAAGATTTACCTGAAAATATTTGTAGTACTGTGTTATTGTAAAAAGGTTAGATAAATAAATAGTTTTTGACAAGCCTACTTAATTAATAAGCCAAAAGTAATATAACTATGTTGGCTGTGTGTGTAATGTTAAAACAGGTTTGTTATTAATTGCAATATTCCATTTACTGATCTATTTTGGTCGAATAGTTTCGTTATATTATTAAACAAAGCTAGTCTTATAAGTGCTGGCCTCTGATAAGTAAAGTATGGCGTGCTACATACATTTTCGATTTTCCTGCCAGGCCTATTCCGGTAATCAGGCTGACCTTAATGTATTTGTAGCAGCTCTAGACTGCGTGGTGACTGTTGAAAAATACGTAAAATTCGAAGACTTTGACATCTACCAACCTGCACTGGGCCCGCGTGGTGGATTATAGCCCATCCTTCTCCTATTGAGGAGGCCTGAGTCCCTGCAGTGGGAACATTATTGGCTGATGATGATGAATGTCGTCAGTTAGCCACATTGTCTTTGTCGGCTAATGCTTACGTGAATGTGATGTCGTTATTCTGTGTGATCACGTTACTGGCACATGCGAAAAGAATCTTAATAAATGAGGAATTTAATTGATTAATAAGGCAAGGAATAGTTAGGTACACTATGTTTTAGTTCAACTGTCCATAATTTAAATAAGTAACTTTATATGTACCTCAACTTCCTCAACTTAGTTATTCGTTGTTTAGTGTATATTTAGAAAATGTTAAGATGTTCTGGTGGTCTACCATGACGTCTTACAGCACGATTGTTTTTATCTTGTTCCAGTGAGAGAGAGAGAGATGGCGCTAGACACCCCATATAGCTCTGTCGCATTCCCACACTGGAATAAAATTTAAACAATCCTGCTCGTCATGGTAACCCGACTGGTCTAAACTGGAATACAGTATAAGTTCTAATAGTTCTCTCTTCCATGTTTCTAAACGAGCAAGGACTGAAATCAATAGCTACTAATTTCAAATGTTAATTCATGAACTATTATGTATCATTATTTTATTATAAGAAGAGTTGTCATATTTATAACTATCACAAAAATAACTTAAATATACTTTATCACTTGTTGTTTAATTATGTTGAATTTATTTCCCGGGATATAATTTATTCACCTTTTAAGTTTTCATTATATTATGCACCTTTTTGTATACAAATATGACACTATAGTGAGTATTGGTTTTTTATTCCGTGAATCGAATATTCAAGTTAAAAATAAATTATATACATTTTTATAAAAGTATTGTTTAATTTGTGGTATTTTATCTATAGGTACACATATACCTGAAGTTTCACGTTAAGCCGTATGAGGCGAGGCTGTTGCCAGAAACCAGGCACAACTTTAGTTAGACTCCATGGCTACCACTGAGAAATTTATTCCTAAAGGAAGTATAGTAAAGCTGTAATAATGTATAAACAGACGCCTTTAATGGGGTTAGGCAGAAACTACAGAACACCACCAGCTACTATCTTTTTTACACACTTTATTCATGGTAGTGAAACCCAGGGGGATTTTTAGCAATCTTATTCCAGCATAAAAACTAGAGGCTGACGAAAAGTTTCAGACAGGAGCAACCTTCGGGCAGGGTTCTACATTCAATTTTCAAAAAGAAGGCTAATATAGCTGCTTTCACATTAGGGTAGGGAGGCGGCGTCCCAATACGAACACACTAATTTCGTTGTTTTCACTCAATCAGTTCTATTAGGACACACTAAAGTAATAGGTAAGTGTGTTTAATCTCGTCGTGCGACGAAAACGCATCGTTCGATCGTACGACCGTTGTCACCTTAGCAACGCCGTAGAAGTACATTCCTTCACATTTTATAAGAACAGCCGTAACAGCCCATCAGTATTTGTTTCAAGATTCTAGAATTATGTTCTGCGATTTGTGTAAAGTCGCGAGACTGTCTAACGTCCTGTGAAAAAGCGGTCTAACTAACAACAGACTATTCTTCAGCATTGATATTCATCTCACCGTGGAAGCGGGGCCTGCCCCAAAAACGTCTTCAACAGGCAAAACGTCTCAAAGATATTGTGGCCATTCACTAATAATTTTCTGCGTAAATGCTATTGTCGTCTTAATACGGATAAGCAGAGAATATTTTTTTCTATACCGTTTGAGCAAAAACATTATATTGATCTAGCAATTCCTCGTAGTCGGTTGATTAAAAATGAAAAGTTTCTGAACGCAACTTCTTTAACACGGCTGTCTTCATGTCACTGTCACTGTCAGAAAAAAAGTAACCTAAAAGTAAACAGCCTCTGAAACTGAAGCTGAAGCCAGCCGCAGTAAATATAAATATGACTGAGTAGAACTTCGATAGTTCGATTATTGCTGAAATATTAAGCCGAGAGTATAAAATAGTGCCAGCAAAATGAACTGTATAAGGTTGCTACGTTTAGCCGAACGGCAACAATTTAAAGTGTTTCAGGCAACTTCAGCTAGATATGTCTCAAGTCATCCTATGCGTTTTATGGAAACCCAGAACATGTGGAGAGAGAAGGACGGCATATCCAAACGATGGCAGCTGATATATAAAGCACCTATGAATACAGCAATAAACTGGGCTTCTGCATATCTAACTTTATCTACGTCTATTGTTGGGGCCAGCACACTTTACTATGCTACTTTTGTTTATGATAAAGCTGATGCGTATACTCCTGTTACAGTTGGTGATAATGTAGTTATTGCTAACAGCCCTATGGAGTGTTTTGTTTATCTTGGAGCATTTCTTGCATTACACGCTGCTGTAAAAGTATTGATATCAAAATATGTCATTAGGCTGTATCAAGATGGGGACGAATATGTTGCAGTATTCAGAGGTCATTTCTTTAATAGAATAAGTAAACATAAATTCCATGTGAAGGAGTTTAAAAAATTGAATCCTACTTTTGTGGTTTCATGGGGTGATGCTAGGTTTGATCTTGGTAACAAACATGGTATAATATTGGAGAATTACTTCAAAACTCCTGAACATTTTAATTACTTGTTGAACAAGAGGAGCGCTGATAAACCTGATAATGATGATTGAACTAGGCTTGAATAAGTTTTGTAAATATTATTTTTGTAGTACTGTATTTAGTTCTAGATGTAATAAGCTGTTGATTTGAATAAAGAACTGTTATCATAAAACAAAAACATGATTTGTTATTATGTGATCAAGAGTTAGGAGTCATGAGTAAAGCAATTCCTTAAAAACTTATAATTATTAGTACTTTGGTTTTCAATGAAATAATAAGTGAAATTATAACTTTTTATATTTTTATGCTAATTAACTAATCTACACTGAAATAAACTTAAAATCCTCCAGTAAATGCATTATTCCACTTATGTCTTGAATCATTTTTCAATGTTACTGAATCCATTTTCTGTTTACTATTTTCAAATTGGTCCAAGGCTTCAATTTGTTCTTGCTTTGGCTCCAACTTCTTGGTGACCAAACATTGGCCATTTTCCTTCAGAATGGTGTGGTTGATGTCATCCTTGGTTGGCTCTCCATATGGGAATTCAATAGGTGTGACTTTTATTAAATGTTTTATTTTCCAAAGCTTCGAGTTCACTTCTGGTATATTTTTCACAACAGTAACTTGATTTCTACACTGTAAATAAAAATGATCAATTAATGTCTGATGAATTATTAGTTTCCACAATACTGTTAGCAACTGTTTTGATATTTATAAATAAACCATTCTGCTAAATTTGCATGAATGGGATAGACAACCATCAAACATGCTAGTAAACAACAACAATAACATAACATAAATATTGCCTAAACAAGTTACTTAGTTGGGTTAAATGGGTCAAATGCTAGGTTTTAGGCAACTTGGCACCATGTTGGTGATAAATAAATTCAACTTGGATAGCATGACATTTTTGCTTTTAATTAAAATAGGTATGCCAACAGTACACACATTTTACCTCCAACATTAAAAATATACAGGTTAGGATTAGGGTATATGTCGGTAGGTAGGTACAATGCAATTGCAAAGCGAGGCTCAGGGGAGATCACTTTACAATCTCCCCAGGGATGTGCCATAACAGGCGATGCACAGAGGGGGCTCCGGACAGGTCTTTTAAGAGGAAACGGTGCCTTCTCCCATGTGCGGATGGTGGCCACCGGGGTGGTTTTAGTGCGGTAAAAATCCCACACACCCCGGTCTTATCCCCAAAGACCGGTAGCCTTTTGAAGGTATCCCCCCGAGAACAAAAAAAAAAAAAAAAGGTACCAATTACAGGACACTACACAATATTCTCTAAGTTCAATAAAGCTATACTATCAATACCTATATTTTGTTTATTATTGTCCACTTACTTCTTCCAAAATGTTGAATTCCCGTAGAATAGCTTTTAGAAAGTGTGTCTGGTGTTTGCTGGGTTTGATTCGTTCAACTCTGAATAACTTGGCCGGTTTAACTTCTGGGTCTTTGTGATCAGGGTGTCTGTAAAGTTTCATAATTTAACTTAAGAAATAGAATATGTAAATCACAGAGAATTTATATGGAACTGTATCCCTAGATAGGTACAGTTTCTTTGAGGTAGGTACCTTGGATAATAAACTATGCCACCTGGATATCGAATTCCACCAGGCGGTTTATAGCCTTTTGATCTAGTTATCGAAACTAAAGGGCTAAACACTTTTAGTAGCTGCCCATTCATTTTTATTCAATACAAATTAAATTGGAGAATCTTAGGTTTAGATAACCTCAAAACAAAAATATTACAGTTTGAAGTATAAAATATTGTTGCCATGCTAAAAGTTCAGTTTTTCGAAAAAAAATTGCATAATATTGTAGTTTATAATGCCATACATCTGGACCATTTTTAAAGTAACGGTGCCGCGGTGTTCTACCAGCATATCAACTAAGAAGTTACCCAAAACTGTCAATGATAATATACCATTGACAGTTTTGTATATAATATACCATGAACATATTACTAAAGAGGGACTACAGTAGATGATGTATGTACGTGCAGATGCCTTGTTCTTGTGCTTATGTTTGTGTTTACACAGGGGCAGACTACCTTTCCACCTTTGTCTGAACAATGCGTTTTATTTTAAAGATTTTGTTTAATTGTTTTGGATTATCGTCTATCAGATTATTATGCCTCGTATACCCATTTTGCCCACGCTCCATTCTTCTCCATCCATCTGGATCAAATTCATTGCTCATACATCACTAAAGTTTATTTTGCCTATGGCACAGTTGTCATTGTTAAACTGTCAATGTCAATGTCAACAACTCAACAAGTCGAGTATTTTCAAAACTTTGTTGTGCAATTTTACGTGGGAATTGGTTTTTAAGATTTTTTTGTATAATTTAACAAGATTTTTAAACAAATGTGATGTGTGTTTATTGCTAATGTTATAGTGAAGTATTTGTAAATGTTTTTTTTTAACTTTCTAGGCGTATATTGAAAAGGGACGGACTTAATGAAGAAAGTTCGGTTTGAGAGCCCAATTAAAGTTTTTAAATCCATCAATATGAACGAGCGTGAGTGCCACTCACCTCGTCCTCTCATGGAGAGGCAGTTACATGCCAACGTACCAGATTTGTATTGTCAACCGAAGGTATTGCCTTATAGTAATGACCCAGTCCAATTGTTTGAATGCAGTAATAGTTCCCCTTACCCAATAATGAACAAAACTCCTTTGCCAGCCATATCATGTCAGAAGGGACCAGACTGGTCACCATCTAACGACTTGGAACTAAGTATGCTTGATGCTTCTTACCATGAGCCTCGAAGACCTACATTTAGTAGGTCTATTATGAAGCCTGCAGATATCAATCATAACACTGTTGAAGCTAACTCAATGAAATATATTGCTCAAAGTAATTCCCAGCCACAAACTTCCATGGATAATAAAACAGTGAAACCCCCAAATGTACTTATCAAAGATATCAAGGATAATGATTTCTTTATAAAAAGGGATAACTTAGACAAATTCCATTTAGATATGAATCCTGTACAAAAGCAATTAAGCAAAATAAGTTTAGACAAAGAAAATGACCCTTTTACTAAGAAAAAAGAAATAATGCAAATGGCAGCATTTAGTATACCTGAAAATGTGAAGCAAAATGTGCCACAGCCTACTAGTCTTGCTAATTTAGACTGTAGTTGTCACCATTGCATCAAACCAATTGCTTCACCGAGTGCACACTATATGACAAAGGAAGAAACACCTCAGCATCACATGGCCAGGCCTGATCCTCAATTCATCAATCAAAATGCTGGCAGGCATAATCAATGTCCATGTAGATTGCCTCCACCACCTAGCAGATGCTCCTGTTGCAACCATACACCATCTCCTAGACAATACCAGTACAATACATGTGACATGGATCAGGTAGCCAGTCCAAAAATGAATGCTGTTGACAAAAAAACATGGGCTATAGAAAAATATGAGCAAAGTAAGAAGTCTGACTGTATGGAGGTTGAAAAACAGACAAATATTAGCAAGGAGAAGAGAGAACCAACAGTATCTGATCTTTTCAAGATTATTAAGCTTCAGAATGAACAGTTACAACTGCTGCAAGAGAAAGTAGACAAATTCATCTCAGCTAGTCAACAAACTCAAGTGCCTGCACAATCTCATACGACAGAACATGTAGCTATTGAGACTGTTGGCAATGAACAGCACAAAATATCAATAGGAGTCATGACCAGCTTTGAAATGGTCCGAACCTCAACAGTCATCAACAAAGAAATTGTAAAAACAAATGACAATGCTCAAATACAATGTAACAGGTCCCAGATAAGCATAAAAGAGGTTCTGTCTAAGGGACAGTCTCCTAATCCAAACTTTCTGGATGGTATTGCTCCTGTGGGTGAAACTATGAGGGCTGAGTTTGAGGCCCAAGGAAATGCTGCAACAAATGGATGTATGCTCCAACCTGCTATGAATGAGGAGAAAACATTTAATGAATTGAGCTTGTATAATGTTCAGATAGATAATGCTGTGACACCTCTTATGTCACCTGAGCAGAGCTTGTATTTGGATATTAGAGATTATAGCGAGTGAGTTAAATTTAATTACCATGTTACTCTTGGTTGAAAATCATAGTTTTATTTCGAAACTTTCAAAGCTTAGACTATTACATCATACTGTCGAAATATGTCTCTTCCAAACTGTACCTCAACAACCTGTCTGTCAAAACCTTGATTAATTCTAACAAATTAAATCGTACCTACTTGTGTCATGTTAGTGACTATTCAAACTACAGGCAAAGTTATCAGGTTATAAGTTATGGTTTTCTTTCCAGTTCTGAAGCAGGAAGTGACGATCAATCTAATGTTGGATGGACCTATTACAACAAAGTTATGGTAATATCAACACCAATTATTCAATGTTCCTATTATTTAAAGTCAATCTTGTTTTTTCTTAATGGTTTGTTTTTGTCATTTTCAGACTCATGTCAATGGCATGCTACAGGATTCAGACATGCCGTCTTCAGCCAGTGCTCTATACAGGAACACAAGACAACAGATGCAGACTGTGCAAATGCAGATAGACAAGACTAATGTTAGTGTTACTAAAAGGTAATTGGAGGTATATTATAGTTTCCCCGTTGGGGCTGCGGATTATCGAAAGAGATAACGAGGCCTCGGCACAAGGGCGAAGAAGGAACATGGGTGGTTAAAAGTTTAAAGTATAGTTTCCCGTCGGGGCTGCGCTTGTTCGGAAGAGATACCGCGGTCTCGACACAATGGGCTATGAAGGAACATGCCAATGGTTTTATTATTATTATTTATTACTAGCTGATGCCCGCGGTTTCAACCGCGCGGATGTCTGTTATCGCTACCGATGCCGGTTATCGCGACCAAATGTAATATTTTCGTACCCCCCTTTATTAAATAGTAGCCTATGTCTTTTCTCGGGTATCAAAATATCTCCATACCAAACATGCAAATTGGTTCAGTAGTTTAGGCGTGATTGAGTAACAGACAGACAGACAGAGTTGCTTTCGCATTTATAATATTAGTATGGATTTCGAGCCCATACTGTCTCACTGCAGGGCAAAGGCTTCCCTGTCCATTCCATTTCCATTCCTTCCAACAATCATGACTCCGTGCAACTTCTATCCAATTCTCAATGGTATAAGAGTTTCAAATTTAATAAGCAGAATATTGTCCCTAAGGCGAGGTTGCCCTACTTTGTTTTTATGTACGCACGACCTCGCCCCCCGCCCTGCCGCGCGAGCGATATAATGCCTAAATTTTGACTGTTTTTTCTCTCTTGGAGAAAAATGATAAAGAAATTATACATTATGTGACCCGAGATAATACACATTTTTTACGACCTTTATTATGATATAAGTTTTATTTTTCAAAGCCTAATATAACTCAAGTAAAACGATTATTTAGCCATCATTTGGACATGTCTTTGCGATTTAATCGGATGCAGTGAAGTGTAAGTAATCGTGTATCGCATGCCCGACATATCATGATCGAAGAGTCAACTATGTAATACATTTTTTTCAAAATTTAAATCCGTTCCATGTACGAGTAAAACGCTATTGTTGACGACGTTTATCGGGGTAACCCCGCCTTAAGAGGAAGACTGAAAAATATTGGGTTTGTAGAATGTAAAAAGACCCTGCAACGAAAATTGGTTTGAATAGTAAATTATACCACGAGAACTTCCTGAATATAGCCTATGACACTAGAAGATAATGTAGCTGCCTATAATTTAGAGAATTTTCGGAACCGTAGCAGTAGTTCTGAAAATTACCCTCCACAAACAAGCTTAACATTTTTTCTGAACCTCCTGCCCCATAGTATTATATTTCTTAACTAGCTGATGCCCGCGGCTTCACCCGCGTGGATGTCGTTCAAATTATATACTAAAACCTTCCTCTTGAATCACTCTATCTATTAAAAAAAACCGCATCAAAATCCGTTGCGTAGTTTTAAAGATTTAAGCATACAGACAAACAAACAGACGCGACTTTGTTTTATACTATGTAAGGATGTTGTTGGTCTTACCTGTGTTCTTACGCCCAGAGTTCATAGAAAATTACCCATGGTCCTTTTGCAAAAGTAAGCATGATTTAAATTATATTAATTCATAATTTCAGAGTTAAATTCGGCGACGACCCCCTTGGGTTACATCAACCGCACATCTACACGTCCACTGACACAAGCCTCAAGATGAACCAATTAGCTGCCAAGTATCTAAAGAACAGGCCTCCTATAGCGGCACCACAGCGGCCGACGCCTAGGTCTGCGCCTGCGCCTATCGACATGTCCTTCGCGACTAGGAATTATATGGAAAGGCATAAATTGTTACAAGGTATACTATTACTAGGCAATTTATATACTTATGTTTTACTGATGTGTCGTTCTTAGTGAAGAAATATATCAACGCTTTTTTTTTCGTGTGTTTAGCTCGTGGCTAAATATATAAATAACTGCCACTCGGGTCGATCTTTAGGTTAAGCCGCGCTTGCTTAGGTTGGTCTGGATGGGTAATCGCCCATTATAGACCGAGTTTCCTTCGTGCCTCGGAAAGCACGTAAAGCTGTTGGACCCGGCTGGCATAGGATCTTTGCCAGGTCAGTGACCTGAAAGTTTGACAACCTCTTACTAAAGGCTATTGTATTAACTTGGTTGTGGAGGTCAGATAGGCAGTTTCCCCATGTGGTATTCAGCTGCATCCCGTTAGACTGGCAGCCGATCCCAACATTGTTGGGAAAAGGCTAGGCAGATGATGAGTGCCTAACTTGACAAATATTTCTTAGGCAGGCTTAGTTTCTTCTTAGAGAATAATGAAGGCCAACAGCATTAGCTCACCGTCCGTCCGTCCTATGACGATGAAAGGCGGTGACGACGGCGCGTTCGTGTTACCTACACGCGCGCCTCAAAGAGATGTCAGCAACATGATAGGAACCCGCGGTTGTTCGAAAGAGATACCGCGGCCTCGGACACAAAGGGCTAAGAAAGAACATGGGTGGTTTTTAGTAAGTAGAAGTCTGACACTCCCTACCGCTCCGTCCAGAGCGGGAGGAGTCATTTGATGATTTCCTTTTTTTTTTTTTTTTCCATAGCCTACACTGTCCCACTGCTGGGCAAAGGCCTCCCCCATGGCTTTCCAAGTTTTTTTACAATTTGCCTTCTCCGTCCAATCCGTTGCGAATGAGTCCAGATCCTCACGCCAGCGTTTTTTGGGCCTGCCTCGGTTCCCGTCGGTGGCCGTCTTGATGATTTCCTACCCTCCAATAAAAAAAAGGCCAGTAGCATCCTCGGTATATCTATAATCGCGAGGTTTCGTTTCGATTTGCTCTATGTTCAGTTTCTCGTCATTTCCAGGCCTATGTTCGATTTTGGTCCGTGTAAGAACCAAAAAAATAAGTCAATAAGTCATTCCGTCAGTCAGAGATTTTTGTAGTAGGTGGTGGAAATACTGTAATCTAAATGTTCTATTGTTGTTTTTTCAGGTATTCCTCCTTCGTCAAAGTCGCCAACGCCAGGTGAGATGCCTCGGTTTTTAGACATTACTGCTTTGAAGCAGCAGCCCAAGTTTTTATAGTTAATCGTAGTGTTGCTATTATTATTATTTTTACTATTAAGTGCAGTTCTTAGTCTAACTTTTATTATATTGTATTAATTAGTTTGGACTAGATTTATAGACGACTTACTTAGCTTTTATGTTAGGTGTATTGATAGGATAAAAATAAAAGAGACGTCGGTTTCTGAACAGACATTTATTTAAAACCTCAGAGAAAATAACAGAGTAAAACCCTACATTATATAAGTAGGTAAATTTTGTTACTGGAGCAGTTGTTTTTAATTATATAACACTTTATTTGTTCAGTATCTCGGGTTTATTATGAAGTATTATAGTAATATATACATTAATTTTGTCTATGTATATGATATAAACAATAAATTTAATTTCATACAATGTGCTATTTTAATTTTTTGTTTCACACAATATCACATTTTGTCGAAACAGTGATTAGGAAAATAAAGCCGCATGTCCACTAGTAAAAAATACCTCTTGACTAATACTGAGACTAGATTTACGTGCATTTAAAGTATACATATAACACGCATGCATTTTCATAACTAAATGCGTCGAATATGCATTTATCATTAATGCCCATGCGGCTTTTATACTCATTTAAAATATATATTAATCTTTGATAAACTTGTGAACTACTATAACAGCATTATAATTTCTCTTTCGGAGGTATTCAAATATCTCTCACAGGCAATAAAATTGTACTTAACTTTGGATATCGCAATAAAAATATATTTATGATACACCAATATTCTGCTAAACACATTTATAACATTATCTATGCTCAATATTCATCGTAACTCTTTCCTATAACGAAGTGGGAACTAGAAACAGCACAATCATAAACTGAGAAACATTATAAAACAATGTGCAATCTTATTATGTAGTTATTTACACTAATAGTTCAACAAACATTATTGGGACACATAGATACAGGCCCTGCAGTTTAGTTGAAATGGTGCCTGAGGTAGGATGGTTCAACCTCAAATGCGCGTTTAGTTCAGTGGTAGGCCTGTAGTACAATAAATAAACAAAAGAAGGATCGCTATCGAATATTTCTACGTAATTTAGTTTCTATCGAAAAGCTTACATCCTAAAAGACTTGTCTGTTTTACAATATATTTCATTTTCAATTGGACAAAACTTTATGACTACAATATTGTACACACATAATTTTATTCTCATGTGATATCAGCATTCATAATAATTCTTAGGATTTAAACTTATGACTATCAGTTTGGTTCTTTTCTTTGGTTAGTAATATACATTTTCGCACGACATCGAAACATACAACACTACTAGATTTTCTGTAATACAAGTAAATAGGTAATAACTTTAATTAATACATTTGAAATGTTAACACTACCGTTACTTCTCTATGTACATTGAAGATAATCTGTATTAACACTTAAATAAGATTTCAATTCTCTTGCATCGCAAAATATTACAGTTTTACACTATTAAGTCTAGAAAGATAACCAAACAATTGGATGGCACTTCTTTTCTGGTGTCAAATAGACTTTCGAAAGATAATATCATAATAATTTCTTCATAATTCGTTTAATCCTAAAGAGAACTATTTTACATCACTTTTTTGTCTTACATGTTGAAGTCAAGTGACTAGAATATTACATTAAAACATGAGATTCATCATTTAATTATAAATATTATTTTATTTGAATTACATAGTATCTGTAGTTACACTGTACATTGTATATTTTTTGTAAAAATTGTTGCTAGGTCATAAAATTTCTTATCCAATAAATTATTTTAACATTGACCGACCAACTACATCGTAACTGTTATTTTTAATATAATTTTGTTTATACAATATGTTTCCCTTATATTGAGCATATATTTTGTGCAGAGCAATTAATTTAACTGTATATATATTGTTGGCTCAAAGTCACGCCATCAGCCAGTAGCCGTGCGGTTTGCATCCGGTCGACGTACGGCAACCGACAGAAGTTCATAAAACGAGGCGAGCGGCGGTGCAGCGGACACTTTTTGCTTGGACGGCGCTCGGAAAGGACTTGCTACCCGACTATTATCGTGTGCTTCGCTAATTTTGGTTTATGTTTTTGCTCGTGTACTGATTATTCCATTTGCTAGTGCTATTTCTATTTTGATTATTGTTTAAAATGTTTGTCTTGATATTTTTGTAAAAGTGTAATTCAAAAGATATTAAACATTGTTTATTTTGTTCACGTATTTCACTTCTGATTCCTAATATCAGAAGTGGGATAAAGATTCTTTTCGCCCACCAGTTAAAAACTAGTTTTCAGGCTTTTAATTTTAGATAAAAGCGGGTAGTAGTTAGCAATGGATAGATCGAGTTGTTCGCGTTCAAAAACTAGTGCCTTGCGTTCTAAGCGATCTCGTAGCCACCATAAGTGGAGTGGAAGGTCACGTATAGCAAGTTTCGGGATCCGATCGCCGTTCCAAGCGCGAACGAGATCGTCGTAGGAGCCGCGTGAGGACGCGAAGTCCTGTGTAACCGCTCTCGCGGTTGAGGCGACGCTCCGGACAGGATTGGTTTACTTTCGTTCCTGATACAAGTAAGATCGAACCATTTTAATATTTCGTTGGTTTAGTAGTCGTAAGCGCGACTATGAGCATGAAGGTTCTGGGTTCGATTCCCGGGTCGGGCAAAGTGTTATTTTCTGGATTTGTGCCCTGTTGGTGACAATGGGCTCACCCCTATTACATGGTTAAGCTTATGTCTTAACATAACTGGCGAAATGTGGGTATTACTGGGTACCTCTGCCTAACCCTTCGGGGATTGCAGGCGTGATGTTATGTGTGTGTTTATAAGGTCACTGGGGTGATTGGCAATGCCTCGGACGCATTGGTGGTTATTTACATGGTGGTGCTAATACGTCGCTTAACGATTGGTTGACCAATAACAGCACGTGGACTCATTTTAAACACGAATTTCGGTCATTGTGTCCGCGTGAAGTCGATATGGTCACTGTGCTATAATGACGTTACGAGTACAAGTACCTGTATGACCTACAGATAGTTTTTTTTTAAGTCGGGTACTTGTGTATGTGAGTTTAAATATTTGTGAAGGTACCCACGATACAGGAGAAATTCCTGGTGAGGGGCAACGTTGTGATTTGTGATATCTGATGCTCAAATAAAAGCCGCAATTATGAACAAAACAAAATACAGTCAAAAGTCTTGTTTTCCGTATATTTGAAACCAAAAAGTGCAGTTGTTGGCACATCAAACTCGAATAATCATGGTCTGCGTAAATGCAAACCCCTACGCAATAATATGATCAGTTGACTTGTTTTCGTGTGAAGACGTAGGCCGTATAAAGGTGCACTGTAAAGTCTGATAAGTTTTGCTTTATTATAGAAGTTGCTTTATAATACACATGATAGGCTAAGAAAGATGACAATGAGTTACGTATCAGTTGATGTTTATAAGGATTTTGATGAAGTAAAGTTGTGGTTGCAAGCCAAGAGATTCTATCGGCTGTATTGTGTTAGACAGTACCAGTAATTATTGTGTAGTCGTAGTCTGATTAAAATTGAAGGTTTTTGAGGAAACACGAGTAGACAGTGGGTGTGTTTCTTGTATGTTGTGCGTTTAGCTCTGGTTGAGGTCAGGGTCTGGAAAGACCGTAGTGTTAAGTCAAATAGTGATACTGACACACGGGAGATAGACTTGTTTACTAGTCAGTTAGAGATCTGTGGTTTTACTCGATGATTTTTGTGAACCTGGCATTTTTTTTGACGCAATAATGTTTTTAAGATTGATTTAAACGACAATGTAAGGGTGGTTGATTGTTGTATTTTCGATAATTTCCAGTTTAGCCGCGTTTGATTTTATCAACGAGAGTAGGACCTAATGGATGTTTGGTCAGGTTCTGTCGTAGATGTTTGGTCAGGTTTTGTCTCTTTGCATAGTAACCATTACTTATGAACGTGTGGTTTGGTCAAGCGCGTGACCTCAGCTGCGTGTGTGAAAGTCTGTGTGAAAGTCTGTGTGATACGCTAACAATGTGCCTATGTCAACAGCCACTGAGGGGTATGCAAACTTGGAGCCTATGCCTACAGTGTGTGTGGAAGTCTGTGTGATATGCTAACAATGTGCCTATGTCAACAGCCACTGAGGGGTATGCAAACTTGGAGCCTATGCCTACAGTGTGTGTGGAAGTCTGTGATGTCAACAGCCACTGAGGGGTATGCAAACTTGGAGCCTATGCCTACAGTGTTGTGGAAGAAGTATGTGTGATATGCTAACAATGTGCTTATACTCGTACATCCCTATGTGCCTATTGGTATTCTTGTCTGACAAGTTTTGTTTGGTGAATGTTTCTTTGAATTTGATTCTCGACTTGAATGTTCCTTAATGAATGAGATTACTCTCTTGTTGTACTACTCGGTTAGAGAGCCTTGGTGTTAAAGGTTTTACTCGATGATTTCGGCAGTTTTTGTTGCAATAGAATTTTTAAGTTTGGTGTGAACGACTATGGTATATGACTCAAGGTAGTTGAGTCAAAGTAGTGTTGTATTTTCGATAATTTCCAGTACATTTGATTTAATTAATGAGAGTCGAATTTGGTGCCACCCAATGGAACTAAAGTTTGGTCAGGACTGATCGAGCGGAACAAAATTCTGTTGTAAACTTGTTTGTTTTTGTTTGCAGGGTAACCATTACACAAGGATTGACGCAACGCAACGCTGCTTGGCCTTAGCAGTGGTTGCCAGGGCTTTGCCACAATGACGCCGTGAACGTGCGCGTCACTGCAGGGTGCCAGCGCGCCTTACTGGCGTTGCTGAGCGCGTCGCTGCAAGACGACTGCGCGCCCTTCTGGCGTTGCTGAGCGCGTCGCTGCAAGGCGACTGCGCGCCCTTCTGGCGTTGCTGAGCGCGTCGCTGCAAGGCGACTGCGCGCCTTCTGACGTTGCTGAGCGCCTCGCTGCAGGCCGAGCGCCTCGCTGCAGGCCGAGCGCCTCGCTGAAGCCCAGCGCCTCGCTGCAGGCCGAGCGCCTCGCTGCAGGCCGAGCGCCTCGCTGCAGGCCGAGCGCCTCGCTGAAGCCCAGCGCCTCGCTGCAGGCCGAGCGCGTCGCTGCAGGCCGACTGCGCGCCCTACTGGCGTGTACAGCGCGTGGCTCCGGGCTGCCAGCGCTCTACTGTCATGTTAAGCGCGTAGCTCCAGGCTGCCAGCGCGCTACTGTCGTGTTAAGCGCGTAGCTCCAGGCTGCCAGCGCGCTACTGACGTGTTAAGCGCGTCACTCCACGGTGCCAGCGCGCCCTACAGGCGCAGTTGTGTGCGGCACTCCACAGTGCCAGCGCGCCCCACAGGCGCAGTTGTGTGCGGCACTCCACAGTGCCAGCGCGCCCCACAGGCGCAGTTGTGTGCGGCACTCCACAGTGCCAGCGCGCCCCATAGGCGCAGTTGTGTGCGGCACTCCACAGTGCCAGCGCGCCCCACAGGCGCAGTTGTGTGCGGCACTCCACAGTGCCAGCGCGCCCCACAGGCGCAGTTGTGTGCGGCACTCCACGGTGCCAGCGCGCCCTACAGGCGCAGTTGTGCGTGGCACTCCACTGTGCCAGCACGCCCCACTGGCGTTGTGAGACACGCTATCAAGGAGACAGCGAAGACTCAGCCGCCTTGTTGGAAGCTGACGAGGACGTCAGAGCGTCAGGAGAGGCCGTGTTGGCTCAAAGTCACGCCATCAGCCAGTAGCCGTGCGGTTTGCATCCGGTCGACGTACGGCAACCGACAGAAGTTCATAAAACGAGGCGAGCGGCGGTGCAGCGGACACTTTTTGCTTGGACGGCGCTCGGAAAGGACTTGCTACCCGACTATTATCGTGTGCTTCGCTAATTTTGGTTTATGTTTTTGCTCGTGTACTGATTATTCCATTTGCTAGTGCTATTTCTATTTTGATTATTGTTTAAAATGTTTGTCTTGATATTTTTGTAAAAGTGTAATTCAAAAGATATTAAACATTGTTTATTTTGTTCACGTATTTCACTTCTGATTCCTAATATTTAACTGATTCTTATTTCAATAGAAGGGAAGATAAATATAAATACATCTATTGTTGTTATAAAGTATTATTTCTGATAAATCTCCAATATTGCAACAATGATAGAATATTATAGTAGTCAACGTAAAATAGCATCATACTAATTTGTTCATACGTTCTACGAAGTATAGTTTTGCTACACATCACCCATGTTTGTTTATCACATCTTTGCCATTCAAAAGTATCCTTCTAATATCTACTCATACTATGTCTACATATAACGTTGCTACTTCATTAAAATATTTTTCTTTATAGATTAAATTTTTATCTAGACACTTTAGGTTGGTTGAACACGACATTCGCTTTGGAAGTAGTTCTCTACAGACTTTCGTAAGACTATCGTTGACAATATTTGCAATTCCGAAAGTTTATGTCGTGTGCAGTCAACTTTATCAACACTCAATACCTATAGGTACCTACGGTTGTATATCTAGCTAGTCATACATTAAAATTGTGCACCTGGTTCCGTATTCGATAACAAGCTACGAAGTTAGTTTGGTTGTCTACGTATCACTTATAAGGTTTCGTCGTCGCCTCCGCCTCTTGACTTGCTGTCTAGTCTCAGTTCTGCTAGTCTCTGCCGGATGCTATTTGGCCTGAAATATTTTTTTTTTCTGTTAGGACATTTGTTATCAAATCTCAACAGCATAGGTAAGCATTTTAGTTATTCGGGACTACTTAGAAGCTAATTTAAATTAAATATTATGAATCATCGACACGAAGAAGCAGGGGGAAACTCAATCGTCCATGGTACAATTTTGACTCGGAGAACTCGGTAATATTATGCAGTTCCAGTGTCAGTTCCTGTCTTAAAGACGAATGGACCATATTAACTTTAAAAATGAGCATATTCACCTATCGGAAAAGTAGGATGTGACCACTTGGTCGGCGGAGACCGACTGTCGTTGGTATGCTCCCGCGCTCAGGTTGCTCTGCGGGATCTTGTAGATGCGTACGCACCGACCGCTGTTTTCTGGGAGCACTGGAAATTACAAGAAAGTAACAATTAGAGAAAGTTTTTAGGGCTTGATTTCGTGCTACGTGTTTCCGAGACATCATACTTAAACCTTGGAAAACTAGAACCGCGTCAAAAATTTTAGCAGAATAAATTTTTGGGCTTATAGTTATTAATTTTTTGGGAAATTTTTTTTATGGCTTTCAGCGCCATAGCAATAGCATATTTAAAATTCTTTTTAAAGCACAAATTACTTAAAACACGTTGGAAAATACAAACCTTGGGGAGAAGTAGGAGGTGAAATCGGAGCCATTCGTGTCAGCGGCGGTCTAATGTTCTCTTGTTCAGAAGAAATCGAGCTGCTTCTGCTTGATGCTGAATTATTCTCCGAAGGTGCAGTGCGGCTTATATTGTAGGGGTCTCTGTAAATAGAAACAAGGTTGTTTAAGGAAATTGGTTTTTAAGGTATGGTTGATCGAAGTAATGATGCGATATTGATCGAGTTTATTTCGTCAAGGATTCTTAATTTGAACTACCGACTACCGAGACCGGAGAGACCTGAAAAACTTTAAATAAAGCAGCTAAGCTTTGTCGAAAATTTCAAAGTTTCGCTGGCGATAATTTAATTTCGAACTTGCCGAAGTTACTATGCCTAACTTTTCGGACTCTGGCTAATGTGGGCCAGTTCCTTCAGGAGTCAATTTATCACCTTGTCTCGGTCTACAATGTTGCCTAGGATTCAATAAGAATATTAGGGAAGTACCCTTACCTGTCATGACTCTCATCTTCATCTAGGGAATAAGGTCCGCATTGTTTGCTCATCTGCCTGACGAGCTCGTCGTGTAGACTGAGGCACGGATCTATCTCCCGACTCAAAGGCACGTATTCCGGTGCGCATGCCACATAGAATATATCCTGAAACTTTACATGTGTTACAGTAAGGAGGCTTTCAATACTTCCTGGTGTTGCTAAGAAAGAAGTGTCCCCCTTTAGATCTCCTAAAGATAACCGTGAGTAAAAGTCAACTCCACAACTTTATGGCTTAACTATGCTTATATGTGCTCGCAAGCGAGCAAATAGTTAACCCCAAATGTCTGATAAAGTCTAGGATTCTCTTTTGTTTTTTTGCAAGGCTTAGGTTGTCGAAGTTGACTAATGAGACTCCAAATGAGCGCAAAAATAAACATCGGTTGCGATTCTAGATAAACTAGACATTCTTCGAAGGGCGAGTTAATGTATTATTCTATTTTCCCGGGGTTGGTACTTACTCTTCGCCCGCAAAGCAATTTCAGTCCAGGTATGCAGGCTGCGTGTACTAGGGATCCATTAGCAACTAGTCGTATCTCTAATAAATCTTCGGCAAATGCCATAATGTAAGGGAAAGCGCATACTGAAACAAAATAATCAATTATGTTGGTGTTAACGATTAAAGTACTATTTTCAATATTTTAACAAAAAGTATCATCAATGTTTATTCGGAAGAGTTTTGGACGCAGAATGGCATTTGGTGGTTTATGAAGACGCACTACTAGTGCGCTTGGCTCTTGGACTCTTGGTGCTTGGTATCTTACCTACTGCTGCAGGCACAGTCGTCCAATGAAAATCATATTCGGTATCACTTTCCATTCCTTTACTTGTCAATCTTTCAAAATGGCACGTATCTGAAACCAATCATTTAGAAGTGTTTCAATTGCAAACTAAAAATACAGCAAACATTTGGATTGTAGATATTATTGGAAGGCGACTTACGATTATAACATAAAACAATTTGTCCATCTCTCTCGTCTCCTATGCGTAAGGCGTTGACGAGTGTTCCACGACGGGGTCCGCTATCTTCAGAATTTTCAGCTCGTTTTATTGACTGCAAAATATCCAAAATAATAATATCAAAATTAAGAGGTGAATAAAAGAGGGATCTTCTTAGTAAAGTTTAAGTAAAGGTCTTACCTGGCCTGTCCCGGATTCTAAAACTTCCCAGTGATGCTTGTATCCAACCACCAGTATTCCTACTTCACCATCCATTAGTTTGATCAGTATTGGAGATTCGCTTAGTTGGATATCCTGCAAACACGCAAAATATTGATGGACTTTTCTTTCTTGCCTAAGTCGTTGAAGTTCTCGAAATGTGATCAACTTACTTTGATATGTGTATATTCGAAACCCATCTCGTTGTCAGTCTTAGATTCTTCAATCATAAGCATTACTCTTCTACCAATTGCTACCGCTAATGTTGTTTTACCTCCTTCACCTAAAAGTAATTACAGGATGTATTCTTTGTACTATTTGTACTGTTGGATCGTTTACGCCTAAAGTGACAGCCAAAGCATGGGTTCTAAAAGTGTACGAATTCTAAAACTGTCTAGACAAAATTTCGCCCGATAGTTAAGGCTCTTTGTGCATTGGGATGAGTAGTTTGTCCATTTTGGACTCCAATAGAAAGCTGCTGAAAAGTTACACATACCCGTTTCTAGAAGATCAAAATAATGTGCAGTCTTAGTCCGCGGAAGCCTGGCATGCTTGCAGTCCTGTAAGGGTCGCATGGCCCAGGCACCGGCGCACAGTTCTTGTATGGGCAGCGCATACAGGCCCGCGCCCCCCGCTCCGCCTGTGGTGGACCCTCCCCCCGCCACCACCCTGGCGCCCACGCGGAACAGACCCGCTCGCTCGCTGACCCGAGCTGCTCGAACGCAGCCTTCCCATCTTAAAACAACTCTAGTTGTCCCGCTTTCTGTTGGAAGGTAAAGTTCAAAAATATTATATTGTGGTCGACTGTTACTAACTCATAATATAAAATCATTTTCTGAAAAATAATTCGACTTGGGCCTTGAGTGAAGTACCTTTACGATGTAAGATGACAGACTATTACAAAGGAAAAGTCGCGAGACAAGCTTTTACGTAATAACACAGGCACAGTTTTTCTTTGAGAGATGCTGAGAGTTCGAATAATCTTCAACGTCACAGATTACGTACCTTCTAAAATATATGTGTTGGAAGTAGTAGATAGCAGAAGCCGTCCCTCTGACAGTTGTTCAGCACAGACCGGCGTGGCTGGGAGTGGTGCAGCGCGCCACACTTTACCTTCCCATGGGGCTCTTCGGGAACCGCCACATCCTGAACCCATTAATTATGTTACAGCAATATATCTTGCTAATGAGTAGAATGAAGAAGCTAGTAAAAAAATAAGGGAATGACCCAAATTTACTGCAAGAAATAGCTCAGTAAAATATTTTTCCTTACGTTGTGTGAACAGAAAATATGAAAGGAATTTATTATATTTATTTCTGGAAATCGGATATCAGACTAGCTACCTGATGAAACTAAGCTAGTGGGAGCATCGCCTCGCAATACAGCATCAAGTTTGAGCGCTTGTCCCACGTGCAAGAAGTGTTCCGTCCTCGCTGCGCCTGCGCCACCAGCCCCTGCACCGCCCGACCATACGTCGGATAGCGCTCGACGAGATAGCATCGGCTGAAAATATGACTCAAGTTAATAGGAAGAAGACAGAAAAAATACTAAAATATGCAGGAGGGAGAAGGAGATCGAAGGAGGTACTAAAGTAGGATTTCTTTTGGCTCATTTGCACAGTGGTTCGTGCCAGAATTATCCATGGAGCTGACTCTCTCATTCCAGCTTTTAACGATACTGTAGCAATATCGTGCCCATTAGGTGCTGAAACTGTAGTCTTTCGTCGTCGGCTCGTCGCCTAATACTGGGAGTAGGGACCTCGTCTTTTCGATTTGTAAGTATCCAACTGAATGTATACTTCTGGCAAGCCCTTCCTCACAGGCATGATGATAATGATATGAATATGATCTGGAAGTGAAAGAAAAACATGTTTTTAGAACGATGCACGTGTTAGCATAATGTTTGCGAAAAATAATACTAGCGTGTTTTTAAAATGAGCGCATAGAATAAGGTAAACAGAAATCTTCTCTTAGCATGAAACGAGGTTTTTAAAACTTTTAAAACAAGTACAATATGTAGTTCTACAAGTAGAAGCTCAAGTTTCTAGCATACTATAAGCTCGACTGCTTTGTTTAGATCCTAACTAGGTAGCTACTAGCTTTGCAAAAATATACCCACTTTAACAAATTTTTTGCAACTATTATGTACTGGCGTCTAACTAAATAACAAGCGCGTGTAACATGAATAACTTACTGAATTACGTATAGGTAATTGAATTGATTTAAATATAGGGAAACTAAGCTGAATAAAACTTTTGAGAATAATCAGGTATAGAGGTGCAGCTAAAATCAGTGACCTAATTAAAAAACTTCGCCCAAGTATATCCTAAATGGGAGTCTAATTAAAACTTCTAATCTAGGAAGACAAACAAATTATAAGATCTAGTATTTACAAGAGCGTGTCGTTGTGAAACTTACCACCTTGTGGTCGGAGCAGTGTTCCGCGTAGATGTCCCGTATGAGCGTGTCCAGCGTTCGTTGTCGTTTCAATGCAAATGTCGGCGTTTGAAAGGCCGCTTTCTCTCCGTTCATTAACTTGACCTGGGGATTTTGAATTGTTTTATGTTACTCATAAATACGGAGTCTTTTTAGTAAAAAAAGTCTCTAGTCATAGCTAATCATTAAAGCTAAAACGGTTTTTATACGGCTGAACAAGTAGAAGAGAAAATTTACTTACGAATGAACGGAGGAGCTACAAATATCGCAGAAATACCATTGAAAAATTGTTTTTCTGTGAGTTTTTGCATTATGTTGTGTTGTTCACGTATGGAAAGTCTCGATATCAACTCACCAGTAGAAATTCCCTAAATAGTTGTGGGTCGTTGAATATCGGCGGACAAGGTAACGAGGGCCCGAATGGTGGCACTGTATCATCACTGTAAACGCTTAGCTTGTATCCTTCTTCCACCTCTGAAACTACTGCGAATATATCTGTTTAATTTTTCAGGAAAATATCGTCCATCTTGTGAGTTAAAAGACGTAGATGGATACGTACTGTACTGCGTACAGATCCATCACAGTAAAACAAAACGAGTTAGCAAAAACAAAAAAGCTAAACTTTTCTTCGCATATCTTTTTTTCAGACCATTTCTTCGATAAAAATATTCAAATAAAAAAGCATTGCCACAAAAATTGACGACCACTAAAACCCCTATAGTGGGCAATAAAAATACGTATGCAGCCGACTGAAAAATATTGAAAAAGGATACGTGTGAAATGGCTTTTGACGCACTGCGGATTAAATGTATTGTGCACCGAGTCGTCTGTGAATACAATGTTGACAATGTCGTTGCCGATGTGACGCTTCCTCTCCAGCTGTAATAAATACATACAAAGTTGCAACATTGTTTAAGGGTTTGTTTCACTGACCCACAGGGTTAGTCTGCAATATTGCTCAGTCACTGAGTTCAGACACATATTCGGCAAGTAGCCAGCTTGAAAGTAACCTTATACAGGTATGAGGAACAAGGTGTGCGTTCTTCATACTGCATTGAAAAGGGAGGATCCTCCGACCAGATGGTGGCTGTTGCACTTTAAAATGCAGTCAATTTAGTAACTAAGTCAGTGTGTATAAAAGCTGCCTAAATATCTTTTCCTAAAAAGACGACTGAATTCAACCAAGTGGACCTTGACCGCAACGATATGAACTGCAGTTAACAGGTTTCGTATCTACTTCTAAAGAAAAGGGTGGGTTTGGCTTCGCTTCCTGAAATTGCTTTGTAGATACTAGAGTTTCATGATTCCAATTAGAATTAGACGTCGCTGCACTGCAGAATAAACTTTGAGCTTTAGCGATCTTCCTAGTACCAACACGGTTTAATTATTTGTTGTTTTGATTGTGTTCCCGCAGTGAATTGTGTTTTAAGCTATTGCATAGCTTCTATCGCGGGCCTTGAGCGTGGAGAGCGAATCCAGAAATTCCGTAACGAAAATATTTCAACCAGGTTGCTATGGTTACGGAAAATAACAAGGTTGTCAACTGAGGTTGTCAAATTAATAATTGATAAAAAATGCTATGCATGCGGCAGTCTCCGAGTGCCACACGTTTTTTACTTTTTTTGTTCCAGTCCTGTACTAATTAGAGTGCAACATGGACTGCCGTCAACAACCAATGAAGGGCTGCGTATTGAAACAACACAGCCGAAATGGGAGTGAGACAAACATAACTGGCGAAATGCCGGCACTATCAGGTACATACACCTCTGCCTAACTGCCTAAAGGTATAATGCGGGCGCCACACTATGCTCCTCGCGCTGCTCATCGCCATGCTCCTCGCGCTGCCGCTATTTGCTGCGATGTTCTACTCGCGCAATTAATCGCGACGCTCCTCACTTGTTATTTGCCTTTGGTGGACGATGAAACTGTGGCAGCGTGCGCGCTACGCATTTTTAGTATAGTTAATTATATCAATGTCATAAAAAGAAATATACATCGTCGTCATCGTCCTCGCCAACGGAGATGGTGGATCACATGTATTCATCGCGCGATCATCGCGAAGCGATGGGCATCAGGACGAGGAGCATGACGTGCGCCATGACGAGTAACGTTGCCACACTATGTCCCTGCCTCCTTTCCTCGCTACTTCCCATGCCACTCGTCGAGTGTGTGGCGGCCGCATAATACTATAAACGGTATATTTACCATGTTCATTGTTAATAGTAGTGTCAGTAACCATGTCAGTTTAAAAAAAAACTTATATTGCCTAAAGGTATGTTTCTCTGCAAACGAAATACAGAAAATTAATACATAGTTAGAGAAAAGTAACCTTAAAGTAAAAGAAAGCTTAAAGCTCTTATAATTTTCAAAAAGTAACGTCAAAACCTTCAGTACAAAATCGGTATTTTCAGTCATTTTCGTGCTTTTATGCACCTACACTATCAAAACCAGCTAGAAGCTAAATTAGACTAGTTGAAAACACATAAAACGCCACGTTGTCGCCCGAGACTCCGCAGTGCGACTCGGTCTAAGCTAACCTATCTCTGAAATCTTCGTAAACGAATTTCGAAGTAAAAAGTTTAACAAGACTGTCTCAGTATAATAACATTATTCATCACAAACTTGTAAATCTTAAAATGTGATTTGCGGCATCTTGTTGAAAAATTGCCTCAAAAATTTTGGAAAGACGCATCGACCCGAAGTTAAATCGAGTAAGTTAAGCTGGTTTTCTTAGACGGGACAAGTTTACTGAAGTTTACAATATCAGAATTGGGAATATTTTAAAGGTCTGAGACAGATGTACCTACCTACTTTGATAACTAAACAGATGGAGTCAAAGCTTAATTTTTAGTTGCAGTACAATGCCATCTTTACATTCATAAAAGTATATGAATGGTTCGACGAATTTAATTAAAAGACACACTCTACCATTAAACTTTAAGGTAAATGCTCTTTATTATAATTTTATGAGGCTCACCTGTTGCTTATTATCCTTGGAAAACGGCAACATTGTCGAGACGTGAAACATAATTTCGTGTCCTTGATGCATCGTGTAAATGGAATGGCTGCCAGTCATGTCACCTGTTACAATGAGGACAATTAAGATGAGTCTGGATAACACAAATTTGAGCAATTTATTTTCGTTTTATGCTGAAGTTACACTCGCTTGGCCTCATTAAAATTTCGTGTTTTTGCAAATTCTGAACTGCGAGAACCGAAGTGTGTTTTGGCCGGATTTCCCGCGAAAACAATAATCTTAGCTGAAGCCCCGGCACGTGTAGACTCAGGGTTAAAGAAATTACGTTTTCTACTGTTTGTTTATTGCGTAATAAGTGGAACCAAATTGAAATATGAATGTTACCTTTGACGTCCAGCCCCCCTCGAAAACGGTTCCAGCCTCGTAATCGAATTTTATCTCCCAAAAGTGAAATAAACCTGTCCCATTTCTCGTCGCCTTTCTCTGAAAGATTTTCAACATTTCAATGTCCTTTCTCAGAAATACATTTAGCTTCTAATATTTAGAATTGTATTTACCGTTGGAGAGCATTTCGTCGTCAGTCTTTTGGCCGGGTTTCATTATCATTACTCCTATCTTAAAATTTACAGAGCCTTCCTGTTCTTCCAGTAGTAGAACGTCTTTTTGTAATTCGGCACATGTTATCTGCACAGGAGGAAATCATTGAGTACATAATTATGCTCGTAAATAGGGTCATTAATATTGCATGTTATGTCCTTATTTCATAGGGCAAAAACTCACCTCTCTCGGGACCTTGTCAACTCGTTCCATGGAAGGGAATTGTGATAGAATCTGCTTGACTGTTGGTCTAGTCGGCGCCTGTCCACCACCACTGTTCCAAGCACTTGGTGGCAGATATATCTTATGGGCACCCTGTGGATACAGAATATACTTATAAAGCAGAGTTCTAAACGTTTTATTTAACTGAAGAGATCAAAAGACTATTTATTGTTCCGTAGAGCTTTTAGCACTACAATTAATAGTCTGTCTAACACCTAGTTGTGAGACTGCAATATTAAATGTCAAGAATGGGTAGTAAAATGAGCTAACTAATTCGTCAGATCATAAAATGATTAAACAATCAACAAATATGAAATCAGCTCCTTTACGTTCCACCGTTCAATAAATTAATTATTCTATACACAATTTGGAACTAGCAGTCGTTCTGAATATATCAAGGGCAATATTTTTTAAATGTTATCGTCCAGGCGATAAAAGGCGATATAACTTAGCGCTGACGTGCGAAATAAAAGTGATTTAAATCTTGAAGGGCACGTGCCATAACTGTAAGTAGCACTTCTCACCATTTTATTGAAGAGGATGGCTCGTAAAAGTCCCGCCCCACCTTCCTGCACCACACTCAGCAGGTATGGCTCTCTGGATCCATCTACTCCGATGTAGTTCTGATGCACTGTAAACATTTTATGATTGTAGAATAATATGGGTTTAGATGCTACTGGAAAGCTGAGTCGCGGTTTTATGATCTGTTGCATTGAACACACGGTAAATATACTGGTGCTGTAGATATCGGAATACTTATTCCGATACCTACGGTAGGTACTCATAACATAAGATTACGCTTGAAATATCTATATATTTTCCCTGTCGCCATTTTACCCATCCTGAGTTGATCCGGACAGTTACGTCTCGGTCTACTTCGACGACCGCTTGGACAAGTGACCCGAGGCACCGAAATTGGCCCAAATTGGTATTATGGGCGTTCTGGCAAGAGTTACGGACAGGAGACACCGAAATCACAATAGAAGTATTCGTTTAAATCAAAACCCTTCTTAATTTCAGGCTAATATTGTCCAGTCTGTATCACCACACATCTAATCTGCTCTGCATGGACCTCTAGGCCGCTCTCGGCAACCAACAATGTCTATGTAAATAAAATTAATTAAAATTGGATGCTTGAACATAATGTGAGAGCAAATATATTTCTGGGCAAAACCGTAAAGTTGCCCACTTCGGATTACCTACCTACATATTCTGAAAACCGACACCTCCCGTACGACTATGGATTCTATCAAGAAAGTAAACTTTACCTAGGACCCGTGTAAACAATTTGGGAAGTGCCACTAAACGTAATACTTATTACAGTCAAGATTTGTATGAAATTCTGGCAGTTTTTTTTTAAAGATGGTCATATTTAGGGTTCCGTAGTCAACTAGGAAACCTTATAGTTTCGCCATGTCTGTCTGTCCGTCCGTCTGTCCGTCCTCGCTTAATCTCTGTGACCGTTAGCACTAGAAAGCTGAAATTTGGTACCAATATGTGTATCAATCACGACGACAAAGTGGTAGAATAAAAATTGGAAAAAAGTGTTTTATTAGGGTAGCCCTCTAAGTAAAGTGGGAAGTGATTTTTTTTTAAATTTCAACCCTAACGTTTGATATATTGTTGGAAAGGTATTTAAAAATGAATAGGGGTTTACTAAAATCATTTTTTGATAATGTCAATAATTTCGGAAATAATCACTACAAAAGTAAAAACAATGTGTCCCCCCCCCCCTCTAACTTTTGAACCATAAGTTTAGAAAATATGAATAAAATCTGAAAAGTAGAACTTTATAAGGATTTTCTAGGAAAATCATTTTGAAAGTAATTAATTACTTTATCGGGACCATCTTTTAGAATCTGCTGTTGGCTGTCAACAAGGTGACCGCCTCGGGCCAGTGATTTTCAGTTTAGCTATTCACCCAATTGTTCGACAGCTAAATTCTAAATTTAACGTTTGGTACCTTGATGATGGAACTTTGGGAGGCGAAGTAGATACCGTTTTAGATGATCTAAATTTCTTAAAAAATGAACTTCATTCCATTGGCCTAGATTTAAATCTTTCGAAATGTGAACTTTATTTAGCTGACGGTACCGACAGACAACTGACTCTTTCAAAATTTAACTCAATAGCTCCAGACATCAAAATTATTGAAAAAAACTCTCTTCGTCTCCTTGGGTCTCCTATCCATGAAAATTCTTTTCCCGATTTTATCGAGGAGAAAATTCTAAATTTTAATGATGTTTCGGAAAGATTGCTCCAAATTAACATGCATTCGGCCATCACCATTATTCGCTACTGCTGTTTCGGCCCTAAATTAACATATTTCCTTCGTGCTTCCCCTTTATGGAAGCACAAACATCTTTTGGACAAAATGGACCAAATCATCAGACATACTTTGTCATCCATTTTAAATGTGGCTTTGGACGACCGAGCTTGGGAACAAGCAACTCTTCCCATTCGTATGGGAGGACTCGGCGTCCGCAAAATTTCTAGTATTAGTTTACCGGCTTTTATATCCTCGGTTCACGGCACGGAGAAATTAATCAGGAATATCCTGGCTTCCACACTGGTTGATTTTGATGTGCCGTGTTTCTCCGAGGCTATAGTCGCTTGGAAAATCGCTTGCCCGAATACAGAAGAACCCGACCATCCTTTTTCCCAGAGACGGTGGGACGAGCCGCTCTGCAGGGTAGTTCAGAATAATCTACTGAACACGTCTGCTACTACTGCTGAGCGTGCGCGCCTGCTGGCTGTGGGTGAGTGGGAGTCGGGTCTTTGGCTTCACGCACTGCCGTCGTCAAGCATTGGCACTCTATTTGACGACACAACTTTTCGCCTCGCTGCTGCTTTACGTCTTGGTGCCGTATGCTGCACTCCTCATCGCTGTCAATGTGGTGAAGCTGTCAGCAACCTCGGACACCATGGCCTGTCCTGCAGTCGAAGTGCGGGTCGTTTTGCGCGACACGCAAACATTAACGACATCATCCGACGAGCTCTTGTTACCGTCGGCGTCCCTGCTGTCTTAGAGCCAAATGGCTTGGCACGCGACGATGGCAAAAGACCGGACGGCATGTCTTTGTTTCCTTGGAAGATGGGTAGGCCTTTAGTATGGGACGCAACTTGCGTCGATACTCTTGCGCCATCGCATCTTCCAAGCTCTTCGTGTTGTGCTGGCGCTGCCGCTGCGGCTGCGGAGAACCTCAAGCGGCGTAAAAGTAACCTTTGTGGAAACTATATTTTCGAGCCGTTTGGGGTTGAAACTTTAGGGCCGTGGGGTCCTAGTGCACACAGCCTTTTTAAGGAGATTTCAAAACGCCTTGTTGACGCTTCCTCCGACCCAAGGGCTGGCTTTTTCTTTGGCCAGAGGATAAGTGTTGCCATACAACGCGGCAACGCTGCCAGTCTCTTGAGTACTTTACCTGCTGACAGCGTTGAGGAGGAGTTTTTCGATGCCCTTTTGTAGTTAGTTTGTTTTTAGGTTAGTTTAGTTTATATATTTAGTATAGTCTTTTATTACAATAAATTTTATAAAAATTAATGAAAAAAAAAAAAAAATTGAAAGTGAAAAAAAAATATATATATAAAAAAAAAAACATAATGGATACCCACCTTTAAACTCATAAGTGGGAACACTTATTGTGACGGACGGGAAACTACGGAACCCTACACTGAGCGTAGCCCGACACGCTCTTGGCCGGTTTTTCATCTTTTGTATGGTATTAATTTTGTAAAACATTTTTCCCAAACAATGTTCTTAATAAACTCGTCCTCTATTACATGGGACTTAAACATAACTGCCGAAATATACGAGTACTATTAGGTACATCTCTGTACCACCTTTCGGGGTTTACAGGCGTCATGTTATGTTATAATGTTTTGCCAAAAATTGCCACAAACACAAAGGTTTGTTTTGATGATTGTTTATTTAACATAGCCACGCCTTCGATGAAAAAAAACAATATGGAAATCCGAAACAATATGAAAATTAACATACGAAGGTAAACAAAACATAGGTACCTATTGAGGTTTTTGTTGGTTATTTACTCAGTCAAGCAGAATGTTTTATCCGATTAAATGCCTTATTCATTGTTGTTCTATTTTCATAGCAGAATAAATGAATGAATTAGGTACCTACCTTCATCATGTTTCTTAAATAGTAACAACCTTATAGATAAAACTCCACTTAAAGTGTGAAAATATATACCTAATTCATACCTACCTATGTATAAAAAATACACACGAAGAAAGTAACAGCAAACCAAAACAGTTGGTTGGATAAATATTATATAGCTAAGTACCTACCTAATATTTCTAAAATTCACAATATTGCTATTTATATCGTAAGTACAAATCTACCATTAGCGCTACAAAGCGATTTTCACGATTCAATTTTCAAATTCCAGAAATCTTTAACCAGTACAAATAAAATGAAAAATATTTTAAAGGCTTGGTGTTTACCTCTAGGTTTATTTTATTTGGCATTTTAGTTTCAGAATGTTAAGTAGGCAGGTTCGTGAGCGTTTAGTTAGGTATAAATCTACAATAACGAGGGTCAAAGCGAGTTCAAAATAGACTATTTAGGTTCGGTCTTATATTTGTTACACGAAACAAAACAATAAACGTACATTATAGGTAGGTATCTATACATTCGTTTTGTGCTTTAAACGGAGAACAATAAGAATACATACTTACCGTACATATGAAACGTAGGTATTGTTGATAAAGGAATTCAATAACTTGGAGCTTTTATGCTGGCTGTAAGCTTGAGATCAAATACGCCTTTTATTTCTTCATAATACGTACTGACTTCTCTTTTATCTAAATACCAATAAAGTCTGCGAGGCATACCAGTTACCACGTTACTGGACCAAAGGGTATTAATCACTAAGTTCTCTCATTGGATAAAATATACCTCTCTGATCAGTTTCGAACTTCCGGTGTATAAGTAGCCGGATTAGAGGACCACCACAAATAGGTAGTAGATATTGCACACCGATTTTGCCCGAGCTTACGAATATCAAATCCGCAAAGCGTTTCCAATTAGGTTTGATTAGGGAGAGATTATTGTCCGATCATTAAAAAAGTGACTTGAAGGTCAATTTCCTGGCCTTTTTTTTTTTTTTTTTTTTTTTTTTTTTGGTGGGTGGAAAATCATCGAATAACCCCCCCCGCTCTTGGGCAGAGCGAAGGGGAGTGTCAGACTTCTACTGACTAAAAACCAACCCATGTTCCCTCTTCCTCGCCCTTGTGTCGGAGCCGCGGTAACTTTTCGATATCCGCAGCCCCGACGGGCGTCGGCCCTTGCGGATTTCCTGGCCTTATCCCAATTTATTTGAGTTCGAATCAGCATGTCTTCTTTTTAACCGTTATATATATATTTTTTTATTATAAATGGGCCTGCTCTTGACCTCAATCTTGCCCTGAGGATACTAGATTACGTGGCCTCGGCGCAAGGGCAAAGAAGGAACATGGGTTCGGTTTTTAGTCAGTAGAAGTCTGACACTCCCCTTCGCTCTGCCCAAGAGCGGGGGGGGGGGGTCATTCGATGATTTTCCACCCACCAAAAAAAAAAAAAAAGGGCAGAGATGATATACTTCTTTATTAGTCACCACTCAAATGACTATTATAGAAGAGAAAGGTGATATGGGTGACATGGGTAATGACCCATTTCACCTTTCTCACAGTCTTTCAATAGTTTTTTTTCCTACTCTTATAGCTATCCACATTTATATACTTACTCAAAACTCTTCACACGACATTTTCTTCGTTTTTTTTTTACCATGGCAACCAACAGTCTATCCAAACATGAGATTATAAATAATTCCATACATAATTTCATTGTTTTTTTCTATACTTTTAGCAACCGCCTCGCCGTTGAGACAAATAAAAATAATAGCATATAAGTAGGATTATAGGCGTAAACTGTAATGTTCAGTTGTGAGTGGATTACATGGTTGCCGGCGGCTGTAACCTCATTGTTTCAGGTTCGGTGGACATCTCTGTCTGTGACACATGCTTGACGACAGTCTTATTTTGTTGTACAAAACTCATTTTCCTCTGCCTACAGAAATACGCTTGAAGGAATTTAATATCAGTGCTGGTTAGTTGAAACGCGTATGTAAGCTTAATATTTTAAATAAAATAGCGGCTGTAGGTAGACTTTTAGTTGAAGTAAAGAAGTAGGTACTATGGCGGTCTTATGCGCCTGTTCACCACTAAGCTCATTTTTGCTTGCACTCAAGAAATAGAATCGCTCGCTAGCCCGTGGCAGCGCCTCGGCACGATTTAGGCGAAATTTTTTTTAATTGGTCAGGCGGAACTGTCTTCGATCGTACTGTATATTATCGTTATAAAAAAATATTTTGGTTATCTTCCTGAAAATATTTTCAAACCAAAATTATATTGTTTTATTTTAATAATAGATGTCCTAAATAAAATGCACTGTTATTTAGTGTAGACAATACTTGAACAATTAAGCAAACAATCTTCCTAAGACCTACGCAGACTTTTGCGGCTGTAATTAAACGTAAAGTTTTGTGAAGAGTTTCCCGTTTGGAATATCGATGTTTGTGTGACAGTGACGAATGTTTGCGACGCTGAAATGAAGTTGACATTGAGATAAGAGCTAAATAATTATTGACTGTTAAGGCCTGCATACTAATAAAGTTAATAACATAACTGTTGTTACAAAGTTGGCATATTAACTAGCAACGTCTGTCGTTGCCCTGAAATTAGTAAAATTTGCTGAATTGTCCATTTAATCGTTCGCCGTTCGAAGAAAGATACAAAGTGAAGATAATAAAGCTAGAAAAGCAGTTTCAGCACTTCGTGACGGTATGATTACGACACGCAAGTACGATTAATTCCCTGGACGCGGACGGTTATATCGAATACCTAGTGATGAAAACGACCTGCTTCTAACTGATCGCGTTCAACAAGTTCTTAGCATTATTTATAACAATTCTTGACACCTGAGGTTAATGTTCTATCTCATAAAAAAGGAAAAGTACAGGCCTAATTTCAGCTGTTTGTTACAGTACAAATAATATTTATAGTAACGGCTTCCGAAAGGGGAACACAGAATATTCTCCAGAGCGAAGTGCCGCATTTTGCCGTCATATCTAATATGTATGATTCACTGACGCACAACACACAGAATTGGGCTCTCAGAATGAAGGAGAAGCTCAATTTTGTGCTCACATATTATATCTTGAAAGTTACACAATCTCGACTTCAAGTGCACTGGAAGATGTTGCTTACAAGTTGGTACGAAATTAATCTTATCCTAGTGTGTTTAGATTGCAGGCATATGAAATAAAGTAGGTACCTATTGCCTAGAATGTTATAATATCAATTGCTATGCAGGCTAATACCGACTAAATTGCTATTTATTTCCGACAAGAAATATAAAGCATCAACATCAGCTGCCTAGCCTTTTCCCAACTATGTTGCGGATGACTTCCAGGCAACCAGATGCTGTTGCTAATGACTGCCGAGACTAACGGCTTAACTTCCTTTTCGAGGTACGGAGGAAGCTCGGTATGTAACGGGCTGTCACCCATCATTCATAGACGAACCTAGGTAAGCACGGCTTAACCTGAAGATTGACCCGAGCAGCTGTTACTATTTAGCCGCGAGCTGGCAAGAAGAATACAGCAATAAAGCTTCGATAAATCTTCAGACGTATTGCAATATGCGTTCGATTAGTGTCATCTCTTTAGAAATAAATGAAGCGATTTATCGAGAGAATGTATCGATAAATGTCCGCCTGGACATTGATTGAGCCATCACCATTACACACACTGAAAACGGGAATAGCAATTTTTCACGTAAACCACTGAGACGGATTTTGCGGTGAAACCTTAGGGATTTTTTATCAGTCCGTATTTTCTGCAGATGGGAAAACTTGGGAAAAGGTATACCTTTCTAGGCGCTTCATTTATTAGATGTACAACTTTGTGTAAGACTTCAATATCGAAAACATACAAAATGAAATCGCTTAGGTTATTTGGTGTAGATTTCAATGGAATATTTATTAGTTTAGTTGAAAGTTATTAACCCGCACTGCCTCGCTGGAGAAACATAATCGTTAACTGTCATAAATAATCCGTCGGGTTACAAAAGGTGGGCACTGTCACAAACAGCTGTCGGAATGGGTCGCTATTGTTGTATACATGACAGTATTCGTACTTGAATCAACTGACGCAATAACAACATACTTACAAGGCTTTAATTACCAATGTAGATGTAGATATTTAGGCCATAGAATTTTGTAAATTAGCAAAATGATGGGCTTCTTGAAAAATTATAATAATAAGTTATTTGTATCTTTCACAAACGCTTTAGATAATCAATGTTCGAGATATACGAGTAATATGAATTCTAATTATTATTTTTAAAGAATAGAAGAAAATGAATTAATTTAAAATTGCTATTATACTGATTATTATACCTGTAGAAAATAATAAGTATAATGGCAATGTTTTCTCATGTAGCAAAAATCCTACTCACGACCTCATGGTGTGGGCTGACTAGTGTTTTTTAACAATGATTCTGATCTGCATTTCAGTCTACCAAATCAATAAACTCAGGAGACAATTTATTTCAAAATAATATTGACTTCACGTTACAGACCATTTCTTAAGTGAACCGTTAGCTCTCTTCGGTATTATCCCAAGTGGTTTTGTCGAACTTTCCTGTTGAACTTAATATCTGCTTGTCTGAGGTTCACAGTCTAAGTTTGTAGAGACTAGACGAGAAACTTTACTAAAGGAAAGACTCTTCTAGTCACCTCTCCCTTATGACTTTACTAGAAACAAGATATCTGGGGGCACGGCAGTGCCCCCGCCGAGTCGAGCGCGAAGCAAACACTGCCGTACCATCCTTTACTGGAACCATTTCGCCGCATTTTCAGGCCCCTATTTGAGAACCTCTGGATAAGACCAGAACGCTGAAATTTTCGTCATCCAGTAAGCTATACAATCACACTTAAAATAAAAAGTTTCAAGTTTGTAGGTCATTTAGTTCCGAAGTTAAGCGAAAGCAAAGTTTCGCATTTATGAAACTCACTCACTCACTCACTCATGATCATCAAAATAGAACTAGTACTTCCCATAAACTCAGAGAGCTGAAATTTGGTACAGAGTTAGGGTTTAATGGCCACATAAAGGGAAAACTATAAAAAGTAGGAAAATCGAAAAAAAAAAAACTACAAAAAAAAAATTTTTTAAAAGAAAATCTAATAAAATAAATCAATATGCCCCACGTTTCTACAAAAAGAAGTGAAATCCCAACAAAAACATTCTGTAAAAAACTAGCCAAGTCTCGATGGAGCTGCTTGTTTATCTCTAAAAAGTAATGAAATCTAGACAAAGTCGTGCCAAGTCTAAGGTTCCTTATTGCGATTTCTTTATTATTATAGTTAATGTTGTGTGACTTGGCCGTTGTTCGTTTCGTTTAGTTCGGTAATTTTTCTTCTTGGCGTCCAATTACCAATACCAGTATGGGTTATTATCTCGCTTAACAATCATAGGTAGTTACAACAGATAACATTACGTATAGGTACACTAAATTGACTTGTACCCACTAACGTATAAAGAATGTTCAACGGCCAAGACACACAACAATAACTATAATAATAAAGAAATCGCAATAAGGAACCTTAGACTTGGCACGACTTTGTCTAGATTTCATTACTTTTTAGAGATAAACAAGCAGCTCCATCGAGACTTGGCTAGTTTTTTACAGAATGTTTTTGTTGGGATTCACATTTTCAGTTTCCCTAAGATTTACAAGTTAGTTTTGTAAAATAGAAGTGACATTTTCAGCATTGTAAAAAAAATTGGTAAAGTTAGTTTCGTCATAGGATCGCCCCCTTATACATAAGACTTGAACATAACGGGTGAAATGTGGGTGGTACTAATACCACCCACATTTCACCCGTTATGTTGTTGTGGTGGTATAGAGGTGCTAGAAAAGTATAAAATTTATTTTTTTGTTAAATTCTTATGTAATAGGGAGCGAGCCTTTGCCTTGCCACTAACTTAACCTGCCTAACCCTTCGAGAATTACAGGGGCGTGATGTTTTCGGATATAATTTTATATTCATCTTGTTTCTCATCGTTAAAACAAAACTTAAATGTTTTGCAACAACGCCGTGTCAATGTCAATGTACAGTGGTACTATCTTAAAATAAACAAGATTTTAATCACATCATTTTGTTTATAAATATGCTTTATACATAATTAAGGCTTGAGAGAGCAGCACCAATATTATATTACCCAAACATGTTTGTATTTTTTGTCATTGCGAGTTCATTAGTACGGTCTATTCAGCAAAAAGATGCTTGAATAGAGTATAATTTTGATGAACACGACACAATTGTGTCTGTGTTTGTTCACATTGCGTGAAAATGGACATTTATTCCGAGGACTGAACTGGATAGAACAGGGCGAAAATACCTTTATGAACAAGTACCATAGAGTTCCAAATAATTCTGAAATACCAAAGAAACAATGCGGCAGTGCTTCGCAATTTCAATTTCATTCACTAAACATAACTTCTTTGGAAGAGCATAACTCGAAGGAAGTTACAATTATTTTCGTATTTCCTCTGGCTTTCCAGTGGAGTGGATAATTTCGATGAAAGAATGCGAGTTGTGAACGACTCTTCACAATTGTAGATACTACCATTATTTTGTAAGTGGGGTAAAAAATAATGATAAAATGGTGAGTTATATTTGTGTTTCTTATATAATTGTATAAAAAAACCTACGCATAAAAATATTTAGTATATACCTAATCAATGTTTTCCTACTATAACGGTAACATATTATGTTTTCCAGTTCAGTTATTCCTTAAAGATCGGAAAATTAAGGAATCTTGTAATCAAAATTTGAAACTTAGACATACTGTCTAATCAAATAACTAAATCGAAATTATAGTAATTTCAAAATTACAGCTTCTTGAATTCATATCAAAGTATTTAAGGTACTTATAACAAAAACAAATGGTTTAAAATTTGTGTCGCCACACACAAATTCTAGACCATTTGTTTATGTCTGTCTGTCTGTTCCAGCTAATCTCCGAAACGGCGTTATAGGTAGTATAAGGAGTAACTGAGGCTACTTTTAATTTAGAAAATAGTGAAGCCCCGTGCTATAAAATTAAAACCCTTGAAATTGTAACCAAAATCTGACTCGAAATGGGAAAGTAACATTTTTATAATAATTTTTCGCGAATGAAGGTCGAGGGCATAATACCTTTCACCACAAAGTAATAAAGGCAAGAGAAAATAAATGAATGAATAATACTTACTTTTTCCGAGAAAATACTTGAAGTACCATCGTGTTTGAAATTCAGGGTTTTCCAGTACAGGCGCGCTCGGAGGTCCAAATAACTGGGAAGAAACAGAAACAATATTAATTTGATGTTTTACTTATCTAAGTAATTTTTCATAGTCATAATTAAGTTTTTATGGAGGTATTTGATTTGCAGATCCTAATTTTATATTTTTTGGACGACAAAACGGCGAAAATCCGTTATGATGTAATTATAGATTTTCACCGTTTTGTTAATCAAATAACACAAGAGGGGCTTTTAGTCTCAGGAATGTTACCAATAATGTGTTTACAATCATCATCATCATTTCAACCAAAAGACGCCAAGTGTCATCAAATTGATCGCACAACAAAATTCAACGTATGGCCGATGGGGCCGAAAAGTTCTGGAGTGGCGACCGCGAATCGAAAGTCGTTGCATTTGAAGGTCTCCCACTAGGTGTATCGATGGTGGTTCCCCCCGGGGCTGCAGTCTGTACACTAATAAAGCTGAAATAAAGCTGAAAATCCATTAAAGAAAGTTTACGATATTACGACTTAGCGACATTCGTAGCGTCGTTATTAGACTGCAGGCCCTGATGAAGGTTGCGGGGATCAGTTGGAGGCAAGACTATTTATTTCTATCTATTAATTATCTACATAAATCAAATTAATTCATATAAGAGCAAGAGAATGGTGATCCACATAAACCTTTCGCTATGACGTCAATAAAAGAGAGTATTTCAATTAAAAATCACTCTCTATACAGACACAAATTTTACTTTTTCCCTAGCGCCTTTTTATCGGCATGTATTTAAACCGTTATCTGTATATTCCCTTTTTTCGAACAAAATGTTTTAAAGTTACACCAAAAATACTGACTTGCACACAAATTATGCACACTAAAGAAATCAAATTTAGTATCCTTTTTAAATGGCATTTGCAGAACTCTTTTAGTGAACGAATAACTATTTCATAGTATATCTAATAATTCTTTAGTCTAACAAACATTTTAAAACTTTTTTAAGGAAAACCTACACCTGATTTACTTTTAGGAACATCGTTTATTCTAACTGACAACACCGCGCGCCATTTTCTCGTTCTCTGTGTCACTCATACATGCAACGCATGTACTCCATGACGCGCGCTCGCTTCGCTCGCTTATTAAATAACACTAATCTCTTCTGTCCCCGAAGTGCCGGGCCTCCGCCGGCCTCCTTCGTCGGCCTACGGCCCGGTGACCATGCCGCCCATAAAGGACCTCAGGTCTGTGTGTAATCTAATGCAGAGTTGAACATAATTGTCTGGAGATGACATTGTGGCAGAGTGCAACAAGTCTTTCCACCTGAGTTATAATAAACCTTTAGATATCAGTTTTAGAAATTCCGTAGTAAGATTGTACAATTTAGAGTGCAAGTTAGTATTTTTGATAAGCAATTTGTATTTTTGTTTTACAAATCATATATCCGATGTACTAACTACATTTTTGGTGTGAATTCGATAAAAAAGGTCATCTCGTTTTGTGTGATTTTTAGACTTTTTTGTAGGACATGTTTAGTTAATCAATTGGTTTTTTTGCACTGCAGCATTCATTTTTCTGGTATGCATTCAGTTAATTATTGGAGTTACCTAGTGTGCTGAAAAATTAAACAGATGTGCATTTAAATATAACCCCTTTTTATCTAGTAAAGTAGTAACTCACTATGTAAAAACTCTTTTCAAAATACTCAGCTGCCGAACAGAATGTTACTCTATTGAAATCAGTTTTCTATGTTCCCGTGAACTACGTAACTGACAGAGTGTTGATAGGAAAATGTTTTTTTAACTCTCTTGGAGGTTTTCAACGGCATTTTGAATTTCATGTAAAAGTTTGGACTAGTAGATATTGTTTACTGTACACAAAATACATATAAATTGATGCAATGTTATAGCTTAGCGAGTTTTACCCATAATTGGAGTTTTCTGACAGCCTAAAGTTTCATGCACCGTATATTTTCACAGATGTGTTTTGGTAGAACAGTAGGTATACATGTAGAACTAAATGTAAGTATGTATATTCTTCTCTCAACCGGCCGTAAACCTAACTTTTTAACAGGGTTTGTAAACAAAAAAATACCTGATACAAAAGAAAGAGCGATATTAAAAAAACACCATTAAGTAATTTTCAGCTGGCAACTTCTAATAAAAAGGTGTCGTTTAAAGCAACTGCGTTTAAATCTCTCGTAAATTTTTATTCCGACATTTAAATGACTGTGGCTTCTGAACTTAATAAAATTTATCTCAGGAACATCTGTCGACTCTCCATTTTTTCTTGCAAGTTATGAGATAGTTTTGTCTTTTTATGTTTTTGTGACTGTAATTTGTGAATATTACCTATGTTGTAAATCTGGTCTTATGCCTACTTTAATTTCAATTCTTTTGCACCACGAATAAACAACATTTGAATGTTTTCAAGAGCATGATCTCGAACATACTAATGAAATATTTGTTGGTGTATTATGTTGATAGTTGCGCCGATGTTCCTAATTATGCATTGAACTTTAATATAAAGCCATGTTGTGGATATCTTTATCCACAGCATGGATTTCAATTAAAGTTTATAATTTTAATTGGCTTGTGTTTAAACGCCTACCAGAAAAGAACCTATTTTACTACCAAAAAAAATCGAAATGCCGGCCAAAATGGATTAATACTCACCAAATTGTGTTTCCTAAAGTATTGTAGGAATTAACCTATTTTCCTTTTTATTCTATACCATAAAGATTTATAAACACCTTTAAAGTTAACTGCAGACCAAATATTTTACATTATCACTAAATAGATGTCACCAATATTGTATTTCACGACTTTCAATTTATCTCCATGACGCGCGCTCGCTTCGCTCGCATATTAAATAGGTAACACTAATATCTTCTGTCCCCGAAGTGCCGGGCCTCCGCCGGCCTCCTTCGTCGGCCTACGGCCCGGTGCCCATGCCGCCCATAAAGGTTACTATCGCGAGACGGTTGTATTATAATTTTGGTTAATTGATTTGGTGAGCATTAATCCATTTTGGTAGGCAAAAAGAATATAAATACAACACGTACAATTATTCTGATGAGTGTCTAATTATTTTGGAACTTAAAACGTTTTTCTTTAGGCACCTAGGTATAGGGTGGGTTTATTTTATTTGAAGTTAAAATATTTTATTTGGTACTTTACTGTACTTTGGTCTAGGGTCTAAAAATCTTTTTTGGTGAGCATTTAAATTGTAGCCATTTTAATTAATTAAAAATTCAGTAAACGATGCCCTGCACATTCGGTTTAAAGAAACTTTATTCTCAATAAAAACATAAAGTCACTTACTTGAGAACAATACTAAAAATAAAGATTACAATGTTCGTCATCAGTATTACAACTTAATAGTTACCCATCCAATGCATTCATTTCTCCAGAAGTGATCGATCCGCAATTATGTGCTGGCTAAGTTGAGTTTTGAATGCATTGAAAGAGTGTACATTTCTTATACAGGACGGTAATTTGTTATAAAGCTGTGCTCCTTCAAAAGTTAGCATTTTTTTGCCATAGTTAGTTCTTGTTTTCGGTAAAACTAGCAAGCTTGCTCGCCGTGTACTGCGTTGACTAACTTGTTTATATTGAGTGAGTGTTAAGTTTGAGTGAACGCTTTTGTTAAGAATATTTCTGATGAAAATGCATGTGTTGTAAATGTAAAGTTGTTTTATGTTCATTATTTTTGTGTCTTGATAAATTTTGCTAGTAGATGTTAGATATGGGTAGTTAAATAGTATTTTTATGATTTTATTTTGGGTAATTTGAAGTTCAGATAATTTTGTTTTAGCAGCACTGCCCCAAATTTCGATTAAGTTAAGTAGATGTGGCTTTACTAGGGAGTTGTAAATAGTATACCGCAGTTTTGGTGGAATACAACGAACAATGTTACGCAGTGACCCGGAGAGTGCCGAAAGTTTACTCTTTATGTGATCTATGTGAGCATTCCACGTTAGTGAGCTGTCCATTCTTAGACCGAGGTATTTTTCGCATGGTTTTTGCTGTAGCGGGATATCATTAATTGTTAGAGGGTCATATGGTGGAATCAATTTATTTTTAGCCTTAAATATTATATAACTTGTTTTAGAGATATTTATTGTTAGGAGATTGAACTGAAACCATGCGAATAGGGTATTTAAATCTTCTTGTGCTTGTGAGATAATGTGATGGATGGAAGTTCCGAAGTAAAATAAACAAGTGACGTCGGCGTATAAGGTAAGGTGACCATGTAGTTTAATTTCGCTTATATTATTTATATATATTAAAAAAAGTAAGGGTCCCAAGATAGATCCCTGTGGGACGCCACATGTAATAGGTAGTGCATCACTTTGGTGATTACCAAGTTTGACCACTTGCGAACGATTTTTTAAGTAAGACTCGAGCATTTTTAGAGCTTTTCCCGTGATTTTTATTGATTCCAGTTTTTTTAGGAGTAGTTTGTGGCTAACTGTATCAAAGGCCTTTTTTAAATCAATAAAAATACCTAGGGCTATGTTTTTTCTGTCTATGTTTTGTTTAATTTTAGTGATGAGATCAATAGTGGCTGTAGTAGTATTACTTCTGGGTCTAAATCCATATTGTCGATCGGTGATGAAGTTAATAGAATTAAGATACTTTTCTAATCGCTTGTGAATAATTTTCTCTAATATTTTTGACATAACAGGCAACACTGAGATAGGTCGATAATTTCCTGGATCTGTGGTAGGGCCTGATTTATAGATTGGTGTTACTTTTGCTATTTTTAGTGTATCAGGGAAGTTCCCGTCATCCAGTAATTTATTCAGACACTTGCTCAGATCGTTTGCGATTAAACTTTTAACGGTTTTAATTACTTTGGTTTTTATTCCGTCTAGGCCAGTGCTGCAATTTGGATCGAGTTTAGCTATAAGGGTTGCTATTTCATTAGCAGAACACGGGCTGAAACTGGAGAGATTTTCAACGTTTTGGGTTAAAGGATTTGGTAAAGCGCAGTCATGATCGTTATGAAATGAACTAGGTATTTCGTTCGCTAGGAGTGGTCCAATTGTAGCAAAGTATTCGTTAAATATTTGGCAAATATGAACATTTCTCATGTATCCTGAGTATACAATGATGTATACAAACATTTAAACTCACAAACAAAAAAGCCAGACCTGTATCAACTACCCGTAGACCACACAAATATAATATGTTTGATGCGGGAATCGAACCAACGACACGCAGCGCAGATAGCCAATCGTTCAGCCACAGCGCCAACAGTGCCGTCAAATTAATAATCATATCTAATCATTTCACTCTAAGCATTATGCCTAATAAAGCAGGATGTATGTATGATATACATACATACCTATGTGATATGTGGGATGGCTACCGTACTCAAATTCCTGAACATATAATATATGAGACTGGGTTGCCCGGATATTTGGCAATAAACTTTTGACAAAGGCCCACAATGATTTTTGCTGTGCCTTCATCCCGCTATTCAACATTTTCTCAGATAAAATATTCATGTCTATTTAATTTTTTTAAAGACTACATTTTTGCTACATACAGGATGAATGAATAATTACGGTCGTTATGTCATTGTGGTGATTTATTAAGTGAGCTCGCGGGAATATTGTTACCAAATAGGTCAGCGCTGTCCTGGGGGAAGGCTTAACGCAAGCGTGATATTTTCTGAATACTCTGTGTGAATATCGATACAAAATGAAGTTTATTAGGTACTAAAACATTAGTGTTATTCGACACCATACTGAGGTAGCGGTGTTTTGGAATTGTACAAGATTAATTTCGTTTATTTTATTTTCCACTTTTTTTCTTATGTTTACTTTTTATAAAACTAGCTCTTGCCAGCGGCTTCGCCCGCGTGAAAATGTACATTTTCCATACAAACTTTTATCCCCTATTTAAATACCTTTGGGGTTGAATTTCGAAAAATCCTTCCTTATTCCTTTGTCTACATATAAAGGGAACCTCTGTGCAAAATTTCAGCTTTTTAGGTCCAAGGGTTTGGGCTGGGCGTTGATGAGTCAGTCAGTCAGTCAGTCAGGACTTCTCTTTTTATTTTTTAATAAAATTTTGTTGCATTGTTTATTTTAGTATTTTTTTCGAGACTTAGGTACTTTCACTTTCTTTCTACTCAGTATTAAAATACCTTACCTACAACCTAAGCAATAACGAGTAAACAGGTGCTATTAAAATTACACCCAAACTTGAAACATTTTTCGAAGAAAATACCAACAGTTAAAATGAAATTCTTACCTCATCTTTTTCCCCCAGCGAGTTGCCGTTCTCAAGGCGATATCTTCGTGCCACCGCGTCCAAGGCTCCCGGGTCACCGGACGCCGACAGCTGCGAAACAAACACTACTATTAATGACTGACACTTTTAATTATTGCCAAAGGGGTACGGACTAATGAAGTTTTAGCTTCTTGTCGAGTCACGGCGGCCCGCAGGCGTCGTTTGCTGAATATGAAAGACGCTCACGCAATATTATTATCACGGAATGACGGAACAATGAGTGTGTGTAATTAACACGTTTGACAATCGGACATGAGACTGTTACTCTTAAAGACGAATGGTCTCCACAATTCGCCAAACGGTTTATACCACACTGTTTACTGAAATTTTAGTTTTCTGGGTTTTTCTGGAAATTAATACTACTTGATAATAAAACTATTTAAACTATTATCATTCACAATCATGAGTAACTATAATAATTATGAAGTTCCTTTACCACGACCCTACATAAAGTCTTTCCAAAGTTAAGAACTTTAGTTAGGTATTTCTTGTCTTGCTACACACCAAAGCTTTAAATTTCTATTTTTAAAATATCCTTTTCAAATATTTGTGGCCAGCATTGTCCTCAGATTGAAATGGAAAAGGTTTTAGCAGATTTAAGGTATTTTTGTAAAGTCTTGTTGTGAGATTTATTTAAAACATTTTATTTATTTTTCTTTGTACTGGGTCACAATTATCTTAAAATGGTTATTACAAAATGAAAATGGCACTGATTACGCCCTTGATGGGCGTAATCAGTGCCATTTTCATTTTGTAATAATAAACTCGAAATCGACAAAGTTTTCACATTCTTTGGCCTCAAAAGAAAATGTACTTATATGAAAATGAATAAGTACCTTAAATAAAATATAATATTCAAGAGTAGAAAATGAATACCGAGAACAAATTTGTACTCTATTTTGGTTACTTGATCCCTGAGACTACGAAGTTTTCAAATTGGATGATAGGAATGGATAAACTCAATCATACGGAGGAAGACTGTTTGAAACTTTCGTGAATTTGAAAATATTTGTTTTATTTTGATATACGATACTGATCGTGGCGCGTGGGTGTGAGATAAATGGATTTATTGAGGCTGATATAATGTGCTTTTGAATAGGTACTTACATACAACATAATTGTATTCATCATTATTTGAATTTATCTATGATGTATCAGTAGTTTCTAGTTAAGCAGTAGGGGTAAAAAGTGATGTTAACCTACTATATTTTTGTGTTTCGATGAAAATTCAAAGCTTTCTTGTTGAAAGAATTTTTAGTTTACACAAAGCGCGGTATGAAAATAACATATTATCGAGCGCACCAAAGGAGTATCAATGTCCATCGTTATCCCTGCTTTAAAATGAAACATAAACAAAATTAAATGAAAAGCGCTGTTCCACGCTCGTGTTTACCGCTGTGCAAGCTTAACCACTATGCACGACAAGATTTTGACACATGACATATCAGCTGAATCGGCGCGAGGTGATGCGAATCGTCATGAAATTCAAGAATTTTCGTGAACTTTCAGCATACGATTTTAGAATGAAAAACATGTCACGGCAGCTGTTTATTATTATGATAAGTTTGTGGTTCATGTCTCCAATATCGTATTGAGGTCGGTAAAACGGCGTCAGTCTATTGACAAATATGTATAAAATACATAATACTACACACTTCCAAAAAATAGGTATCCCAGATGCGCTGGAAATAATGTACATAAACAAGTTTCACATTTGCTAATAACACTCTAAAGGGCCAAATAAAGACAGTAACATTCTACCTGCGTTCTTACTTTTGCCATTATTCATACATAATTTCGTAAAAAAACACGAACAAAGTCGTGAAAAATATTCGTAAAAACTATGTTGCAATTTATCCATAGACAAATAGAACATCACACTTGATAGTGCTTACCGTAAACCACAGTTTTATCATTACGATTAAAAAGTTGCATTTAGCTTAATCGATAATCGCAATGAAATCAAGTTTGAAAAAAGAGTTGAGACGAAATTACAACTCCTTGGTATAAGTCAAATAGTTATTTTATTTTAAAATCTTTTAATTTAAATTAGGAATGCGTTCGCAATTCACATTTATTAAGTACATATTTATATTTTCTTCATAATTTATTGTGAATTTGGTTTTGTAATATCAGAAGGTTGGTTATTGGATGCCCAGGTTCTTTATAAGCATAGTAAAAACATTGTTTGATCCACCAAAACTATATGAGGAATTATGAAGGTTGGGTGTTTGTATTAAGTTGGAACAACTCCGGGTTTGAGCAAAGTGTTGTTGAGTTTTTCTATCAAGAATTTCTCAGTAGCAGCCACGGAGTCCAGATTTGTGCTCGGTTGATGGCAATGGGGTACCTACCTTAATACCTTTCAGATACTACTGGCGTCTTGTTATGTTGGAGCGTACTTTTTTATTTAGTCCAATCTTTCCCACTTCTGGGTAAAGGCCTACTGCATTCCTTTCCAACTCTCTCAGTTACTTAATTCTGACCAATCTGTCAAGAACGAGTCCAAATCGTCACGCCGTTTCTTAGACCTGCCTCGGTAACGACGACTGACAGTAAATTTTACTGTCCTTAATTTCGCAATCGGCAAGTCATAAGCCGTATCCTATTAAAACATTAGTTTAAATTCTTTCAAAAAGGTTCACTGGCCGCTCTAAAATCTCTTTTTTTACAACTGCACAGTTCAGGTTACCCATCATAGGCCACGGGCCGTGGGTTTTAAGTGAAGCCATTAACAAATATGAGACAGAAGAATAGGACAAGTGTAGGACTAATGCCCTGATAAAACATTTGTAGAGTTTTCTAAAAAGTATAAACTTCCTATAGATTTTGGGGTTGCCACTAAACCAAGCTCATCTAAGAATCAAAAATGAAATGAAAATTGTCGATTAAAAGTATTGGCGGAGAAGGTAAAAATAGTGGGACAGATCAGGCTGTTAAATAAAAAAAAGTATTTGTAAATAGTGAATACACACCAACCAATCCAGGCTAAATAATAATGACATAAGTATCAAAACCAAACAAACTTTTACTATTTTATAACTATACATTATACATGTATACCAAGATCCATGGCATTCTCTACCCAACCAATAATTAAAAAAAAAACAATAAATATTCTAATAATTTTAAAATATACGGGATTAGAAATTTGAAAAGCGAGTGCATTCCGAATTTAAATTTTGTTATGGAAAAATAATCGGCGCCAATTTAGCCATAGATAAACTGTTCTGTTTAATTGTTGTGTCTGTTTGAATGTTTTCTATGTACTTAAAACTATTCAGATTATTATTATAAAAGCTTAAAAAAATATTCTAAATAAATGTTTATTCTATTTTACGCTAAAAACTAAAACTAAAATTTTATTTCAATTTCTGTCAATCGATTTCTTAAATTCCTTAATTTTATTACTCGAATTAATCGAAATGTACAAAAAAGAATTGATTAGAATAATCGCTTTCACACATCTTACCTAATTATTAAAAAAAAATGAAAAAATAACTATGTAAAATAATAAAACAAAAGAACAGGCTGCATGGGCTAGATCCCTTTGCCTTCCCAAAAGGGAAAAGAAGATAATAATAATAAAAAAAAAGAAAAAGAACATGGACGTCAATTTTGAATACAAATTGAGCTATGATGATGATTATTTCGTGATTATTGCTCCTGTATTAGTAAATTATGCTAAGATCTGGGCATTGTCATGTTGTGTATAATATTTCGAATGATATTTGTCATATTTGTTATTGAATCTATACGCGTATACGTGATATAATTTGAAAAATAAAAATGTAAACAAACACGATTGGCGTAAAACTTTGATGATAGATGTTAAAATTAATCACTACCACTGCTTATTTAAAATGATTTATGGATGAATTCGTCAGAAAATTAAACGACGAGTTAATCGATCTCAAATAGTGGAGCTTGAATGTCCGAAAACGTGCCGAAAACCACATATTTTATGCTTTTTAGCCTCGGCCAGTACTGCCGTCAAAATGGCGATGACAGTATTTAAGTACTTTTATTTTATAAGGGTTAATTAAGAAACTTGCGCAATAAATACAGAATATTTAGTGGCGTTCACATATAAGCTTTTTATTCAACTCTCTTAATTAATACATACACATAGTATTTGACAAACAGAATAATAAATATTTACATAAATAATTAGGGTGTCGTATGACTTCACTGCTGGCCCCTAAAGGGGCCGATACCGAGCCAGCGTAGGTTTACGTGTCGAGCCCCTCAAGGGGCCTGTACCGAACTTTATGGTTAATGACTCTTTGATTACACCTTTATGCAGTAAATCAGGGCACCACGTCAACATTAAATTAAATTACGCTTTAGGCTTGATCTAAATGTGCGAATCTTGTCACAATTACGATCACTCTGTCTATTAGGGCTTGAAATCGTATTATCTTGAGTGGCAGGTTTAATTTTCCTAATGTTCCTAGGATAATCTGTTCTTAAATAGTTTCCTAACATTTAGGGACAGATTCTCTAAGTCTTGACACGTCGGTCAGTTGCTGGTCGATCACAATTTTGTAATTAATCAAGACTAAAGAGAATTTCATTTGGGTTGAAGACCTGCAAAGTGAAGTAGGCGTATCAAAATCTAATAAAATCAATTTACATATACGGCGAATGTTTAGGGCTTATCCAACTTATTCGAAATTTCTCATTGTTATGAGTCAAATACTCATAACAATGAGAAATTGCGTTTCCCAAGGCAAGTCTAATGAGACGTTATGACCAAATGAGTATCTTATATGCCGTTAATCTGTAATAAAAAAAAAATTCAAATGAAGATACCCGTAAAACGTAAAGAAAATAAGTATTATGTTTTTCGCTACATTAATCATTTTTTTTATGTAAACAGGTTATTTACGGATTATTAAACTAGAATCGAATTCATTTGTGCTTGAAATCAAAGCTGCTGAAAGTAATACTTACCTACGTACCTATTGGTTTTTCAAGTGTCAATTTCAAGGTTTTGGTAAAATACAAGTATATACCTACGTTAGAGGAGACCGAGAATCTAAATATCACTGCGTAAAGTACCAATATTTCGTTTAATACGAAATGTAGTTTACCAGGTTTAACTATCAGACTCCGGATCTCTCGGTTAACTGCTTTCCATTCAGTTGCTGAATATAATCAACAATACAATGCCTGTCATTATTGTTGGTGGTCTAGAAACAATGAGTCTTCAGTAACGGACTTAATTAATCCATATTTTGACCAACAACAAGACAATTTAACTATTTTCGTAACTCGCTTAGTGGGTAAAGGCACGTTACGTAAGCTGTAATATCGCCTAGACTAAAAGACTAATAAAACTTCCTACTTAATTAATATGGCTTTCCGAGTCTTGAACTGCCAAATCATATAATATCATAGGCCTCGAGTTCGAATCCAAGATTCGCACAAGTTCTGATTTTTTGGAGTTCTTTATTCACGATGCAAACAGGAATACTAGTCAAAAACTATCGCAATTAATCAACAACAAAAGTAGACATTTTCGCAAAAGGAAATGTACCTCAGTCACTGTATGAATTTGATGATTTCTGTTTCCTTACCGACTCATTGTTAGCAAAAATGAATATATCATCGTATTCCACGGAAAGTAGGCCTCGCATAAAGACGCTATAACTGCTTTATCGAATAGGCCTAGGGGCGTTTGTGATCGCGGTTTTGATATATATCACTATGGTTTAATATTCCTTCTCTATGGTACCCCGGAGATTGTGAAGAGGGGTAGTGATGTTAGTACGTAATCAAAAATTGTTATTGCATTATGACGTAAACATTTCAAAAAGGCTCGAACCGATTACCTACCCTATATGACTACACACACATCACATTTAACCTACATTTTGTAGTAACGTTGCTGCCTCAGGCCAGCCTATATACGTTATGTTTAATGCCAAGTCAGCCTGGCAAGCAGCGCAACGCGTTATCAATAACTCCCAATAACTATAAACAGACTGTACAGCTGGTAAATACGCAACAACGAACGTGACGCCATTTTCGCCAGCATTGTTCATCATTTAATGTGCATCGATACGATAACAGCGCATTTTGACAGATGAGATGCGCGCGAAAATGGCGTGAACCCGTTAACAAAATTGTTTATGATCGGTTTCGGGTATCGGTTTAATATAATCTGTGAAGTGTTTAAAGGATTTTCAGTTTCGAATAACGCATGCCGATACCGGCTGAATTTCACTCACTATGTATTTAGTTGAGGAACAAACAATGGATAATAAAAAGGGTCTGTTTTGAATATGATATACAAAAAGGATTTTCCGCCAAATCCAACAGGATCAAAAAGGTTCATCCATGCGGTATTACAACTGGTAACAGAGTTTTTTTTATTTGATTTAATAATTACCCGCTCGTAGTTACCCGCCTATCATTATTTTTTCGTGCAATATATCATCAGACCGGGCGTTTCGAAACGTCTCCTGAAAAACTGGGGCGCAACCGTCGGCCTAAATATAAGGGTCAGTTCATATTGCAAAGTCACGCGGCTTCGCGGAAAGGGCGTGACGGGGAGATACAATGTATGCACGATACGCTAACACTGGCTTGTCACGTCGTCACAGATCATGGTGCCTTGGAAAAGTCGCATTTACTAGTACAATAACATGTACACCGTACCATACTTTTGTTTTACAGCGAATTCAAGATTAAGTAGCTAATCATTCTTCCGTTTTTTGATAATTTGCAGGATCGGTCTAATCAGAACTATTGGCTAATATAGTATGTCCATCATTCACGCTTACCGCTTTTGTTATGTGGTCATTTCTGTGTAATCTATTTTTGGCAAAACAAGTGAATGTCGATGTTTGGTTAATTCAAATCATAGTAAGTAAATCGTAGTAGTATTCAAAATAATATACAGACCTATTCTACGCAGATGAAAGTCGCGGGCAACAGCCAGTATACACATATTTCAGCTTATACCGCAACAAAAAAACAAGTTTAAGCGATTGCTTCGGCGTAGGTCGCTCGCATACCGTTATATAACTTCTCTATTACATAAGCAGAAGCACGGAAAAGAACTGAACTGAATGTCACAACGGAATTTTTGAATTTGAATTGTATCATAAAACAATATTCATAGTTTACCTTTGCATTTTGAATTGACAAATGCATAGAAGAAAATCTTCCATCATTTATATTAATTCAAGGTTAGAATAGTATGATCTATATAAATAAAAAGAGAAGTCCTGACTGACTGACTGACTAACTCATCAACGCCCAGCCCAAACCCTTGGACCAATAGAAAGCTGAAATTTTGTACAGAGGTTCCCTTTATAATGTAGACAAAATGTAGCAATAATCAAGGATTTTTCGAAATTCAACCCCTAAGGGAGTTAAATAGGGGATGAAAGTTTATATGGAAAATCGTCATTTTCACGCGGGCGAAGCCGCTGGCAAAAGCTAGTATATAATATTTTCAGATAAAGATGAAGTATTTATGCGAGATGCTAACGCTAGGGGCGTTTAGCATCTCGCATAAATACTTGTATGTTTACTTGTATGTTTTCATTCAATTGAAAACATTTGAACATTTTTTTTGATGTTTTCTAGATTGTTATTTAAAAAAAAGGTGAATAAAGCAAGGGTGAACAGGCATCTTCTGGGAACGCTCGTTCCATCATCATAGACATTAGACCTCATACATCGTTTTCTATCCGGCGCGATAGACGTCAAGAGCAAGCCCAATAGTAATAAACAAGGTTAAGCCCGTGTTAAGTCAAAACAAATCTTTTAAGTATTTTCTGAGAAACCTGAGTGTAATCAGTTCAAACATCGACCTAAATAATTAGAATTAAAGCTCCTAGAATTTAACATAAATAAAAAATACCAAGCTTGCAATACGTAATGCACCTGCAGCATCAAGTTTTGAAACTATCAGAAGGTATCATATTTGGCGCCGCCTCACGTAGGCAATCCAGCACACGTACTCGTACCTGAAACTATTTCAATATTCCACATTGCCGTCAAATTTCTCCTGCTATAACTATCGGTATTTTATTATTTAGCTAACTAAAGTGCTTCGCTTAGCAAAGTTTGTTAATAAATCTAGATATTAAGAGGTTCGTTTTAGATACTGTTAAGTGTTTTGCTGAGAGGAGAACTTTTGTTCAGAAATAGTGTCTGTTAATTATTTGATCGTGTTTTTGTTAATTTAGACCTTGTCCTTATACTATAAAGGTTTAATTTTCTTGCATATTGCGTATTCTATTTTTTTTCGTTATATAAAGTAAGTTTTGTCGGATTATTCCCAATAGTCCCCTCTAGACCTGTCCTCCGGGGTGACAGCTGGGAATTGTCTTCCCAGTTGTCACCGGGGTGACAATTTGTGCCGACTGTTCCCTTTGAAAACGGACTAGAGGGGACAAATGGGAAGTCTTTTTCTCAGTTGTCACCGGGGGGGTGACATTTGCTACGATTCCAAAAAAATATTAACTATTAGGTAAGTAAATAAAAATTTCAAAAAAGTTAATTAGAATCAAATAAAAAAAAATCAACGTTATGTTTCCTATAATAAATACAATCACAGATTTAACACCAATATTTTTTTAAATTTTATATAATTTTTACATATTGCGGAATTTATTTTGTACGGTAACAGCGAGGTTAGATTTTTTTTTCAAAATTTAGGTAGAAACATATTAATTTGTTAACATATTTGTTACTGATTATGAAAAACCAGCTATGAGCGCCATCGCTAAAATTTTTCCAACTGTAATAGTGAGCGGGTGTTACTATCATTTTAACAAGGCTATTTGGCGTAAAGGGCGCGAGTTCGAAATCACGAAATCGAGCAATCCAGCAAAAATCCGGGAAATGGCATTGAGTGCTGTACTTCCTTTAGTACCACCATCCGAAGTCATGAACGGTTGGTCATATATCACACGGAAGCAAACAGAAGACGAGAACATGATAAAGTTTCGAGCCTATATATAGTAAATAAATAATAATAATATGCTGGATTGCTCGATTTCGTGATTTCGAACTCGCGCCCTTTACGCCAAATAGCCTTGTTAAAATGATAGTAACACCCGCTCACTATTACAGTTGGAAAAATTTTAGCGATGGCGCTCATAGCTGGTTTTTCATAATCAGTAACAAATATGTTAACAAATTAATATGTTTCTACCTAAGTTTTGAAAAAAAAATCTAACCTCGCTGTTACCGTACAAAATAAATTCCGCAATATGTAAAAATTATATAAAATTTAAAAAAATATTGGTGTTAAATCTGTGATTGTATTTATTATAGGAAACATAACGTTGATTTTTTTTATTTGATTCTATATAACTTTTTTTTTAAATTTATTTACTTACATAATAGTTAATATTTTTTTGGAATTCGTAGCAAATGTCACCCCCCCGGTGACAACTGAGAAAAAGACTTCCCATTTGTCCCCTCTAGTCAGTTTTCAAAGGGAACAGTCGGCACAAATTGTCACCCCGGTGACAACTGGGAAGATAATTCCCAGCTGTCACCCCGGAGGACAGGGCTAGAGGGGACTATTGGGAATAATCCGTTTTGTCACAACAGAATTTAAGTTAAGAAAGTATGCAACTCTAAAGTAGGCTTTATTGAAGCTTGTGCTTTCATTGCAACGTCGCTATCTTTTTGCTATTCGTGATAAAACTTTCACTTTTATCATAAACAATAACTTATGGATAAAACCAAAGCTTCTATTTATTAGTTTTAACCCAGCCACTTCTACGAATTTACTTGTTGAACGAAAATACAGTAACTTTAAAAAAATACGGTTTAGATGATAAACTGTAGGTACTTTCTAAAAAGTGGTTGCGAAATTATAGAATTCATTTTTATCAAAAACGTCACATGCAGCTGTGGTAGAGCCGTTGCTCTACCTAAAATCACTGAAATATATTCACGTGTTAAAATTTTAGACACTTTTAACAAAGCTACGTCGACCTACATCTCATAAATCCTCGTGTACAACCTCAAAATTTAAAGAATGTTTTATCCCTTCATTCTGTATAAAAATAAGGGATTTTCCACGACTTTCCCCGACGTTGGTTAGGGGTGTTATGAAAATACTTAAATATGTAGCTAGTATTAGATAATTAGTTCGTTGAATTGGCTGATTTGAGACGTGTAAAAGTATTTGTGAAAACCTATTTGCAAAATATACATCATTTATCTCGTAAGTTTAACATATTTTTACGATTCATTGAACGAGATAATTGCAAATAAGTAGAATTGAACATCGAGTTTATTTACTTCTCGGAGATATATTCTTACTTTTTCAACGCAGACTCGAACAGAGTTTTTAAATTGTTGGAACTACCTTATTTATTGTACTAGGAGCGCGGATAAAATTTTTAAACACACAGACCAAAAGAAGTGCTTCTAGATCTAAATTCTGAAAATATTGAGTATAAGATAAGATCACAACTGTAATTCCCGAAGGGTAAGACAGAAGTGTACCCATTAATTAGTAAGTAGGTACACACATGTTTTGCCAGTTATATTTAAGTTCCGTGTAAAAGAGGGCAAGCCTATTGCTATCAACCGGGCGTAATTCCAGACTCCATGGCTGCTACAGAAAAAATCCCGATGGAAAACCCAAGAAAACTTACCCGACCAGGGAATCGATCTCAGGTCCTCATGTCCAGCAGTCGCACTTGCGGTCACTAGACCAACGAGGCAGTTGTGTAAGACGTTTAGAGTAATAAGTTTTTCGGATAGAAAACACAAATCATGTTATTTAACCTTGTTTTGTTGGCGAGAACGATATTGGTTTTACCTATTTCAATATTAATTGCAGAAAGCGTGTCGCTAACACTTTAGTTGTTGTGTTTTGTTTTGAAAGTTCCCATCGTATTGTTGGATCAATATAATAATTGTGGTGTTTGTTTGTTTGTTTGAAATACCTGTTAGGTTTTGTGTTTTCACTTTGTAGAAATGCTGAACGTGATTTTCAGATAATATTAAGTTAGATGATTCGGCAGCTAAATACGTAAGAGGTACCAGAATTTCCTTGAAAACGAACTACGAGTTAGTAGGGTTTGTACTAATATTTGTTACAGTATACAGATAGTAGTTCCGGGTCTAGCTGTTTTTGTATGGGACTTTAAATGTTTATAAACAATCCCACGATACAGGAGAAATCCAGAGATTTCTTCTTACAAACAACATTTATAGTTTTTATTTTAAATCATTCCCCCAGACTAGGATCTCAAACAATGATTTAAAAAAAAAAAAACGAAACCTTTAAACGGTAAGACACTTCTGTCTTCTTCTTCTGTAACTCCATAAATCGCCAGTTATGTGATAGTCGCGTAAAATAACGGGTAACCTTAAGACGTTATTTAAAAATTAAATTATCTTACCCTTTCTTCCTATAGTTTGTTTATAAATAAAAATGTTAAAACTAGTCAGTAAAAAGTATAGCTTAGTAGAAACATCGGGAGGCCAGAAAAAATATGATATACTATATAGTTTTTCAACCCTTATCCACGATAAGTGCTCATCCACTGTACTGTTTATAATTGGGTCACCAAACTACGCAGGGAAGACAAAATATTTCGAAACAAAAACGTATTCGAACAGCACTGCCATACTATTGGAAAAAAGTTCCGTAAACTTTCCACTGAAACGAGCATCAATGGGACTACAATCTGTATCAATAATGGCTTTGTATGACTCGACTTGTATTTTATTGAATTACCAGTGTTATGGAGGTGTCTCATATATGAGTTGACGAGAAACAGAGAAGTATGAAAGAAGAAGACATACGACCCCAAATAAATTGGGATAATGGCAAGATGATGATGATGCCAGTGACATTACAATAAAACAAACCCAAAATTGCCTTCACTAAGAATTTAGAGTAATAAAGGGTCTGCGTAGCATATCTGCTACGGCGTAGCTACATCGCTTCGATTTCGTAGCATGTTACCGATCCCTTTTCATTGAGTCGTCTCGCCGCTTTTTCGTGTCCGTGGCCATTTTAGATAATAATCGTGGTCTTTTATTGTGACCGTAACTACCATTAACTGACTATGAAAATAACTAGAATTATATTAAGGTGGATGTTCCAGGGTAGCCCGCGAAATTCAAATTTTCTTAAGTTTGTTCTGAAGTTTGTAACTACATACGTCTTACAGCCGCGAATCAAATGTTCACCAACATACCACCTATCACTGGCCTGCAAATTGCAAAAAACTTCAGAAAATTTGAATTTCGCGGGCTGGTTGGAGGATTCACCTTAAGGCATTTCTTTTGCAATGTCACACATAAATGTTCGATTTCCGGAATTTGATTAACCTTTCCGCGGATTTGATAACCGAAACGAACTTCAAAAGGTCAAAGCTAAATGCAAAATACGCGGAGGGCGCCCGTGTCGCTAAATAAAAGTTGATAAACATAATATAGTTTCAATTTTCCTGGTTCAAAGTAGAGTAGAACCTCTTTTGTTCAAGTTATGAAGGTTTCCGATAAAGGTAGTGTCGATTTCTTTGTATATAACAAAAAACTTTTTTACAAAAAATAAAACCGACTTCGACAAAAATAAAACACAAAAAGTGAAAAATAAAAAATCAGCTTCTGAAGTCGGTGACTTTTGTTTGTTTGATTTCATGTTTTTGCCACCGACTTCTGAAGCTGATTTTTTATTTTTCACTTTTTGTGTTTTATTTTTGTCGAAGTCGGTTTTATTTTTTGTAAAAAAGTTTTTATTTTTCACTTTTTAGTGGTTCACATCCCCTTCACAACGTACCGGCGTGATGTTATGTTATGAACTGGTGTAAACAATAGACAGTCATGAGATTTCAGCAATCCCAGTCCATTTGCTATCATTAATTGAGGAGTTCCGTTGCCTATCTCCGAAGTTCTTCATCACCTTTGTAGTGAGTACAGGCGTGATATTATGTTGTGTGATGGCGTAAACAATGCTTAGATATGCTATAGCAACAATCGCGGTTAATCTGCTGTTATTTATTGAAGAGTTCCCCCGATTTCTACAAGATCCCATCATCAGATATTGAAATGGTGACAATGGGACCACACGGGAAGCACCAGCTTTCAAATGAAAAAAGAATCAAGAAAATCAGTTCACCCAGTCGCAAGTTATGCGCGAACAAACATAAAAAAAAAAAAAAAAAAAAAAAAAAAAAAAAAAAAAAAAAAAAATACAGTCGAATTGATAACCTCCTCCTTTTTTTGAAGTCGGTTAAAAAGAAATTGAAGCCGATATTGCTTATTTGTTTGCACAATTGCGAAACAGTAACACACTTGGGGAAGTCTGAAAGTGGCGCCGGTGACTGAGAAGTTGTGTGGAAATCAGTTGTCGTGGTACACACGGCTACACATCAAGCTATACAAAACCAGTATAATCTGATCGTTCATTGTGCGAAAAGATCTAGTAAAGTGAGGCCAAGATTAACTGGTTTTGTATATCTTGATGTGTAGCCGTGTGTACAGGCATGTAATGCGGAGGATGAGGAAAATGTCGTGAGGAAGGTTTTGAATATGAATGTGTATGAGTATAAGAGTAGAAGAAGACCAAAGAACAATGGATGGACTGTGTTAAGAATGATATGGTAAGACAGGAGGTGTCTCACGAGATGACGTGAAACAGAGAAATATGGAAGAAGAAGACATGCTGCGCCGACCCCAATAGGGGATCGGACAAAAAAAAACTAATTAGTCCGTCTGTTAGATTATCGAAAAATATTGGATACGTGTTTTTTATTTTCTCAAATTAATCAAAATTGACGAAAATAAAACGTCAAAGATCATGAGTGGGGGCTTTTCACGTCACTTTGTGGGTTAAAAAGTACTAACCTTGTGACGTCACACGACTTGACACGACTTTTCGAAGCACTGTATCTTCTTTATCTTTTATTTACGTGAAAAAAGAAAAAATACGTGTTCATTTTTTTTTTTTGGAAATCTATCTGACGAACTAATTAGATTTTTTGGTTAAATACCCTATTGAATTGGGATACGGACAAGAGAACGATGAAGATGATGAATTGCGAAACAGTGATGAAACATAATATGCTTCATTTTGTTATAAATTGTAATCACTGTTCATTTTAAAAGTATGTTTTGTAGTGATTAAGGGTATAGCTCGCTGGGGCGTGAAATTAACTTTAAAATGTGGCGTGGGTGTGAATGTGCACACGCTTCATTGATATTATTAGTGGTGATAATTATGTTGAATAGGCGTATATTAACAAGTTATTTATCGCGACTACTGAATATAAACATTATGTCAAAAGCATAATACAGCACAGATGGTTTTGTAAATAAAAGACTGATTTTACTAACCGTCATAATCTACCTCCACATAATATGACAAATGTGTATTTAGGATACGATGGGATTGACATACGTATTGCGATTATATGTCCCTAAATCAACACGGAAAAAGAAATACGTAGCCTTTCTCAACTATATTGGGGTCGGCCTCCAGTGCAGCTGAATACCAGTATTTTACATGAAGCGACCAAAAACTCGAAGACATGTGACATTTACCAATCCGCACTGGACCCGCGTGGTAGATTATAGTCCATCCCTCTAATAGAGAGGAGGCCTGAGTCCCTGCAGTGGGAACATTATAGGCTGATGATGATGATGATGACATGAAGCGACTGCTAATCAGACCTACACAACCCAGTTAGTATACTTGGTAATAGGACACCCCTTGGCAAGACTGGTACTCATACTTCATTTCTCAAAGTAATGCGCCTGCCTGAGTTCGAACTCACGACTTACTGTTCATTAGTCGGGGCCGCCAATAATATCACGGAGTTCAAAATTCCTTTCTAAATGTTAATTAAGTTCGTACCTTTAATAATAAGGATTATGTGGCGAATTACCTAGATTATCCCTTGCAAGCTGCGTTATGCTTCTAGCCACCTTAAGCTTTAGAACATTGTAGTACTTAGCTCGTTCATAGGGTTTAATGGGCATGAAAGGATGAAAGTGACTCGCCCGTCGGGGCCGCGGATTTTTGTACTAGATGACGTGGCCTCGGCGCAAGGGCAAAGAAGGAACATGGGTTCGGTTTTTAGTTAGTAGAAGTCTGACACTCCCCTTCGCTCTGCCCAAGAGCGGGGGGGGGGTCATTTGATGATTTTCCACCCACCAAAAAAAAAAAAAAAGGATGAAAGTGACTTACAGTTGAGACCAACCACATCTATGTCTCAAACAGTGCTCAATTTGGTTCTCATAACATAACATAACATCACACCTGTAATGCTCAAAGAATTAGGCAGAGGTGTACCCATTCGTACATCTACATTTCACCTGTTATGTTTAAGTCCCATGTACAATTCAGCGAGCCTATTGCCATCAACCGGACACAAATCCAGCCTCCGTGAATACTACTGAGAATTTTCTGAAGGAATAACCGAATAACACTTTGCCTGAAACTTTAAACTTTGCTTGTATCCATACCTCGTATAATTTTAAAAGCTATAAGTACCTATCTGAATCCTATAAAGTCAAGGTCCATAAAATCAATATTATGCAAAAGTAATTATGATGGTTAATTACATTGTAGTCAAAGTTCGAAACTATAAAGTTCTCTTTGAGCGCGGCGCTGGCCATAAAACAATGAGTGCTGGTTGCTATTATACTCGGAAAATGATTTCCTTTGACAAAACTCTTACAAGTACCCATCAATAGAGAAAAGCTAAGGCATGTCCTTAGCTTTTTTCTTATTTCAGTGTAAGCTTCGACTCATTGAGTGGATTCATGAACTATCATTGGTACCTAATACATCATCCTTACTAATTTAATATTAGAAATGCGAAAGTAACTCTGTCTGTCGCGCTTTCACGCCATAACTACTGAACCGATTTAAATGAAATTTGGTACACAGATAGTCTAGAGCCTGAGAAAGGACATTGGCTACTTTTTAATGTGAAAAAATGCTGGCAAGGGGGGATGAAAATATTTATTTTGGTCGCGATAACCGACACCCGAAGTCGCGGCAGCTAGCATACATTATGGTGTATTACGTTAACTGCCCCGTTGTTCTCGTGGGCGCTAGCGCGGTTTTGGGTGCAATTTTCGGCTCGGGCAAAAAAGCGCTATTGGGTTTTTCTATTAGAAATTTCTCAGAAGTAGCCCGGACTTTGGAAGTTGACGGTATGATACCCCCGTACCTCGGAAAGCACTTTAAACCGTAGGTAGTGAGCCTAATCTCTTTCCAGTCGTGTCGGATTGCCGTCCTGTCGGACTATGAGAGTAAAGGAAGGAGTCTCTGTGTCTGCGAACACACAATATAATATCTTCCGCGCCGTCGGCTAATCTCCGAAAGATGGACCGAAAATAGTCTGTATTATTATATATTACGTTAATCGGATGAAATCTACTTTAAGGTGGATGTTCCAGGGTAGCCCGCGAAATTCAAATTTTCTTACGTTTTTAGCGATTTGCTTCCCAGTGCTAGGTTGTATGTTAGTGAAAATATGATTCGCGGCTGTAAGACGTATGCAGTTACAGAATTATAATCATCAAAATCATCATTACAACCCTCCAAGTTCATGTAACTGTCAAGAATGACCTTTTGATGAAGGCCATTCTTGACAGTTACAAGTTACAGTAACATCAACCTTAAAGTGGTAAAGCAGGAACTTATGAAAATTAACAACTTTGATTTGGGATACACGGGATCAGATGCTTTTCTCCAAACAATATTGTTAGCTTAACACGCTAAAATGGAGTTGCTCCAAAAGTAGACATTGATATAATTTTTAAAAGTCTAAGTACCGTACTACACACCTTGACAATATAACTCTAGCTTTAACAAAAACATTGTCGGAAGGTACCTACTATTTAGCATAACCGGAATATTTGTGCTACTTGTATAGGCTTTCATTTTTTTAAGTATCAAAACATTTAATCCACAACACAGTTCCTATATTCCATCGAGTTTATATTTATAAAATGGTAACCCAATTAAGTCAGTTGTATGCCTTCAAAGAAAAACAAGTATAGAAAATCCCTGGGCACTTACCTACCTATTAATCAATCGCATTGCGCCTAACCGACCCGATTATATAAAACATTTATAAACTCATGAACATAACTATTAATTATTATCGAAGCACAAGGCTTCAGTCGTACTAATTACCACTTAGTTCTAGTGTTATTAGCTGCTTTAATTATGACGTTTAAATCAACATATTATAATTATTAGGTTTTTATTTCGTTGGTATTGACTTACATTATGTATAATGTGTACCTTTTTTGAGTAGTAAATTACGTTAGCTGCAATCGGGGGATTGAAATCAAACCAAAGATGACTACTTAATCTATATTAAAGTAAAATTATACATTAATTATAACCTAGCCTAGCCTAATGATTCCTATTCGATGTTGGAATACAGAATGAATGACTGCTTTGATTCTGGTTATTAGGTGATCTTCGATACGTGCATCGGAGTGCTGACTCAGTTCGTTTCTTCGGTGTTGAAGCCTTGAAAGTATTGCACGCTGAGTCGATGATTTCTGCGTGACTAGGTCATTCGTTTGGTGGTTGCGCGTCACGAAATGCTGCGTCGGCGTGTTGGTCGTTCCCATTATGCAGCTGCGCCTGAGTCGCGAATCAGGGTCGAGGTCGTAGGTAGCGCTGTGCATAACATCTCCACCCGCAGATCAGGAACTATTTTGGAACTTTGAGAGAAAATGTTTCTGGAACTGGTCCTCTGGGCGTGTGGTCCTCTTTCTCTCTCTCGGGCTCCTCGTTGGTGTGTGCGTTGGTGTCGGGTGCCTCGAAGCGTGTGCAGAACCATTCGTTGATAGCTCAGTGCTCAGTACTGTGCTTTACTGGTAGGAGCTTTTAAGGGTTTGGTTCACGATGAGTTCTTAGATGGTGGATTGGTGGGTTATTTCCTTCTTACAGAGGTAGAAATTGCTGAACTTCGGGCATTCTGCCTCTATGTACACGGAAAAGTACCCGTTGGTTGCTATGAAGGGATATAGGGATAAGGGCTTGGTGGTTTTTGATGGGGACTATAATATAGGTAACTTATGCAATTCATAGGCGGTTTTGAAATAATGGAAATTCTGAATACTATTACTACCTATCTGTTTTTTGTTGAAGTATGATCCGGGCCTGATGATTTCATAGTATTCCCTGAGCTCTAGGCTTAATATCTCATCCTTAATGTATATTTTCCTAACCTATTTACCATGGACCTAAGTGTCTAGGTCTATCATGGACTGCACCGTGCCTGATGCGTGTATGAAAGCTAAGATATTGTCTATTCTGACTAATTCTAACATTAAACCTTCTACTATATAGTCGCATATATCTTAAAAAAAACTAGTCAAAACGTTTGGGTTCCCATCGAACTCCGAGACCATGCGAAGTGCCTTGTAAATCGTGTCGGAGTCGTGGGCTATTTTTAACTACACTACACCTATGCTATTCTCACTATAACTATCTAAATCTCTACCGTAATCCATAGCACCCCAGCGAGCCATACAAGATGCGGACTCCTGGGAACTGGAATTTATCGAGGGGTAAATTTTGGAAATTAAGTGGTTCTAGGACTAAGAGGGAAGCAACACAGGAACGATTCAAGTGTACTTACAAATTATTCATCTCTGGCTCTCTCGTGAATCGAAGTTTGGATTCTCCTCCCGAAACTGCAGCTGGACCGTAGATTCGGATATTCGATGAGGTACTTGGAAATACCGACAGCGACTATCGGAGTCAGCAGATTAACGATTTTTGGAAATCTATACCGCGCCGCGCACTGCCTCGAATATCCTACCGACTGCGCCAATTACGTTAGCTGCAATCGGGGGATTGAAATCAAACCAAAGATGACTACTTAATCTATATTAAAGTAAAATTATACATTAATTATAACCTAGCCTAGCCTAATGATTCCTATTCGATGTTGGAATACAGAATGAATGACTGCTTTGATTCTGGTTATTAGGTGATCTTCGATACGTGCATCGGAGTGCTGACTCAGTTCGTTTCTTCGGTGTTGAAGCCTTGAAAGTATTGCACGCTGAGTCGATGATTTCTGTGTGACTAGGTCATTCGTTTGGTGGTTGCGCGTCACGAAATGCTGCGTCGGCGTGTTGGTCGTTCCCATTATGCAGCTGCGCCTGAGTCGCGAATCAGGGTCGAGGTCGTAGGTAGCGCTGTGCATAACAAGTATGACAAGAAAATTGATTATTATTATTAGAAATGATTGTAAACAATTATTTTTTTAACATAGGTCTCTAATAACGTCTGACAAACGACAACGCTATGACAAGCCTATTGAAAATACTGGAAATACTGATTTCCTGGCTGTCCTCACCTTTGTCTTGCCTTACTTTCATCTTAATTTCTATGAAAAAATTGGACATGGATTCGCCATGAAATTAATTAATGTCTACATCATACTCTTCAATCGCAAACCATTCATCTTTTATGCTCACGTAGCTGTTACCAGCCACCATGCATTGGTTCTTCAACCTCAGGCTGAGGGCCTCAGGCTGGGCGTTCTACCTTAAGGTTTAACGTTGTTGTTCCCTTTATTACTCTTCCTGATATCTATACTTCTATACTAATATTATAAAGAGGTAAAGTTTGTGTGTTTGTATATTTGTTAAATTGTAAGGGGTAATCTCGAGATAGACTGAACCGATTTTAAAAATTCTTTCACCAATAGAAAGCCACATTATTGCTGAGTGTCATAGGCTACTTTTTATCCCTGTATTCCCACGGGAACGGGATCTACGCGGGTGAAACCGCGTCCGCTAGTCTTCTATATATCTATATAAATAAAAAGAGAAGTCCTGACTGACTGATTCATCAACGCCCAGCCCAAACCCTTGGACCTAGAAAGCTGAAATTTTGCACAGAGGTTCCCTTTGTAATGTAGAGAAGGAATAAGGAAGGATTTTTCGAAATTCAAACCCTAAGGGAGTTAAATAGGGGATGAAAGTTTGTATGGAAAATCGACATTTTCACGCGGGCGAAGCCGCTGGCAAAAGCTAGTATATTATAAAAGGCAAAGCTGATTGACTGAGCATCAACGCACAGGCCAAACCCTTAGAGCTAGATACTTAAAATTTCGCACACATATTCTTCTTACGACGTAGACATCCACTAAGGAAGGATTTTTCAAATTTCAACCACCAAGGGGGTGAAATAGGGGACGAAAGTTTCATGGAAAATCGTCATTTCTGATATTTCCGACATCCACGCGGGCGAAGCTACGAGCAAAAGCTAGTTCACTAATATTTGCCAAAAACACTATTCAATTGATGTACCAGGTCAACCTAGATTTTCCAGGTGCACTGTAAACCGTACTAGTGTTTACAGACTGTTCGTTGTAAGTTTGTTCATTGAAGTAAAATGTTGGTCGCGTTCTCTACACACTGTAAACACTGTGGACACATATGTGACCGGAGAGTCAATACCACTTGATTTTGTCTGGGTCTGCTATCTAGGACGGTAGGAAGTCTTGAAGCCTCCTTTTGTCTTATAAAGTAAACTCTTTTGTTATCAGAACATCACGTCATGTAATCCCCGAAGGGTTAGGCAGAGGTGTACCTAGTAGTAGTGTTTAAGTCCCATGTTATAAGGGGCAGCCTATTTCCATCAACCGAACACAAATTCAGGCTCCGTGGCTGCTATCACACCTCGGACACTCCATACAACGCCCGCAAAATAATTACCTATTACTACTACATAAACAAATAACGTTTGTGCACGACGTGCACGTGCAAATGTGTGCGTAAACTCTAGTAGGGTTGTCGTAGCCTAAAAAATAGCGCGGAAAGTGCAACGGTCTGCGTCGCGAAAACCGAACGACGACTAATACGAGCGCGAGCCATTGCTCAAGAGTCGGCGACGACTACCTCGAAGTGCGGGGTGAGGTGCGGTATTTAATATGACCGCGGGGAAGGGAGTGTCCCTTCTGTACGTAGTACTATTATGTATTCTGTGCTGCTATTTAGACATTCCTGATGGAAACCCAACAACGCTTTGCCAGACCCGGGAATCGAACCCAGGACGAGGAGAGCAATCTCGCTGGCAACCACTAGACCAAGTAGGTAGTCTTTTTTTATTTATTTTTTTATTTAATATGGGCTTACTCTTGACCTCAATCTTGCCCTAAGGGCAGAGATGAGGTCGACGATGGAACGAGCTTACCCAGAACAAGCCTATTTACTCGCGACTTAAATAGATTGGGGTTATATGAACTCGGGAACACCGACGCAGGCAGGGTGTTCCACTCCTTGGCTGTACGAATAATGAAAGACTTAGCAAAGCGCTTCGTACGAATGTGTGGAACATCGACAAGATATGGGTGATAACCTGCAGTACGCCTAGTCTCTCGATGGAAGAAGGGAGATGGTGGAATAAGCTCGTGGAGCTCTTGCGCACACTCTCCGAAGTACAGTCTGTAGAAGACCGACAGACATGCGACAGGCTATGTAGCTTGGCAACCAGCTTGGCGTCACCAATCAGCCTCCTGGCTCTGCGTTCTACTGAGTCTAGTGTGGCAAGTTGGTATTTGGCTGAGCCATCCCAAAGGTGACAGCAGTACTCCATGCCGGACCGGACTTGAGCTTTATACAATATTGAAAGCTGTCCAGGCTTGAAGTACCGCTTGACCCTGTTTAGGATACCCAGCTTTTTTGCCGCAGTTTGAGCTTTTGACTCGATGTAGGCGCCGAAGTTCAGATTTGCATTCAACTTCGTGCCAAGAAGCTCGAGACTGTCGGTAACTTGTACAGACGCACTCCGGAAAGTGGGGGCCAGATTGAACGGACTCTTTTTAGCAGTGAACAGACACACTTGCGTTTTGGTGGCGTTGAAATCAACCAGATTGTCGTCACCCCACTTGGAGACAAGACTTAAGGCTGAATTTGTTCGCTCTACCATGGCCTCTCTCAATGAACGTATTTCATCACCACCGGCTTTTGCGCTGGATGTGTAACTCTCCATGACAGTGCTGTCATCTGCGTACCCAACAATACCAGGACCAAGGAGGTCGTTGATGTGCAGCAGGAAAAGTGTCGCGGAGAGAACTGACCCCTGAGGAACTCCGGCATCAATAGCCACAAGGTCAGAGGAGCAGCCATCAATGACCACTCGGATCGACCGTTCACTCAGGAAGTCAGATATCCAGCAGCAAAAGTCAGCGGGAATGCCGTATGCCGGAAGTTTGCTCAACAGACTTCTCTTTTGTTAGGTAGCTGATTAACTTGAGCTCCCCTTCGTGAAAGCTCTTACATAGTTAAGTAGATAGAAAATGATACCAAAGACCACTTTTTAGATACTTGATACGAAACCTCTTTTCAGTGGTTAATTAAATAGCTATTTTTGGAAAATAAACGTCGCAATATTATACCACTATAATACTAGCCCTTGTTTACCGAACCAATAATTAAATTTAATTAGGCCTGTTATTATTATTAGTAAGTAAAGTCATTGGAGTGGTACTAATGACGTCACTAGAGCTCTTCATTGCCGAATGACATGATGGTTCGATTGTTTCATACGCTCCGATGACTTGTCAAAGAATTGAATAATTAGGTCTGGGTATCGATGTGATTTCTAGCGATCAGGTCGATCGTATTGGGATTCTTGGAAATAAGCTTTAATTAACGGCATAGGTTTGTCAATCCAATAACGATATTTTGTTTATCTACCTGGTTTACGCCAAAGGGTCAGGTAGTATCCCGTAGGGGCTGTGAGTTGTTCGAAAGAGATATAGCCGCCTCGACAAAAAGGGCTAAGAAGGAACATGGGTGGTTTTCCTCCGCTATGTGTCGCCACATTGACTATGTCAGCAGTGGACGTCTTTAGACTAAAATGATGATAATGATAGTTGTAGCCGGTTAGTCTGGAAGCCGGCCATAACATAGTTGGGAATACGCTAGGCAGATGATGATCATGTAGTATAATTTAAATGTACGATTGACTAGCTTTTGCCAGCGGCTTCGCCCGCGTGAAAATTACAATTTTCCATACAAACTTTCATCCCCTATTTAAATCCCTTTGGGATTGAATTTCGAAAAATCCTCCCTTATTCCTTGTCTACATTATAAAGGGAACCTCTGTGCAAAATTTCAGCTTTCTAGGTCCAAGGGTTTGGGCTGGGCGTTGATGAGTCAGTCAGTCAGTCAGGACTTCTCTTTTTATTTATATAGATAGATATAGCAATAGATGAATTAAAGCTCTTCTCTACATTTGTTAGTAGAGGCTGCTACATTTTTTTTTTTTTTTTTTTTTTTTCTTTATTAGTAAGAACAAAGTTCTTACTAGTTAATTGCAATCTAGCCTAAGAAGACTAATAAACAATTTAAATCTAACTTATTTTGCTACGTTATAAATTATGTTAATGCTAAGAATAGTGTCCATAATTAGGTATGCACTTTTACACACGTTCGTAACACTTCCTTAGAGTCTGGTAAAATTGATAAAACACTTTGTTCATGTGGTATATAAATAGCACAACATTGTTACTATTATTGATTCACTTACACTACACTAATTCAAATGGTTTAGTTCTCTTTAGTCTACGCACTATGTCTGTGTTGTCTAACAGCTGGATTGCCTCAACATTCACGTGTCGATGGAGTCTGTGTTCGTGGGCTTCAGCAAATTTTTGTGTGATGGTGGTGACGAATTCCATGTCGAGGTCACGGTGGAGGTCATCGTTTCTTATGTACCAGGGTGCATTTACAGCAGCCCTGAGTACTTTATTTTGGAACTGTTGAATTATTTTGACGTTGGTTGGCTTAGTACAGCCCCAAAGTTGGATACCATACGTCCAAATTGGCATCAGAATATGCTTGTATATTATCAACTTATTATGTATTGATAAACAGGATTTCCTTCCCAGTAACCAATACAAACGTTTATAACGAATATCGAGTTCCTGTTTTTTCTTTTTGATATGGGCTTTCCAACGCAGCTTGGCGTCGAGAGTTATGCCAAGGTATTTGGCTGTATTAGCATAAGGTATTTGCATACCATTTATGTAGAGTGGGTGGTAGTCACTGTGTTTGTTTGTGAAGTTAATGTGAACTGATTTTGACTCATTCAGTTTGATCTTCCACTTTTGTGTCCAGTCGTAAACTTTGTTCACAGCTAGTTGAACTTTCTCTACTGCTTCTCTGTGGCTTAATCCGGTGGCCATAATAGCAGTATCATCTGCAAAGGTCGCTATGGTGCTGTTTTCCAGCTCTGGGATGTCACAAGTGTATAACAAGTACAAAATTGGGCCAAGCACACTTCCTTGAGGCACCCCAGCTTTTATGGTTTTTAGCTCGGAATATGCATCCTCTTGGCGTATTCTAAACATTCTTTTAGTTAAATACGACTCTAGGATATCTACAAATTCTGGTAGCATGCGTCTGAGCTTAAATATGAGACCCTCATGCCAAACTTTGTCAAAAGCTTGCGCGACGTCTAAGAACACGGTAGCACAGACTTCTTTATTTTCTAGCGTTTTTTCAATAACATTAGTTATTCTATGTACCTGGTCTAACGTTGAGTGCTTTTCTCTGAAGCCAAACTGGTGATCTGGAACTAGGTTTTTATCTTCTATTACTGGTTTTATCCGTTTTAGTAACAGTTTTTCAAATAACTTTGATAGTACGGGTAACAGAGAAATGGGTCTGTATGATGATGCTTCGTGGGGAGGTTTCCCAGGCTTCGCAATCATAATGACTTCAGCAACCTTCCATGGCTCAGGTACATATTTTAAGATAAATGAAGCATTTATTAGTTTGGTCAGCTTTACTATGGCTTTGCGTGGGAGGCGTTTTAGAATTTCCCCTGTGATGAGGTCGTAACCGGGAGACTTTTTTGAGCTAATGTTGTTTTGAATTTCTCTCATTACTTCCTTAGGAGTCACAAGCTTGATTCTTTGGTTTTGTGATAAATTTACACTCTCATGTATTTCTACAGAGCTTTCGTTGGGTTGAAAGGTTTCTTCTAAATGTTGAGCAAATCGGAACGCCTTTTGGTCATTGCTTATTGCCCATTTTCCGTTGCTATCTCTGATGGGCGGTATTTGTATAATCTGCCTTTTTAGATTTCTCGTCGCTTTCCAAAGTGAGTAATCCGTTGATTTGTCATTGGTAAGCTGAAGAAGGTTGGTATTCAGAGATTCATCCTCAAATTGTAGAATTTTTCTCTTTAGTCGTTTAGTTAGGTTATTTAGTGTTGTTTTATGACGCGGGAACCGTGTTTGCTGCCACAACTTCCTTTGTTTTCTTTTTTCTGATAGTAAATCCACAATTTCTTTAGGATAGATAAATCCCTTATATTTGCGTTTTAGCTGAGGTGTATTACTCCACGCACATTGTTGAATATTAATAATGAATTTGTTTACTTCTGAGTCAAGCTGATCTTGCGTTTTTATCGGAGTTTTAAGGTCGATAATATTATCTAGATCAAGAGCAAAACTGTCCCAATCTGTGGACTTATTAACCAAGGTTAAGTGGCTTTCTTTTAATAGGATTTTTTGACTTAGCATTAGTATAATCGGAGAATGGTCAGAGTTCATAGTAAAACTTTCCATAGTAAAACTTTCTGCTGAGGCTGCTACATGATTACATTCCGGTATATTTTTTTTTGCTGAACAGGCAATAAACATACCACCGGAACGTTTCTTGATCTGTGGAAAATTAAGAAATACTGTTCCATTCCATGAATCTTAATTACAAAAAAGGTTACTCGAGTAAGTCATTAATTTAAACATTTTACTCATTTGATGTTTGTATTCCTTGTAAATATTACTTCAAAGCATTTTCAAGGAAGTCAACAAAGCGTTAAAAGCTTCAAGTCTCGAGTTCAACGTAATCGTATCAAGGTCTGCGAGAGGTTTTATGTTCCCGTGGTTCGAACTGTTTCTCTAGTATAGACTTGAATCTATGTAGGTACATAGGTTCCCCTACACGCGGGAGGCTTACGTTCTCTAAGGGTAGGTAATGAAAAGAAGAAGCGGGCTCTCGTACTATAGACCTATAGTACAGGAGTCACAAAGTTTTGTAACCAGTTTCTTATGTAATTAAGATTATTGGTACTGGATAAAGAACCTACCGAATCCTAACTAAAATGACCGTCGCGCGTCGAGTACGTATTGTTCGCCGAATCAAAACGCATGGTAGCTTTGACAGGTGCCACCTTCCAGTTTTCAGAACAATTAAGAACACGAGCTTTGCGTTGAACTGACCGTATTGGGACTCGGGTTTAGAGATAGTGTACAATGTTGCCAACGTCTCAGTTTTTTTAACGTTATCAAGCCTAATAGCATAATCAGCCTGTGTTGCTCACACGGTTGGGTTGAGAGGGAATGGGTCAAGCGTAGCTGATAATATATTTCAATGTTTCCTTGAAACATTCGTTTTCGTACAAATAATACAATTCTTAGAAGAAAAATAGCTTTAAAAGAAAATTGTTTTTCCAAACAGCAACACAGGAAAGCGAAAACGAGGAAAATTACCCTTTGGATTGACGAATTGACGTCACGGAAATTGGCTTCTGGTGACTGAATGTGAATAGATATGTCACTACTCACTATCAACAGTACACATTTTGACGGCACGGTTGGCGCAGTGGCTCATGCAATGGACTGCTGCGCTGCGTGTCGCGGGTTCGATCCCCGCACGGAACAAATATTTGCATGACCTATAGATAGTTGTTCCGGGTCTGGGTATTTGTATATGTGAGTTTAAATGTTTGTAAACGCACCTACGATACAGGAGAAGTTCCTAGTGTGGGGCAACGTTTAAAAAAAAAAAAAAAAAAATCTTGGCGGCTAAGAAATGATTTGCTTGCAAAAGCAATGATTTGTTAACACTTAGAAAAAAGTAAAATCTGTTTTCGGTGAAATAAACGACGGTTTCTACTTTGAGATAAAATCTACTTCGTAAAAGTATGACTTATAAAATACCTAGTTCATGAAAACGTTAAATTTTAATCAATTCCATAAAAGAAAACCGCTGAATTTTGCTACTTATACAGGCTGAATAAAACGCACACTTCTAGTAGAAAATTACCTTATTTGACGTGTTACAAATAGCCTATAGAACTGATCAGCTGATCGCGTCAATTGGTATGGGAAGCCAATTTTGTTATAATAAAACGTCGTAGAAAAATAGTTATTAAATGCATATTAAATGTGATATAAAGAGGCTACCTGTATGAGGTTGTTATTGTTCTATATATAAACCTGTGTATGAAATAACTCATAATTATGTTATCATTAACATTCAAAACAAACACTAAACATGGAAAATATCCCGTTTTCAGTTTCATACTTATAATAACTTATATGTTATTTCATTACCTTGGCATTCAAGCATTACTTGAGTTTCTACCTATTTCATGGCGCTCCACAGTGCTCATTAAACCCCTGCCCTTATTTAGGTGCTTCGGTATCATTAGGGCACAACCCAACTAGTGCTGACCCTTCCCTAATAGGGCTCGTCAAGTGGAAGGAACTGGGCTATGACATTTTAGAGGTAAGTATGAATTTGTAGTCTGTCTGTGATTTTGGCTGCTTACATGAGCTAAGTATACGTCTAGGAGTTATTATTAATAGTTAAGTATTTTATATATTTTCTCAAAAAACATGGCCAGAGATCGCACATGATGAAAGGTATGCACTGAGAAAAATTGATTTCTGGCTTAAGGTGTATTCTGCCTTCGACGGCTAAATTGTAATGACGCGAGGCGATTTTGTAACGCTTACGGTTATTTTGGCTTAGCTAGGCGTTTCCGTTAAAATGGTACGTCTTTTATGATAAACACTAACCGACAAAAATGTCTTACCGTAAGGCAGTCTTGGAATTCAACTTTATACTGTTAATACAGCAGTAATGGACTACATAATACGCTTTAAATTTACGACGTCGAATATGTGGTGAATATCACCGTAATTATGGCAATATTTACCTTAAATTAAGGCGATATAATACTTCAATAAAAACTAAACAAACGTAAACATAAGTCATAAACAAACTTTCGAAAGCGTCATAAATAATCTTTAGCATGGCAATATTCACCTTATAATAAGGCGGAATATACTTCAGTCACAAAAATTTGAACGTAAACATAAAGTTTTTCAGCGACGTATGTATTCGGCAATATAAACGTATAATGTGGCCGCATTTGCCCTATCATAAGGCGAAATATGCTTAGATTACGATGAATCAAATGGTAACCTTAGGTTATATAACGACGTACATATACGGCACACATGAACGTAAATATGGCAATATTCACCTTATCATTAGGCAAAATATGGTCAAGTTACGACTGATTGAACGGTAGCATTACGTCATATAACGACGTACATATTTGGTCAAAGCAACCGTATATTTGGCAATATTTGTCTTATCGTAAGGCGAAATATGCTTAGATTACGTCGAATCAAATGATAACCTTAGGTTTTATAACAACGTACATATACGGCACATATAAACGTAAACATGGCAATATTCACCTTATCATAAGGCAAAACATGGTCAAGTTACGACTGATTGAACGGTAACATTACGTCATATAACGACGTACATATTTGGTCAATGCAACCATAAATTTGGCAATATTTGACTTATCATAAGGCAAAATATGCTTAGATCACGACGAATCAAATGGTAACCTTAGGTTATATAACGAAGTACATATACGTCACATATAAACGTAAGTATGGCAATATTCACCTTATCATAAGGCAAAAAATGGTCAAGTTACGACTGATTGAACGGTAACATTACGTCATATAACGACGTACATATTTGGTCAATGCAACCGTAAATTTGGCAACATTTGTCTTATCATAAGGCGAAATATGCTTAGATCACGACGAATCAAATGGTAACCTTAGGTTATATAACGACGTACATATACGGCATATATAAACGTAAGTATGGCAATATTCACCTTATCATAAGGCAAAAAATGGTCAAGTTACGACTGATTGAACGGTAACATTACGTCATATAACGACGTACATATTTGGTCAATGCAACCGTAAATTTGGCAATATAAGTCTTATCATAAGGCGAAATACGCTCAAGTTACGACTAATCAAACGGTGAATAACGTCTTATAACGACTTACATATACGTCGAATGAAACCGTAGATTTATGGCAATATTGACCATTAAGATAAGGCGAATGATACTCGAGTTATGTAAAATTTAATCAAACGTTTAAAAAGTCTGATAACGACTTATTCGGCTAATAATTATAAGCGTAAAGGCAATATTTCCCCTTTCATAAGGTCAATAACGACGTACCTACATAATATTTGGTGAATGAAACCGTAGATAGATATGGACCTATCTTAAATGATGGTGACAATTTATAATTTATTCAAACGTTTACAAAGTCTAACGACTTACGCATTCGGCAAATTAGGGTTAAAAAACCTCCCGTCGGGGCCGCGGATTTTTGTACTAGATTACGTGGCCTCGGCGCAAGGGCAAAGTAGGAACATGGGTTTGGTTTTTAGTCAGTAGAAGTCTGACACTCCCCTTCGCTCTGCCCAAGAGCGGGGGGGGGGGGGGGGGTAAAAAAAGAGGGTTAGAAAACCTGGCCTAGTGCAATTCGACTAACGCACTGAGGGTTACCGTACAAACCTACTTATATTATGCTACCTACATAAGTACCTACATATATTAAAAATAGAAACAATATAAGTAGGTTAAGTAATATATCTACCTGCTGAGTAGGTAACTGAGTGTGGAACACAGAACGTCGTTGGTTTGAACTAATAAACAATATTTATTTGTTCAAGACTTAAACCTATTACAATTATTGAACCTTAATTAGTAGGTGTATTATGTAGGTACGACAAAGGACCTTAAGTAAATTGGTGAGTTTCAGGTCAATATCTAATATGGTAGGTATTGGTAGGTACCTATACCTACCATATTAGATATTTTATGATCTTTATTCTGTGGCTTTATGATCCTCCTTGTTGCCAGCCAGAGGCAGAGCCCTCGCTTCTACACACAAGCCCTGTACCTGCACAGAATAAAGACTGTGTCATTTATCTGTTTGTTTATGTTAAAATAAAGAAATTTCAAAATTCAATTCAATATAAGTAATGTAATACCTACCTACACATAAAAACTCGAGATAAAGTATACCAAATATTATGTAGGTACGTCGTTATTGACCCTATGAAAGGGGAAATATTGCCAAATTTACGCTTATAATTATTAGCCGAATAAGTCGTTATCAGACTTTTTAAACGTTTGATTAAATTGTACCCAACTCGAGTATCATTCGCCTTATCCTAATGGTCAGTATTGTCATAAATCTACGGTTTCATTCGACGTATATGTAAGTCGTTATAAGACGTTATTTACCGTTTGATTAGTCGTAACTTGAGCGTATTTCGCCTTATGATAAGACAAAAATTGCCAAATTTACGGTTGCATTGACCAAATATGTACGTCGTTAAATGACGTAATGTTACCGTTCAATCAGTCGTAACTTGACCATGTTTTGCCTTATAATAAGGTGAATATTGCCGTATTTACGTTTATATGTGCCGTATATGTACGTCGTTATATAACCTAAGGTTACCATTTGATCCGTCGTGATCTAAGCATATTTCGCCTTATTAAGACAAATGTTGCCAAATTTACGGCTGCATTGACCAAATATGTACGTCGTTATATGACGTAATGTTCGAATAAGAAAACGAGTCACCTTGCAACGCGTGTGATTGTCACTTTTGATTTTGTGGTGAGAGCGTCGTGACAGTGGTGTAATAACAAAGTTATTGAATTGAATTTCATATTTGTGATTGTAAATTACAATGGCATCTCGCTTGTATTTCACTTGGAGGATGTTTGAGACCGCGAGAGCACAAGATGAGCGTAATTTAATGTCCATTGGTCGTGCAAGAGCACGTAACTCGAGCAATCCGCTTAGAGACCTTCCGGAGGCTGAATTTAAGAGAAGATATAGGCTTCCTAAGGCAGCCTTCAGGTTTTTGTGTCGAGAGCTGAGGCAGCTTGCTGGTTTAAAGTCTACTCAGCGGGTGTCCTTGGAAAATAAGGTAATGTATCAGTGTGTACTTTTGAAACACTTTTTTCAATCTCACAATGGCTCAATGTCCCAATTTTCTTTGTTTATTATTTTAGGTCCTTACAGTCCCGTTTTTTTATGCAACTGGGTCTTTCCAGCGCCCAGTGGGAGTGGCTAAAAACGTTTCACAAAAAATTTACAATGTCTACATTGAAGATGTTACTTAGGCTCTGACACACTAGAACATATATATTAGATTTCCTAATACTTCAATTACCAGGCAAACAATCAGTCAAAGGTAAGGTCTACTATAACTTTGCTGACATACATACTGTAACTATTTTACAATATTAATGACATTGTAATATGAAAAGCATATTATGTACACACGGCTACACATCAAGCTATACAAAACCAGTTAATCTTGGCCTCACTTTACTAGATCTTTTCGCACAATGAACGATCAGATTATACTGGTTTTGTATAGCTTGATGTGTAGCCGTGTGTACCTATGTTGTTTGTTTCAGGTTTAGTGACAAATATGGAATACCCGGAGTAATTGGGTGTATTGATTGTAGCCATTTTAGAATATTTGGACCGCCAAAGGATGAAGAACATCTATATTATTGCCGTAAGCTCTATCATTCCATAAATGTTCAAATGGTACCTAAATAATAATTTAATTAGATACCTATATGAGTTTGATTTAATCTTACCTTCTTAAAATAATTATTTTTCTTAACTGGTTTGTTTTATTTTACAGGTATGTGATGACCAATATAGAATTTTAAATTAAATGCCAAATTTGGAGGTGCAAATCACGATTCTTTTATTTGGGAAAACATTGACATCAACCCTTATACCCAGTCTTTGCACCAAAATGGGGAGATAGTGTGGCTTGTAGGTAAGTTCTACCCAATAATATATTGTTTGAACAACATTGTGCATTAGGCTATGACAATAAACTAATACATTGATCATCATTGTAGGAGACTGGTTATCCACTACGACCATGGCTGATGACTTCGATTTTAGAGCCAGAGTTGTCATAGAAAATACATTTGGACGGTTGAAGAATCAATGGCGATGTCTTAACGAAGATCGAGTGCTCCACTACAAGCCACTCAAATGTGCAAGAATTAAACAAGCCTGCTGCGTTCTACATAATATTGGCATTGATTTTAATGTTGCAGAAGAGGCGGACATCACTGGTTGGTACTAATAATAGTAGTTTATGCGACTGTGCATAATGAAGGGCATTACAACACAAGTGTGGGTTTAAGAAACGAGCCGAAGGCGAGTTTCTTAATAGCATCACACGAGTGTTGTAATGCCTAATTATGTATAGTTGCATACACTAATTTATCTACCCGAATATCATAAGGGCTCTATGATGGGTTCAGGAACCATAGGGAAATGACCAGCATTGTTACCAGTGTAATGCAATAAAAAATAAACAGGTTATTATTTGCATTCGTCGCTGCATTTACGATATCTGGCGGAGTGTTCATGTTAATTTCCGAGTCACTATCACTCATTTTCGACAGAAATAAAGAACTTATCAGAAAATTTGTCTACTCGTAACTGGAAATAAAAAGCTAACGAACAAATGACAGAGCGAAATGGCTGCGTTTCGGATTAAGTAGATACGTGCGCGCGGAACTAGTTGGCCGCGCCTTAGGCATGTTTTTGTTTTTTATTTGTATTCTTTTCAATAAATTGAACAAATTATTGTTCACGATATCTCGAGATTGGTCATCACTGTCTAATTATAGTCTCCTGTGCATTGCGAGCTGTAGGCAACCCGCCCCCTCACCCCTGTCGCCACCTAAGGCGCGGCCAACTAGTTCCGCGCGCACTATAGAATAGCACACTCACTTGAATTTGACACCTGTTCCAAATTTAAAACTCATAACCTACTGTTTTCAGTAGGTTATGAGCTCATTACAGTTCTGTTAATTTCTGTTGGTTGGTAATGCTGGTCATTGCCTATGGTTTTTGAACGCATTAGAGAGGGTTTATGATATTTGGGTAGATAAATGTATAATTCGAAAAAAAAACAATGTCACAAATGAGTATTGAATTTTAAATTATTTATATTTTTAGGATTGCACCATGAAGAACAACATAAGAAGCCCATTCCCACAGAGAGAGTAATAGGTGCTCAAACGTCTGACCTAATAAGAGGAAGGGTTCTAAGAGAACAATTAGTTAGAAGACTTGAACATATTTAATTTTAGTTACTTTATTTAATAGTTTTATTAATGTTGTGGGAATGATGTCCACGAGAATCGTGTGTAATAAAGTAAACGACTCTTCCACTAGAAACACATTTAATAGCTCAGACAAAAACCGAGAACCGCAGAGGAAAATCCATGCGTCAGATTTGTAGATTTGTGTCGCTTTTGACACCTCGCTCCGGCAAATAAGGATGGGCGTAGCAATTAGTGATGTGCCGCCACACCACCCCCCTTGGAGTTTGGAAAACCTGCAGAAAGATAATTAGGAAATCTAACTACGCGTCCGGACCTTGTGGTTTGTACCGGACGTTGACCATCTGGGTTTTCTATTACCGACTTTGATGCATCTTCAGATGAGTCGGACAAAATAAAGGCAGGTTTGACACGATCTATTGTGACTGTAACTGGTCCTCTTTGTAGTTCTACAGTGACGGTCTTATCTGTCCTCTCTAACACAGGATACGGACCTGAATATGGTGGTTCTAAAGATCCTCGAGGTGCACCTTTTCTAATAAAGACGTGTTTGCAAGTCTTGAGGTCCTTGTGCACAAATACAGAAGCTGGAGAATGTCGAGCTGCTTCTTGTGGCTTCAAAAATGACATGTTATGTCTCAGTTGCGAGACAAAATCTGGCGGTCTCAGCTGGTTATTATTACTTGATTGGAAGAACTCACCCGGTATTCTCAAGCGCTCACCATAAACCATTTCAGCGACGGAGCATTGCAGGTCTTCTTTCCAAGCTGTACGCACGCCGAGCAATACGACAGGTAAAACGTCTGTCCAGCGCTGCTCGCCGTGAGCCATGATGGCAGCCTTCAAAGTGCGGTGAAACCTCTCAACCATCCCATTCGCTGCAGGGTGGTAAGCAGTCGTGTGGCGCAGCTGGACTCCACAAAAATCTGTAAGAGCTTTGAAAAGTGAGGAAGTAAATTGACGACCTCTATCTGTTGTCAATGTCTCTGGACAACCGAATCGCGAAATCCATAACTCATAGAATGCCTTTGCTACTGTTTCTGCTGTAATGTCCTGCAGCGGCTGTACTTCTGGCCAACGTGTGTATCTGTCGACCGCTGTGAGACAGTATTTATAGTCGCGAGATGATGGCATTGGTCCGATTAAATCTATGTGCACGTGACTGAAGCGTGATTGTGGCAGTTTGAAATTGCCTAGAGGAGATGAAACATGACGGTTTACTTTAGTCTTTTGGCAAGCTTCACAGGTACGAACCCAATCGCGACAATCCTTTCGAGCTGAGGGCCAAATAAATCTATCAGTTACCATCTTTGTAGTCGACCTCGTTCCGGGATGGCTCATCGAGTGAATGGAGTTGAAAATCTGCCGACGCAGCTCCTTTGTAGCAAAAGGTCGAGGCCTCGGCAGAGAGACGTCGCAGAATAAAGTGACGCTTGTACCTGGTAAAGACATTTGTTCCAGCTTCAATGAAGTTGAGCGATTGGAGATAATAGTCTGTAGCTCGGTGTCATGTTCTTGAGAATGCGCTAGTTGTTCTAATGTAGGAGGTGACGCTACAGCTTCGATGCGTGTCAACGTATCGGCAGGGATGTTGTCTTTACCCGAAATATGTCTTATGTCCGTTGTAAATTGCGACACGAAATCGAGATGATTAAATTGTCTAGGTGAGCATTTCTGCTTGTTCTGCAAGAAAGCGTAGGTGATTGGCTTGTGATCCGTGTAAATAACAAAGTGTCTACCTTCGATCATATAGCGGAAATGTTTAACGCTTTCGTATATCGCCAACAACTCTCGGTCATAAGCGCTATATAGCTGTTGGGATTTGCTCAGCTTCTTTGAGTAAAAAGCAAGGGGTTGCCATTCCTCATCTACCAATTGCTGGAGTACCGCGCCCACGGCCGAGTTAGAAGCGTCGGTCACAAGGGCCAAAGGTGCATTCATGACCGGATGTGCGAGTAAAGTGCATTTAACAATACTTGCTTTGCAGTTGTTGAAAGCTTCAAGGAGTAGTGGTGTCCAGGTGATTGGATGAGTACCCTTTACTTTGGGTCCCGACAGCATCTCGTGCAGCGGTGCTTGATCAGAGGCAGCGTTTGGAATGAATCGGCGATAAAAATTTAGCATTCCCAAAAATCTGCGTAAACCGTTGACGGTTTTTGGTGGTGGAAACTCCTTTATGGCTTTAACCTTGTCTTCCAGGGGTCGCGTGCCATACTGGGTGATGTGGAAACCAAGGAAATCTAGTTCGCTTTTGCTGAATTCACACTTCCCTTCATTGATACGGAGACCGTAGTCATGCAGACGCTTGAAAACCATTTCCAGGTGTTCCAGGTGTTCGGATTGACTTCTAGAGTACACCAAAATGTCATCAATGTAAGAGAAACAGCAGAAATCGAGGCCTCTGAGCACCTCATCAAGAAACCGCTGAAAAGTTTGTGCGGCATTACGCAAACCGAAAGACATGAACGGAAATTCTAGTAGGCCAAATGGAGTTGTGATTGCAGTCTTTGCTATGTCCTCTGGGGCTACTGGAATTTGATGATAGGCTTTTTCCAGGTCGATTTTTGAGTATGCTGTACAACCAGCTAGTCTATGAGCGTAATCTTCTATATGCTTCATAGGGTACCTGTCAGGTATAGTGCGCGCATTTAAAGCACGGTAGTCCCCGCAAGGTCTCCAGCCGTTCTTCTTCGGAGCCAGGTGCAATGCCGACGCCCATGGTGAATCTGATGGTCTCGCAGTGCCTTCTCGAATCATGTTATTAATCTCTTCTTTGGCAATCTTGAGACGATCAGGAGCTAAACGACGCGGTCTGCAAAATACAGCGGGTCCAGGTGTAGTATTTATGTAGTGTACGGTTGAGTGCTTAACTTCACGAAATACTCCAAAAGGTTTGGTCAAATTAGGGTACCGGGAAAGTAATTTGTGAAATTCAGTAGAACCCGATATCGCTTTGATACTGGTTTGGTTACAAACCCTGAGGGTTCCAGGTGCAGTTAAAGTTGTCATACTATCAATCAGACGCCTGTGTTTACAGTCCACCAAAAGTCCGTAATGCGCAATGAAATCAGCTCCTATGATTGGCTTATCCACAGTCGCTACCACGAAATTCCACACAAAGTCTCGTCTCAAACCCAGGTCCAGGTGCAAAGTCATGGTACCGAAGGTGCTGATGATGCTACCGTTTGCAGCAGTAAGACTGTAGTCCGCAGGTTGTCTGGACTGGCGCAGGAATCGACGTGGGAGCACACAAAGATCCGAACCAGTATCTATCAAAAACTGTACCTTTGTTTTCCGGTCTGTGATGAAAAGGCGACTGGTAGCACCTTGACAGTCGTTAGTCGCCTCTACGAACTGTCGCTCTAGTTTACCGACTTGTATGAACAAGGAGATGTGCATTTCGTAGCTTTATCTCCAAACCTCTTGTGGTACCAGCATACGCCACGTGTATTGCTGCGGCTACTGCTCCTCGATCGGTATCTGCCTCTAGCGGGAGAGAGATCACGCGAACGTATGTTTAATTGCGATATTTGTTGGCTTAATTCTGAATGTATACGTGACGTAATCATTTCATCGATACGTTTCAATAAACCGTCGAAATTACTGAAGGCGCTAGCGGCGTTCGTGCTTGTACTCGCTACCTGGTGGTGTAACGGCGCCGCGACCTCACAAATTTTATCCGCTAATTCCGCGACGACTTCCAGGCTACCAGAGGTTTGCGTCACAATAATTGCTTGAACATGAGGAGGTAGGCGACTCGACCACAAACTTCGCAAAAACTCGTCAGTTACCTCGTTTGCGGCAAGCGTTTTTAAATGGCGCAGAAATTGCGACGGTTTTCTATCGCCTAATTCTTCGTGCGAAAGTAACTGAGTAATTTGGTGTTGACGAGAAATAGATAACCGTTTTGTTAGCTCTTGCTTTAACTTCTCGTACCTGTTGGTCGGTGGAGGGTTTCTCACGATGTCTTTTACTTCTCGAATGTACTTATGTTCAAGCTGAGAGATGACATGGTAAAATTTCGTACTGTCATCTTTAATGTCGGAAATTTTAAATTGTGCCTCTGCTTGCGCGAACCATACCTCCGGGTCTTCTGGCCAGAATGGCGGCAGACGCACTGCAACTCTGTTCACTGTGGCGTCGGATGCTGCATCTACAAAATCTCCGTCGGCTTCGTTCAATCTAGGTGCGTGTTTGTCCGTCATGACGGATCACGTCGGGGTCACCAATTGTGGGAATGATGTCCACGAGAATCGTGTGTAATAAAGTAAACGACTCTTCCACTAGAAACACATTTAATAGCTCAGACAAAAACCGAGAACCGCAGAGGAAAATCCATGCGTCAGATTTGTAGATTTGTGTCGCTTTTGACACCTCGCTCCGGCAAATAAGGATGGGCGTAGCAATTAGTGATGTGCCGCCACAATGTATATAGTTAGTTTACTCTATTATATAATTTGAAATCACCTAATAACCAGCTTTCCTAAATTAAGCATAAATAGATGTACTTATTAGTTGAGTTTTATGTTTGTACACCTTTATAGAATAGAAATTGTCTTTTTATTTTACCATCTTTATTTTGTAAACACTTGTAAAAACTGTAATGCTTTTATTCTAATCTCGTAGTGTTAATTAAGTCTCTTAGTATGTTAATTATCTAAATGATGTGTGAGTAAGTACCACGTTCCTACTTGGAAACTAGTATTTTCTAGATATTTGTTTCTTGCTGATGCTAGAAACACATATTGGATCCTTCAGATCTTTTTACTTTAGTTTTTTAAATTAGATTTATATACCACACATTGTAATAGTGACTGGTTGATCTAGAATAAATTATAAAACACTGGTATAATTATTATCTTGTTTTTCTAACCAAAACTAGACTTTACGGCTGGCCCAACTATGTTGGGTTGGGCTGTTAAAACACATAGGTATGGTATTTTTTTTTATTTTAAGTATACATTTTTGTTCTATTGATTGCAGAAGCTTACAAAGACTGGGAGAACAGCTTTCTAAGAACAGCAGGTTACGCTGTTCACTGAAGGCATTATCATGAAGTTCATGTGAAGGATATTAGCTCGCGCTACCCTAAGGTGGCGCGCGTGGTTGGGCCGCTCAAAGTGCGCGTTCACTCTAAAGTGAACGCGCACTTTGAGCGGCTCAATGCCCTTAATATGAACTAATAAATGATAGTAAAGCAAGTCAATCATGCCCTTAGGGAAAAGCGTTACCAGCCGTTAGAAGGCTTTTTTCCGGTCTTCATTAAACATTTCTGCTCGAAAAGAAAGCATAAATTACCTTACTAGAAGGTGAATACGACTTAGTAAACGTTAAAAGCGCTTAGTGGACAGGTTAAACTACTGTAAGGAAAGACATAAGACACCTTATTAGAAGTCGATTACGACTTAGTAAACGTTGAAAACGCTTAGTGGGCAGGTCAAACCCACTGTAAGTAAAGACGTAAAATACCTTACTAAAAGTGAATTACGACTTATGAAAACATCAATAGCGCTTAGTGCACAGGTTAAACCACGGTAAAGAAAGACTTAAGATGCCTTAATAAAAGTCGATTACGACTTAGGAAACGTTAAAAATGCTCAGTGAACAGGTTAAAATACAGTAAGGTACGGCGTTAGACGCCTTACTAGAAGTCGATAAACGTTAAAAGCGCTTAGTGGACAGGTTAAACCACTGTAAGGAAAGACCATAAGACGCCTTATAAGAAGTCGATTACGAGTTAGTAAACGTTGAAAACGCTTAGTGACCAGGTTAAATCCACAGTAAGAAAAGACGTAAAACGCCTTACTAGAAGTCAATTGGGACAATGATACGTCGGAAAGTTTTATGTGTGTGACCCGAGCACCTCCCTTTACCGTTTAAATCGCCTTACCGGAAGTTAAATCTCATCGTCAATCAGTCGATCCTATCTGACTTACCACGTTTATAGCTTTTGAATTAAGGCTTATCTGTTAATAATTACGTCTAAAATACACATAAGAGAGTATATTGCTGCATAATTTTTGCGCCTTACGCTTAAGGCGTAAAACGCCTCCAACCTAGGAAGGCGTTTTCGGTCGGTTGACTTTTGGTCGTTTTTTCGCCTTCATTACGAATAAATCCGCCCTCGTTACGAAACATTCAGCTTTACATTTTTCTCAGTGTGGAAATTGGAAAGAGAAAGGGTAGGCCTTTGCTCAGTAGTGGCACACAATGTAGGCTAGGAAAAAAAAATAGATATTATTCTTAATTTAAGGTAAAACAATAAACGGTTTTGTGTGCTGTGCAAAGCGTCTCTACCTACAGAGCAAATATATTTTGATGACTTTCAAAACGAACATTCAGTCACTTTGTTAACTTATCATGGCAAAATTGCCAAATCAAAGAAAAACCAAAATTCCACAACAGCCCAGAAAAAGAGATGAATTAAATTCGTCACTACATAAACTTATAAAATCCGCATCAACTTGCCGTCAACATCAAAACCACTCACGAGATAAAACCGAGGGCTGCCTTTTATGTCGCCGTATTTCAAACTCAGTAGTTGTTTGTATGTCATGTCATACCTATTTATTTGTTTATCTGTCCCTTCAGGCACACTGCTGGCTTTTCATGTTTATATCTCAGAAAAAATGAGATACCAAGAATTCGGGATGACCTGTCCAAAAAATATTTTAAGAAGAATTTATTTATTGTTCGTAATTCTGCCTCCGTAAAATTACTGCGAAGGCTTTTGAGTATTTGTTAAACAGATTACTTAAAAAAATGACGTTAAGAGATGTGAAATTCATTTTATTAATTCCACTTAAAACCGACACAGTAGCGAATAATTGAATTATCAGCGGTTTCGAAATTCTGAAACGGTTACGTGGAAATTGGAATATTTCACAAAATTTTACTGGGGGCGTATTTATTTTGATCAATTAATAAACTCGTTAATACGATTTCCCATTATCACCAATTTAGTTTTGAAGATCGGTCTTGCGATAGAATCATTATGAGGTTCAACTCGTAATTACTTTGAAGACCTTTAAAGCCTGGGTCAGAGCTACGCGTTGGCTTTATTAACGCAATAAAACTTAACACAAAATCAAAAGTGTCTATTCACAATAACGCGGGACAAGTGGGAACAATGAGCCATTGTCAGCAGTTATCACACAACAATGGCTGTAGAATTGATACAGCCCTTTGAGCTGAATCATCGCGCTAACGATTTATATTTAACGCTTAAACGTGCTTCGAAGAGCTGAGCTGCCCTTAAGTATGTCAAGCAAGCTTTATGTTATCAGCTATGGTACTTAAGTAGTAATTGTTACATGTAGTCTGTCACCCATAAGTCTGACAGCGGCTCTCAAGAATAGATACCCATACTTATTTCTACATATTTTCGATGGCGAAAATCAGTTCAAGTTGGAATACAATCATTCTATTATGCAAACTAATTATATACATAACTAGCTGATGCCCGCGGCTTCACCCGCGTGGATGTCGTTCAAATTATTTATTATTTATTATTTATTATTATTACTAAAACCTTCCTCTTGAATCACTCTATCTAATAAAAAAAACCGCATCAAAATCCGTTGCGTAGTTTTAAAGATTTAAGCATACATACAAACAAACAGACAAAAATAGCGACTTTATTTTATACTATGTATGTAAGGATAGTACATATTAGTTTCTAAGTCGTGTGTTGTACTACCCAAATGGACTTCGTAGGAAATCAAATATGGTATATATTTTTTCACATTGGCATGTGATCGAAGCCGTCATTGTAAACTCAAGTCGCTTTTGTGATGTGTCTGTGTGTTCGCATTTCGTATATATTACAAAGAGAGCTGAAAATGCGCAGTTTTATTTATTTTGCTTCGGCTTTTCGCACTGAAGTTTAATTTGAATACTCATCTGATAAACAAAAGGCTTTGTGATTTGAGCTTTTTGAGATCGCGTAATTTTAAATTCAAATTATTATCAAAGTTGCCTCGTCGTGGAATATTGGAGGATTAATAAAAGTGACATACAGTGTGAAAACTAATATTTGGGCTCTCTTTGGAGTTTGTTAACTGGATTAGGGGTTTGTTAAAAGGGCATTCTTCTTCTTCTTTTCGACGCGATGACTCAAATTTTGATCTGACCAGTACGTAGCAACCTGGACAGCTCTGTTCTTTGCTTCATTCAAGTCCTTGCGCGTGCAGTTAATTAATTATGCTTTGCGGGCAAGAGAGTAGGTGTGGCATAATTATACTGCGTTGGGGCTCCGTACTCGCATTCCATGCGAGATGAGTTGAAAATCCACCACCGAGCCACCGCCACCACTGGGCCATCGCTGACAATTTGAAACAATGGGTGCGAGTGAACTAAATCCCGGTGTTCGCATTAGTCTGTTTATAGCTTTACATGAACACAATTTTGTTAACTAAAAGAACAATAAAATAATTTCATTTCATCAACAGCTGCGTTGGCGTGATATTATCAATCGTGTCACAGTGGTTTTCATTATTACATTGGAATGATTGTCATTAAGCTTATTGTTTTCAGGAATTTATTTGATTACGAATAAATAAATAATTAATTTACAATGTTTGGAGCTGTGGTCGCCTAATGGTGGCGGCCCCGACGAACAGTAAGTCGTGGCTTCGAACCCAGGCAGGCGCATTACTTTGTGTAATTTATTTCATCCCCACTGCTAACAAAACGGTGAAGGAAAACATCGTGAGTCGTAAGGAAACTGACATGTCTTAGAAGCAAAAAATTCGAAGACATGTGACATCTACCAAGCCGCACTGGGCCCGCGTGGTGGGTTATAGTCCAACCCTCTCCTAGAGAAGAGGCATGAGTCCCTGCAGTGGGGATATTATAGGCTGATGATGAAATGATTAAGTTATGAATGTTACATTTATGACCTAGTGCAACGGTTAATAATAAAGAATTCAATTTAAATTGTATTACATAAGGCAAACGGTCAGGTTTTCTTCCTAATTCCTGTTATAGTCTCTAATAATAAATAATAATCTCTTTTCATTATTAAGACCAACATTTAATAACCTTTTATGAAGCAAGAGCTAAATTTAATAAAAACAGGGAGCATGCTATTCATAATAGCGTTCGCTCTTACCTAAAAATATATCTATGTTTATAAAAAGGCACACCTTTTAATATCCCTGTAACAAAGAAAGTGGTTGGTAGCTTGTAATTAGAAACTAAATATAACTAACGTGTGGGGTGGCCCATAAACAAACTGATTTATTTTTATTAAGAGCCCCCATTATGTTTTGTTACTTACGGGGCTACCGGCTTTGAAGTGTTCCTGTCTAAATTGTCAATATTGTTGAAACATTAATGAAAGGTTAAGAGGGAACAGAGGCTGCGATTCCTCATACAAATCTATTCCACTTTTTTCTTCCTGAATAATGCTTCGTAAGCAATCGTTATTTTTTCTCAGATATTCTAGGTATGCTGTAGAAGTGTAGATGCATCCCGGTAATTTTTTCAGTAACTAATAATGAGTAATAAGTAATGAAAATATAATAAAAATGCCCCATTTTTACGACCGTGATTATAGTCCACCCAATAAATCACCCTTATGGAGTTGTAGAGTGCGTGAGTTAGGCCCTAAGTGATTTCTTCAGAAAATTGTTCAGGGTGCTTAGAGAGTTAACATACTAAAAGTCCTGACATCTAGGGGGTGAGGCGGAGTGGGGGGAGGGGGTTAAAGTTCCCATTTTTTAGTTTTTCGCTAATATCTTTTAAACGGTGCGTCATGGAGATAAGAAGTCTTTTACGCAATGAAAGCTTATAAAATTATGTACAACTTTTACCTTATACACTTTTTCACATTCTTACCTATTTTCGAACTACACATTCCGGAAAAGTGAAAATTGACAAAAAAAAACTACTTGAATTGAACACTACATTTTGTATACTACTTCCTTCACGTTATTTGGGGATAAAAAGTATCTTAAATCTTAAAAAATAATACAAAAAATAATATTCTGCGATCTTTTACAAGCCCACCTCCACGCACAGTGAGGTTGAAGAGGCTGGGAAGATGTGCTTCCTCAAATGGTATGGCGCACCAGCAAGACTGACCTCCCTCAATAAGTACCGATACCAGTGATTACCAGTACGCTGGTGAAAATTTGGAAAAAGTGTTAAGACAAGTGTAGATAAAAGTTTTGATATCCTAACGGCTGTACAGATTTGGATAAAATTTAGTAAATTGGTATAGTAGGAGTTGATTTAAGATATAAGATACTTTTTATCCCCAGATAACGTGACGGAAGTAGTATACAAAAGGTAGTGTTCAATTCAAGCAGATTTTTTTTAATTTTCACTTTTCCGGAATGTGTAGTTCGAAAATAGGTAGGAATGTGAAAAAGTGTATAAGATAAAAGTTGTACATAATTTTATAAGCTTTCATTGCGTAGAAGACTTCTTATCTCCATGACGCACCGTTTAAAAGATATTAGCGAAAAACTGAAAAATGGGAACTTTAACCCCCTCCCCCACTCCGCCTCACCCCCTAGATGTCAGGACTTTTAGTATGTTAACTCTGTAGGCACCCTGAACAATTTTCTGAAGTAATTGCTTAGGGCCTTGCTCACGCACTCTACAATCTCTTTGTTGGATTGGATGGACTATTAGAGAACTTTGTTCTGTGTGTGAAAAGTACTGTTCTGTTTTTTGATAAAAACTTTGTTTGAAACCAGCTCAGTTTTCGAGGAGGATAAACGGGTTCATAAGAAACGTCGATTTCGTCATATATCGGTCTGGCTACAGCTGTCCCTACCGAACTCTTCGGGAGCAAGCGTGACGCAGCACGACGGCAATAGTTTCTTCAAATACCACTGTTTGCGCTTTTGGATCTTCGGGTGCGCCAAAGTTCACCTAAAATTTCAACTCCGATAATTGGAAATCCGAAAATGTTCTCCCTAACATTTTTCATCCTAACGATCGCAATTCCTAAAGTCTCTGTCTCTAATGTTTTAATTCCGAAGCATTCAACTTCGTAATGTCAGTAGCAATAAACGTCTATTCCACTATTATTTGTTTTCCTATATTTTCTCAACATAACCATCTTTTACACTATTATTCAAAGTCATATCTTTTTTGTTTATATTACTTTTTATTCATAATAATCAGTATTATAAAAGGTCCCATTAAAATAGGTGGACAAAATTTTAGAAATCATTTAGACCGCTAAAATAAGGACAATAGTAAAAAAATATATAAGAAAAAGACATTAAAATACCTACTTTTATAGGATGAGTTTGTTCTAGAGTGCCGGCAATTTATTATTTTAAGTCAAAATAAAATCACTTTATATTATAGTGTTTTTTTTTTGTTTAGGTGTCTTTAGTTAGGCTTACTAAACGCTGTGTTAAAATTTGTCCACCTATTTTAATGGGACCTTATATACTATGCAAAGATATCCATAGGTTAGGTTAGGTTAGAACTATGACCAACTACGCTACCTGGAAATTGGTCGCGAAGTTTTTCTAAGTATTTTTTTCATAGTGCCCCCAAGACGACACTCTGACCTGAATTTCATTCATTTATTTCATTTCAAGACAAAAATCAGTGAAACGACCTTTAATCATTCTAAACAGTTGTATGAGTGAAAATATTATGGTAATTATGTAGGGATAAAAACGTTACGATAAAAAACAGTAGGAGTTGAAATATGTTTACAATAACGATATTATGAATTAAAATTTTCGGAAACATGAGTGTTAGGAACATCGCCAGTAGCATTACAAATAGTAGGAATTCAAACTTTAGGATGAAAAATTTTAGGAGGAGTGATCATTCGGATTACAAATCGTTAGGAAGAACAATTTCGGGTAAAAAACTTTAGGTGAGCCAATATGGACCCGGATCTTCAATTTACGGCGCTGAGCCTAGGATTCAAATTTCAACAACATTCTTTTATTTAGGCACTCATTCAAGGTTTAAGACATAAGCATGTCTGAACTTAAATACTCACTAGAATTCAGGTTGCTGGATAACAAACTTAGTTGGTAAAGGTTTCATGAACTGGGACTGCAAGTATGTATTATGGCACTACTCTTTATTGCATGTGTTCAGTTAGACAGGCTGGAGTCAGAACAATAGGACTCCCCAGAAAGCAAGTTAGTTCAAGTAAGACATATCTTATAAGTTTTGAGACAGACTGTTGAAGAGATACTAGGAAAACTCTCCCTTTTAAATGATAAAATTACTTCTACCGGCGACTTTGCTCGCGCGATATTGTTTGTTTTATTATAAATCCCATCATATTGCACTGCTATGTCTGCAATTGAGTAGCTTCATTTATCGGATGAGTAGTTTTAGAGATTACCCCATAAATCCAAACTTATAAACTTTACCTTTCAATACATATATATCATTCACATATTCTTATACATATGTGGCGACTAGCGACATCTATCGCAACACCTGCGTACTAACAACGATTGACAGAAATCCTACATCGCGCTATCAACTTTATCCGCGACATAAGCCTTTAAAGGAGTTCCCGACTTACAACTGTCGGGGCAGTTAGCCCGCCGGACACAACACCCGTCCGGTCGGAGGATCCTCCCTTTTCAACGGGGGATGAGGAGCTTTACACCCTGTTCCTCATACCCCCAAACTGGTGACCCCGAGCATGAACGTCAGCGCAGCCTTCGTGCAACTACTTCAGACGTCGTCACCACTTCCCCTTCGCCTTCGAGCAGCAAGTCATATCGTCTGCCAGCAGCCACGGCTTCATGGGGTATCCTGTCCACCAGCATGCAGCGGAAGCGCATTCCTGGACATCACCCCCAGCCTCATCAGCGACTTTGGCACAGCACACTGCACTTCGGCCGGTCAGCAAGCAGAGACGCCCTTCTCTCCTGGTCGACGCAGCAGCCAGCCACTACGCAGCACTGCACACTCCGACTCACTGGAGCATACGCAGCATCACGGCAAGCACTGCATCACTCCGACTCACTGGAGCTAATATGCAGCATCACCCCGACTCACTGGGGCATCACCGCAGACAGTTCCGACTCACCGTGAACTATGCGGCATCCAGTTCCGACTCACTGGAACCTTCCACTGGCTGACAAGCGCCAAGACTTAACCTGCTTTCGACCTCCGGTCTCGGAGGGGAGTGATGTGGCGACTAGCGACATCTATCGCAACACCTGCGTACTAACAACGATTGACAGAAATCCTACATCGCGCTATCAACTTTATCCGCGACATAAGCCTTTAAAGGAGTTCCCGACTTACAACTGTCGGGGCAGTTAGCCCGCCGGACACAACACCCGTCCGGTCGGAGGATCCTCCCTTTTCAACGGGGGATGAGGAGCTTTACACCCTGTTCCTCATACCCCCAAACTCCTCATACCCCCAAACATATTACACATCTTCATCTTCCTGCCCTTATCCCATGTCATTTGGGGTCGGCACAACACGTTTTTTCCTTCCATTCTGCCCTGCTAGTCGACACGTTATCATTTATTCATTTTTCCTTCATATCACTCCTCACACACTCCATCCATCTTCTCTTTGGTCTTCCTCTCCCTCTCCATCCATCCACATTTATATTCATAACTTTTTTAGTCACATGCGATTCAGCCCTCCTCATCACATGCTCATACCACGACAGTCGATTCCCTTTTAACTTTTCTGTAATTGGCGCAACTTTTAAACTTCCTAACATATTAGTGTAGATCGAAATTCACGTTGACGAAAACGCGGTCACACGCTAAAATAGTTCGTGGTAAAAAAAGTTTTGTTGCGGTTATAAGAAGTTACTTAACTGCTATTCAAGCAAAAACAAAAATATGAATCATTAGTAGTAATTTCGGCAACACGTGCACTAATTAAGTCCAACCCCAGTCAGCTAACAAGCCGACCTTATTATATACACAAACTTTTTACTTTTCTCCTGAACTTTCGTCAACGAAGCGTTAATGAGTACCATTTCATAGTATTGTCTCACTGTGAAATATGAAATCACAAACAATTTCTCGTTTCTCTAATTTTATGTAATCGAAATGTTTAATTGCCTTATTACTCGGAATTTTGTCTTTGAAAAATTAATTTTAGATGGTCTTCTGAGAAAAAAAATTAAATTTAAGTGGGCAGTAAAATTTAACTTGAGTTACCTCTGAAAAATCAAAAGAAGTAGGCCGTGAAATTAAATTTGAACATTAAAAACTGTTTCATTTGATTAAAACCATAAAAGCTAATCATGTTTTCAAAGAGGCAATTGGTAGCAGTTAGAGAAAATAATTATATATAAGCAATTTGATTGTCAACTTTATTTGTTACTAACGGACGTCACGCGGTCTCACTCGCGTAGTTCCCGTTTTCGTGGGAATACAGGGATTAAAAGTAGCCTATGTCACCCGGGGATAGTCTATCTTCCCAACTGTGAAAGAATTTTCACCGGAATCGATCCAGTAGTTTTTTTTTTTTAGTTTTAGTATTAGTTTTTAAGTTAATTCGTTACATTAAAAAATACAAATAATTTCTCTTTATAATATTAGGTCTTTACCTATGAAATTGGAGATTTGTATGAGAATTTTAAAATATAAAAATTTTGGTATTTTTTTCTAAACAAATATTTATACATTTTGTCTTATAAGTTGTAATGAAAATTTTATAAATAAGCTTTATTGCCAAAAGTAAAATAATAAATAAATACTACCAAACGATAAAGTGTAGAATGATAATATAATTTGCTTACGAGGTTAAGTTACTTTCTCTTGCATTAAAAAACCTAAGAAATGAATGGATTTTGATTTTAACCTACTATTCCTTTCAATTGTTTTTTTATATGTATATTCGCAAAACATTCGCAGATATTTTGCGAATGCGAATTAATATGCAAAAATATGCGAATATTCGCGAATGCGAAGGCGAATACGAATATTCGTTGCATCATTAGTAGGTACAGTAATGAGCAATAATATGTATAAGTAGTAGTATCCTTAGGGATTTCGTGAAATCCTTGATGTTCTCATTTCCCTGCGACATATACACTTAGCAAAGATCAAAAGTGAATTGCAACTTTGAGATATGAACTACTTTATGATAATATGGGTTCCAATTCCAACATTTTTGTTGTGTTACCCAACATGAAAATGAAATCATTACAGTAGGTACGCAAATATTGCTGCTAAACGTTGCTTAGTGTAAACATCTTGACTCAACTTGAGACTGTACTTCCTATTGCAGTGTAAACAGGTGAATGTGTTCTTCATAAAAATAGGTCACTTTTGGTCTTGTTTTCCGAATGCTCGTTTTTAAGAACCGCATATTATTTTGTTTCACGGAAGTGATGCCTTTTTTTGGAATTTGGGAAATTATCAAATGACTCCTCCTGCTGTAGGTGAAGCGGAAGGGAGTGTCAGACTTCTACTGACTATATTACTTCTAAGCCTTGTGTCCAGGGCCTCGGTATCTCTTTCAAACAACCCGAACCCCGGCAAGTAGGTATTGTTGTGAAAGGAAAGAGCGACCTTTTTTCCAATTTTAACAACCAAAAAAGTTCATGTAGTTTCGACTAGAAACTTGAAGTAACTTCAACCTAGACAAAGGGTAACCCAGTTACCTAAATAAGCCGCGAACAAAATAAATAAAACCCAAAGTTTCGTAATAATCGCTCGGTAAAAGCCAAACTACGTAAATAAACTACTTTCTACTAAATAACAAGGTCTAGAACATGACTCAGAATCAGAATAAACATCGCATGTTTAGAATTGCAGAAAGTAGGAGACCGTCTTTCAAAAATATTTTAGCAATGAAACGTAAAAATGTAGCTAGGGTCGCAGTTGGTACGGTCAGCAAATATAGTAGCCTAAAATTTTAATTATTTGATGTACAGGACTCCAGCTATTATATTGTTAATGTTTCAGAAAATTATTCTTTAAAAAAAAATATATAAACATCCGAACAGAGAACCTCCTTCTTTTTTAAGAAGTCGGTTAAAAATATTCCTTACTCTTCAGTAACTTGTTAGTAACGAGTAATATCTAACAAGTTTTTTTTTTTAAATTGCTTTGAAACTTTGCGTAGTGTTCATCTACTTATGATGCTGACTGTACCACTACTTTTACGGTTCACCAACGTCGGAAAATTGCAGTCACTCCATATATTTATTTTATTGGAGTTCTCAGACATTTTAGAATAGAAGTATATAGTTAGAACTTGATATTCTTCACTACAAAGTTTATATCTATGCAATAACGAAGCGAACGAAGCTCGTCGCAGTATTTAAGTCACTCGAGCGGAGAAATGATTGCACAGCAATGTTACGTTTTCTGTTTGAGAACGGAGTTTTCAATTCATAACTGGGGGTCTGAAATGTCCACACTAGCAAATCATTTATCACTATTCACTACATAGTATAAAACAAAGTCGCGTTCTCTGTCCCTATGTCCCTTTGTATGCTTAAATCTTTAAAACTACGCAACGGATTTTGATGCAGTTTTCTAATAGATAGAGTGATTCAAGAGGAAGGTTTTAATACCTTTTTTGCACCCGTGCGAAGCCGGGGCGGGTCACTAGTGGAAAATAATATGAATTGCGTTAAAATTCGTAAAATGGCAACATACGCAGCTACTAATATAAATGGTCCATTTTACGAATTTTATTTATTTATTTTCTCCATCTTACGACTATCTTTACAGAGTTACCTAAAGCGATAGTGTACACAATAACTTTTTGAATTTTAACGCAATTCATATGATCTGCTCAAGTGGCCATTTTAAACCCCCTGTGTGAATAAGAAATGATTGGTCTTTAAATAAGTACCTACACGAAATGTTTATCCATCGTAAAGTTAGAGCAGGTATTGTGAGTGTTGTTTGATAAATAAAGTAACATTTAAAAAAATGTAGTTAAAAAACAAAAAAACCCGACTGAAAAAACGGAAAAGCAAAAAACAAGCACATTTTAAATTAAACAAAACTTGGAAGCCGGCGGGGTCCATTCTATTTTCATTTTTTCTCTTCATAATTTAATATTCAAATGAACCCCGCCTGCTTCCAAGTTTTGTTTTATTTAAAATGTGCTTGTTTTTTGCTTTTCCGTTTTTTCAGTCGGGTTTTTTTGTTTTTTAACTACATTTTTTTATTTAACACTTTTTAGTCAGTTTCCATTAACTTCGTTATTACTATTATAAGACGGTAGATTTCAATTCGATTTTATATTCATTCCGTACACGTAAAAAAATCCGGTTCTAAGTAAGAAATGCGATATTGTTTGTTTTAATAACTTTAAATCGTTATATATCCTAAACGGTTTTATAAAATGAAAAATGATAAAGGAAACCTAATATTAAATACCTATTCAACGATACCCCACTTGACGTGATGCGTCGATTTTTTTTTTTTCATTTTGACAATATGGCGACTAGTTGTTACTATAGTGAGTATTGTTTAGTGTAATGTTTTTAGTGACACTCGCGAGGTCAAGACGAATCGATTGACGTACGGATCATCAAAATCGGCCAAGGCGTTTGGCCTCTACAATGCCACATAGGAACAAACATACATACATACATACATAGACTGATAAACACATAACCCTTCTTTGCTTTGCGCAGTCGGGTAAAAAGAAAATAAACACGTAGTTATTCCGACTCGAACTCATAAACAAATGTGACTGTATACCTAGTCATCCTTACATACATAGTATAAAACAAAGTCGCTATTTTTGTCTGTTTGTCTGTATGCTTAAATCTTTAAAACTACGCAACGGATTTTGATGCGGTTTTTTTTTAATAGATAGAGTGATTCAAGAGGAAGGTATATAATTTGAACGACATCCACGCGGGTGAAGCCGCGGGCATCAGCTAGTGAACTATAATATGTATACACGCAGCAAAATTGAAATCACTGGTCTTACCTATTTATTAAGAGTTCGAAACTGCAATGTCTGTAACGATTTAAGTTAATACTCAATACAGTAACAATAACTTTTAAACTTTGCTGCCTGTATGCATATTGGTGCTGCAGTTCGTCTTTGTTGTCTGTTCTTTGTTATTTTCATTTAAATTAAGTAACCAAATAAAGAGAAGTCATTCTAGTAAGAGGAGGTTTACACCGGTGATACCCACTCATCAAAAATAATATTTTTGACATACAATATTTCCCAACAAGATATCGTCCATTCCAGTAGAGAGCAGAGATGGTCCGTATATCTCCTATTATTTACAGCAGCAGTAACTCCTAATGCTGGAATTGTTGGCTACATTTACCAGATGCAACGCTCTGCCGTATCCTACACCTAGCTTCGGATGCTCCGCTGAACGTTTTACGTTCTGTGTATCTTCACTGCTGCAATAGGGGATCGGACTGGGTCAAAATAATATGATTCTGTTTAGTCCGTAAGTTAGATTATCGAAAAATATTAAATACGTGTTTTTTGTTTTATCAAATCAATAAAAAATGACGAAGATAAAACGTGTCAAAGATCTTGGAGTGGGGCTTGAAACGTCACTTGTGTCGTCAAAACGTACTATCATATGACGTCACACGAGTTTTCGAAGCACTGTACCGTCTTCATTTTAAGTTTACGTGAAAAAAGAAAAATACGTGTCCAATAATTTTTGGAAATCTATCTGACGGACTAATTAGTTTTTTTTTGTCCGATCCCCTATTTAGTTTTATTTTTTATTTTGAGCACCTTGTTCTTGACCAAGTAGCGGAGGTGTCTCATGAGATGACGAAAAAAAGTAGTTAAAAAACTAAAAAACCCGACTGATAAAACACACATTTTAAATTAAACAAAACTTGGAAGCAGGCGGAGTTCATTTGAATATTAAATTAATAGTGGAATGAAAAAAAAAATAGAACTGAGCAAGCAGCTCATTTCATGCAAATTTGAATTTAAATAATTTAAATTTTTACGTTTTTATTAAGTGCAACTTTCACTCAAATAATAAAACTTTTATTTTCTCTGTAATAAAGAAAACTTTTTCCTCATTTTATACGTGGCTAAAACTTTATCACGCTCATTCATTTATAGTCTATGGTCGATTGCCATTGTTACAGGTATGACCATTTTAAGTGTGAATTTCATGGTGGCGCCACTGGTCAAGAAAAAATGCATCGCTACGTCAAACTTAGTACATTTATTTTAGTTCCGTGTTTTCCCGCATGCACAGATAAGTTGGTAGAACTGTAGATGCGCGTACATAGGAAAACCGATTAATTTTTCCCGCTATTGTGAAAAAAAATCAGAACTCGTTTTAACTGTTGAAGATGACTTTTTAGTATTATTTTCTTCACAAGTGTGTTGAAAAACGTCGTATGATACACGTGTGTATTGATGATTACCGTCCTCGACTTTCTTGAGACCCTCACCTGACGGCTCGGGTCTCAATCGGCGCCTCAGCGGTAATCTCCAACGTTACACACTTGTACCATAATGTACTATTATGCATTCCTAACTTCAGGATGAGAGATTAACTACTTTACAGATATTTTTTAAACAAACGTTGCCCCAAGACAGGAATATATTTTATTTATATTTTTTTTTAGGAATTACAGGTGCGTTTACAATCATTTAAACTCGCATACATAGACAGTCAGACCTGGCTTTACAAATATATGTTCCGTGCGGGGGGATCGAACCCCTGACACTCAGCGCAGCAGTCAATCGCTCAGCCACTGCGCCAACCGTGTCGTCAAATGAAATATCAGTACCTAACTGTCCTCCCAATCACTGGGAGGACAGCACACACACACACACAACAACAACATACAACAACACACAACAACACACCAACTTTACACAACACACAACAACACAACACAACACACAACACAACAACAACACCAACACACAACACATCAACGTTGATTAACTTTCATCACTTACAGTTCCGCATATTATAGCCTAAATCGTTAGAGAAGCCTAGCCTTTGACTACCCAAAAGTAACTAAGATACATTTATTTTATTTAAAGAGACACATACATTTCTTCCAGCAATATTCTTTTGCAATAAACACTAGGCATCTAGGCTATGCAACTGCTCAGCTATCCATTTTAATTAGTGAGTTTAAGGGCCGGTTTCACCACTTGCTGATAAAGTCCCGGATAGCCTATCAGGAACTTATCTGCCAGATAAACTACAATTTTTGATAGCATTATCTGTCAGATAACTATCTGACACTTTATCCGTAACCGGTGAAACCGGCCCTAAGTGTGCTTAACTAAGAGAAAAAGCGAAGACTTTCAAGACTTTAATCAAAACTAGTTGACTCTTTTCTGCATTAAAAATGATCTGGATCTCGATAGTTACTTGTCTTTTAATTTGTTATGTAAGGTTTTTTTTTAAATTGAATTAAAACAAATAATTAATCTTTTAAACAAGGCCACATTACATTTCTTGGGTTCACGTGTGCCTACTAGTTTACCTACTAACTTAAATAATGATAGTGATAACCACTATCATTATTAAATTAAACTCGTGACTAAATAATAACTGTTGCTCGGGTCGATCTGTAGGTTAAACCATGCTAACATAGGTTGGTCCGTAGATCTATGTCTCGGAAAGCTAGTTAATCCATTGATCCCGGCTGTTATTTGTAGACCTTTAACAGTCGTTACAGGTAGTCAGTGGCCTGACAATCTGACAACCAGTCTTACCTAAGGTTATCGTAATACCCAGTACTGGTAAATGTGTGGTGGAGGTCAGATAGGAAGTCGCAACACGTAAGATACTGGTCAGCTGCATCCGGTTAGACTGTAAGTCGACCCCAACATAGTTGGTAAAAGGTTAGGCAGGTAATGGTAGGATAATGTTGTCATATTATACCTAAGTATAAGTACGACGGGCTGGTGTCCGCAACTCCACGTTCGATGCGTGGGTTGTCATATTATACAGGGTGTAAACGTACCCTTAACAAAGACGTCAACCATGTACACACGGCTACACATCAAGCTATATTTTTCCAGTTTACGCTGATCTCGCACTGTACGGAAATCCTATATAATGCGAGACCAGCTTATACTGGAAATGTATAGCTTGATGTGTAGCCGTGTGTACATCAACCTAAGTAACTCTTTGTAAAATATATTTTTGGAAAACAACATTTTTATAATTTTTATCTTTCAGCTTGTTAGGATACTTTTACACCCTTTATAGTTAATCTTAGAGATTAGGGTTACTGACCAAACTTACTTGTTCGACGGATCCATACTGTCTTCTAGAAAACACGCCTCGCCTTGAGATCAGCTCGCTAGCCGATGATCTGTGGACAAACAGAATAAATGCTTAGTAAAGTATGCAAACAGTTCTGTCAACAACATGTCCTTAAAACTATTTTTTTTTAAACAAACTACGTAACATAGCAAAACGACACGCCTGCAATCCCCGAAGGATTAGACAGAGGTAAACCTAATAGTACGTTTCAACAGTTATGTTAAAGTCTCATACAATAGGTGGCGAGCCTGCTGCAATCAATTAGGCACCACATTCCGTGGCTGCCATTGAGAAGTTCCTGGTCGAAAACCCCATAACATTGCCCGACCCCATGCTCAGCAGTCGCGATTGCGACCACTTGAACAACTAGTATATCAGATTTAACTACTCAGTAAACGAACTATCCACTATCATTAGCTCGACCAATAAACACGAATAAAAGAAAAGAACAATAAGCGAGACTACAATGAAAAAGTAGTTAAAAAACTAAAAAACCCGACTGAAAAAAACTGAAAAGCAAAAAACAAGCACATTTTAAATTTATTAAACTAAACTTGGAAGCAGGCGGGGTCCATTCTATTTTCATTTCATAATCTAATATTCAAATGAACCCCGCCTGCTTCCAAGTTTTTTTTAATTTAAAATGTGCTTGTTTTTGCTTTTCAGTTTTTCTCAGTCGGGTTTTTTAGTATTTTAACTACTTTTTTTATTTCCAACTTTTTAGTTATTTTTTTGTGTTTTGAATTTCTTTTAAACATATAAGTATTATATATTTTTGTAATCTCCTTTTTAAACCCTTTATTTTGATACCCTACTCGATGGTATTGGAGAGCCCCCAAAATCCGCAATTTTTCTTTGTTTTTTAATTTTAATGTAGCCTATAACACTCGCACCGTCAAGACGAATCTAACGACGTATATTTTATTCAAATCCCTTCATCGATTTAGGAGTTATGAGGGAACAAAGAAACGGACATACATATACATACCTACACGTCAAACACATAACCCTCCTTTTGGGCTTCGCCGCAGTCGGGTAACAAGAAAAGAAAGACGTCAACAAGGCAATATTGTAGCTTTTAGCAAAACGACAAAACAACTTTTAATGCGATCGTTAATTTTACCATTTCCTAAGGCAGTAAGTTCACTACCGCAATACCTTACGTTACTCGTATAGAAACTTAGTTTTAGTATAAAGGAATTGCATTAAAACTTCTCTCCGAAATCGTCGTTTTAACTTTGCAAATAACGTTGGCTCAGATAACAGGGAATTCCAAAGTGCATATCGTGCAAATTTTTCACCGTTCGCTTCAGACGTATAGGTACGGGTTTTTAGACAGACTGTTTCGAATTTTATATCTATTCAACAGATCTGAAATTGTTGCTGCAAACCGTGAATTTAATTTTTGTGGGTTTTATTTCATCTGAAGGCTCAGCATTGCGGGCTGGCTCAAGCTCAAGAAGGTCAACAAAGGGCTGGTTATATCAGCATAATTTAAAGCAATGCTTAGGCTAACTGAAAGCAGTTTCTAACTCCAGATAAAGTCGAAAAGAAAATATGAAAACTTAATACACCATTTATTTTCACCCTCTACTATAAAAGAAAATCGAATCTCTCTAGAATCGTTAAACTACTTTACAACGCAATAGCAGAGTGTAATTTATTCGAATCCATTCGACGTAGCCCGAGCTAATGTCTCCTTGATAGTTCGACATCGCAAAGTTCAGGCGAGTGAACCTCAGGGCAAGTGAGCTATCAGACAGCATCAATAGATATCATCAGTCAGATTTAGATCCCCAATTATCTCGAATACACTTCGAGAGCTAGTTTCCTGCGAGTTAATTGCAATCCCGACCCATCTGACAAGTTTAACACGCATCTAACGGGTTGGAAAGGTCAGATCTTTATTGAATTCAATGTATCAGCGAAGTTAGCCCTTCGTGACCTATGACGTATATTTGCAGATGGAATGGAAGTGCACGCAAAAAGAGTTCGAGAGACCAGCATATTTGGTACGCTGATTCGATTTGATTGATTGAATCGTTCCGACTACCTGACGTAGAGCAACCAAACGGCGAAGAGGAACTGACATTGAAAAACTGTAACGTCACTATAAACTTTTTGTTCGCCGTACTCTTTTCTTATACGAATTCTAGTTTTTCTTAGAAATATCAGCGATTTGTAACAGTAACGTGTGTGGATAAATGCATTGGTCTTTGTATTTATCTTATTTATGGTCTTGTAATTAATTAGAAGGTGTCAGGTGAATAATGAGTTAGAATGTTTTATTCGGAGCTACATTCAGTATTAACTTTTAGTTAGCCGAGCTATAATTATGTGTCTAGGACGTTGAATGTCGTTCACCTCTCTAAACTGCGCAGTAAGAGTGATGTAATACCTACCTACAGCTTAATTTTTTTTGAAATATTTTCAGAACAAAAGCGGTTTTAAAGTAGGAATGTGGCCGCATGTTTGTTAGAGTATAATTAGACAGCACAAACGAACCATTATGTTTCTTTAGATAAATAAAGTATTTATGTATTAGATATGCTAATAGCTACTGTGCATAATTTAAAACTTCATACTGCTTTTATTATTACTGGTTCGTTGAACCTATTGAAGATCTTCTCACAGCCAATTAATTCTCATAGTTTATGGCGAAAACCAAGAGTTATATCGATATAAAAAGAAATGCGTATTCGCCTTTGTAATCTGGATAAAAGAAAGGGTTCTTTTATCATTAAAGGGAAGCAATCTTGGGATTGACGCTCACGTGACGTCACGTCAGGACGTGAGGGACCAATGGATACTATTTTTAAACGTAGGTATACGTAGGTAAATTGATACATTTTTGAAATAGAAATGTGTTGGTTTTAAAGTGTGTATAACTGAAATAGTGTTGGCACTTGAGACATTGTTTAGTCTGTGGCAATGCTATCCGTTAATACCGTTTTGTTAATTTAAGATAAGTACCTATATTCCAATATCCTTCCACTCTTGACGAAATTATATTTTTTGCAAGGTTAAATTTTTTCTTGCTTCAGTATGTTTTCGGCACGAGACATACTGCAATCAAAAAGTAGCAGGGAAACGTGTTGCTGGCCGAAGAAAAGAGTCTTGGTTAGAGCGATTTGCGAATGACAAGTCAGAGTGCAGTTCCAACTTGCAAATAGAACGAAAAAATATATTCGGAGTCGACGAGACATCAAAAAGCAATCTTTACATACTTCTAAAATTGCATAAAAGATCTTTAACAAAAACTTATAGACATGTGTTCCATAAATCTCGAGAGTTCCGCTAGCCACGGACACCGTCCGTAATTTTGTCGTGTCCGGCCGGGCAAATAGACGCCCCGATGTTATCCTTCACATCATCTCACCTTTGTCATGTATAAGGGAATGTCTTCCATTTCCTGTGAGATAAATGTGTAGGGAACTGTACAACATACTGTTGTGTGACAGAATTTACAAAATGGAGAATTTACGCGATAGAACGGACATTGACATAATTGTAGACCTACCAGAGTAAAACTATTTAATACATCAGTTATTTCCTACAAAAGGAATAACCTACACTGTATTATATATGTGTGAAACAGCAGCTTTTTCTAAAAAGTTTAGTTAAAATAAAAACTTACATAAAAGTAAGCCTAAGCATAAGCCTCGAACTATGTGTGGAATTTATGGTAGCTGCGTCCAAGTCGATATTCCTACACACTAGTTAATGTTTACAATAAAACCACCAAATTATCAGTACCTAAGTAGATAAACCACTTCAAGGATACGTGCTCTCGCCGCCTGGGTTAAGTGAGAACTAGTCGACACGAATCCTTAAAGCTCACGCTACGTTTACTTAGTATATCACATAAGTTTCTCATTATATAATTATAACTTGCCGTAACTTGGCTGCAGATTTCTAATAAAGTTGAGGATTATAGTACCGATCCGAGTTCTTTCTAAAGAGGCAAAAGTGAATGCTAAGCGTTTCCTTCTTTTTTTCATAGCTTAGTAGCAAGAAATCTTGGAAAAGATGCGATTTTAAAATGGCGTTCGAGTACTCGTTAAGAATCCCGATTTTCTACTACGTTTCTTTTGAAATTTAATACATCATATATATTCGGAAACATTATACATATTATTACAAACATAATTATGGTTAATCTGTTAATTAATATTATATGAAGGTGCGTTCACATAATAATGAGACTATGTGGGTGGTTTAATGTAATTAATTAAATTAACAAATTTTTGACGTTCTAATTTCATTTCAGAACTGAAACGATTTTTACCGGAAAAATACGCGGAAAATGGAAAAGTCACGGAAAATTACATGTTTAAATAAGCTGAGAAATATATACATCATATTATGGGAAAATGGATATTTTTTCCCCATCGAAGCGCGATGGAGTAATCCCATATAGCGTATCTCATCACATGATTTCCTAATCTTCACGGCTGATTTGAGAAGATGATATGACTTATTCTTGCGCGTGGTTATATGAATAGCTATGTATTGCATAGCCATTTATCACCGTCTAAAAAATAAAGACAACATTTGTATTCAGCAATAGAAAATAAGCACACAGATTATATCTACATAAGTGATTCATATTGTACAGATTTACATATGAACATCACTGCTTATTTATTCATAGTTAGAACAAGAACATCACTTTCATCATGTATATGGGGTGTTTCAGGACTTCACATATTATCACCGAGTTTTTGCATATTAGCTTTATTGTGAGTGTCCATTCCATGTTGTTTTTTGCTCATTTTTCTCCATAGATCTACGCTTTAGAATGGGCAACTATACAGTGCTTTCACAAGTTATTATGCCTTATAATATAACTGTAGCTTTGCTTTCTTTGTTTTTCTGACATTAAAAAGTACCTGTAATGGTCTAATTGAAATAAATACTTTGAGTTTTAATTTTATCAGTAGTGTGACACTCGGACCAGATGTTTGATGGGGTTGTGTCTTAAGAGCTTGTGACCTGTACCATGGTAATAAAGTTGTTGTCCCAGAAGGGTATTAAAATTAAATTACGGTAATTTATTTATTACCTCTGTCTACTATCTCTTTCTGATTTATGATCGGGTTATGGGGTTCCCTAACCCCATCATAAATTTCAAATAAAGATATGTGACAATAACTCGAACGCGTTTAGGTTTTCAGTGGGATAATCTGTTGTATAATAGGTGTATGATCCCTTGCCATACACTAGTTTAAGATGACAGGTGAATGGAATTAAAGAAGTTATTGTATTGTCCCAAAGGTACTAAAGAAAAATGAGCCTAATGGACTGATGGTGTGGAAATGAAGTGACTGACGCGGCCCTTGTTGGCTATAACAAGAATGTCTGGCTGAATAGGGAATATTCATGTTTTTCTTTTTTGTCTTAAATTAATAGTTTACTAATTTATAACGTAGAAAAAAATATTAATGGGCTTCAAAATACTCTAGATATTTTTAAAAATTAAATTTAAAACTTTAAAAAAAATTAAGCAGTTCAAACGCCGCCATTTTGCACGCGCTTTGCGTGACGTCACATGACACGTCCAGTGGGTGTTTCACAGATCATATATTATACCCTAACGGGATACAATGTCGTGTCAGATGACGTCACATTTCGTTCGACCAATGGTGGCGCGTTTTGGAAGTTTGAATTTCGTTCCCTTATTTTGCACTTTTTGAATATTATTTTAGGGGTTTAAATAATAAGTAAATAAAAAAAATCCTTTTCATTATAATGTTACGATAATAAGTATTCGAGAAAAAATTATTTTAGGCCATTTCACATTTTATGCATATTCCCTATTGATAGCCCAACGCGCACTGAACTGTTATGATTTTTTATGAATTTGACATAAACTGTTGAATTACAGAATGTGGTTGCACCGTACAATAGGTATCTGCTTATATTTCCACAACTGAAGTCAATCTATTGCAATAGTAAAGAGCATCCAATAGCTCTAAGTATCATTGGAACGATAACTACCTGCCAATTCTGTTGTCACAAGAACTATGTTCCTAGCAGTTGGAGTTGACGTCAAAGTAAAGTTTAAACTTATGACCTCAAAGTTAAAGTTGGTGATGGCTTGACCTGATAACTTGAGCACAATAGATATTAGTTCAGAGTTTGTAAGTAACGTAAAGAATAGATAGCGAGTGCCGTCTTTTCTCTTAGGTTTGGTTACAAAGGGTAAAAAGTTCTCAGGGATAATGCTAAGAGTACGACAGATGCTGAACTCATAAAAAAATCTGCAATAACTAAGCTGTCTGCCAGTCGTGATGGTTTTATGAAGTCTTTTCAACTGTTCGTTGCAGTGGTCAAAAGAAAATTCATTCCCAGCTGTACCTTATTAACCACACATTCAAAAGGCAATCTTATTTTATCTACCTAAAATAATAACTTTTTTTTCTAAGACTCATTTAAATAACAATATAATGATAAGAAGAACAATTTAAATAATAAATTGCTCGTATTAGGTATCAAAAATACTTAAAATGTGAATTTAAAACCAAAACTAAATCTACATCAACAGGATTGAAGAAAACTTACTGCCGCATTCAGAGAGGTTTAATGATTACTTATAATAAGCCATCACTTACTAAAGATTTAGACAGTTTCGTGAAGGTTTTTTATGTCAAATCTTTACTAAGATACGGCGTAATTAATTATTAAATATCTCTGAGCAGTTAGAGAGTCTATTTTAAATATTAAAAATAACCATTTATTGGGTGTATATATGCAAAATCATCCACTAAACGAAACATTCAACCCTTTCTGAACTCTAAAAGCGCCTTTTACTCCAGCCATTTGTGTAATGAAAAAGATAGAGCTCCTAATTTCATTGAAAGGTGTTCGAAATGGAAACGGTTCATTTTGTCCATCGGCGTCGTTTCGAATTATACGTGCCTTGAACCTTGTTTACGTACAAGTGTGCAAAACAATTGTTTTTCTACTTGTGGAGAAGCTACGAAGGAATTTATTCTATTGACGCGTCTAACTTTTTATCACCTTGTTTTTCTTTCTATAGAATAAGATTTCTAGACTTCGAAGATTTGTTATATATGTGCTATAAGGCTTGTTAAGTGCTAGAGATGGTGGTAGTAAAATATAATATATTTAAGACTATATTTGTGAGATAGTGCAAAGATACAATGATTTAGAAAGTTTTATCGAACCTTTTCCGAATTTAAGAAGCATATTCTCTGTTTGTCTGTCAAATGGGCTATACGATCTCTGTTTTCTTTTATTTATTTCTATTCTGGTCCGTAAAAACATCGGGTTCTGCATCATACGTAACGTTATTAAACAAGGAGAAATAATACTAATATTATGCTTCAGTTAACTCATGTTGCAACTTCATTCGCTGTAGTAGCATATTTTTGTTCCTCTGTTTATTAAATAATATGAACACAGTACGTGTTTGATGAGTAGAGCCAGCATTTCTATATTTAGTTGGATAATGAAACGCACGATGAACGGGTAGGGCAAAGTGTTATTGGATTTTTTCAATTTGGAATTTATTAGTAGCAGCCACGGAGTCATTTGTGCCCGGTTGACGGCAATAGGCTCGCCCCCTACTACATGGGACTCAAACATAAATGGTGAAATGTGGGTGTAAGTAGATACTATCTGCTTTTCCCTTCAGGGATTACAGGCGTGATGTTATGTTTACTTATGTTAGTAATGAAACGAATGTGTTGTGGAACTGAATGATGTCGTAAATGAGCAGTATCTGTAAAAGATTGTTAAAAATATCGAACGATATGACCGAGCCAAGTGTCGGTATCTCACTAACTTCCGTTCCATTAAAGACAATTTTAACGAAGATGCAAAAAATCTGCTTGCGACGTTTTTCATTAAAATCCCAAGACGCTAACCTTTTAATTTTTTCCTTGGCCGAGACACTTTCCATTTAGCTCAGCTGTTTTACCGTTCGTGAAAAGTTTCCAATAATTTGGAGTGCATTGATCTGGTGCTGTGACCTCTCCGGGGACCATTGAAGTATCGCTTACTGCGACCCTCCCGGCAGATGGCACTCGACTCAACTCAAATTCAATGGCTGAGAGGGACTCCAGTTCTTCGGCGCCACGTTCCAAATCTTACATTGTGAAAAGTGTTATTATGTAGTCTATATGGCTTTGTGAAGGACACGAGCAAGACAGTGTCTTTCAAAAAGTGGTTTTCAGGTTTCTGTAAATGAAAGCGGCGCATGAAGAAGTCTATTAGGTATTTAGAGTGCTAAGTTCTTTTGTTGCCTATTTGTATGTTGAGAATAATGCAGAGTTAATATAAAGATGGAAAGAGTTAAATGGGAGTTTACATACGAACGTCGCGTCGTCGATAGAATTTCGTCATAAAGTAAGTATACTAATTTTTATATAATTACAAAAATTAGTCTATACAACTTTTAAAATGCTAAAAATAGGTTAAAACTAACCACGTTAATATTCTTCAAAACAACAAATATTGCAGTTTTTGAAAAGTTTTATCTTTTCAGTGCGCTGTTACAACTCAGCAATATATCAAGCTTTTTAAAATCGTATCCGATCCAAACTTTCTCCGGGCTCACCCATACATTTGCTCCGTAAATCATTTTCGCTAATCTCTTTACGCTAAACCTCTTTCCAAGTGAATAATTCGGAACATACCTTTGTTAATATCCGGTACAACATATAGGGATACAAATAGACCTGTTTATTACAACATATTGTTGGAAAAATGGACGATGTTTGCATGTTCCATCATATTTTGTCGACACCTAGCTCCGGAGCTGGTCATTATTTAATTAAGTTTGTGTTGTTACGTTTTATATTATAAGATCCGACGCGACTGGCATGTACACACGGCTACACATCAAGCTATACAAAACCAGTATCATCTGATCGTTCATTGTGCGAAAAGATATAGTAAAGTGAGGCCAAGATTAACTGGTTTTGTATAGCTTGATGTGTAGCCGTGTGTACATTAGGATAAAAGTCCAGAAAAATAAATATGTAGAAAAAAATATAACACACGTTACATATAGGGCCTGTTTCAGTGTCTCTCGAAAGGCACTATATCTACCAGATTGATGCAAGAATGCGTCGATGGTCTAGTGGTCAGAAGCACGATTACGGAGCATGACATCCTGGGTTCGATTCTCAGCTCGGGCTTAGTGTTATTGGGTTTAACAACAATACCTCTGCCTCACTTGTGCTGTTATGTTATGAATCAAGAATATAATAGGCTGTTAATGGAGGTGCTGAAATCAGGCATATTTTATTATTCTTAAATTTTTCGTATATATACATTTACACGTATCTTAAAATAAAGTTAACAATCCTCAGATTTACTTTAAAAATAAAAGCACACACTAACTAACTGACGTATAAAATAGAATGACCTTATGTGTTGTAAACTTTAACGGAGAGATGACCAGCGATGTCAACTCAACTCACTTGACGTACCCTTCTCTTTTTAGAAACAAAAGCGTCAAGACGCCCACAGAAAGGCATGAAGTAGGTTATTTTTAGCCAGAGGGCTATGCATACGTAGGAACATACTATATATATATATATGTAGGTATATTATACAACCTGCATCGTTGGTCTAGTCGTCAAATATGCGACTGGTGAGCATGAGGTCTTTGGTTCGATTCCCGAATCGGGCAAATTGTTCTTGGGTTTTCCAACAGGAATTTGTAAGTAGTAGCTACAGAGTCTTGATTTGTGTCCAGTAATGGCAATAAGTTCGCCCGCTATTACACGAAACTTAAATATAACTGGCGGAATGTGGGCGAACTATAAAGGTACAAGTTGGTAGCCGACTGCACGAAGCAGCAGTAGACGACGTGTCGCATCGACACGACTGGTTTCTACGTATTTCTATGAAATTCCCTCCGTAGTTAGCGACGTGAAGCTAGCGACGCGTCGTCGAGCGGCAGACGCATCACGCACGTGTCGTCCGACCGCAGATCAGTAGTGCCCATAGATAACAGAAACAACAGGAGATAATGCCCTTTAGTATAACGACATGACGCAACGACGTGTCGTGACGACATGAAGCGACGACATGTCGTCTGCTGCTGCTTCGTGCAGTCGGCTACTAACTTGTACCTTAAGGTTTACCTTTACTTAACCCTTCGAGACAGGCGTGCTGTGATGTGATGTATTATACAACCAAGTTTCGATCTATTATTACTGGTTTACGTGGAATTACCAAACGATTTAGACACCGTTCTAGTTTAGCAGTTTCGGCGTAAAGGAAATTTGCATTTACTTGATTGACTATTCCACGAACGTTCTAAATAAAGCCGTAATTTTCGGCTTAAACATCGATTTCTGTCAAAACATCTGGGGAAGGAAAAACTTGGTTTGAGTGAGAAATCAGTAATTTTGTTATTGGCTCTTTGGTTGGACTAGCGTTTCCAAGTGCTATACTGAGCCTGTGGTCCTGGGTTCAATTTCTAAAACTGCTATCAGGGGTCACGGTAGTGCCCCCGCCAAGTCGAGCGCGTAGCACACACTGCCGTACCATCCTTTACTGGAACCATTTCGCCGCATTTTCAGGCCCCTAACAACATTAACTATAATAATAAAGAAATCGCAGTAAGGAACCTTAGGCTTGGCACAACTTTGTCTTGATTTCATTACTTTTTAGAGATAAACAAGCAGCGCTCCAACGAGACTTGGCTAGTTTTTTACAGAATGTTTTTGGTGGGTTGTGTTTTTCCAAAAGGACTTTATCAGTAGTAGTGTGGATTCTGGATTGGTGTGCGGTTTATGGCATTAAGTTAAGTTTTACATACGACATAGAACTCAAACTAAATGTGTGTGTAACTGTGTACTATAACTATACCTCTGCATAACACTTCAGGAATTGCAGACGAGATATTATTTTATGTTACCGGATCTTATTTTATGAGCCCTTCTCTTTCCAGCAATAGATATCAGCTTCCGAAATAACGATTTCCAGTAAACAACATCGACTACTATTTTACAGCCAAAGGATGATTTCGTTTATGTAACGCCTCAAGGGGATCGGACTGACTCAAAAAAATATGATTCTGTTTAGTCCGTCAGATAGATTATCGAAAAATATTGGATAAGTGTTTTTTGTTTTATCAAAACAGTAAAAATTTACGAAGATAAAGCGCGTCAAAGATCATGGAGTTGAGATGGTCGTTCTTCGAACCACTATTCTTTTTTTTTGCATATGGAAGTAATAAATAACTTACGTTATAGCCATCCATAAATTTCAACCCTTGTCAAAAACTACCTATTGAAATATCCATGGGAAGAAATTATTTAGAAACAAAAGATAAGGAAACGGACCCAAAACACTTAGAAAATAAAAATCTATTGAATTTAGTTTAAAATAATATTGCAAAACGACACTCGAAAAGCAATAAATCGTACGTTGGAGTAACCTTTCTCGGGATATCTGGGCTTATGGTAAACAGATGTTTGAAATGGCGATGCCTAAGCGGCGTGTACGCAGCAATTGGGCGGGAACCTGACGCTATGCTTTTGACCAATGAGCAAGCGTCTTATACAAGACAGCCAATGAAAAACAGATTACCTGCGTGTGAAATTACATTTCTAGGAGGAGCCTATCTGGATGCTTGGCGGGAGTGGAGCAGGCAGACGAGAGGGAACGCGCTTTGGCAAAGACAGACGAGTTTTGCAGCGAACGAAGAACGGTTGCTAGTGATAATTATAATTGAATATTCATTGTATTTTAAAATAAAATTAGAAGCAGTGTGTCTAAGTCTAAGTAAATATTAAGTGAAATCGGGAGACAAAGAGAGAGCTGAAATTTGGTAACGTATTCCAAGTTCAAATTTTGTGTAAAAGCAAGATCCCAAGCTAATTTACAATAACTTCAGTCACCCAATCTATTTAACGACCCAAGTAAAAATGGAGGCTGCAACAAACTTCGATATTTTATACTCACTAAATCAAAAGACACGAGAGCACCTTTAGTCTGGCCTAGACAAAGTAGCTGCTATACTATTCTTGATAATAGTAATTTATTTCCTCGTGATAACTTGTATAGAAGTTTGCTAGAGATGGAAAAGCGGAAATTGTGGAGAAATCGCTTTGAATTGTATAGGCGATACACATCACGCAGACCTTGAACTACGTGAAATGGCTTAAGCTAGAAATCTGAGTATATTACTGTAAATTATCATGGGATATTGTGGCTTAAGTACCTTGAATAAACTGTGTAACCATTATGTGTAACTTGCCTCTCCTCTCAGTTGTATTGCAATTTATATAAGCTGATAAATAATTGTCAATATTGTAATATGTTGTAAACATCCAATTTGTATGTGCCAGAAAGGTTTTTCGCTTGAGCCGTTCTGTTTTCCTTATCTGGCTAGGTTTAGGAATGGGACGACTCGATTCAGGTCCGTCACAATCTTAGCGGACCTAGATCTAAATAATCAAACAGTTTCTTTCGCTGTCAGAAGGGGTTTCGCTTGAGATGTTCCGTTTCCCCTTAACTGACTAGGTTTAGTAATGGGACACTCGACCTTAGCTCGCTATCATCCTAGCGAACTAGGCCTAATTAATCAAACAGTTTCTTTCGATAAATTTATCGAAAATAAATAAATAATTTAAACATCAACCACCTCTTTCTTTTATATTCCAAGATTACCTGTGTAGAGAATTTGATAATGGAAGATTGACAAAGCTAAGATCAAGTAATAACAAAGGCAATGCTTTAAAATCAGTGTAGTAATTCAGGTTGCAACTCCAATAATGAATTCTCTATAATATGCACACTGAACCTTGAAAGACACGATTTTACGTTATTGAACTTAACCTAATATAATAATTTGTACTACTATAGACCAAGTCTGAGATAAGAATCCAGACCCTTCAATTAAGGTCTGAGACTATAAGTTCCTTCTGAACTGAATTGAACCTAGTATAATACACAAGCTTACAGGAACCTAATCATCACTTGTTGATTCAAGTCAACAATCACTTAATTGTGTTGGAGGGGAAACATTGTTTTGAGAGAGAGAAACATTTCGGCTGTGTTGCATAATGCACATTAATATTTCCTAACTTTGATATACTAATGGCTTGAGATACACGACTGGGCGACGCCTCTGGCAGTGATAACGCAGCATACCATACACGTCATTCTTGCAATCCGACTTCCGACCTTAGATTTGGCCAAATCTAAATATAACTCAAATACAAATACATTATACTCAAAACCATGGTTCCGGGGGAAAGTCTGCCCAACCTGGGAATTGGCAAATAAGTCTGCCCTTAACTGGGAATCTGGCAATGCCGCCCTAACCGGGAATCTGGCTATAAAAAAATGCAAGTACCTGCCTATATGGAAGTGGGAATCACTAACGCTTCGCAGCGATTATAGGAAGTCGGTTGCTCCCCCAATAACATTGATTAAGGACCGTGGCGCGGTGTAGGTTTCCCCCATGCTGACGATATCAGTCAGACGCGGTGGCTAAAATAAGCACAAACGCACATGTATCAACTTACACAAATCATTCTAACGTGTCAAATTGATTTTAACTTGTAAAATCCTTTATTAAATCAGAGGAAGACTGATTAAGTATTGTACTAAACAATAATACAGACGCGTCGAGACAAGCTCCGCATTATCGAGTAGAATGATTGATAAGTCTACATTGTTCGCACAGTGGAGTGTACTCGAGATTGACCTGTGATCAATCTAAATCTAATTGTTGATTAAAAACCCCGAAATGACTCTCTTCATACAGCATTGTTTCCTAAACACTGGTGTGAGGAAGTTCAATCCTTCCTAGATTAAACACAGTATTGATTACCAAAGACTAACTAAGAAAGTTCGACTCTTTCTCAGTATATTCATTCACAAAACAAACAGACTAGACGATCAACGCGAGCCAACACAGAACCTTGGTATGATGACGACACAGACCGTCATCCTTACCGTTGCAGGACTTGGTCTTAGGACAGGGCTACCATCACTGATTTGGAGACCGAGACCTGGAGCCATCACAGAGTGGGGCTTGAAACGTCAATTGAAGGTACAAAATGTACTATCATATGACGTCACACGAGTTTTCGAAGCACTGTATCATCGTCTTCATTTTTTGTTTACGTGAAAAAAGAAAAAATACGTGGTTAATAGTTTTTGGGAAATCTATCTGACGGACTAATTAGTTTTTTTTTGTTCGATCCCCTATTGGTCCTGGGCTCATTACCAGGTCGGGCAAACTACTATTGGGTTTTTCATCCGGATTTTCTCATTTGTGCTCGGTTGATGACATTAGGGATAGTACTTAAACATAACAGGCAAAATGTGTGTGCCGTTATTGTAGCACGATACCACTACATTAATAAAGTTGTCCCTGCGTCTTGTTTCACACGGTTAGAACACTTCCAACCTAGTGTAAATCATCTAGAATTCGTAAGCCTGGAAATAACCTTAGCTATTGTCTATTCTCGTCCATACACGTGTATATCCCATCTAAATACGCTTCAGGGAGAGACGTAATATTGCATCAAGAATGTCAAACAAGCCATAGCCAGTGGAATAGACAATGGAATACGCTCCAATTGGGTCTGACTTCGGATTGACATTGTGTCCATTGTTACCACTGCCGGCTGACATGGCCACTGCGGTTCGAATAAGATGTTTTGTATGTAGGTCTTGTGCTTAGAATATCCTATATCCTATAGAATAAGCATTATATTTGTATACGTAGTCACGTCATATTCACATGAAGACATGCTGGGCCGACCCTGAATCAATTGGGATGGAGGCAAGAGAATGTTGGTGATAATGTAGTCACGTTCTAAAACAACTCTAACGATTAAGATGAAAGTAGGAACTGATGGATGCTACCGAAAGCGCCAAACTAGTAGCCCAATTCTGGGCCGACACAATTTAGATTGCCATCGACACGCTAAGAAGAAGAAGAAGATGAAAGTTGCAATAGGTTTACGTGGGGTGAAAAGTCGATCTACGAGTATCTAAGTCTTATATCTAGGAAAATTCTGTTCACGTCCCAAGTAATAGGGGGCGAGCCTATTGTTACTAACTAGGTACAAGTCCAGACTTTGTGGCTGCTACTGAGAAATTCTTGATGGGAAAAACCCAATAACACTTGGCCCGACTCGGTAATCGAACCCAGGACCTTAGGCTCAGCAGTACCGCTTGTGACCCCCAACTAACGAGGAAGTATAACTGTAGAAATGTGAGTGTTCTGTCTGTAGTACAGGGATACAGGCGTTTCTTGATTGTCTCTTTGGCAGTGGCTTTTCATCAATAAATTATGCACTCGGACACTAACAAACACTAAAATGATATCTGAGACGCCAGATTCCGGAGTGCTGGGGAGATTCATGCAGCTTCATGTGACGTAGACTACTGATTCTTGACATGTGATTTGATGTTATACTACCATAGTTTTAAGACCTTTATAACTAACATGACATGTGTATTTTGTTGTAATTATTGTATTTCTGATTATTTGAATTTTAGTGAATGATATTAATACTTATTACTAACATAGTTTTAAGACCTTTGTTACTAACATGACATGTGTATTTTGTTGTTGCCCCAGAGATTGAATTATTATTGAAATTTAATTGATATTTAATAAGTATAATACTAACGTAGTTTGGAGAAATTTGTTACTAACAATAATGAATGGACAAAATTGGTCTGAAAATAAAAGTATATTATTATTACTAACATAAGTATAACCAACATAATTCTAAGCATACCTTATCGTCTAGAGCTATCTAAGACAATGCCCGTACGTTTCACGCTCCTAGCCAGGTAATACGACGATGACAAATAGGAAGTGTCTATAGTTCTATACCGTTGACGAATGTGTAGCCTCTGCGATGCGGATACGTGGCGCTCATGTTTGAGGTGACTGATAACGAGCAGGTATTGGGATACAATGCCGACAAATTACTTAGCTGACCGTGCTGAGGAATATGCGTTGTTTATTGATGTCTCATTTAAAATCACGCGTTTTCATCGAGGCAGGTAGAAAATGCAGAATAATATAACGCAAAAACTGTTTCTTTGTCAGATCGCCAAAAAAACAAGAGCGAAGATCCATAAAAGTAGCTAGTTAATAATACCTATGTATTTTCTACTCTTCCGCTATTGTTTTCTGGTTAATTTCGTTACGGATTCTAAGATAATTAAAGTATTTCTCTGGAACTTCGTCGAGCTTCATTGTTTCGGCGCTTTTGTAGTGGTCGCCACTGTTGATTTTGGCTTTCAGGAGTTGCACCGGTTTGAAAATAGAGTGGCGAGCATGACCCAAACAAAAATAAACCATTAAACGATTCCTTGAATAATTTGATAACAGTTATTTTTTAGATAATTGTACCCTATTACAATGTTGTCTTATTTAACCCAAAGGTTAACTGTTAGAGAATGCCTTGTGGCGTTAAGTCCACCTATGTACCACTCTTGTACATGAAGTTTAAATAGATATAAAATCTAGAACTAATTGAGATAGTTAGCCATGTTTCACGTTACTAACAAAAGACTAGCCGTGTTAGTCTGCAGGTGACTAACGATGACAAATGGTCGCCTAGTTGATGAATGTGTGGACGGTACAATGCGCCATGTATCCCATGGCGCCTCATGTTTGAAGGTGACTAATAAGGTATTGGGATACGATGCCGATAGATTACTTGGCTGTCATTGACGGAGAATAGAGACAGTTTACAAACGGTTATTGGCTATAGTTAGTTTGACATCGTAATGTGAGCGCTGCTTAGTAAATGATTAGCCACTATAACCATTTAGTAGTTCGTTTTTATTTTAAGTAAGTAGTAAGTCTATTTATCTTTATTTAACTATTTTACTCACCACGTGTAATTAAAAGTCGGCTTTGGAGAAAAGGGTAATAATAATATACGAACTATCAAAAAGTAATTATTTTCTAGCAATAAAACCAGCTCTAATTACATTATTAGAGATAGCCGAGGAGGAGACTGCGTTTAAAAGAAAAACATTGTCATAATGTAACAAAGGAAATCCGCTTATTATTATTACTAAGAATGACAAGTTTCTTGCAAGGGTTCATGCCATGTTGTCGGGAAAATACTTGGAGGGAAAATAATTTCTAGAACAGACAGAACAAGTAGAAGCCTTTTTTTTTGGATGGTGGGAAATCATCAAATTTCTCCTCGGGAGGAGTAATTTGATGATTTCTTCAAAAGCCTGACACTCCTTCCACTCGGCCCAGAGCGGGCTCTGGGCCGTGTGCAGGGGAGTGTCAGACTTTTATTGACTAACAACCACCCATGTTCCTTCTTAGCCCTTTGTGGCCGGGGCCGCGGTATCTCTTTCGAACAACCCACAGCCCCGCAGGCCCTGCAATTTTGTTGCGCCTTAAGTCTGTCTAAAGCTATTTCCTTTATATCTACACTGCCTGCCTGCCTGCTGAGCCTCGTGCCCCTCGACCGCATGAAATAATATAAAAATTATAAAAATACTGCAAAAGTTTTTATAATAATATAATTCAATCATGATTCAAAAGACACGTGGCGCTATATATTATGGTACATAAGTTATGGTTGTTTTCCTCAGGAACAGTATTTTTGTTCGATATGAAAGATCCCCTACTGTGTCCGTTTCTGTACAACTGACAACGTATGTGCAAAATTTGAGGATGATCGGTTCATATCAGTCGTTGAGATGTGAAAAAGTAACCAACAAACTTACTTTTTATAATAATAATCAGGATAAATCATTAAAGGCATTCACCCTAATAAATAACCCATGTAGCATGACATATATAACAAAAAATACATTGTCATCATGCAAGAAACTCTTGAAAATGAATATTTTACTGTGACAGTTTTTGTACAAACATTATGAAAATATGTGGAAATGACAAAGTGTCCAAATTATTTTCACAGTCTCGTTTTTATGAGGTAGAATTAATCAAAATGTATGTTCGTGTTCTAATATTAGCTTAAAGATATTTTTGTTTCTGCTGAACTCTTATTTGCTGTAATCGAAGGGAGGTTATTAAACCATTCTTATTTGGGGTAAAACACCGACTTTTGCACAACAAAGTAATTCACAGTTTCGTTAATAAAATTGTATTTGAAGTGTTCTATGTATCAGAAGTTTTGAAAAGCAATTTATGTTTTTAGTACAATATTTGAAACGTTTATTACTTTTTTTGCAGATTTGTTTCACTTTTTTGCGAATAACAGTTCCGTTAGGAAATTCGCAAAGCAAGTTGTAATTCACATAAAACGGAAAAACAATACCTCATTACTTTGTATAACTAATTATAGTTGAACGACGGTTAGAGACGGAAATATTCGATACCTATCCGCAACGTAACAAGCCATGCAACATAAATCATGGAACACAAAAAATCCGGCACAACACTCCACTAAAACACAACACAAACGTGGAAACACGTGGCGACAGGGAACCAATACACCGCCCACACAAATGTAGTTCGTGCTTCGTTGTTGCCGAATTGCAGACGAGTGCGAGGCGAATACGTTATTAAAACTTTGAACATAGAATTCAAAATTGTGTTTCAAAACTAATTGTGTTATTCTGGAACCTTCCTGAAGCTAGAATGTAAGTTTAATCCGATATAGAAACTGGCCTTTGGCAGGTTTTAGCTACTTTCAACGCAGCTATGAAGACTGACTGGGAAAGAACCCTACATTACAACTACAACTGTAGGACGAGACAATGAAAGGCGGATTCGATAATATACTTTGTATAATTATTTAGTTTTATTTAACAAAAAATAATGTCCCCGAAGGGTTAGACGAAGGTATACTAAGAGTACACCAACATTTCGTCATAGTTGCCCCACACTAGGATTTCCAGGGAATTCAGTCCCATGTAATTAGGGAGCGTCATTTGAGATTAATTATAGCTTATTGCCATTAAACGGGCGCTCCGGGGCTGCTACTGAGATATTCCTGATGGAGACACCCATTATCAACTTGCCCGACCCGAACCTAAGGTTAGTCTGATTTCGACCACTACACAACGGGGCAGTCAATTTGTATGTATAGGTAAAGCCATCCTAACAAATCCGGCCACTATGTATAGCTATCTACACTACGTCTTACTGTGTCACACATCCACCTGATTATCTCAGACCGAATGTCCTTGTCCTAACGTACACAATACACATAGTTAGTGGAGCCCCTTAAAGTTTACGTGCGCCGACGAAATTCTCATCGCATGGCTGTAATATGGTTAGTCGTGTCTCACAGACTCATATTTGACTATTAAATCACCTGATACCTGTTGTCTCATTTAGATTTAAAGATGGTGGTCCAAACGAAAGTTATTCATATGACGAGTGTACAGAAGCCATTAATCAAACTACTACAATGTGTTAAACTTCTTTAATCGATTTTTAACTTTATCGCTAGAGTATTATTAGGTTTAAGGTTGATTGGGATTTTTTTAAATTTTGGGTAGCTTGATGTTCTGGGGTCTGTAGCTAGCTAGACGTACAACCTGAAGCTGCTACCCTACATCATAACGCCTGAAATTCGCCACAAAGTAATCATTAACTTACTTACTAGAGATTTTTACGCCTCATAAACCAAACTTTCATACAGAATTGGTCCTTGATCTAATACTTCATTCCATAACACAAGATATTTACAACCCATAAAGCTATAAAGACCTCTCTTAATAGCATAATCTTCGCGCGAAGCGATCATTCTCACTTTGTGACTTAAATGCCAATAATATGTTACCGACTGGATGTACAAAAATACTTTTAATGGGGTAACCGAGCTTCACAAGACGGAAACAAGGTGGAGCAAACACCGATATTTAATAGACTTTTCTTGTTCCCACTTTCCTGCTCAACTTATTAATAGCTTATTACAACAAGTTTCTTCTAGTTAACATTTAATTTTGTACATTGGAATTAACGAACTACTTATTAATGCAAAAGGTCTGGAAGTTTAACTTCGAAGAAAATCTTTTGGCAAAATATTCGCCAATGTTTATTAGATTTTACGAACTCTTCAAGTACCGTACCTATCAATTTATGTTCGGATACTAAATTAATCATATTCGAAAGAACTTTCAATGATAATTCCGTCCTTTTGAAGCGCACACCTATTCCTTCTGATAGTTTCATTGCTTCCCACTACGTGAGCTGTGTTGCAATGTATGCATGCCAATTGGTGGTGTTTCACAACCCTAGTAACTATATTTACATACATGAATAGTTTGAATATATTACTGCCGATATCGGTGAGTGCTGAGATTTGTACAAAAAAATAAAACATCGTTGAAATTCAACAAGCTGTGTCATTTTCTGTGAGGATGAACGGACACTTTGAAAATGGTTACAAAGAACAATTTGTAAAGATAATCGACCAATAGACTTTATCCAAGGTACTGAAACGAACAACAAAAATCAGACGAATTGATAATCCTCCTTTTGGTAATCGGTTAACAAAATTCAGAGCAGTCTTCTACCGAAATATCTAACGTAGAAAAAATTCTTGAACGAATGTAAGTTATTTTTACGCTCGTGAGTTGACTATACAGATATACAGACTACAGAGAGTATCATAATGGTTTATGGAGCTTAAAGAAATCGATGAAATAACTCATCCGTCGCAGTTCAAGTCAGGCACAAAATGAAACTGAGATATATTTTATAATATTTTGTCGTTTTACGGTCTAACTGCACGTATTATTGATATTCTTTCAAAGGAAAACATTTTGTTGTGTGATTTTCGGGAAATAGAGTTGTAAGATGATCTTACTTAGGTCTTTTTTGGGGCAAATCCACCACACATCCACATTCCACTTCAGCAGATCCTTCCGGAATCGCACTGTATAACCACCAGATTTCGGAAGGATCTGCTGAAGTGGAATGCCTTAATCCGTATGTGAAATGAAACATAATTTGAATATCTTGTATTCCTAATGATAGAAACCTTTCTGTATCATCGAAAACCGCGGCATAGCCATCATTAATACACTACCTTTCGCCATTACATTTCGTCTACACATTTTATTTATTCTGTGGACCTGATTTTCAGCTACTTTCTCCACGAAGCTATATCATCAATCACTTTTCATCCTAGTGGATGTATCGACGAGCAGGGATGAGTATCATACTTATGTAAAAACATGCTAATCATATAATATTGCCTATCTATCCTTGCCGAGTAAGCAGCTCAACAGTCACTTGAATGAACTTAATTTTCCCAAAAGAAATTCGCTGAGTTTGGCAAGTTTAAACAATCTTGCCGAAAGTGTTGTTTTATCGACTGGGTTGTCGCTCCATATACAATACTGGTATTCAGCTGCATCCGGAAAGACTGGAACCCGACCGTAGCATGTGAGAAAAGACAAGGCAGATGAATTTGAAATGAAATTTGACATTGACCATCAAGGTGAGTTATCCTGATATCTATTTTCTACGACCATATTAAAATATCCTAAAACTAGGAACTTAAACTGTAAAACCACACTAATAGTTATTATCCCAAGACAACTCAATAAAGCTCTACTTCAAAGTGGCAGACTATTCCTATTCATTGTTGATGTTACACACGACGTGAACAGAACCGATACAGGAAATGAACTCGTCATCCTTGGATATACAATGTCAGGAAATATGGATACAATATTGCAAGAGATTGAAATAATATCGACTGCTCAAACATAGTATACGGTAGTAGAGAACACAATAATTCAACTGTTCATACTATATAGTTGCCTGCAAAAACCGTTTGGCGGGCAATACAATTTTTGCAGGCAAATGGTATGGTAGGTGGCTGAATTGATTTTAGATTTTAACCCGACCACGAAATGCTGATATCTAACCGGTTTGAGCGCTTCTATGTATTTAACTAGATTACTACTTAACAGAAAGCTTGTAGTCCGCGAAGGGTAAGACAGAAGTAGGTATAATACTGACGGCACGATTGGCGCAGTGGCCGAGCGATTGAACTGCTGCTTGTCGCGGGTTCGATCCCCACTCGGAACACATATTTGTATGGCCTACAGATAGTTGTTTCGGGTCTGGGTGTTTGGTTTGTCTATGTGTTTGTGAAAATCCTAACGTCCAACATAAAAAAATACTCATATATTTTTATATTTATTCGTCAGTAATGTATGAGTATCATTTATGTTACAAAGGGTGAGTCGCCGAACCGGGGCTACACACTATACTTATATAAGGATGAGTTGTAAAGGATCTCGAATTCTCGTTCCTTCATTCACAATATCACGGTCTGCAAGCCTTAGGGAATTTTACTACACATCCGTGAGTGAAAACTGTTGTATGTATATGGTATCTCATTAAAGATGATTTCGTTTCAAATCCCACGGGTAGATATCAGAATGAATAATGTAGGCATAACAGAATTATGATCGAGACATGAAACAAGATCTTGTGCCATATTTATATAAATATATAAATCATCATCATCATCATTTGAATAGCCTTTTCCCAACTATGTTGGGATCGGTTTCCAGTCCAAATAAATGCAACTGAGTAGGCCAATATTTTAGAAGAAGCGACTACATATCTGACTTCCACAACCTAGTTGGTACTGAGTAATACGATACCTATTGGTAAGACTGTTGAGACACTGACTACCTATAACGACTGTTAATGTCGAAGCAAGAGAAGAAGAAGAGGAGACTGTTGGAAGTGAGGAGACCAAGGCAAGCGTGGATTAACCTGAAGGTCGATCCAAATGGCTGATATTATTTAGAGGTCGTGGCGTACATATTAATAATCGACCTCTGAAAAAATTATGAAAGTTGAATCAATGCAGTTAACAAAAAATACTGTAACACCAAAATGCTTTCACTCTACTATATAATAACTAGAAATATATGGTAGGTAGCTTTAAACTTGAGCTTAATGAAATTTCATCACGTTTCATTTTAATTAAAACTGTGGTCTAAAAATATTCTAATTGCGGGACTTAGTGATGTTTTGGCCACACGAAAGCTCATTATCAATCAAGCACTCTTTTTATTTTTAGACGGTGGTACTTAAATCATCAAATTGTGACTCCTCCCGCTCTGGGCGGAGCGTTAGGGAGTGTCAGACTTCTACTGACTAACACCCATGTTCCTTCTTAGCCCTTTGCGTCTACGTTTCTTCCCTCTTTTTTGTTCATAACGCTATTGATGTAGACTTAATAACTCCTGCTTCACCATTTATGTTCGTAACTAAACAGGAAGAGGTTTCCTCATTGCCAGTTGTGGGGGTGTTAAAGAGAAAACGATGAAGATAAACACTCGCTGAACAACAGTCGGTAATTCATATTGTGTAAACTAACTAGTTAACAAGCTAATGAGTAAATGAGAGCAGGAGATATTGTCTAACAAAATTTGCTGATACAACATCAACATCAAGCCGGTAATCCAGGAAGGGATAGGCAGAGGTGTACCTAATATCATCTTCTTGCCCTTTTCGAATTTTATTTGGGGGTGTACCTAATAGTACGAAATTTCGCCAAATGTGTGTTATTCCCATGTGATAGGGGCAAGCCTATTGCCATCATTCGGGCACAAATAAAGACTAAGTGACCTGTGACTTAGTTCCTGATGGAAAAACCCAATAACAATTTGCCCGACCAGGGAATCGAACCCAGGACCTCATGCTCAGCAGTCGCGCTTTCGACCACTAGACCAACGAGACAGTTGCATTAATGTAGATTAAGAAAGAAGCGAACATGCTGTGTACGAAGATTAGCCAGTTTTCGAATGGTCACAAGTCGAATCTGTGGCTAGGATTGCGGCTTACATGCATGCATCAGTAATTGATGGGTTATCGGATTGCCAAACGGAATCTAGTCTTGGCTTGAGATGTCTGCCAGGCTAATTGGAGATGCCGATAACGGTTTAATATCGTATTGTAGGTGTTAAACTAGAACACACATAAAGGATGATACTCTTGATAAAGCTGAGGCCCGAAAGGCACTTGTTCGTCCTGTCATTGTAGTAATTTGTTGTTGTTCTGGACCATACTTCCCTTCTAGTTCATTTTTTTTCATACTCTTTGATAAGATTAAAACTTCCTCCATGGGGTTACGCTGATTGTTGTCAATGTTTGCGTAGGGTTACTTAGTTTAATGTAGGTAAAATAAATACATAAAATAAAAAATAAATAAATAATGCTTGGTTGGTAGCTTCGTGAATCTTCAAAAATACATAATAACTGTAAGTTATATGCTACTTAGATCTACTCCTAGAACTTCTACAAGTATGTACCCAGACATTTTGAGCTGGACTCATATCAGTACATCATGTCTCGAAATGTGTCTGGCGAGTCTGCAAGAATTTGTGTTCAGTGTCAAGTTGAGCAGAATCCTGAAAGTATCTCTGTAATTTCTAACAATTTGTGGTAAGGATAACCCTTGAACATTGCTCATTGAAATTCCTCGATCAAATTGGGATACCTTCGACTAATTAAATAATGTATGGGAGGGTTACATCTCATAATAAATGAACAAGGATAAAGTTGAAATAACAACCAAAATTGAGTCACTAAACATATCATCTGCCTATCCTTTTCCCAACTATGTTCCCGGTTTTCTAACCGGATGCAGTTTAATACTAGTATTTTACATGCCGGATTCCGAAAAGGCTTCAGTACCGTAGACCACATACGGGACCGAAACGTGGTCGCTCACAATGGGCCTTATCAGAAAGCTCAAAGTCACCCAAAGGGCAATGGAGAGGGCTATGCTCGGAGTTTCCTTGCGTGATCGAATCAGAAATGAGGACATCCGCATGAGAACCAAGGTTACCGACGTAGCCCGAAGAATCGCCAGACTTAAGTGGCAATGGGCAGGGCACATTGCTCGCAGAACGGATGGCCGATGGGGCCGAAAAGTTCTGGAATGGCGACCGCGAACCGGAAGACGTTGCGTTGGAAGGCCTCCCACTAGGTGGACCGATGACCTGGTCAAGGTTGCGGGAACCCGCTGGATGAGAGACGCACGGGACCGGTCAATGTGGCGACACCTGGGGGAGGCCTATGTCCAGCAGTGGACGTATTTTGGCTGAAATGATGATGATGATGATGATTTTACATGAAGCGACTGCCTTTCCGACCTCCAAAATTCAGTTAGTACTGGGAAATATGACACCCCTTGATAAGACTAGTTGTCAGACTTTCGGGTCACTGACTACTATTCCAGCAAACGATGACGACAAAATAACCGAATCTGAAAGAGCTAGTTGTGATTGCTGTAAAGTAATTACATCTCTACAAAAATTGTGAATGTTGGCTCCTCAAAGATACCTTATTACTAACGACGCATAGCCAACGTGTTAAAGTTAGTCAGCAAGAACGCGAAGCAAGATTTCTCATGAGTGTCAGAGCTTGATGTATGGTGTTTGTATGTTTCATCATGTTTTGTCGACACCTTACTTCGAAACTGCTTATAGTTTAATTAAGTTTGATAGTCGGGACCAACGGCTTAACATGCTTTCCGAAGAACGGAGGGTAGTCGGTATGTAATAAGTGGTCACACTCACACATCTACAGGTCAACCTAGGCAAGCGCGGCTTTACTTGAATATTGATCCGAGGGGCTGTTTTCATTTAGCTATAAGCTCCTAGTCAGCAAGTACATACACAAGTTTAAATACATCTGGAAGCCGTTCAACCCGTTACAAAATGAATATAAATTGAACAAGACCCATAGTATAGTTTTCTTCTCTAATTGACACCGTTCAATTTGGGGCTCCGTCCTGAATTTTAATCATTTGCTAGTCTCAAATCCAATTAAAGCTTTAGTTTTGACCGGCTGAATAGTTATAATATGTCGAAAATTTAGTTTGGGATGTACAAATAGTCAACAAAAAGGTCCAAGTGTGCCTTTCGTTTAGAAAATTAGGAAGCAAGCATCAGAAAAGATATACACCATGCAGAACATTAAGCTACTAGGTACTATCTATCATACTTTAACAAAAATATTTAATGAACTTTATCGCTGAAGCATTGGGTTCAAGTTTGAATGGTAAAAAGTTTCGGGTTAGATGTGCTCTGTACTTAAGTTCGTTTGTTTTATAGCTGTTGGTAACATCGAAGCCACAATGGCCAAATCCAGAACATAAATTAACAGAATTATCAATTTTTCCGCAGTCCTGTGAGCACATCGAACCACATTCGGCCTTTCCAATACGAAAAATGACAGACAAAGCGATCGACAGAGCCACTTTCAAAGTTATATTATAAGTAAGTACGAATTAATTTTCTGCACGAAGCCAATGATTGTACCTTTGCCAGTATTATTCTACCATCCAATTAAATAAGTTTAAAGTATGCACTCATGCTTAAACTGGAGTATGTTGTATGAGGCTAATCCATCATTCATGACGCCTAATGACCGTAATATCGGTTTTGCTGTATGAATTATGTATGGAGTGAAATTCGTTCGTGTAAGTATACGTATAGGTTGTATTTTTGTTTGGTGTAGTTCAAGTAAAGGTTTAATCTAGATCTTTGTTCGTGGTTTAGATAGTCAGGGGCGGCGATATGGACTAACAATACTGGATTAAACATGACAAAGGAACTTGGAGTTTAGGAAATAAACTTTAAAGGGTTAGTAAAAATAAGACAGCTGTGTTGCTATATTCTTGCATAGCAGGTGAAGAAAGATAGTTCAATAAGGTTCATGTTGGAAAACTGAAAACATTAAGGTTAATCCCAAATTAATTCAGATCATCAATCCACTGAACAAGTATGTGGGCGCATTTGCACCACATATTTCACAGCGCTGTTTAACATTCATGAAACATGGTGGTCAAAATTTACATGTTGCATGCCTGAAGTGGGGCATCGGGGTAATAAATGTCAACCCGGGTAACAGACTTGGTAACAGGGTAAGTCCGCTGACCGGCAGAGCAGGAATTTTAGGCCTCGCGTTATGTGGTTAATAATATTTAGCATAACGTCATTTTAGGCGGCTAAATTCGATGTGGGTTGTAAAGTAGGTACGTGTTGTATTGTATAGGAGGTTAGGAGGTCGGAACTGTATCCACGTATTCATTACGCAATAGTTCATTTGGTTCATTCCTGTTTCAAGTACTGTCGGGGGAGGCGCACTAGTTCCCATGTTCCCTGGTGCAAGTGCGGGAGGGAACACTGGTGTGGTTTTTAGTCAATTAGAGTCTAAAAGACCCCCCGGCTCGTTCCAGGGTGGAGAGCATCCAACATACCCGGAACAAAAATAAAAGGTCGCAAGCGCTACTTGCAGAGCGTTAGATCCTGATGGCTTCGATTCCCATATCGAACAAATTAAGTTCTGTTGGGAATTTCTCTTTCATGTTTCTGATTTTTGGATGAAGGCCCGTGTGATGCCAATAGGCTCACGAGGCTCACGGGACTTAAACGTAATTTGCGAAATGTGCGTGTGGTATAGACGTAAAAAACAGGCGTAATTCCAACAATTCCCTCATTCTTACTCACGTTGACTAAAGAAACGTTCTAATCTACAAAAGCAACACCCAGTTCCAGATCGCTTCATTACCTCGGCTCAGTTCAACGCACCCTCCCTGGATTAAACACTTCAATTCATTATCAAATCACGATCAGATTGAAGGGCGTTACGTTCAATATCTCAGAGTGCTTCCTCCAGGCTGTTTAACGCAGTGGAAGAATTAGGACGCGTTTGTTTGACACCTCCCTATTTCGTCACTTCGAGAGCGTGAATTTGCTTTTGCCTGGGGATCCAATCAAGTCGCGGTTAGAAATAATGCTACGGACACGTCTTAAGCTAACATAATTTGTTATTTTATTAGGTTAACTTTTCGCCAGTTATGTTTGAATTCCATGTAATTGGGGTGAGCCTATTGCGATCATCCTGGTATAAATCCAGTCTCCTTGGTTGTAATTGACAAATTACTCATGAAAACAAATAATAACACTTTGCCCGACCCAGAAATCGAACGATGAACCTCATGCTCAGCCAGGCAGCCGTACCATGATTAAAATAGTTTATGTCCTAAACTATAAGGTTCTGGTCTATCTGTGGTTCAAATACGAAATTCGTTCCGCCTTTAAGGTGTGAAAAAGTGACACAGATAGACAGACACCACGCAGTTACCTTAGCATGAGTTAGCTAATTTAACAACACGAATAAATTCAGTGCGATGAGGGTTTTGTCACACTACTCTTTACCGTATTCAATGAATGTAGCTATACTTACATGGAACCCAGTAAGGTGACTGCAGTGCGCTACGATCAATGAAACGTAAAAAGTTATGAAAGTAGCTGTTATATAGATTTAGTTTAGGTTGGGGCTATACCGATGATTAGAGTATGGTTCAGCGTATTTTTGAGTTATAATCGTTAAAGACCGGACCAGACCGATCTCTAAATAGTTCGACTGATCTAGATGACAGATGTGTACCCTTTCACCAATGGACTGAACAATGTAATGTGTTGGCAATACTCGTACATTAGGTATCTTTCATCTGTCTCGATTCTCGTCTAGCCCTGCGTCCATCGCTTTATTTGACATCGGTCTTTACTTACTTATCAAGTATTATCGAACAAGGATCAGGATCATTTAAAATATGGACAAAATCTGAAATAAAACTGTCATGTAAGTTTTTAAACTGATATGGTCACTAACATTATTATTAACACTGAAAACGGGATGTTTACCGAAACAGAAAACAAATAGTAAACATGGTATACCTACATCCCGTTTTGAGTATTAATCATAAAACTGCCATGTTGATTTTGACAACACGTTGTTAATGCATCTCGTGAGACTGAAATTCTCGAAGTAAAACAGTAGATGTTCATGCAGTGAATTCGTGTGATGTGTACCCATCTTTAAGTAAATCGGGCGTTAAGCAACGAACGGCTTGCCGTCGTCATCTCCTTCATTTGCTCTTGAGCAAATGAAGGAGATGACGATGTCGTTGTGTGTTACGAGTTGCGAAGCGCGTGATAAGTGTCATTAACTGCGCGCGGCACGTGTTTACGTGTTTACGTGTTTTAGGAAATAAGGAGGTTCTCGTCTTGCAAGTGGATTTTCGTCAATACGAAAATTGAAATAGAAGTGTCTGTTTGTAATTTCAAAACAACAGCATTTTACTAAATGCATATTAAAGTATTTCACCATTCTCTTGCCCTTATTTCAATTCATTTGGGGTCGGACCTCTCTGTTTCTCGTCACCTCATGAGACACCTCTTTTTTACCATATAATTCTTGTCACAGTCCATCCATGAAAGTATTTACGGTACAAATTTGTTTTTTTGCCTGCCTGTTTGTTCCTGCTAATCTTCAAAGCCAATTTTTGATAGGACGTCCTGGTACAATAAAACTAATAAGTAACTAAGGCTTCTTTCAGAAAAAGGATCAGGGTTCTGTGCAAAAACATTAAAACCCGTGAAATTGTTAACAAAATCCGATAAAATAAGGAAGTAGTACGTGAGAAGTGTCTCATCAGTGGATTAAGTTAAGCCCTCTCTGCTCATGCAATACGTGTACGTTCTATGAATTGAATATGATGTTTGACGGGCGTCACTTTGAGCCTAGTTCATCCAACAACCATTGTTGATCAAAGTTTGTTCATAAATGAATACTACCGACCAAAGCCGCTCGTAAAACTAAAGGCCAAAAGCTACAATAAAGTTTTCCTTTAAGCCAATTACATTACGTATACGAAATCTAGGTTTGCTCCGGGCAACTGCCAGCGGAATTGAAAATACAAAGAACATTTGAATCTACATCGGTGAAATAAAGAACAAAGTTACAGGATGATTTTTTACATGGGTTAAGGTAAAATATTAGATTGAAAAAACTAAAAAAACACGCTATTGTAACTAGAAACTAAAAAGTACACATATAAAATATATTTTTAAAGTAAAAAGAAATTGGCTAAAATAAACAATATTTTATCGCAAAAATGCGTTGATATACCAACGCGAATAAAAACGTGTTGAGACCATGCAGTTTCAACTTTTATCTTTGTACCCATAATTGCATTAAAATGGTCAAAACATACAGGACTTTAACATAAATGCAATAAAGTGTTATCTCTACTGCAGTAATATCTGGGCCATTACTCGCTGCTTTGCGGAAACCCACAATATGCTAATTATATCCCCGAAAGCGAGGCAAATGTTTTTAAGTTCAAACAAATCTCTTTTTACCATTGCCACTCGAAAAAGGGCATTTTATTCATCGATAACAGTGAATAAAACGCTCTTTTAGTCACTGAGTGAATAAAGACATTTTGAATTAGGAACAAACACGAATTACGTATAGTGCGCGCGGATCTAGTTGGCCGCGCCCTGCGCCTAAGGTGGCGACAGGGGTGAGGGGGCGGGTTGCCTACAGCTCGCAATGCACAGGAGACTATAATTAGACAGTGATGACCAATCTCGAGATATCGTTAACAATAATTGTTCAATTTATTGAAAAGAATACTTAAATAAAAAAACAAAAACATGCCTAAGGCGCGGCCAACTAGTTCCGCGCGCATTAAGTATACAAAAAAATCGCTGCTGCTGAAAGTAGGTACGTACTGGGTGGCTGAATGGAGCTAATCCATTCCAAATTTTAAAAAAATATCCCGCCAATTTAGTTACGTTCTTTTCTGTCTTATAATGTGGTTGTTTTGTGTTATTGGAAAAGCTATTAACATATAATTAAGTAATTATAATAAAATGAGTTCTTCCGATGACGAAAATGAGAGACTGACTCCGGAATCATTTCGTTCTAAAGCAGCAGTAGATGATTTGTTTTGCTCCAAAATCTCGGGAGTTGTACCTGAAAACATACAATTTGTTCTGCGATTGGAAAACCATGAATGGCGCCAATTCCTTCTCTGAGTGCATATTTCTTAACTATTTCAATGAATTAACCAAGACTACGAAGCCGTCGACACTTTGGAGCATATATTCTATGATAAAAGCCACAGTGAGAATCAAACACAACATTGTTATTTCAAAATACTCAAAGTTAGTGACATACTTAAAACGTCTATCCGTGGGTAATAAGCCAAAGAAATCTAGAGTGCTTAGCTCCGAAAATAAATACCATGCTCCTATTTATTTTCTCACAGTCAATGGTAAAAAGTAGAGTACACAACACGTGAATAAAAAATTTATCTCGGTAGGTACTTGTATCCCTCGCTCCGTTCAGGATTCTAGAGTATAGAATCCCTCGCTACGCTCGTGATTCTACTCTAGAATCCTTCGCTGCTCTCGGGATCCAACTTCGTACCTCGAATTAAATTCCCTTTTTATTCACTTGTTGTATAATCTACTATTATCGGTCTGCCTCATTCGTGGATGCCGTATATTACGGCGAAGGTTTTGACTTTTGTTTTTCTTTTAAACGTCCACGGCTTTCAGGACAAAAAGGACAAACAGGAAGTTGGCTTTTAGCCATTTTAGTTGGAGTTTGGCTTTGATAGTCAGATGGATTAGAGATCACATTCTTTTATATTTTTTACTTCTTGGATCCATGAGGATACCGTGCATGCCAACTGGGGTCAATGCTTGTGGAAAACCGCTCAGGATTGAATTGACTGAATTTAGTATTTTTTTAATGACTCTAAAAAGAAAACACGTATTTTGTTTTTTACTGCCCCAACTGCATACAAATCCATAAATCATAAATCTTAAGTCTCATTTTATACTAAAATGACCATAAATTCTGCATCTGCATTGCTACTATTTAAATAATTACTCGTTTCCTACTTAAGGATTCCAAACCTATGCTAATAAAATTATCACCGACTACGGGGCAAAGCGTTTTGCAACTAATCTCTTTATCGGCAACCTTCATGCGCGGTTATACATAATTATTATATTGTGACAATAAGTTTCAGTCCTTATTTGTTTGTATGGTCTTCCTACTGTACTTTCACTTATATTTTATACCACATTGATTTTTATTTTCATTAACTTAAAGTTGTTGTTCAGTTGATGCCAGAGTTAATAATAGTAGGGGAGGCCCGATAGCTAAATAAGAAAAGATGAGTGAAGACTTGATGCTGTGTAGCGTCCTCATAAATTTGTACGCTGTTCAGGCAAAACATGACTGATATAATTTAATGTAAGATCCTGCATGCCATGTGTTTGTATACTCATGTTTAAGACAAATAAAAAAATATCTTATCTTATCTTAAAGCGTCGACAGATCATCAAAACGTAAAAAAATATAGCTAACCTCTAATGTCCCACTGCTGGGCAAAGGCCTCCCAAAACTGTTCCATAGACATATTCGAGCGCGTCAGATGTTGATATTGTCCCACGTATCTCTGATAAGAAATATGATAATCTGCCGGTTTGCATGGCGAAGGTGACCGTGTGTTGGGGTGAAAATTTATCAAAATACTAGAGAGAGTCCGATATTTAGCAACAATGTTAAGCGCCACTTATGCCCGGTTTCTGAGGCACTTTATCTGTCGTTTATCTGTGGTTTATCTATTCAAATGTACGCATATGAATAGATAAACCACAGATAAACCACAGATAAAGTGCCTCAGAAACCGGGCATTAAAGAAGCTAAAATTCAATACTCTAATTTTATTATGTACACATTCATGTTATAATAGTTCATAGATTTTTCTGTTCAAGTGTATTCGAACTTGATTTAGTATGAATCTGTCTAAAAGATCAAAGAAACCAAATTTTAAAACAATGCGTTCCGCAGCGGGAACAATAAAATGTTGTTAGTGTAAAAGTTTTTAGGTCAAACAATATACAAATACAATATCTCTATATTATATTGTTTGGCAAGCAACTGGGTGAGAGTTGCCGAAAATCGAGCTGACTGGCGTGCGATTGAAGAGGCCTATATCTAGCAGCGAATTGCTGTAGGCTTATGTTGATATTATTTGAGTATTGTTCTAAATATCGTGGTTTCCATTAATTGCTACATACATCAATTTATGCACCAGCAAAAGCTTTGTTCTCCATAATTATCATTATTAATTTTGTACATTAATTAAAATAAAGCTGCTTTACCCTTGTAAACACTACTACTTTCGTAATTATATCATTATTCAGTTAAAATCTCTAATACTCAGGAGCGTCTTCCTTTTGTTTTATCTCCGAACAGAGAAGGTAACTATTTACTCTAACCTCAACACAATAGCACTTCTTAAGACTCTTGTGTTAAAGCTTTGGGTACGTACACCTTGTATTGTTGGATTTAATTGTTGAAATACAATATAGAATTACTACATTGGGGTTGTACGTACATTAGTTGGGGCTGCCTAAGTACTCGCAGCCTCAAGGAATTATCAAAATGGTTAGCTGACGCTTCTCATGACCCAAGGACACCTAGCCCAGACGCTTAGTATTGCTATACAAAACGTGGCACAGCGTTGAGGAGGAATTTGGGCTCTATATTTTTGTTACTGGTTAGTTTAGGTATGTAGTTAGTTAATAATTGCAGATGTGAATGTCATCATCTACATAACTTTGTGACAGCTAAGTTGGGGTCGGCTTCCAGTCTAACCGAATGCAGCTGAATACTAGGTATTTTACATGGAGCGACTGCATGTCTGACCTCCACAACCCAGATAATATTGGGTAATACGATAGCTTTTTGTAAGACTGGTTGTCAGACTTTCAGGTCACTGACTACCTGTATCAACTGCCAAAGATATGAAAATGGCAACCGGGACCAATAGCTTAACGTGCTTTCCTAACTAAATAAATTATTAAAAGAAAAACTCCCTGTGCAGAAACGTACAAGTTGTATGCGCCTTTACGTGGTAAGCATTTGTCGCACAAGTACACTCAGGCATGAGAGTGGTTAAGGGGTCTCTTGCATTTGTGTGTCTATTGAACTGTATAGGTGGCGCTCCCGATGTTGTTTTAGCCGCAAAAGCCACACTTCCAGGAAAATTTGAGTTCGAAACCTCACACAGGTGTCAATGTAGTTAGAGCCACAAAGGTCGACAATCAAGTTTAGAACACCACTTCATTACTAGGTATTCGAAAACAGAATTAGTTCGAATTCAAACCATTTACCATTTACCAGGAACCATCTGTTTGTCGATGGATATAATACAAACTATATCGTGTTAGCATCGTTTGCTTTGAGAATACAATTTTAATGAGAGTTCGCCGCTGTTTGCTGTCTCGCGATGGCCGACGACTAGTGCTGTAATAACATAAGCTACAATATTGAGAACGCTAGCGTTGTAACAAGGCTTCTTTGTATCGTCAGTCCCGCTTTGTGGAACCACTCAAATGTGCAGACATTGCATCTGATGGCTGTTGAAGCTCTTTGATTAACCACATGGGACTTGACCCGAATATGCGAATTACGCAATGTGCTTGCTGAATTTGAGATTTCATATCCAGTTGTAAAGTAATTTGATATTCTCTTGAATTATATAAATTTTAATTAATTATTTTACTATGTATTATTTATAAATTATTATATATTTTTTTGCCTTTAAGACTTGACCATCCCTCATATCTTATAAAGTAAAACTCGAACAATTAAGAGAGACTGAATGAAAAAAATTTATAAGCTGAGTCTTTGGAACGTTATACATAAATACCAAAACAAACGCGCGTAGAGTGGAGCTATGAACTGTCAGGCATGTACGCTTCTATTATTTGGTCTAAGCTAACGTATAAAAGCTATCGTCCAAATCAACTGAAGTCTAGAATATTTATACAGGGAAGACATTCCCTACATCATAACAGGGATGTTGCGAATATTCGAATCCGCATCCGCAAATGCGGAGCTTCCGCATAGATTTGAACATCCGCATTCGCATCCGCATCCGCAATAATCAATGCGGATATTCATGCGGATGCGAATGTCCTACAAGTAGCGGCAAGAAAGAAATTGGGTGAGGCCGGCCGGCGAATGGCGCGTGCCGTTTCCCTTGTGACAAATGACAATGACCAATGGGAGCGAAGAAATTGGTAACAAGATCCGACGCGTTTGTTGTGGTGCATCTTTTGTTTCTTGTAAATAAATCATTACGTGTTTGTTTGCACTGTTGATTACTTATCGTATATATTGATATTTCGAGTGTTGTCGTGAGTTGTGATTGTGATCATTATGTGTAAATAATTGTTTAAGGGAAAACTTTATATTAGTTACACTAATCTAAGACTACTTTAGTCCTAGCTCAGCTTATTTCAATCGTCAGGTCAATTCCATTATGTTACACCGGTAATACGTTTTATTGTAGGTAATGTTTATTATTATTCAAACAAAATTCTTTATTTTTCAGCGTCTAGTTAATTAACAATGTCACCACCGATACAAAGTACCTAATCTAAAGAATGTTTTAATAATTCTTCATTCATACTTCATTTTTCGTACTTCGTACTTCATTTTTATTTTACTTCATTTTTTTTTTTTACTTCATTTATATAATATCTTAAGAATTCGCATCCGCATCCGCATCCGCGGATGTGAGCCTTCAAAACTCCGCATCCGCATCCGCATCCGCGGATGTCAAAAAATCGGCATCCGCAACATCCCTGCATCATAATAACAATTCTAAACGCTTCGGTATAATCTATTTTGCCATACGTATCAATAACTATAGATTCGACCGCAAATCTCAAAGTCCCTTAGCATGAATAATTTATGCGAATATAGGAATTATTATGACTACAATAGACACAAATATAGCAACAATATCGAATATCCGTAAATTATAACCAAAAGTTATTCAGTTGCTAGGTGATGAGCCTCACTTATACACTTCACAAGTTTGCTTGTTGTTGGAACTTGGAATCAGTGAACGTTAGCTTCCTTAATTATGCTGGAATTGTTGTTTGTGCTACAATCTAGTTTACTGTGAATGAAATGAATGCTTTGGGGGTTTTCATCCATGTACTTAGGTTTAAATATGTATATACCAGTTGTATTAAAATACTTCCAACACTGTTTTATGCATTCACGAGTACCATTATAGCACGTAGCAAAAGACCAAGAAACGGGGTAGACAGATTTGTCTGTACTAAAGAAGTTATTTATCATTTACCAGCATTCTCCATACCGCGATTATGGTGTTTGCAACAGCGCCGAAATATCGGGAGAGTTTAACAGTATGACAGTACAGAGTGTCAGTGTCTAAGAAGTGCGCCAAGTTAGTCCTAACGTTAAAATAATAGTTTCGTAACTCAGACACTAGACTGACTAGATCCAAGATGTCAGAATACGCTAATAGATGTTAGTAGCTCCGAAATATAGGTGGCAAGATTATTCTTGGCTAGACGTGGTTATATCAGGAGTAGCATAGTCCTCACTAAATCGTTGCCAAGAGACGGTAGACGAAGTGTGTGAAAACCAACATCCAGGTAGGTTAATGACATAATGCAGATTGCGGGTAAGAACTAGCTGATACTTACACAGACCAGAAAAACATAGCACAAAAGAGATAAGCCACATACTCAGTGGGTGAACAAAGCTGCCAATGTTGATGAGGATGAAAAAGTAAAAAGTCCGTGCTTAACTTATAATGACGTAATCTACATACCGAATAATACAAATGATTGGGATTCTTTTTGTTAACATTCCTTTGATACCCAGTTGGTGTCAACTGAATATCCGCTTTACCCCAGAGCGTTAACGAAGCAACACGTCCAACGCTGCACAAACATAAGTTAATTAGCATTGGCAACACTTCACACACTGCCAACACTGTCCGCTCACATCACCCGGGTTTTATAAGGCTTTACCCGTTTTAATTTCATACTTAACCGGATTTCGTGACAACCCTTTAAAACGTGCAAGAAAGTAAAATAGAGATGAATGGTCGCCATGTCTTTTTAATTAGTACTTAGTGGGTTCCGTGTCGGCTGATGACTGCGAGAATTTCTTTATGGGAACAGCTAGAGGAATAATGAAAAAACTTTCCGAGTTATTTTCTTGTTGGGACAATTTTTTCTTAAAGTACTTAGAAATTTTAATTAAATGCGTTTTTCAGTGTTAAGTAGATGTTGTATAGTGCTTCATGAATACATTTTGAGAAGTTTACTAGGTGTTCACTTAGTATTTTTACTTACGTAGGTTTTTATGATTGAAAATTGATTGATTGATAGAAGCTAATCTCTACAAGCCGATTTCGGAAATTGGCAAACGATTTGGCTTAAAAACTTTGCTAGTTCATAATATTGAATCTACATCTATCTAGTTGTTTATACTTATACAAATGTTATTTAAATCAACGTTTTTTTATGGGTTTTGGTACCTAAAAAAAATATCATAAAAATTATATAATGCAAATCTATGGGTGGCTTTAATGTTACCTATATTTAGTGATACCTACTTAAACTTAAAGACAGTTTTATAACCATTACCATACACTACAAGACAATACACTATATTGTACAGATCCTAGTTCCCGAAGCTCAACCACTTTAGCAGTAGGTTTACTAAGCCGCTTAGAAAGTGTGGACTTAAAGCGACTTTAAAAGGAGAATCTAACCGTATTACCCGCCCACTATATCACGTTTAAATACGAGTATAATATGAAACTCTACTTTTAAGTCGCTTTTCTAACAAAATAGATTTGAAGAAGAAAACTTAAATCTATACAAAAAATGTGAGTATACGCCAGGTCTGTATTGTACCTTTTTAGACCTTAACGGCTAAATGGATTTTGATTTTTGGCTTATTAAGATGTTTTGGGTGGTTAGCTTAAGACATAGCAACCGAAGACATGGGCAAAAGTAAGTCTTTTAAACAGGGTAGCAATTTAGGACTGTCTTACTGAACTTCGAAGTTTATAATATCGATGTACCGAATAGGTACATAAAGTTTTAATGTACAGGTTACGTGAGTTAGAAGGTACGCTTACGAATTATTGAATCGGGAATGTATGGAACTCTTAAAGTTAGAAAAGAAATTATGAACTTTATGATGTTATTTGTAAAATCTTATGTTAGGAATCTTCTTTGTAAAAAAAAACAACCGACTTCAAAAACACCAAAAAGTGAAAAATAAACTTCAGAAGAAAAATCAGCTTCTGAAGTCGGTGACATTTCTTTGTTTTATTTGGTTTTTTTGCCACTGTTAAAGTATTAAAAACACATCATCACAAAACCGGTAACTTAGTCTTTTTGCACAAGTTACCACATCCCTATTTCCCTTCCCGTCTCTATTTCCGGATCCTGCGCAGGCTCACTAGCGCCCAACACGCATATCGTCACTCTTCCGCTAAAAACTTCGAATCAAAACGACGGCTCGAGCCGGCTCCGTGAAAACCTCCAGAAACATTCAAGAAAGTGATAATTATCAATCAAGGGACGTCCCAGACTATCATTAACGTAGTGCACTGCGAAATAAACACTAAAAACGGGGTGAAGTGAATAAGAACAACAGCTCCACGGCCACGTGAGTACCCATCTTGTATTCCTTCTTTCCCCTTGTTTTTAGGCTATTTTACCGGTGGGTTTACAGTCATTTCGAAGGGATAAAACGATAACATTATTTGGGCCTTCAGCCGGATTTCATACATGTTCCTATTAAAATAGTTTTCGTTTGTACTACGACTGGCGTCCATCTTTTTTCCAAAAAATAGGTATCTTATTTCAATAAGTATCTCATTACTGTCTCATCATATTTATTTATCACTTAACATTACATCATACATTCAAGTGTTTTCGGAGTAAAAGTATTCTCATTTCAAATCAAACTTTCCTAACCAGTTTCGACTAGTTCAGTCCGCGTCGTCGTCTCGTTTTCGTGCCGCGGATTCATAATTCGAACGGATTGTCAATACTATTTTGATGTAACATGCAACATTTGGATAGTGAAATCATACATAGCGACCTATAAAACGTAACATACAGCGTTTTAGGTTCATAAAGGCGATCTAAACGTAACATACAGCGTTTAGGTTCATTCATTGTTAACATAACAAGCGTTTTAACTTTTTATTTAATGTTAATAATTCTCAGAAATACTTTTATCCGTAAGTAATTCGTATTTCATCTTAAATATGGTCCTTCGTTATTCTTACTTCTCAGAATAGGTGAGGTCTCATAATCTCCTTGTGTACCTACCCTACCTGTTTTGATAGAGTGATACCAGCTCTAAAAGCATATTAATACCATTAATCAAAAATGCTTCCATAGATTTTATGGTAGTTTCATGAAAAATATTGTCTACTGTTTGTTGTTGTTACAAATTAATGTCAAATTGTTTTAATTTTTAATACTTTGAAGTAATTTATGGATTAGATACCGGGTTCAGGATAGAATAGTAGCATTTAACTATACTCAAGTAATTTAAAAAATACATTGTACTTAATTTAATTTAAATTAATCTTCTGAATTTCAATTTCAATCATGAGTGAAGCAATGGCGGCTCACCATGAGTCTAAACGCAATATAGCCTTTAAAAGATTATCAGATGCTGTTACCTGTGCTCGCAAATGTCAAAATGACTCCAGTATTCTACCACGTTTTGAAACATGGTGTTCACGGTTGGAATCCGTTATGGATGCGTTTAATGATGCTCACATCAAACTCATAAGTGAGTATAGCGGCCTTGGAAAAGAGGACTGCATTCACAAACAAACCACATATCAGGAACAGGCAGATGACATGTACTTTGAAATTCTTGAAACTAAACGGACACTTCTTCCTGAAAACTTAATTGAGGTTAAACCTTCAACATCATCATGTAACCACAAAAATGAACACAAAAACCTGGCTAAATTGCCACCAATAAAGCTGCCTACTTTCTCTGGTCAATTAAAAGACTTTCCGGGTTACATTGACTTATTTAATACTTTAGTCCATAGTCGGACAGATTTAAGTAATGTTGAAAAGTTTCAATATCTTGTCACTTCCCTTTCTGGGGAACCAATAAACTTAATTAGAGCATATCCTATTTCAGATGCTAATTATACAAGTGCTTATGAAGCACTGAGCAAGCGTTATACCAACAAGAGGTTTTTGGCTTTCTTATGTTGGGAACAAATTTGTAATTTGAAATCTATTAGTACAGCATCAGTGCAGAGTTTGCGTACTCTCTTAGATAGTTATGCTGAGAACCTTTCAATGTTAGACTCTTTAGGGTTGCCCACTTCTAAATGGGATTTTGTTTTATTTCATTCTCTTATAACTAAAATTGACAAACAATCTCGTGAAGCTTTTGAGCTTTCTTGTATAGACAGTGATATCCCACAATTTAGTCAGCTTCAAACATTTTTAGGAGATAGATGCAGTGCATTAGAGCGATCATGCCTAACAAATGTACCAACGTTATCATCAGCTCCCAATAGTCAAAGAAATAACAATCAAACCAAATCATATTCTATAAATAAAACCTCTTCGCTGGTAGCTCAAACGCCTAACATCGAATGCATAATTTGTAAAGAAAATAATTCTCTTATTAATTGTAATAATTTCATGTCTAAAACGCCACAAGAAAGGGCTCAACTTGCTAGACAACATAATCTTTGTTTAAATTGTTTACGTGCCAACCATAGCACTTCTAAATGTTTTTCAACCCGTTCATGCAAAAGTTGTAATCAACGTCATAATACTTTTCAATACACTTCCTCGAAAACTAGCTCTTATTGCACTACGATTAGGTTCGACATGCATCATATTTCGCACGCGTGCGGTAATAAGAATACAGCGTGCTGTAATATTATTACCGCACGCTGTAATCATAGAGCAGCGGTAATTCGATTAAAACTTATGAAATTAAAAAAAAAACACCACTGACTATTATAGAGCAGGCGTGTTTTTTTTTTAATCTCGCCATTTTGATCTGCGTCTTTACAGCGTAAATATTTTTTGAATATTTAAATTGTGTTTGTAAAAAGAATACTACTAATAAACGTAAATATTTTAAACAATTATTTACTTTTATGAACAAGTAAGCATATTTTTGTGTTCTTAATTAAAAAATATTTAAATTTTATATTTTTCCTGTGAGGCTGTTTGGCGGCTTTATACCTTTGCTTCTTTTTCAACCTGGCGAAATCAAACCGCGGAAAAAAAGTAAATTAAATCATAGTCTCATCAAATTTGTTGACAAAAACACATAACGTTTTTAGTTAATTTCTTCGAAAGTGTATTGAAAAACGTCGTTTGATACACGTGGGAATTTGTTATTGCATTTCTCGACCCCATGAACACCCTCGCCATACGGCTCGGGTGTTCAATCTGCCTCGAATGCAATAACAAACTTTCCGCACTTGTATCAAAATGTACTATTATTGCATTTTCCTAAGGAATCATTGACTAATGTTAATCAACAAACTTCCTCACAAGTCCATATGACTACAACAAATCAGACTGCAGATAGCGCTGAAAAGCAGGTTCTTACCCCTGTTACTACATTATCCAATATATCACGAGGCTTGGCTCCCACCTTTGTTTTACTTGCCACAGCTCAAGTCATGGTCAAGGATTGTAGCAACACTTATCAGAAGATTCGTGCTTTGCTAGATCCTGGTAGTCAGAGTCATATCATGAGCAGTGCTTGCGCACGTCGCCTTGGTCTGACTCGTTATAAATGCAACACACCGATGTCTGGTATTGGTGATGTTCCTACTAATTCAAGTAGTCGAGTTTTCCTTGAACTCTGCCCATTAGGCAATTCAGAAATATCTTTTAGTATGGATGCAGTAGTATTGGATAAAATTTGTGGTAATATGCCCACACATTCAATCAATCTCAATGATTTTCAACATATAGGAAATCTTAAGCTGGCAGATCCAGATTTTCATCAGTCTCGTCCCATCGATCTCTTAATTGGTGGAGAGATATTTCCCCAGATTTTGTTACCAGGCAAAGTTGATGGTGGCAGTCATTTGGCAACAGCCATTAACACAGTGTTTGGATTTATTCTCATGGGTAGGACCAAAGCAGCTGATCCCAGTGTTGAATCTCCTCCAGCATCTGTCAATCATGTATCACTGGATGCTAACTTGGACATTGCTGTCCAGAAGTTTTGGGACATAGATCATGTACCTACAGAATCAAAAGTTAATCAAGCAGCCTCCGCAGACGATGTTCGGTGTGAGGACATTTATAAGGCAACGCATAAACGTGATGCTGACGGTCGTTATATCGTTCAGTTGCCATTTCGAGATCAATCTCTTCCAATTTTTAGCGATTCATATAATACAGCGCTTCGGCGTTTTAAGCAGCTGGAAAAGCGCCTGCTTCAAAACCCTTCATTTGGGAACGAATATAAAGCACATATCATGGAATATTTAACAAGTAATCAGATGGAACGCGTTTCATCTGACGAGTGTCAGTCTCCTACCGCGTACTATATTCCACATCATGCGGTAGTAAAGCCTAGCAGTGTTTCCACTCGGTTGAGAGTTGTATACGATGCCTCGGCCAAGGATAAACTTGGAATATCACTCAATGACACTCTTTTAACTGGTTGTAAGTTGCAAGCAGATATCACAAATATTATTTTACGGTTCCGTCTTCACGCTATCGTCTTATCAGCGGATGTACGCCAAATGTACCGCCGAATTATCGTTACCCAAGAGCATAGGGATTATCAGCGTATTCTCTTCAGGTTTTCACCTGAAGAACCTATTCAAGAGTTTAGGATCAATCGCGTGACCTTCGGAGTCTCATCGGCACCATTTCTGGCCATCCGCACTATGCATCAACTGGCTCAAGACGAACAAGAGTCTTATCCAACCGCAGCTAAGGTTCTGCAAAAAGATCTCTACGTGGATGATGTAGTCACTGGCTGTAACACCGTAGAGCAGGCAATTCAGCTACAGCAAGAATTGACCGAAATTATGGCTGCTGGTGGTTTTGAGCTCAGAAAGTGGTCCAGTAATCATGTGGCTGTACTGCAAAATATACCAGAAGAACATAAATTGGTTCCAGATTTGACGTTCGACAGTGACACTCTCTTTGTCAAGGTTCTCGGGCTTGCCTGGAACGCTCATAAAGACGTTTTTAATTATCAAGTTAATCAAATTCCACGCGATTGTACCAAACGAACAATGCTATCAGAGCTTGCTCGCATCTATGACCCCATTGGTCTTCTCACACCGTTAACCTTTTTAGCAAAATTTCTTATTCAACGTTTGTGGTTACTAGGAACGTCATGGGATGAACCAGTACCCGATGATATTCACCTAACTTGGACGAAGTACACTAGCCAGTTATCCAATTTACAAAACCTTCACATTCCGAGACGTATTACTCACGCTCACGCATCAAGCTATCAAATTCATGGTTTCTGTGATGCCAGTGAGGCTGGCTATGCGGCAGTAGTATATCTTCGTTCCAATGTAAATCAAAATCATCATCAAGTCTGTCTTGTAAGTGCACGATCGCGGGTGGCACCAATAAAGCGTAGAACGCTGCCAAGACTGGAATTGTGTGGCGCTTCTTTGTTAGCAGACCTTATGCATTATATTATTAACTTATTTTCTAACATACTAAACATAGACGGCATATATGCATGGTCTGATTCCATGATCGTGTTGGCATGGATCAAATCTAATTCTAAAAATTTTAAAGTATACGTAGGCAATCGCATTGCTAACATACAGCGAAAATTACCTACTGCTGTCTGGAAACATGTACCAGGCAAGCAAAATCCAGCTGATTGTGCGAGTCGTGGCTTGCTACCTGACGAGCTCATCAGTCATGCCCTCTGGTGGTCAGGACCGGAGTGGTTATCATTATCTGAAAATCATTGGCCTAACGATACAATTCAATCATCTTGCGTCACAAGCAATGATGTACTATGCGAAAAGCGTACAACAGTTTTAAGTAACATAATCGATCTTGATCCCATCGATAATCTTCTTCAAAAATATTCATCACTTCGTAAAATTCAACGTATTTTAGCATATTGTAACAGATTTATCAGTGCCTTACGCAAAACCAAATATTCAAATAACTTAACTCAAGCTGAACTTCATTGTGCTCTTATGAAGCTTGTTAAACATGTTCAACATTCCGAATTCCAAAATGAAATTAAAATTTTATCAGCAGGGAAAACTTTACCTAAATCATTTAGAAAACTCAATCCATTTTTAGACCATTCCGGAGTTTTGCGGGTGGGGGGAAGGCTCTCTCGATCTGAACTCGATTATGAAACAAAACACCCAGCTCTACTTCCACGTAAACATCGCTTAACTAAATTAATTATACAATCAGTACATAATGATAATCTTCACCCTGGTTTACAAGCATTACAGTTTTTATTATTGCAAAATTTTTGGATATTGTCTCCTCGTCGAGCAATTCATCAAGTCCTATCGGATTGCTATAAATGTTTTCGCACAAGGCCAATTGCATTTGAGCCTAAAATGGCAGATTTACCAAAAGCACGTATTACTCAATTAAAAGCATTCCAAGCCGTCGGTTGCGATTACGCAGGTCCATTTAATATAACCTTGCAAAGATATCGTGGCACACGTACTACAAAAGCATATTTGTGTCTCATTGTATGCTTTGCTACAAAAGCGCTACATTTAGAGTTAGCTTCCGATATGTCCACCGACGCATTTTTAGCGGCATTACGCAGATTTATCGCCCGCCGTGGCAGGTGCAACGTAATTCATTCTGATTGTGGTACGAACTTTAAGGGTGCGGAGTCACAATTGGCCAATGTGATGAAATCAGCCTGTGAGTCTGAATACATTAAATTTAAATTCAACCCTCCAGGGGCACCACATTTCGGTGGACTTTGGGAGGCCGGTGTAAAGTCCGTAAAGACACATTTGTATAGAGTCATAGGTACTCAAATTCTCACATATGAGGAATTAAACACCTTACTTACACAGGTTGAAGCAGTACTCAATTCAAGGCCGTTATGCTCACTGAGCACTGATCCTAATGATGTATCAGTTCTGACACCAGGACATTTTTTAACGCAAGCACCCTTAACAGCGTTGCCAACGCCAGATTATTCAAACATTAAACTTAGCAGACTTAAGCGTTGGCAACTCGTTCAACGTATGCATCAGGACTTCTGGGCCAGATGGCATACAGAATATTTAACTAGTCTTTCACAAAGACTGAAGTGGACTAGGTCAACTGATCAAGCTCGCCTTGGTCAAGTTGTCATAATAAAGGACGAACAACAACCTCCGTTGCGTTGGCGTTTCGGAAAAATTATGAATCTTTATCACGGTCGTGATGGTATACCACGTTCTGCGACTGTCGAAACTGGACAAGGCGTAATTAATAGACCTCTTGTTAAATTGTGCCCCATCCCGGATGGTGGTAACTAATTTCAAAATGTTTCATTTAGGTAAATGTTCATTATCATTTCGTCTTATTTTTGTAACATATATGTAAAACATAATATTTATCTATTCCATCACACTCTTACACATCAACTTTAACATTAGGTGGACCTAGTCTTGGTATTTTTTCTTCAGTCTCAATAAATTTCGCCAGCGGGGGGGAATAATGTTAAAGTATTAAAAACACATCATCACAAAACCGGTAACTTAGTCTTTTTGCACAAGTTACCACATCCCTATTTCCCTTCCCGTCTCTATTTCCGGATCCTGCGCAGGCTCACTAGCGCCCAACACGCATATCGTCACTCTTCCGCTAAAAACTTCGAATCAAAACGACGGCTCGAGCCGGCTCCGTGAAAACCTCCAGAAACATTCAAGAAAGTGATAATTATCAATCAAGGGACGTCCCAGACTATCATTAACGTAGTGCACTGCGAAATAAACACTAAAAACGGGGTGAAGTGAATAAGAACAACAGCTCCACGGCCACGTGAGTACCCATCTTGTATTCCTTCTTTCCCCTTGTTTTTAGGCTATTTTACCGGTGGGTTTACAGTCATTTCGAAGGGATAAAACGATAACAGCCACCGACTTCAGAAGCTGATTTTTCTTCTGAAGTTTATTTTTCACTTTTTGGTGTTTTTGAAGTCGGTTGTTTTTTTTTGCAAAAAGTTTTTTATTTTTTCATTTTTAGTTGTAATATCTTATAGAAATACTATGACACCTAACCCTTAACCTTCAAGATTCCCTGATTATTGCTTTCAACTCCTAACCATTGAGGAGTATTACCTTCCATCATAAGCTCATCAACATGAAGTGATGACTGCTAGATGCGAATACTTGTATAGCGTCAGAAAAAGCACGAAACACGTAATATGTGCCTATGAAATTTGAGGGTTGCCCTCGATTTCTCTGGGATTCCATCATCAGGTCCTGGTTTCCATATCATGGTGGCCCTTGAAGTATCTCCGTTCCAATAAAAAAAGAATCATCAAAATTGGTTCATAAACGACAAAGTTATTCGCGGGTACACAAAATCAGGTAACATACCTACTTACATAAAAAAATGTGTATTGTACACATCTGCATACCCCCTCAGAGCATACAGGCGTGATGTTACGTCATGATAATGTATATTCAATAAACAACCAAGCGATTCCAGCAATTACGACAGATTTGCCGTCTATTTTTGAAGAGTTCCATTGTATATCTCCAAAGATAAGCGCCAGATCTTCACCAAATTAATGGGACCACCTCAGGAGTATACTCTTTCAAATAAAAAAATAATTTTGAGAATCGGTCCACAAATGGGGCAGAAATCAGGTAACATACCTACTTAAAAAAAAAAAAAATACATACACACGAACATATAACCTCCTCCTTTTTTGAAGTCGGTTAAAAAGGAAGACCCCAAGGTAACCCCCCCAAGGTATCCTCCTATGGTAACATTGGTAACTAATCTTATGGATCAGAAGGGTATTTATTTTTCTTAAAGAAACGACAAAGTAACCTCGAACTATTTATTTTTAAATAGCACATCACAAAACCAACACAGTTACGAAAACATTAAGAAACAGTCATAGCTATAACCACAGGTCCCAATAGACGTCTGTTGCAGTCGAGCGCCCGAGCAAAAGTGAGCGCGCTCTGAGCGTGCGGTGCGCCGGTTGATATGCTCTGTCGCCCGTTCCATTCGCTGCGTCGTCACGAACATGCGATATTTCTACCCTCCGCCTGAGGAAATATCTAACACGGCCGTTCCTGACAGCTGAACGACCTCGTCAGCTTGGCTCACTGGCACCGAATGCTGATCCTCGCTCGCTTCGTCCATCCTGCACAGATACGCTGTTCAGCGTCTGATCATCACTTGTTTGGACCTCATTGGTAGACTCGTCATCTAAAACATAACAAAACCAAAACTTGAATGAGGTATTCAGAAAGTTTAAACTTTTAACTGCCCATTGTAATGAAATTACTAGCAATCGCACCAAAATAGGCAGCAGTCTGTAAATTGTATCACCAATGAAAGAGTTCGCGACCTCAATCATTACCGAAACAACCACAACATCACCTGGTAACCATCTATCGGGTTTCCAGATAGCCAAATATCGATGCCAAAATCAAACAAAATTGCCACAATGTCGGTGGCAAACAGATATAGCTGTTGATGAAAAAGCTCTTTTTAACAACACTCATCTCAACAGCGAATAACTTAAAGCGACTAGCTTCGCTTAGCATAGCCTAGCCTACGCGTAATAGGTGTGAAACATACAAATATCCAAACCAACCACCCGGGGCGGGACTTGTCGGAAGATCGCCACCTCACGACTCGCTAGAGACCTACGTGAGGCATAACTTTGCGTGTGTGAATTGGTTCACATACAAGTACGCTTTCAAACCAATCCCATATACATCACCCATTAACATGATACCAGTCACCAGATGTAGAGGTGAGGTGCGGTTGCAGCCAGCCTTGCCATGTTTAGGGCAACTTGTATCTTCCATGATGCATCGGACCAACATTGGTCACCTCGACACGCAACATATCGAGTACCATCCGGCAGCATCATTCACATCAGATCCATCTGTCACAACCTGACCATCATTTTCTTGTGTCATCACTAGGTTCACCATCACCAGACTGGTCGTAATCATCTGCAAAGTAACAACAACACATACTGTACATTTGTTTTCTTGCGTCACTTATGTGTCTGAAGCCATAGAATAGTAAGCACTCGAACTGATGTTGTTAAGTACGCGATAGTGAGCGTGCACTCCCACTATCAGGTACCCAACTAACTAACAGTAGGGTTTTTTTTTTTGTGAAATGTAAATTTAAAAACCTCAGACTAATAAATAGTTCAAAATCAGTGATTCTAAGCATTAAAAAGTAAATGGAACTAAATGGCATTCCAAGCAATGGAATTCCGGACTCCCATTGTCCACCCAATGGGAGTCCGGAATTCCATTGCTTATACTAGCCAAGATAAATAGATAGTAGTGAAGCAGTAATATACTTAACTAGAACAGAAGCCATGAACCGGAGGTCCAGGCCTATCAGAAGTCATAAGCCAGAGGCTCAGACCAAACAGAAGCCATGAACCGGAGGTCCAGGCCTATCAGAAGTCATAAGCCAGAGGCTCAGACCAAACAGAAGCCATGAACCAGAGGTCCAGCCCAAACAGAAGCCATAAGCCAGAGGCTCAGACCAAACAGAAGCCATGAACCAGAGGTCCAGGCCAAACAGAAGCCATAAGCCAGAGGCTCAGACCAAACAGAAGCCATGAACCAGAGGTCCAGGCCAATCAGAAGTCATAAGCCAGAGGCTCAGACCAAACAGAAGCCATGAACCAGAGGTCCAGGCCAAACAGAAGCCATAAGCCAGAGGCTCAGACCAAACAGAAGCCATGAACCAGAGGTCCAAGCCAATCAGAAGTCATAAGCCGGTGGCTCAGACCAAACAGAAGCCATGAACCGGAGGTCCAGGCCAATCAGAAGTCATAAGCCAGAGGCTCAGACCAAACAGAAGCCATGAACCAGAGGTCCAGGCCAATCAGACAGAAGTCATAAGCCAGAGGCTCAGACCAAACAGAAGCCATGAACCAGAGGTCCAGGCCAAACAGAAGCCATAAGCCAGAGGCTCAGACCAAACAGAAGCCATGAACCAGAGGTCCAAGCCAATCAGAAGTCATAAGCCGGTGGCTCAGACCAAACAGAAGCCATGAACCGGATGTCCAGGCCAATCAGAAGTCATCAGCCAGAGGCTCAGACCAAACAGAAGCCATGAACCGGAGGTCCAGGCCAATCAGAAGTCATAAGCCAGAGGCTCAGACCAAACAGAAGCCATGAACCAGAGGTCCAGGCCAAACAGAAGCCATAAGCCAGAGGCTCAGACCAACCAGAAGCCATAAACCAGAGGTCCAGGCCAATCAGAAGTCATAAGCCAGAGGCTCAGACCAAACAGAAGCCATGAACCAGAGGTCCAGGCCAATCAGAAGTCATAAGCCAGAGGCTCAGACCAAACAGAAGCCATGAACCGGAGGTCCAGGCCAATCAGAAGTCATAAGCCAGAGGCTCAGACCAAACAGAAGCCATGAACCAGAGGTCCAGGCCAAACAGAAGTCATAAGCCAGAGGCTCAGACCAAACAGAAGCCATGAACCAGAGGTCCAGGCCAAACAGAAGTCATAAGCCAGAGGCTCAGACCAAACAGAAGCCATAAGCCAGAGGCTCAGACCAAACAGACGTCATAAGCCAGAGGCTCAGACGTTTGCATGTCTTCACTACAATTAAGTAGCAGTTGACGTGCAGTGCCGCGCTCGACCAAGTCAAGTCGCGCCAGCAGCCGGAGCCATGCGCTCGACCAAGCCAGTAGGTCGCGCAGTTGGCCTGCAGCGATGCGCACGACCATCACGCGCTCATGGCGCTCAACTGCGCCAGGAAGTGGCTCTGACAGCCTGCTGCGACTCGCTCAGCCACGCCTGTAAAGCGCGCTGCAACCCTGGAGCGACACGCTCAACCGCGCCAGCAAGGCGCGCTGGCACCGTGGAGTGCCACGCGCAACAGCGCCAAAAGGGCGCGCTGGCACCGTGGAGTGCCACGCGCAACAGCGCCAAAAGGGCGCGCTGGCACCGTGGAGTGCCACGCGCAACCGCGCTAGCAGGGCGCGCTGGCACCGTGGAGTGCCACGCGCAACAGCGCCAAAAGGGCGCGCTGGCACCGTGCAGTGCCACGCGCAACCGCGCTAGCAGGGCGCGCTGGCACCGTGGAGTGCCACGCGCAACAGCGCCAAAAGGGCGCGCTGGCACCGTGCAGTGCCACGCGCAACCACGCTAGCAGGGCGCGCTGGCACCGTGGAGTGCCACGCGCAACAGCGCCAAAAGGGCGCGCTGGCACCGTGGAGTGCCACGCACAACAGCGCCAACAGGGCGCGCTGGCACCGTGGAGTGCCACGCGCAACTATGGCAGTAAGGCGCGCAGGCACCCTGGAGGGCGTGTGTCACGCCAGTAGGGCGCGCATGCAGTCAGGAGCGACACGCTCAACAACGCCAGTGGAGCACCCTGGCAGCCTGCGGCCACGTGCGCGTTCACGGCGTCACTGTAGCGCAGCCCTGGCAACCACTGCTGCGAGACCAGGCAGCAGCGTTGCGTTGCGTAACACACGCCACAGTACGTCTACGTGTAATGATTATTCTGCAAACAAACAAATCTACAAAAGAATTTTGTTACACTCGGTCACTCCTGACCAAACTTTAGTTTTGTTGAGTTTGATTAAATCAAACGTGGTTACACTCGGGAAAAACATCAATCACGCCACGGCTCTTTAATCAGAAAATCAGGTGCACAGTGAATCACAACGTTGCCCCACACCAGGAATTCCTCCTGCATCATGGGTGTGCACACAAACATTCAAACCCACAAACACAAATAACAAGACCCGGAACAACCATCTGTTGGCCATACAAAAATTTGTACCGTGCGGGGATCAAACCCACTACAGTTCCTTGACGATATTCAACCGCAACAAGGACTTTCGGGCATAGCCTGCATACGTAGTAAATTTATTCGAATTCGTACTAATAACGTCATATAGCACAGTGGCCATATCAAGTTAACACGGACACAATGACCAAAATACGGGTTAAAAAATTAGTCCACGTTCTGTTATTGGTTACCCAATCTTTAAGCCACGTCTTAGCACCACCATGAAAATAACCACCAATGCGTCCGAGGCATTGTCGATTGCCCCAGTGACTTCATAAACACACGCACACAACATAACATCACGCCTGCAATCCCCGAAGGGTTAGGCAGAGGTACTCAGTATACTGAGTACCTCTGCCTAACCCTTCGGGGATTGCAGGCCCCCCCTTCCCCTTCCCCTTCTTTTGTAACTGGCGAGATGTGGGTATACCCACATCTCGCCAGTTATGTTAAGTCCCATGTAATAAGGGCAAAGCTATTGCCACCAACCGGGCACAAATTCAGACAATAAAACTTTGTCCGATCCGAGAATCGAACCCAGAACCTTCATGTTCACGCGGTGTGCACTCGCGATCCGTAAGCTGACCACAATATAATTAACACGTGGGTGTTAACCCGAAAACGCATAAGAACACTGACACTTCGATTAATACGTGGTTAGAGGTTACTTTGAAACGAAACGTTTTACTGCAAAATAGATGGCAAACGGTCAAAGACGCGTGTAAGCGAATCCCACTTCTGATCTTATGGATCAGAAGGGTATTTATTTTTCTTAAAGAAACGACAAAGTAACCTCGAACTATTTATTTTTAAATAGCACATCACAAAACCAACACAGTTACGAAAACATTAAGAAACAGTCATAGCTATAACCACAGGTCCCAATAGACGTCTGTTGCAGTCGAGCGCCCGAGCAAAAGTGAGCGCGCTCTGAGCGTGCGCCGGTTGATATGCTCTGTCGCCCGTTCCATTCGCTGCGTCGTCACGAACATGCGATATTTCTACCCTCCGCCTGAGGAAATATCTAACACTAATATATAGTCCTCCTGACCGTTTTTCGGCCATGGCGGCCAATCTCAGCGGAGATTAGCCATCTGCGCGGGAGATATTATATAGTGCACAAGTGTGTGCGCAGGCACAAGTGCACTCTCTGTTCCCTTTCTCTCATAGTCCGATGGGACGGCAATCCGACACGACCGGAGAGGGATCAGGCGCAGGACCAACGGCTTAACGTGCTTGCCGAGGCACGGGGGTATTATACCGCCAACTTCCAAACTCCGGGCTACTACTGGGAAATTTCTAATCAAAAACCCAATAGCACTTTTTGTCCGACCCGGGAATCGAACCCAGGACCTCACGCTCAGCAGTCGCGCTTGCGACCACTAGACCAACGAGGCAGTGACTAATACACCCTATACGTATACCTACCTACTTTATCGCCAGTAACTAGATGAACCATCACTAGTTTTAAACTAAGCACCCTAAAATAGTTAGTACCTGTATTTGAAAGCCTTTTCATAGGACAAGCGACCCGGACCTCTAAGTTATCCCATCTGTGATCTGTCACCCGGAAACTGGCAAGGGAGCTATACATGCTTATTTGTTTGGAACATAAACATCATATTATGAAGTAGTAAATAGGCCCTTTGGCGACATTCGAATTTTGTTTACGAAGTTTTGTTGATCTATGGAGAAACTATACCGGGCTTATTATTAACCCCCGACGCAAAAACGACGGGGTGTTATAAGTTTGACGTGTCTGTCTGTCTATGTGTGTGTCTGTCTGTGGCATCGTAGCTCCCGAACGCATGAACCGATTTTGATTTAGTTTTTTTCGTTTGAAAGGTGAATTAGTCGAGACTGTTCTCAGTTATGTTTGAAGAAAATCGGTCCAAGATGGCCGCCGCCACAAAATGTCGGATGACATATTTGTTCACAACTCCTGTCAATATGGGTATCAAATGAAAGGGCTTGATTAGTAGAATACTATACACTGTGACAAATTTCAAATCCAAGATGGCTGCTGCCACAAAATGGCGCATTACATATTTTTTCACAACTCCATCATTAAGGGTAGGTATCAAATGAAAGGGCTTGAATAGAAGAATACGTTTTTTTTACGTTTAAGTTTGTTTTTACAACTCCCTCAATATGGGTAGCAAAAAAATGAAAGGAATTTGTATAATAATGCACACTATATTGGAAGGGAATGAGGAATATAAACTAACGAGATTAAGTAGGAGTGATAATTGAAGGAAAAAGGAATAAATGATAACGTTACGACTGACAGGGCAGAATGAAAGAAAATAACGTGTTGTGCCGACCCCAAATGACATGGGATAAGGGTAGGAAGATGATGATGATGAGATTAAAACAAAAATGCTTGAACATTGATTTTTTGACTTACTCCCTTTATATCAAGCTTGGTCAAAGTTTGATTTAAAGGCGGTAAAAGTGGCGAAGCAATGTTTAATCTTTATTGGGTCGGGGTTTTTTTTTAATTTTTTTAATTTAATTACTTGTTATTGTTATTGCTAGCCCATATTGTCCCACTACTAGGATAAAGCCTCCCTCCTTTCCTTTCAACGGTCATACTAGGCTTACATAAAATAAAATACACAAAGTGGAGGCATTTATAAATACGTTTTATCCGGCTTATTTCGGTAATCTTAATCTAGCAGCACGTGGAGATTGTTTTTTTTCTCACAAATTCGAAAATCGTTGTCGGTGGACCTGATTTACATTTAAAATAAAACATCATGACATGGGCGCACAATGGCCCCCGGGCGAACATTACAGAAATATATAAACTGGATTTAAACGCATTTAGGGTAACATAAATACGGTTGAATATATTTCCATTATAATAAGAAAAAGCAAAACAATGTCGTATCTACTTATTAAAAATCATAAATACAGTATGTATATATTCTCCGTTAGACAACGCTATAGCTAACTAGAATATTAGAATCATTTTATACTTGAGAATTTGTTTATATCACATAGGTGAACACTAAGCAAAGGATTTCTGATAATTCACTCCCCGAGGGTGTAAGTTTATATGGAAGATTTTGACGAAATCCATCGGCATTAATCTTCCAAATATCCTTTCAGGCACACGACTTGTTATCAACCAAACAAAAGCATCCAGTTTACTGGAATTTCGTGTGTTTGTTTTGACGGTATTTTTAGACGGTAAGACACTAAGTAAAACACAAATTCATGTAGAAGCTTAAATACTTAAAACAAACTAACTAGGTAGGTACCACATATATATACGTACCCCTCATGTTCTTTAATCTACTTCAAAACAGTCGGAAAATTTTCGGCGAAATGAAAATGTAAACCGATTTGCACTCTGTAAAGTGCACCCTGTACAGTTCACATAGGGGTTAAAAGTCAATTAAAACTTTGCTGGGCATTTAAAAAAACAGTTTTGTGTAAGTGGATTTTGCATGACTGAAATGTATGTATGGCATGAGTTGAAATGTGAAGTGCAATTCAGGTTTTTAGAACTATACTAATGTGCCTAATGTGCCAGTTGTTTTTTTTTTGTAGTTTTGCATGCGTAGAAGTAATTAATTAATAATATAAAAGTAGATTTAAAATCAGCTTACTATTTAGTCTGTTAATACTAACTTTAACTATTCTTCAAGACGCTTAAGTAAGGCAAGTTCCAAGATAGGATGAATAAAATCTTTTATGAGCTAAAATAAAATGAATGATAGATATTATTGGTTGAATAAAATTTAAGGTATCTTATGGAAGCGAAAGCGTTTCAGATTCAGTACAGTCTTAATAAAGATTTTATCAATACTATTCGAACTGGGGCGGTGTGTGGGATGACCATAACTTTTAATTCGCATAAAAATGTACAAGGAAATCGTAACTGTGAGTGTTCTCTAACAACGATACCCTCTAAAATTGTTAGAAAGCGGAGCTCACAGCATGCTGCATTTTAATCCACGGACATGTTTTTTAACCCTCGAGGATCGCGACGTGAAAATCCACAATTTGTTGGTACGGCTTTTCGAATACGGTTTTTCTAAAGGTTTTATTCAGATATAAAAACGGTTAGGAATTTCGCAAACGATAAAAGAGGTCGGGTATTCCGAGGATAGCTTAGTAGTGCGGAATACTGAAAAAAGAAAAGCTTCACGTTCTCTTCAACATTTTTACATTTTACACATATCTACTGCTAGTAAATAAACATTTGATGGGTCCGCGGTCCTTTTGGTAGTTTAGGTTCCTTTGTTTCCTCGTGTGACGAAATGTCTAATATAAAATGAGAAAGCTACAAAATATAGGACTAAAGACTGTCACTGACAGAAACGCCGCTGTCATGGCACGAAGTGACAAGGGGACTGACACAAACAAATATTACTACAATACATGTATTGTTGACATGGAACAATAGGTATACGAGTAGTAAGTATCATCTCCGTCTCCGTAATAAAAAACTAAACGGAATTGAAATGGGGACGAAATGGCAGAAAATGAGTTGAGTAATAGACCGTCGCTGACCGAGTTTAAACCTTAAGTACTTGGAGCTGTACAAATTACGACGAGGCGCACTAAATGAGCGACATTTTATTAAAAAACCGGCCAAGAGCGTGTCGGGCCACGCTCAGTGTAGGGTTCCGTAGTGTCCCGTACGTCACAATAAACTCACAAGTGTTCCCACTTATGAGTTTAAAGGTGGTTTTTTTTTTTCAAAATGATTTTCCACTAACCAATGAAACTTGACCTCTGGATTGTATAGGCGCTGATACGATTCAGGGACCAAATTATATTGGTTAACTGCTGTTTCCATCTGTTGTTTCCATCCAAGTTCAAAATGATTTTCCTAGAAAGTCCTTATAAAGTTCTACTTTTCAGATTTTTTTCATATTTTCTAAACTTATGGTTCAAAAGTTAGAGGGGGGGGGGGACACATTGTTTTTTACTTTTGGAGCGATTATTTCCGAAATTATTGACATTATCAAAAAATGATTTTAGTAAACCCCTATTCATTTTTAAATACCTTTCCAACAATATATCACACGTTAGGGTTGAAATTAAAAAAAAAATCACTTCCTACTTTACATATGGGGGGGCTACCCTAATAAAACATTTTTTTCCAATTTTTATTTTACCACTTTGTCGGCGTGATTGATACGCATATTGGTACCAAATTTCAGCTTTCTAGTGCTAACGGTCACAGAGATTAAGCGAGGACGGACAGACGGACAGACGGCCAGACGGACAGACAGACATGGCGAAACTATAAGGGTTCCTAGTTGACTACGGAACCCTAAAAACGACGTTAAACTTGTGCTTAGGTATACTTACCTAAGTTGAGCTACTTACTTGCTACTTGCGTGGGTGTATTTCGTTTAAAATCAGTTGAAATTATATAAATGGCGCATACTCATTTAAAAGCATTGAAGTAATTATTTACCCATTTACTATAGAAACGCCGCGACAAGACCGCGCCTTCGCTTCGACGTAGTAATACGTTACTGAACGATTTGCGTGTTGACCACAATGCAGCAAACACATAGGCAACGTATTGCAAACCCCTATCAGCTTCGAACTATCGAGAACAATCAAACATCATTAATCAAAGCGTCAAGCGTCAACCAAATAATAGTGGCAAAGGACCACGTTATCCGGTCTTGCGATACGCAACGGTACAATAAAATTGTTCTATTGCTAAATTTCAAATGCAATGTTTACTACCTCTGTAGTTGTATTTTGTATTTCGAACTAGGGTTGTTCGACTCATGTAGAATTAATTGCTGGTGGTCATGCAAGCGGCAGTGTAGCGTTGAATCAACAGCTGTGTTGAGTTCATACCATAGATAGAAATCTATGACAAATCGTGGTAATTTATCAATGTGTAGTTTTGTGATTGAAGTGTTTTTACCAATATACTTTTAATACACGACTAGTTAGTTACATATTAAATTGAAAATGAACAAAACACCGCCTCAAATAAAATATTTACCTATCTTCAATTTTTTTCCCAATAGTCGTATGTTTCACACGAAATCCAAATTCATAGGTATTGTGGTAGAGTTAGACATATGAGGCATAAAGTTTTTTTCATAGCTAAGTTTCAACATTTTCCAAGAATGTGCGTTCCATGTAACATCCATTAGATCTAGTTATACATTTCCAATGTCTGATTCTTCTCATGTTTCGCGGCATTTTTCCTGGTAACACGACAGCGCGGAGCTAAGCACTTATTTTTCATGTCATGTTCAATTTACAAGTTAGTAAAAAATGATACCGAAAAGGTTCTGTTTTAGTAAACTGGCTTTTGAATGACTATAATATCAGTTGCGTATCTTACCTTCGTGACACTTGATGGACAGGCGTAGAAAGAGGTCGAACGAGATTTCTTTGCGATAGTTGTAAGATACGGGAAATGATGATAAGGATACAGTTCACCAATTTTCTGCTATTAAAATGTTGGTGCTACCAGACGGCTATAGTTTGAGGTCCGATCTACATAACATAACATAGTGCCTTTAATCCCCGAAGGGTTGGGTAGAACTGGGCGTACTATAGTATACCCACATTTCGAGTTGCATGTTATAGGCGGTGATCATAATGTCATCAATCGGGCGCACATCCAAACTCCGTGACTGCTATTGCGAATTTCCTGATGAAAAACCCAATAACACTTTGCTCGACCTGGCATTATACCCAAAAACCCATGCACTGCAGGCGCATTAGACCAACAGGCAGCAGGGTCAAATCAAAAGTCCACTATATGTTTTTCTAGTGATATAATATGTAAGGTATAAAGAAGTATACATTGTTTGTTATGGAATGGTCAAACCTTGTTTATAAACTTCCATAGTAATCAGATCGGTGGCTAACACTTTCAAAAGACTACCGACGAACAATCAATAGTCCTTCGATTGCCACTTAGAACAGATTGATTTGAAATTGAGTTTCAAAGAAATTACGAAAAAGGCCTTTTAGTTTTAAAAGCTAAGCCGAAGTAGAATTTTGGTACACGGCTGTAAAATTGCTTTTGAACATGACTTTCTGCGATGCTTTACAGCTTTTTTACACAACACAGCGTATAAAATAATAATAAAATACCGGAGTAAAAATAAAGTTTTTTGACCTCCTTTTCCCTTATAGTTATTAAATTTTTCAACCTCATTTCGCTGTATTCAGTTTGAGGCAAAATGAATAGATATTCATGTAGTTAAAAATATATATAAATAACATACTGTGAAAAAAACTATACTTATTCAGGTTCATTTTATAATGGTGTCATAACACCCAGCATGAGCGTTTTAAAGTTCTTGCTATGTCAATTTACCACGTGCTTTATAATTATCATTATTTGTAAATGAAAGTTAAGTTTATTTATTTATTTTTTCATGACAGTGGTCATTATCCAACAAAACACCGCCTCGCGTAAAATTTTAATCTACAATTTGTTCCCCAATATTTTTTAAACGATTATCATAATCGAATTTTTTACACGAAATCCAATTTCTTTCCCATAAATTGTGGCTCATGACAAAAATTAATAGACGTCGAAGTGTGCTTTATTGAAAAGCTTCGAGAGTGCAATTTGCCCCAACACTCGAAGGTAAGTACGGAGTTTTAATGGACAATCATGAACCGAATTTAGAGGGACCTATAAAACAAACAGTTAAGTGATCTATATACTTTTTTATGTTTCTGTTTAGCTCCTAAACTTCGTTATCACGGCTACACTTAGACCGAAATTAGACTGAAAGCGATAAACGAAACTAAATTGAATTTGTGTATAGCCTCTAAGAATTCTGTGAAGCTGTTAATTGCTTGCTCAGAATGACTTGTGTATGTGAGTTTTGTAAATCCTTTACTAATTTTGTAACTTACGTGTTCATACTGAATGCGATTTTAACTAAAAATAGCATTTGGATGAGTAAGCGTTCTCACATAGACATGTATAATATCAACATGTATACTAGGGCGCCTAATTGTCTTATTTGGTCGTTGTATATGTAAGTATTAACTATGTAGTCTTTCGACCTTCAGCAAGTGTATTCTCCATGTTCAGGTAGGCGTGAATTATCGGGTATGGAGGCGGTATTTCAATAAAATCACAATTGTCACAATCACTGCACTTATAATTCTCAATAATTGAACCAAATGTCTCACAAAATAACTATCTAAGCTAAAGTACACTTAGACTAAAATATAACGTCCACCGAGCACGTGGTTGCGTGCGCACTCGACCACGCTCCAAAGTGAACTGATCGTTTTTACAAGATGGCCGCCACACCAGCGCTCGGTGTTCGTTTTTGGAATTAAATTTGTACAGGATGTCAATTGACAGTCTAGAAAAGCGGAAGCGCCGACACGGCCAATCCTGACAATCGCACGACCTCGTGCGTGTGGTGTCGCGCATCCATAGCTTGCGACGTTACTCCTCCCGACGGTCCGATGAACAGAAAAGAGTACACGTTAACATAAGCTCGGCTTTTCCTGACCAATAGCAATGCCGCAACATTAACCAGGCTTGCTAGGCTTCTCCTTCTTTCTTGAGTAGCGTGGCCCGGGCGTGCGAGGCCCTTTCAACCAGGTTTGTCAATACCAAAAGCGTGGCCCGGGCGTACGAGGCCCCTTCAACCAGCTTTACCAATACCCAAAGCGTGGCCCGGGCGTACAAGGCCCCTTCAACCAGCTTTACCAATACCCAAAGCGTGGCCCGGGCGTACGAGGCCCCTTCAACCAGCTTTATCAATACCCAAAGCGTGGCCCGGGCGTAAGAGGCCCCTTCAACCAGCTTTAACAATACCCAAAGCGTGGCCCGGGCGTACGAGGCCCCTTCAACCAGCTTTACCAATACCCAAAGCGTGGCCCGGGCGTACGAGGCCCCTTCAACCAGCTTTAACAATACCCAAAGCGTGGCCCGGGCGTACGAGGCCCCTTCAACCAGCTTTAACAATACCCAAAGCGTGGCCCGCAACCAGCAACCAACCAGCCACCACCAACCAGCAACCAGCTTTACGCTACGACACTAAAATAGACAACACGTAACTCTACTTAAGACTACTTACTTCGGTGTACTTGAGCCCGTTCTACAACCATAATGGAGTCGTCTTCTGAGGCCGAGAGAGTGTCAGAACCAGCAGCCAAAGTCTCTTCGCTGGGATTGCTCACATAGCAAACTTCAACACGTCGCTCGCTATTTGCCTCTGCTGCAGGCTGCAGGCACTGCTTGGTCAGCCTGCCGCGCCGCCGCGCTGCCAACCACGCGCCGCCAAGCCAAAGTAAATTCTCAGCGCACCGTGACGTCATCGCACCATTCTTCGTATTTTCTTCAGCTCGAGTGAATCCCGGTTCTGATGTCGCATCCGGGTCTTCGCGATCGTCATCACCATACGGGGCACTCCAGACTATAAGCAGCTCCTTAAAATCGCTCCATTTCATCCCAGGACAAGATATGGACGACAGCCATGACGAAACTTCTCCCATGAGTCTCGTGGAATTCGCTGCGTCCCCTGTAGGCGCGCCACAGCGCCGGTTGCACGGCGCTGCTGTCTTCACAGCACCCCGGCGGTCCATCCCCGCCAGGTGAGACCAACGGTTACCCGGAGGAGGCCCAGCGGAGGACGACCAGCGACGGAGGTGCCGACTTACGACGCACCTACAGTGGATGTGTGACTCCCGTTCGTCCCGTTTCTCCCATGAGTGCGCGGTTCAAAGCACCAACGATGCACCTTGACTATTCGGATCGATAACACACATGTCGGCTGTTGCTAACCAAGCACGCGGGACAATATTCCGTTTTTCAGAGTCAAAATGCGGTAGTCGAATATCCGTACTCGCAAAAGGTGTCTTCATTGCTTGCACAATAGCCATAAAGTTTTTGTTTAGCTGCTCGAACAGAAAACACCACATTTCCGTTTCTATGTCGCTTTCAGACGAACGCGCATTGTCTTTACACTTTTCCGGCCTAGTACTGTCACTTACACTATGTGGGCGTTAAAGTTACATCGCACTTCTGATGTAGTCTTTCGACCTTCAGCAAGTGTATTCTCCATGTTCAGGTAGGCGTGAATTATCGGGTATGGAGGCGGTATTTCAATAAAATCACAATTGTCACAATCACTGCACTTATAATTCTCAATAATTGAACCAAATGTCTCACAAAATAACTATCTAAGCTAAAGTACACTTAGACTAAAATATAACGTCCACCGAGCACGTGGTTGCGTGCGCACTCGACCACGCTCCAAAGTGAACTGATCGTTTTTACAAGATGGCCGCCACACCAGCGCTCGGTGTTCGTTTTTGGAATTAAATTTGTACAGGATGTCAATTGACAGTCTAGAAAAGCGGAAGCGCCGACAACTATTATTTTTAATTACTATTTTTGTTTTTTGTATACTAGTATTGTGTACATAACCAGTCTATTTGAAAAATAAATATCACCTGGATTATTAGGTTTGTAACAATATTTTGATAAAAGAGTGTCCATGGAGTTTCTTGCTTTCTCTTTTCCATGGAGAAGTATAATTGTGTACAGAGATATCATATCTCTATGAGGAATCTTTCCTCTCTCTCTCTTTATTTGTTATTTCTTTTCTTCTTCTTTTTTATGTATGTACATGCCAGTCCCGTTGGACCTTATAACGTAACACGAAATAACACAAACTTAATAAAACTATAAGTAGCTGCGAAGTAAGGTGTCGACAAAATATGAAGAAACAAATAAACATCATATACATAAAGCTCAAGCTATACCGTAAGTAGGTCCTCTCTAGCAGACTAAAATCTGACACAGATGATAAATCTTGCTTCACGTTCTTGCTGACTAACTTTTGCACATTGGCTATGCTCCTTAAGATATGTGGTATCTTTGGTACAGCAATTAAAACTAGCTCATTCAGATTTGGTTATTTTGTCGTCATGGTATGTTACAGGTAGTCAGTGATCTGAAAGTTTGACGTATTACCAAGGGTTATTATTATTAGTTATTATTTGGGTTGTGAAGGTTAGATTGACAGTCGCTCCATGTTAAGAATGGTATTCAGCTGCAGCATCCGGTTACACAACATAGTTACGAAAAGGCAAAGATGAATTACAAACTAGCTCTTTCAGTTTTTTTTTTTTTGTCGTCATAGTATGTTGGAATAGTTCAACATTTCCCGACCAGATGCAGTTACAGACCAACCCACGTCTCTATTACAAGTTTCTCTCCGTTTCAAAATTAAAACCAGTCTAACACACACCGCACGTTTCGAATCGCTAATTTCAAACAATTGATTTAAACCGCTGCTACAAACTTAATCAAAACACTGAACCGTAAAGCCGTAAACCGACGCGTAGTTTGTAGTTTCCATTTGACATGAGAGGCAATCGCTGCGGTCTGGCCGAATCGATACGAACAACCTGCCCCTATGACGGACGTGACTCGGCTACGAATCGCACACTTGAACCGATTGAGACGGTGTCCTATTAACTGGCAATTAATTTTGTAACTAACTGTACTTGTTTAGGTAAGGTGTATGTGATCACTAGTAGATATCTAAAACAAATAAAAGAAAGGCAGACCAAGTGGTTTCTTGTTATTGAGTCAGTGTTAAATAAATCGGGACGAGCAGATTTTTTTCAAAATAATCGGAGCGCAACTAAGAAAATTGAACTTTATCTGGATTGCATAGCATGCATGTCAGAATGCCCTTTTAGATTTTCCCAATTGGATAAGGACTGTGCATAATTTTCTACTACATCATCATCTTCCTACCCTTTTTTTTTTTTGGTGGGTGGTAAATCATCGAATACCCCCCCGCTCTTGGGCAGAGCGAAGGGGAGTGTCAGACTTCTACTGACTAAAAACCAAACCCATGTTCCTTCTTCGCCCTTGTGTCGGAGCCGCGTTAACCTTTCGATAATCCACAGCCCCGACGGGAATCCACAGCCCCGACGGGAATCCACAGCCCCGACGGGTCATCTTCCTACCCTTCACCCATATTCTTACAGGTCGGCGCAATGCGTTTTTTCTTCATTCTCCTCTGTCAACCGCCAAGCTATCAATTAGTCCTTCAGCTTTCATATCCCCCATACAATCAATCCATCGCTTGGTCTTTCATCATGTTTATACTTGAGACATAATAGTTCGAGGGACTAAATAAGTCTTTAACCCGAGGTAAACACTGTGCTTTTCATTACGAATACAAGGAAAGTTGATGGGAATAGGCTTGCGCCCAATTACCTAAATCGAAAGAATCTATTGGTTTCACACAGGACAAATAAAAATTACAAAATAATTAAAAAAGTAAACAGAGAAACACTTAAAATTGGTTAAATATAATCGGTGGATGACAATAGGCTTGCTCCTAATTACATCGGTTGATGGCAATAGGCTTGCTCCTAATTACATCGGTTGATGGCAATAGGCTTGCTCCTAATTACATCGGTTGATGGCAATAGGCTTGCTCCTAATTACATCGGTTGATGGCAATAGGCTTGCTCCTAATTACATTGGTTGATGGCAATAGGCACACTCCTAATTATATCGGTTGATGGTAATAGGCTTGCTCCTAATTAAATTGTTTGATGGCAATAGGCTTGCCCCCAATTACATCAGTTGATGGCAATAGGCTTGCTCCTAATTAAATTAGTTGATGGCAATAGGCTTGCTCCCAATTACCTAAACCGGTGGATGGCAATAGGCTTGCTCCTAACTACATTGGTTGATGCCAATAGGCTTGCCCCTAATTACATCAGTTGATGGTAATAGGCTTGCCCCCAATTACATCAGTTGATGGTAATAGGCTTGCTCCTAATTACATTGGTTGATGGCAATAGGCTTGGTCCTAATTACATCAGTTGATGGCAATGGGCTTGCTCCTAATAACATTTGTTGGTGGCAATAGGCTTGTACCTAATCACGTCAGTTGGTGGCAATAGGCTTGCTCCTAATTACATTGGTTGATGGCAATAGGCTTGCTCCCAATTACATCAAATAATTTGACAGCTGTCAGTAGAAAGCGATTCTCCCTAGGGCTGAAAAGTAGTACTTTCAACCCGCTCCGCAGGCATGTTATGACCTACTTTCAGAGTATGAGTAATGAAAAATACTTATTTCCCTACTAAGTTAAAACTTTATAAAATCGATCTTATATACAGCGTGCCTTCACTCAACAACTTGGCTGGCAAGAGGCTATCACCGATAATGGCATCCTATTACGTACTGCGCCTACCCTTCGCATCCCGTAAACGATTTCAAAGGCCGGCTCATTTACAGCTGCTTTCAGGCACAGTTTCAATGTTTAATGCAATTTATCAGTTTCCAACATTTACCCACGCTTTGTAATTGAACTACGACCTGCGGGTCAGTGGAGCTGTTAGCAACACACTACTATGAACCTTAATAAAGTAGGTACCGACTTGTAATTCATTTATCGAGTTCCTTACTTGTATAACTAGCTGTGTAGGCGCATAATATCTCTTCTTTATGCGATGGGGCGCTTAGACTTAAGTTAGATATGTTTTCTTTTATGTACTAATGTACTCATCGTGGAAGACCCTAATTAAAATAAATAAACACTTAAATTATAAACGACGCAACTTAACATGCAATAAGTTTGTTTTTATTAAAATTTAAACGGAAGTATCCATAAAAAAAAGATAAAAAGAGCACTTTATCACTGTCTATAAAAAAACTTGGAACAACCGAAGTTGATTTAGGTGGACCTTAAAGCAAAAAAGGTAGGCGTAATAAGAATTGTGTAATAGAATACTTTGGCAATTTTCCAGCGTAACGAAAACACTAATGAAACCAATCAAAAGTTCTTATTCATTTCCAAAAAAAAAAAAACATTTTCCTTTGCCAATTAGCAAGGGTTGCGAATATTACTGAGTAAAATTATAATATTACAATTTGTACACCTTTCATTAACGTCAAATGTACATTTTGATTACTTTGTACCTTCGTGTGAAATAATAACTGTGTTTGACATTTGATCGAGTCAAACAAAGCGCTGTTGGGCTAAAAGGCCTTGTTCCACGCGCGTATAAATTAGATATTTTCTTTCGTGAGACGCGACGGTCCTATTATGTAAATTGTGTAATTAGAGATAAAAAGAAAGTGTGGCTTATTAGCTACCGAGCTACATCTTGGATATCGTGTTCTCAGATTTTTCTGTGAGAATTTAGCATGACTTTTCATATGTGAGCCAAATATTTAATTTCCTTAGGAAGCAGATAGATGTTTTAAGCCCGTCACCGCTTAAACTCGGTCACCGACAAATTAATCTGTCGTTTGCAGCACGTCAGCTCGCCAGCTTTTTTCTATCCTCATACAAAAGACGACGAAAATTAAAATATAGCATACAATATTCGCAATATGTAGGTTGTTGGTACACCCGACTTTACACGTGCATGGTTAATTACTTTTCTGACTTTGGCAGACCTTTCATGTATTACTTACTATCATAATATCACGCTAGTGGTTAACGAAGGGTTGGGCAGTGTACCTAAGCGTACACCCATATTTCGCCAGTTAGATTTACATCATAAGGCAAGCATGGAACACAGTCGGACACAAACCCAGACTCCGTGGTTGCTTCTGAGAAATTCCAGATGACAAATCAACATTTAGGTATTTGTGTATGTGAGTTTTAATGTTTGTGAACGCACCCACGATACAGGAGAAATTCCTAATGTGTGGGGCAATTTAAAAAAAAAAATACCCGAGTTGGAAATCGAACCCGGGATCTAATGCCCAGCAGTCGCGCTTGTGACCACTTAGTCCGGTCAATATAGACATTTGAAATAACAATAATTCCCACAGAGCCAAATTTTGGTGGAGAGCTGGGGTACACCATTACAAACAAATCCTTAAAAATCCCCGTCGATCCTATGTGTGCTTCAATAAATATTCGGGGTCAAAGGTCAAAATTTGAGGATTTTTGAATTTTTCTCGAAAACGGTAAGTTTGATCAAAAAAACCCTCAACCCAAAGTTGTAGATCATAAAATTCTCTACAAAAATGTGCTTTATTATTTTTTTCTAAGAGTTACTATTCCTGAGATATCGCGATTCTAAGAGTCACCTTATCCTTTATATTATAAAAGCGAAAGGTAACTCACTCCTCACAAAATCTCGAAAACCGCTGGACGTATAAGTATGATTTTTGGCAAGGAGGTAGTTTATAGTTAGTAGACGTCCGCTAAGAACGGATTTTGCGATAGGGCCGGATTAGGGTGGTCTAAGGGCCCACGCAAGTTTGTTTGAATCCGAACTTGCAAAAGCTCATAGAACACACTTATCCGGGCCTGTCAGAAATATAATTCATAGCAGACGTCTACTGACTATAAACTACGTTTCTGCCAAAAATCAAGATTGTAGCACAAAAAATGAAGGACTTTCATACAAACTTGCGAGGGCCCTAAGATCACCCTAATACGGCCCTGTCGCAAAATCCGTTCTTAGCGGACGTTTACTAACTATAAACTACCTCCTTTCCAAAAATCATCTTTATACGTCGAGCGGTTTTCGAGATCTCGTGAGGAGTGTTACCTTTCGCTTTTATATAAAGAACTAGCCACCCGCCCCGGCTTCGCACGGGTGCAAATGGATGTTATTACACATATAAACCTTCCTATTGAATCACTCTATCTATTAAAAAAAACCGCATCAAAATCCGTTGCGTAGTTTTAAAGATTTAGGCATACAAAGGGACATGGGGACAGAGGAAGCAACTTTATTTTATACTAGTAGTGATGATGAAGTGATAGTGATAATGTGACTGTTAGAATCGCGATATCTCAGGAATGGTAACTCTTAGAAAAAAATAATGAAGCACATTTTTGTAGAGAATTTTATGATCTACAACTTTGGGTTGAGGGTTTTTTTTATCAAACTTACCGTTTTCGAGAAAAATTCAAAAATCCTCAAATTTTGACCTTTGACCCCGAATAACTTTTGAAGCACACATAGGATCGACGGGGATTTTTAAGGCTTTGTTTGTAATGGTATACCCCAGCTCTCCACCAAAATTTGGCTCTGTGGGAATTATTGTTATTTGACCACTACTTTAATGTCTAAATTGACCGGACTAACTAGACCATCCTATTTATTTCTGTGATCAAATTAATTTGTGATATTGTTAACAAGATTACGTATAAAAAGTTAAAGTATAAAGTTCCTTGAGATCCGATAAGTGCAAGAAGTCCTTGTAATAACTTAAAGTGCATGAATAGGAAAACTGAATACTTAATATTTTTCTTACTTATAATTAAATTGCTACGCCTACCGCAGCCCTCGAGAGCATTTCATTACTGTTTTAAATTGCGCTGAATGAAACTACTGTTTTTGTTCTAAAGAATGATGCTGTGTGAAGTTATAATATTATCATCGTGTTTTAATCTTATTATGAATATTTACTCATTTATATTCCGGCCTTGTGAGTCTGTTGTGGTTAGGCCGGTGATTTCCAACACAGATATAGGAAATTTGGTATCAGTAATGAGGAGCGATGAAACGCATATGACTGAAAAAGTGGAGTCGTGACGTCTGACAGGGGAGAATGGAACAAGAAAACGTTGCGCCGGCCCCAAGTAGAATATTGAGCAAGGGTGATGACATACGGATGCTTCCACTGCGAGGATCGACCGGAGGACACGGTGGAGCACACTGTGGAGGTGTGCCCTGCCTGGGCGGAGCCCCGCCGTGTTCTCGTAGCGGCGATCGGCGGCGGTGACCTCTCGCGTCCGGCCCTGGTGCAAGCCATGGTCCGGGGCGAGGAGGAATGGGACGCCGTCGCCTCCTTCTGCGAAGCAGTGATGCTAGCGAAGGAGGTGGCGGAACGAGAGAGGGAGCGATCCTCTCAACGTCCCAGCCGCCGCGGAAGGCGCGGAAGGCGCTCCGGGCGTCGGGGGCCACGTGATGGCTTCCGGCCACCGTAGACGCGGGCCTGTGGACGGTGAGTAATGGGCTAGCTCGCCGTCCGGCCGTCGTCATGACGGCAACAGACCGTGTCGGCGGCGCGTTCGTGTTCCACGCGCGCCTCAAAGAGATGTCAGCAAGGAGGGGCCCGCAAGGGCCGACGCCCGTCGGGGCCGCGGTATTTGTACTAGATTACGTGGCCTCGGCGCAAGGGCAAAGAAGGAACATGGGTTCGGTTTTTAGTCAGTAGAAGTCTGACACTCCCCTTCGCTCTGCCCAAGAGCGGGGGGGGTCATTCGATGATTTTCCACCCACCAAAAAAAAAAAAAAAAAAAAAGGGTGATGACATAGGACACCAGATAAGTCAGAAAGACGTACTAATGACCTAACTCGACACAAAGTGTGTTGCCAACGAAGTATCTAGCTCCCCACCAGAATCGACTTCTAAAACCACCAGAAATCCACTAATAATAATCGCACCGTCAAAAATCGCTGTGAGTGGGGATCGCTGTGCGCATCGTTCACTTTATGACAAATAAAACGCACACCCGTTTATTAATTATTAAGTGAGGTAAGTGCAGCAGGAGTAAAGAACAAATCCCGAGTGACGGCTATGACGCGATGCGCTACGGGCCAATCACTGCACTTTCCCCTCCCCGCGTCTCACTTCATACCACCAAAGGGACCCAATAACTCACTTTTGCGTCAGCGCTCAAGAATCGTGCCGATCATAATACTCAACAATGACATGATGTGCGTGATGAAGATGGAAATAACGTTCATACTCAACAGTGAGTGCTTGGCCAGACTGACAGCGCGGCGCGGGGAGCGGCGCGGGTGCGGGAACGCGCGCGATTTGCCTGTCCGCACTGGACCGCGATTTCGTTCCGAGCGTTGTCGCGTTCAACTGTTCGTCCAGTGTTTGTCAAAATATAAAATGGATGACGAAGACTTGTTTTTATTGGAAAATTCTTACTTTAAATGGCAAATGCTAAAAGTGAAAAATGGAGTTAATAAAATTAATTTAACCAGAGAAAATGAAGGAGAATTTTACACACTGTATGAAAGATGGCGAGAGCAACCTCAAAAGTTTTTTGAATATACAAGAACGGCGGCCACTACACGGCCACCACTACGGCCATTGTGTTTTTTTTTTTTTGTTTGTTCAAAACAGGGACTGAATTACCCAAAAATTACGGTACCTTTAAATTTCGGTATGACGTCATACCGTTAAATAAGGGTTACCGAAATATTGCGATACCGTTATTTTTTCCGGTAGTGAAATTCTGAGTATGGAAATGCATACCGGTATATTTCGGTAGAAGTACCGTAACCGTTATAAATATATCGGTAGCGGTACCTAAACCTTAATAAATAGGGGTTTGCTTTGACGCACCGCCTCGCCACTCTGTCTGTCGTTCACTTGCCGATTGTTGCACATTATTAGATTATAAACTACATACGCAAGTTCTAACGTCTTCCACCGCACACACGCGCGCCGCGCATGAATTTCGGTACCGAAATCGTGTAAGGGTTAAATAACGGTTGAGCGCAACCTTTATTTATTAAGGTACCGGTATAGCTCAACCATTATTTTAAACCGGTACCGGTATATTTTTGAGGTATCTTAACCTTTAACCGTAACCGCTTTCAGTCCCTGGAAAATCATAGTCTGAGTTTCTTTTTTATCTAATTTTAATTTTGTTTAGTCTTTATTATAAGTTTTTAAACATTTATGTGTAGTGGCAGCAGCGATGTGGTTGGTGTTAGTGCATGTCAATCTTCAACATCGCTGACGACTTTAGAGAGATGCCCACTATGTACCCAAGCACGGTTTTTTAAAGGTAAGAGGGGTCTGAACGTGCATATAGGCAAAGTGCATAAATTACAAAATGCACCCACTTCAGACCCCGTTTTAACACCCCCACCTACAACACAAACAATACCCTCTTTCGACCCACTTTGGAAGACTCTATCAAAATTCAAAAACCCTGTTCCTGTTTTAAAACAAGTTCCTCGAGGCGCCAGACCGCTCGTAGCCCAAAACTTAGCAGGTTGCGTGCGCCTTGCCGTCCTAGAGAACTCGCTAAGTGCTTGGGAAAAACTACTCACCTTCCCTTATCGTATTCTTCACGTACAAAAAATTTTGGCAACTAAAAAATCTTTAACATCACAAATTAAAGAAAACTGTAACATTTCGGCTCAAGATTTAGACACAAAATTACCGCCACAGAGATATACCCCCTCTGGAGGTATATCCCACTTGGTAGAAACTAAGTTAGGGGAAGGTGACATTAGTGGTGCAGCCAGGATCCTCTTCAGCAGCGATGTGGTGGCACCGTGTACTCCAGAAACACTTGCCGCTCTGGAGATCAAACACCCTGCCCCAGCAGATGGCCTTTCTTTTCCTGACCCACCTGATTCTGACATACACTCCCTCACCATTACAGGTCGACAGTTGGTCACAGCTGTTTGCTCCTTCCGGAACGGCTCCGCCGGTGGCCTCGAAGGCCTGAGTCCTCAGCACATAAAGGACCTCATCAGTTCAAGCGCCGGGGCGGCTGGTGAGCTACTCTTGAAGGAGCTTACAGCTCTGATTAACCTCATGCTCTCCGGGAAGGTGAGCGAGGCCGTCATCGACGTTCTATATGGGGCAAACTTGTGTGCTCTTCGCAAGAGAGATGGCGGCATTCGCCCCATTGCTGTGGGAACTGTTTATCGTCGTATGGCAGCCAAGATTTGCTGTAAATTTTATGGTGAGGATGTTTCGAAAAAATTTCAGCCCCTGCAGCTAGGTTACGGCTCTAAAGGGGGCTGCGAGGCTGCCGTACACGCCATGTCGACCTACCTAAATTCTGGCAAAGGAGAGGTCATTCTGAAGGTTGACATAAAGAATGCCTTCAACTCTGTAAACAGGGACACTTTGTTGATGGAAACTAAAAAAGAATTACCTCAAATTTATAGTTTTCTTTGGCAATGTTACAGACACCCTTCCAAATTACTTTATCGGGACCATCTTTTAGAATCTGCTGTTGGCTGTCAACAAGGTGACCCCCTCGGGCCAGTGATTTTCAGTTTAGCTATTCACCCAATTGTTCGACAGCTAAATTCTAAATTTAACGTTTGGTACCTTGATGATAGAACTTTGGGAGGCGAAGTAGATACCGTTTTAGATGATCTAAATTTCTTAAAAAATGAACTTCATTCCATTGGCCTAGATTTAAATCTTTCGAAATGTGAACTATACTTAGCTGACGGTACCGACAGACAACTGACTCTTTCAAAATTTAACTCAATAGCTCCAGACATCAAAATTATTGAAAAAAACTCTCTTCGTCTCCTTGGGTCTCCTATCCATGAAAATTCTTTTCCCGATTTTATCGAGGAGAAAATTCTAAATTTTAATGATGTTTCGGAAAGATTGCTCCAAATTAACATGCATTCGGCCATCACCATTATTCGCTACTGCTGTTTCGGCCCTAAATTAACATATTTCCTTCGTGCTTCCCCTTTATGGAAGCACAAAAATCTTTTGGACAAAATGGACCAAATCATCAGACATACTTTGTCATCCATTTTAAATGTGGCTTTGGACGACCGAGCTTGGGAACAAGCAACTCTTCCCATTCGTATGGGAGGACTCGGCGTCCGCAAAATTTCTAGTATTAGTTTACCGGCTTTTATATCCTCGGTTCACGGCACGGAGAAATTAATCAGGAATATCCTGGCTTCCACACTGGTTGGTTTTGATGTGCCGTGTTTCTCCGAGGCTATAGTCGCTTGGAAAACCGCTTGCCCGAATACAGAAGAACCCGACCATCCTTTTTCCCAGAGACGGTGGGACGAGCCGCTCTGCAGGGTAGTTCAGAATAATCTACTGAACACGTCTGCTACTACTGCTGAGCGTGCGCGCCTGCTGGCTGTGGGTGAGTGGGAGTCGGGTCTTTGGCTTCACGCACTGCCGTCGTCAAGCATTGGCACTCTATTTGACGACACAACTTTTCGCCTCGCTGCTGCTTTACGTCTTGGTGCCGTATGCTGCACTCCTCATCGCTGTCAATGTGGTGAAGCTGTCAGCAACCTCGGACACCATGGCCTGTCCTGCAGTCGAAGTGCGGGTCGTTTTGCGCGACACGCAAACATAAACGACATCATCCGACGAGCTCTTGTTACCGTCGGCGTCCCTGCTGTCTTAGAGCCAAATGGCTTGGCACGCGACGATGGCAAAAGACCGGACGGCATGTCGTTGTTTCCTTGGAAGATGGGTAGGCCTTTAGTATGGGACGCAACTTGCGTCGATACTCTTGCGCCATCGCATCTTCCAAGCTCTTCGTGTTGTGCTGGCGCTGCCGCTGCGGCTGCGGAGAACCTCAAGCGGCGTAAATATAGTAACCTTTGTGGAAACTATATTTTCGAGCCGTTTGGGGTTGAAACTTTAGGGCCGTGGGGTCCTAGTGCACACAGCCTTTTTAAGGATATTTCAAAACGCCTTGTTGACGCTTCCTCCGACCCAAGGGCTGGCTTTTTCTTTGGCCGGAGGATAAGTGTTGCCATACAACGCGGCAACGCTGCCAGTCTCTTGGGTACTTTACCTGCTGACAGCGTTGAGGAGGAGTTTTTCGATGCCCTTTTATAGTTAGTTTGTTTTTAGTTTAGTTTAGTTTATATATTTAGTATAGTCTTTTATATACAAGAATGTCAATGGATACGTTTGACTACATATTACAAAATATAGAAAATTATATTATAAAAAAAAATAACAACTTTTGCCGAAGCAAAAAAAAGCATAAAATTGTTTGGTAAGAATTTTAAAATTCGGTTATTTTAATTAATTGGATACTTCTATAAATAATTTATTATAAATAATTGGATTAATTTCTTAAGCTTTAACTTTTAAAAGTTAAAGCTAAATAAATAAATCCAATATAATTGGTTATCTGGCGAAGACTAAAGTTTGAGATACGCCGCTCCCGCGCGGTTTATCGCTTGCCGCCCCGCGCACTCACTGCGGCCACTTGTATGAACGAGCTATGGCACGAGTTGCCCGCGCGCTCCCCGCGGAAAGTAGCCCGCGCCGCTTCCCGCGCCCGCGTGCCCACTACGGACACTCAAATGAAGTTCCATACGTTTAAGTTTGTCGCGCCGCGCCCGCGCCGCGCCCGCGTTTGCAGTCTGGCCAAGCACTGACATGTGTCAGTAGAGAAAACATACTTCATTAACAAAATTTAGACCCTTTCGTGCAAAAATTACGTTACATTACACTTCAGCTCCAATTTTACTCCTACTCAAGTAATGAAACCATTATGTTATGGTTTTACCTATAAGAAACAAGCAAGTATAGTAAACGTTGAGTTATGAGGTTAGTGATTATATTTCGTTCAGTAGGTCGCCGCGATTACATCTTACAAGACCCGATAGCGCCCCCTGGTGGCGTTCAGGGAACTCATGTCACATTAGATTACGGAAATGCACTAAGCGCTGGGAGGAGGAAGAACTAATTATCAGTATTTTCAGGGGGTCTAAAATGGCCACTTTTGCAGATCATAATGTGAATTGCGTTTAAAAGCGTAAAATGGACCTTTCATAGTAAAAACTGCGTCTGTGACTATTTTACGAATGTTAACGCAATTTATATTATTTTCCTATTATGATGTATTTTACTAAATTGTTACAGACGCAGTTATTATAATGAAAGGTCCATTTTACGCTTTTTAACGCAATTCATATTATGATCTGCCAAAGTGGCCGTTTTAGACCCCCAGATCTTTTTTAGCATAAAAAATACCAGTTCAGTCACGGTCGTAAACGATTGTTCCCCAAAATGGGGCTCCCATGTGATTAATCACATCCTGAAACACTATGATGTGGTGAAGGGCAGTTTTGGGGCACTGCCCCATGTAATTTTTGACGTATAAACTGCTGATATCACCCTAATTTAAATACACCACGCTTGCCTAGGTTCGTTGAGTGGTGGTGACCACCCATTACATATCGAGGTAACTCCGTGCCTCGGAGAGCACGTTAATTTATATGACATTTGATTTTGATATTTTTATTGTAAGTAAATAGAATTAAACATTCGCTTTTCGTGTCTGTTTATGTGATAAAGGACTATGATGATATGATATTTTTGAGAATTGGTGGCCGGCTTATGTGTGTAATATAAAAATTAATATGAAAGTTACATGTAAAAAGAAATCTCGTTACAATTTACAAGTTATAACGATCGAACGAAACAGGGGCGAGTTGGTTATAACTTTCATGAAACGCGACGTCTTTCATATGCTAAATACCTACGTTTTGTGTCATATTGCGCCATATGTGAATGTCACGTATTAGAACCGTGGTCAGGACGTAGACGACACGTGGACGACACGTGGAAGGGACGTGAATGTGACGTAGACGTCATGTTGTGTCCGTGGCAGGTCCATGTTATATCGACGTTGTGTTAACAAGACAAAATAATATTGGCTCAATATTTTGCTTACTGTAGCGTATCAACGTAATGAGCATAATGCAAATAATTTATGAACTGGCGGTCTAAAATGACCATTTTAGCAGATCATAATATGAATTGCGTTAAAATTCGTAAAATGGACCATTTACATAATATAGTACCTGTGTCTGTAACCATTTTAAAAATTTTAACGCATTTCCTATTATTTTCTTATTTGTGTTTATAGAGCCAAATTGCTGATTACCGAGGAAATGATGACGATTTATAATTACTAGTAACTAAAGATTGCCTCGTTGGTCTTGTGGTCGCAAGCGCTATTGCTGTGCAATCGTCCTGCGTTCGTTTCCCGGGTCGGACAAAGTGTAATTGGGTTTTCCTTCAGGAGTTCCTCGGTAGCAGCCAAGGAGCCTGGATCTGTGCATAGTAGATGGCTATAAGCTCGTCCCCTATTACATGGGACTTAAACATAGCTCGCGAATAAACTAAGATGATTACCGGTGTGATTTTATATTTTGTGTTATGAAAAAAATACCAATTGAATTGAGAACCTCCTCCTTTTTGAAGTCGGTTAAAAAATAAAACATGCTGCGCCTAAACCAAACAAATTAGAGGGTATGATGATAAATGACTTTGCATATCACAACATTGCGTGTTGCTATGATTTCTCGGTAAGGTAGGTATGCCGCACATCACTTTAGCCTTGAACCTGGCGTAGTAGGGAGTTTCAATAGAACATAGAGGATAGAGCGTGGACTGGCGTGGAGCAAGCAAAGAGAAGCCTATACACTGAGAAAAATTTCCTCTGCCGCACTACGTAAAATAAGGACAAAAATCGACCACCATGACGTGTGTAACCCGGTCCATTACGCGTAAGTAGTCAGTCATTAGTCAGTCATACGTAGTCGGCATACTGACGCTCATCATGGAGCGGGTTACGTAATTTACTCGTGGTCGATTTTTGCACGTACGTACGTAGCCCGACATCCGGCTACGTAATACGTAGTGCGCAAGTCGCACTGAATACTCCTGAAACTACGACTGCAACACCCGTATACTATTGTTGCGGGCACAGTAGAACGCGGTGAACCTTACGTGTGTACCACGGCGGCATACGTACGATACTGTGGCGGACACAGTAAATCACGATGAGCCGTACGTGTGTACCACGGCGGCATACGTACGATACTGTAGCGGGCATAGTAAATAATGATGAGCCATAAATGTGCACCGCGGCGGCATATGTACGATATGGTGGCGGACACAGTAAAACACGGTGAGCCGAACGTGTGTACTACGGCGGCATACGTACGACACTGTAGTGGGCACAGTAAATAATGGTGAGCCATATGTGTGCACCGCGGTGGCATACGTACAATACTGTGGCGGACACAGTAAATCACGATGAGCCGTATGTGTGCACCGCGGTGGCATACGTACAATACTGTGGCGGACACAGTAAATCACGATTAGCCGTGCGTGTGTACCACGGCGGCATACGTACGAAACTGTAGCGGGCATAGTAAGCAATGATGAGACATTATTATAAGGGTATGATGTGGGCCGATCCCGGCGGCACTGCAATGCCGGGCCCACCCGCGACGGGAGTGGAGCGAGCCCCGAACATCCCGTCAGCTTACAAAAATCAGATTGGTCCCTCAGTGAGGGAACTTTCAGATAATAAGCTGAAAAGAACAGATACCACACTTTGATCTTAGCCAAAAGGCCGAGAAGCGATACGATACCGTAGTAACGAAAACCGAGGGAGGTCGTTCGGCCGCGGAGAATCTTAACACCGCGATTCAGGATTGCGCGTCATCAGTGCAGCGCCATCTATCGAGCCGACGTGAAACAAAAACGGCCGTCACTGTTTTAAAGAGCCTGGATACTGAAATAAGGCGGCTGTATAACGTCGTACGTATAGCGCATACATATTTTATATTACGGGTTAAGTAAATTACGTATGCTGCTCTGTTCGGAATCAATGAACCGCATACGTAAATGTTAAGAGTGCGCCACAGTAATTTCATGATGCGGATGACGTCATAAAGATTATACGCACCGAACACAGTCAGTAAGTAAACGGAGTTCGTAAAAATAACCAGGATACGTAATAACTGATGATGTAGGCGGAGACATTATTAATTATCCAGTGTGCGTAAAATGTATCGGCATATCCCCGACGCATGCTCGTACATTATGTACGTAACCGCCTAACCGGAACCATTACTTAATGAGTCGGAGTCAGTACAATGATTTGGCAACCAGGTACTGTTGTAAAGAGCCTAGATACTGAAATAATGCGGCTGTATAACTTCGTTTGTATAGCGCATACATTTTTCCTGGTTCCGGGTAAGTAAATTACGTATGCTGCTCTGTTAATACATATGCGGCATCATTAAACCGCATACGTAAACGTTAATAATGCGGGCACAGTAATTTCATGATGCGGCCTCATTACAAGTAACTTGTTTACATGGTCTTTACAGAGCATTATGCCGCATACTTACTTAACATGGTGTCGTTTCATTATAAGTATGGCTCTTATAATTTTCATGTGAAAAGCACATTATACGTATCTGGCTGCCGGTACATTACAAATTTGCCAATTTTAAGTAGCCCGTTTTTCTCAGTGTACCCAGTAGTGGGTGAAGTCGGGCTGTGGATGATGATGATGATGATGAGAAATATGGTTGTGTTATACCACAGACGTTCCTTTTATTGCACAGACCACAGCAAAACAAGTGACAAACAATCACAATTTAATGGATTTTCAACATTATCGCCAAACCGTTAGGTTCAAGGTTGATTGTGAAAATTTTAAAGTTTCAGGTAGCTTGATTTGCTGGCGTATGTACTTACGGATACTTCGGATCAAATCACATCCAAAGAAAACCCGAATGTTGATCGTTTGTTTACACTTTCCTTATCTTTGATTGGTGAACGACATAAGGGTGTGTACAATTGTAAAGGACACTTCGCCCTCGATCGCCTCACAAACATTCCTCAACGGTTAATCGATTCTCGACGCAGCGGGAATCGGTTTGTTGGTTCTTTTTAATCATTAATCGGTAACTCGGTTAACATCGAGGTCTTTGTGTTTGTTTAGCTGTTTTAGAAGTAAATAGCGAGGTTTAATACGGGAGTACATGTTAGCAGTGTTTATTTTTGTAAAGACTTACCCGAGCGAATCTAAGTAAACTTTATTCATGAGTAAAGTTGACACAAAATACGAAAATAGACTCAAGACTTTAGACGCTCTGTGAGAAAGACGATGGCATAAATCAAAGTTGTAATTCTCTAAATAGCTACCTACCTTCATATTTCTTGCGCTCAAACCCTAGGCCCTCAACCCAAATCGAAGCTATCCTTGTAAATCCCAGATGAGTATAACCAGAAACAAAAATCCTTAGGATTACCGCGATCGAAAGTATCCAGTAGATGGTATCCGCATTCAATTTATCGACTAACTTATTTTATGAGCAAAGGCAGGCGCTTGGAGATTTATGAGAGCGATTTGTAAGCGCGGCCTATCTGCCGATAAGTGACCCTTCGTTGCTGCCCGATGGTCCTTTAGGACACCGCTAACAAGCTTACTGGGGTACAAGGACTACACTTGAAATGTTTACATTTTGTTAATGTCAGGGATTTATTCGGCGACAGGTTTTCGATAAAGCGAAGTGTTAATTTTGCAAAATGTTGGAAAAGCATATTATACTCGGCGGAGGTTGAGTACTTTTTAAATTGTCTGTGGTGGAATTGCGTGCAAAAAAAGGAAATGAAGTTTTTGATCCAGGTTTTTGGGTCATACGTGCCTGAAAACGTGTGCCTACAAGCTTATATCATCTATCCTGTAAAAGCGATGATCACAGTACACAGATTTTCATGATTCAACGGACAACAGTGAATGTGTACAACGACTTAAAATGATGACGATGCAAGCATGGTCGTATAACTGAAGTGCTTATTGACATGGTGACGTGTTGAAGGGTCAGTTTACCCTTCATAATAAAATCAAATTCGTGTTAAAATATAATGTTGATAAGGACGAAGGCGACGGCTGTCAGTGAATAGTTAATGACTTAGGTACATCGCTAGCGTGACGAGGATACGTATGGGACCAAATATTACAACATTTTACGGGTATGATTGATGTTTGTGGCCAATTATATGATTGTACTTAGAAATCTTGGGGGAGCAGAGGTGGCCCAGTGGTGGCGGCCCCGACTTACGAGTAGGTCGTGGGTTCGAACCCAGGCAGGCGCATTACTTTGTGTAATTTATTTCATCACCGCTGCTCTCTAAACGGTGAAGGAAAACATCGTGAGGAAACCGGCATGTCTTAGAACCTTAGAACCAAAAAATTCGAAGACATGTGACATCTACCAATCCGCACTGGGCCCGCGTGGTACATTATAGCCCATTCCCTCTCAAAGAGAGGAGGCCTGTATCCCAGCAGTGGGAACATTAATAGGCTGTTGATGATGAAGAACTTAGAAATCATACAGTTATACATAACATCACGCCTGTAATCCCGAAGGGTTAGGTTAGAGATGTGCCTCATAATGCACCCACATTTCGCCAGACCCATGTAATAGCGGGCAAGCCTATTGCCATCAACCGGGCACAAATCCGGACTCCGTGGCTGCTACTGAGGAATTCCAGTTTACAGTTATATAAAAATGTTACAGGAAAATATAATTAAAATCTTGTGCATAAAGCAAGCACGTGGAACTCACAGAAAAGAAAACATAAATTCTTCTACAAAAGATGAGAATGGAAAGAAAGATAAAGAAATATATTTTCTTCAGATTGTTCATTTCATAAAAATGTTCCGGCTAAGTTGGCAAAACAATAAGGTTTTTATTTCAATAAAACAGAACAGTCGTAAACTGGAGGGGTCTAACAAGGCAATGGCGATGGGGTCATTACGTGCGATTAGCGAAGGTCAAGTTTATTGTCATACAGCTGTTTTATGACCCCATCTGGAGATGTCAGGGTTGTTGATAAAACTGGACTAACCTGACCATTAAAAAAAAACTGACTGTTCAGAATTTTGTCGTGTGGCCGCCATAGACGTTCAAGTAATTTGATAAAACAGGCTAGTTCAAACTGTTTGATCAAATAAAAATACGAAAATTCATATTTTTTCCTTGCATTTGATTTCTCATTTGATCAAATTTTACCACAGACAGTCATGCCAATTTGACCAAACTGTTTGAACTAGCCTGTTTGATCAAATTACTTGAACGTCTATTTGGCCATAGAGATGTTTTCCTAAATTAAATGTATCAATATCATGAACAATCGTTCTTGCTAGCTGATGTTTTTCCAAACGAAATCTTCACAAAATGTCGATAAAGTTTAACTGTTTGTACCATCGCCTACAATAATGCATGGGAAGTTCAGAAAAAATACCGTGTGAAGCAAGAAATGACGCCACCTGGCGTAAATAAGTACTCGATTAGCAACATTGATTATATTGTTGATGCTACACTAACTAGAGGGCGCTCACGCTGTATAAAATGTTCATGTAGTTTCTTTTTCTGTATTTTACATTCAAATAATTTATAATCAATTATTTCTATTATATAAATTTATTCCTAACTACCTACTATGTTTGTTTAAATTGAATATTATTATCATTTTATAACTAGGTATCTGATTTTAATTATCTATGTTTTAGTTTTCAAACTTGAGGGTAGGTCGAATATGAATTCATAAATAAATTTGTAGGTAGTAGAAATAATTAGATTGAAGATTTAGATGAGTTAAGACTAAGCTCAATTGATTGTTCGTTATGTTTGTTTCGATTACCTCATTCGAGTGTGTTTAGCTCAGTTTTATTTTAATTTAGGTGAATTAACTTATTTCATCAAAATGAGTACGCGTTGTAATATTGTTTTCTTTACAAGAGCTCAAATAACTGATTTGCAAAATCAAGGCAAAAACTTATCGACACTCGAAACTTGTCGACTTATCTTATTGTTAACGTAAGTAGTTTAGATTTCAAAATTTTTATAAGAAAAAAAATGTTTTAGTTACGTCTATACTACTTAATAAATAATCATTATTGCGTGTTATTATATTTCTGTTATAATTATTGTTGCAGAGAAAAACAGTTGTTCTATTGGTACGACGATTTGAAGCCGAGGGATCTTTGAAACACCATCAAAGAACTAGTAGACCACGGCTCATAAACACATTACAGCGTCAAATCGTGTTATGAGAGTATGAAGAAAATGGATTCCTGCCGATGACCGACTATGCTGCTTTATATGACTCAAGTGTTGACAATGCCCGTCGTGCTCTTATAAGTGAAGAGCTGCATTATAGGAGGCATGTTGTGAAACCCTGGCCCACAGAAAACCATTAAAGGACAAGATTACAGTTCGCTTTGGATCATGTTAACTTTGATTTGAGTAACTTTTAAGTCCAGTGAACACGGACGCTTATGTTTGTGGTGTAGAAATATTACGTGGTAAACAAGTGGTTATGTGTGTCCAATATGCTGGTCATCTTGCAGTGAACGTGTGGGGATAGATAAGTGTTGCCGATCCAGGATTTATATTTCATAATACTTAAAAATAATATTACTTAACTTTAGTACTTATTTTTTATATTAACTGGAGACCGGGTTATTATAACCTATTACGACTGACTGTTATTATAACCTATGACTTACGTATTTTTAATAACTAAAAAAAGTCAAAGAATTTTTTTTTTTTTTACATTTCATAAGAACCTTTTCGTATGTTTTTGTGCAATTGTATAGCTGTTATCCTACCTATTTAATTCATTTAATTTAACTTTTCACTTTTGTGATAAAATAATCCGGTCTCCTGTTTGTCTTTGTTGAGGTTTCAAAAGCTTCAATCCTCTTTCCGATTTTGGAAACGAATACTTAAGCTATGGCCTCAATAAGAAGTTTTATATAATATAATAATGTTGAACGATAATAAATGTCTGTTTTTTAATAATAAACTGTAAGAAATAAACCTCTAAAATTTGTGTGTTTTTTTGTTTGTCTCCGTTCATCCCTGTTGCTAACTACTACTAACTCGAATATTATATTTTTGAATGCTATGCGCACTTATTAGCTTAATGAAAACATTCCTTATGGTTTCTTTCGTATTTTTTTTTATCATTTAACTTCTCACATCCAACCTAATACGTGTTTCCTAACTTCTTACTTACCTAACCTATTCCCAAGTCAAAGTTCATTTTTTTCTATATCTCAACAGAATAGTTTACATTTAGTTAAGACTAAGTTATAAAAATCTACCTCCATTTTATTTCACCTACAGGTGACACCGGGTAATCCGGATATTGTCATTGCGGAAAGTAAAAACTTTAAAGGTTTAATTTCTTATTATTATTTAAGTAGGAATTACAAATAAAATTTCTGTGAGGTAGAAACAGAAATAAAACTTATGCCACCTATAAGTGACACTGGGGATTGAAGAGTTTAATATCACAGTTGTGCAGAAACCAAACGCCATCTATTAATTATTTTCGAAAATTTGATTTCTACCTTCACAGAAAAATAGGCCCTAAGGTATCCATGCACTTTTGTGGGCGACTGTACCTGACTCTTACTTTGTGTTTATTTAGCAGAAAACATGATGATCGGACAAACTAAAACTCATTAAATTATTGCATTGTCATCGGCCCTTGATAATTGTGCGCTGTAAATTTCAATTCAGTCCGACGTTTTGAAGTGGGTAAAAATCACATTCGAAGATTCCGTTGCAAAGATAACCAAGCTAACAAAAAGCGTTTAAAAAAAATCTTGCTGCTGCCAATGAGGCATTGATGGTATTTGGCCTCATAGGCAGGACGAAGTCATAGCACGCAATACCGAGTTTGATCGTGAGTCAACCCTATAAACGTTAGTGTATCAGTCACAAATGTATAGGTACCCACAGTCTACAGAACATATGACGAACCTGTGATTGCTTGAATTGGACGCTATTAGACGTTCAATCTTCAGTACTTAAACGTTATTTGTTCCGTAAAGGTCACAAACAAACTTGGACTTTATCGAGGGACACAAACAAGTTGTTTTGACTTATCCAAGATCTGGAATAGGCCATCTAATTTATGAAGGCTTTTCGCTGACTTGATTTACTTACACCAGATTTATTGTCTCAGGAATATGTCTGTTATAAATTGAGTGAGTAATATTTTTTTCACGTGGCAGGAAAATAACTTTAGTAGGCTTAACTTATGTTGATCTAAATAGCTGAAATAATAGAAAAAGAAAACTTGTTTCTGTTTCCATAGGTAATATTATGTTGGTATAATTTTTGTCGGTAGGTACGATGTTAGTTTACAAAACGACAGAATATTTCCCAATTTTGTGACCTCGTTATCTCAATATTTTCTTATTGTTTCACAGGTTTGTCGCCCTTGATAAAATCTCTTTACAGTTCTTTACGGCGCCCATGGGAAGTAATAAGATTACCAAAGATAAAGTTTATACCTTACAGCGAAACATTTCTTTTAATTTGCTCTGCCCCGTTTTATTCCATTCACCTTGTCTGGGTTTATATATCAAACTGTACCATAAAACGCAAAATCTAAATAAATTATTTCACTCAAAACAAAAATAGTGTTTGCTCTTCAATAGTGTGACTTTACACGCCTACTTTAGGTTTACGGTTATATCCCCTATATTTAACACGATAACGTCAGAAATAGCGTGCAGGTGGTCGGCGGTAGGTTTAACCCTTAAATGCCGAGTGTACAGAATAAGTGAGCGACATTTAACGTCAGTCGAAGTCAGTGGCGTGACCAAAAGCTGTAAAGCTAATTTAGAAATCAGCATTTTGTCCAATTACTCAGTTCGCCGCGTCCTGTCAGTTAAATCTGATGTCATGGCTATTCTTGATTCAACCAGTTAAGTACGGGCATGTCGTGTAAAAGTGCTCATTGAAATGTTTCTTTTATTACAGACTGCTCAAATGAATTTGATGAAACTCGAAGTACGTTCGACAAAGTAAAATAAAATAAAAGGGAATTTATGTGTTCCAAATGTGGCGTTTACTTTCTGCGATTTGTTATTTATTACGAGGCGCAGATAAACGGGAAGACGTCAGATGCGTTAAGTGTTCTCCTTGTCTTATCACAGAACGTCTCCGTGCCATCTTTTGTGACTGATTCGTCGCGTCACTGGTTTCTATTCAGTGAAACAATATGACTTTGTTTTTTTTTGTTATGTGTTCAGGCGTATTGTATAGGTAATCGCAAAGATTATTTTTCCTTGAATTATTGAGTCTTATGCCAGGTTTACTGCCATTCAACCATTATTTATAGCATAGTTAGGTACTTATTTCGTATAATCATTGTATTGAAATCGAATTCAACAAGGAATGTTAAATGACACGTGACCTGTTTAGAAAGCACAAATTCGTGTACACTTACAATTGAATGAATAATAAATTGCCGCTTCACACTCGGCGTTTCTTAGTTGAATTATATGACGTAGATAGCATAATTATACAACATAGGTTGAGGGAAAACCTAGACGAAAAATCATAATAGCTTGTAATAGGTAAAACCACAGGGTAAAACATAATATATTATTATGCATCTGACAGATTCGGCCGAATATAGGATGAAAAGCCTGTCTATTTTCATGAATATTTTTCCTGTTGATGTCTACAACAGATATCCGGAGGCTATACATTCGCGACACAAAATATATATAGGATAGTATGCGGTCCTACATGAATGTCAAATCACCTGCGGCATTCGAGTAGCCAGCCTCATGACCCACGGCTATATCTACTTATCTACGTTCACAGGGAAAACGAGGAAGATTTATCTCACGTATCATCCAGCCTTCCCATGTCGACGAGTATAGTTGCAGGCTCCGTGCGTCACAAAGTCATCGGCGCGGGAACTGGGTCGGCCATATTTGTCGTTTTGGCGGCAAACGGCGTCAAATTGCCGCCGCCACGGACTTGTGCTACAATAACACCCTTCGTATGGTAAACATTTGTAGCCTGTCATCATTACATCGGTACGATTCACTAATCCTGACGGCCGCTATCGTTAGATCATATTTGTGTCACATGTATAAAGTAAACAAGAGATTGAGCTAGTTTGAAGAACATCATTTAAATTAATATTAATCAAAAACATAAAAGCTTTCGAGGTGAATATTATACGAAGTAAGTTATTACGTTTCGAACTCTATTTATTTGTTCACTTTCAAACAACAAATATATTGTAAAGCCTTCATGAGTTCCACAAAAACGAATTAAATAAATGACACACAATTTGTCATACACAACATTTGGTTCAGTGATTTACGAGTGGGGACATCAAATATGATTCATAACATTGCCGTCGCACGATATCGTCCTCATTGTACGTTCCGTAGACCGTACCTACTGTAATGTTTCCCTGCATTAAAGCCTCTATGCTTGAAACCTTTCGATTCACTAGTAGCTTACAACCTTATGTGTAGGGGCATGCAGTTCTACTACATCACGGGTCGAAACCAGGAGTATCTATTAAATCAAGAAGCCACGGGAGTACACGTCCCCGTCAGGGCTGCGGGTTGTTCAAAAGAGATACCGCGGCCTCGACACAAAGGCCTAAGAAGGAGCATGGGTGGTTTTTAGTCAGTAGAAGTCTGACACTCCATACCGCTCTGCCCAGAGCAGGAGGAGTCATTTGATGATTCCCCACCCTCTAAAAAAAGGCAGTACACGTACAGTAGAATGATGTAGACCGCAAATGATTAACTGAACTGTGTTTCTTTCTTATTCTTATAATTACGAGTATGTTCAATTCAAATCTTGAGACACGTTTAACCACTATGCACGACAAGATTTTGACACATGACATATCAGCTGAATCGGCGCGGGGTGATGCGAATCGTCATGAAATTCAAGAATTTTCGTGAACTTTCAGCATACGATTTTAGAATGAAAAACATGTCACGGCAGCTGTTTATTAAGATAAGTTTGTGGTTCATGTCTCCAATATCGTATTGAGGTCGGTAAAACGGCGTCAGTCTATTGACAAATATGTATAAAATACATAATACTACACACTTCCAAAAAATAGGTATCCCAGATGCGCTGGAAATAATGTACATATACAAGTTTCACATTTGCTAATAACACTCTAAAGGGCAAAATAAAGACAGTAACCTTCTACCTGCGTTCTTACTTTTGCCATTATTCATACATAATTTCGTAAAAAAACACGAACAAAGTCGTGAAAAATATTCATAAAAACTATGTTGCAATATAACCATAGACAAATAGAACATCACACTTGATAGTGCTTACCGTAAACCCCAGTTTTATCATTACGATTAAAAAGTTGCATTCAGCTTAATCGATAATCGCAATGAAATCAAGTTTGATAAAAGAGTTGAGACGAAATTACAACTCCTTGGTATAAATCGAATAGTTATTTTATTTTAAAATCTTTTAATTTAAATTAGGAATGCGTTCGCAATTCACATTTATTATGTACATAATAAATGTGATATGTATAATGTGTATATTTTCTTCATAATTTATTGTGAATTTGGTTTTGGAATATCAGAAGGTTGGTTATAGGATGCCCAGGTTCTTTTTAAGCATAGTAAAAACATTGTTTGATCCACCAAAACAATATGAGGAATTATGAAGGTTGGGTGTTTGTATTAAGTTGGAACAACTCCGGGTTTGAGCAAAGTGTTGTTGAGTTTTTCTATTAAGAATTTCTCAGTAGCAGCCACGGAGTCCAGATTTGTGCTCGGTTGATGGCAATGGGGTACCTTAATACCTTTCAGATACTACTGGCGTCTTGTTATGTTGGAACGTACTTTTTTATTTAGTCCAATCTTTCCCACTTCTGGGTAAAGGCCTACTGCATTCCTTTCCAACTCTCTCAGTTACTTAATTCTGACCAATCTGTCAAGAACGAGTCCAAATCGTCACGCCGTTTCTTGGACCTGCCTCGGTAACGACGACTGACAGTAAGTTTTACTGTCCTTAATTTCGCAATCGGCAAGTCATAAGCCGTATCCTATAGAAACATTAGTTTATTCTTTCAAAAAGGTTCACTGGCCGCTCTAAAATCTCTTTTTTTACAACTGCACAGTTCAGGTTACCCATCATAGGCCGCGGGCCGTGGGTTTTAAGTGAAGCCATTAACAAATATGAGACAGAAGAATAGGACAAGTGTAGGACTAATGCCCTGATAAAACATTTGTAGAGTTTTCTAAAAAGTATATACTTCCTATAGATTTTGGGGTTGCCACTAAATCAAGTTCATCAAAGAATCAAAAATGAAATGAAAATTGACGATTAAAAGTATTGGCGGAGAAGGTAAAAATAGTGGGACAGATCAGGCTGATAAAAAAAAGTATTTGTAAATAGTGAATACACGCCAACCAATCCAGGCTAAATAATAATGACTTAAGTATCAAAACCAAACAAACTTTTACTAACTATACATAATTATACATACCAAGATCCATGGCATTCTCTACCCAACCAATAATTAAAAAAAAAAACAATAAATATTCTAATAATTTTAAAATATACGGGACTCAGACCAAGAAAAAAAGAGAGACGGCGCGCCGCGAACACCAACAGTGAAGTCACAAAACCACACGCCTATAGCAAGTAAACATACAAGCTCACGCACACACCTACACTAAAACCACACGCATTTCTCCTAGTACGTCACGACTTCACGAGACATTGTCTACACACATAGATAAAAAGTTGGCTTCACTTTTGATGTTCGTGGCGCGTCGTCTTCCTTTTTTTGTTGGTCTGAGATACGGGATTAGAAATTTGAAAAGCGAGTGCATTCCGAATTTAAATTTTGTTATGGAAAAATAATCGGCGCCAATTTAGCCATAGATAAACTGTTCTGTTTAATTGTTGTGTCTGTTTGAATGTTTTCTATGTATAGTCGACCAAGAAATTGGTTTACCACTCTAAGGTTGAATATCATTTGCACGTACAAAACATCAAGTGCTATTTTCACGTCAGAATCTGTCAATCTGTCATCCTTAGCGAATAATTATGTTACTGGGAGATGTCATCAAAAGTGGTAAACCAATTTCTTGGTCGACTATACTTAAAACTATTCAGATTATTATTATAAAAGCTTTAAAAAATATTCTAATAAATGTTTATTCTATTTTACGCTAAAACCAATTTTATTTTAATTTCTGTTAATCGATTTCTTAAATTCCTTAATTTTATTACTCGAATTAATCAAAATTTACAAAAAAGAATCGATTAGAATAATCGCTTTCACACATCATACCTGTTTAAGAATAATTTAAACATAAGTGTTTTGTTGCAATGGCAACATTTGTATGTTGGAATATATTTTTATGCTCTGGTAACTTTAAGTAGTCTAGAATTTCTCTGTCGCGGTGTCACGTACATTTTTGTTATAATTTAAAACCTATTTGGAAATACAGTCAACTGCTAAAAATCTTTATGCATTTTATTATACATGCTAAAGTGGTCCTTCAAAACCAGTGAAAAGTTGTGCGGTGTGCAAATCGCGTAATAAAGAAGTTAGCGTGTGTGACTCGGCGCCGGCGCGCGCCATTGTTCATGTGCGTCGAACAATAATTTTGCGAGAAATCTATATTTCTCTGCTAAAATACAAGAAGAATCGTGAAGATCACTGCATATTTCACAGAAATACGTTCAGTTGTGGATTGCAAGTCTATAATCTTGCAGCACATTGAAAACTGCCATTGTTCGTGTTCGCCGGGCAAGTTTTTGCGGGAAATCTATAATTTCTCAGCAAAATATAAGAGGATTCGTGAAGATTTCTGCAGATTACACAGGAATACATTCAATTTATAGTTATTTCTGTTGTGTTAGCAAATCTATAATTTTGCATCACTTTTTCATCTACCTCCCATTGAAAATATCATTTTTATCAAAGGAGCGGGAAACGGTCGAGTCGTCAAACGTCAAATTACCACTTCACATCTCTATAGTCTGTGGTCGTGGAGCTGTCAACGCTGTCATCGAGGTTACCTTCGGTTGTTTGTAAATGTAAACAAACATCAACTCCGGTCTGCAAAGAAGTTCGTCCGGTGTTAACGGTCAATAAAAAGTGCGTAGATACAAAAAGTGAAGTGTTCTTGTGAGTAATAAAGTGCGTTTGTGCGTAATCTAACTTATTTACCATGTCGACGGCGGAGGAAATGCTTAAAAGGTTGCGTCTCGCTCGAGCACAACAAAAAGGTACTGTTACGCGCATCGAGAACTTTATTAGTGATCCAATTAATCTTGCGTCTGCGTCTATCGAGATGATACAAGCGCGTATTGAAAAGCTGAACACTACTTTTAGAGACTATGAGAGAACTCAGTTAGATATTTTATCTTGTGATGATAAAGACAAGGAAAATGTTGCTATTTTGGAGGATAAATATTTTGACATAATCTCAAAGTTAAATACAGCTTTAAAAAACTTAAGTACATCTGAAACAAAACAATGCTCGAATGTTTCAACTTCAAAATTACCTAACATTGATATCCCAGTATTTGATGGGAAGGATTTTACAAAGTATACTCCATTTATTGATTTGTTTATGGCTGTAATTGATGGAAACAGGGCACTCTCAGATGTGCAAAAGTTATTTTATTTGCGCAAATTTTTATCTGAAGAAGCATTGGCTGTTATTGTTAACTTACCGCTTGTGAATGAATCCTATGGAGAGGCTATTGAACTTTTGAAAAAACGCTTTGAAAATAAGTCAAGATTAATATTTAATCACATAAATATATTGTTGCAATTGCCTGTAATGCAGAAAAGTACAGCAGCCTCTATAAGGTCTTTTACATCACAAGTGCAACAACAATTGTATGCGCTTAAAAACTTGCAGCAGCCTGTTAATCAATGGGACATGCTTTTAATTTCGATCTTATCTAAAAAATTAGATTTGTACACCAATCGTGCCTATCAGTTAGATAGGAATATAGATACACTTCCAACTATGGAAGAGTTCCTTTCATTCTTAGAGAAGCGCGCTATAGCGTTTGAAGATAGCTGTAGTTCTGACAATAAGAAGAATACAGTACAAAAAGTGAGCAATGTTGTCACTAAAACTTCTAGTTCTTGTACCTTTTGTGGAGGTATGGGACATTTATTGCATTCATGCCCTAAATTTAAAATGGCTTCAATAGAAGACCGTATAAAGTTCATAGATGACAAAAAGTTGTGTACTATGTGTTTAAAAACTCACACTGGTAAGTGTAAGTTTTCATTTTCTTGTAAAACTTGCAAACAGGGGCACAATACACTCCTGCATAAAGACAGTGATCCTAGTCCGCAGGCTCCAATATCACTGCATTCTGTTAATTCAACTATGAATACCCTATTGCCCACCATAAAGGTTAAGTTAATCGACTATAAGGGTTCCGAACTTTATGTCAGAGCATTACTTGATTCAGGAAGTCAAGTTTCACTTATTACCACACATCTTGTGGAAAAATTGCAAGTTAAGCTTAAGAGCCAAAATACCAATATAATTGGCATAGGAAACAATTATAATCAAATCAACAAATATGTTGATGTTACCATCAATTCTCCAGTGAGAAATGTACAATTAAAAATAAAATGCCATGTTGTAAACTGTATTACTGCAAATTTGCCTCAAAATCATTTTGATAGATCAAAGTTAAATATTCCCAAACACATTCAGTTATCAGATGATGAATTTAATGTACCAACAGAAATATCCATGCTTTTAGGCGCTGACATTTATTTTAATATTTTAATTGATGGTCAACTTAAAATTCATAATGGTTTATTATTGCAAAATACTTTGTTTGGCTATACTATTGGTGGAAAACAATTTGTTGATGATCATAGAAATGATTTAGTTGCAAACTTGGCTATTTGTGATAGTAATAAATTAGAACTTGTGATGGAACAGTTTTGGCTTACTGAGATGATTCCCCAATCAACAACAAAAGGCTGTAATGAACTCAAAAAATCTGAAAAATGTTTTCAGCAATCTGTTAAGCTTGAAAATAACAAGTTTTGTGTTGATATGCCATTAGCTTCCAAAATGGCAGAGTTGCAGCTTGGGGATTCATTCTCAGTGGCTCTTCAAAGATTTCTATCACTCGAGAAACGATTTAAACACAACCCTGTATATTTAGAAAAATATAAGAGCTTTATTGAAGAGTATGTAGCATTGGGGCATGCTAAAACGGTGGATGTTGGCAGCTATGATGTCCAAAATGGTACTGTTTATTTTTTAGCACACCATGCTGTTCTAAATGAAGCGAGTCTGACCACAAAATTACGTGTAGTCTTTGATGGTAGTATGAAGTCTAGAACTGGTGTATCACTGAACGATGTTATGTTGAATGGTCCAGTTGTTCAGAGTGAACTCTTTGATATCCTCCTACTTTGGAGAACATATTTATACACGCTCACCTGTGACATTCAAAAGATGTTTCGCGGAATTCTTATTAACCCGAGTCAAACTTGTCTCCAAAATATTTTGTGGCGTGATGATCCATGCAAACCCATCAGCTGTTTGCAGCTCCAGACTGTCACATATGGCTTAAAGTCTTCTACCTTTTTGGCTACTCGTTGTCTGATAGAGCTGGCTCGTAGATATAAAACTGAATTCCCGCTTGCTGCTCAAGCCATGTTGTTGAATACTTATTGCGATGATGTCATTTGTGGTTCTGATAGTACTCATGATCTTTATCAGCTAAAACATGAACTTATTGCTCTTTTGCAAAAAGGCAGCTTCACGCTTCATAAGTGGTGTTCAAATTACCCTACAGTCATTAATGATCTTCCCAATGAGCACAAATGTTTTGAAAAATTAGACATCAATAAAAACAATATTGTCAAGACATTGGGTTTAAAATGCGACATTTTAAATGATACATTTACTTTTACCTGTCCAATGATTGACAATGATGATAACAAGACCAAACGGTCTATTCTGAGTTTCATTGGCAAAATGTTTGACCCACTAGGCCTCATAGGTCCTATTATAGTTGTGGCAAAAATATTCATGCAGACTTTATGGGCGATGAATTTAGACTGGGACAAAATACTGCCCCAAGAGCTACTCAATGTTTGGGATAAATTTATTAAAAAGTTAGCTTTAATGAATACAATTACTGTGCCAAGACATGTAAGTTCATGTGATGTGGAAATCATAGAGTTGGTGGGATATGCTGACGCATCTATGAAAGCGTTTGGAAGCTGTCTTTACTTAAGAACTGTTAAATCAGATGGGTCAGTTTTTGTTAATTTATTATGCTCTAAATCCCGTGTTGCCCCATTAAAGAAAAATTTAACAATTCCAAGACTGGAATTAAATAGTGCTCTCCTTCTCTCGCAATTGGTGAATAGGGTGTACAATATTTTAAAATGTAGATTTCCTAGTCTCACTGTTCAACTATACAGTGATTCTCAGATAGCACTAGCATGGATTAAATCTAAAAATATAAAGTCAAACCCTTATGTAGCTAACAGGGTAAATCAAATAAAAATATTAACTTCACACTTTCAGTGGTCTTATGTCAGCACAGATAATAATCCTGCTGATCTTCTATCAAGAGGTTGTGACCCATATAAATTAAAATCAAATCTGCTTTGGTGGCACGGTCCTAAGGAATTATTAAATAAGGACTTTAAACACTCTGTAAGTAATGTCGAGTTCCCCATTCCTTACGTATCTGAAACAGATATAGTAAATAACATGTGTGAAGTGAATGCATCTTCTTCTAAAAAAGATGAATCAGTTTTGAGTGATTTAGTTGGAAAAATATCAGATTTTAATAAACTTCAGCGAATCGTTGCTTATATATTCCGATTTAGACAAAATTGCTCCAAAAACATTAATAAGATGTATGGACCTCTGACGGTGCAGGAGCTTCGTGATGCTTTGTTAGCGATTATTCGTAGTGTTCAAAGAAAATACTTTCCCAAAGAAATAGATGGTCTTAAAAATAATTTGCCTATCAAATCAGGATTATCAGGTTTACATCCGTTTTTGGATCAAGCTGGTGTGCTTAGAGTTGGTGGCCGTCTTCAGTGTGCAAAGGACATGGCATATAACAAAAAGCATCCTGCCATACTTCCTAAATCTTGTAATTTCACAGATATCCTAATTCGAAATGAACATCTGCGTTTGTTGCATGCAGGAGCTAGATTGGTGTTGAGCTCACTTTCGCAACAATTTTGGCTTATCAGTGGTATACGTGAAGTCAAGAAGGTAGTAAACAAATGTGTCAAGTGTTTCCGTTTAAAGGCTGCAGCTGCGAAGCAGCTTATGGGTTCTCTCCCACAAGAAAGGATTACAGCTGTTAGGCCATTCAATGTAGTTGGAGTAGACTTCTGTGGACCTTTTAATGTTAAAGCTTCTAGAATTAGGAAACCACTAATCACGAAAGGCTATGTGGCGCTTTTTGTGTGTTTTGCTACAAAGGCAATCCACATGGAGCTAGTCAGTGATCTCACCACTGAAGCCTTTTTAGCATGCCTCAAACGTTTCATTTCTCGAAGGGGAATGCCAGAGAAAATTTTCTGTGACAATGCTTCAACATTTAAAGGCGCTGCCAATGAGTTAAATAATTTGTATAAATTGTTCATATCAAAAATTCATAAAGATTCTGTGAATGATTATTGTACCCCTAAATGTATTACGTTTAAGTTTATCCCTAGTTACTCTCCGGAGTTTGGAGGTTTATGGGAGGCAGGGGTCAAAAGTTTTAAGCATCATTTTAAGAGAATTGTTGGAACTATTGTCTTAACTTTTGAAGGTTTGTATACTGCTATCACTGAAATTGAAGCTGTGCTTAACTCAAGACCACTCCTTCCCATGAGTACCGATATTTCTGATTTTAAGTATTTAACGCCTGGCCATTTCCTCATAGGAACATCTATGATGAGTTATCCTGAAACCGACTTGTCTAATTATTCTATTAATAATTTAAGATTTTGGAATGTTCTATGTAAAATTAAACAAGACTTTTGGAAAGTTTGGTCCGGTGATTATCTTACACAGCTGCAAAGCAGGCCAAAATGGCACCATACTAATCCTAATTTAAAAGAAGGAGACCTAGTTATTCTTCGTAGTGATAATACGGCTCCAATGACATGGCCCATGGCAAGGATTGTGAAAACAATACCTGGACCAGATGGTATGGTTAGAGTGGCAGAAATTAAGCTGCCAAATAATAAAACATATGTTAGATCTCTAAGAAAATTATGTCCTTTACCGATAAATTAAATTATAAATATGTATAATGTAAGTTTTGTTGCCTTTATGTAGTTTAATTATATGTATGTAAGTTTTGTTGCTTTCATGTAGAGTTAAATTGTTAAAACATTTATTATTAGCAAGGCCCCGGCCCAACTATGTTTAAGAATAATTTAAACATAAGTGTTTTGTTGCAATGGCAACATTTGTATGTTGGAATATATTTTTATGCTCTGGTAACTTTAAGTAGTCTAGAATTTCTCTGTCGCGGTGTCACGTACATTTTTGTTATAATTTAAAACCTATTTGGAAATACAGTCAACTGCTAAAAATCTTTATGCATTTTATTATACAATACCTAATTATTAAAAAAAAAGAAAAAGAACATGGACGTCAATTTTGAATACAAATTGAGCTATGATGATGATTATTTCGTGATTATTGGTCCTGTATTAGTAAATTATGCTAAGATCTGGGCATTGTCATGTTGTGTATAATATTTCGAATGATATTTGTCATATTTGTTATTGAATCTATACGCGTCTATGTGACATAATTTGAAAAATAAAAATGTAAACAAACACGATTGGCGCAAAACTTTGATGATAGATGTTAAAATTAATCATTACCACTGCTTATTTAACATGATTTATGGATGAATTCGTCAGAAAATTAAACGACGAGTTATTCGATCTCAAATAGTGGAGCTTGAATGTCCGAAAACCACATATTTTATGCTTTTTAGCCTCGGTCAGTACTGCCGTCAAAATGGCGATGACCGTATATAAGTACTTTTATTTTAGAAGGGTTAATTAAGAAACTTGCGCAATAAATACAGAATATTTAGTGGCGTTCACATATAAGCTTTTTATTCAACTCTCTTAATTAATACATACACATAGTATTTGACAAACAGAATAATAAATATTTACATAAATAATTAGGGTGTCGTATGACTTCACTGCTGGCCCCTAAAGGGGCCGATACCGAGCCAGCGTAGGTTTACGTGTCGAGCCCCTCAAGGGGCCCGTACCGAACTTTATGGTTAAATCCCGGTTAATTCGGAAAAATACCAGATTAACAGAGATTAAAATTTTCACGTAATTGCACTGAATAACGAGGATTCCTCTATGATAACAATTTGAATCGCTAGTTTGCCATTTATTGTGTTCAAAGATACTCATTTCGTACCTTGTAATATTTTTTATTTTTATTTTGTACAGTGGTGAATCGATCGGGTTTTTATTTCACTTCACCACATACGTAGGCATACCACAAGGCACCTGTAATGGGTATAGGAATATTCCAAGGCCTGTCAACCGAGGTCAAACGTGCCTGCAGACTATCAGACGAACGGTGGTGATCAATCTTGACCGGGAACTTTTAAAAGCCTTCAAATGTAACTTTTAAAGTGCGAAGTCAAACTTTCCCCCGAGTGTAATTGTAAGTCGGGGTTAAAGTGGATCCTAGGACATGATGTACGTCGTCTTTCTTGTGATTTATAAATGTAATAAAAGCTTCTTGTACAAGCTGGAGAAGACGTTAGCTTATAATTTGTCTTCCACGCTGTTCTTACGATGGGATAAGTTCATTGACGCAGCACTTTTTCGAGTATTTCACGCAAGTAACAAAAGCTCGCAGACGACAATAGCACTCGGATCCCCAATAAACATTACAATACTGGAGTCACGGGTTCGCATTGAAGCACAGAAACGTCTTCACACTTTTTCAAAGGCTCAACGATATCTATATACGAGGCAGGCAAATCTAAATGTATTTTCTAAAATACGGTAACAAAACCGTTTCCTCAGCTAGCAATTCTTTATTATCAAGTCGAGCGTGAAAAAAATGTGTGAGGTGAGTTGAAAAGTATTCGGGTTACGACTTAGAGAGTTTAAATTCACGCCGCGACTAGTCGAGCTGTGATTTAATTCGGACTTAGAAGCAATTTTTTTGCCAAGCGAAAGTAATGCTTCACGGGTTGCTACCCTTGAATAATACGAAGTAGTGTCGTGGTTGGTCGCGTAGAGCGAAGCTTCTGTGGAGCTATTTTTAAACGGAATTGAGAACGTAGATTAAGTTCGGTGTTATTTTGGAGCCAGAGGGTCGACAATTGATTGGAGTCTTGAACGTAATTATTTTAAAATGGATTTTACTTGAGAACGTGATTTACGGTTGACGGAACAAAATATAGAACAAGAATTAATTGAAGGTTTCGTGAAATTTAGATACACGTACTTGATTAAATGAAACAGGACAAATAAATATTATTCAAAATGTAGTACAATTGTTATAAATAAATATTGTGAAATCCAGTAGGATTAATTATTTCATAACAAAAATAACGAATGACAAATGTACCGATAACACGCTTTGGTTATAAAAATACTTTAATAAAAGGGCATTGCACCGTTACAGTAGATCATTTCATTAACCAATATTGGGAGGTATTTATCAGATGAATTGATGACACTCGAGTGGCCATCTGAATTAATGAAGGCAGGATTGATTACTTTTATCGCATTGATATGATAATTTATTTGGTCTTTTTATATAGAATTCAGAGCTTTTGAATTGAATGTATCAGTCTAGTGTTTATAAATATACACGGTATCTTATTTGTGGTTTTCCTGTTACCCTTTTTACCTGGTTATATGTTTGACCTGTATGTATGTATGTAGGTGTGTATGTATGTCTGGTATGTGAATATGTAAGAAAAGTGGCTTATCTTGTGCAATTTGATTTTTTAATTGTTTTCAAAAAAGGATTACATATAATTATGGAATCTAATCTCGATACTAAGTAATACGTACCCTTGCGGATCAGACATGGTTTTATTTTTTTACATATTTGTTGTCATAATAACAAAAGTTAAATCATCTGCGAAATCTTCAAACTCGACTTTTTTGTTGTTGGGATTTTACTTAAGTGTTGTGGATATTTAAAGCTCAAACGTATTTGTAGCAAAGATCCATTCGACCTCCGAAAGTTCATTCATTAATTTTTCATTCATTTTTAGGATCTATTTTTAGTTTTTCATCAACAGTTTTTCATTCAAATGAGAAAATAAAATTGTGAAATCGGCAGCCGTTTATCAGCTAGATCTTTAGACGAAGGCTATGTATTGAAAAATATTTTATCAGAGATTTAAATAATCTTATTTGACGAGCGCCCTTTTGACTAGAGATAACCATTTCAAATAATAAGCACATTTCAAAGTAAATGTTTTTTATTTATTAAAACTAGTGAACATAACGGCTGTTCTTATTAAAAAATGTCTCAAATCAAAATATGGCCATTGATATAAAAAGGTTGCGTAATTTTGATGACCGATATTTTGGTCAGACGAGTCTTTTAAAGTATTAATATTAGATCTCCCATAATTATGACGGAGTGTGATACATATAAAATAGAGCTATTATAAATATAACTTGTGACGTCCAGTCAAGTTTATTGCTAAACTTTCAGTACACCCACCGTATTATTTAGTTTGGATGGAAATACACTTTTTGAGTTATTAAATTTGAAAATTATCACCATTGCAGGAAGTGATAGTGTTTTCAATGTGTGGTTTTCAATGTTTGTAAACGCACCCACAATACAGGAGATATTCCTAGTGTGGGGCAACGTTTGAAAAAAAAATACACAGATTAGTTGATCAGCACCAACTGGAGGTGCACTATACGTGACTTTGTATCGATAGAGATCGCAACTAAGCGATACGATTCTAGGGTTGTATTTAATGGTTTGGATGAGTCCAAACCGTTTAATACAATCCTAGAATTCCCCAAATATCGTATCGTACTTCTCGTCTAGGCAAAATATCTTCGTGTCCTGCATTTATTTTATTTTGAATTAAATAATCATGCACTTTAGGACAACGTGGCATGATACAATCCTAACATTTTCCGTATTCGTTTATTTTAATCCCTCATAATATAACATCATGTTGTTAAAAATATCGGTTCCGATATCAATAATGTTCTAAAAGCGAGTTACACCATAACCACTCAATCAACGTCAAACAACGCGGCAACGATTACCAATGATGATATATCTTAAACCCACACATCTATACAAAATTACAAATAAACCGACTCAGAAAAGAACCACCAAAAGCCTCTACTTATAAATACTTATCCGCAAACACTTGTACGTTACATAAATAAGTGGCAAACAAGTTGTAAGTAGGGCAAATCCTGTGTTTCACGGTCCGTCGGTCGTGGACGTTTCCTTAGGGAGGCTTACAGACATCGGTGACGAACGCGTGGTGTAGTCACCCGGCCCTCGGTTCAAAGAGACTGCGGTTATTTAAACTTCGGTGAATCTTGTGTGGGTCGGGAGACGTAGGCAGGAATCACCGATCCTGGGGTAATTGATGTGGGCAGAGGTAGAAGTGAGGGTATGTAAAAAATGTGGCCAAGTGCGAGTCGGACTCGCACATGAAGGGTTCCGTACCGAAACGAGCAATTACGTTTGTTGTATGGAAGCCCCTTAATTTTTTTTTTTTTTAGTATTTGTTGGTATAGCAGCAAAAGAAATACATAATTTATGAAATTTTCAAGTGTCTAGTTATCGCGGTTCTTGAGATACAGCCTGGTGACACAGACAGACGGACAGCGAAGTCTTAGTAATAGGGTCCCGTTTTTACCCTTTGGGTTACTGAACCCTAAAAATGTTCGGTTTGATTGGGATTCGTTTTGTTTCATTAAAACAACAATCGCTTTTAAGGCAATTGCTATTTTTTATAACGACTTACAATAGGGTTGAATGATAAGGTTTTCGGTTGCTATATCCATCACCATAGTCAGAACTGGAAGGGAGACTAGCAGGCTCGTGAGAAAAGGAAGGAGTGGAAACCCTTTCCCCAGGCGACAGAGCAGTGCCATCATAATACATTTTTGATTTTTCTATCATCCCTCCGACGCCTGCAACTTTCCACTATGTACAGTCACCTGTAAAAATGCATGGACAATTCAAAAATAAAATCGTGTGTAGCGATAAACGACGTGACCTAACGTAAACGAGTTATCGATCATAAACGGTCACAGGAAAATAGACACTAAAGTATCCATCCAATTTTGCATGTGACTGTACAGTTGAACGTGCTAATATATTGTAAAGCTAATCGCAAATCAAGTGGTAGCCGTATAAATTGCGTACAGTTAACATGTGTGGAAGCGGTAACTTGGCTTACGTGAGCCAATTCGATTTCCACTTAACTCCAACCGCGATACAATAAATACTTACTTGTAAGGCACCGTTTAATTTACATAACACATCGTGCCGAAGAAACCGTAATAAAACACGGCTAATCGGTAAAATCTGAATAACAGCACAATTTGCAACGGGGAATAAAATCACCATTTTTAGCCGACTTCTAAAAAAGGAGGTTATGGGTTCCATCTTTTTTATATTCTTAGATCGACGACGAAAATTAATTGATTTTATGGTAAAATAAACTTAAAAATTCATCATCGGACGTAGAAAGAAAATTAATAAAGATACATTTCAGTGCTAGGGAAATGAGCCCACCACGGTCAGGGGAGAAATTCTTTTTAGTTCAAAGAGCTACTGAAAATTAATTTCTTACTAACTTAAAATGCAAATGTATGGGCCAAGTAAGTATTTTGTGATGCAAATGGGATGTTTGAGTATGCCTTTGGGATAAGAAAAAAAAGTAAAAAGGTAATATTAACGAGTGTCGTAGACTTACGTAGACGCACGTAGCGGTCGTAGCCGCGTAGCAGCGTAGCACTTGGGCTACGAAAAGTTAATTTGCGTGCTATATTAATTTGTAGTTTTGCTATTTCGGCTTCGCACGGAAGCATATATTTTTATACTACATGTAAACCTTCCTCATAAATAACTTTATCTATTTCTGAAAACTGCATTAGATCCGATGCGTAGTTTAAAAGATCAAAGCGTTCAAACAGCGAGAGCGACTTTGTTTTATACTATGTAAAAATAAATAAGATACGTAAGACGTATCGAGAGATGTTCGGGCCTAAATTTGTATTAAGTTGTGTTTTCCAAGAATACCTAACTCAAGAAAATGGTGGATGAATGACTTTAAACAACCGTTCATTCACGAAATTTAGATCTGTACGAAGTATTGTCAAAGGATTTTTCATGTCATTTATTACGAATTCCCAAATAATTCCAGAAACCGGCTTTCTATCTGAAAATAGTACCTTCTTATCGGTTCTTCAAAAGAATTACTCTACTAAAAAACGAATGGTCTTACAAATGAAATTCAGCAATACAATAAAAGGTATATTCTATTTCAAATTCAACCCGTTCATCGCTATCAATCACAAAACCGGAACGTTTTCAGCGCGAACGTGTCCCGGTTCGTTACCGGTTCTCTCCCGGCCCGGCGCCGGCCACAGCCAGTAATTACTCAAATCAATAAAACAATACGTGCCGGCACTTCGCTACTCCGGTACCGGCAGTATAATGCAGTTATCTTCGTGCCCAGAAATAGGTTAAAAGCAACTTAAGTAAATGGAAAGAGAGACAAACATCGAAGAATAATTTTTAATAATGTACGCTAAATTTTCGGTCAAATCAAAATCGCGAAAATAAGGCACTGAAGGTTGGTAAAATATATAAAATTGGTCTCTTATTCTGCCTTTAATTTCAATATGTAAACGCGTTCTGGACACTGACGTCATACTATACAAATACTCTACTGAATCTGTCAGTGTCAACTGTCAATGTCTGGAGTCGCGCCTAAAGTTTGTCCATACCAGTAGAATTAATGGGACTTTTTGTTCTCGCTAGTTCTACAATTTTGTACCATTATTTAAATTGAAAACGGGATATTTACCATGTTTACTAATTGTTTAGAGTTCCCGATATTTCGGAGCTGTTACAAGCACCATGATCACGGATAAACTGAAGTCACCACACGATTCTGTTCCCGACACACAAAACTCACTGTGTCCACGCGCGAACTTTTTTCGACACTTTTTCGATAACCCGTTTTCAATATAAATAATAGTATTAGTGACCATGTAAGTTTAAAATCTTAATTTTGTACCGCCTTAGAATCTTAAGACTGTACAGTAGAACTAGTGGGAATGATCCTCTTTATCGTGTGGTAAGTGCCTGACCCGGTGTCAGAGATTTTATGCCACCCATGGGTCTGTGCAAATATCGGCTTCGTCCGCGTGAAAATATCGATTTTCCATACAAACTTTCACCCCTTATTTAAATCCCTTTGGGGTTGAATTTCGAAGAAGAAGATCCTTCCTTATTCCTTGTCTACATTATAAATGGAACCTCTGTGCAAAATTTCAGCTTTCTAGGTCCAAGGGTTTGGGCTGGGCGTTGATGAGTCAGTCAGTCAGGACTTCTCTTTTTATTTATATAGATAGATAGATAGTTCAAGAAATATCTCTCCGACATGATGTTTTCCTAACGATGTTTTTTTTTTTTTTTTCCTTTACCGTTTTCAGAGCTGTAGTGGTGAAACGAATTCCTTCAGTCACACTGGTACGGACTTACCAGTGAGACGGCTTCTTAAAGTGCTCACACCTGTCCGGAGCATTCATTAAATATCCGAATTTGAGTATTACGTTATAAATAGAAGCGACGAGGGAGCATTCACCTGTAATGCGACAATCCAAGATTAAATTTTGCATCATTACAAGTTGCTCGAATCACTGGAACATTCGCCGAGAATGTTCCCGGTGAGCGAGTGCCTTTAACTTTAGCGGTGTAAAAACATGCTAGCTACTTAGTAAGCTCTTGTTGTTTGTTCTGTCAACTTTGACAGGTCATTTGAGGGTAAGTTAAAATGGAAAGAAAATGAACAAAATACACTTGTTTTCGGTTCTCAAATAAAAAATGTAGGTTGACAACTTGTCGATCAAACGTTTTGAAAAACATTTCTACCGACTTTGATCTTGAAATTGTTAAGTGTAGGAAAAACCAATAATGTACTTTGGTTTAAAAAAAAAGTGTAGGTATTTATTACCTATGTTTATAACCCAAATTATATTATTGTCTCTTTTTATGAGAAACGTGACAAGTTGGTTGCTCACTTCATAACATATTATGTATGTTGTGTATCTAATTCACAATTAATAAAATGCAAGTTGTTTCAATAACCTACAGAACTACTAGCGATAATATAGTCCACAGAGTACAAAAAGTACTGAAAAAGAACATCTCAACGCTATAAACGTAACATACGAAAACCGACGAAAGTGTCGAACTCAAAAATAAACAGTAATAAAGGATGCATTTGTCTTTACACAGAGTGATTAATAGGTCAGAGGCGACAGCGAAACAGCGGCCATTTAATTTGCTTAAACTTTGGCACGAATTAATTCACGCTGTATTGTTTTTATCGCTTGCCAGGCAATAAAGGCAGTGTTACTACTTAAAAGTTAGACGCTTTGGATTTATTGTATGTATGCTGATGATTTAGATGTTACAATTAGTTATGTTATCTTGGATGACTTGGACTGTAGATTAATGAAACATTCCAGAACAGAATAGCTTACTGCCCATATTTTTTTTTCTACTAGCATGTGTCGGTTTTTTCGCCGCTTTGAGAGCAGTGGTGGTGCACAAAGTAATGCGTAATGCCTGGGTATGAACCTAAGTCAATGCAATAATAAACCACAACGGTTCTCGCACAGATAGTATCCCAATTTTAGCAATTGGGTATTGGTTCAGCTAAGTGTTTCGTGTCGCTAATTTACAGTTTACTCATCATATTACAGTGCCTCCATTTACTTAATTGTCAGTGGTATTTATTTGTAACCGCACTATTTTACAGCAACGTGAAATTTATTTTGATATTGGGGTGAAGCAATTTGATCTAATTATATCCTGGTAGTAGTTCCAACTTGCAGCAACAGTGATAACTTCTACATAATTATAACCTACATCCTGACAGCGAGTAAGGGCGAGACTCTACCAAAGCGGAGATGTGTGCGGTGTGCTGTCGACCAATCACAGTTACATCTGGTCTTTCGCCCTTCCTGTGATTGGTCTACAGCACACCGCACACATCTCCGCTTTGGTGGAGTCTCGCCCTTATGGATTTAGAAACTATCTGCTTTTCGGAGTTCGTGAGTAGATACAAGGTATATGTGTGTGATCTTTTACTAACGTCATTACACATTATGTATCAAAACCCTGTGGCAATATTTAAGGATGTATTCAACTGAAATTATTCTTTAGGATCTTTGGGGGGGATATGAGGAACAGGGTGTAAAGTTCCTCATCCCCCGTTGAAAAGGAAGGATCCTCCGACCGGACGGGTGTTGTGTCCGGCGGGCTAACTGCCCGACAGTTGTAAGTCGGGAACTCCTATATAGGCTTATGTCGCGGATAATGTTGATAGCGCGATGTAGGATTTCTGTCAATCGTTGTTAGTACGCAGGTGTTGCGATAGATGTCGCTAGTCGCCACATCACTCCCCTCCGAGACCGGAGGTCGAAAGCAGGTTAAGTCTTGGCGCTTGTCAGCCAGTGGATGGTTCCAGTGAGTCGGAACCGGATGCCGCATAGTTCACGGTGAGTCGGAACTGTCTGCGGTGATGCCCCAGTGAGTCGGGGTGATGCTGCATATTAGCTCCAGTGAGTCGGAGTGATGCAGTGCTTGCCGTAGATGCCCCAATGAGTCGGGGTGATGCTGCGTATGCTCCAGTGAGTCGGAGTGTGCAGTGCTGCGTAGTGGCTGGCTGCTGCGTCGACCAGGAGAGAAGGGCGTCTCTGCTTGCTGACCGGCCGAAGTGCAGTGTGCTGTGCCAAAGTCGCTGATGAGGCTGGGGGTGATGTCCAGGAATGCGCTTCCGCTGCATGCTGGTGGACAGGATACCCCATGAAGCCGTGGCTGCTGGCTGACGGTATGACTCGCTGCTCGAAGGCGAAGGGGAAGTGGTGACGACGTCTGAAGTAGTTGCACGAAGGCTGCGCTGACGTTCATGCTCGGGGTCACCAGTTTGGGGGGGCAGTTAGCCCGCCGGACACAACACCCGTCCGGTCGGAGGATCCTCCCTTTTCAATGGGGGATGAGGAGCTTTACACCCTGTTCCTCACCTCCCTCCCTGTTTAGAGATGTGTTTAGGTGTGGTAGGCAGGAAGGTAATAAAAGTCACTGCCTTAGGTACTCACAGTCTATTTGAGCAAGGTCCACATACACAACACAAAACACAAGAAGGAGAAACAGAGATGATAGATAAGCACATTCACAAAAGTCACAGACGCAGGTTACAGTTTATACACACACAAAATACGGAAAGGCAGTTATTATACGAGTATCAGATTAAGCACAGAGAACAATAATATGCGGATTCGAGGCGACACAGGTAGGTGCGCGTGCGCGTGTTGGCATGCTAGGAACAGACTGAAGGTCACCAGTTTGGGGGGGATATGAGGAACAGGGTGTAAAGTTCCTCATCCCCCGTTGAAAAGGGAGGATCCTCCGACCGGACGGGTGTTGTGTCCGGCGGGCTAACTGCCCGACAGTTGTTAGTCGGGAACTCCTATATAGGCTTATGTCGCGGATAATGTTGATAGCGCGATGTAGGATTTCTGTCAATCGTTGTTAGTTTGCAGGTGTTGCGATAGATGTCGCTAGTCGCCACAGATCAATATCGTAATCACGAGAAAGATATGTACTATTCTGCTGTTCCATACAAAACAAAAAATATGGGAAAACTGGATATTTTTTAACAACAAGGAAGAACTTTCAAAGTTAGTTCTTGAGATCTACTCGAAATATGTAGGTAACTGGAGCAAACATAACGCCAAAAACACGGTATTTATACTTTAGATAAAGTCTGCTGTTGGATATAGAATGTTTGTCCCAGCACCGAGAGTTGAAATTCCAACAAGTCTTTAAATTTAGGTGTCACTTACAATTAATCATTCGTGAAAACGGACATCGAAATGCAAATCCGTTCCATATCTAAGAGCCAAACTTGTACGTACAAGTCAGAGTGAGTTATGAGTCCACATACTCGTACGTACATCTGACTTCGTACTAAGTATTAGCAACCAGCGAAGCACTTCGTTACAGCTAAAAGACTAGGTTGAAATTCAGACAGGAATATCTGCGAATGTGATTGCCGTACGAAAGTACGAATCCGTAATGGGAAGATTTATGGCATAAGTTTTCGGTGGAGTCGTATTAGATTTTGTGTTCTAGTTTTTTACGATATTGTTTTTTACGACTGCAGTTCGGCAGCATATGAAAGTTTGTGATGTAGTGTCTTCATGAGTGATCAGTTTAACATTAGGTAGATAATGGTCGACTAAAAGTTAAAAGCTCAACTTTTATATATTTTGGCGTAATTCGGTATTTAACACTTTTTCCTTCACTGTTAAGTATGAACACGCTCTAAGAACATATAACATAGGGCCCCAAAAAAAATTCGAGCGCATTTTTCCCGATCATTAAATTATAATCAAAACACGACAGCCGCAGTACCATTTGTAGTAGTCGGTATTCAATTAAATATAAAATAAATACGGATAAAATAGTGAAATAATACTACGTACATCGCAGCTGTATTTTGAAGAACCATATCCGGAACATATGCGATGCTCCTTCACTGTAATTTATCACGCAAACTTTCACAGCTTTACCGGAATCGTAATTTAAAATTACGGTTCGTGTATAACCGAGTTTATACTCGGCCTGTTATCTCTCTTGAATTTCAGGCCGTGAATAAATTTCTATTAAAGTAACGCCTGAAATCTTTATACTGTGCGAAATTCGAAATATCTTATATACCTACTATATCTTACAATACTTTGGTTTTATTTAAACCTTCCAGATATTTCCTACAAACAATACCTATTTCAAGTTACCTTAAGGTTTCAGTAATCCGGTTTTACCAAAAAAAACTAACTACGTAGCTACGCCTTCTTTAATTAAATATTTAATTACGACAGCATAATTATTATAAATAGTAATTTAAACATGTCTTCACTGCCTTGATATAATTAAGGAGCCAACCAGCCTAAGAGCAGACTCTCAAGAACTATTAGAGGGTGGCATTCGACATGAGAACCACGGCTAATACCTACACACTACTCAATATAACGAATGTAGCGATACTAACCGAGAGTCATTGACCCCTAAAACTAATAAAAACTTATTAAAACACCTGAGACATAAAACATCCCTTTAGAATATAAAAACTAGAATAACTTAATAAAACTTTGGGCTATCATTGAAATATGTTCGGGCAATTCGCCTGAATTAGCATGTCGAAGCGGCTATTAGGAGCAGGACCTGTTTTTAACCGACTTCTTAAAAAGAAGGAGGTTCTTATTGGAGGTCGTATATTTATATGTATATACTGGCCTGCGAGAAATAATCATATGTAACACATTGCTGTCATTGATTTAAATAAGCTTAGTTACGGGTTGTTTATATTCTATTGTATTTTGTAACTTGCTTGTAAAATATTAACCACGAATGAATATACTGTGCTATCCCACTGCTGATCTCATCTTTATTTCAATTGGTTATGGGCCCAGATCCCAGAAGCACAAATGCTAGAGCATTTATAAGTTGAGTGGTTTAAATATTGTTTGTAAATATTGTTTGTGTTCTTGTGAAACTTACGAAATCGCAATTATGTCAGCTGAGGTTGGCATAAGTGGTATTAAGAGGCTGAAAAATTCGTCCGACTACCCAAATTGGAAATTCCTGGTGAGAAATTACTTGGAAAATAAAAACTGGTGGGGAGTAATTTCTACAGATGTAGTGAATGCTGACGTAGACCGGCAGGCACGAACAACAATATGCTTGTTGTTGGAACCAGAGTGCTTTACCCACGTCTACAATGCGAAGACTGCGAAAGAAGCCTGGAATAGCTTACGGAAAGCGTATGAAGACAAAGGTTGGGGAAGACGTATACATATTCAGCGAGAGCTTTTTAACTGTAAGTTAGAGAATTTTGATTCTATGGAAAGCTACATATCAAAAATTATGTTCCTGACACAACAATTGTCAGATATTGATGCTCCAATCCCTGATGATTGGATCATATCGATTTTGCTGGGTGGATTGACCGCTGAGTACAGCCCTCTCATTATGGCTGTAGATAATAGTGGAAAAGAAATCACGTTGGAGCAAATCAAAATGAAATTGTTACAAGAAGGAAGTAGACAGAGTAAGTTGAACACAGAGTACGAAAAAGCCTTAGTAACACGTAAAGTAAAGAACGATGCTAGATCTAACACTAAAACTAATGATCGTAAGCAGAAGTTTGTCTACAAGTGTTTTAAGTGCCACAAGCAAGGACACAAGGCGTCCGAATGCAAGGAGCGGATAAAAACCGCGAATATCTGCCTGAATACAAAGGGGGCGATAAACAAAGATAATTGGTATTTAGACAGTGGGTGCTCAAATCATATGACCCATGATAAAAACAAATTGTTGTCTTACACACATGTAAACGGCAACATGAAGATCGCAGTAGCAAACGGAGAGAAGTTATTGGTGAAAGGACGAGGAAATGCTGAGCCACAAGTCAGCGAAAACGGAAAATTAATTTTAGAAAACGTTTTACATGTTCCTGATTTATCCATGAACCTAATTTCGGTGAGTGATTTGACCAAGAAAAATTATTGCATGAATTTTGACAAAGAAGGTTGCATGATTCAAAGTAAAAAACAAATTATTGCAAGATGTCAAGAGGTCGGCGGAATTTATGAGTTGACAGAAAATCAAAATAACGTCGTGAATGTGACATTGTCAAAACAAAATGAAAATATTTCGAACGTTTGGCACAAAAGATTAGCTCATTTATCGCGTAATTATATGAATAAAATGAAAGTTTTAGTAAGCGGTATGGAATTTAAGAGTACCGATTTATGCGAACCGTGTATTCCATGTATAGAAGGAAAGACATGCAAAAGTCCCTTTAAAAAGCAAGGTACGAGAGCGAACGAGGTCTTACAATTGGTTTTTAGCGACGTTTGTGGACCAATCGAGGAGCCATCGTTCGGTGGTTCGAGGTATATTCTTCTATTTATCGACGATTATACTAGAAAGACTCATGTTTATTTTTTGAGGAACAAAAGCGAAACATTCGATAAGTTTCGTGAATATAAGGCGGAAGTTGAGAATGAGACAAGCAAATTGATTAAATGTCTGAGATCTGCCAACGGCGCGGAGTATTGTAATGGTAAATTTAAATCATTTTTAAAGTCTGCAGGTATAAAACACCAGACGACTGTACCGTACACGCCGGAACATAATTCTGTCGCAGAAAGAGCGAATCGTACCATAATAGAGAAGGCAAGAACATTACTGTCAGAATCGAACTTGAGCAAGAAGTATTGGGCCGAGGCTGTAAATACTGTTGTTTACTTAAAGAACAGAAGCCCTACGAAAGCATTGAATAATGCGGTACCAGAGAAGCTTTGGAATGGAAAAGATGTGGATGTTAGTCATCTGAAAATCTTTGGTTGTTTGGCATATAGATTGATACCAAAGCAAAAGAGACGGAAACTGGACATGAAGACGGAACCGATGATTTTTATTGGATATCCTGATAATCAGAAGGGTTATCGTCTGATGAATCCTAAGACAGGTGAAGTGACGACTGCGAGAGATGTGAAATTTCTGGAAAACGTCTTTCTTCAAAAGGAAAACTTAGAAAAGTCGGAAGTAGTCATAAACCTAAATAAAGATTCTGTTCCTTCCAGTTTACCAAACGTATCTACAAGCAGATCTGAACATTTAGAGGGTCACAACGATATGTATCGTGATACTGAAGACGAGAACGTAGAAGTATCGGAGTACATAGGACCTGAACCTATAGTACTAGAGCGAGTACCTGATGACGTATTGACTGAAGAAGAAGTCAGAATACCGGAATCAGAAAGGAGGTATCCTTTAAGAGAACGCAGACAAGTCGACCGGTACGGATGCAATGTTATGTTTGCCAAGGAGAGCAATCTTGATGGTGATCCATTGACTATTAATGAAGCGTTGGCGAGACCAGATGGTGATTTATGGCAAAAGGCGATAGATAATGAACTTATGTCACTGAAGGAGAACCAGACTTGGACGTTGGTGGATCTTCCAGCTGATAAGAAGCCTATCCAATGCAAATGGGTGTTCAAAATCAAGAAAGATAGCGATGGCAAGGTAACAAAGTACAAGGCTAGACTTGTAGCAAAAGGCTTCACACAGGTATGTGGTGTAGATTATACTGAGACATATTCTCCTGTAGTAAGAAGCTCTACTTTAAGATTGTTGTTCTTGCTAGCTGTTGAATACGGTTGGTTTATTGACCAATGGGATGTCACGACTGCCTTTTTATACGGAAAAATTAAAGAGGACATTTACATGCTCCAACCAAAAGGAGCAGTAGTGAAAGGTCAAGAAACCAAGGTATGCAAATTGCAGCGTTCTTTGTATGGATTGAAACAAGCTTCAAATGCTTGGTTCAAGGAATTGGATAAAGAAATGTTGAATTTAGGCTTTGTACAATCAAAAATAGAACCGTGTTTGTATCAAAAGCAGTTTAAAAACAACAAGAAGTTGATTGTCGTTATTTACGTAGATGACCTTTTTATTTTTGGAAATTGTGAACAAGAAAAGCAGAAATTAAAAAACAATTTGCTTGACAAGTTTAAAGTGAAAGATTTAGGGCAGGCTAGGCATGTTTTAGGCATGAGGTTGAGGAGGGACAAAGATGTTATTTGTCTAGATCAGCAACAATTCATTTCGGATATTTTGAATGACTTTAACATGACAGACGCTAAGCCAGTTTTAACCCCAATGGAAGTCGGTATGAAATTAGAAAGATCGACGAATTCCCATTGCGATCTGCCGTATCAAAGCTTAATAGGCTGTCTAAACTATTTGGCCTGTAATACGCGACCAGACATAGCACATGCGGTAAGTGTACTTTCACAATTCAATTCATGCTATGATGAAATACATTTTAAATGTGCGAAACGGGTCTTAAGGTATTTAAAAGGTACGTCTAACCTTTGTCTCACTTTTAGGAAGTCGGGAGATTTAGACTTACGAGGCTACGTAGATGCAGATTGGGGAGGGGCACTTGATAGAAAGTCTTTCACAGGATTAATTTTCAAAATAGGTAAAAATATAGTGTCATGGGAGAGTAGGAAGCAAGCGACAGTATCCTTGTCAAGTACAGAAGCAGAGTACGTAGGATTAAGTCAAGCTTCGAAGGAAGCTCTCTATTTACGGAGTTTACTAAATAGTTTAACAGCTGTGGATAGTAAAGCGGTAGTAATTTACAATGACAATCAGTCGGCGCATAAAATTGCAGGTAACAAGATGATGCATAATCGGACGAAACATATAGACATAAAATATCATTTTATTCGCGAGTGTGTACTTACTAACAAAATCGAGATAAAGTACATGTCAACTAATAATATGATAGCCGACATTTTAACTAAAAGTGTTCACAGCCCGAAGTTAAGAGAATTTTTAAAGGATTTATCCCTATCAAATTATTCGATTAAGGCGCCGTCAAAGGGGCACCGTAAAAACGACCTGTTTTTCGTCGCAGAGTTAGCCGTATTGCTACTTATTACAATTCCAAAAAAAATACAGTGTATAGTCAAATGTATAGGTAAAAGACTTATGCAAAAATATTTTCTAAAAGTAATCAAGAACCTCGAAAAAAAAAATCACAAAATCACAAAAAAATCACACGAAAAAACTTTTTCGTCTCGAAATGCTCAATATTTTGAGTGACAACTGTTATATTTTTTTTTACTATCAGAAAGGAAATTTAACCAACTAAAGACATATGTAAAAATATTTTAACATTACAGCGTATTTTTTTTTTAAATAAATTAAATCTGCGAACTATCGTTCATTTTGGCAGTCACGAGAATTAAACGCTTCGCCATTTTCAACCTTATTTGTTTAGGCGATGAGTTAAACGCGCGCTCAAGGTCGCGGGCAGGTAATGTCGCCTTAAGGGGGCGATGAGTAGTTAAATGTTTATTTTTATGTTGTTTTGGTAATAGATAATTTTCTATGTAGTTTTGTTATGCATTCTTTTCTTTGTTATTCTTCTGTTTTTTGTACTATACTAATGTATACAGCTAGTACAGTTAAACACAGAAGTGTTAGTATTTGATTTATTTTTATGTACCGAGTACAGAAGTAATATGCATGTGTAATAGATTAAGGGGGCGTATTGGAGGTCGTATATTTATATGTATATACTGGCCTGCGAGAAATAATCATATGTAACACATTGCTGTCATTGATTTAAATAAGCTTAGTTACGGGTTGTTTATATTCTATTGTATTTTGTAACTTGCTTGTAAAATATTAACCACGAATGAATATACTGTGCTATCCCACTGCTGATCTCATCTTTATTTCAATTGTTCTCAATTCGGATGTTTGTATTTTTTTTTTTTATGTTTGTTCGGGCATAACTCCGTCACTTGCTAACCGATTTGAAAAATTCTTTCTTTGTTGGAAAGGGTATACTTCCGAAATGGTCCCATAATTTTTTTTTCGAAATCGGACAAGCGGTTTTTGAAAAATCAACAAAACTCAAAAAAAACTACATTGTCCACATTGACCCATGAACATGTGAACCACTAAAAAGTGAAAAATTTAAACTTTTTAACAAAAAATAAAACCGACTTCAAAAAAAAAACTAAAAAGTGAAAAATTAACTTTAGAAGAAAAACCAGTCTCTGAAGTCGGTGGCAAAAAAATGAAATCAAACAAACAAAAGTCACCGACTTCAGAGACTGGTTTTTCTTCTAAAGTTTATTTTTCACTTTTTAGTTTTTTTTTTGAAGTCGGTTTTATTTTTTGTTAAAAAGTTTTTATTGCTGAAGTTCTGATGGAAACTGCTCCACATACCAACATTTGACTGTCTCTGTATTAGTTCTCTTCATATTGAAACTTTCCTGATAGTTCTGCACGCCTGGTACTTGCATATTGCGACTCATGATATTAGAGACATGTGTTTATTCCAGTATTACTCGTAATGAGTTTAAGGACGTGTTTACAAATCTGACGAAAGTAAGCAGTTTTTCGGTACTTTATGTGGACAAATGAAACTAAACCAAATGAAACCAATAATTAACACATATAGATTACTCCTTCATCTTCAATAATTACTTCTTTTTATTCGAAAATGTTGGTTAATAATATTGTAAAACAATATTTTCTGTGCCTTTCCGCACAAAATTAGCGATATCGTGTTGACTTTAGGTACATTACTCTCTCTTTTATGACATAAATTTATTTATTTAAAAATATTTTATGTAGGAAGACATGTTCAACTCCAATATTTTTTATAAATGATATCAAAATATTACAAGCAGAGCCAGAAAAAAAATAACAATCAAAGCTAATTTTTCGGCAAATTTATCGTTATTGTGTGAACTTTAAGCGCTTGACTTAAGAGGAAACGCGAGTGGTCTTTTCTCCATACAAACGCTCTCGCCTGTTTTCTTTTTGGTTAATGACCCTAGAGCAATGGTTTTTTACAGAATAATAAATATTAACTATTTCTATGCCCCTATGTTTTCCTTTTTGGTGATAAATTATTTTTATAAGCACTAGAACCCTCAAAAAATGCTCAAAATTGCTTGTTTAGATCGCTGTTAACAGAGTCCTAGTGTACAAATTTGACAACTATTAACGAAAAAAGAAAAACATAGCGGCGTAGTATATAACCTCCTTATTCATTGTCTAAAATATCTTTTAAATTGGTTCAATATTGGAGGAGGAAACAGGCGAGAGCCAAACCTCGAATTCTAACTTTTTTCTACAGTTGTCCTTATCGCACGAATTTGAGGGCAGGAGGACGGAGAGAGACAGCGATAGTAGAAAGAGACAGCACTCGCATTTCCTCTTAAGGTTCACGTTGTCACTGTCATGATAAATTACGAAAAAAAAATGAAATTTAAAACTCAATCTGCGCTCTGCCGCCGTTGTGGGTGGACCCTATGTCGTTTTTAGCTGGATCTCGTGTTGAAAAACATAGCTCTACGAACACAAAATATTTGTAGTAGTAAAACTGAAAAAATAAAAAATTACCGCGAGAATCCGTAAACGCGTCCTTAATATTTTGTTTAAATTATTACTCACTGTCTGTTTAGCTGTAAGTTTTCCTAAAAGTGAAATAAATAAATATAAATATAAAGGTTGTTTAGCATGTATTCTTCTTCTGTAATTCTTTTTTACTCGTCATCTCAGCAGTCAACTCCTTTCTAGAGTTTATAGTCGTATAAACAGTATAGTCAGTATCTTTCATCCTTTTTCATTTCGTTTGTCATTTGTTTATCCAGCATTTCTTCGGTCCTTCACTACCCTTTAGCCGTCAATTAATATTCTTATTCAAACCTTTCCTCACGCCATTTTATGCCTCATAAATAAGCTTACTAGAGACAAACACATAACTAATAATGACATAACATAATATCACGCCTATAATCGTAGAAGAGTTGGGCAGAGGTGTATTCATTAGCACACCCATAGTTTCGCCAGTTATGTTTAAGTAAAATGTGATAAATGACAAGCCTAATTGCCCGCAACCGGTCAAAAATTTTGACTGTGGCTGCCACTGAGAAAGAACAATGGCAGCTCCCCATACATTAAATTATTTTTTTTTATCCGGAGTCTAGTTAATGTGATACTTTGAAAAAAAATAGAACAATAATAGAACTGCTTTCGTATAAAGTCACTTTTAGTCGCTCAAATTCAATTCAGATAAGATTTCGCCATTGTTCTTTCAGATGAGAAAATCCAATAACACTTTGCCCGACTTAGGAATCGGCCCGAGACCGACCCGTCGTCGACTAATAATGAACCAAGCTATTACGCCAAAAAGACTTCAATTTCAGGAGTGAAGAGGAGTATTAGGTAACATGCATAAAAGTGGAACATAAGAGCGGTATAAACCTAGTTTTGTGGGCCCCAATCGTGTCATTGTCGCCAGGTTTTATCGCCGACCCTACCCTTAGCTTTTAATTATCGGTTTGGTCAATGAACGGTCTGGTTACCTTGACGCCGAGCGCGCAGGCCGCCGACGATTGTGGACGCAAACAAAGTAGATTGCATGTGTTTATGGTAATTAAGCCGTCTGATCTTCCATCTAGGTAGAATGCTTGTTAAACCTACTTCGACTGATTACAGAACAGAAAGCGATCTATCTAAAAATTCAATTATGTAAGAATTACCTTTCATAAATATGTGTATGTTTATGTTTTCGAATGTATGGCACTTATGAGCTGTAGCACCTTGTGTTGCCATCTGGGCCACCTGGCATTACGTTTGGTTTACCCTTTTATTTAAAGAACATTTTCAATATTTACAGAACTATACCTTATATTTTAAAATAAAGTATTATTTGAATATCTTTTAAGGCATTTTTGTTTTTAATGCCAAATCAACAGAATTTTCTTTATTCATTTCTTTCTTTCACCAAAATAACAAAAATCTCTTGTTTGTATCAAATAACTATTTCTTTAAACATATTTTCTTATAGTTTTGCACTAGATCGTAAACTCCACAAGCTAGACAGAGGCTGTCTAGAATTTAAAAACTTTTATTTTGCATATTTAAAAACGGTTTACCGCAGCACAAATATTATCGTTCCATTTTATCCAATAGATTCTTTTCTAGATAATCATCAATTTATATTCAGTATTTACAATTTTCCTTTTACAAGATTGAAAGAGTAAGCTCATTAATACTTAAGTAAGACTTTTAATTAAAATCCCAGCAAAAAGTTGTAGCCCTATATTTTAAGTTGATAGATGAGTGTCGTTTGAAAAGATCCGGTACCGCTGTTTACTTGCAAAGAAGTCTAACGGATAAAGTTGGGTAAGCAAGAAAGTGGACCTCGGAGCCAAGCTAGACAAACACTTACAAGAAGAACTATCCACATTTTATTGGACGAAACAAGAATAAAACATGGAACTGTAAATAACGTGTGAGACTTATTTGGTATAGGGGTCTGAGGTTGATGGGTTTATTGCTGCAGAGGGTTTAGAAAGTTCGAATCTCACACAAATTAATTGATAAACCTCTCTAACGACCTTCACAAAGTTCCGGTTATTGCTGGGTGCCTTAGGAATATTAGGGAATTCTAGCAAAGATTACATAACATACCATTACACTTATAATCCCAGAAGGGTTAGGCAAAGGTGTGACGATATACACGACGATGATAGTACACTGTTGTAGTACAGTGTTTAAGGTCCATGAATAGGGGCTAGCCGTATACATTGCCGGCCGGCCTTCAACCACACAAACAAAGATTAATTTTCCAGAACAAAGTAGTGAAGGTTATAAATTCCATTAATCTATCATGGCAAGATAAGTACGATCGCTATATGTAAGTAAAACAATGTATTGGTTTGAAGTTACCGAAAAGCTTTCGTTAATTCACTTGAAAGTTGAAAGCATATGGAAATATTAGTTTGCCCCTTGTTTTGGCCCTCGTGTTCACCCCACAAGCAAAGCGTGACTATAATGACTATAGCACTGTTGCTAGTCCAATACTCGGTACGTTTCAATTCAGCGACAGCGGGGATCTTGTTTTGTTCACATTGGGGAGCAGGGATGCATCTCATTGCCCATCTCTTTGTCAAGATGACCTAATTTCAACAGCCATGAACTGGGACACCATTGCTATTAAATAAATATTTGTTTCCTCTTCCCGTATGGGCAGAATTAGTCGAGTCATTTAATTTGATCTAATTGTTACCGCGATTTTTGTTGGGTGGCAACTGTATCTACATATTATAAAAACATAATATCACACTTGTTATAGTCTAAAGGTGAGGTTGAGGTGTATCCTACAGTACATCTTCATTAATTATGTTTAAGTTCCATGTAATAGATGTCGTTCACATTGCATAAATCAAGCCCAAGCTAATATGTATATACAAACACAAAAACTGCAACTAATAAACCAGCGAATCAGGCTGTTATAAGATCTTTATAAGTCCACAGTGTAGATTACATCCTTTGTTAAACCGATTATTGAGAATCAATATAAAGTTGTTGTCTAAGTTACAAGGTAGTCAGGAGTCAGATTGCTGCTCACAATTTGTAAGAGAAAGGTAAGCTAATACTTTTTCGAAAACCCTTATATCTTTGGAATAAGAATCAATATTCTTAAAAACGTAATCGGAGAAGGCTTCTCACTGACGAGGTGGCGGTTTATAAGGAGCTTCCTTTAAAACTTTAATCGAATCCTGGAAGTAAACGCCTCCAACGTCTTGATACTCGATAGCAAAAGAAGCCGTTATGATAATGTTTGGGGATTCGGTAAGAAAGAGGATAAAATTGATCCAGGGTAATTTGTTAAACCTCAATAATGTTGTGTTTTCTTTTCTTACTTACATTTTTTCTTGTATTTTACAAACAATAAAAAACATTTAAAACTATAAAAAACAGATAAGTAGCCCTTCGGTGTCAGGAACATGGTCAAAGATAGCGGTGGTCAGGGTTCCAGAGATACGAACCACCTCACTATGAGTGCCTTGTCCAGGAGTACTGTTTCCTGAATCAAGCCGCGTAATGAGAGCCTCCTAAGCCCTAAGGTGTTGGTTGGTAGAGTTCAACAACTCTACGCCTCGACCACCTATAGTCTAGTTTCATTTGTTGTGAATGAAAAAGTGACTTATTGCTTATAGCATGTCGACGGCAATCTAAATTGTATCGACCCAGAACGGAACTACTGAAATATGCCTGTTACAGAAATACCGATAAAAACCTGATCAGAAAACTACATGTTAACCTCACATCTCCAAAAACCTCAATTCTCGTATACAAATATTGACTAAATACGGATGTATGGCCGTCCCTTCACCACCTCTGCTTCCCCTATCGGTCTTTACAAGCTCGAAATATTCTTTCTCCAAATATTCGAAAAGTTTCAGAGTAATGTGACGTGAATATTATTATAAATCGAATAAAACTTGTTGTTTTGACTTCCAAACGGCCCTAATAGCTCGATAAACATATTTTTTCGTAAACATCCGCAACGTAAACACATAACCTATATATACTTACATAGGGAAAGTTTTAAATAATATTAATGGGCTCTTAACGATGTATAAATTATAAACAAATATGATGTGGTTGCTTCCTTATTTAGTAAACAGACATCTAAATTGTATAAACAGATGCTGGTACATCACTAGAAGCTGAATTTAAACCGCATATGGATACCTACTTGTACAAGTCAATTGATGTATTTCTGTTTTATTTAAAAAAAGCATGTACTAATGGAAAGGAGGGTTGTTGTGAAGCAGCAATTATAACTTTAACAAAAACCACTCATTACTAACAGGGTGTGAAAATACTTAACGAAGTTGAAAAGCATTTTTGTTTTCTTCGTCATAAAGATCATTTTTATGTTCTGGACCATACGTTCTAGTTGCGAAGATATAGGAGGTAAAAAGGTTTTTTTTTATGTTACTGTATTTACTTTAATTACCTCCATGACCCGTTTACTATTCAAAGCACAATTGAGTTTAGTGCGTTACGTTGAGTTTTACCGTCACACGTGGTTTTTCACCCCATAAAAGTTTCCCAGCAATAATTTTTGCGTAGAGTCACTTAGTCTGACGTACAGAATGCTTGCTTGAAGGGTCCGTGAAGGGTCCGTTTACGGGTCCATTAAGACCCTGTATAGATACTCATAGGTTCTAATTAGTAGTTGTGGGAAATAATTAGTACCTATACTGGAGTTTAGAGCTTGGTTTTCCTGTTTACATGTCAGTATTTGTATAATGACTGAAACAATATTTGTTTGGAATAATAAAACATTATCATTATCAACCTATAACGTTCCCACTGCAGGGACTCAGGCCTCTTCTCTTGGAGAGGGATGGGCGATAATCCACCACGCGGGCCTAGTGCAGGTTGGTAGATGTCACATATCTTCGATTTTTTTGGTTCTGAGACATGCCGGTTGCCTCACGATGTTTTCATTTTCCTTCACCGTTTTGAGAGCAGTGGTGATGAAATAAATTATACAAAGTAATGTGCCTGACTGGGTTTGAACCCACGACTTACTGTTCGTAAGTCGGGGTCGCCACCGCTAGGACACCACTGCTCTTCACTACATAGTATAAAACAAAGTCGCTTTCTCTGTCCCTATGTCCCTTTGTATAGGTATGCTTAAATCTTTAAAACTACGCAACGGATTTTGATGCGGTTTTTTTAATAGATAGAGTGATTCAAGAGGAAGGTTTTAATATCTTTTTTCCACCCGTGCGAAGCCGGGGCGGGTCACTATATAGTTATCTTATAAAACAGTTGACATCCTAAACATATTCACATAGCGCCTAGGTAGGTATATCATAACTACCTAACTATGTATGTAACACTTCATAATGCACTACGCACCTATTGGCGATGAATCATAGTATCTCCGTGTGTCATATTATTGTTCAAGCGAATGCCTAAAAGTATAGAGGAAGACCAATATAACTTTCGATGGACTGTGCGAATGTATTATATTTACTTATGCCTGGACAAGAAGCAAAGAAAAAAAGAAAGAACGTGCTGGAGTGGAGATCACGGGTGGGACCGAAGAATGTGGGAAGAAAACCAACTAGGCGGACAGACGATCTTATTACAGTGACCGGAACAAACTGGGTAGCGATGACACAAAACCACCAAAAGTTGAGAGATTAGGAAGAGACCTTTTTTTTTTTTTTTTTTTTTTGGTGGGTGGAAAATCATCGAATAACCCCCCCCGCTCTTGGGCAGAGCGAAGGGGAGTGTCAGACTTCTACTGACTAAAAACCAACCCATGTTCCCTCTTCCTCGCCCTTGTGTCGGAGCCGCGGTAACTTTTCGATATCCGCAGCCCCGACGGGCGTCGGCCCTTGCGGGCTCCTCCTTGCTGACATCTCTTTGAGGCGCGCGTGGAACACGTACGCGCCGCCGACACGGTCTGTTGCCGTCATGACGACGGCCGGACGGCGAGCTAGCCCGTTACTCACCGTCCACAGGCCCGCGTCTACGGTGGCCGGAGGTCATCGCGTGACCCCCGACGCCCGGAGCGCCTTCCGCGGCGGCTGGGACGTTGAGAGGTTCTCTCCCTCTCTCGTTCCGCCACCTCCTTCGCTAGCATCACTGCTTCGCAGAAGGAGGCGACGGCGTCCCATTCCTCCTCGCTCCGGACCATGGCTTGCACCAGGGCCGGACGCGAGAGGTCACCGCCGCCGATCGCCGCTACGAGAACACGGCGGGGCTCCGCCCAAGCAGGGCACACCTCCACAGTGTGCTCCACCGTGTCCTCCGGTCGATCCTCGCAGTGGAAGCATCCGGGCGTTTCCTCCCGCCTGATTCGGTGCAGGTACCTCCCGAAACACCCGTGTCCGGTGAGGACCTGCGTCAGACGGTAGGTGAGGGCGCCGTGGCGCCTCTCCAGCCACTCCTCAAAGAGGGGACTTAGGAAGAGACCTCAAATATTGAGTGGCCAAAGGTTGAAATGGAAGAAGAAATGTTGTAATACAAACACGTATTCAATCAATCTGACAACCGTTCTAAAAATAAAAATACAACTAACTCCCGCACTCAGAGACATTTCATGATTACTTAAGCCATCACTTAGTAAAGATTTTGGCATTTTAATAATAATAATAATAATAAATAAATCATTTATTGAGGACCAAACATTTTCAACATTTTATGCACCCACCAAACTGCGCAGCAGTTTGTCGGCGGGATTAGCGCTCGTCTTAATACTTTTTTTGGTTCACAAAAATATCACACAACAATTCGTTGAATGAAGGTAAGTAAAAAAAAAAAACTCATAAAAGTAAATACAAAACACGTATAGAAACGTTGTCACGGCGAAGGTTTTAGTGAAGGTTTTGTATGTCAAATCTTTACTAAGTAACGGCTTAAGTAATCATTAAATATCTCTGAGTATAATACGGCAGTAGGTAATATAAAGTTATTAATGAACTTTTGCACCATGCTTACACATCACCGCTCACACTAAGGGCCTAAGCAGAGTAAGCATTGCCAAAGCTACTAATACACAGTGCATTGGAGCAACTCGGCAGGCGGTTGGCGGCACCCCAGTAACCTATTTTTCTTAGTTGGCCCCACGCAGTCACGACTTGTGAAAAGATAAGCAAATGATATATTTTATGATATTATTTTCTCCCCAATCAGTGGGGATTGTCTTCCTCCTTTAGGTTTGTTTATTGTTTTATTTTATGCCCGGAATCTGTCTCGGTTTCGTATTGTTATCTTTCAGTAACAACTTGTCAACAATAACGGAGACCAAACGAATTGCTTCGAGAAAAATATTATTCATTAGTTTTGCATTAAAATTAGAAACAAAAGGGATAATATAAGTAAACCAATGTCGTTTAATGGACAGCCTTGACAATTTTAACTTTGAAAGAATGCTTCCAAAAAAAGAAAATTAATCCAAAATCTTTCATTTACGTTGTAAGGTCAGAGGTGGTATAGTTTATGAAGATTGATAGTTATAAATGATTCGGACACAAGGGCTCTAACTATCTTTAGAGGGCTGTATCGTTAATTACTTGGTAAAGCCACATTTCAACGTTCTGTAAGCTATTATTTTTCGCTGATAAGACCCGCCGCTTTTAGTTTTTCAGTAGGCATTTAATCTTCCGATTCTTTTTTTAAAAAGAGATTTTTGCGTGATGATAACATTTGTTGCGAAGGCTATTTTAGCCTGTGCTGAATCGCATTGGATAGGCTATATAGTTAGCATTATTTCTTGTTATCGAATATAATATAGTTATCACCTTTATGCCAATAGGAAGCGATAACCATTAAGGCACACAATAGCATTCATGATGATCCCTCTTTACCGTCTCCCAAGGCAACACGACTGAAAGGATAAAATGATCTAAAAATCTTGTAATACAATTTCCGTCCACGCACAGGATTACGCTGTTTTTCTTTTATTTTGCCCATAATGGGTTGAATAGGACTAGAGTAATACCTTTCACGGTTGTTTTTTTTATCCTAACTTAGTTTTATCTAGGCACATTGAGTGAGAATGGGCAAAAATAATATTATGTTTTTGGTTTTGCACTTCTCTACTTCTAAATATGTACTTATTGGGGAGTACCTAGTAGTTTGTGATTTATTGGCACTCATTTGTACTGTGGTCTGACTGAGTGGTCAATAGTTATTGGTCAGAGAAGATGTTTGATTAGAAGACATGGGAAATACAGGGTATAAAGAGACCTCGACGCTAAAACTGTTACCATTACTTCAATAAATGAACCTAGATCCACCAAAGATGTATTTTCTCGGCGTTTATTTAAAAAGAGTTCGCTGTTTTGTTTTTCAACTATAAAATAATCTGCTTATGTCGGTAAAGGGAAGAGCGAAAGCGCTTGCCTAATGTTAGCTGTTTGGGAACTGACATTTACGCTTCTGTTTCAAATGAAAAGCTGTCCGAGTAGCTTAGTGAAATGTTGGGTAACATCTGCTGGCAGAGTTCACGGTACACTTTGCAGGAAATGCGCTACATCGTTGTTGAAAACAAAACGTACCTACCTATATAGAACCGAATGCTATGATTACTGTTGTGTTCAAGGAAAATTCATTATGCCAAAACAATAGTGTTATAAGTATGTTATAGTCAGCAAGTCTGACAACCAGTCTTTCCAAGGGGTATCGTGTTATTCAGGGTTAACTGGGTTGTGGATATCAGATAGGCAGTCGTTTCATGTATTATATGTTGGCTGGAAGCCGACCCCAACATAGTTGGGAAAAGGCTAGGCAGATGATACTGATGATGAAGTACTTAAATATTAAACAATAGACACAATTCAATATACGCGTTATATTTAATAGTGACAGGATGAATAATGGACCAGCTTGAATAATAACAATGTCAGTGGATAGTGATTTGCTATTATAGGCAATAGGTAAAACATCCTCCTATTATTAAAATTGCAGTACGACGAACCTACTTATTACCACAGAACTGATAGCTGCCATTTAATTACGGATTTAAGGCTATTGTTTATAGAAATATATTTTATAAATGTGACGTTGTTAAAACTTTAACAGTGGCTTTATGATGTCTCGTAAAAAAGATAGCCAATCAAACAACGAAATCATCGAATAGTTCAAAGCTTTTTGAATATTACGATGTATAAAAGTTTATCTTGCACCGTTACCGTTACTATTAACATTAAAACTTGGAAGCCAATTAGCGTTTTCTTTCCTACCTATAGACTTAGAGTATAGGACATTCAGGATGAGAGATCATATTGATTCCAACTGACCTAGGACACGATTCCAACTGGCCTAGGACTCGATTACAACTGGTCTAGGACTTGGATCAAACATTGAACTTACATAGCACTGCTAGCTCTCCTATGCAGAAGCTGCAGGAGGCTGCCGTCCGCGCCCGAGGAGCAGAGGGACCGCGAGCGCGCGCGCCGCTCCCCCTCCCGCGCGCTGCGCTCGCGCCACCGCGCCATCAGCGACTCCAGACACAGCATGGCGCCACCATCGCACACCATCCGGCTCCAACGCCCCACCCACCTGAACACCACCCCAACACTCAACACATCAAACCTCCGACGTAGATACTGCTTTTACAACCAACCCCGATATCTTACGATCTTTTTATCGCCGTAACAGCGAGCTAGTTAATGGCGCAACTCGAGACCACTACGAACGTGACTCATACAAATGTATGACGACGTCTTGTATGCATTCAAAGTGCAACACGCTCACTATACTATATTTAACGCGAACTTTCCAACTTCACGTCTCAAATTTTGTCCAATGTTTGTGGTTTAAGTTTTCTTTCTGGTGTCACAACGGACGGACGCCACGGAGAACACGCGAATTAAATATTTACTGGAACCATTAAACTTTGTCAGGGGGCGCAAGTTAGTGATGTGCCACTTCACAAACAAAGTTAATCACGGAGTTTATCATGTGGTAGACGCTGGCCGATAAGTGTGGCTTACGCGGAGAAACAATCGCATTAGTAAATGGGGCAAAGTCGTAGTAGTTACATCACGCGAGGTAGACGCGGCTTTATCGGCACAGGCAGAAAGTGCAGCAAAACTTGCGAGAAACTTTAAAGTTTGTTGTCAGCCGCGACGGCGGAGATAGAATCGGTAGAAGATTGCGGACTAATCGGGATGTTTATTTAGAAGTTTCCCGCCGACGCGAGTGCTCGCGGCCGCCGGGAGCGGTGTCGTGTCGCTCGGAGCGCTTCTCACCGACTAACTGAGCGAGCTCGGCGCAGTACTACGGTACGGCCGGTCGTAGCCGTGTCTACGACGACGGAACGCCTTCACCGCATCCCGTGACACACCACAAGCGATATAATATAGCGCACCCTCATGCCTCGCGTCGCGGCTAAGTTTGACGCTCTGATGTTGTCACCCAAAGTTGCGTAAACTTTGGCTGCTATATATCACGACGGGTTTCATAAGTGCCCTCGTCACAAGCGCGTACAATTTAATCACGACCGTAATTTTGCGTACCTATATTAAAGGACTCATGTATTGAGGTTCATTTGTGGAAATATTGGTTTTTGTATTTTGGTTATTGCATGGGTCTTAAACATAACTGGGGCGAAACGTAGGTGTACTGGGTACACCTCTGCCTATTAGCCCTTCGGGCATAATAGGACTAACATTATTAGTATTTCGGTCAGATTTTTAGTAAAGTAATAAATAAAATTAACTTTTTATCGATTTACTTTGTGTTTAATATTAACCAAAAATTAAGTAGATATCTTCGCCTAAACCTAATTAATTAATTCCGATTACTTAGGAAATTCTGTAAAAAGTTTTTAGAATCTTGTAGACCTACATGATCAACAATTATTGTTGATCATGTAGGTCTACAAGATTCTAAAAACTTTTTACTTGTATGTTTACTTTGAAAGCTCAGGTACAGTACAAGTTACGAATACTTATGTAATACTGAAGTTATATTATGTACCAACCATCAACTCCAGGGCGGGTATGTTTTTCATTGATAACATTTACATAAAGATGATAATATTACCCATAACATAAGCTAGCAACAATTTACATAAATCTGAGTCTATGTTATGTTTAGAACATTATTCGTGAAAACTTTCCATTGTTTTGCTATCATAATTTGACCCTTATATCATTCACTCTAGGCTCCCTAGCCTAGGTGTATTCACAGAAGTGGGTAGTTATTTTAGGTCAGTCTAAAGTTCTAAACAAACAAATTATACAATAAAACGTAATTAGGTATTTACTTTTCGATCGCAGTAAATCGTTCGCTTATAGGTAGGTACATATAAAGCATATTTATGCTAGTTTTTTTTTCAAGCACCTTTATTAAATAAGCTTTTAGGTACCTACATCAAAAGAATATTTAATAACGGTGACTATAGCGTAGTTATTAGGAGTTCTCAATAAAATAATAACTAAAACTCGATCTTTTATAATAAACTGCTTGAATGTAGGAAACATCAATTTAAAAACCTCGTTGAGAATAAAACAGTTTTCTAGTCGAGACCAAGTATCGCAGTACCTACTTGCAAACTTTGAGCTTTTTAAATTAAAAACGTGCTCCGAAGACTATTCAGCGACTGCAAGCGCTTTCAATCGCACGACAGCTAAAGCGACTGTTTCCTAGTAAGGGACAATAATATTCAGGAAGAAAAGTAAGATAGATCGTGTCCTGTACCTATTGAAACTCGTGTAACATGTAGTTGCTTCTCAGAAGACCAATACATGTTAAAACTAACAAGTAACACGTGTATCTTACTGTGAAAACATTGTGAAAACCTTTAAGAGTTAGGAAGTATAACAAAATAGCGCTTTTCTTTCGTCTGTGACCGCGTTCTTTCCCTTCCTAAACCAAGTCAATACAGTCTTCACTATCACGGAGATAATTATTTCAGAATTATAACATGTAATCATTTTAATATTTAACTTATCGTACCTATTTATTTATGATCTTTTATCGTGTTCCTTCCATTTGAAGCTAAATCCCCCATCTTGTTTTTCCATAGACAATTTTCCAAATGTTTACCACACGCGCTCTTCTGTCAACGTCACTCAAGTGTCAAAAGGAACATTCAGTATTGTCTATGTCAATGTTGTGACAAGTCTCTATTGCACCCGTCCGAAGCAGGGGCGGATCGCTAGTGTTATAATCACTATCACTACATATTATAAAACAAAATCCTCCGCCGCGTCTGCCTGTCTGTCTGTTCGCGATAAACTCAAAAACTACTGCACCTATTTTTATGCTGTTTCCACCAATGAATATAGTGGTTCTCGAGAAAGGTTCTAATACACAATTTGACCGACATCCACGCGGGCGATGCCGCGGACATCAGCCGAGTATAAGAGAAAATAAGATTCCTTCATTCATTCTGAAGTTGACAGATTTGAGGCGACTTTGGGAACGAAACAGATCGCTCAAGGCCTGACTAATGAGGCTGTTTGAGGAGCTGCTGAGCTTTTCATCTGTCTTGTTTTAATGTGGAAGGTTTCATAAGTAATAAGTAATTGGGAACATACTGTATGGTCTTTGCGTTGTTGCGTACCTAGGTTTGTTCATAGATTTCTGCGAACAACATAATTTAGGGTTGGTAAGCATATGTTTACCCCCGCTATTCTAGTTATAACACACATAACATCACGCCTGTAATCACCGAAGGGTTAGGCAGAGGTGATAGAGGTTCTCGTTGAGGGACGGAGAATATCAAGGAATAAGAAGACAAACTATTTGGAATACTATCTAGTATCCTATACTTACCCGGTAGGATGTCTTTAGGATTAGCGTTTAATTTACGAGCTTTCCCTATAGTAAATTTCCATGTGATATAATTTACAACCACCACGCAAGCGAAGTCGCTGCAAAAAGTTAGTTTTCTCTATAGCGTATGCAGCGCACATCGTTCCAAGCTCAAGGCCATAGGATCCTATTACGATTAGGATTGCGCCCGTGCCCCCATGAGGGTCGTATGAAACCACCAGCCTAGCGGGCTGGCCTCCAAGAATGAATGTTACACCTGTGAACTAATAACGTTGTGAAGCAATCTAGACAAATATTTCTACCTATTTTATGAGGCTTTGTTGAAAGATGCTTGAAAAGATAAATTAACAACTAAATTCTTTTCTAAGTAATTGTGGTAAATCAACGTTAACCGATCGATTTTGAGTTACTCAATGAATGAACAAAATCTGATTATCTGAATGGGCAGCAATTGGTTCAGAAGAAATTATGGAAAAACTGATGACATACCACAGATACCTACCCAAATGTATGCATTATGCATATCGATTCCGGATATTGCTTTTGGGATAAGTAAATACAATCCAACTGGATGCAGGACCATACTGGATGAGGATAGCAAGGGATAGACCGTTGTGGAGAATATTTGGGGAGGCCTATGCTGAAGAGCAAGACAATCACGAAACCGGTGTCTAATACAAATAATAACATTTAATTAAGTTACTTTCACGAACAACCATGTTTAATTATTATAGTTAGTAGTTTAGTTAGCAGTATATAAGATGAAATGTAACATTTACAAGATTGTTAATAAAGGCTTTTATTATTATTATTATTATTATTAAATACAATCCAAGGCCAAATATCACTTACTTTTTTCTCTCTAAGGGTAACACCTAGCTGCAGGTTGTTCGAAAGAGATACCGCGGCCTCGGACACAAAGGGCTAAGAAGAAACACGGGTGGTTTTTAGTCAGTAGAAGTCTGACACTCCCTACCGCCTCACCCAGAGCGGGAGGACTCATTTGATGATTTCCCATCTTTCAAAAAAAAGGTCAATGAAATCTATACTTCTATATCTATACTAATATTATAAAGAGGTAAAGTTTGTGTGTTTGTATATTTGTTAAATTGTAAGAGGTCATCTCGGGATCTACTGAACCGATTTTAAAAATTCTTTCACCAATAGAAAGCCACATTATTGCTGAGTGTCATAGGCTACTTTTTATCCCTGTATTCCCACAGGAACGGGATCTACGCGGGTGAAACCGCGGGACGTCCGCTAGTATAATATAATAATAAGTATATACTTTTTCCTCTCTAAGGGAACCTAAGCATCTATACCTAAATATAAGTTAGTTACACATAAAATGTTAGTCTGAAGAGGAAATGTCCGCTGCAGATGTTTACAGTGGCACTCGGTCGCCGGGTCGTGTCAACGAACGCTTTATGTGCAGAACCCTCGCCAAAAGCGGCACCGTCCATCGCGTGACGTCATTATATCAATAAACGATTTTTGAACTAGTTTCAGCGTAGTAAACTAGTTATACAAACGTTTGTAGTAGTCGTTGTTAAGGTTTAGATAAGGTTTACCGTATTAACTTCGCCTTAGCTTATGACAATCGTTAAGTTTCAGCCATCTTGGTCTAGTGGTAGTGACTGACTGGCCTGTTGGTCTAGTGGTTAGTGACCCTAACTGCTATGCCGGAGGTCGTGGGTTCGATTCCCACCCAGGACAAATGTTTGTGTGATGAGCACGATCATTTGTTCTGTGTCTGGGTGTAATTTATCTATAATATGTATGTATTTAGAAATATATAAGTATGTTTATCAGTTGTCTAGTACCCATAACACAAGCTCTGCTTAGCTTGGGACTAGATGGCGTTGTGTGATAGTTGTGGAATATTATTATTATTATTATAGTGGTCGCCGTACTTGGTTCGATTCCCCAGGTCAGGAAAAGTGTTACTTTCTCATTTTCCACAAGCAGCCTTGGGAGTCTGGATCTTTGTGCCCAGTTGATGGAAATAGGCTCGCCCCTTATTACATGGGACTTAAACGTAACTTGCGAAATGTGGATATACAAATGCGTAGGTATACCTCAGCCTAACTGTTCGGTGATTACAGGTTAGTAAGTTTTGCCTTATTGGTGAGGTTCTTCTGAAGGGTCAAATGCGTAGTCCTCGCAACTGGCGTGCGTGTAAAGATGTATGGACGTGGACGAGATAAAAAGAGTAGGTATGTAATCATTGTGGCAGGTGGCGTTCAGTGGTTTCTGCCTACCCCCATGGAAAAAGGCGTGAATTTATGTATGTATGAATTAAGTTTCAGATTTTTTGACTATTTGACTCGCTCCGTGCTTAGGCTGCATGAAAAATGTTTCCACGGAGAAGGGAATTTTCAGTATTAATGTATGTGTATCTATCGTTCCATGCGGGATGTGCGAGCTCACCCTTCACGCGGCCATAAGGTAAGGGCACATCTAACGAAATAAATCTTTAAGACTATTTGTGTTTTTTTTTTGAGAAGACAACATTTGTTCCTGTAAGTCTAGTGGAGTTTTTATTTAAAATCAAATCAATCTTGATATCAAATCTTCTGTAAGAGGCGATTGGATAACTAAAAAAATAAATGGCAATTTTAAAAAACCGACGGATGATCGAACTGTTTTGGTTGCTTGTAGTATTAAATATCCATATAAAATGTATTCCAAAAGAGGGGAATATAATAACAATATACTTGCATCGACTTTCGACTGGCCTGTTGGTCTAGTGGTTAGTGACCCTAACTGCTATGCCGGAGGTCGTGGGTTCGATTCCCACCCAGGACAAATGTTTGTGTGATGAGCACGATCATTTGTTCTGTGTCTGGGTGTAATTTATCTATAATATGTATGTATTTAGAAATATATAAGTATGTTTATCAGTTGTCAATTCAATTCAATTCAATTCATTTATTCAAGAACAATTTTTACATCGTGTCTGAATGTCTATAACTAAATATAAATGAAACATCATACATGCAATCAGAATATCAAAATTACCACAATTAACTTATATAAATTAAATTAAGATCACAATAAGAAAAATGCAAAAAAAAAAAACAATAAAATATATAAAAATTAATGTCATAGGTCAATTCAGAAATCAATTACCATCATAATTATGTCAATTCAATATTTAAATAAAGTAAAGTACAACAACAATGTCCATTCCAAGTCAATGATCATGATACTTCCAATCTTTGAATTAAATTATAGTTCATCAATCGAGTATAGACACTTGTTTAACAAGAACCGTTTAAGTTTACTCTGAAACTCACTTACAGTATGTACTAGACTTTTTATTTCTACCGGCAGTTTATTAAACATTTTAATCGACTTGTGGTAGGCACTATGCTTTGCAACGTTCAGGTGAGGCACTTGTTTCAACTGGAGATCTTTCCTTCTTGTACTCTCCCTCTTTTGTCTTTCATCTTCAGTCTCATATTCAAAGATGTACTTTGATAAGTGAGTAAGTAGGACTAAAATGTACAAGCTTGGAACTGTTAATATATTTAGGTCAATAAAATGAGGCTTGCATGATTCTTGCTGTTGTATCCTAACTATGGTTCTGACTGCTCTTTTCTGAATCACAAAAGCTTTTTGAATATTGTAGTCATAACTTCCGCCCCAGAAAAGTATGCTGTATCTCAGTTTTGACTCAACTAATGCGTAATAGACCATTTTCAAATGTTTTATGGTTACTTCGTTCCTTAGACTTCTAAGTACGTAACAGGCAGAGCTGATCGCTTTTTCTAGGTGTGTTAGCTCTTCTTTCCACTTTAACTGGCTATCTATATAAACTCCGAGGAACTTAACCACCTCGACCACATTTACTGTTTCTCCATTTATGGCACAGTTAATGTTATCCTTAGTTTTGGAAGTGGAACGAAAAAGCATTACATTAGTTTTACTGGCATTCACTTTAAGACCGTTAACAGCAAACCAGCTGTGGAAAATTTCCAAGGCTTGGTTGACTATGGAATTAAGTGCGTGTAAATTGTCAGCCGAAACAACAGCATTGGTATCATCGGCAAATACCACAAGCTGAATAGATCCCCCAGCTTTTTCCATCATGTATTGTATGAGGTCATTTACAAACGCGATAAAAAATATCGGACCCAGTATGGAGCCTTGTGGTACGCCAGTGTGCACAGGAGACAATTGGGACCTGTATGTTTCTTCCGTTGGACAATTTTTGCCTGAGGAATTTGTCCGTGGCATAACTGCTTTGATCTCCACGAACATCTTTCTGTTTTTTAAGTATGACGTGAGAAGTGCCAATACTTTACCCCGGACACCGTAGTGCTCAAGTTTTTCAAGCAGTAGTTTATGGTCTACCGTGTCAAATGCTGAACTTAAATCTAAGAAAAGCCCAGCTACTTTCTGTTTGTCGTCCAATCTGCTCACTACGTCCTTAATTAGAGTCGATATTGCGTCTTGTGTCCCGACGTTTTTCTGATAGCCAAATTGTCTTCTACTTAACACTCTCTAGTACCCATAACACAAGCTCTGCTTAGCTTGGGACTAGATGGCGTTGTGTGATAGTTGTGGAATATTATTATTATATCGAAAATGCATAGGTAGTGCTTGTATATCGTAAACAGAAGACGAACATTGTTCCTAGTAATCCAGCAATTAACAATGAGCTTACTTAGCTCAGTCATTACAGTAAATTCTGTAGAACCGCAACCCCGTGGGGGTCGTCGTTAGAGCTTAGGGCGTTTGGAACTACGTTTAGTAACTGTGTAGTTGTTTATACGGATAGAAATACTATTTTGATTTATTATACTCATTGCGTGTTTTGATTTGACTTCTAGGCGTCTAAAATGTCCAGTTTTGCAGATCGTAATATGAATTACGTTAAAAAGCGTAAAATGGACCTTTCATAATAGTAACTGCGCATAAGACCCTTTTCCGAATTTTAACGCAATTCATGTTATTTTCCAATTATTGTCTATTTTCCTAAATGGTCAGACACGCAGTCTAACGCAATTCATATTATGATCTGTTAAATTCTGCCATTTTAGACATACAGGTCCTAAAAGTAAGTGGACCACCTTTAACATACCGAATTTCCTTCGGATCACGGAAAGCACACGTTAAAGGTAGTACAAGTTGGTAGACGACTGCACGCAGCAGCAGCAGACGACGTGTCGCAGCGACACGACTGGTTTCTACGTATTTATATGAAATTCCCTCCGTAGTTAGCGACATGAAGCTAGCGACGCGTCGTCGAGCGGCAGACGCACGTGTCGTCCGACCGCAGATCTAGTGCCACTGACGCCGGAGCAACGACACTTCGAGCGTGTTTAGAGTTATTGACTAATAGTTATTTGCAGGCGGGTTCGAAATCATGACTGCATCGTCGCCTGCGTGCAGTCGGCTACCAACTTGTACCATAAGGCGAGGTTGCAGAACTGTGTTTTTATGAACGCACGACCTCACCCCCCGCACTACCCGGCGAGCAATATAATGCCAAAATTTTGACTGTTTTTTCTTCTTGTAGAAAAATGATAAAGAAATTATACAATATGTTTTCAACATTTACTTCAAAATAAAAAGTTCTATCTACTGATATAACTTTCATATAAATTCATGATAAAATGTCTTAGCAGTACACGTTTTTTTTTTTTTTTTTTTTTAAATTAATTGAAAAAGTTTTTATTTACAACATTTAAAAACTACTATTTACAGAACTAAGATAATAATAAAATATATATTATACAAGTATCAAAAAGGGGAAGTAATTACAGGGCGTCAAAAAATTCAAAAATTAGTAAAGTAGGTACACGTTTTAAATTGTGATTTAGAGTCATGTTGGATAAAAAAAAATATCGAGCCGATCATTTTAAATCGCGTTGCTATCTTTACGATTTAGTAAGATTGTACAATAAATTTAGAGTGCAAGTTAGTATTTTTGATAAGCAATTAGTATTTTTGTTTTGCAAATCATATATCCGATGTACTAACTACATTTTTGGTGTGAATTCGATAAAAAAGGTCATCTCGTTTTGTGTGATTTTTTAGACTTTTTTGTAGGACATGTTTAGTTAATCAATTGGTTTTTTTGGTATGCATTCAGTTAATTAGTGGAGTTACCTAGTGTGCTGAAAAATTAAACAGATGTGCATTTAAATATAACCCTTTAGGATTTACTTGAGAGTATGTTCAATTTTTATGTACTTAATGATTTCTATTTATTAAAAAACTCATATTTAGTCCGATTTTCAAAGGTTCAAAAATCTTAAAAAGTACTGCAACCCCGCCTTAAGCCGATGGTTCCAGCTGTCATTTGTAGATCTTTGCCAGTCGTCACAGGTACTCAATGGCCCCAATGGCTGACAAAATCAAGGCTGATAATCAGCACTTTTCGAACGACAACATTTTTTTATTTACAAGAGACAGTACCCCAATACGCCTACCCTTCGACACTTCTCTCTTCTTCACTAGTGCTTTAGCTGGAAAGAAGAAGTGGCAGAACAAACTCCCAGAGAACTCCCAGCAACACATCTGTCTGTTAGGTTAGAAGACAACCAGTTTTACCAAGCGTTACTATTTTACTCAGTGTGGTACAAACTAGTTGTGGAGGTCAGAAAGGCAGTCACTCTATGTAATATAAATAGTGATATTCAGCTGCAACTATACAATACTATTCAATATCATCACACACATTCACAGACACCAACACCGCTCAAACACTCACATGCATACATGCACACACAATACATTTTAAGGCCAATTTTTTTGTCACTCTCGGCTACCATAACTTCGGTTTTTTTTGTGTACTTCGTAATTGGCGTATTGTTTTGTTTAATATTTTAAGTTATTTTTCTCAAAAATGGTATGTAATGTTGCCATAACATCTCTAAAAAGTATCCAGAAAGTGAACTTTACCGGAGACTTATTCACAACTGTCCAGTAAGAAGCGAGATTTTAAATTTGGAATCTCCTACTGTCCAGTAAGTAAGTATGTAATTTACTTACTGGACACTAGGTCATCCTCTTTAGATCTGCTTAGAAAAAAAAACATAGTACCAGACACAGATTAGAGTTTAGCCATTATAACATGGTTATAGAAGGGAGGTTCCAAATATATATCTATCTCTCTTTTTGGTATGACATTTATAGTGTGGGATTGTATTTAGTAATTTCAGTTTATTAAAAAGTTTTTTTCTAAAGTTGTTTCCTAAACTGCCTCGTTGGTCTAGTGGTCGCAAGCTCGACTGCAGAGCGTGAGGTCCTGGGTTCGATTCCCGGGTCGGCCAAAAAGTGCTATTGTGTTTTTCACATATGAATGTAACCTTCAATATTAATTAAACGAATTTGTTGTTAAACTTTCTTTAATTTTTGAGAAAAGCATTATACAAACCTCAACCAGTAAGAAAGCCATCCTGGCCTCGTATATAACCAGACCTCACCTGCGGTTCGGTCCGGTTAACTCATACTTGGCCAGGAAGGCTTACTTACTGGATTCTGCAGTAATGTACTATTACTGTAAGCTGTGAAGCTACCTTGCATAATTATATAAATAACTGTAGCAGGTTTTTCAGGGGACGTCACACGTGAAGGAAACACAGGCGAAGTTTCAGGTGATCTGTATTTTCAGCAGCAGTTTACAGGTTTTCACAATTTTACAGAAGAATGTTACTTGGGATATATAAATAGAAACAGTTCTCACGACCAAGTCCTAGGACGAAGGTCGAAGAATGAAGTTCCCCTATCCTGTATTCCTGAGGAAATGTGGGGTTTTCCGTGACAACTAGTAGGGGTGTCTTACGTAACCTTTCCAAGTAGGGCGAGATTCGCAAATGCACCAACTGAATAGCTGTCTGTCTGAGGAAATTCACTGATCAAGCGAGGGTCATTAAGTGCCGGAGAATCTTAACACCGCGATTCAGAAATACGCGTCATCGGCGCAGCGCCATCTAGCGGAGGGCGGTCGAACTTTTACGGTCACTTGCTACCTTGATCAATGAACTTCTATTACTTATGAATCTAATACTGATATGGTGTATGAATACATAATAATTGGTAAGTAGACGTGTGTTACATAACTAGTTAAACTGGAAGCCGACTTCAACATAATTGGGAAAGGCAGATGATTAGATACCTATATATAAAAATGTGCTGTAAAACTAAAACATATTTATATGTATATTTCACGTCCTCCAAACGCAAACGATTACACTTTAAAATTTTATAGTATCATTAGAGCTGAAAATAACAAATATGAGAGCTAAATATGTATGAATTCATGGCCCATAAAATAGTAAGTGCAAATGCGTCAAACTCATAACTGAATCTATTTTGTATTAATGTTGAATTCAAATTACATAGTACCTACGCAGTCATCAAATATCCCATATTTCAAAATAAAATAGAATTGTAGAACATATAACATAACATAACATCACGTCTATTAACTCCGATGGGTTAGGCAGAGGGGTACCTAATGAACACGCACATTTCACCAATTATGTATGTTTAAGTCCCATATCATAGGAACCCTATGACATAGGGTTTAGCCTATTGCCATCAACCGGGGACAAATCCAGAATTGTGACTACTACTGAAATAATCCTGATGGAATTTAATTCAATTATAATTGGCACGACCTGGGTATCGAACTCAGATCCTCATGCTCAGCAGTCGATTTGCAACTATTACACCAACGAGGCAGTCCTAGTACCTACTATGCAACATGCTTCATTAAAATCAAGACATGAAATAATAAGGCATTTAAAAGTGATGAATTTGATAATCCTACGAACTCTCACTATACATAAATCGAAAATTCATATATTTTCCTGGGGCAAACATAATAATATTCCACATACCTAAGTAAAGACACGTGTACAAGTTAGTATTGGATTTCCATGCCATAAGCACCCTTAACCCACAGGAAAGCGAAATGATTTCACTTCCCCTACGCGGAACTTACGTGCGTACGTGTTATCTTGGGGGAATATTTTCAGAACAGAATAAGTCGATGTACAAGGATTTCTGTATCACAATGTTGGTACTAGATAACACTGTTTTAATTAAGCTCTCACGGTTTATAACAGCTAAAGTAACAATATCACTTTCAAGATATCTTCCGTGATTATCTTAAACTCATCCCGCGATCATGGAGCATGACAGCGTCGAAATATCGGGAGCTAAAAATAATTGATAATCTACGGAAAGTAGTGAAGTGACAATGTAGATTTGGTACTATTATACTGACATCCCTACCGCTCTATTTATATATATATACCGTCATTTGAAGATTTCCCAACCGCCAAAAAATAAAATAAATAAGCGGTACCTAGGGTAGATGTCAGATAAGCAGTCGCTCCATGTAAAATACTGGTATTAAGGTGCTTCCGCTTAGACTGGAAGACGACCCCAATATATGTATAAGGTCCCACTAAAATAGGTGGACAAAATTTCAGAAATCAATCAGACCACCAAAATAAGGACGATGGTAAAAAATTAATAAGAAAAACGCATTTAAGTACCTACTCATAAAGGACGAGTTTGTTCTAGAGTGCCGGCAATTTATTATTTTAAGTAAAAAAAAAACACTTTATTTAATGTTTTTTTTTTTGTTTAGATATCTTTGGTTGGACCTACTGAACGCTGTGTTAAAATTTGTCCACCTATTTTAATGGGACCATAAAGTTAGAAACAGTTGTGGAATGGGCACTAAAAAGATTGGGAAACAAGCGAATACCAAAGAACTATCGTCAATTTGGCTGGCAGGTATTTTATGAAAGACTTGGAGAAGACGTGCTGCGACGGTTAATAATAAATAATAATTATTACCTACTGGTTACAATTTGCTACTAATATAAAGTCGATGTATAAGTTGTTCCTATATGTTTTGCGTAGGTAGAGTTGAGTATAAAAGGGATGTCAAAAAGGCAATAAAGGGATGTCAATCATAATCAAGAAAACCTAAAAAATCCGGATTCCCTAAAATTAAGTAGGTAATAAATACCGAAAGCGTTCATAAAACCTAATATAAATATTTGGAGTTCAGTGGTGACTTTTTAGGCATACGATTATATTCATTTTATATTTTTAGAAAGGTCTGGGAGAACTCGAAAATTAACCCTGAAAAGTGCTTGAAAAGTCGGGAAACGTAAAATAACACGATATATTTTGTTCAACTGCGTGAAGATGATAGGATAGAAGGGATCAACGAACTGGTTTACTGAAAAAACACCGCACTGATAAAGGTTATAAGTTCTTTCACCCGCGTAGTTCCCATTCCCGTGGGAATACAGGGATAAAAAGTAGCCTATGTTACTCAGAGTGAATGTAGCTTTTTATGGTGAAAGAATTTTTGAAATCGGTGAGTAGTTTTGAGTTTATTCATTACAAACATACACACAAACATACAAATCTTTCCTCTGTATAATATTAGTGTAGATTTGAATACGCGTTAGTATTTCGTGAAGACACGGACAGTGCTAAACTTTTGTAGGCAGTAGTAGTAATTTAATTTATGGTAGTACAAGAAGGGGGTGTCAGACTCTTACAGACGAAAATCTATCCGTGTTCCTCCAATGTCCTTTGCTTTCCGGGGCCGCGGTCCCTCTTTCGGACAAGTTTCCCAACCCTAGTCGATGCAGAGGCAGAGGGATAGTGCGTAATAATTTCCCAATTCATACCAATACTTATTGTGTATAAAAATCGTTGCAAGGTCGCGCATGCCATATTTTGGGAAAAGGTCATTTTACAGTTTGTTCCTCTTTTTTTTTATCTCAAATCTAAGTGAATGAGTGCATCATCCCATAAGTAGTCACACTCGAGTGACTAGTGTAGTATGTGCTACGCTACTTGTCACTTCGCTAGCTCTCGTGATTTTACAATCCAATAAGCTACTCGAAAGGCTTCACGTGCTGGTTACAATGTAGACAACCGGTAACCCGTTTAGTCAGACTTTTATCGACTAAATCTAAATTGGCTTCGATACATACATCTATACCTATCATGCATAACCATCGCGTAGTGTAGCTAGAACTCTAGAAACTGTGCCAATTTGAGTGGCGTAGCACTCGTAGCGTAGTGCTACGCTGCGTAATAGCGTAGCGCGTAGCGTAGAAACAACCTCCCGTAGTCCCGTCTATTCGTAAATGAAAATTTGGCAACTGCATTGTGTAGTACACAGACACATGGCCTAGAAAATAATTCAACATTTTTATGTCTCATGAAAGTAGTAGGTAGGTATTTGTTTTGTTAACTAAACTAAACAGAATATTATTATGAGGTAGACTCGACAAAAACTTTGAATGACCCTCATAAACCAAAGAGTTCTTCTATGTTCACACATCGTAACTCAGCGAGTCAGTGTTATCTACAAATGAACTAAAATACGGGACATGAACTACACTCTTTGGCGCCTGCTTGTCTGTCCTGCCGCGTGAGAAGGAAATATGTACGACATGAATGAAAATTTCTCGGCGTATTTTTGTATTACACTTACCCAAATACCTACCTACAAAATAACAGGAAACAATAATTAATTAGTAAAGTCAGATTACGGGTAAACAATTTCTCGGTGGTCGACGAGTGTTCTATAATAATTATTGAGGTGAAAAGACCGAGAATGGGTTGAATAGGAAGTGTTCATTTCTCTGAGCATCAGTCTCATCTTATAGGCTGGTATTATCTGTATCCGTATAGTATCTGTAGAGGGTCAGATGTATAGCATTCGGTAGATGCAACATAAATACGAAAGGAAAAATAAAATCTCGCTTCTAATAAAACTTGTAAACGATTCCTGAAATATTTAAAGTGCCACGCAGAAACATTTGCTACATAGTTCTGTTACATTTGCTACGTGGCACTAAAGATACTGGTAGGCGAAATATTTTAACGAGGCCCAGTGCGTTAGTTTTTTATTCCATTACCTAGTTTTAAAACGAACAGGCCGTATCCACAAAGACACAACCGATCTATACCTATACCTAATTCATTTATTCAGCTAATTTACAACCCTTGCCATTGATCGCATTATAAATCTATCAAGATTATGTATCTTATCTAGGATCTACTTAGTGTTATTTATTCTCAAATACACGGAAGAAACTGGAAGTCATGGGGCAAGACTTTTGTACAGCACTGCAATGGGATGACGCAGGTTCAGTAAAAATATCATTAAGTGTTATTTCAACAACAATTTTCTTTTACAGTCAACTTATACAAACTGAAATGTACTTGCAAAGTATCACTTTTCAGTAGATATTCAAATCAACTACATAACAACCTACCTACCGCACTATATATTATTTTGTAGAGTGTAGGGTACAGAGCAATGGCGGCAGTGAGTGGGTTGACGCCTGTCGGCAACATTTTGATTTTCATTTCCTGCTCCACAGCATTCGGTATAATTCCAGATTGATTTGGAATTGCGGCGACAAATGTACTCGCAAATAATAAAAAAAAAACCCTTTCGCCGCCCAAAACGTAATGGGATTTGCCTTTGACGAAAGAACAAAATATATGCATGACAAATAACGTAGCATTTTTATGTGGGAGAGCTTATTAGCTACTTGTTGTGTTATTTGTATTTATTTGATGGTTTCTATGAAAGAGTCAACTAATAATTACGAACCAGAGTCGTCGACATAGATGTGGAAGTGGCACAGAGTCGGTCATATTAGCCATAGAACCGATGACCGTTCGGGTAAACGTGTTCTTGAGTGGAGAATGCGAATCGGTAACAGTAAGATGGGACGCCCTCAGCAAGCTCGGAAGAGCGACGATCTTCGCAGGGTGGCTGACAGCAACTGGATGAGAGTTGCCGTGAATCGAATTGAATGGCGTGTGATTGAAGAGGTCTATGTCCAGCAGTGGATTACTGTACGTTGGTCATGATAAAATATGAAAGTACCTATCAAGTGGGAAGTTGAAAACAATACGTACAGTTGGCTATACTGTCTAGTATAGCCAACTGCAAATTACGACTACTGGACATCAATCGCAAACAATTATTTATTTATACAGTGGTTGCGGCCCCGACTTACGAACAGTTGGTCGTGGGTTCGAACCCAGGCAGGCGCATTACTTTGTGTTAGTAATTTATTTCATCACCGCCGCTCTCAAAACGGTGAAGGAAAACATCGTGAGGAAACCGGCATAACTATCATAGAACCAAAAATTCGAAGATATGTGACATCTACAATCCGCACTGGGCCCACGTGGTGGATTCTAGCCAAGAGAGGAGGCCTGAGTCCCTGCAGTGGGAACATTATAGGCTGATGATGATATTTTCCTGTAAATTATGCCTAAAGGTTATATCTCCGAGCTCTGCCAAGTCTTACGAGTCACGCTATTCTCGGTGCGCCAGTTACAAGCACCGAAATCCTACTTTGAGTACACAAATACAATCAATGACTGCCTGGTGGTCGTGGTCGACTGTTGAGCATGACGTCCTGGGTTATTGGGTTTTTCAATTTATAGGAGTTTCTGGAAAGTCTAGATTTGTGCCCGGTTGATGGCAATAGGCTTTCCCTCTAAATTAAATGGCACTTAAACATAACTGACGAAATGTGGGTGTACAGACGGCTACACATCAAGCTATACATTTCCAGTTTACGCTGATCTCGCACTGTATGGAAATCCTATACAATGCGAGACCAGCTTATACTGGAAATGTATAGCTTGATGTTTTTACTATATTAAGGTACACCATTACCTAACCCTTCAACCGACCGGGTGGGTACAAATCCAGAATTCGTCGCTGCTACTAAAGTAATTGAACCACAATAATCTTAGGCTACGGTCTCACGGGCTGTTAGTTAGTATCTTCGTCTTAAAGGCTAATATAATTCCACGGTGCAATTAGCAAAGTGGGCCGGTGGAATTCCGACGTTAATTCCATTAAACTACAACGGTATGCGCTAAACAGACTGATGACGTTAATATGATATATGCTGCGGGTGGTATTTGAAACTGGACTTTTATAGAAGCTGCTAGTTGGTTGTGATAAGTAGAATGCATAAGTGACAGTTCCTTCCTAGTCATGGGATAAGTGGAGTTAAAATTGAATTAGTTGGCATTTGATAGCCAAATATTTTTTTTTTTTTTTTTTTTTTTTTTTTTTTTTTAAAACGTTGCCCCACACTAGGAATTTCTCCTGTATCGTGGGTGCGCTCACAAACATTTAAACTCACATACACAAATACCCAGACCAGACCAGACCAGATATTAATGCGTTAATAAGTAAAAACACCAATAAACTATCAAGAACCGGGGCAGCACAGTTTCATTTTCACACACTAAAACATGTAAAACCAAGTCAGAGGCCGACTCCAGATTTGGCACTATACTAACCACACGATGAAGAAGACTACGCACTACGCACTACGCAAGTTGAACGTAGTACTTAGCTATGTGCTTATATAGGTACTATGTAACAATGCACTCAAATTATTTCCAAGTTCTTCCGTTTGATCTTGAGTGGAGCAGAGAGTTTTTATTGTCGTAATTACTATCACAGAGTCGGATCGCAGTGTGTCTGGTTTCCCACTTTACCCGTCGCTATTTTCCCGTGCAAACAAACGCTTGTACAGTAATTACCGAGTGCGGGTGTTCAAATTATTGTTCGGAAAACATTTATGGCAAATATTTGTAGAAAACAATGAGGTAAGTCGGTGCACAGTCAAGTGAGCACGATCTTTAATTTAGGAGCACGTGTAACTTTTGGGAAAGGCTGACAAAAAATAATAAACAAATTACCAATTTGCTTCAGCTTTAAGGGCAACATCGAGAAAGTAAATCTACATAACAAAACATCACGCCTCCAATCTTCGAAGGGTTAGGTAAAATTGTTCCTATTATGTTTAAGTCCCATGTAATCTATTGCCCTCAACCGGACACAATTTCAGACTCCGTGGCTGCTACTGAAATATTGGTTTTATTTGATGGAAAAACCGAAAAACACTTTGCCCGAACTGAGAACCGAACCCAAAATCACTACACCACCACTACACCAACGAGGCAGTCAAATATATCTACAACATCAACAAAATAAAAAGATTATTTAAATAGAAAATAACCCAACAAAATAAACTATAGCGCTAGTGATGCACACAGACGCTATTATAAAACTGACCAGTGCTCGCCCATTGTATGTTAATAAATGATACAATGCACACACAGACTTCGGGACGTGCATCTATTCACGTCCACGTCCCGTCGCCGACGTCACGTCCACGTCCATTGCGCTTTTAATATTATTTTGAACCGCAAAAGTCAATATTCAAGTATACAATACCATACTTAATTTTTTTGTATTATAAAACTGAACACTTTGTATGGTTGAACGCGATAATCTCAGAAAATACTTGTTCGAATTCAAAAATTATTTTAGTGTTGGATAGGCCATTTATCGAGAAACATAAAGGTAGGTTAGGTTACATAACATCACGCTACAACCAATAGGAGCGGAACATTAATTAAATTATGTTGCAAAAACGTGGGAAATTTTCGTGGGACAATTATTATTATCGAAATTCATTTATTTATTTATTTATAAGAATAATCAGCACAGATGCTACGTCAATTGTCCTTACTTATATATACCTTTTATTTCACAATAATTGGCTATGACGCGTCTTATCGGCGTTCAGTAACGTCATTTTACACGCTCTACACTGAGAAAAATGTAAAGCTGAATGTTTCGTAACGAGGGCGGATTTATTCGTAATGAAGGCGAAAAAACGACCAAAAGTCAACCGACCGAAAACGCCTTCCTAGGTTGGAGGCGTTTTCCGCCTTAAGCGTAAGGCGCAAAAATTATGCAGCAATATACTCTCTTATGTGTATTTTAGACGTAATTATTAACAGATAAGCCTTAATTCAAAAACTATAAACGTGGTAAGTCAGATAGGATCGACTGATTGACGATGAGATTTAACTTCCGGTAAGGCGATATAAACGGTAAAGGGAGGTGCTCGGGTCACACACATAAAACTTTCCGACGTATCATTGTCCCAATTGACTTCTAGTAAGGCGTTTTACGTCTTTTCTTACTGTGGTTTAATTTGTTCACAAAGTGTTTTGAATGTTTATTTACTGCTTCTTATGTCATAATAGACTTCTAGTAAGGCGTTTTAAGTCTTTACGTACAGTGGATTTAACCTGGTCACTAAGCGTTTTCAACGTTTACTAACTCGTAATCGACTTCTTAAAAGGCGTATAATGGTCTTTCCTTACAGTGGTTTATACTGTCCACTAAGCGCTTTTAACGTTTATCGACTTCTAGTAAGGCGTCTAACGTCTTACCTTACTGTATTTTAACCTGTTCACTAAGCATTTTTAACGTTTCCTAAGTCGTAATCGACTTTTATTAAGGCATCATAAGTCTTTCTTTACCGTGGTTTAACCTGTGCACTAAGCGCTATTGATGTTTTCATAAGTCGTAATTCACTTTTAGTAAGGTATTTTACGTCTTTACTTACAGTGGGTTTAACCTGCCCACTAAGCGTTTTCAACGTTTACTAACTCGTAATTGACTTCTTATTAGGTGTTTTATGTCTTTCCTTACAGTGGTTTAACCTGTCTACTAAGCGCTTTTAACGTTTACTAAGTCGTATTCACCTTCTAGTAAAGTAATTTATGCTTTCTTTTCGAGCAGAAATGTTTTATGAAGACCGGAAAAAAGCCTTCTAACGGCTGGTAACGCTTTTCCCTAAGGGCATGATTGACTTGCTTTACTATCATTTATTAGTTCATATTAAGGGCATTGGGCCGCTCAAAGTGCGCGTTCACTCTATGGTAGCGCGAGCTAATATCCTTCACATGAACTTCATGATAATGCCTTCAGTGAACAGCGTAACCTGCTGTTCTTAGAAAGCTGTTCTCCCAGTCTTTGTAAGCTTCTGCAATCAATAGAACAAAAATGTATACTTAAAATAAACAGAATACCATACCTATGTGTTTTAACAGCCCAACCCAACATAGTTGGGCCAGCCGTAAGGTCTGGTTTTGGTTAGAAAAACAAGATAATATACCAGTGTTTCATAATTTATTCTAGATCAACCAGTCACTATTACAATGTCTGATATATAAATCTAATTTAAAAAACTAAAGTAAAAAGGTCTGAAGGATCCAATATGTGTTGCTAGCATCAGCAAGAAACAAATATCTAGAAAATACTAGTTTCCAAGTAGGAACATGGTACTTACTCACACATGTGCTATACATTTAGATAACTTAATTAACAATAAGAGATTAGAATAAAAGCATTACAGTTTTTAAAGTGTTTACAAAATAAAGATGGTAAAATAAAAAGACAATTTATATTCCATAAAGGTGTACAAAAATAAAACTCAACTAATAAGTACATCTATTTATGCTTAATTTAGGAAAGATGGTTATTAGGTGATTTCAAATTATATAATAGAGTAAACTAACTATATATACATTAATAAAACTATTAAATAAAGTAACTAAAATTAAATATGTTCAAGTCTTCTAACTAATTGTTCCCTTAGAACCCTTCCTCTGATTAGGTCAGACGTTTGAGCACCTATTACTCTCCCTGTGAGAATGGGCTTATTATGTTGTTCTTCATGGTGCAATCCTAAAAATATAAATAATTTAATATTCAATACTCATTTGTGCCATTGATTTTCTTTTCGAATTATAAATTTATTAATACCAACCAGTGATGTCTGCCTCTTCTGCAACATTAAAATCAATGCCAATATTATGTAGAACGCAGCAGGCTTGTATGATTCTTGCACATTTGAGTGGCTTGTAGTGGAGCACTCGATCTTTGTTAAGACATCGCCATTGATTCTTCAACCGTCCAAATGTATTTTCTATGACAACTCTGGCTGCTTCATGCATATGGTTGTATTTGGCTTGCTTTTGGTGTTCGGAGCAGCGTCTAAAATCGGAGTCATCAGCCATGGTCGTTGTGGATAACCAGAGTCTCCTACAATGATGATCAATGTATTAGTTTATTGCCATAGCCTAATGCACAATGTTGTTCAAACAATATATGATTGGGTAGAACTTACCTACAAGCCACACTATCTCCCCATTTTGGTGCAAAGACTGGATATTAAGGGTTGATGTCAATGTTTTCCCAAATAAAAGAATCGTGATTTGCACCTCCAATTTTGGCATTTACATTTAAAATTCTATATTGGTCATCACATACCTACCTGTAAATTAAAACAAACCAGTTAAGAAAAATAATTATTTAAAGAAGGTAAGATTAAATCAAACTCATTTAAGTATCTAAATAAATTATTATTTAGGTACCATTTGAACATTTATTAAATGATAGTGCTTACGGCAAAATATAGATGTTCTTCATCCTTTGGCGGTCCAAATATTCTAAAATGGCTACAATCAATACACCCAATTACTCCGGGTATTCCATATTTGTCACAAAACCTGAAACAAACAACATAGGTACATAATATCCTTTTCATATTACAATGTCATTAATATTGTATAATAGTTACAGTATGTATGTCAGCAAAGTTATAGTAGACCTTACCTTTGACTGATTGTTTGCCTGGTAATTGAAGTATTAGGAAATCTAATAATATATTTTTTTAGTATGTTCTAGTGTTTTTAGCCACTCCCACTAGGCGCTGGAAAGACCCAGTTGCATAAAAAAACAGGACTGTAAGGACCTAAAATAATAAACAAAGAAAATTAGGACATTGAGCCATTGTGAGATTGAAAAAAGTGTTTCAAAAGTACACACTGATATATTACCTTATTTTCCAAGGACACCCGTTGAGTAGACTTTAAACCAGCAAGCTGCCTCAGCTCTCGACACAAAAACCTGAAGGCTGCCTTAGGAAGCCTATATCTTCTCTTAAATTCAGCCTCCGGAAGGTCTCTAAGCGGATTGCTCGAGTTACGTGCTCTTGCACGACCAATGGACATTAAATTACGCTCATCAAACATCCTCCAAATGAAATACAAGCGAGATGCCATTGTAGTTTACAATCACAAATATGAAATTCAATTCAATAACTTTGTTATTACACCACTGTCACGACGCTCTCACCACAAAATCAAAAGTGACAATGACACGCGTTGCAAGGTGACTCGTTTTCCTATTCGAACATTACGTCATATAATGACGTACATATTTGGTCAATGCAGCCGTAAATTTGGCAAAATTTGTCTTAATAAGGCGAAATATGCTTAGATCACGACGGATCAAATGGTAACCTTAGGTTATATAACGACGTACATATACGGCACATATAAACGTAAATACGGCAATATTCACCTTATTAGAAGGCAAAACATGGCCAAGTTACGACTGATTGAACGGTAACATTACGTCATTTAACGACGTACATATTTGGTCAATGCAACCGTAAATTTGGCAATATTTGTCTTATCATAAGGCTAAATACGCTCAAGTTACGACTAATCTGTCTGAAGCATTATATTCTTTAATTTAATGTATTAAAGCTTAAGGGTGGGGACCTGGTGTCCTGAAATACAGGCCGCAAGCCTAGTTTAGGCACCAGTCTCCCACAATATACCTATTGTTTTCACTTGGTCACTTGAAATGTATTGTGTATTTAATGTGTATTGTGGCGAGAAAATAAAATCTTATTATTATTATTATATTAATCAAACGGTGAATAACGTCATAAAACGACTTACATATACATCGAATGAAACCGTAGATTTATGGCAATATTGCCCATTAGGATAAGGCGAATGATACTCGAGTTAGGTACAATTTAATCAAACGTTTAAAAAGTCTGATAACGAATTATTCGGCTAATAATTATAAGCGTAAATTTGGCAATATTTCCCCTTTCATAGGGTCAATAATGACGTACCTACATAATATTTGGTGCAGACAGAAAACAAACACAACTACTAGGTAGGTAGGTACTCATCACACTTTATCTCGAGTCTTTATGTGTAGGTAGGTATTACATTACTTATATTGAATTGAATTTTGAAATTTCTTTATTTTAACATAAACAAACAGATCAGACATTTAATCTCTTATTCTAGAAGCATTTAACATTGTCATAAAGTGTTTTTTGCAGACTATGGCACCTGTTTAAAACATTTAAGAATACATTTCATATGTAAGATATAAAACTTATTGGTTGTTGTAAATCAGCAATATCATCGAGTACTACAGTCGAGCGCGAAGCAAACACTGCCGTACCATCCTGTACTGGAACCATTTCGCCGCATTATCAGGCCCCTATTTGAGGACCTCTGTATAAGATCAGAACGCTGAAATTTCCGTCATCCAGTAAGCTATAAAAACACACTTAAAATCAAAAAGTTTCAAGTCTGTAGGTCATTTAGTTCCGAAGTTAAGCGAAAGCAAAGTTTCGTATTTATGACACTCACTCACTCACTCACTCATGATCATCAAAATAGAACTAGTACTTCCCATAAACTCAGGGAGCTGAAATTTGGTACAGATTGAGGGTTTAATGGCCACATAAAGGGAAAACTATAAAAAGTAGGATAATCGAAAATAAAAAATAAAAAAAATTACTAACGCCTTACAAAAAAAAATTGTATTAAATAAGAAAATCTAATAAAATAAATCAATATGCCCACGTTTCTACAAAAAGAAGTGAAATCCCAACAAAAACATTCTGTAAAAAATAAGCCAAGTCTCGATGGAGCTGCTTGTTTATCTCTAAAAAGTAATGAAATCTAAACAAAGTCGTGCCAAGTCTAAGGTTCCTTATTGCGATTTCTTTATTATTATAGTTAATGTTGTGTGACTTGGCCGTTGTTCGTTTCGTTTAATTTTGCTACTTTTTCTTCTTGGCGTCCAATTACCAATACCAGTATGGGTTATTATCTCGCTTAATAAACATAGGTAGTTACAACAGATATAACATTACGTATAAACAAAATTGACTTGTACCCACTAACGGATAAAGAATGTTCCACGGCCAAGTCACACAACATTAAAAAGACCTTAGAAAGAACATTACATTTATTAATAGACAAGTTCGTATCCTGGGTGTTAGGTATTGGTTATTTATATTTTGTAATGTAGGTAGTGTTAAAAGACCTTAGGTTAGAGATTACATTTGACAGATAACAGGTTTGGTTTCCTCGCTCGCTTTATCTAAGTGGGTACAGGACTACAGGCACCACAGTCTTTATTCTGTGCAGGTACAGGGCTGGTGTGTAGAAGCGAGGGCTCTGCCTCTGGCTGGCAACAAGGAGGATTATAAAGCCACAGAATAAAGATCATAAAATATCTAATATGGTAGGTATAGGTACCTACCAATACCTACCATATTAGATATTGACCTGAAACTCACCAATTTACATAATATCCTTTGTCGTACCTACATAATACACCTACCCAGTTCAAACCAACGAGTTCTGTGTTCCACACTCAGTTACCTACTCAGCAGGTAGATATATTACTTAACCTACTTATATTGTTTCTATTTTTAATATAAGTAGGTACTTATGTAGGTAGCATAATATAAGTAGGTTTGTACGGTAACCCTCAGTGCGCTAGTCGAATTGCACTAGGCCAGGTTTTTTAACCCTAATTTGCCGAATGCGTAAGTCGTTAGACTTTGTAAACGTTTGAATAAATTATAAATTGTCACCATCCTAAGATAGGTACTATTGCCATATCTATCTACGATTTCATTCTCCAAATATTATGTAGGTACGTCGTTATTGACCTTATGAAAGGGGAAATATTGACAAATTTACGCTTAAAATTATTAGCCGAATAAGTCGTTATCAGACTTTTTAAACGTTTGATTAAATTGTACCTAACTCGAGTATCATTCGCCTTATCCTAATGGTCAAAATTGCCATAAATCTACGGTTTCATTCGATGTATATGTAAGTCGTTATAAGACGTTATTCACCGTTTGATTAGTCGTAACTTGAGCGTATTTCGCCTTATGATAAGACAAATATTGCCAAATTTACGGTTGCTTTGACCAAATATGTACGTCGTTATATGACGTAATGTTACCGTTCAATCAGTCGTAACCTGACCATTTTTTGCATTATAATAAGGTGAATATTGCCATACTTACGTTTATATGTGCCGTATATGAACGTCGTTATATAACCTAAGGTTACCATTTGATTCGTCGTGATCTAAGCATATTTCGCCTTATGATAAGACAAATGTTGCCAAATTTACGGTTGTATTGACCAAATATGTACGTCGTTATATGACGTAATGTTACCGTTCAATCAGTCGTAACTTGACCATTTTTTGCCTTATGATAAGGTGAATATTGCCATACTTACGTTTATATGTGCCGTATATGTACGTCGTTATATAACCTAAGGTTACCATTTGATTCGTCGTGATCTAAGCATATTTCGCCTTATGATAAGTCAAATATTGCCAAATTTATGGTTGCATTGACCAAATATGTACGTCGTTATATGACGTAATGTTACCGTTCAATCAGTCGTAACTTAACCATGTTTTGCCTTATGATAAGGTGAATATTGCCATGTTTACGTTTATATGTGCCGTATATGTACGTTGTTATATAACGTAAGGTTACCATTTGATTCGACGTAATCTAAGCATATTTCGCCTTACGATAAGACAAATATTGCCAAATATACGGTTGCTTTGACCAAATATGTACGTCGTTATATGACGTAATGTTACCGTTCAATCAGTCGTAACTTGACCATATTTTGCTTAATGATAAGGTGAATGTTGCCATATTTACGTTTATGTGTGCCGTATATGTACGTCGTTATATAACCTAAGGTTACTATTTGATTCATCGTAATCTAAGCATATTTCGCCTTATGATAGGGCAAATGCGGCCATATTATACGTTTATATTGCCGAATACATACGTCGCTGAAAAACTTTATGTTTACGTTCAAATTTTTGTGACTGAAGTATATTCCGCCTTATTATTAGGTGAATATTGCCATGCTAAAGATTATTTATGACGCTTTCGAAAGTTTGTTTATGACTTATGTTTACGTTTGTTTAGTTTTTATTGAAGTATCATATCGCCTTAATTTAAGGTAAATATTGCCATAATTACGGTGATTTTCACCACATATTCGACGTCGTAAATTTAAAGCGTATTATGTAGTCCATTACTGCTGTATTAACAGTATAAAGTTGAATTCCAAGACTGCCTTACGGTAAGACATTTTTGTCGGTTAGTGTTTATCATAAAAGACGTACCATTTTAACGGAAACGCCCAGCTAAGCCAAAATAACCGTAAGCGTTACAAAATCACCTCGCGTCATTACAATTTAGCCGTCGAAGGCGGAATACACCTTAAGCCAGAAATCAATTTTTCTCAGTGTACGCCTTCCTGAACAATGAATATCTCCGAGAAAAAGATTGTCAATTTAACAATAACAAGCCTCTTTTAAAAACAACAGGATCGACATCATTTCTAAGAAAAGAATGATATACCTATATTGTTATTTTATGATTTATATCAATTCGATGTAGGCGCGTCCTCTTTACCAAGAAAAGCGAGTATACTTTGTTATTCTACTGTTTGTTTATTTAAAATCTTTCATACGGTTTCGCTTCACTTGCTAGCCAAAATACAGAGCGGTTTTCCGAATTGTGGCGGTATCGTTTGTAATAGCAATACGTTCAGGAATATACGAAGCCTGCTGGTTTTCTTCGAAATATTTTATAAGCTTGTCTTTACTGGAGTTGGTTACATTTCCTTCCTCATGTTTTATTTTATGGGAATAAAGAACCGCTTGGAAAAAGAACAGGAAGGAAACTTTTTGCTTTGCGTCGGTCAATTATCTATTGTCATCTGTAATCCATCGTGCTCTTCGCTAAAGAATGATAGCTGCTCGGGTCAATTCAGTTCGAGCCGTGTTTGCCAACTTAGATTTCTGACAGTCGTTCAGATAGTCTGTGGCCCAAAACTCTGACAATCAGTCTTGCCAAGGGGTATCGTATTACTCAGTAAGTTTAGTACTATTGAGGTCAGATGTAGGCAGTCCCTCTATGTAAAATAGGTACTGGTACTTAGCTGCGTCCGGTTAGACTGGAAGTCTTAACATAATTGGGGAAAAGCTAGGCAGATGATGAATCTGAAATCCACCGTAAGAGCTTAGCAAGATTAACCCAGAAAGTAAAACCAACCCATTGCTGGACGCTACCAAAGCCAGTACGATATCTATCTGCTACTGTTCTATTCTAAATCAAATACCTGTTTATTAGTATTTGTGTCTATCTATCTGAAAAATGACGCGACTCATCTGAATACGTAGATATAGGTAAGTATCTAAAAATTAATCCGTCAAATGTCGTACCGCATCATCTAAAAGCAGACCACATAGGGCAATCTTCATCCAAGTGAGACAACTGTTAAAAATAGCTCCATTGACGAGCTCGATAGCCCCGAATAGCTCGGTGTCTTTTCCTCACATCCCTATAATCTATAAGTGGCTACAAAGGTCGTTATACGTAAGTTATAGAAATATCTACAATACAGGCGACCCCTTTGCATCGAGTGGGTAGATTTCGTAACCATCGAGTGGGTAGGTCTAATTATGAAGCAATTAGTAAAATATCTGACGTGTATTCATTTCTAAGTCTTTAGATTATGGAATCGTGACTATTGGAAGGAATGGAGGGACGGACGCCTTTGCTCAGCATTGGGACAATGGGCTAGTTATAATTACAAGTTTGTGCATGCTGACCATTGCGTTTGTCAGTTAGTCCTTTTAATTTCAAAATAATGATGTAGTTTGTAAATATGTATTGAATTGGAAGGCTAGGTACTTTAATATAAGTAACATTAGAACATCACGCCCGAAATCGTAAACGTTAGGTAAAGGTGTGCCTAATATTACCCTTAGATTTCGCTGGTTATGTTTAAGTCTCATGTCATAGGGGGTGAGACTATTGCCATCAACCACAAATTCTTGATGGGAAAACCTAATAACACTTTCCCAGACCCACAGATAATAATTATAATACTAGCGTACCAGACCCAAGAATTAAACCCAAGACCTAATACTCAGCAGTCGCGCTTGCGACAACAGACCAATGAGGACTAGACACTAGTCACTAGACCCTCTTAAAAGTTTCCCAATTATGTACTTACTTTGAATTTTCATCTTTTTCTATCTTTGGCGACAAACTCGCCAATTATATAGGTAGTCTACGTAGTTAAGGAGAGGTCAACCGTCCACAGTCTGGTCCGGTCGCGGTCGGTTCGATCGTACCTTGAGCGACCTTAACATTTAGTTTTAACATTAAACTCATTTATCATGACATGAAAATTGTCTTATTAATATTTTTTTAATGTAAATTGTTAAAGCCTTACAAGGGTTTAAAGCAAATTATTTACACGACTTCTTCACATTAAAAACTTGTATTGTTCTAAAAAACAACAATGACCTTTATCCCCCACGCCTATACGTACAAAATATTTCTGTATTTAAAACCCCGCATTATAAATCCTTTAACCCTGTTTAAAAGCTCAACTTAAATGAAATCCGTTCCAGTTTAATGTGACTGTAATTCCATCTTAAACTTGATTCGCAATAGTCTTTATAAAGTTGGTATTATACAACATTCTCTTGCTTGGCACCTGTCCAGGTCTAGAACTGTTCTTCGGAACTAACTTCGAAAGCGATCCTTGTATTGATATGCAAGTTTAAGGTATTGGAAATAAATGCGTTTGATGTGTTTTGAAGTACTGCATTTGCTAGTGGGGCGAAGCTATGCTAGCGCGGTTTCTGAGCGTGCATGGTGTTGAGGATTTCGAAAACTTTGAAATATAATTTAATGTGGGTGTATGTGTTGTACCTAGGCTATACCTCTGCCTATCCGTTTGGGGAATTCAAGCGTGACATTATGTTTGTAATTAAGAAGGGTAGGAACCTACGCTGATCCTAATACATATATACTACGTAGGAAAATTCGTAGCGTGAGTGTACTTTAGGTAGGAACTTACCCAATGGACTGGTGACTCAATAAATTGACAAATTATCTGCCACCAATAATAAGAGCTGATATTTTAATAGTATGGACGCATTTACGATTGATAAGTCAAATCATTACTTTTTTAAACAAAAGTATGTTTATTAAATACAATGCTTTGTATTTTTAAAATGTTTTTGCTACTTATTGTAGGTAGATGTGCAAGGTACAATTCTTAACTATAAATATAATTTTAGATATGTCCAGTTTCTCAATAAATGTACCGAAGTGAAAAATTTTTACTTCGGTACATTTATTGAGAAAGTGGACATATCTAAAATTATATTTATAGTTAAGAATTGTACCTTGCACATCTACCTACAATAAGTAGCAAAAACATTTTAAAAATACAAAGCATTGTATTTAATAAACATACTTTTGTTTAAAAAAGTAATGATTTGACTTATCAATCGTAAATGCGTCCTTAAGGGTGAAAGTAACTTATTTAGTGCCCGAGACGAGGTTTGGCGCCTGAGCGTAGCGAGGGCGCTAATAGTTCGAGGGACTAAATAAGTCTTTAACCCGAGGTAAACACTGTGCTATTCATTACGAATACAAGGAAAGTTCATGGGAATAGGCTTGCGCCCAATTACCTAAATCGAAAGAAAGAAGAAATAAAAAGTATTTATTATTTTCACACAGGACAAATCAAATTGACAAAAAAAAATTAAAAGTAAACATAAGAGAAACACTTCGGTGGATGGCAATAGGCTTGCTCCTAATTACATCGGTTGATGGCAATAGGATTGCTCCTAAGTAGATTGGTTGATGGCAATAGTCTTGCTCCTAATTACATCGGTTGGGAGCAATAGGCTTGCCCCCAATTACCCAAATCGTTGGATGGCAATAGGCTTGCTCCTAATTACATCGGTTGATGGCAATAGACTTGCTCCTAATTAAATTTCTTGATGGAAATAGGCGTGCTCCTAATTACATCGGTTGATGGCAATAGGCTTGCTCCTAATTAGATTGGTTGATGGCAATAGGCTTGCCCCAATTACATCAGTTGATGGGAATAGGCTTGCTCCTAATTTCATTGGTTGATGGCAATAGGCTTGGTCAAAATTACATCAGTTGATGGCAACGGGCTTGCTCCTAATTGCATTTGTTGATGGCAATAGGCTTGCACCTAATCACATCAGTTGGTGGCAATAGGCTTGCTCCTAATCACATCAGTTGATGGCAATGGGCTTGCTCCTAATTACATTTGTTGATGGCATTAGGCTTGCACCTAATCACATCAGTTGGTGGCAATAGGCTTGCTCCTAATTACATTGGTTGATGGCAATAGGCTTGCTCCAATTACATCAAATAATTTGACAGCTGTCAGTAGAAAGCGATTCTCCCTAGGGCTGAAAAGTAGTACTTTCAACCCGCTCCGCAGGCATGTTATGACCTACTTTCAGAGTATGAGTAATGAAAAATTCATTACCTAACCTATTGATGACATCATGAGGGCTCCAGAAAGCTCTTTGCGTTTGAAAATGGCAATAAAGCTGTAGGTGGTCTGGATAGCGATGGTAATAATTTTGAAGTCAATGAAAACCGAGAAAAAGAGGAGAAAGGACGCCACCCTGAAAAACACCCGCAGCAAGATCGCACCAGACACAGCTGACAACTGACTGCGAACGATCCTGAAGACACGAGTCAAACCAAGCAGTTTCAGGAGGAAATATAATATTATGTTTAAAGAGGATAATAATAGTGTTGGTTCTACCTAATCGATTTTACAAAAAATCTTTTACCATCGTTGATTGTTTTCTCATCATCAGTCTACATTTGACCTACAACGCCTTCGCCGTTCATATAGTAGAAACCACATATTATAATAATGACACGCAACATACTTACTTAGATAATTAGTTAAATTTTTATGCTAGGCCCGTGACCTTTCAGTGGCTTGTTCAAGAATAATAAGATAATCATTTAATAGGTAATATTGGCTGGGCAGCTTTTGGGAAGCTTCGTCGTCTTCTTGTCACGCATTCCACAGAGCCAAAAGACTAGGTAAGGTCTTCAACCAGTTATGACATACTAGCTTTTGCCAGCGGCTTCGCCCGCGTGAATATGACGATTTTCCATACAAACTTTCATCCCCTATTTAACTACCTTAGGGGTTGAATTTCGAAAAATCCTTCCTTATTCCTTGTCTACATTATGAAGGGAACCTCTGTGCAAAATTTCAGCTTTTTAGGTCCAAGGGTTTGGGCTGGGCGTTGATGAGTCAGTCAGTCAGTCAGTCAGGACTTCTCTCTTTATTTATATAGACAGGGCTGAAGCGTGGACACAGCTGGACACTCATGACACGGTTGGTCCATAAATTTAAAGTCGCACAGCGAGCTATGGAGCGAGCAATGCTAGGAGTCTCTCAGGGATCGCGTCCGAAATGAGGTGATCCGACTGGGGATCACAGAAGATTGCTCACAGAATAAGTAAGCTGAAGTGACAGTGGGCCGGCCGTGGAATGACCGTTGGAGTAGACGTGTTCTTGAGTGGAGACCGCGTATCGGCAAGCGTAAGGTGGGACTTGGGTGGGACGCACTCAGGCTCGCTGGAGTGATGATCTTCGCAGAGTGGCTGGTAACAACTGGATGGGAGTTGCCGAAAATCGTGTTGAGTGGCGCAAGATTAAAGAGGCCTATATCCAGCAATGGATTGCAATAGGCTGATGATGATGATGATGAGGTAATGTAGGCAGTTTGATGAAAAAGTTGTCATCAAACATTTTAACTTTGTTTAACTTGTAGCCTTGTAGGTAAAGAAACTTGAGAAATCTCAAGTAGTGATAAATTAAATAAACCACAGGATAAGAAACTAGGTAGATAACAAAAAGATGTTTTGTCGTCGCCAGATGTGATTATGATAATTATGATTAGGTACAATGCTCGTTAGAAAGTTTAAAAATATATTATTGGTGCCTATTATTAGAATTAAAACAGTAGCAAAACTGTCCCACGTAATTAATTTATCCCAACAAAAACATTCTGTAAAAAACTAGCCAAGTCTCGATGGAGCTGCTTGTTTATCTCTAAAAAGTAATGAAATCTAGACAAAGTCGAGCCAAGTCTAAGGTTCCTTATTGCGATTTCTTTATTATTATAGGTAGTTAATGCTGTGTGACTTGGCCGTTGAACATTCTATAAACGTTAGTGGGTACAAGTCAATTTTGTTTATAGGTACGTAATGTTGTATCTACCTATGTTTATTAAGCGAGATAATAACCCATACTGGTATTGGTAATTGGACGCCAAGAAGAAAAAGTAGCAGAACTAAACGAAACGAACAACGGCCAAGTCACACAACACAAAGGATGGTACGGCAGTGTTTGATTCGCGCTCGACTCGGCGGGAGCACTGCCGTGCCCCCCGATTTAACACGAGCAGCATGAATGTGAGTTAATACAAGTTTAAATTTAGGTCAGGTTTACGGAACCCTTTTCGTTTCGGTGACAGATTAATTGAGCAAATCATAATCTAATTTCCTCGTTTCCGTTGCTTAAAGCGTCAAATCGTCGACCTTGTAGCGTGCGTGATCGGAAGCACGCACTTCATTGGTTTTTTTGTCGAATGCAACTACCTACATGTTTTCAAAATAAGTTATTAACTAAGTACCTACCTACCAACTTAAATCATTAAGTATCACAGTTCTGCAACTATGTTTGCCTTCCACTTCCGTAAGTTTTGGGGAGTGTTTACCGCAGCACTTCGGTAAGTACCAACTAGTTGCTTCATACACCTTTGGGGGGGGGGGGGGGGGGAATCATCAAAAATAACCCCTTCCGCTCTTGGGCAGAGCGAAAGGGAGTGTCAGACTTCTACTAACTAAAAACCACCCATGTTCGTTCTTAGCCCTTGTGCCGAGGCCGCGGTATCTCCTGCGACTATCCGCAGCCCCGACGGGCGTTGCTTCAACTTACCTAATAATCTAAAAAACATTTTTACAAAAAATAAAACCGACTTCGACAAAAATAAAACACAAAAAAGTGAAAAATAAAAAATCTGCTTCTGAAGTCGGTGACTTTTGTTTGTTTGATTTCATGTTTTTGCCACCGACTTCTGAAGCTGATTTTATATGTTTTATTTTTGTCGAAGGCGGTTTTATATTTTGTAAAAAAGTTTTTATTTTTCACTTTTTAGTGGTTCACATGTGCTTACCCCTTCACAACGTACCGGCGTGATGTTATATTATGAACTGGTGTAAACAATAGACAGTCATGAGATTTCAGCAATCCCAGTCCATTTGCTATCATTAATTGAGGAGTTCCGTTGCATATCTCCGAAGTTCTTCATCAGATCTTCACCAAATAGTTTTTATAACCTTTGTAGTGAGTACAGGCGTGATATTATGTTGTGTGATGGCGTAAACAATGCTTAGATATGCTATAGCAACAATCGCGGTTAATCTGCTGTTATTTATTGAAGAGTTCCCCTGATTTCCACAAGATCCCATCATCAGATATTGAAATGGTGACAATGGGACCACACGGGAAGCACCAGCTTTCAAATGAAAAAATAATCATGAAAATCAGTTCACCCAGTCGCAAGTTATGAGCTAACCTCCTCCTTTTTTTGAAGTCGGTTAAAAAGGAGAAAAACTAAAAAAAAAAAAACATCCAAATAAACCGAACTTATTGATAAATTAAAAGTTACGGAAGCGCGAGGCGATGTGTAACGCTCGCTGCTGCGCTGTAACAATTTCATAGTTTATTCTAGTTTTGTAAGAACAGTGACATAAATCGCCATCTATCTCTAACATACAAAACTAAAAACTGATTGTTGCTGAAACAGCGACATCTATTGAAGCTAGCAGAAAGTTAAGGCTGCTCTGCTCTCTTTCAAGTTCAAACTCTGTACGCTAGAGGGCGCAAAAACCACCATGTGAACGTGCGTTCTAAAGCTGAATAAATTCAAGCTGTGTACCTACCTTAATTTTTGTTTCATTCAATAAAATAATTCATGTTTGAATATAAGATGCAGGGATTTCAAATATATTGCAGTAAATTTGCCAATCGCTTGCATTTAATATTCATTTAATTTTGATGTTAAAGGTACAGTTACACATGCTCAAAAATAGTATGCTTGTTAGCATGCCTAAAATGAGCATGCTGTTGGAACTCAATACATTTGCTTCTATTAAGCATGCTTATTATAAGCATGCTTTTTAATAAGATAATAAGAACATGACAAATAATAATAAGAACATGGATTTAGAACCAAATGGAACTTTCCAGACAAACTTCAAAGTCTTCTCGTCACCCCAGCGAGCCATTTTTGGCGAGAAATCGGCGCCAGTTCCTGCAGCGACGATCGGAATACTACTAACAAGCATGCTCAATAAGCAGACCTGTTCACACGTGCTTAAACCACGCCCCCCGCCACCCGCGCCGCAGGTAGCATGCTCAAAAATCGCACGCCTGTCGATTTTTGAGTATGCTCCAAATAAGCATGCTTATTTTGAGCAAGGTATGGACACACGTGCTTGTAAGCAGCAAATGCTCGGTTGAAGCATGCTTTCGTGCTTTAAATAAGCATGTGTAACTGTACCTTAAAATCAGAAATGTCGGATTGGATGAATGTAGATTGTAGGTTCGGAACGTAATCATTTTGACATTTGTTGATTTGTCGTTCAGGCCAGACAGCGATGAAATTACAGAGTTTTATTTTTATTATTTCCTACAGATAAATCGAAAATAGTATGAAAACTTATAGATAAACAAAAACTAAGTCATATTATTTTATAGGTACTTACCGTCCAGACCATCCCTCAAGAGAAGCGCTCCTGTATTCAGGTTTGCATTTTTTCTGTTGCACACTATTTAGTTTGTTTTTAATTTTTACACTCAACCTTTTTGGACTACCCGGCAATTTCATACCAGAACTTACACTCATTTTACTAAAATATTTTAGAAAGAGTACCTCTTGATTATGACATGTTTCTTACAGATAAAATCATGGAAAACATAGATTCTGGAAACATGGATTCTGATGAAGAATTCGCCTTTGAAACCGATCACCTGGCTCTTCGCGGAAATAAAGAGTACTGTGACCTGCTGAAGTTTATCGTCAAATTGGAAGCTCAGAAAGTCAAAGCATTGAAAGACATAGAAGAATTATCTGAGGCCCAAAATGAGGCCTTAAATGACCCGCTGTCTTTTCTAAATGAAATGAAAGCAGGGACTGTTCACTTCCCTCCTAGACAAACTATTGCTGAACTACCGAGCATTGACTGGGCCAGCTATGGAATAGACGCAACAATGGATACTGAAGATTTTAGAGACACAAAGCCAAATAAAGATGATCTAGATTCTAGTACAAAAGTCAGGGGACGCAAGTTCACAGATAGTAAGCCTGAAACATTCAATCAACTATGGTCTTGTGAAGAGCAGAAAAGATTAGAAGAATTACTTGAAATCTATCCTGAAGAGCCCATTGAGGCACGACGGTACAAGAAAATAGCTCAAGCATTAGGAACAAGGACTCCGATACAAGTCATGAGTAGAATACAGAAGTATTTTGCTAAGTTAGCCAAAGCAGGCCTGCCAATACCGGGTAGAATCCCTAAAGGTGTGGGGAAGGACAGGAATAAGGCAGTGTTCTACAAGAAATCCACATTCTTCCCTCAGCTGCATGTGCCTGTGACCATGGAGGATCCTTATGACTGCGGAGTCGGTCAAGACAGTGTGTCCTCTCTGGAAATAAGGAACAGTAACAGATATATGCTAGACTTATTGAAATCTGCGAAGGAACAAAGGTCATTAGATGAAACGGCACCTGTTTATCAGACTAAGACAATGTGTGTTGGATGCTTGAAAACTGGGTTCTTAGGTGCAAGGTGGACCGATAATACCGGCACTGACTACTGTACTGATTGTGTAGTGAAGCTGCTACCAGCTGAGAGATTAATTCCTGTGCGACATCCAGTGTAAACCTATTTTTAAGCTAATTATATATATTATACACCAGCTGTGAATGTATTACCAGTTGAAAAATCAAATTCATTGTGACAACCTGTGTAAACTGCAATAAATCAACTAATTTATTTGTACACTTGTTCATTTTATTTGATTTACTTGCTATTTTGGATTTAATTTTAAAATTAACACCAAACCACCAAATGATGTATTGAAATCATGCCACTATCACTAAAACCACTATCACACAAGGCACACTATTTTTATCTAATTCATCTAGAATGCTCATTTTATATTTATTAATTTACACAGCAAGCAAAGTTTGAGTGAGCTCTCGCAGTGGGGCGGCCGCGGCGACTGATGAAGATGCACTGGCCTGGAACACTGAACACGGCTCGCACTCTCTATTGTACCCTCTATCCTAGATAGATACCTATAGAGATTGGAGGGTAACAAGGGACTCCGGCCACATGCTAACCTCACCGCGGGTTTCTTTTTAAATCTCGATTGCATGCACAATATTGTTAAGCGCCTTTGCAAATCGAACACGATCGTTTCTAATTCATTTCAAAAAGCGTGTCAGTGCAAAGCACACTACGGAATCAAACAAACTCACCCAGGTCCACTTTTGCTTTGATACACTGAAAATAATATACAATCAGTTAATTATTTCTTACATATTTTGTAGATAGACTAGTTTATTATGATTATTTCCACTATGTTCTAAGTAAAAATGTCCCGCGTGGCGTGGTGAGTAGCGCGCTCTTATATTGTACGACAGATTGATGAGACTAAGATTGGACCTACATTATTCATATGACAAATAATAGATAGGTAGGTAGGTATAGTAGGATGGACGTGGTTTCTCAATAACTTCTCCTGAAATCATGAAAATATAGTTATTAGGTACGGCAAATACTCTTGATAAATTCTTTCAATGATTGCCGTTTTCAATAGCGCTTCAGGTCTGAAAGATAGGAAAACAATTTTGTTGGTAGCTTGCTGGTTACCTTGTCATCCTAATGAGCAATAAATAATTCTAACAGTAGGTAGGTACCTGTACGTCATTATCGAACAATTAGAATTGAGTATTTATTACTTTGTCTGCTTGTAGGTATATTGTTGGACAATCAATCAGTATGAATTGTGTTACGGTGTAGAGAATGTAGTGTCAGTGTAGGGTGTAGTTACAAATCCTGAAAAAAAATTGGTTGTCTGTAAAGTCGGTTTACTGACGATAGTTGAACGTGACAACGTCTTAAGAAAATACTATACCGTCGATTTCCCTAACTTCGCCTGGGTTTTGACACTTTTTTTAACGTACTTTTTTAAATATTACCACTGCAGGCAAATTATTAACATTTTATGGAATAATTAAGGTTTCTTAATAATCACAAGCTAAAGTAACTCTTAAAATCATCGATTTAGAGATAAAAATACCTTGCCAAAGTCAGTAGGCGAAGATCGGGCCGTTGGCCTAACTTCGCCTACCTATGTTTCCTCGCTTTTTTTTAAGACGTCTATGGCTAGTATTTTTTTTTGGCTATAGAGCGATGTAGTAGAAACGAAACAGAATCTTTTTATAAGTGCTTAAAGATCAATTTTCTAAATTACTATCGAGTAGGCGAAGTTTGGCAAAAAAAAAAAAAAAACAAACACCTCACACCACTGACACTTTCTGATGTAATGACCGCCAAACTAAACGCATTAGCTGGGTTGCCATCAGCAAAATATTGCCATGACTAAATAGAAATTTGATGTGGGTGTTCATTTTGTAACTTACTTCTAAGATTTCGGTGATATTGAGAATTTTATAAATTCAGGCGAAGATTAGGCGACTAGGTGAAGTTAGGGAAATCGACGGTAATTAATAATAATAATTATTAATAATTTAATCGCTCATCAATTCTATTAGTCCTTAATTTTAATTTAAAAACAATTAACACGCCGTTGCTATGGAACGACAATTAACACGTCGTTGCTATGGAACGCCTCAGAGCGAGGTAAAGCCTCAGAGCGAGGTAACGACGCATGACGTCATCTTTTTTCGTTCGTGCAGCCGGTCATCGAATTATAAGACGTTAGGTATCACGTCAAAAATATCAAGTGTTACGTTAAGCTAAGTTTTTCACATTTTCAGTAAGTTTATAAGATAAGATAGAGCACCAGTGCTGTGGCTTTGAGAAACATGTTTTTGAGGATCAAAAAACAGCCTTTCAATCTAGGTACCGTTCCATTTTTGTGAGATAACAACTTATTTTTACGTCGAACATCGGCTTTCGGAGATACCTATCGTTAGTCATAATTTGCATCTGAATTAGATTCCAGGACGTTTTTAACGAAATTGGATTCGGTACGTTACTTATCTATCCAATTTGCTTGCCTACGTTATGAAGACATCAGATAGGCACTTAGCTTTAATTTATTCTTGAATAAGGTATAGCATCAACCTACCTACCTAAGTAGGTACGTAGCAAACCTTTAAAAATAGGTACCATTACTAAGAATTTTAAAACCAACCTAGATACCTACCTATCTTGTTATTTCGTATAGGTAGGTACTTATTTGCCAGCTCAATGTAGGTACACAAACAAACCCGCGGGCGGCGGAATTTCAAATTAATCAGCCTAGCAAATTATGTAGCGAGATACGTAGGTAATCTAGATATACTTACGTACCTACCTATATAGGTTGGTATAGGTACCTACGCCTAAACACACAAGTAACTGCTATAATATTAGACATAGCAGTTACTAAAAGATCCATCAACTAATACCTATACCTAGGTATTAGTTGATGGATCTTTTGAATACTAACCTACCTATGTAGGTACCTATTTTAGTTCTAGCTCCAATTGAATAGGTAGGTTATTACCTAGGTACCTACTTAAAAAACTACCCTCCTCAAAAAAATGGGGTAAAATTAGAACGAAAAGCACAACTAGCGAGAGGCTGCATTGCAAACGTCTCTGCCTGCCCTTTCAGGGTACAAAGGCTTGAATTTATGTACATTTGATTCGCAATCAACACCAAAATTGGTCGCCATTTCCCTGTAGAAACATTTATTTATGCTGTGGCCTATCCGTCTCTCAGATTACTATGATTGGGTGCTGTGGAGCGAATCGGAACAGTCTCCATCTCGTAGAACTGTTAATTAACGCCATAGCCACAATTTGCTCAACAATACTATGTAAACAAATGTTGTTGGTAGAAATGGAAACAGTTATTGGAGGCCTTCATCTCATTTGAAAATACGCTGATAGAGTTTTTTTTGTTATGAACCTATGAAGGACGTAGATACAAAGTCTTTTTCTGGGAAAAAAGGTCGAATTAAGTTATGTTTGTTTGCTGATCTTGAAGGTTCGTCGAGTTAGTTATAGGATGGTACCTATTTATGTTCGTATTTATGTATCTGCCTAAGTAGTTACCTAAGTATGATTACTTATCTTGTTATTTCGTAAATTCCATTTAAGGTGAAAGTAGTACCTACCTAGATAGTAGGTAGGTACCTAGTAGAGTAGTGACTTTTTCATGAAATAGTGAATGAGATTTATCTAATAATTAGTACAATTTTATTATAATTCTGTAACTATACACACGTGGTATGGACGCGAATCATATTTTCATCAACATAAAACCTGAAACTGACCCTGCATGTCGCTTTCACCTTATTAAAAGAAAGACAGAAACTGTACTACAAAATAAAGTGTCATCGCGCTTAGAGAGAATAATAGCTTATTTGCGTTTTGCCTGCAATCCTAGACTGATCCCAGCTTCGTTGCTGGTTTTGTCAGAAAGCCGTTTGAACTCGACGGCGACTTGAGCATGCAACCCCGATATTGTTTGCAGCTCAGCTGTGCGGAATAAAGGGACTCTGCATAAGATATTTTTATGAAATAGATATTCATAAATCTTTGAAGGATTTTCAATATCTTGCTTATTGGTTTGCCTTCGTGTATTTGCAGAGCTATAACGGTGGCTCTATAGTCAAACGGTCCAAATACCTAGCAGAAAAACTGAATTCCATCAGCAATCGTCAACGGCGGCAACTATAGATAATAATAATAATAATATTCCACAACTATCACACAACGCCATCTAGTCCCAAGCTAAGCAGAGCTTGTGTTATGGGTACTAGACAACTGATAAACATACTTAAATATTTCTAAATACATACATATTATAGATAAATTACACCCAGACACAGAACAAATGATCGTGCTCATCACACAAACATTTGTCCTGGGTGGGAATCGAACCCACGACCTCCGGCATAGCAGTTAGGGTCACTAACCACTAGACCAACAGGCCAGTCAAATAGATCGAGCTAGAACTGCTAGAAGTCTTACTGTGTATCCACCAACCAACAGTAGACGAGCGTGATGGTAGGTTTATTATCTATCGAAACAACTGGAATTATATTTTTATGTCACACTAGCTTTTGCCAGCGGCTTCGCCCGCGTGAAAATGACGATTGTCCATACAAACTTTCATCCCTTATTTTAATCCCATAGGGGTTGAATTTCGAAAAATCCTTCCTTATTCCTTGTCTACATTATAAAGGGAACCTCCAGCTTTCTAGGTCCAAGGGTTTTGCTGGGCGTTGATGAGTCAGTCAGTCAGTCAGTCAGGACTTCTCTCTTTATTTATATGTCACATATCAGTTGACATACTTCCTAAATGGACACAAAGGTAAAATTTTCTGCAGTAGGTACTTCTCTTAACACAATCTAAGCCCGATTCTAAATAGACGTGTTTACAGCCACTTTCTTCATGTCCTAAGTAGTGCCTACCCCACTAAGGACCCCTGTATAGAAACGAAAACAAATCTAATTTGGCACGAACCCACTAACTTATTATCGCTAAATGGGCTCCCGTTGTTCGGTAATGGATGACACTGCTTTGTAAGTGGCTTTGCTATTTACTTTCATTGACATACAACTAACTTTGGCACACTTATCTTATAATAGGTTTTCAAAGAATCGATACTTGAATTAGGTTCCTAAGATTTCGGTACACAGAATGCGAGTAAGCGCGATGGCGATGTGAAACTTTTGCAGAATGACTGTATCAAATCCAGATTTTCTTTTTCTACTAGTCAGTTGCTAAGATTTGGATTAAGGTACAGAGAACACTTCAGTGCTCCTGTAACTTTTGTAAAACGGTTTCTATTATAGATGTCTGCCCAATTCATCGTACCACTATTAATTATATACCATGATCGTGCTATGAACGTATCAGGCACGGAAATAAAAATGACATGGACTACGATGCCTACTAAAACGTATCGACACTGTACCAAAAATATCTGTCTGTGTAAATGGGCTTAATTTTGACCTCAAACACCTCTGTCTGTCTCTCTGTCGAATGTCTCTGTCTCTGTTTAGAATGGTCATCCTATACGGTTTAAACCCTATTACGTAACGTAGGTACGTTACGTAACAGGTACAACATACGTACGTGAAGGACGTGTATGTCATACTTTTCATTACAAAGAATTTTATTTTCCCTGTTTGGTACTTCCATAGCATATAACAGTGTAGTGGGCAGATCTTTTAAAGAAAAATGCGAAGATTATGTGGAGGTGACCCAAAGGTAAATTATCATAGCATAGCAAAGCGATGGTATTATGTATCGCTTCGTTTTGTGGAACACTACCCTTATTTAAGTAATTATTTTAACCTTTTCAGCAAGCTTTTAGGATGTGTGTGGGTGGGTAAATAAAACCCTTGATTATAATATTGTTAAAATTTCTAGAAACGGTGTAAGGACGTATCTATATAACCACTTAAAATTTGTGCTCGTCTCGTAATTTAATCTCTTTGAGTAACTGGATCATTTTTGTATCTGTATCATGTTTTGATTCTTTAATAAATTAACTAAAACTTTAGTTGAGTTTTAGAAGTCTAATCAAAGCTTTTTTACCCAACTACGAGAAGAGGAGGGTTTGTGTTTATTATAAACCTGCGTATATGTTTGTTCCTTTGTGATGCCATAGAGACCAAACGCGTGACCCATTTTTGGTCATTCTTACGACAATCGCTTCGTTGACCATGCAGGCGTTACTAAAAGACATGGCAGGCATCAAAATTTTAAAAATTCTAAATGACGACAATCGGAATTTAGTAAAAAGAAATCATTATCATTGAATAGGTTACATTGTATTTGAAAATCTTTAGGTTTCTCTTATCATATTTTCATTTCGACTGACTATTTGGGATCTCTAACGAATCGAAGTTTGATAACAACCATCATCTGCCTAGCCTTTTTCCAAATATGTCGAGGTCGGCTTCCGGTTTAACCGGATGCAGCTAGCAATACCAGTATTTTACATGGAAAGACTGCCTATCTGACCTCCACAACCCTGTTAGTACTGGGCATCTGGGTAATATACCTACGTACCTTCACCATTCTCACTAAAATGTACAATACTATATAATTACTCGACAATATCGTCAAATCAAAACCCCATCCTACCTACTATTAATATCATAAACGGGATATTTACCATGTTTGATTTCAATTTCGAGTTCCCGATATTTCGGCGCTGTTACAAGCACCATGATCACGGATAAACTGAAGTCATTGCGGGTGGATGTTTATGAGCAGACAAATCGGTCTACCCTCTTTCTAGTTACTAGTTTCTAGGTCTATCCTAACTACTCAAATAAAATAACATTCAACAGACTAACATTTATTTTCACAACTTTATTCCGCAGCCATTATTTTTAATTTATTACGTATGTCATCGTAACATTAACTTTTAAGTTTTAGTATCAAGTTGCCGCTGCGCGTCATAAAATTTTATTTTATGTTTCATAATAATAATTTCAGATGAAAGTATAAAACTACTCAGCGTTGGGCGATACATTGCAAACATTATTTACACTGAAGGCCGTATTTTTTATACGAACACTGGACAGCAAAGCTTTAATTACAAGTTTTAATTAGCCCGGATAAAGCTGGGTTTAAGTCCCGGTTTAAAAAGGTACTGACAAAAATGGTAGTTTAAATTAGTTCTTTTGGGGACTGTTGTTTTACTCAATTTACATAATTATTTTTTTGTCTACACTGTAACAAAGTTCAATGGCTTCATTAATATTAAAATATTAAATTACGTTAATTACGTATTTAATTACGTCTGCTATTCCCTAATGGAATGGCAGTATATTTCTACATTTTTATAATTCTAAATTCTTAAAAGAATTACATAAATATCAGTTTACAAAAATGTAAGATGAAAAGAAACACATTTATATTCCAGTTACGAAAAGAGAGCTAATTATTCAAGGATAAAATTTAATTTTTACCTGGGCACCTCCAGGAAAGTATTCCGCGAAATAAATAAAAAAAAATTCAGTTTGTAATTTCACAATTACGTAAATTGAAACATAACTTTACTAAATGCATAAAAACACAGCACGAAGAACATCTGTGATATAAAATTACCTATTTATAAATTATATGGTAGCTATAACAGAAAAAAAACATAATTTTACCATTTTGTCTGTATGGTTGTTCTGGTTCTTTTTAAAACTGCTGGACTGATTTTGATGGGAATTTTACTAGCAGGTGGCTGATGTTATGAGGACTCACGTAGGCTATATAAAAAAAAATACGGCATTAATTTATTAGTATGGAAAAAAATACCCTCTAAAATAGTTTAGTACAGTCATAAGTTTAAGTAATGAATAAATCTTACTAACATAATAATTATGTCATGTCCTAAATAGGCAAGTAATATTTTAAAAATAATTTCAACTGGACGAAGCGAGCGAGCCACAGCTAGTTACAAAATAAGTTCAACGAATACTTATCTAGACAACCTTATACCTTATTTACCTAGCAATTTTGTTTATACGTCCAAAAAACTGTAAGATTTATCCTTAGGACCTTCCAAATGAATTTTCGTAAATAGTACCTTCAGGATCTAGGTAAATCTACCCGTATTGCAGATGGATTGAAGCAATGTATCAGGGAATAGAATAAATTTCCCCGTAATACCTCTCTATTTATTCAGGGCTATCTGGATTCTGCGACCATTGGACACATGGACCTTGTCTTTTTTATATGGATTTATGTATTCTGTTAAATTGCGAGGTGTTTCTGTAGAACTTTGTTCTGTGTTTGTTTCATTGCGTGGGCTGATCCTATGTATATCATTAAGATGTTGATAAGTTTTTCAATTATAGTACATTATGGTATAAGTGTGTAACGTTGGTGATTACCGCAGAGGCGGCATTGAGACCCGAGCCGTCAGGTGAGGGTCTTAAGAAAGCCGAGGACGGTAATCATCAATACACACGTTTATCATACGACGTTTTTCAACACACTTGCGAATAAAAAAAAACGTGTGGCACTCGGAAACTGCCGCGGTAAAGCTATTGCATAGCATTTTTTATCAATTATTTAATTAGACAACCTCATTTGACAACCTTGTTATTTTCCGTAACCATAGCAACCTGGTTGAAATATTTTCGTTTCGGAATTTCTGGATTCGCTCTCCACGCTCAAGGCCCGCGACAGAAGCTATGCAAATAGCTTATTAATACAAGAAAAAACATTTTATTTAGTAGATAAAAAGTTTATTTATAGAAACAATTAGTAAATGTGCAGTTAGTAAAATTATAATTAATTGTTTTTGATGGCGTAGCGGTCTCTTCAGATAGATTACTGGCCATGGTTCTGTATGTCTTTTACAGTTATATTTGTTAATTCTTGTATCTTACAGTTACACCAAATATTAAAGCAACCTGAAAAAAAACAAAAAAAAATTATTAAGTTTAACACACAACACGCTGAAGCTGAAGTCACGTAGATAGATATTTAAAATTAGTTTAACTAACCTTAGTAACCAGATATTGGATATCTGGAGCATCTTTTATAAATTTTTCAACATCGTTAGACGATAAAACCTTTGATTTCTTGCTTCTAAATCCATCTGACAGTCTTTTTAGATAAGCTGACAAATTAGAGTATGTTTTTAAGTCCACTCCATTCTTCGTTCGGACTGTACTTTTTAACATTGAGTATATACACCACAAAGAGCTAGGTTTGTACTTAAAAGATAATTCTTTAAAGTACGCCAAGAACACATTTTCAGAAAATGACTGCGATTTCTTGGTGTTTTGCCACTGCTTGAAATTTTGGTACGATAATAGATAGGTACTTCTCCTTGGAGTTTTCGGGTAGCAAATTTTCCATAACGCTTAGGGCTTCAAATCTTACATCGGGCGGTGTACAACATGAATCATTTTCTTCAAAACTAGACATTTTAACTAATAAAATAACTTTAATAACAGTGAAAACGAGTTGTGTATTTTTTTCGCAGTAGCGGGAAAATATTATGTTTTTTTATAAGCGATCAGCCATAGACTAAAAGAGGTTTTTTTTTTGCTTGTTGTGGATAGTGTTTGGAGCCACGTACAAAATGGGGAATTCAAATTTTTATTTATCACAGAGAAAACAAAAATTATATTTGAGTGAAAGTTTTATTTATTAAAAACGTACTAAGTTTAAATTATCTATTTAAATACAAAGTTTCATGAAATGAGCAAGCACTAGGTACATTAATTAATTTTTACTATTCAACACGATCTTTTTTGTATCGAAACTTTTTTAGGAACATAGCAACTCAACCAATTAAATTTAAAAAAAAAACCTATAACTCACTAGTGAATAATAGTAATGGGTGAATTTCAACAAATGCCATTTTTTTTATCATATCGGTGAACTTTTTCATTTATGTTATTTTTTTATATTTTTCAGGTTTTATGTAATCTTTAGGATATCAAATATCCCCAAATTTAATATCATCAACGTAACATTTAAGACTAAAGAGAAAATTCAGTTTGAATTCTGGTTTCCACCGATATGATAAACCGGCACCGATTATTTTTCTGTACACCGATATGATAAGTTTATCCACCGAAATGATGTACATATCCAGCGATATGATAATCTATCCACCTTTGAACATCAAACAGGAAATATATTATATTTTTACTAGGGTGACTTAGAACTGAAGACCTGAACTGAGGGTCTTATGTGAGTAGATCACATCCAAAGAGAACTGAGTTCTTTGAAATTTATTTTATTATATTTACTACCTACTTAACGAAATGACACGGGATCTACCGATATGATGAAACGACTCACCGAGATGATAAAATATCTACCGATATGATAAAGCAATCCACCGATGTGACAAAACTGTGCGTTGATCATGAATCAAAACACCGATATTAGATATAAGACACCGATTGATTTTTTCTCATCATTTCGGTGTAAATTATCACATCGGTGGTAATAAAGACCACCGATTACAGCGATATGAGAACAGCGACGTGAGAAATAACACAATTTTTAGAAAATTAGAAAAAATGCATAATATCTAGGATAAATTCAATAACAGTCAATGAAGCTAATTCACTTACTACCTCTGTTAGAACAAAACAACAATAATGAAACTACTCATTACACTAGAAAAATGCAACCACCGATAATATAAAATAATTGTCCGGGAGCAACTGAAATGGCGTACTTACGTTATTGGCGGGAATATGCAGCGATTTGACACACGTCCGTCTTGACTGCGCACTAGCACACACTAACGAGAGAAATAAAATTGGGGTGGGGACGCTGTCGGACTCCTCGATGTAAAGTTAGGTTTAAATTACTTTTGTCCAGCGATATGAGAACATTTCGCAGGACAAGTACGTTTGTGCCTCTCAGTAATAATAATCGTTAATTATGTAATAAAATATGTTATATATTAATAATATAACTAATATTCTATGAAATAGAATAAGTTATATCCTTAACTTACTTATTTTTATTAGTGTATAAGCTTTTTGTTTGTAAAAAAAAGTAGAGGGACAGCACCGATTTGAAAAAAATTGGAGGTTTATGTATATTATTTCTACCTTTGTAATAGTCCTAGGTAAATTATATTTTTGCCACAACGCAATAACTATCTATTGAATACTAAAAAAAATAATTCAGAACAATATTCCTTTTTTCAAATACTAATTTCACCGAAGACAAAAAAATAAGTCATTTGGGAAATTCACCCTAATGAAAAATTCACAGTTTGATTATAGGTGTCATTATGTGCCTAATTGCGGTGAAATTTTAGCCACTTTATGAGCAAGTGTGTTGAAAAAACTTTTTCTTCCAACTATGCTTTAATTTCATCATAATCACACTAAAAACTCAGCACAAAGCGAGTCTTTAGTGCTCTAGAGCAATAAAAATGTATGAAATTTCATTATTGCACAGTTTATTTTTTTTAATCGCACCGATGCCAATCTCAATGGATTAGCTCTATTCAGCCAGCCGATATCAATACTTTTTTTTACATAAGTATTATTCGTTTCTATCCTACTACTTGTTCCAAATTTAAAAAATGATTGTTGCTAACTAGTTACTATAAAATGAAAGAAATTTAAAAAAGTAATTTGGCGGGAACTTTTGGGGAACTTTGTTAATTTTGCTTGACAATATTTTTGGAAACGATAAAGTGTGATACTATCTGATTTTGAGTGCTTCGGCTTCGAATTAAAATGGAATCATTTAGCGACACATTAACTCCGGAAGACATTCTAAATGAAGACGACAGTGTTAAGTATAGAAAATCTTTTAACTGTTTGATATGAGTTTCTTTTATCTACTATTCCTTTATGTAATAGTTGAAAGAAAAGTAGATTATGCACCTCGCCTTAAGTAATTTATATTGCCCTCGTGCCTGTTAGATTAGAGCCCTCGCTAACGCTCAGGCTCTAAATCAGGCACTCGGTGCAATAATAAATTACTTTGTGCTCGATGCAATAATCTACTATTACTCCGCGGCATATAAGTTGAACATGCGCAGTAGTCGTTTTTTAGACGTCCCATCAAATCAAGCAGAGAACCTGCGCAGAACGACGCCATTTTGTGTCAAGTTATTTGCCTAGGAGTCTACCTATCTTTATAAGTTTTGTGAGAGAAGCTCGTGGTAAGCTAATAACAGCCACTCGAATCACTGTTCAGGTTAAGCCGCGCTTGCTAAGATTGATCTGTGGATGGGTGACCAGAAAGCACGTTAATCCGTTGGTGTCCGGTGTCATTTGTAGATCTTCGAAAGTCCTAACAGGTAGTCAGTGGTCCGAAAATAAGACAACCAGTCTACAAGGGGTCTCATTTTATCCAGTGCTAACTGAGTGGTCAGATAGTCAGTCGCTCCATGTCAAAATATATTTTACTAGCTTTTGCCAGCGGCTTCGCCCGCGTGAAAATGACGATTTTCCATACAAACTTTCATCCCCTATTTAACTCCCTTAGGGGCTGAATTTTGAAAATTCCTTCCTTATTCCTTGTCTACATTATAAAGGGAACCTCTATGCAAAATTTCAGCTTTCTAGGTCCAAGGGTTTGGGCTGGGCGTTGATGAGTCAGTCAGTCAGGACTTCTCTTTTTATTTATGTAGAAGATAGTTAAATAGATAGAAGATAGATAGATAGATTCAGCTGCATCCTGTTACATTGGAAGTCGACCCCAACATAGTTAGGGAAAGGCTAGGCAGGTGATGAGTTTTGTTATGTACGGATAATTACGCAGGTATGTGTGGTATGTTCAATGCCATAACATAAAACAAGGAAAGACCGTGAACTGTCCGTTCCAATAAAAAATCAAGGTCATTTTAATGTCACTAGTCATATAACTAAGGCACTTATCTATAGTACATCACTTATTCAGATACGATCTGATCATTACGGAAAAGGGTTCGTTTGGTAGGTTGCATTCATTCCAATCGCTTCTGATGGATCGTAGGAAACTCAATCTACAAGATCGATGGTCACGATCATTCAATTTTGACACTTATTCTCTAGGTGTAAAGATCCAATCGCCAATTTCAGATAGTGCTATGTATATAGAAGTTTTTGTATTGCGCAACACAATGAAAAACAAGTTTAGGAAAACGGTTCCTCTAAGCGAGATTGTTTTGTAATTGGTGTTAACTGAGTTGCCCTTGTTTTAGTTGCTTTTAGTATAATAAAACAAAAGAGGATTTATGTTGAGATTCATTCTGTTTAATTAAATATTGGAATTTATGAATTGACAAAGTGACTTTGACCTCGTCGATTAAAAACTTTTCATTGTATCAATATCATCAAAGTTGACTGTTATAATCACTACATAGTATAAAACAAAGTCGCTTTCTCTGTCCCTCTGTCTCTATGTCCCTTTGTATGCTTAAATCTTTAAAACTACGCAACGGATTTTGATGCGTTTTTTTTAATAGATAGAGTGGTTCAAGAGGAAGTTTTTAATACCTTTTTTGCACCCGTGCAAAGCCGGGGCGGGTCACTAGTTAATTTATAAGTTCTGGATCTATGGAGCTTCGGAGAGTGCTACGAGCTTTTAACTCTCTGCTACGAGCGTAGCAACGTAGCGCTGCTACACCAATCATGTCGAAATCATCCCAAAATCATGTTCCGTTCTTAGTCGTATGTGTTGTGCGCTATTACACTTATTTATTAGAGTACGTAATACACACTTGAATAAATTCTTGCGATTCCAATTACAGTAGTCTTAAATATACTACTTATAGTATAATAGTTGAAAACAACAGCATAATATTACGTCTCAGAAGCATTGCGCCAAATATCTGAAAATATTCCTCAGTCGTCTTAAATGGCTCTCTAAAGAACAGTTATAAGGAAGACATATTCAAGAACATTAAGATGAACCATTCAAGCTTAAAATGATGAATGAACCCTAACACGTCGAGAAATTACCCTTATTCATTATTTATATTGTTTGTCTAAGCACTGAAGTTAGGCGCGTCATGTGATGAATAGGCCATAAGCCAACGTATTGGGCTGAATACAGCAAATAGTGTTTAGTTCAGTCTACTTTAATTATTCGTGTGTGAGTAATTAATTAGCTTTATAATTAACTGAGTCACGGAACCCTGAATGTCACTCTTAATTATTTATGGTAATAAAAGCTGCGTTGACTAAACCTAAGCTTTTTATAACATCATTATATCTAGCCTGTAATCCCCAAAGAGTTAGGTAGAGGTGTAATAGGACATCCACATTTCACCAGTTATGTTTGAGTAGTCCCATGTCAAAGGGCGCGAGCCTATTACCTAAGTGCTCGTTAAGAGCGTATGGTACCTCAAACGCGAGTTTTATAAAGCGTAAAAGTATATGATTCACTGCAGTAATCAACATCAGAAAAATATATGATATTCTTAAGGATATATGCTAGTGCCATAGTGTTGTGAAAACATAATACAACTAACTTTGCTCGATAGAAAAAAATCGCGAAGATACCTCTAAAAATTTCTTTTAACGAGTAAAAACCATACTAAAATACATGCCATCGTTCTGATTTTTATGCCAAATAATTCTACAAGCAACAAGCTAAAGTCATAGTGTTTTACTTTTTTAGTCCAATCAATAGTTTTTTTGTAAATCGCAAAATACCACTAATTTCGCACTATTCGGCCGCAGCGAAAGACGTAACAACCGCTTTGTAGTGCAAGCTGATTAGAACTTTATTCTAACAATATTACAAGCGAAGTTTGAACCACCACAAATAGGGTTGCTAATCTGAGGTAGCATACGCTCTTAACGGAGGCGCGGGGCGTCGCGCGGCGCGTGCAGATGGCTCGATTCGTGCTTTTTTATTAATTTAATGAGAGACGGGTCCACCGCAGCAAACGCTGCATTTTAAACTAACTAGCGAAAATAGCTTCTCGTAAAATCGACGATTGAAATCGTTAACTTTTTCATACATCGCCATGTGTTCGAATTAAAAACGCAGCACGCGCCGCGCGACGCCCCGCCTGGACGTAAACATGCACTAAGCTTTTCATTTTAAATTTACATGGGATATTTTTAAGAAAGGAAAGAAATAGAAGTAAAGTATGCCAAGTGGGTCGGTAACGAGTATTTGACTGATCGAAAAAAAACATGTTTCATAATAGCGGAAACGGGTGCTATCTCGTGTATCAACTTAACATATTAATTAATTATCAAACTCAATTAACCTTCCCTTAATTATAATTATTATTCAAACGAAAATGTTGTTTTATCGAAATCGAGTAGAGCAAAACAAACAAGTTGCTGAACCCGAGTGTTTGACCAAGTTGGTCCAGCGATATGTGATTACGTACTTTTAATACAGTCAGCAACTTTTTGAAGAGTATATTACGTTAATTTAATACGTGCAGCTTTCATTAACATAATTTTGTAAATAATTATTGTTCCGAATACAATGATCCTTTATTATTAGCATTACCTAGACCTACCCCGATTTTCAGACTCTGACTATATTATAACTTTACCTATATTAATTTTTTTATATTAAATAAAAACATTTTATCCAATTTCGTGAAAAAATATATAAGGTCAACATTAATTTGAAACAGTATTGACAGTGTCTCTATTTTCATAGTTGAGGAAATATGTCAGTTATAATGTATTTAAGTTAGTTTACACGTTATAGGTAGGTAAATTAGGGTACGAAGTATTATAATATCTGTGATTAGGGCAAAGTTATAATTACATATTTACATAAATAGATCATTGTTATCATTTCATAAAATATGTAAATTAAATACCTTACTTGGAAGAACTTACGACTACGATACACAATTCGAAGATTAGGAAGATTTAGGTACTACGTCTATTCGACTCCAGACACTGACACAGACCCAAAACGTATCGGGGCTATGGGTTGTTCGAAAAAGATACTGCGGCCTCCACACAAAGGGCGAAGGAACATGGGTGGTTTTTAGTCAGGATTTCCCACCCCACAAAAAAAAAGACCCATAACGTACAGAACTGTACGTTTTGAGTATACTAAACTGTAGTACGAGTCAGTGTCCATTCGCAATTTGTCCGTACCAGTTCCACTGTTTACTATACTAGTTGAAATTTTTGCTTTATCTAAGGGTACTTTGCCGTCCGTGTCTGTACAAGGAAAAAGAGGTGGTTTATCCACGAGGCCCACATTAGTTGCCGGCCAGACGTGTCAGGTGTCTGGTTGTATCACCAATTAGTCCTGGTTGCCCGGTTGTTTGCCCGCAACCCAGCCAGCGCCGCCGCCTTTTGCTCATTACCGAGAATAAAAATAAAAAGAATTACGAGTTACCGCAAATCTCGTTTTACTTTGTTGTAGTGTTGTGTTTCATTGTACAAGGCACTACAAGGTGGGTAGGTTCGGCACGTGTTAGCAGAAATAAAGAAAACATATTTAGCTGGTAGGTAAACTGGCACACAATATTGTTAAAAGCGATTTCTTCTTATGAGACTATTCTCTTTAGAGTTTCTGCCTTGGTTATCGTAGTAGTCTTATATTTGTTATTCGAGCACACCTAAATTAAATGTTAATAATATGTATTTTCTTCTAACAATATTATAAAATAATATTGTTATATGAGCAAATACATATTTTTGTAAATTCAACGAGTAAGTACACACGGCTACACATCAAGCTATACAAAACCAGTATAACCTGATCGTTCATTGTGCGAAAAGATCTAGTAAAGTGAGGCCAAAATTAACTGGTTTTGTATAGCTTGATGTGTAGCCGTGTGTACATAAAATATTATTTACTCGTTGGATTTACAAAATTTGAATATCTATTCGACCTTAACATATAATTACATCGGAGAGGTCTTTATTTTTTCGCGCTTAGCTTTATGTTTTGCTGCGAATCGTGTGACTGCAGAAATTGTATTAAACACAGATAGCAACGTTGGTTGGTATGCCGTACGTTGCAAACTTCTATATAAATTAGTTTGATATAATTTTAAAAGTGTTTGTTTTTAGGTTATTAAGTAAGCTACCATTAGTACATTAGCTATTATTTTTCAAGAACCCCATTCCATTAACTACAATAACTAAATTACTCATACGTCTACGGCATATTCGTAGAATCACCTAAATAACTTAGATAGGGTCTCATTTTAATGTACAGAATACGTTACAACAATCTGGCCAATTTCTCTAATAGATTTTCAACTTTATCGTTAAGCATTAACATAAGGTTCAAGGTCGTCTGTACCACGTAGACATTTTACCTGAATAAGATTCATAATTTCGTTACCTACTGCTTTAATTTCTAATATTAAGTATTTAATATTCTCTTCATATTTGACTTAATTCAGTCAAATATGAAGAATTCGAGGTTTTTAATTTGATTTCATAAGTTCATAGTAACCTACCTGAATACAACTGGTAAGTACCTACATATAATTTAAATCAATTTTGTCAAAAATGCGGATGGATGGTTAAAAATGTTGACAATAATTTACCAATAACAACTTAGTAACAGGAAACACACGGGTTGCAGGGATTTTTTTTTAAATGTCATTTCGCATCAACTTATGAGGTTTGCTTCTGCTTAACCGGACTAAAGTATCCTGTGGGTGACCTGAGTGTAAGGCCTCCAGCCTACAAACATATACAATCAAAATATTTCTTCAAAAAAGAGGCAATTGGCGTTAAGTATTACATTGACTTAGATTAATTTTAACTGTTATACAATCAAAAGCGTTAATGTTACGTTCCGGTTCCTCGAATAATAATTATACTTGTTGTTGTATTGTCCTCGATGATTAGGAAAACTAGTGTAGTCTCGGCGTAGTCTCGGCTTTTAGTCACCGACGCCTACATAAGTTTAAAGAAAAAACTTTATTTCCGAACGCGACTGCCTCCTGTCATCCGCCTCTGAAAATAGCTTCATTCGGATTTTATGTCATACCGGCGCCATTCTTTCCAATTATTTTTATTTATTTTTTAGGTTGATAAGTCTTATTTTAACGTTTAAATGGGAAAATAAAGTTGGTGTTAACAAGTCGAAGCTACTGAAGATATTAAAGATACTGCGGAAAGCGCATAAAATGCTATTAGCTCTGTTTTGAGTGCTAGAAGTAAGAAACCAAAATGGCTTCACTTGTGTTACCTTAATTTGTTTTTTGCCTACTGCTGAAGAATTGGAATCAAAAGACTAAAGCTCTGTTATGTGGCAATAATCGCTACATCTAAAATATTGTATGTTTTTTATGCCTTGCGCTTTGCACGTACCTATTTGCAACTAACGGCATGATTGCCATGTGGGCACTACATCGGAGTACATGGCAGAGAGTTTGAAATGTTTGCCCTTGTTGGCTATTAACATGACCTGAGACCGCTCCGTTGGAACTTGCAACAGACTATGAAGTCCAAAATGGATACATTATGAACAACTTGCCTGGCCATGGCCTACACCGGCAATGCCGTAAGCAACCTGGGGGGTGTTCGGTAGGAACACACGCGGTTGACTGTTCTATTATAACCTGCAAGGAAAGTGAACGACTTGCAACGGTCTATGAAGTCCAAAATGGATACATTATGGACGACTTGCCTGGCCTGGGACGTCTTGTGGGGGCGTACGCGGTCTAAAAGGCTATGTCGAGAACTCAGCAACCTTCACAGGGTGCTCTGTGGGAGTACACGTGGTTGACTGTTAAATAATAACCTTCACGGGAAGTTTTTTGGGAACTTACATGGTTATTTATGTGTAATGTTGTTCTTCAACATGCATTATGTTTTTTCTTCGAGAAGGTGAAATACCATTCATAAGGAGGTCACCTTATGTGGGTGAAGACAGTAAAATTGTCCCTCCACAGTCATTAGAAAATATCCTCCCGTTATCGGTTGAGAATGATTGCCCGGAATTGGTATATGGATAACCACAATAGAAGTTGAAAATGCAGATCAAGAATTAAATGAATTGAGGTAAGTACCATAGAAAGAAATATTATATAATCAAGTTTCTGGAAATACTTTGTGTGGATACTTATACACCCAGAGAAAGAAGAGAAGATTTACATACATTACATACAAGCTGAATCTACCAACCTGCACTGGGCTGGTGTTGTGGATTATATATAGCCCATCCCTCTCCTAGAGAGGAGGCCTGAGTCCCTACAGTGGGAACATTATAGACCGATGATGATGATGATGAAGAAGCTGAATGATGCTTCTGTTATGTGTGTATACATTTAGATACAAGCAAGGGGACACCAATCACTCTTATTGTTGGTAAACAACAAAGACATTCAAGAGTTTGTTGCATTCATAGACGGAAACATATATTTTGGGTGAAGACGCTGAGAAACTAATCTCAGAAAAATCTATAAATAAATCTGGTTGAGGATTAAAGATGTAACATAAAATTCACTCCTAGAGAGAGTGCATAGGTGCCCAGAGCAAATGCTCCTAAAATTAACAATAAATTTTTTAAACTGGCGGGGCCCTCCTCTGGCAGAAATGCAAAAGAAGGGGGGGGCGTCATCAAGAGTACGAGTGCAGCAGACAGGTGGCCGGGAGAAATCATCCCCCTAAATTCACAGGTTGGTGGACTAAAATATAATTTATGATTGGAAACTAGTCACTCAAGCGACCCAGTTATTCTTAATTGGATGGTGGTGATGGAGTTGTACTCCTCTAGATGATAAAATCTCTATACTTGAATTTATTCAGATAGTATCTGAAATAGAGAAGTGAATTGCTTTCATAGCAATGGAAGTTTGTTACCCAAAAACATTGTTTACAAAAACAATTTTGCTTACCATTTTTTCCTTGTCAAAGGCACAAAAATATAACTTTCCGTTTTTTATGTAAAAAGCATTACATATTATGTTTAGTTTGCTTGGAGATGACCTAGTATACAACAGTATACCAATTTTTACAGAATAATGGTTTTTTCTTGTCACATTGGATTGGATGCTTATTGCATGAGACAAGGCAAATGCTATGTTTTCAATATTATGTTCAGCCCCATAAACATAAATAACAAAAACATTGAAACCCATTACAGGTTTCAAAGGACCCTTAGAGAGGCCTTCTAATTTTTTAAGAGATGTATAATGTTTAGAAAACATGCAATCATCAGAACCAAAGAGAAATAATTTAGAATTTATTGATAAAAAAAAAAAAAAAAAAAGTCGAATTAAAATTGTTTTTAAGGTTTTAAAACTTTAATATTGTCCAGCCATTACTATAGGATTCTATTCACTAAGAAACTCGAATGGAACAAATACCTTGTTCTAAGAGATAGTTATGGTAAAATAACATCACACCTGTAATCCCCGAAGGATTAGGCAGAGAGGTACCTACCTAATAATAGTACACCCTCTTTTTTGCCAGTTTGTTTTTATGATAATTATGATATAAACACTGCAATATCATATCATTTGGCGTGGTCTATAAACATAGCCAGTTCTCTTGAGTTAAATAAAAATATTCACAGATACTTCTCCCGCATAGTGGGGAATATGGTGTGGCCCATAGATTGCTAATAGACCATGAACTGTAGATTCAGCTCAGTTTTTTCATATCAAAATTGAGTGCTGCCCCATTTTTCTGGGCTAAAGTGTTCAGTCAGTCATTTACTAGATAGTGAAATTTTTCAAGAATTGAAAATATAACTACAGAATCAAAATTTTTATTTATTAAACATAGGTATAGTACATAATGGATACATTATTATACTCATTTATATGATGAGTAATTAATTACATACTTTTCTGAAAAGCATTGGTGCGAATCTATGTATATATGGTTACATGGTTACTTACTCGATATTACTTACAAAAATACCAAAGGTAATATTATGGTAGCAGATTTTGAATGTGGAAGGGAATCTTAGGTGTTTTTAAATAATCAAAATATTATATCCATATTGGGTGAACCTCCAATTGATTAATTGTATCATGGACTAACACAAAGTATCACACTTATGCATCATGATCCTGGGATCTCCAGGGGTTGCGCGGTGATAAGTGGTGGATGCTCCTTGCCCAATACAAGGTGGCAATGGAAGGAATGGTATTGAGACCAATATCATTTATTCTATACTTTTTTCAACAATTCTCTATGGCTCTGGAAACTATAGAAAAGATAACTACAGACAAACAACTGGTATTATAGGAAATAGATACCTTACTCAACCATGGTCTTTTCCATTATTTAATTTAATACTTTTGTGATACAGGAACCTGCACTTTACATAATTTCAAATAGTTACATCCCTTTTTTCACAAAAAACTGGGGTGGATTGCAGGAGTATTATCAGGAATATAATTTAGGTTTTTTGGAACTAGTAATGAAGCTGTTGATATTATTAGGAATTCAATCATTAAAAATACAGAATATTAATGCTTGCCTCATTACCTGCAATTGTATACCTAGACAAGATACTGTAAGTAATTAAAATATTATATGCATTAGCAAACCATCACTGAAGTTATTCAGTCTTTTCGTTTTGAGGATTAATAAAGGTTTTTTCCTCTATTTTCATATTCTGTTAGTTCAGCTCTATCTCTAACTATAAGACCACATAAAGGTACAGATGAAATATCAAAATACTGTTCAGAAACTTTTTTAAGTTAAGTCCTCCAAGATCCAGAGAATTCTTGGGAATTGGGATGTTTTCAGTGTTTTATTCTCTCTCTACTAGATTACATTCAACGTGATTTACTTACAAATTGTTATCAAGAAAGCGGGAACTATATTACTGTTAGAACTACTAACTGCTACTGTTACCACTGTTGCTGCAACAGTAATAATACTGTTGCTCGAATGAGTTTATGTTTGCTCCAACTTATTATATAAATGTAATTGTACAACTATTGAATAAATAAATAAATAACCACAAGTGGAAAAGTGCAAACAATATCTCTAATATATATTTATTGTATAGTGATTACACAAAATCGTATTACTTTAAGGATTGATATGCTAATTAAATTTCTGGGCCAAACAAATGCCAACCTTTTATAACTGTTCCTTTCTCTAGCAATAGAATAGGAGTATGAAAGCCCAGCTACAGCTGTGGATATGATAGAATGAATTAGTTTTTTAAAAAAATTACCAATAGTGAACAATAGAAAATTCTCTGAAGCAATTTTTAATAACACTGGTAATGATTAAACCTGAACTGTAAAAAATGACTTATTAGTTATTTTATATTCATCTGAATGTTTATTGACTTTATACAGATGTTTATTAATTAAATGTTTATTAATTTTGTATAAATGTTTATAGGTTTTATATAAATGTTTACCTATTTTATATGAATGTTTAATGTTTTTATATAAATGTTTATTGATTTTATATGAATGCTTAATGCTTTTATATAAATGATTATTATTTTTATATAAATGTTTATTGTTTTTACAACTAGTCTTTAAACATCTACACTAGTTTTCCTAATCATCGAGGACAATACAACAACAAGTATAATTTAATAGTCAAACGAACTTACCTGTAAGTGAAGTTCGATGGTAATTATACTTGTTGTTGTATTGTCCGAAGATGATTAGTCCCACCCGACCCAGAATCTTCATGCTATATAGTCATATGAGCATGAACCCAATGTTGTAAAACCAATAAATTGCTATGAACTTAATGAAGCTATTTTCAGAGGCGGATGACAGGAGGCAGTCGCGTTCGGAAATAAAGTTTTTTCTTTAAACTTATGTAGGCGTCGGTGACTAAAAGCCGAGACTACGCCGAGACTACACTAGTTTTCCTAATCATCTTCGGACAATACAACAACAAGTATAATTACCATCGAACTTCACTTACAGGTAAGTTCGTTTGACTATTAAATTATTTAGACATTTTAATTAGAAATTGGAAAGCGCTTCTAAAGGTATTCATGTACCTACTCTGTTGGCTTTTGAGCACCCCTACTGGGAACCAGATCCTTTATGATAAAGAAGCTATTTACCTTTAGTAACTTTAGGTACCAGTTACGTACTACAGGTAATAGATGTTTCCAGCTGTGACCGTTTTTCTTTTAGGTAAGAAAGTAAAAAAAAGCTTTCTCTAACATTTCCGGCTCTCAGGCCTATAGGTTTAATATAACTGGGTATGTAAACGAAAGGACTTTTACGATGTAAGTGTAACATATGCCAGAATCGTAAACATAGCAATATGTTACACCAGTTATACTTATACTGGATAAGTACTAAAAAGTTGGCCAATATAAAGGTTCGCTGAAAGTGCTGCAACCATCACGGACAAATTGCAGACTGGTTGTAGGCACTGAACTCGTGACAAATCATCATCTACCTACTTTTTTCCCAACTATGTTGGAGTCTGTTTTCGGTCTAAATAGATGCAACTGAACGCCAACCAGTATTTTACATAGAGCGCCTGCCTATCTGACCTTCACAACCCAGTTAAACTGGGTAATACGATACGCCTTGGTTAGACTGAATGTCAGACTTTCAGACCACTGACTACCTGTAACAACTGTCAGAGATCTACAAATTACAACCGGGTCCAACGGCTCAGCGTGCTTTCCGAGGCACGAAAGAAACTCTGTATGTAATAGGTGATCACCCATCCACGGAAATTTATTTAGCCACGAGCTTCACCCGGACTCGTGACAGATAATGTATAATGTATCTATTTATATAAAATCTGTCCACAGCTTGTCCATACTAAACCGACTTCACCAACCCACGAACGAAAACAGAAAACAGAACAAAATTCGAACGTACTGTATTTGACATGATCTTGACATTTGACAATGCCATCTTGGACTGTCAAATGAACATAGCTAGCTGGCCGAATAAAGATTGATAGTTTCTGTGACCGCAAAAGAAACTAATTAAGGAAACAAAAGAACAGATATTGTGATACATAAAGAAGGAAAATCAATTACAGTACGAACAAATACAATGACGGCAAAGGAAAACCATTATCTTTTGGAAGGACAATGAAAGGAGAATGTTGATAGAAATAACAAATGATAACAACAGTAATATCTTATTAATTACAAGATTGTACCATTCGGTTTTACTCGGTTCTACACCTACTAGGTAGGTACTTGCTGCATTTTTAGATTGTATTTTTATTTATAACCACCTGAAGAAGGTCCTTGAACCGTCTCCGGACACAAGTGGGAAGACTTAATTTCAACCTTCTCAAAGTGGGGCTACCTTACCAGTATTATAATGTACTCTGTGGGCTACCTCAATAAAACAGCATGGGTGTGGTTGTGGAACTGTGTCGCAAACTATGTAACTATGCTCTACTTCCTATATATCGTGCTCTCTGAGTCCAAAAGCATACAGCCGAAATGACTTTTGCGCTGTCACGGACGACGCAGTGCATGTGGTAAAGTTCTGGGATAATAAAATATGAAACTGGTCTTTACTATACGAAAAAAAGAAAAGTACCAAAGTATTTTTTATTTAGCCACATTTTCAAAATTGCTATTTCTTTTGCATTTCTGTAGTAGGTAAAGCAGTAGACACGACTTTATCAATGTCTAAGTTGCCTATATGCGAAAGTACAAAAAGCGACAAAAACGTCAATAACTGTATGAAAGCCTTTGGATCCCGGTTCTGGACTTAAGAACACGTTCAGCTGTTGTAATACATTTTGCCCACGATCAAGAAGTACCAGTCCAGCTACATAAAATTAATCTTATAATAAGCCGGACTGTTTGTCCTCCTACATTAGATAGTCTTTACAAAGCTCTGTTAGTACGACGAGATCTCCCAAGAATTAGTACCTAAGACAACGTCGTTATAAACACAACTAATTTGAATATTTGAAGTAGTCGGAAGCTAGCTAGCTTTATAAAATAAAGCCAGGACTTGGCAATTACCAATTTAATACTAAGAAAACCATAACCAAGATCTCTTAATCTGGAAGCAAAGCACTTAACCTAATCCTATCGTGAATGTTATCCGACATGAAAATTCAATATCCAATTAAATTATATCCACTTTTCCAAAATTCAATTATTATTTTTGTCATATTGGGTGACTGGCTTGAGGCTTGTACGTCAGTGGAACAATAGCTGGGGGCACGACAAGCTACGCGGGACGTGAGCGGGACGGGAACGGGGAGGCAGCGGGACGGGCTCGGGAAAGCCTTCGCTCACAATGGATGTGAAGATTGATTAGATAATTATGATGAGGAACTCGCAGCCCGTGACGTAGGTGTATTAGCATAAACAGTTTTTACATCCGTGTCGGTAAGAAAACATGTTTGTATACAATGTAAGTGGCCCGACTCATTTTTCTTTTGGATCCAACTTGTTTTGAGATTCGAACGTAGTCTTTCTTTCTTCTTTGTCTAACCCGGTGTCAGAGTTTTTGTGCCAACAATTGGTCTCTGACTTGGAAAAATTTGTAGGTTTTCTTCACGACATTTTCCTTCACCGAATAAGTAATAAATATACTACACACACATGATTCAAGAAAACAAAGACCGCTTGTCTTAGGTTCGAACTTGAGGCTTATGGCTTATCAACCGTGTTGGATTGCCAAAAGTCATAAGCCCGTGACCGTTGTCACACAACTAGACAATCACCATATTATCGCTTTACCATATTTGTTGTACCGTTTGTTTGACCGTAGTATTCTTAGTATTTCTTGGACTCTTAATACATTAAACACTCTGATGGAATATATCGCGTTATAGCCCATCCCTTACAAGCAACTAAGAAGCTGGTTAAAAGATCACACGCTAATACAAGCAGAGAAATGGTGGACCTCGACACCAGGATGTAGGCAATCCAAGGAAGCTATGCCATCCCTGGATATAAAGCTGAAAAGGCGCCTTTTGCGCCTGGACAGAGATAGCCTGCGTCGGGTGTGGCGGGGACCATGACTGGACACTGTTCACTGAATAAACACTTCCACACCCTAGGAATCACTGACAGTCCCCTGTGCAGAGCATGCATGGAGGCGGAGGAAACGGTGGCGCATTTGCTCCTTGACTGTACAGGCGTTACCAAGATTTGTGAGGAGACCCTGGGAACACCAAGTTCCCTTGCGGATGCCCTGAGGAGACCGGGAAGTCTGATCTGCTTCTGGAGGGAGGTGGGCTGGTTGGAGTAATCGGCCACCATGGCTCACGCACAATGGTCCACTTCAAGGACTAAGTGCGGAAACCTAAACCCCATAATAAAGAATAGCCTGACTTAAATTGAATTGTCCTGAATAAATTAATTCATTCATTATTGATCTTAACAAGAAATGAGGTGACGTTAGCAGAATAAAAATAATGGTAAAAGGTATCTAATTTTCAGAAAAATCCTCGACCTTTCAGAAAACCCGAAAAATATTGTTATTTATTTGCCCATTCTTTCACGAGCGTTAGCTCGCATTAGCTTAACCCCAATTATTATTAGACAAAATAAAAAAAAACTCACTTGTTTTTCTCCATACCTTTGGGGGTTACAGGACTTACAGGACAAACCACTACCACAATAACATTATTCCTTACTTTCTTACATTACAAAACAGAACATTGCAATAATAATAATTATAGTGTTGTTTACCTCATCTTTATACAGAACAAAATACAAAGAGGCTGTGTACTGTGTTATCTCTTTCTAGTACTCGTAAATTTTCCTGCGAATAATGTCCCTCGTAAAAGATAGGGTAAAGGCCTTCGCAGACGAGGGAGTTTAGTCCGTTGAGGAGGCTGCTCCAGTCACGGACAAAAATATGTAGGATATACTTAGCAAAATTCAAAAGCTTTTTTCTTGTGAAATAACGGTTTCTACTTTGAGACCTATTTCATATAGTATGGCTTCCAAAATGCTGTTTTTAAAAACGTTAATCAAGATAGTAGAAGAAGACACTCCGGGCGTCGGGGGCCACGTGATGGCTTCCGGTCACCGTAGACGCGGGCCTGTGGACGGTGGGTGAGTAACGGGCTAGCTCGCCGTCTGGCCGTCGTCATGACGGCGCGTTCGTGTTCCACGCGCGCCTCAAAGAGATGTCAGCAACATGGAAGGGGCCCACAAGGGCCGACGCCCGTCGGGGCTGCGGATTATCGAAAGGCATAACGCGGCCTCGGTACAAGGGCGAAGAAGGAACATGGGTTTGGTTTTTAGTCAGTAGAAGTCTGACACTCATAAAAAAATATAGTAGAAGAAAATCATTTTTAAACGATGCTTCGAGTATTGGTTCTCATGTCTGCACTTACAATACTCCCACATTACACTAGTAAATTTTAAGTTACATGAGGTGGCGAGTAAGTATATTGCTATCAATATTATCATAATTATATAAAAATAATGCAACAAATCAGATCACAAGAATCCTGCTCATTTTAAGATCGATAACATTCTCTCGTGTGCGCAAGCCTTAACTTCGTTTGAGAGAACTGCTGTATGATATCAACAACATTTGTAATCATGTCGCGTTGTACGTAAGGTGTGCTGAATTTGTTCCTTTTGTTTATTGTAGGCTTAGATGTACTTGTTTTACTTACATTAGTATACGTAGAAGTTATGGCCGACTTGTTCGCAGCTCTAATTATCTCTGTACTAACTTTGGCCTGTTTTTATTCTTTGTATCTAAGCTTTTACGTATATATTTTGCATAGCTACTATAAATAAATTCAGACTTTGTGGATACTACTGAGAAAACGCAATAACACTTTTCACGACGGGAATCGCACCCAGGACCTCATGCGTAGCAGTTGCGCTTGCGACCACTAGACCAACAAGGCAGGTACTAAAATAAATAGATACTTAATATAGTCCAAGAAAAATACAATATTATTGAAAGGCCCTTTCAATTTCCTCGGGTATATCTAGTTAATCACTACATAGTATAAAACAAAGTCGCTTTCTCTGTCCCTATGTCCCTTTGTATGCTTAAATCTTTAAAACTACGCAACGGATTTTGATGCGGGTTTTTTTAATAGATAGAGTGATTCAAGAGGAAGGTTTAAATACCTTTTTTGCACCCGTGCAAAGCCGGGGCGGGTCACTAGTTAAGCAATAAAAGGAGAATAAAACAAAATGAATAAGTACATACTTAGTTGACAAGTGGGTCATCTACCGTATTTCCCTATAAGATGTCGGTCGAGACGATCGTCGTGTTACATTATAAGTATTCGTAACCATAGACCTCTGTGGCTTTCAAGAATTCTGTGATATGTCAGTTTTTGAAGCTCTAGCAAGGTAATACTAGCTTCCGCCCAGGGCTTCGCCTTTGTGTAGTAGGTACGGCAATTATCCCACGGGATCGTAATACATATTATTATGATATTCTGATATATAAACTTTATTACTACTACTTAATAGTAGATTAGTAGCCAAGGGCTGTAAGGCATCAATTGCAGCCCGAGATATTTAGGCGCACGAGCGCAGCGAGGGCGCCAATAGTTCGAGGGTGCAATTGATGCTTACACCCGAGCTAACTACTCTGCTTTACATCTCGATTATGAGGTAAGAAGAAAAAAACCGGCATTACAAGAATTAGGGCCGGTTTCACCACTTGCTGATAAAGTCCCTGATAGCCTATCAGGAACTTATCTGCCAGATAAACTACAACTTTTGATAGCATTATCTGTCAGATAACTATCTGACACTTTATCCGTAACCGGTGAAACCGGCCCTAAAGTTTTCAAATATCTCTCTTTAGAACTTTCAGGCAAAATATTGTTAATTGCTGCTTCAGCTTCCATTTTCATTGAATCGGGAGTGCAGCTTATATCTCCATTACTTGCAGAACTCATGTTTTTTTCCTAATTAGCACGTAATTATAAAAAAAAACCAAAAACAAACAATATTGAAAGTAAAGTTTTCTATTACCGCCTTTTTCATGTCTTTTTTTTTTTTTTTTTTTTTCAAGACCGATATTGAGCTTCGCCGTTCGATATTTAAAATTAAGCCTCCCCCACACAGGCGGTATACTCATACGAAGACAAGGCTGAATAGCGAAGCGACCTCTTTTGTCATTGGGCTGAATGCATGATGTCTATTGCCAGTACTATGATGGTTAGATGTACGCGAACATTTTGAAAGAGTGAAGTGTTTTTTTTTTTTAATTACTTACCGCCCTAGGGCTTTTCTTGCGACATTAATGCCCTGGAGCGCTAATTGGTCACCTACAAGCCCCATTTGGGGGTAATAAGGACTTACTTACCGAATATGAGAGATGTAAAAGTTATAGCAAAACGTGTTGAGTACTTTTAGCGTGAAAGAGTAACAGACATCCATGCGTCTATCATCCCAAACTACAACATTTTTAATAGTAGTAAGTGTAAGAAGGAAGATCAGATAAGATTTATAAAATAGTAAGATGATTAGGTATCCAGTAAGGTATTTATATTAAAACATCTGAAGTATTCATCGTGTCCTTGAGTCTCTTCGTCCAATTCACATTTTCCCGTCCTTCACAGCCTTACATTTTTGCATTACTTATTATGACAATAACATACCGTTCAATCGACGCCTAAAGAACTTGGTAAATATAATATACATTATATATATAATATCTATATAAATCATTTCGCGGATGCTATCCTTACATAGTATAAAACAAAGTCGCTATTTTTGTCTGTTTGTTTGTCTGTATGCTTAAATCTTTAAAACTACGCAACGGATTTTGATGCGGTTTTTTTAATAGATAGAGTGATTCAAGAAGAAGGTTTTAGTATATAATTTGAACGACATCCACGCGGGTGAAGCCGCGGTCATCAGCTAGTTCATCATAAAGATGAGTCTAAAGTGCGAGCTTTCAGAAGTGAGCATTCACGTGATTGCGAAAGTTCCATTGCGAGCCAATTCATTCATTCAGTTTACGAACTAATCAGTGATTCGTGAAAACCGAACCCGGTATTGCTCGGATAATTCAAATTCCAACTTACCCATTTAATTTTGTTCAAATTCGATTAGCCCTTTTGGTATATAAGTGTATTTATTTTATTACTCATAAGGGTTTTTTATGTATTTATGCAATAAACGCGTTTAAAACCCTTATTTCTTAGAACGATCGTTGCTAAATATTTTCTCAGTGTGAACACGACTTTAACACAATTTTAGTTCGAGATAATTTATCTCCGTGATGAGTTCAGAATGACTAGAGTTACGACATTCCGGTGGGAAACATTTAATGGTAGAGGAAAGTAATCCCACGTCGACGTACCGAGTACCTACCATAAAGTAATTTTATAGCTACATTGCGAGTTTACGGTAGAAACTTTGTGCTAGATTTGATATCGACCTCTTTCACACAACAGACAGCATAATTCTTTAAGTGCGATCCATCTTTCATAACCTATTATGAAAGAAATGTGGCATCAACAGGCATCAACATCTGGAGCCTGTTCTTACAAAATGTTTCGTATCCTACCACCGTATCGAAGTCCATCGCTCGCTCTTTTTGTGCTACTCCGAATAAAAAAGGTAAAGAAACTGCGTTGGAATAAAAAGTAGGACTACCATTTCTTTGTGTCGTTCTTCATATTTGAGCCGTTAGTAAGCGGGGGTATCAAATTATCTTGCTCTACTGCCTCTTGCGATAGATATCTATCCATTTATTATATTTACGTGTACACAACATTGCCTTGTATGGGTTGCTACTCTCATGTTCGGGTCGGTATGATGCAGCAAAACCGGGCGGAAGTCCTAAATAAATAAATGGTGTCCGAAAAAAAGCCAGACACCAGAATTGCGTCGAACCGTCCCAAACATGGTTAAGTGGGGGTAGATACTGAACGAAAATGGCCGATCGGTAGGTATTAGAATCCCCTGGTGCAAAATAATAACTGCTGCACGGGTCGATTTTCAGGTAGAGCCGCGTTTATGGATGGAGAACCCATTACATACCGAGTTTCCTTTGCACTGTGGAAAGCACCAAAGCCGTTTGTCCCGGCTGCCATTTGCAGACCATACCAGTCTGTCTGAAAGTCGTGTCAAATTCCTGCCAGCAGATATCGGTATCGCATAACCCCGTACTAATGGTTGTGGAGGACCGATAGGGTCGCTCCTGTAAAATACTGGTGTTCAGCTGCATTCTGATAGACTGAAGCCAGCGGGAACTGATCCCAACATAGTTGACCAAAGCTAGTCTTTGATCAACTAACTATGTTGAGATGCAGATGCTAAGTCGAAAATTACAAAACGCCAGTAATGTTAGATGAATATTGCCGAATCGAATGTGCCGACTCGAACTTGTGGTTGTAGCGCCCCTAATAATTAACTGTATGAGAACGCCAGGCACACAGTGAGGGAAAAGCTTAAATAACCGTAATCGGATGAAGTTGAGTGCCGTATATGAATAAGGTAATCAATTTCCTTTGTGTATTAACCCAGTTATTAATATTGAAATTTAATTCTGTAGTGTTGGCATACTGTTATTATGTTTAAATATGGAAAGCAGCTGAAGCATTGAAAACTAGATAAGTAGGTACCTATTATTAAAGAAGAACTGAGGTTGTATAACATGACCGTATCGGCGGCGCGTTCGTGTTCCACGCGCGCCTCAAAGAGATGTCAGCAAGAGGGGCCAGCAAGGGCCGACGCCCGTTGGGGCTGCGGATTATCGAAAGAGATGATGTGGCCTCGGCACAAGGGCGAAGAAGGAACATGGGTTGGTTTTTAGTCAGTAGAAGTCTGACACTCCCCTTCGCTCTGCCCAAGAGCGGGGGGGGGGGGGGGGGGGGCGTTAATTGATGATTTTCCACCCTCCAAAAAAAAAAAAAAAGGTTGTATAACATAACATCACGCCTGTATTCCCCGAAGGATAAGGCAGAGGTGTACCTATTAGTTCACCCACATTTCGCCAGTTATGTTTAACTCATGCTCAACCATTTTTTGACGGCACGGTTGGCGCAGTGGCTCAAGCAATGGACTGCTGCGCTGCGTGTCGCGGGTTCGTTCCCCTCGCGGAACAAATATTTGTAAGACCTATAGATAGTTGTTCCGGGTCTGGGTATTTGTCTATGTGAGTTTAAATGTTTGTGAACGCACCCACGATACAGGAGAAATTCCTAGTGTGGGGCAAAGTTTTAAAAAAAAACTAATTAAAATAGCTTGTAGAAAAATAGCTTGGGAAATTGTTACGTCTTATTACCATTATCTGCCAAAAGAGTAAAGACGATCTATCTTCATAACTAACCACAATTTCGAACTTTAAAGAAAGGCAATTAAGTAATGCTCGCATTATCCGCATAGCAGCAAACGTTAAGTCATTGTCCAGTTTAAGTGGGTTCCTTTATATCCGAGCCGCAGAATATTCATTGATGTTAATGAGGGCGTTAGATTAATGTGGTCCGTGTGGTTAATGCGGTAGGGTTCCTTGTTCCGTAATATTTTGTGAAATAAGTATATTGAGTATAACAAACCTTTCTATGGAAATCCATATTTTGATTTTGGATTTGCTAATGACAAATATGATAAGCTCCTGATTGTCTATCAATCATCTACGTCCACTCAGTTAAGATATTTAAACCATTCGTCAGAGACTTCAATGAATTCGAAAGTACTTGTATTTTTTATCAACTCCATGATTGATTATAATTTATTTTGAATTGCGAGATATTTACAAGCTTTACCATGGAAGAACATTCAGCTACAAAATGAATTGCCTTCCTACGAGTATGAACTCTTAAACACACTATATAGCGACCATATTTGCACGAACTATTTCAGCAATGAGTGCCTCAATATATTCTTGTTATGCTCTTATACATTACTGTCATGTCCTTGATGACAGCTATCCTTATCATCTACAGAATTTCTTCTCTTGGGATAAAAGCCACTCAAGGAACACTTTGCGTTTCTGACGGACCAAAGTTATTTAGGATTTTATTATCATTGCTGCTATCTTTTATTAGGAGATCCGAGGCCTTTGCGTGTGTGGTGTAAATATAACGTAAATATATCGGCTTTAAAATTAAAAATACTCGTTTCACACATTATTTTGTACTTCGGAGTGTGTGCGCAGGAGCTCCACGAGCTGATTCCACCATCTCCCTTCTTCCATCGGGAGACTAGACGTACTGCTGGTTATCACCGATACCTAGTCGACATTCCACACATTCGAACGAAGCGCATTGCTAAGTCCTATTATGCGCACAGCCAAGGAGTGGAATTCCCTGCCTGCGTCGGTTTTTCCGAGTTCATTAACCCTAATCTGTTTAAGTCGCGAGTAAACAGGCTTCATCTGGGTAAGCTCGTTCCATCGTCGACATCAGCTCTGCCCTTAGGGCAAGATTAAAGACAAGAGCAAGCCCATAAAAAAAAAAAAACTAATGTTTTCATATCTATTGATGACCCTGATTGTGCTTGTTGGAAACTATTTAATTGCTATTGTATAGGATATTTGTATTTTTGATTTAAAACAGTTTGCCCGACGTGGGAATCGAACCCACGATCCCATGCTCAGCAGTCGCGGTTGCAACCACTAGACCGACGAGGCAGTCTGCACAATTAATATAGTCTTAATTAAAACTAAATAAATGTAAAGTCTGCAACGAGTATTTTCAACTATTAGTTCAATTTTTTCCATTACGGTCCTTTCGTTCGAGGCCTGCTGCTTTCATAACCCCATAGAATCGGGTGTTCCTAGTTTAATCGTTGGCCAGTTAATATTACCGAATCTATCTCAATTAGAGCAAAAAGCAACTCATCGTTATTCCGAAGACTTACGGGCTATAGTAACTTAGGCCTTGACTATAATTAAAATTAATGTTTGTAACGAAGCCGGTAAAGACCTAAATAATGGGGTCGTTAAACTAGATTTCCGAACATTTGTAATAAAACAAGAGAAAGCGAGAGAGAAAATAAGTGAGAAGGTTTTAACTTACGACCATTGGGTATTGAAGTGAGCTAAGTAATCAGCTGTAATGCGCAAAATAAAGATACCTCTAGATGCTCTTTATTCCCAAAACGGTATTTAAGGAGTTCTTATTTCAAATAAAACTGCCCCTTTTAACCGTCTAATCGCTATCGATGAAGATATAAAAAGAACTGTAAAAAGCAACAATACTGGCTGAGTAGATCGTTTATCCTTGTCATTGTGAGAGCAACCAAAGTTTGTTCACGAGCGACTTTACTCAAGAACTAGCATCGCCGTTTTGCCGTCTGCGGTGATTTAGCGAAACATAATCGGATTGGAGGCTCGATCAATGGAAACTTAACCGACCTTGACATTGTGGGAGGTGTGGTTAGGATCTTGTTGACTTTGGGAAAGTTTTGGTCAATCATGCTATCGTTTATGCATCAGCGATTTTTAAAGTTTCGATCATAGAGACGACTGACTTGACTGGCCTGTTGGTCTAGTGGTTAGTGACCCTAACTGCTATGCCGGAGGTCGTGGGTTCGATTCCCACCCAGGACAAATGTTTGTGTGATGAGCACGATCATTTGTTCTGTGTCTGGGTGTAATTTATCTATATTATGTATGTATTTAGAAATATATAAGTATGTTTATCAGTTGTCTAGTACCCATAACACAAGCTCTGCTTAGCTTGGGACTAGATGGCGTTGTGTGATAGTTGTGAAATATTATTATTATTTATTTTTATAGAGGGCTTTCAGTTATTTGAGACGATTTTGAGCTAGTTACTTACCTACCTACTAAGTAAATTATAATGATACCGTATATAGAACTACTCCCTAATTATTCATCCTCGCCTGAGGCTTACGCATGTCTGTCTCGTAATGATGAAAATCCGTCAAGTACAACTACATACAGTTTCACCGAAGGTTCATTATTCAGGGTGTAAATTAACCCTTTACACAGCCGTCAACCAAGCATTCTGTACAATACATCGTATATTACGCACACATTTTTGCTGGGAAACGACTTTTTTTTTTGGGATCAAAAATCACATTTTGCGTTAAAACTCAATGTAGCACTCTTAAAACATTGTGCTAGTGTATGTTTTGAATAGTAAACGTAGTCATGGAGGTAATATAAGTAAAGTTATAACCTGAAAAACGAGTATTAACAAAAACCGCTGTGAAAAATTTGGTGCTTTGACCCCCAATATCTCCGTAACAAGGGGGTCCCAGGTATGGTCTAAAACAAAAAAATTATCACAGTGGTGGGGAGAACAAGTGCCCTTCGTTTGCGTTAAGGGTACTTTTATACCCTTTAAACAGGTAGGTACTTGTGCAAATGTCATGTTCCGAACAACCAGTAGATTTAGTGTCGTGAGAGTATTATGAAACTTTAGCAACGTTAGCATGAAATATAACATAACTTTTCTACAAAAGATTTACTCTACTCCACTTTAAACCAAAGTTCTAATAAAATCCAAAAGAGGTCATTTGCAGCTTAACTTGGCTTCACTGGAATCACGAAAAGCTATTTCTTTTCCGTAATCCACGCTTGCTATTCTGTTTCACTACTCTCTACGAGAATTACTGAAGCATCAGAACTGGAAAAAACTGCTATAATAAAATTTTTGAAAGCAGAATTCGAATCGGAAAAAGTATGGCAGAAAAGCAACAGTATTCGATTCATAATTCAAATAAAAAAGGTTATGTACAAGCTTTGATAGGTGCATATAAAATTGATGATAGCCTGTTTTGATCTGCGACGGTACGGCACTCGGGATACGTCGATCGGATTCATAAATAATTCAGTGACCGACCCGTGGTACAACTGCGATGTCCAACTGGTTGTACTACGGAGAAGTAAATTTACCCATGGTTCAACTGGGTTCAACTGGTTGTTCTATGGGGAAATATCTTTACCAATGGTTCAATTACAGCGAGTTGTTCTTTCCTTGGTCCAACTAGTTGTACTTCTGGGAATTGAATGTATGATCTATGGAACAACTACTGGTAATAAACAGGAAAAGGTTATCTATTAATGCTGAAGTGCAATGCAATTACTACCTCCTCTTTTAACCAAAATTATAATACGACCGTCTCGCGACAGTATCCTTTATGGGCGGCATGGGCACCGGGCCGTAGGCCGACGAAGGAGGCCGGCGGAGGCCCGGCACTTCGGGGACAGAAGACAATAGTGTTATGTAATATGCGAGCGAAGCGAGCGCGCGTCATGGAGTACAACATGCGTTGCATGTATGTTTGTTTTACACGATCATCCTATCCCCGTGGTCCAACCAGTTGGACATAATTCCACAGTTGTACCACGGGTCATAATCATAAATATCAGAAAAAAGAGTTGAACCATGGGTAAATTTACTTCCCCGTAGTACAACCAGTTGGACATCGCAGTTGTACCACGGGTCGGGGTGGAATTATTCTATCTCATCCGCGTACTGGCACCAATCGTAAATATATTTTTGTTTCTGGCAACTCGTTACGTATGGCAGTTAAAAAGTCCGTACTAGTGACGTATTAATTTACATAGCTAAAATAAATGTATACCAAGATTGACACAACGTACCACGCGTCAACAATTAAAAAAACAAATCATTGTTAAAAAATACCGTACTTTTTATTTTTGAAGTGATAACGTCTAATAAATCGATGAAGCTGCATGCACCATAAATGATGACTCATTGTCCCGATAAGCCAGCGATAAGCTCATTGTCTCGTTACGTTCATTGTACGCTTGCACCGCATCTATCTCTCCTCCACTCGATACTATCAATGTTTTGTTAAGACGTTGTCACGTTAAACACTATCGTCCGTAAACCGACTTTACAGACAACCATTTTTTTTAAGTGTGTAGGTACTTACATATGTATAATTTCTTTTCCAACATAAATTAAATTTATTTAAAAAAAAAATTGTTTTGAAAAAATAACTAAGTACAGAGTAGAACGAACTGCCTTCCAAAGAAAACAAATATATCATAGCTCAATTTGATTGAAACAGAAGATGTAGGTACCTAGATACTGTTTACAAGCTATTGGAGAGGGTTCCACAATAAATTTCGTATAAAATGTGAAATATTTATGAGCGTTACGTTTTACATCGCCGCCATAAATCTGCGGTTGAATAAGAGTATTGGGCCTATGTTTATATTTATTAAGGTTCTCGCTAGCGTAACCACTGTTACTAACAGTAGGTAACGAAGTTTAGGGATTATATCAAAATAAAACCTACATAATGAGTATTTTTATTTTAATTCTTAAATTTTTTGATCTTATAATTTTCAAGCTAAGTATCTGAATTTCTCTTAGTCTTTCTTTTTAAAAATATCAATTTTACTTCTCGGATTAAAGATAATATCTGTTTCTTTCTACAGTGTTCCTATAGTGTCAGCATTTTTGAGCAAATTCATAAGCTAATAAACATGTAGGTACCTTACAGAACCTAGTCCGTTAGATCTATTGATACATTTTGATGTATTTGTGTTAAATATTTGCAGATATCCTATTATTTTTGGCTCGTAATGCAAAACAAACTTATAACTTTACTTAAGTATAATTAAAAAAATACAGATAATCAACATTCATTAACTTTTTAATAATTAAGTAGGTATCAGAATTAAGAGAAAGTAAGCACAGCATAAACGTCCGCGTCTTCGCTTGCTGAAAAAGGGGGCGTGGTTCCCGCCATTTTCAGTAACTTCACTCGGTGTTGCCAACATTTGTCCTACTAATATTATAAAAGTGAAAGAAGCTCTTTCTATTTGTCAGTCTGTCTGTCTGCTCATTCTTTCACGCCGTAATCGGTCAATGTATTTCTACGAAAATTGGCATATAAATAGACCAAAACCAGACCTGGGATAGGTACTTTTATTACACTAGTATAATACGATGGTAGGATAATTACCGACCCCACACGGGAATCCGAAGGGCGAAATATAGACTAAGATAAAAACAAAAACCTTCGGCTCATTAACTCAAATTCATTCATAATTTATGCAAAAGGGATCATAAGCCTACATAATCTATCTAAGAATCAGTATGAAATAAATTATGTACAATATTTACGTTACATTACAGTCTCGTCAGTTATTCAGAACGAAGATAATTTGTTTTTATTCAAAGTGAATACTTAATACTTATTATTTTACTGAATAATTTAGTTTGGGCTATAAAACAAACCAGATTTTCGTGAATATATACTTGAATATTTTGAATACGACCTTGGCCACGAGTTACATGCTCAAGCGACGCGTTTTGTGACAGCGTCAGAGGAGAGAACTAAAATAAGGAATTGTTTAGCTTAGAATATTCACCACTTAGCTACGCGATTTGGAACACAAAGGCTAAAAGCGGTTTCAGACCCGCGCATACACACGCGCTACCTTTTGCCCTACAAACAACCGAACACGCTAGCACGCGCACTTGTACGTTCCAAAAACGAGCTCTGCATACGCGCTGAAAAGACGCTAATCTGAAACCCTATGAAGGAAACAAGTGAAACACGCTTGACATTAGTCGCGTCGCAAATCGCTTTACCTGTGGTCCTGGACGGTTCGTAAAACAAACAAGCTTTCGTGAATATGTAAGTAAAGCTGAATTCCTAAGACAAATAACTTAATATTTATTGCAAGTCCTACATTATGTAGGTTTTGTGTAAGTTTGTCTGAGCTCGTAATGTAAACATGTTTTTGCTGAATCGTTGCTATGTAGGTATATCGTAAAATTTTAGCATGTACTGTGTAACAAAATTGGTACACATGAGTTGCTAGATTAGGTAGAAAATTAGGAACTAAAATGCCCTAACCACAGCGTGGCAGCCGCTACGCTACTCAATTTATCGATATTAGCTGACATAGATTTTAGTACACCTGTGATGTAAAAGCCTATTCCATGACAATAATGTTCCCTATTTTCGATGAAAATAAATCTTTTTGAAAACATTGTAACTTTTTCTAAAACTGACAGGTTATTGGCGGTTCCGTATAGCTCTTCAGGGACCACGCATGGGAAAACAAACTGCGGAAATTTAAGCACGTTTCCACTGAACGATATCTAAATATTTAAACACTTTCGAATAACAATTTGTACCTACCGATCGAGAGTATCCGACACTTGGGACTTCAATATCTTATTTATTTAAAAGGATTCTTTATGTAAAGAATCCCTAACGACGCTTTGAGATCTTCTTCAGAACTTCGTTCCAGCAATTTCGATATCCATTCTCCCTGTAATTTGCATAATTATTTATCATTGTTCACTTAACCTTCACTTTGGTATTCTTCCGAGTATATGTTATTAATGTTTTCTTTTAGATCTTTCTACCGCTTCAGAGCAGGATGTAACCACGATAAATCAAACTCAAGGCTGACCATTTTGATATAAATTGTTAGGATTATATCGAAACATCAAGATTTTTGTTTCTGATATATATTTATACTATCGTTCGTTATTAATCTTGATAGGATTCCGGCCTTTAACGATGACCTTCAGCTTGTCATGATTGAGGGTAAAGTCAAGTGAAACTAAAATGAACATTAATAATACTTAGTTGAAAATCGTGAAATAAGTATTACCTTCTAGCGTTACTTATAAAATGTTTTAGTACAGAAATACTTATCGTGATTCAGAAAAACTATAGACTAGGTTTTAAAATGTGATTAAAGTTTGGAGGAATCAAGAACAGATCAGATACAAAGAAACCTGTCAGCCTGCATAAAGTAAGTTTTAGTAGACTGATAGCCGACACCCTACTCTTCCGCTATTCTTTTCTAATTAAATTCGTTGCGGGATTCAAAACAGTTACATTGTTTCTCTAGGACTTCGTCGAGCTTTATTGTCTCGGTGGTTTTCTAGTGTCTGGTTGATTCGGTCTTTCAGGAGTTGCAGTGCATGGTTTCGGAATAGTGTATCCAGTTTGGCTCAAGAAAAAAAGTGGCAGACAACCATCTTTACAGTAGCTACCTAAAGATAGGAATCATACATCATTTTGGTTTATAATTTATGCAGTCTTCATACATAAGTCATCAAATCTCATCTCGCAACAAACGTATAACATTAATATTTAAAACTACTCTTTGCAGCATCTCGTAATTGCAGCTATTTGCAAAGCAATGCATAATCATGAATTAGATTAAATCCTGTCCAATGTACATTATGGCGCGTGTAATGTAATACCTACTGGTGTATTCCGCTGCTGTCATCCCGTAATACCTACTAAGCTGATTAGCTGATGCCAACTAAGCGGGGAAGCTGATGATCATAGAATACAACGAAAGAAGAACGTAGGAAGTGCCTTGAAACAGTAGTGCCTTGTAACAGTAACGGCTTGCGGGGAAAATGTCTGTACTACTTTGATACACATATGGGCCTACTACACGCTCAAGCTTCACCACACTTTTCGTTCACACTTCACAGTACATCGCGCGTATGGTTGGTAAAACTGTATTGCCATTACAAACCACACGCGCGATGTACTGTGTGCATCGTTTAATCGCGCAGGCAAGACTGTGGGGAAGTGTGAGCGTGTGGTAGGCGCAATAGTGTGTGGACTCTATAACAGATTAATGGAAACTGTAGCTTATTATGACTAACTCGTTGCTAAGCATAAGGTTCTGGGTTCGGTTCTCAGTTCGGGCAAAGTGTTATTGGGTTTTTCCATCGGAATTTCTCAGTAACCCGGTTCATGGCAATAGGCTCGCCCCCTATTACATAGGACTTCAACATAAGTGGTGAAATGCGGATGTAGGTATAGGTGCACCTCTGCCTAACCCATTGGTGATTACAGGAGTGTGTTAGGTGTAGCGAATTACCCTTTTTAGGGTTCCGAAGTCAACTAGGAACCCTTATAGTTTCGCCATGTCTGTCTGTCTGTCCGTCCGTCCGTCCGTCGCACTAGAAAGCTGAAATTTGGTACCAATATTAAGTATTATATTGTGTAGGTATCAATCACGCCGACAAAGTGGTAAAATAAAAATTGGAAAAAAAATGTTTTATTTGGGTAGCCCCCCTATACGTAAAGTGGGAAAAGATTTTTTTTTAATTTCAACCCTAACGTGTGATATATTGTTGGAAAGGTATTTAAAAATGAATAGGGGTTTACTAAAATATTTTTTTGATAATTTCGGAAATAATCACGCCGACTAAGTGGTAAAATAATAATTGGAAAAAAATGTTTTATTAGGGTAGCCCTCCTATAGGGGAATTATAATAGGGGTTTACTAAAATAATTTTTTTATACATAATGTCAGTAATTTCGGAAATAATCGCTCCAAAAGTAAAAAACAATGTGTGTCCCCCTCTCTAACTTTTGAACCATAAGTTTAGAAAATATGAAAAAAATCTGAAAAGTAGCACTTTATAAGGACTTTCTAGAAAAATCATTTTGAACTTGGATGGAAACAACAGATGGAAACAGCAGTTAACCAATATAATTTGATCCCTGAATCGTATGAGCGCCTATACAATCCAGAGGTCAAGTTTCATTGGCCCGTAGAAGAAATTGTATAAATTATAGCATACCGTTTTGGTACGCGGATCCCTTCATGTGCGAGTCCGACTCGCACTTGGCCAGTTTTTATTTTTTCGGGGGTGGGAAATCATCAAATAACTCCTCCCGCTCTTGGGCAGAGCGGAAGGGAGTGTCAGACTTCTACTGACTAAAAACCACCCACGTTCCTTCTTCGTCCGTGTGCCGAGGCCGCGTTATCTCTTTCGATAATCCGCAGCCCTTTCGATAATCCGCCAGCCCTTTCGATAATCCGCAGCCCTAGCGAATTACCCTTGTTTAGGCTCTGTTTCCACACACTTTATAATATAACTACCAGTAGTTTCTGTGCCCCACTATTCGATAGTTTTCAATATCAATTTCATTAATGACTTAACTTCTTTTATCGACGAATTGTTATTGATTGGAGAGTGATAAAAGGCAAACCGTGTCCGATGAATCATTATGTGGCGACCAAATTATCGAAGTAATAATACCTGCTGGTATTCCTTGTTTTAAACAATATTTTGAATATTTAAGTATCGATCACCGAAATTAAAACGTGTGTGTCAGAATGGCTGGTTGCCTGTAGCTTTGGTCTATGAGAGTTGATTAGAAAATTGCACAGGGAATCATTGGACAGGCAGACACACTAGTGATTCTATAAGGGCTCCGTTTTTTTTCCTTTTGAGGTACGGAAACCTAAAAATAATTCGGTTTGTTTTGGTCTTAGTTTAGTAAGACTCTAAAAAATCGTAAATAATTTCGTCTGATATATTTTCAGTACCTAAGCCCTTTCATTTAATGCTCATAACATGGGAATGCATATAACATTACTAGTCCGCCTTAGTAAATTAAAAAAATCGACGTCACTTTAACCATGCATGGTCTAACTAAGTACCTACCTACACATTAAAACAAAATTCAGCTCAATAAATTAGAAACGGAAAAGTAGGTCAAAAACTTTTTTTACTTAGTTACAGATGAAGCAAATAAAAACGAGTCAAAAATATTGTGCCAAGTAGTGGGACAATCTAAGTTGGTCAGTTTGCTTTTAAACTTAAGTAAAACTTAAAGGAATAAGCGAGTACAAAAAACTAAGTCGTGGGCAACGGCTTGTTTCCTCTATAAGGTTCAGCTATAACTTATTGCGTCAGCAACTGTAGCTCCTACATACACAAAAACAGTGTTACTACACGGTATCACGTAACGTGATCGACGAGCTAATGTGGCTTGGGTCCAGAGCGGGTCAGTGCTGCGTCGTAAATCCCTGACCTGTGGGGTTACCATGATGTCTGAAAGCAGGGTTTATTTTAATCTCATTCTAGTGTGGGAAAGTGATAAAGTTATACAGGATGTCGAGCGCGATCTCTTTTCCACACTAGAATCCTTCCGGCTGGGATCAACTGTGATCTTGATTTGATTTCAGTTCTATTTGTGTTCTTATTTGTTTACTGAACGACAGCTGTTGGAACAAGTAACACGATATTATAGTCAGCATGTACCAAGGCACACTTGAACTCTTCACAAAAGTATCAATACACACAGCGACACATCAAGTTATTAATTTCCAGTATCTAAGTATTTCATGGCCTCACTTTATGATTGTCCTGTCTAACTTTGTGGTTTCCAGAATCAGAGTCATTTTAAATTATAATTTATTAATTTGTATGAAATTAAGTAGTCGTTAAGTAAGTAGGTACATAGGAGGACTTAAAACCAAAGACATCCTCTACCCGTCAACCTTCGAGTGAGGCACAGACTCGTAATTTATTATAGCGGTCAGTACTTCGTACCCTAATCACATTGACTCTCTCTCTCTCTCTTGCTCATTGCAGCTCGAAATATATTAACAGTTGATAGTTATTTTGCCTTTTAAGGCGAGGTTGCAGTACTTTGTTTTTATGTACGCACGACCTCGCCCCCCGCCCTGCCGCGCGAGCGATTTAATGCCAAAATTTTGACTGTTTTTTGCTTCTTGGAGAAAAACTATAAAGAAATTATACAATCTGTTTTCACCATTTACTTCAGAATAAAAAGTTCTATCTACTGATATAACTTTCATATAAATTCATGATGAAATGTCTTAGCAGTACACGTTTGAAATTGTGATTTAGAGTCATGTTTGATAAAAAAAAGTATCGAGCCGATCATTCTAAATCGCGTTTCTATCTTTACGATTTACTAGAGAGTATGTTAAATTTTTATGTAATGATTTTTATATATTAAAAAACTCGTATTTAGTTCGATTTTTATAGGTTCAAAAATCTTAAAATTACTGCAACCCCGCCTTAAGTAAGTTAGGTATCACCACACATAGGCCTCCCTCAAATGCCACCCCACATTGACCGTTCCCGCATTAAACGGATCTCCGCAAGCTTGACATACACATACAAAACAGACAGACATACAGTATCTCAAAGGTTCAAATGCTCTCGAAGTAAATTAAAAAAAGAAAATAAGTACCTTCCTTACATAGTATAAAACAAAGTCGTGTCTGTTTGTTTATTTGTTTGTTTGTCTGTATGCTTAAATCTTTAAAACTACGCAACGGATTTTGATGCGGTTTTTTTTAATAGATAGAGTGATTCAAGAGGAAGGTTTTAGTATATAATTTGAACGACATCCACGCGGGTGAAGCCGCGGGTATCAGCTAGTTATTTATACAACGCACAGAGATAAACAATAAACCTTTGATGACTAAGTACGTGAAAACAGATTGTCCACTCACTGAATTTAAAGCCCGCAGCCTGCGGTTTTGAATGCAATCGTTTAAATTCAACACAAATCTAATAGACGTACCTAGATGTTCAGTGAATGTTCTGCTGAATGGTTCTCGCCTCAATTTATTGAACAGTGAACCTGTTAACAAAATTGTTTGATACTATTCGTGTTTTTTTTTGTGTGTGGGACACATTGTTGCTATACTTTTCTTTGTTGTGTGACGAATGATATCTATTTTATAACATAAGATAGCTTTTCATCTGTAGGTAATTGCCGTAATGTCCATCTGTAATGAGCTTAATGCCATCAACCGGGCAAAAATCTAGACTCCGTGACTATAATAATGAGAACTCGATAGATAAAAACCTAGGGCGATCAAAATAGTATTTTTTTGTACCTACTAAGTAATTAAAACTCGTTTAAAAACTCTTAACTTAAGTACTTAATACTTAGATACTTACTGAAAGGCAAGGCTTATCTCGTTTAATGATTAATTATTTTTTAATAGGTCGTTACTTAAAGTTAACCAACTGTGAATATTTAGTTCTTTATCTTTATTTCATCGAGTAGATTCAAATCAAAAGAAATAAGTAAAGATAGGTAGATTTAATTAATCAATAGGTATATCGTTTTTAGGATAAAGATCAATATCACGATATTACAATCATGACAAATTATGATAAGCTCTTAATGAATAAAAAACAATAATAAACCTAGCATTGTCTAATATAACACAAATGCTAGAATGAGTGTCGAAATACCTACCTAAAGATAAACGTTCAATTATTTCTTTCATTTGAAAAAAAAAACGAGAAACTCTATTAACGACTATTACGTCATCAATACCTTTATAGCATAAAACCGTGTCGAATACCACGAATAACTGTATTCTTACTTTCTTACGCATCATTTCTTATTGACTGAGAATGTAAGTAACAATTTTGCCGAACTTCGCAAGCGGCTCGTTGGTCTAGGGGTATGATTCTCGCTTTGGGTGCGAGAGGTCCCGGGTTCAAATCCCGGACGAGCCCAACTCTTTTTGTAACATTTATTTGTAAATTCAATACTTCTAATGAGATGCGTCACAGTAAATTAGTCATAATAGTCAAGCAACGAGATAAGGAAAATTAGAATTTCTTATTTAATTTTATCTACCATGATTCATTTATTACCATTTTTACTAACGCAATCGTTATTGTTGTATTCAAAAATGATTATAAAAGTTGAAATAAAACATTTATAGACATGCTCATAGTTTATTGTCTTCTAAAAGTTAAGATCCCATTTCGATTCACACATTTATAGCGCTCAAGCTACATCGTCAGACATTGCTATTCTGTGGAACCGACTGCATGCTACGTTGCAACAATAGTTCGCGGCGGCTGCGACAGATGGCTCTGCCCACGCTTCACTCATATAATATACCAATATACAAGAACACTACATTTGAAAGTGTCGCCTTTTACAGAAAAATTAAAAGAGAGTCGTCTATCTTGGTATGGACATGTAATGAGGAGGGATATTAGGATGTTTTGTCTATGGTGTTTTAAGCTAGCTATCGTAAGACCGACACGCGTATTGTAGGTACACGAAAATTTACCTATCAAAATTACAGTCCATTATTAAGTTTTTATGTGGTTTAATTTAATAAGTACCAGCACGCCACATAAATTAACTATATTAATATGTACCTACCTGTAGTTCCATTCCCTTTGTTGCTAACATAGTTTATAAGTAGGTAGTGTGTATTACTAACATCATAACATGGATCAAGGTCTGAACCCTAGTAGCATTTTTTGTTGGCATTTAGTTGGGCCACATCAGAGGTATGTGGCCCAACTAAATGCCAACAAAAATGTATGTGGCCCAACTAAATGCCAACAAATGCCAACAAAAATGCTACTAGGGAAATAAAGTTTTTTTTTTTATTATTTATTAATGTTGATGGATGACGAGGGAGAGGAAGACCAAAGAAAATATATATGGATTGTGTGAAGAATACCTAATATGAAAGAGAAAGTAATACACGATGTTGTGGTATCTGACAGGGGAGAAAGGAAGAAGAGAAAAGTGTTGCTCAGTGCAACCTTAAATATAATGGGATAAGGGCAGCAAGATGACCTACTATCAGTTCATTCTTTTTATTTTCCAGCATGTTTTTCTACGGCTATTGAATAAACTTTTCAAATGTATGCAAACACTTGTATTAGCACACTTTGATAACACACGGCACACTATCGTAACAATGGATGCGTGTACATTAATTAACGCCTAAAAATTTTCTGCACGAACTTTGAATGACATAATCGCTCCATAATATAACTATCTAGGGACTAAAGGTAGGTAGGTACTTCACGGTTTTATGACCTAGCCCGACCTTTACTCCCTTGCCTGTACAAGGTAAAACTGACCTGAAAATTTGACTTTATGTTCTCACTTACGGCTATTAAGATTGTCTTTAACCCTTAAAGTGATAGGCACTCAATAAATATGCTTAAGTTTCCTGGTGCGAGGGTTTACAATTACATGTTCCTGTCCGGGCTGCGGGTGCTTCGATATCGCGGCCCCGGACACAAAAGGCTTAGAAGGAAGGGTAGTTTTTAGTCAGTAGAAGTCTGACATTCCCTACCGCTCCGCCCAGAGCGGAAGGAGTCATTTGATACCATGTTGTGTTAAATATTTGTTAAAAATACTTTTTTAATACAGTTGCTCAAAAAGTGGCGTATTGCAGGGACGTATAGCGTTCGGGATGTGGGCTATTACGTACTCGTGCTTTTTCTTTACCATTCCCGGACACGTGCGTTCTCTTTCCCAACTGTCAAAATAATGTCCATTAAAAAAAACCAACCACGAAGTTTTTACTAAAAAAAAATCATAGAAGTTTTTATGGTTCATGCAAATATTTCTAAAGAAGCTACTAATTTATTTCAATACCAGATTTAATTATTTGTTTCATTCCATTTCATCTCATTAAATTTCATTTTCATTTCATATCAATAAAAAAAATCTCCTGAAGACTTGGCTGTATGGGCATAGTTCACTTTGCCTACCCAGAATGGGTGGAGAAAACAAAAAAAACTCTGCATAAATTCTTTTACGGTTGGCGCCATTTTCAAAAATGTTCTTTGCGAGTTTAATTACGGTTTTATTATTTTATTAAATTGCTTCATTTTTTCGCAACTGTATTAAAAATAGTTGTTCAGTACACGTGCGGAACCGTCATTGCAACTTGTTCCGACTGTCAACCCTCGCCGTCGGCTGTGCCTCGGCTCGGATTGACATTTGTCGGAACTCTTTGCAATGACAGGCTTTCCGCACTAAGTGCATGTTTACGTACGCGCGGCGCGGCGTGCGGCGCGGCCGGCGACGCGTCGAGCGACGCGTCGAGCGAATTTTGTGTTCACGGACAGGCGATGCGTGCAGCGGCAGATATCATCGTTCGCGCAAACACAAACGTATGGCAATGTACGACGGTGTACATAGAGACGCGGCGCGGCGGCCGCGGCGGCGGCCGCCGCGAATTTTCAAGGCCAAGTTCCGTCGCGGGCATCGCTTCATCGAGAATAAACCGCCGCGTGCATCGCCGCGTCCGTCGCCGCGGCCGCCGCCGCGTTCGCCGCCGCGGCCGCCGCCTCAAATTCAAGCAATCGCGTATAAATTCGCTTCTCCGTGAACGCACTCATACACCGCCATACGTTTGAATTTAGTGCGGATCGCGTCGCCGGCCGCGCCGCGCGCCGCGCCGCGCGTACGTAAACATGCACTTATAATGAAATATACTATACTTTTACCCTGGATTATGTTCGAAACATTTAGTCATGTCAAAATGTAAAATAGATATAAATACGTGCCTTTTGTGGTTTGCTATTGTTTAGAGGAGCTTGTTTGGAGGAACTCGTGGTTACTTAATACCAGACGCACAGGACGGCCTGATTTATAGGTTTAACCGCGCTTGCCATGGATGGGTGACAACTGACATGCCTCGGAAAGCAAGTTAGGCAGTTGGTCCTGGCTGGCATTTGTAAATCTATGGCAATCGTTACAAGTAAGTAGTCAGTGGCCCGAAAGTCAGATAACGGCTAATACCAAATCCAGTCCAGTCTTATCAAAGGGTATCGTATTACCCAGTACAGCTAACTGGGTTGTGGAGGTCAGGTAGACAGTCGCTCCATGTAAAATACTGGTACTGAGCTGGACCCGGTTAGATTGGAAGCCGACGCCAACATAGTTGGGAAAAGGCTTGGCTTGATGTTTACCAAAACGAAAAAGGCTTTGTAGATTGTTAATTTAGAACTCACTAGAGTTAAAAAAATGTTGCAACCCTAACAAGTTTCGTAATAGGCATTTTATGCAATTTAATCATGGCAATAATTCATCGTTATGGCCCTTGCCCCACATCATTCGTTTATAATGTCCGCTCATAAAATGTCCGGGCCAAACATGAGCTAGGCTGTGTACGAGACAAATACCTATACTGTTTTATGGACAAACCGCTTTACTTTAAACCGTTTAATATTGTAACACAAAGTTACTTAGTGTTCTTGAAGATCAATCAGTTTTCCAAGACCTTCTCTTCGTGACCGTAATGCGTGAATTCTCTCAGGAAATGATAATGGGAAGTTTCCTATAACAGTTACTCAATATCATTACACATTATCACGTCTGTAATCCCCGAAGGGTTAGGCAGAGGTGTAGGTACCTAAAAGTGCCCCCACATTTCGCATGTTTATCTTCAGATCTTCTTCTATCTATCTATCTATCTATATAAATAAAAAGAGAAGTCCTGACTGACTGACTGACTGACTCATCAACGCCCAGCCCAAACCCTTGGACCTAGAAAGCTGAAATTTTGCACAGAGGTTCCCTTTATAATGTAGACAAGGAATAAGGAAGGATTTTTCGAAATTCAACCCCTACCGGATTTAAATAGGGGATGAAAGTTTGTATGGAAAATCGTCATTTTCACGCGGGCGAAGCCGCTGGCAAAAGCTAGTGTTCCATATATTAGGGGGCGAGCCTATTACCAGGCACAAATCCAGTCTAGATGGCTGCTAAGTACTACTGAGAAATTTCTGATAGAAAAACCTAATAACACTTTGCCCAACTTGGAAATCGAAACCAAAGCTAATGCTCAGCAGGCGTTTGCGACCAATATCGACCACTAGACCAACGTCGCCGCTCAACGGCTCAACATCCTAATGGGCCTACTACACGCACGCACTTCCCCACAGTTTTCGTTCACACTTCACAGTACATCGCGCGTATGGTTGGTAAAACTGTATAACCATTACAAACCACACGCGCGATGTACTGTGTGCACCGTGTAATCCCGCAGGCAAAACTGTGGGGAAGTTCGTGCGTGTAGTAGGCCCATATGGCACAAATACGTCTTACTTGCCAATCAAAATAGTAAATTCAGCATCTTATAAATACAGTCACCAAACCCTTCCATGAAATAAGCTTTTAGACGATAATCCCGCTTCATACGAACATTTCAATGAAATGTTCCCGATAGGCATAAAATTGACGACCCCAAAATGTCACGCGCATTAAGGTGGTACCCTGAGCAAATAACCTTGAGCATTTGCTCCCTCTTTGCCGCACCCCACCTCTACAATACTTCGTAAACTATTACTTGCGCCACCTGGCGAACTTCATACGAATACAAGTAAAATTCACAGATCTAAGAAGTAATAGATATGGCATTCATAGAAATTTTTTTTTATGAAATGTTATTATGAATTCAGTTACTATACTCACGTCGATAAATAGGTAGGTACTTTCAACTTTTACAGTGATACAAATATTACGATTACGAAAATGAGCTCAAAATTAAAATCCAAGATGGCGCCGATGAAAATTTTTGGTTTATTCGTCATGGGTGTCGTTTTCATGGTTTTCGGGGTCGCTGATTACGAAAATCTAATTTAGGTTCAGTTGAAAACCAGCGTCGGGCACTAGTTGCCCGGCATTTTGCTGAACTGGGCCTTTTTGGCGCAGCCGTGAGGCACACAGTGGGACGATTTGTTTAGTTTTAAGTTCTTTTTTTTTATATTATTTTTGTTTTACATTGTGTGTATTTGTGGCCTGTGCCAAATAAATGCATTTTCTTTCTTTCTTTCTTCTTTCAAAATGAGGTCAAAATGAAAATCCAAGATGGCGCTGACGAAGATCTTTGGTTTTTCCGTCATGGGTGTCGTTTTCATGGTTTTAGGGGTCGCTGATTACGAAAATGAGGTCAAAATGAAAATCCAAGATGGCGGCCATGAAAATTTTTGGTTTTTCCGTCATGGGTGTCGTTTTCATGGTTTTAGGGGTCGCTGAATACGAAAATGAGGTCAAAATGAAAATCCAAGATGGTGGCCAGGAAAATTTTTGGTTTTTCCGTCATGGGTGTCGTTTTCATGGTTTTTGGGGTCGCTGATTACGAAAATGAGATCAAAATGAAAATCCAAGATGGCGCCGACGAAAATTGTAGGTTTTCCGTCATGGGTGTCGTTTTCATGGTTTTTGGGGTCACTGATTACGAAAATGAGGTCAAAAGAAAAATCCAAGATGGCGCCGACGGTTTTTGGATGTTCCGTCATGGGTGTCGTTTTCATGGTTTTTGGGGTCGGTGATTACGAAAATGAGGTCAAAATGAAAATCCAAGATGGCGCCGACGAAAATTTTTGGTTTTTCCGTCATGGGTGTCGTTTCCATGGTTTTTGGGGTCGCTGATTACGAAAATGAGGTCAAAATAAAAATCAAAGTTGGCGCCGACGAAAATTTTTGGTTTTTCCGTCATGGGTGTCGTTTTCATGGTTTTTATGGTCGCTGATTACGAAAATGAGGTCAAAATGAAAATCCAAGATGGCGCCGACGAAAATTTTTGGTTTTTCCGTCATGGGTGTCGTTTTCATAGTTTTTGGCAAATTTAGGTTTTTCGACTATATATATATATATATAAAACGACAGCCATAACGGAAAAATCAAAAATTTACCTGGCCGCCATCTTGGATTTTCATTTTGACCTCAAAAACCATGAAAACGACACCCGTGAAAGAAAAACCAAACATTTTCCTGACCGCCACCTAGGGTTTTCATTTTGACCTCTTTTCGTAATCAGCGACCCCAAAAACCATGAAAACGACACCCATGACACCAAAAACCAAAAATCTTCGTCGGCGCCATCTTGGATTTTCATTTTGACCTCATTTTCGTAATCAGCGACCATAAAAACCATGAAAACGACACCCATGACGGAAAAACCAAAATTTTTCGTCGGCGCCATCTTGGATTTTCATTTTGACCTCATTTTCGTAATCAGCGACCCCAAAAACCATGAAAACGACACCCATGACGGAAAAACCTAAAATTTTCCTAGCCGCCATCTTGGATTTTAATTTTGAGCTCATTTTCGTAATCGTGCCAATATTATTTTGTTTCACAGTAAAAGTTGAAAGTACCTACCTATTTATCGACGTGAGTATAATAACTGAATTCATAATGACCAAAAGTATTTGGACGCACCAATAAATATTTCATTGAATGCCATATCTATTACTTGAAATTACTTCTTAGATCTGTTGATAATGTGACGTAAGCGAGCGAGCGCATGAGCCGACGCGGCGCGGTGACGAGCGACACGGGTTCCCCCTTCGAGGCCTGGCGGCATACTGAATGTCAATAGATACGGTTGCGAATACGCTCAGAATTTTGCATAAAAATCTTTATAAAATCAAATTTTGGGTTTTTGAAAAAAAAAAACGTACCATAATGTTCATTATGAAATTGCTTATCCATTAGTGTAAAATCAAAATAAAAACAATTGTTAGTTTTGGAGAAGTAGCATGTTTTCAATAATTATTTCTCATTTCTGTGGTTTCGTTGTGAGGGGATTAATTAAATATTTTACTTAAAAAAGAAAAAAACAAAACGTACCATTTTGAAGGTAAGAGTATGTAGAAATTTAATGTATTTTTTGTTGGTTGATATATCTTTTTTTTTAAGAGTTATAAGCTCCAGAAAACTGCATAAAAAACGGCTAGAGCTACGTTTTGCTGGGGGACGCGCCTTAACTAGGGTTCACGCTCGAAAGTGGCTCTACATTAGTGAAATACAGAGCTCATGTTTCATTAATAGTGTTTGTTTTTGTGTTCATTTCATAATTTGGGTACCCTTGAGGTTGTTTTGTACGCGAAAATGAGGATTATTTTATACATGTGTGAATCGTAGAGAGTTGAACAAAATTCCTATTTACAAAGTGAGCTCTCATATTTTAAAAAAGTGACATGTCGATTTTTATAATTAGGTACTCAAATAAATAGATTTTTTAAAACTAGTACAGTCACTAACATTATCATAAACATTGGGAACGGGATGTCAGTCAGTATTCAATTTATATTCGTGATCATAGTGCTTGTAATAACAGCGCCGAAACATCGGGCACTCAAAACAAACTGTTAACATGGTAAATATCCCGTTGTCAGTGTTAATGATAAATGAGTAGAATCCTTATTAAGTTCGATATGGGGTGATACTTAGAGGGTATCATTCCCACTAGTTACACAGTACTACGATAGAACTAGTGGGAATGATCCGATAGAGGCACACGAAGGAAAAGTTATTTAATACAATATCGGGGGGGGGGGGGGGGGTGACTTGGCCGTTGAAGGGTAATTAATCCCCCATCTATATAACATTACGTGTAAACAAAATTTACTTGTACCCACTAACATTTATAGAATGTTCAACGGCGATTCATGTACCCTAGACAACTGAAACCCCCAAACGGCCAAGTCACACAACATTAACTCTAATAATAAAGAAATCGCAGTAAGGAACCTTAGACTTGGCACGACTTTGTCAAGATTTCATTACTTTTTAGAGATAAAAAAGCAGCTATATCGAGACTTGGCTAGTTTTTTACAGAATGTTTTTGGTGGGATTATTTTTTCTCAAATTGTAGGTACTGTTCGCTTGACTAAATAATTAACTTACTTAGGTTCTTCAACATGTTTGGCCTCCTCCCCAGACGAACTTTTCATACTCTTTAGTTAGTCGCCACGCTGCGATATCCCGCTTATAATATTAATGTTAACGCCACTGTTCGCGGAAAATAAAGTCAGTTCAGAAACCAATCTTCTGCTGGGGATTCGGGTTTATAATAAGTAATCCTTACACAAACCGGAAATTACTTCCTCCTACTCCACATAGATCGAATATATAAAATATTCAAAGCAGATATTTGCTAAATATCTGTATTATATAGTCAGGTAACTAGGTACCTAGTAATAAATCTTTAGTAATTTTTAAACACAATATATTTCTGTCTGTCAACATGGTACTTATTCGATTAATGGGATTATTTTAATTTATTCACATTTCATAGATATTTCTATTCTGCCTTATAGAGTTGCGACTCCATCGCATCTATAAAAAGTCGTTTCCAATGTTCAATTCCGTTTCGTATTTGAATCTAGACAATGTATTGCACAAAGTCACAAGCAACATCTTTGAATGAATATCAATTGAACTGAAAACATTTTAATTAAAAACACATTGCTCCAGTAAGCACACAATTGTAAAGAAAAAACATAAAATGTCTGACTCCATTTCCATAATTTTCAATTTACATCTGAAACAAACGTTTATTTGAAAAATAAATGAATGCTGATCATTCCTAAAGAGAATAATGAATGTGATTTGTTCTTAGTTCCCCACTTATCTAATTGTGGTAATGAAAAAGTATTATTTATTGAAACTCCAAGTAAGGAAATAAGGTTTTATGTAAACCATAAGTTAATGTTTGAACGGATTTTTAACACAGAACAGTTTTAAAAGCTATTTTTTTATACTCCAAGTATATTCGTATAGAAACGTCTTAGAAAAAACAAGCCTAAGCCATCACTTGTCTAAGGGGTTTGTTTTCAGAATTATTAGCACTTATTCAAACTAAAATTAATTTACATTTCTAAACTTGAATTCTAACGCTAAAATATCTTAGTAAACCTAAAATTACCAGCAAGTAAAATATCTTGCTTAGATTGTTTCAGGCAACGTTAACTTAGCACTCGTGTAGAGACTGAATTAGTTTACCTAAGATGCTGAACTATTCAAACAATCTAGGCCTACAGGAATTCCTAAATCATAAGAGATATCCGTCATACTAGTGATATTGTTTGTTACTAAGAAGCCCAATCCAACTAAGTATATTCAGTGCCGCGCGGAGAGCCGAGGCGAGCGCACGTATTCTAATAGTTAATACTTCTGTTCTTATATTTTTTTTTTCATATACCCACGTATCATTGTATTATCCAAATGTTTACTGATAATGGATAAAGTGACTGATTTCGTGTGTGAATCGAGTGGGAGTGACATAATGGAGCAAGAAATATTAAAAGAAAGTGAGCAACAAGTTAATGCATGCATAATGGCGAAGAGCTGTAATAATACGATCCAAACTGAGAGGGTCCCAGTCCCAGAGAAAAGAGTTAGAGAGGATAGTGAGGAGATTATAGAAGACGATGATGGATTTATAACGATCAGAAAAGGAAACAAAAAGCAAGCAAGAAGATTATCTAAGAATTTTGATACTAGTATGAGCGGGGAAATAAGTGTACAATCACAGAGTAATGTCGTGAGCATTACGGGAAAAGATAAAGTGCTGCCAAAACAATTTGGTTTAGCTAAGTTATTAAAGTCAGAAAGTATCACAAACATAAACAAAATAAAGTATAAAAATGCATACAAGGTAATTTTAGAGTTTGAAGATAGAGAGAATGCCGAAAAACTGTGTAAGTGTCAAAAGTTTCTAGATTTGGGGTACAGATGCCAATTTGCTGATGAAATAAATTTATCCTATGGAGTTGTAAAACAGATAGATTTAAACATAGATATAGAAGAAATACAGCAGAGCCTAGAAAGTGAATATGTAGTTGTCAGTGTGAGAAGATTAAAACGCCTTGAGATATCTAAGGAATGGGTGGACAGCGAGACGGTTCGACTATGTTTTAAAAGTTCCACTTTACCCCCATACGTGTCTATGTATGGGTGTCGGTTTAAAGTGGAACCATATATGTTTCCAGTTACGCAATGCTCCGGTTGCTGGCGTTTTGGGCATTTATAAAGTCACTAGCTTTTGCCCGCGACTTCGTTCGCGTGGAATAGTGACTTCCGGCAGATTTTTGGTTTATCTCGCGAAAAAAAAAAAAAAAAAACTATCCTATGTCCTTTCTCAAGTTCCAAACTATGTCTGTACCAAATTTCACACAAATCGGTTCAGTAGTTTAGGCGTGAAGCAAAGACAGACAGACAGACAGAGTTACTTTCGCATTTATAATCCAGGATTTTCCCTCGTTGAATAGTAAACAAACTAAGTGTAGGTGTTATAATTTCGGTGATGAACTGATTACCTATCCGTTTCTTTGTCTAAAATGAGTATTAACTTATCACTATGATTGATTACTGAGCTTAAAGTTCGTATAAATGTCTATCTAATTACCTCCTCAAGTTTAAAGCGTAGCTAGTTATGTAGTACTATAATAATTCTGTGGTGTAGGTAATTAGATTTTATCTGTATGTAATGTAACAGTCAGTTGAATAAAAAATCGTATACAAATCAGATCAATAGTTTTGGCGTAATGTGATTCTAGACAGATTTTTAATGTTATAGATAGGAAGCTGTGTATAGGTTCCTGTGGGAATGAGATATTTTCCCGAAGTAAAAAGTAGTCTGAATTTTGGTACCTTCCTACCCTATAAGTTAAGTAGTGTGATGGAATGTCGCTAAGTTTCGATCCAAGTAAAACTGTTAAATAAAGACAGTTGCATCAAAATCTTATCATAAATTCCCTAAATTATGGCGCCTACCGACCCTCTAAGTTAGAAAAAAAAACATCAAAATCATTTCAGTAGCTATGGCGTCATGCGCTTCTTGACACGATCACGCTAAATTTCCGCGGGAATGAGGTATTTTCCCGCCGTAAAAAGTAGCCTGTGTCCGTGCCTAGGATCCTATCTTTATATTAACCAAGTCTTATAAAAATCCGTTCAGACGTTAAGGCGTGAATGAGGTAAACTTTTAAAACAAACGATTAAAAATCACTAACTTAATTAGTTTTCTGCCTACTGCCTACGCCTTAAGTAAGATAGCATGAATATTAATAGCCCATATCCTTTTCTAGGTAGAAACCACTACACACCACTATCTATCACTTAACTAAATTTCATCAAAATCCGTTTAGCCGTTTAGGCATGATAGAGCAAAACTCCCAGCAAAAACCATAAAAAAATCACTAACTCAATTCAGTTTTCTGCCTACTTCCTACCCCCTAAGTACGATGACGTAATCATTTTGATCTTATATCCGTTTTTAGGTAACCATCTATTACCTTACTAAATTTCATCAAAATCTGTTCAGCCGTTTAGACGTGAAAGAGCAAAAGTCCCAACAAAAACGACTAAAAATCACTAACTCAATTTAGTTATCTGCCTACTGCCTACCCCCTAAGAACGATGGCGTGATTATTTATAGCCTATGACCATTTCTAGGTTATCATCTATCACCATACCAAATTTCATCAAAATCCGTTCAGCCGTTTAGACGTGAAAGAGCAAAAGTCCCAACAAAAACGACTAAAAATCACTAACTCAATTTAGTTATCTGCCTACTGCCTACCCCTAAGAACGATGGCGTGATTATTTATAGCCTATGACCATTTCTAGGTTATCATCTATCACCATACCAAATTTTATCAAAATCCGTTCAGCCGTTTAGACGTGAAAGAGCAAAAGTCCCAACAAAAACGACAAAAAATCACTAACTCAATTTAGTTATCTGCCTACTGCCTACCCCTAAGAACGGTGGCGTGATTATTTATAGCCTATGACCATTTCTAGGTTATCATCTATCACCATACCAAATTTTATCAAAATCCGTTCAGCCGTTTAGACGTGAAAGAGCAAAAGTCCCAACAAAAACGACTAAAAATCACTAACTCAATTTAGTTAACTGCCTACTGCCTACCCCCTAAGAACGATGGCGTGATTATTTATAGCCTATGTCCATTTCTAGGTTATCATCTATCACCATACCAAATTTCATCAAAATCCGTTCAGCCGTTTAGGCGTGAAAGAGTAACAGACAGACAGACAGACAGACAGACAGACAGACAGACAGACAGAGTTACTTTCGCATTTATAATATTAGTATGGATATGGAGTATGGATAGTATGGATGTCCAACAAAGATAATACGCTGCCCAAAATGTGGGGAAAATCATAGCAATTGCGACACTACGACCTTCAAATGTATAAATTGCAAGATGCCACATATGGCATTAGAAAAGTCATGTCCTGTATTTATTAAAGAAAAGAAAATACGTGAAATAATGTGTGAAAAGAATACTTCATACCGAAAAGCCCTGACCACATATTTAGAGGGAAGAAAAGCACCAATCGAACATCAGGCTACAGGGGAAATAACGCATAATAAATCGAATTATTTTAATAATGGAAAGCCTTCTTACAGAGACATGTTAATCACACAAGCTCGACCAGAGAGACAAAGTTCGGTAAGAAGTGACCAAAATAATAATATTGAAGACAGAGGAGAACAAAGTGTGGAAGAATCGGTAAACTCAGTTATTCTGGGTACGTCAGTGAGGAAACAAAGGAAAAAAAAAAAGTCGGATCAGAGTCCTTTTCTCACATTTGATAATGAAGAAGAAGTACAACAAGAAAGAACGAAAAGCAGGAAAGAGCCCACAAAGCGTAATGTAGACTTTAAAACATTATTTTATAAATTGAAAGAAGTGTGTTTGTCTGATTGTAGCTTCGATGTCAAAGTTAAATTAGTCTGTAACTTTATATTTGAACAATGTTTTCAGCTAGTTTGGAGATTAATTAGGGAAGGAGATGTTTTTACTAAATGTATTTCTGTTTTAAATGGCTTCTTCACGTAAAAATATCAATTTGAATATAGTGCAGTGGAACGCACAGAGTTTAAAACCTAAATTAGAGGAATTTAAATGTTTACTGTTGCAAGAAAAAATACATATAGCATTAGTTAGCGAAACTTGGCTGAGGGAAGAGATTTGTGTAAACATTTATCCATACAACATTTATAGACGAGATAGAGATGATTCGTATGGTGGGGTTGCTATCGTGGCCCATAACTCATTAAATATCCAGGAACTACGAGTAAATTCAAGTAATCATGGCATCGAACTATTATGTATTAAACTAAATAATTGTGGGTATATTAAACATATAATTGCAATCTATTGTCCTAGTTCCGTTCATACTAAACAAGCAGATTGGGATAGAATTTTTTCTTTGTTTCCGAATAATTGTTTAATAGCGGGGGATTTTAATGCTCATCACACAAATTGGTCATATAAAAATGATAATAGGGGTAAACAAGTTTTTGAGTCAGCATTAGACTTTGGTTTTACTTCACTGAACACTGGACTGCCCACTAGGGTGAAATTGGTGAATAATATCGTGCAATCTTCTTCACCCGATGTCACATTTGCATCTGTGGATATCGCTATTAATTTTGAGTGGAATATTATGAATGAAAACTTGGGAAGTGATCATTTATTCATTAAATATAGGATTAATTACTACGACGATGTTTATTTCAATAAAAGACGCAACTACAAATTGGCTAACTGGACTGGTTACAGAAATTATCTTCTCGATTGTTTTTGTCTTTCTCATGGGGTCGGTGATGTTCAGGTTTTGTACTTCACCTCTCAAATAAATAGAGCAGCCGATAAGAATATTCCTCTTATTAAATTTTGTAATCTGCCAAATAATAAATTTAAGCCGAAGGGATATTGGAGCCCAGATATATCGAAATTAGTTGCTGAACGTCGACTGGCACTTAAAAACTTTAGAGCGAATCCAACTCCAAGGAACCTTAAATTACTTGAAGGAAAAACCCTTAAGGCTAAACAGGCTATTGAAAAAGCGAAATCTAATGATCATAAGAAATTCTGTGAAGATATTGACTACAAAGTCTCAGCTTCAGACATGTGGCGTCGTTTGCGATGGGTGAAGGGTTATCGGAAATCTAATATTCAGTGTTCTCAAGAGTTAAAGAGAGAAATGTTATGTGATCTTGCACCAGGTTATGTCCTCTCACTAAAGCCTGTCTTTACATCTAGACATGAGTTGCTCGAATCTGAATTCACGTTACAGGAGCTGAATAGTTGCCTAAAGAAAAAAGATACTGCTCCAGGCGATGACAAGATAACTTACTCCATGATTTTAAATCTACCACTTCTTGGTAAATTGTTTTTACTCAAAATCTATAATAATATAATAATAATAATAATAATAATTTATTTTTATTTCGGACACAAAAAGATCCATAGAGTGTTAGTAACATATTAATTAACTTATTATCTAGTGTTAGTACCAATTGACCTCTGCACAAGAAAAATTAAGATTGGAGAGCTATAGCTCTCCGCTACAGTTCTCAGGATGCTGTTGCGACTATCTCTCACTCTCCTGAGTAGCGAGGCACTTTTTTTACGAATAATCGCGTGAAATCCGTCGGTACGAGCTTGCGCAAACATCCCCGACGCACTGCAGTAGCGAGGAAGTCTCAACAACATCCTGAAGGCATTATTATATTGGACGCGCAGGACATCTAGCGACCTTTTGGTGTATTTAACCCATAGATTACTCGTGTACAGACTCTGGCAGTAGGCCTTGAAAAGAGTTATTTTAACTAGGTCCGTACACTGAGCAAATCTACGGATCAACATGTTGCACCGGACGGCTAGTGCCCTGCGCTCCCTTTCTATATCTACATCGTCTTTAAGGTCGTCGGACAGAAAATGACCCAAGTATTTGAAAGTAGATACTTTTCGTATTACTGACCCGTTTATACGAAGCTCGGGGTCCTCCTCTCGGCATTTGCCGCCGACCTTAAAGACCATGTACTCACATTTTTTAACATTATAAATTAAACCATGTGCGGCAGCGTAAGCTTCACAAGTCCCCAACAGTTTTCTTACAGCCTCCGCAGACGGACCCAGCAGCACCATGTCATCCGCATAGCTGATGTTGTTAATGCTAACACCACCAACACTGCATCCGGCACGCGTACTGCTGAGTCCCTCTATGAGGTCATCCACGTAGAGGTTGAAGAGCCTGGGAGAAGTCAGACCTCCTTGTCTGACCCCACACTCCAACCTATACGGTTCAGAGAGCGTACCATCCCATCTCACATGATTGGTCTGATTGCCATACCAATACTGGAAAAGCCCGCAAATTTCTGCCGGTATACCCCTGCTTGCCATCTTCTCCCAGAGTAAATCATACGAGACAAGATCGAAGGCTCTGGAGAGATCCAGAAAGCAGGCGTACACCGGCGTCCCGCGATCTACATAGTATTGAACTGTATGCTTGAGACTCACAATCGCGCTTTCAGTAGAAAGTCCGGGACGAAACCCGAACTGCGCATCATGGAGATGTATATAGTCATTAAGGCAAGTGTCAAGCACACCGTCCAAAACCTTTGCTATTATAGTCGCAAGTGAGATGGGACGATAGTTACCCTGGTCAGAAATATCTCCTGTCCTGTTCTTCACAATGGGAGTCACGATGGTCTTCATTAGATCATCAGGTAAGTACGCGTGACTAATACACATTGTGAACAACATAGACAGAACTCGCGGCAGGTGCACACCCGCGTGCTTCAAGTGCTCAATACTGAGCCCATCATGTCCTGGAGATTTGCCTCGGCTGACTCGGCTCATATTGTTTATAACTGCACTTACTTGCTTGCTCGAGAATCGCATTAGAGGTTTACCTCCACAACTGTTGGGCTCAGTATCTACCTTCACGATTGAGGGACCGAGAGGGGACTGAACTCGAAAATGCTCTTTGAACATATTCGAGATTCCAGTGGGTTCACTTAAGCCTCCTACACTCGTAGGGAGTCCCGGTTTCCCGTCCAGCTTACCAGTGGATTTCCAGAAATCACAAAAATGTTTACTAGCCCGCTGTTCAGCCAATCTATCCATAACAATCTGCTCAGCATGGTTTTGGCAATATTTCAGCCGGCTTTTAAAACACTTTCGCTTCTCATGCATATTATCATAGATAGGTCCCGAACAGGGACGTTTGCTATCTTTCCAGGCCTGAAAACTACTCCTGGCTTCGCGATGAGCGTCTCTCACGTGCTCATTCCAACCGCACACACGCTTGCCCCGTCTCGGCCCTCCAACGCGTGTCACTTTAGATTGCCTAGCCGCCACACAAAGTATTTCAACAATCTGCCTATACAAATTGTCCAGAATAGTTCTATGACCAGACAAACTGCACGGTCCATTACCGCAACTCTGAAAATCGTGGGGGAAGTCAACATCTCGCAATTTACTAGTACAGATACTATGGTAGTTCTGTATTTCAGACTTAGTTCTTTCACCCCACACCACAGAATCACGACAGATGGGCCGCGACACCATTTTAGGCCTTACCACTTCTAAATTACATTCTATACAAATGGGTAGATGATCCGACACGTAAATATCTTCAAATACGTCAATATTTACAATTGTAAGCCACGCTGATACAGATACCAAACAGTGATCCAGCCACCTTCTACAACCATAAACATCACTTAGAAACGTGTATGTGTCGCTATCAATCCCCCGCTTCTCAACATCAGCACAAATCCAGGATTGGTCTGAACAAAAGTTAATTAGTTCTTTATAGAACATTTCATGAGGGTGAGCATTGAAATCACCCAGCATAAAAACATTTTCTACATCACAGCTCGCTATGGTGGCACTAATCTCACTTAACACATCTGTAAAAACGGGTAAGTTGTCTGAACAATTTGTAGGCATATATACAGAAAAAACAAGAATTTTTCGATCCTTCGACGATGCTGTGATGGCCACTAAGCGAGGACTACTACAGTTAACAACAGACACCGAATCAAATATGCCTTTCCTCCAGAGAATAGCTACCCCACCATGAGGCCTTCCTCTCAATAGACCCTCGGAGGTATCCACAGCTGACTTACCGGTATAGTCAAAGTCAGGACTTATTGTTCCCAAGATTGGAATGTCATGGGAAAGTAGCCAGGTCTCCTGTAGGGCCACCACATCAGACGACACACATAAATCCTTAATATTATCAATCGATCGCTTAACCGACTTACAGTTAAAACTAACACATTTAAGGTATTTATTAATTGCTTGTGTACCCATGAGTATCAATGTAATTACTTAACTTTTACTATAGACTCTTGGGGCTTTGTTCTATACATAAAATGCACATAACGCCTAAAAACAATACCATCCGGCCATAACTCATCATTCAGGAAAAAATCAAGTTTACATTTAGAAACATACAGTTTAAACGCATTATACTTCCTAACTGACTTCATATAAATTTTTTTAAGCGACACTACCTCACTTGTTTTGTCTTTTATATAGTTAATAATGTCATCTTCACTAGCGTCGATACTGACATTGGAAATTAACAACGGCACTTTTATATCCGCAGCCCGAAATTTACCTTCAGGCCCAGTAAAAGCCCTTCCCTTCTGACTAGAAATCCTATTTTGTTTGTGTCGTTTATGCTCCACTAACTTCCACTCCGAACCACCTACCACTTGGTCACTACTCACTTCATTCACACGCAAACTCGCACAATGAACTTCCCGCTCCGCCGTTGTCTCCACCGCGGGCCGCGGCGAAGGCGCAGGTGAAGGCAACGCATGTGCCTTACTCGATACCGAGTCACACGACGACGCCACTCGCTGACCGCTAGTAGGGGACATCTTCGCGCAGGTAGCCTGCGGCGCGGGCGGCGGTGTCAAAACCGGTTCCTTAGACGGCGACGATATTTTGCTCGTCATGCACTCGGTCGTCCTCGCACACTGCGCCGCTGTCGTCCCGTCTCGCTCACCAACGTGTCTAGTATGCTCTGTCTCACCATGTTGTGTTGGTAAAACAGAGACGCCACTATAATCGCACTGCTCAGCTGTTGTTGACATGTTTTTTGCCGATCGGCCGTTGAACTTTAAATCAGCTGTTACTTGAGAATACTTTATGGGTACATATTCTAAGCCAATAGGGCCACTATCCAGAGTAATACTATTTTGCAAACATGCTCCTCGCCTTTTATTAACATTTCTTTCTATCGTATAAGTGTCAGTTAACGATGCGTATTTCATGTTTTCTACATCTAACTTAAAGCGATCAAATTGTTCAGTTGTGACAGCTTTTTCTTCTAAGACACTAACCTTATTTTGCAGTTTCGCTACGTCCTTTAGAAGTCGGGTGACATCCACATGATCGAAGGAGACTGGAGGGACCCTGTGTAGTTCCCTCGCCACAAATATCGGGAAAAGATCCGGATTTGATCCTTTTAACAAACAAATCATGTCATCTAGGTCTCGTGACATTTTCTTTTTGCCATCCTTTCTTCGAAGAGGCATCTTCTTCCCACTAGGCACCGACTCAAATAACAAAGTTTTGGCTTTCACTATTTCTTCCGCCGAAAAAGATGAAGTACACAACTGGTGCACACTCTCTTCGTCCATAACGTCCAATACATTGCGCAGAAACGCCAATAACTCGTTAATCACAACATTGCAGCTGTTACATTTCACAGTAATGAGCGACATAGCGCACAACAGTATTTGTGCACAACACACACAACACAGTCCAGTATCAAGACGACAACTTTAAAAACTTGGGAATCGCGACATCGCGTGCGCACCGTGCGCCGGCTAGATACGAACTCGAGTTCCTTATAAGAGAACTAATGAACTCAGGTAATTTCCCATCGCAGTGGCGTGATATTAGAGTAATTCCCATACCAAAGTCGGATGCTGGTTCAAATGCTAACAGTAAACCAAGACCTATCTCGTTGATGTCATGTACATGCAAAATACTTCATGCTATGATTACTAAAAGACTCGAATGGTATGTGGAGAGGAATCAAATTTTGTCGCCAAATACAGTCGGTTTTAGGAGAGGGCAGTCCAGTTATGATTGTCTTACACGTCTAGTAAATCAAATTCAAATAGGATTTTCTAAAAATTTCTCAACTATAGCTTGTTTCCTTGACATAAAAAGTGCATATAATAATATATTAATAGAAAAGTTACTGCAGGTTCTTGATAGCTTGGGTGTTGGTAAAACTATCTGCGAATATTTATGGAACTTCCTCAGTGAACGTCACCTGATAGTTACTGATGAGTCCGCAATCGACATGGTCAGATATGCACGAAATGGCTTGGCCCAGGGTGATCCCATCTCTCCGTTACTATTTAATATAGCCACTTATAAGTTTTGTCGGGATATTGTTGATGTGTCTTCGTGCCAATACGCAGACGACTTCGTTTTGTATTTTACTTGTAAGTATATCACAGAAGGTCGAGACAAAATTCAAAGTGCATTAAATACTTTTACAATTTTATTGGACGAATTAGGATTGGAACTATCTGTCAGTAAATCGAAATATTGTATATTTAGTAGGATTTAGGCAACAGCAAATACAGCTTATCATAAATGATAGTGAACTTGACAATGTATTTAATTATAAATATTTGGGCATTTGGTTAGATAAGACATTACGCTGGGGTAAACAAATCAACGAAATAATAGAAAAAATTCAGAGGCTTCTCAATGTACTTAAAATTCTTACGAGTCCCTCTTGGGGTGTCCATCAGATTCATCTTCGTAGACTCTATATAGCATTGATTAGAAGTAGGCTAGATTATGGGTGCTTCTTATATGACAATAGTGCTAGAACCAATATTTACAAATTAGAAAAAATCCAAAATCAGGCTTTAAGAATAGTAGGGAGTTTTATAAGAAGCACACCGATACATGTTATGGAGTGCGAGCTCTGTGTTCCTCCACTGCATGTTAGGAGAAGATGGTTAGCATTCAAATATTGCCTAAAGTCGTACTCTTTATCCGATAATGTAGTAATAAAACAGCTATCTGAGCTTAGCGCTCTTGGACACACCACATATTGGGCAAATAAAAAGCTTCCTCTACTTGTTAGTGTTTTTGAGGAGGTTAGGGTAGAAAGCATAATTTCATCTCCGATTTTAACTAAAATTGACATGCAGAACATAATAGAGATTAATTTAGACTCAATCAAAAACCCTAAGAAGACTTATCACGTGGATTCAATTAAGGCAGAAACTTTGAGAGAAATATCAAAAAAATATCAAGGCTATTATAAAATTTATACTGATGGGTCTAAGAGCGCTAATGGTAATGGTGCTGCCTATTATGATCCTTTAAATTCGGATACTACAAATACGTGCTTTAAAATAAATAATTATGTGTCAGTTATGTCATTGGAACTTTTTGCAATTTCAGAAGCACTCACTTATATTTTATCCATTGAAAATAATAGAAAAATATTAATTTGTGTAGATAGCAAAAGTGCACTACAACATATAGCTCGATGCGCCTCTGGTTACAGAGGTGCACCGATAGCTTATGAAATTATTTCAAAAATACATGAGCTTTCCAAAAGAGATGTCGATCTGAAGTTGCAATGGGTTCCCTCACATATAGGTATTAAGGGTAATGAGGAGGCAGACCGTTTAGCAAAAGTGGGTATTGTTGGGGGTAGGGAAAAACACATTGGAACTAATTATATAGAAATTTTACCTAGGTATAAAATTAAATGTCATGATGTTTGGAAAGAATATTTTAATGTAAGATCTAAAGAAAAAGGAATATGGTATAGGTCTATAGTCTCGGAGCCTCCTCATATACCGTGGTTCTGTAATACTAGGTTTAGCAGAAAAATTATAGTTCTGCTCACAGACTGAGATCTGGACACATGCCGCTCAATAATTTTGGATTTTTAATGAAAAAAATTGATTCACCTAATTGCGAAGTGTGTGGCACACTGGAAGACGTAATGCATTTATTAGCGGAGTGTGTCAGATTTCAGTCTGCAAGAGAGAATCTAATTAGAGAATTGGAGATAAATATGCACGATGTATCCATGTTCCATCATATTCTGTCGACACGAAGGGATATTGGAGCCCAGATATATCGAAATTAGTTGCTGAACGTCGACTGGCACTTAAAAACTTTAGAGCGAATCCAACTCCAAGGAACCTTAAATTACTTGAAGGAAAAACCCTTAAGGCTAAACAGGCTATTGAAAAAGCGAAATCTAATGATCATAAGAAATTCTGTGAAGATATTGACTACAAAGTCTCAGCTTCAGACATGTGGCGTCGTTTGCGATGGGTGAAGGGTTATCGGAAATCTAATATTCAGTGTTCTCAAGAGTTAAAGAGAGAAATGTTATGTGATCTTGCACCAGATTATGTCCTCTCACTAAAGCCTGTCTTTACATCTAGACATGAGTTGCTCGAATCTGAATTCACGTTACAGGAGCTGAATAGTTGCCTAAAGAAAAAAGATACTGCTCCAGGCGATGACAAGATAACTTACTCCATGATTTTAAATCTACCACTTCTTGGTAAATTGTTTTTACTCAAAATCTATAATAATATAATGAACTCAGGTAATTTCCCATCGCAGTGGCGTGATATTAGAGTAATTCCCATACCTAGACGATTCCCATACATACATAGAGAATTGGAGATAAATATGCACGATGTATCCATGTTCCATCATATTCTGTCGACACCTAACTCCGAAGCTGCTTGTAATTTAATTAAGTTTGTGTTGTTACGATTTACGTAAGAAGGTCCGATAGGACTGGCATGTACGTTTGTATAAAAATAAAAAAAATAAATAAAGAGAAAAAAAAAAAAAAAAAACTAAGTATATTGGGGTCGACTTCCAGTCTAAAGCCTCTAAAAGCCCAATCCAACTACATTGGGGTCGACTTCTTCCAGTTCGTTCGGTTGTATAACGGGCTGGTGTACGCAACTCCACGTCCAAAGCGCGTTTTTTGCCGAAGTCTAACTGGTTATAGGGAGTAACTTAGGCTATTTTTATTTTTTATAAGAATTAGAGTACCTACCAGCGTGCAAAAAAATGTAAAGTTCTTTTACAAAATCCGGTTCTAACAATATAGGCTATGACAAAATAAGTCACGCGGGCGGATGTCGTGGGCAGCAGTATAAGTTGTACTACCAAAGTCCTTTTGTAAGTATTATTAGAAGTTGCCAGAAAATGTAGTAAGCAAGCATTTAAATAGATAATTTAGCAAACGAACAAATATTCTGCTGTCAACATTTCCAAATTAATTAACTAATACTCGTAGTAGCTGACTTGGATTAATTGTGAACACGTCTGTGTGCATATTACATACATAATGTATTCAGTGTACATTTGGCACATTGTATATTTTATCTTAAACAAATACAGTTTCGGAAATTATTCATTCATCTATGCTTGTTTAGATTTAATTTCGACGTGTAAGTAAATAAAGGGGTCAGAGCCCATTGACTGTAGCTAGCTTGTATAAGGTTTATTGATTTTATTCTGGTTGCCTATATTTTTATTTATGTAAGTTAGAGGGATCAAAACTATGTTGTTCTTGTTTCCACTAAGGTATCAAATCCCAAAATATAGAAACAATATATTAAAATACATAATTATTATGTAAGTCTTGTAAATTTTACACAAAACCCCGCAGAGTTCTGAAGGCGTTTTATTCATTCTGAATTGTAACGTAAAATCTTGTAAAACTTACAAAAAGCAATCACATTAGTGTCTACGCTTTCAGCAAAGCTGTGCTGACGGCAAATGTAAACTCTGAACTCTTTGACTCTCTCTCACCTCACTGCAGTACGTCATGTAGTTGTATTATATTTATATGGTTATCTGGTTGTAACATTGAAACTATACCACTAATGTTTAGATAAACGTGATTATAAATGCATGACCTTGTATCAACATCCCCGGTGGCGTTATGAACACAGATAATTTGGAAAGTTTGTAAATACCGAATAATATGAGCGTTTGTTTATTAATCCCTGGAGCTTTAATTCTGCAAAACATTAGGCACTATTCCAATTCCTGAAGAAAGCTGAATTAATAAGCTCTAAGATGTAATTACCAATTTCAAATAAATTTACTGAATCAAATTCTTTACTCGCTGAAAATTTTCTGTTTACTACAAAAAATCAATTACCTTTCCGGCTAATTTGGGAATCGAAATTCAACCTATAAAAGCTTAGCAAACACACTTTATTTTATTTCACTTAAAAAGCTATTTAATGTTTAAAAGCAATCTGTTTCTGCAATCAAGAAACAGATCAACTACGCAGGGATACCGCAATTTTCCTCCGCGGTTAGTAGTTTTTTTCTACCTTTTACGGGCTCGCTGCAGATAATCCAGGAAACAATAGCTGCCACTTTTACCTCAATATATGGCCATTGAACAGGCTGCATACAATAGAGGCTTGGATTAAGGACTTCAGACAAAACACCCTCACATATAACTACTTTTTTCCAAGCCTTTTAACTTTGCCTGACTGATGTGTACGCCGTGTACAGTCACCTGCAAAATTGTATGGATAATTAGTGTCTATTTTCCTGTGAACGTTTATAGTCGATAACTAGTTCACGTTAGGTGGCGTCATTTAGGGGATCGGACTGGGTCAAAATAATATGATTCTGTTTAGTCCGTAAGTTAGATTATCGAAAAATATTGAATACGTGTTTTTTGTTTTATCAAATCAATAAAAAATGACGAAGATAAAACGCGTCAAAGATCTTGGAGTGGGGCTTAAAACGTCACTTGTGTCGTCAAAATGTACTATCATATGACGTCACACGAGTTTTTGAAGCACTGTATCGTCTTCACTTTAAGTTTACGTGAAAAAAGAAAAAATACGTGTCCAATAATTTTTGGAAATAAATCTGACGGACTAATTAGTTTTTTTTTGTCCGATCCCCTATTGCAAGTGACTATATTATACAAGCATAAAAAAGGTTTTTCTTTTTACAGGTTGTGCTGGTGTGGAAACGTACAACAATGTGTGAGACACATCTTTTGTGGCAGGTGTGAAGGTGCTCTAAGTGAACAACTCAAGAGCGCCCAAAAAGAGCTCATTGACTAAAGTACACTCGACAAGAACGTCAGACAAGGTTAAGACGTTCAGTCGTTCATCTCACCTTGTTTGAAATTGCTCAGACGCTAGTACTTAGGTTCATCCGAAAGGAAATTACTAACAATCTGCAAACGGAATAGAAATACCTAATAGAAACGGAAAACATCGTGGGAACGGTTGCGTTCTTTTTCCATGTTACTATGTTATAATGTAAAGTGATTTCTTGGTTTTATTACTGTTTTATAATACTTAATATTACAAAGACGTTATAACAGCGATAAGAATGTCCTAATGCCGCGTTTTCGGCGTTTTACATTACTAAGGAAACAATCACTCACAATCATTATAACTCAGGAATTTTCCATTTCCAACAGAATAAAAAAACTAATTTCTAATTTAGAACGTTTACTTTGGTTTCTATTAAAAACGAAGAAATGTTGAAGTAAACGTAATGCTTTAGAATATTAATTGGTAAATCTTTTCTAAAGATAAAATTATCCATAACTTCTGAACAGCTTAGTGGTTGGTTAAAATTATAAACTTTGATTACAATAAAACAAGAACCGACCTTCGAATGTTATTTCAGGGAAGTATTTTCAGGTCTTGAACCTTTCTGATACCTATTATTCTTCCTTTGGGCAAAAACTATTATGATTCTATAGCCAGATTTAGGAAAATTCTTTTAAGTTTTTATTAATCGAATTCGCTTGTCTTTACCTTTTTTTTTTTTTTTTTTGGTGGGTGGAAAATCATCGAATGACCCCCCCCGCTCTTGGGCAGAGCGAAGGGGAGTGTCAGACTTCTACTGACTAAAAACCGAACCCATGTTCCTTCTTTGCCCTTGCGCCGAGGCCACGTAATCTAGTACAAAATACCGCGGCCCCGACGGGGCTTGTCTTTACCTCAAAGTTCTTATTTTCAGATCTATTTATATGTCCTTATTTGAATATGGCTTGACTTGAAGAAAACATTATAATTTTAATAATACGTCTTACGTTCTCTAAAAAACTTACGTTTAAAAAGTCCTAATTAAACTTTCTCTTTACAATATTTACACGACTCTTTTAAGTAATTTAACTTCATAATTTATTTTACAAAAAAGATACTTTATTAAGTAAATATTAGTCAGTTGAAATCTATTTCTTAAAAGAATAGAATAAAGTACCTACTACCTACCTTATTGTAAAAGCATTGACCTTTTCAAAACTAAGTTCAGTGCCTTGAGCTTTATGAAGGTATATAATCACCTCTAATATTATAGCCTGATTTAAAGGCACGGCTGGTTTGAATGACGTAGCCACTTAGCCACGAGATAATACAGCTTCTCATTGCCATGACGTCAATCAACCATATTGTTCAGTATTCGGCCTAGAGGTACCCCTCTCTTAATGATTCCTTTGTATATGATCCAAGCAGATGTATGTTGGAGTTAATCCTGCTTAAATTACTTCCAATTCCTGCTCATAAATATTAATTACACATCGCAATAATTTATCATGTTGCTCGCTCGATTAGGATATGAATCAGATTAGAGATACCTTATTCGTACATTTGGAAGCTACGGAATTATGAATGTATCTGATTGTTGCCGCGTTTTGTTACAACTCGTTATAATGATAACGTATAAAATAACATGTTATAAAAATATATTCAATAGTCTATAACATGATAATTATTTATAGCGGAATTGCACATCACTAAATGTAAACAGGATATGTATTTTTGTTGTGTATTTGTTTTGTGTTTGTTATTTTTGCCTTTTATAATCCAAAGGAGACTTTTGTAACTAACTGAACAAGAAACAAATAACATAGCATCACGGTTCTAATCCCCATTGCAGTGTTAAATAAATAGGGGGCAAGCCTATTGCCATCAACCGGGCTCAAATTCAAACTCCTTGGTTGCTACTGAGAAATTCCTGATGAAAAAACCGAATACCTATAGGTATACCTAACATTTTGCCCATAAACCCAAGAAAATGCTATTCAAGAAGATAATAAATATTGCTCGACTTGGCGGGAGCACTGCTGTGCCCCCAGATATGCCAATATGAAAAACGCCACGGAAATGCGCCATTTGTGGCATCTCACAATGGTGCAATAACTTTGTTGTCCACATTCATTCCGTTGTCGTCGTCATATGACGTCGGTTAGCCGCAGCGTCCGTGCTCAGACCCCTGAGCATTGTCCCTGTGTACACTCACGTCCGCTAATGTCACCCACGTTCGACCAATGTCGCCTACTGTCACCCAGCGTCCATGAGACACCTAATTTCCGTGCCGATCGTAACTGCACGTCTACATTTCACCGAACTATGTATCTCTGCATAGGAATTTTGAACAAGTATGTCTGCACTGTGGAACAAATTGTGGATAAGCATGGAACATTCTGAAGTTCCGCTCAGACGTCCCAAAGGGGATCGGAGTAAATGATGCCTTAAATGCATTTCGAAGTTTCTACCCTCAATACGACCATTTTAATTTGCGGTTCGTGTTTGCAAATGTCATTGAACTACTGAAACTTTTGCCCGAAAATAAGTTCGTCGAATACTTCGTCAGGCTGTTCTGAAATGAACTTTCATTATTCTTATTTGTTTAGGATTTTTTTTCTGTTTGTGTCAGCTTCGTCGTAAGACTTTTTGAAACAATTCATTTCTGGAAGAGGGAAATTAATTTAAATTAAGGCTGCTACAGTTTTGTTACACCCAGAAAATACTGTATCTAATCACCGTATTTGTTTGAGAGTTCCTGATCGTCGTTTGATATTATAAATTTTAATAAGGGAGCATAAGCCTTTAATGTTCCTACTGCTGGGACACAGGCCAGGCTCTATGAGAGATTTAAATAAAGTATAATGCACCACGCGAATCCAGTGCGTGTTGGTAGATGTCATAATAATTATGTCTTCAATTTACGGTTCTTATAGAATAAGCCTGTATCCTCATGATGTTTTTCTTCACGGTTTTGAGAGCAGTGGTGATCACATAAATTACACAAAGTGATGCACCTGCCTGGGTTACAATCCACGACTTACTGCTCATAAGTGAACACTAGTGACCAGCCACCACAAGAGAGCATCATAAATCATTGAATTGAAGTAGTCCATTAGTGTAGGTACTGTATAATTCCCCAAACACCAACCTACATTTGGTGGTTGAAACATTATTTGCTTGCAGTCAAAGCGCACTAAATTCCCAACAATACTTAGTTTATTTCTAAATTATGTTCATTTGTTACCAAAATAACTAATCGTATTAAACAAGCTACTTACTTAAAACGTTTTCAAGTATAGCTCTTCATAAATAATTCATTGGCACTAGAGACCTTACTTAGACAAGTTTGTATAGGAAGGAAAGGGTCACGGAGGATCCTTTCCGTCGATTGCCATAATTTGCCAGTCGTTAATTCATTCAACCTTGCTTGGTACACATTACTTGTGTTTATATACCACATTCCTCTTCATAGGAAAAAGTGCTTAGGTCGTTTTTGGGCTGAGTACCACTGAATTTATCTTACCCTTTATAAATTACTAGGTTTTTTTTTTCAGATGTTACCAGGCACATAATTATTATCAGTGGTAGTCGTTGAATGCCACGAAAGAAGAACTCCATCATGGAGGATTAATATTAACTTTGGTAAATAAAAAGTCGAATAAATCAATCAATTGATCAATGCTCATAACAACCAACTATGTGTGTTGTTGTGTGTGTTCATCATCTGCCTGGCCTTTCCCAGCTATGTTGGGTACGCTTCCAGTCAAATCGGATACAGCTGAATATCAGTGTTTTACTTGGTGGGACTGCCTGTCTTACCTCTATAAGACCACAACCCAGTTGATACTGGGTAATACGATACCCCTTGCTAAGATTGGTTGTCAGACTTACAGCATCAGCAACAGCAGCAGATTAAAAAATAATAATATGTCATTCCAGATTTATCACTGACTGCAGGTCGTGCTTTAAAACCATTTATTCACACGTTCAGTGATTTATTTTGAAATAAGGTCCCCGTCATAAATAACGAAATTAAATGATTTACTATGTTTCAGTGGCGACGTTTTTCTTTTATAGTTTAGTTGTAAATTAAACATACTTCAAAGCCACACGTCTTTTTTGCCGACTGCCAGGTTGGTGTACCTAGTGGTCGGGCAAAGTGTTATCCGGTTTTTCTATCAGGATTTTCTTAGTAAGCTACGGAGTCTGGAGTGCCCAGTTGATAGCTATATAGGCTCGCTCGTTGAGACTGAAACCTAACTGGCAGAATGGGTTGTACTACTAGGTACAGTTCTGCCTAATCCTTCGGGAATTACAGGCGTGATACTGCATGAACTGATTTTCGCTATGTTTTTGCGTGTATAAATTTTGTCATAAATAAAGTAAATTGCTAACCCTCAGAGTTCACGTAGGAATTCAAGAAGTTTTCATGACCCTTAGAGATTTCAATTTTACGTATACATTACAATTTGTTGTTAGGTAGTTTAAATAACTTATTTTGTCTCTATTTACACGCGGGCCTGAAACCCCAACTTTCATGAACAGGCATAATTATAACAATATACGTTAGGATATTTGCGCATGTTCATAAGTGTAATTAGGTCAGAACAGCTGTAAATTGCGCGTGTTTACTCCCCAGGGGGTAAGCAGACCTCCAACTATTTCAGCGTTTCAGGTGCCATAATAAATTCTAACTTTGTTGGAAATAAATACGTTGAGCGCACGAATGCTACACAAGGTTGATTAATTTTCACGAATTTGAGCCAAAACGTGTTTTGTTTTTATTATGAACTAGCTTTTGTCAGCGGCTTCGCCCGCGTGAAAATGACGATTTTCCAAACAAACTTTCATCCCCTATTTAACTCCCTTAGGGGTTGAATTTCGAAAAACCGTTCCTTATTCCTTGTCTACGTTTTAAAGGGAACCTCTGTTCAAAATTTCAGCTTTCTAGGTCCAAGGGTTTGGGCTGGGCGTTGATGAGTCAGTCAGACAGTCAGGACTTCTCTTTTTATTTATTTAATATAGATTTAGTTTCTCTTTTCCCAAGGGTCATATTATTAGTTGAATGGTTAAATGCATTCACTTTAGTTATTCAAACAATATATGTATTTTTAGTCTTCAGTAATATTCATCATGAGTAACGATACCTCTTTACGGTCTCCAAAGAGTTATGCTCCAAGAAATGTAGCGTAGTGAGGTTTCCGGGCTGGTATTTCAAGGGAATATGGTCCTTCCATACATGGATGGTTTTATATAGGTTAGTAACAGTAGGTAATAAAAACACAGTTTATTGGTTTCAATCAAGACAGATGATATTCCTACTGCTGGAGTCCTGAACATAAATTACAGGACTGTTTACGAAGAAAAGAAGAAATCTCATTCCGGTTGTTTTTCTCATGTTACCAACGCAACCGGGATAAAAACTTACTGAAACTTATACCCCGCTATATTTTATTGTAGTTAGATTACAAACTGAAGCTGGCTTAGTGTTTGTCTTGCAACTTTTTTGATCTAAGTTCCTGAATTATACTGATCTGGGCCAAGTGAGTTTTTTGTTTGAGACGATGAAACGTGAACTTGTTCCCAATATTTATGCTATGTCAGTGCGGAGTATTTTGGAAAACTTGAATTGGAAAAATGTAGCGAAATAATAAAAGGGTTTTTATAAACTATCTAAGTTTGGAGTTTTATGTATAACTTAACTAACATCTGGGGTGGACGTTGCTTGTAAAAGGAGCTGTCAACCCAAAGAGCAAATAATTTATGTCCTGAAACAGTAGGACATCGGGTGCGCTGGACCACATAATTCCCAACAAATAATTCTCGCGGTCTACCACTGGTGAACCATCGCGAAGAAGATAGATGAAATGGGCAAGAACTCAAGAAAAAATATAAAAAATAAAAACTTTTTTACAAAAAATAAAACCGACTTCGACAAAAATAAAACACAAAAAAGTGAAAAATAAAAATCAGCTTCAGAAGTCGGTGACTTTTGTTTGTTTGATTTCATGTTTTTGCCACCGACTTCAGAAGCTGATTTTTATTTTTCACTTTTTTGTGTTTTATTTTTGTCGAAGTCGGTTTTATTTTTTGTAAAAAAGTTTTTATTTTTCACTTTTTAGTGGTTCACATGTGCTTACCCCATCACAACGTACCGGTGTGATGTTATGTTATGAACTGGTGTAAACAATAGACAGACATGAGATTTCAGCAATCCCAGTCCATTTGCTATCATTTATTGAGGAGTTCCGTTGTCTATCTCCGAAGTTCTTCATCAGAATATGTTCACCAAATAGTTTTTATAACCTTTGTAGTGAGTACAGGCGTGATATTATGTTGTGTGATGGCGTAAACAATGCTTAGATATGCTTTAGCAACAATCGCGGTTAATCTGCTGTTATTTATTGAAGAGTTCCCCCGATTTCTACAAGATCCCATCATCAGATATTAAAATGGTGACAATGGGACCACACGGGAAGCACCAGCTTTCAAATGAAAAAAGAATCATGAAATCGCAAGTTATGAGCTAACAAACATAAAAAAAAAAATACAGTCGAATTGATAACCTCCTCCTTTTTTTTTGAAGTCGGTTAAAACGCCGTGGCCCAGCAATGTTACTACTAGACCATACTGTTCAGTATAGTCTATAGTGTTTTAGTTTACCTGCCAACTACTATTTAGTGGATATAATTATTCTCGTCCATTAGCGAATAACACATAAATAATGCGTGACCTAATGAATGCGCATTTGACTCAATGGGTGCAATTAGAAATGGCACAAATATCTAGTAATTAGTGTTGTACATTGAATTTTGCTGGTATATTCTGAACTTGAATTTGTGATTTATATTTCAAAAACCATTTTGCGTATGTAGTTCGTCAAAATGGTTGCATCAATCAGGTTATACTGTACAGTCCGCAGCACAATTTTCGGCTACTGCTTGATTTCATATTAAGTAACGCAACTAATATTTTTCACGTGACTGTATATATATTGTTTTAGTATCTTTATACAAAAGGTACCAATAGAAAGGGCGTTTTATAATGAAAAATAACGTAGAAACCTTAGAGACCACAAAATATTAATACCTTCATACGTATGAACAGTCTAATAGATCATAACAAATTCAAAAGGATTAATTTTACTTCGCGCTATATTTCATGAGCCCATATTAAAAGGTACAATCTTGGTAACAATTCAGTCTCATAAATCATGTATAACCCTCATCGCCTCAAGTGCTCAAATTCTTATATAACGCGACGTTTTAATCTGGGAATAAAACCTATTGAGATGTTCCCACGTACCTTATCGTACCTGCTCACAATAGTCCCTAAAATACCCGTAAAATACGTTATAGGGAACAAATTTTCACCCACTTTAAAGGGACCATCAGACTAACTGAGGTCTAAACATGAAACTCAACAATTTCATTTTCGACCGCGAATTGTAAGCATTGAAAAGTTGCATTGAAAAGCCTCCCACTAGTTGGGCCGATGACCTGTCGAAGGTTACAGGGATCTGTTGGATGCATGATTGGAGGAGGTTTATATCCATCAGTGGACTGGACGTCTTTTGGCTGAAATGATGATGATGTCTTATTTTACCCACACGCGTTTCATGATTTTATGAAAAACGTATGGCTATACATTGCACAGCTTTATTCACGGTTTCTATTATTCCATTCAAACGTATTTTTCTAAAAATAACTAATATTTTGTACTGTGTACACGATTTGCCTCGTCAAAGTATCGGAATACAAATCGAATGCTCGCTATTTCTCGCGACGCGCCGTGCAACGTAGTTTGAAAATATTAGTGTAATAGGTATTCTTTGAGAATTCATACCGGCTCGCAGTTGAGGCACTGAGGTAAAAGCGACTAGGTTATTTTATGATTGAGATATCAATCTATATGTCTGTCACACTCCGTTTCAGAATAACTTTCGGGAAAGAGTTTTGTTGCTTTTAGAATATGTGTGTATATTTACTTTGTCACAGACATTATTACATTATAAAATGTAACCGTAATCGGTTACATTTTACAATAAAATAGTTTTTCAAATTATGAATAGTGTTATTATTTAAAAAAAAACTGTAAAAAACCTAAGGGCTCATTTACAGAATACATTGCCATTGTTTGTGTTTGGAATTTGGAAACGGAAAAAAACTCCGTAAATGAGCACTAATGGTCCTACCAACTTCTTCAAGTACCTACAGAAAATTCGACTTCTACATTTGAGCCTGCAACAAAGCGTACATCAACATTCACACAATCATCTTTATACTCTGTCTTCATATAGAATGGTACTCACTGGTGGTCCACAGTGAGAGCCCGCCGGGGCGGAGCGACCAACGCTACGGGCCACGCTGCCTGCACCAGCGACTCCCTCACGAACTGCTCCCACGAAGGTGAAGTTCCTGCAACAATGGAACAGTTGGTTATTAAGAGTTAGGTAAACAGAACAATGAACACAAGCACATTTTAGTACAGTTTTAAAGGCAACTCATCATCTGCCTAGCATTTACCCAACTATGTTGGGGTCGGCTTCCAGTCTAACCGGATGCAGCTGAATTTAACATGACCCAGTTAATACTAAGTAAAACGATACCCTTTTGAAGATAAAGTGGCAAAGGTGATGTACCGATATGATCTTGTTTACGGAGTGCACAATGGCCAAATATTGCACAAGATAGTGAAGATTGTTAAGTTTGGAGGAGAAAGGGGTTTAGGTTAGGGAGAAAGGTTTTAGGCCAGCGGTGGGACACATGACAGGCTAGAGAAAAAAGTAATTTACTTAAGTATCAGATAGGCATTAGGTACTGTGAGGACGACTGTGAGCTTTCTAGGTATGAATTCAATTTCCTTATGTTTTGCAACTACGCTCTTGCTTGGCTGATTAACCCCTCGACTCTTTCGTATTCCTAGCTACTTGCTTGCTGTGTGCAGTGAATATATTATGTGGAGTGAAGAAAAACGGGATGTATGCAACCCTTATTAAAACACGTACTCCCAGGAAATTGGCTTGAACTCTTGGCGTAACTAAGTTAGCAATAAAAACATACAAGTTGCTTCTTACATAACTTTGAGTATGTTTCGCATGTTGTGCGCTTCTCCTCCTAAAGTTTTAAAGCAATCGAGGAAGTTTAGTAAACACGAATTTTCAAGGACCGCATAAAATATAAGAACTTGAAATTGAATTCTCCAATTGTTTTTGTAGTAATAAATTACCTTTTAAAGGATTGCAAGGGTTTTAAGTGTGTCTTACTGGAAAAGAATGATCTAATTTCAAACCCATTCTGCGGTCATTTAAGTTTTTCTATCGCTCTTTCTATACTCATACTTTTTTAATCCAGGTTAGATATAAGGAACTTCTAACATAAGAGAGATTGATTGTCCATCAAGCACATCTAAAAATGACTGTAAGTATCTATAACGATATATTTTCCATCTGATTAGAAGTTCTCATGGTCAAACAACATACTTATAACTATATTAAGCTTACTCTTATAAAACAAACAAAACAAATGTGGGTAAATCGATCAATTCTTTCGAAACGAAAAGCTTTGTCATGCTCATAATGACATTGTAAATTGCATTTTAACATTATTAGTACCTATAACGTTTCTAATAGTTTAATTGATAGCTGCCTTCCATTAACGGGCACTTTAGCCATTATTCAAATTACCCGATAGGTACCGTAATAATGAGAACCGACCAAATGCTCCTACTAAACCGTGGAATCGATACGCTATTGATGATAACGATCAATGATTGATAGCTGTTTGACTTTGTAAGTACATATTTGCTTAAATTGTAACAATACGTATCTAAGCTGTTATAGGCGTACTAGTAGGTACCTACTCATTTTTATCTTATAATGGAATTTAGAAAGAATGAAAAGTTAGTATTTATTTGTTGCGCACAGGACAAATAACACAAAAGATGGTCAAATTAACAATAAAACCAAATTACATATTTTTTTCTGTATGTGTATTTGCCATTCACTTCCAACAAAAGCGCACGAAACTATTTGAACTACGACACAAAAAGTCCACAAAATTCCTCTGCATGTTGCCGTTCAAAACTATTTGATACCGACATTGAAGTGGCACTGGTGGCACACGACACGAGTCAGACGACAAACTCGATCCTTGACCTAGCCGAAGCCGACACGACTCGTGTTCAGGAACCGCGCATCCAATTTTACCATTAATTGAGTTTTCGGCTTTTAAAGCCAATAGACACAAAGTGCGCCAGTCAATTTTAGACCTAACTGTCCTAACACTAGTGAATGTGACTAGTTCCCTTTGTGGAAAGCAGACGAACCAATTTGTAAGGCCTTACAATAGACAGGAAATTTCATTCACTCTTCTTTTGTTATTTCATTGTTTATGTTCATTAGGTTCGTTCAGACCAGCGAGCTGAACGAAAGAGGGGTATTAATCGTTCACGGTGTTAGCTCGGTAGTAGTAAATTTTCATTTTGTTCAGTTATAAAATATTGCGTTCCGTGTGCGCGCTCTAGGTAGGTGTTGTTGTTCGCGCGATGCTTTTGTTTCAGCGATATATGGAAATGGCTTAGTATATTTGAAATTAATAGAGATAGTAGATTCATTGAGATAGTAAGTGATTGTTGGGCTTTTGTGCTTGTTTAGTTATTTATAGTGTTAATTTTAAAAGCTCAATCGTTTTTTGTTTGGTGAGGAGCTCGTGGCTAAGTAACAACAGCCGCTCGGGTTGATCTTTAGGTTAAGCCGAGCATGTCTAGGTTGGTTCGTGGTTGGATGACAATACGCTACACACCGAATAGGGGATCGGACAAAAAAAAACTAATTAGTCCGTTAGATTGATTTCCAAAAAATATCGTTTAGTCCACTCTCGGCCCCTCGACCCCTAAAAAAAGATTTGTCTATTTGTTTCCTCTCAACCCCTAAACGTAGTCCACACTCGACCCCCAGGGGGTGAGTCTGAATTTTCATACAAAGGACAACATACCTCGTCCACTTTCAACCCCTAGTTCGGTAAGTACCTAAAATTAATATTTTGGTACAGTGAGGTACAAACTAAAGGCAACATTCAGAAATTGTTTTGTCTTAATCTTAGTCAGAAGGAGGTAAACGTTTTTATTTACAACATTTAAAAACTACTATTTACAGAACTAAGATAATAATAAAATATATATACAAGTATCAAAAAGGGGAAGTAATTACAGGGCGTCAAAAAATTCGTCCACACCGCTGTCAACAGGAAAAGTGCCCAGAAGGCTGGCAGCATTGCCACGTTGGATGGCAATGCTGATTCTTTGCCCAAAAAATATTCCAGCCCTCCGGTCACGTGAAGAGTCGACCAAGCGCTTGGAAATTTCCTGATAAATTAAGTGGGCACTCGGACCCCATGGTCCCAGTGTTTCAACCCCAAACGGCTCAAACACATAACTACCAATTAAGTTATTGTATTTGCGCCGTTTGAGGTTTTCAGCACCAGCAGCAGCCGCCCCAGCACAGCTCACCGTGCTAGGAAGATGGGATGGCGCAAGGGTGTCGACACAAGTTGCATCCCACACCAAAGGCCTACCCAACTTCCAAGGCATTATGGTCATACCATCTGGTCTCTTCCCATCGACGCGTGCCAACCCATTGGGTTCCAAAATAGCTGGCACACCGGCGGTAGCCAGAGCACGTCGGATAAGATCATTAATGCTGGCGTGTCGCGCAATCCGACCTGCGCTCTTACTGCAAGAAAGGCCATGGTGTCCGAGACCGTCGACTGCTTCACCACATTGACAGCGATGTGGAGCCCCACATGGAGCACCCAATCGCAAACAAGTAGCGAGCCGGAAGGTAGTGTCACCTAACATAGTGCCTATATTAGGTGACGGTAGTGCTTGAAGCCAAAGGCCCGACTCCCACTCACCCACAGCCAGTAGGCGGGCACGCTCAGCAGTATTGGTAGACGTATTAATAAGGTTATTCCGTACCAACCTGCAGAGCGGCTCATCCCACTGTCTCTGGGAAAATGGGTTCTCGGGCCGATCCGTGTTCGGGCAAGCCATTCTCCAGGCGCTCTCTGCATCGGACAAGCACGGCACTTCCGAGTCAACCAGGGAGAGGGTTAAAATTTTCCTGGTTAGCTTTTCAGTGCTGTGGACAGACGACAGGAACGCCGGTAAGCTTACACTAGAAATTTTGCGGACGCCGAGGCCACCAAAACGGATTGGAAGGGTGGCTTGCTGCCACGCTCGGTCGTCCAGGGCCACATTAAGAATGGATGTAAGTGTGTCGTGGATAATTTGGTCAATTTTGTCCAAAAGTTGTGGTTTCGTCCACAGAGGTGAAGAACGAAGAAAATACATAAAATTTGGACCAAAACAACAGTATCTGATAAGGGTGAAAGCCGAATGTAGGTTAATTTTGGAGAGTCTATCTGAAATATCATGAAAATGTTTAATTTTGTCATCGATGAAAAATGAGAAACTTTCTTCTAAAATAGGGGAACCTAGGAGGTACAAGGAACTTTTTTCTAAAATTTTGATTTGAGGGGCTATTGAGTTAAATTTTTCTATTGTCGATTGTCTGTCGGTAATGTCAGGGAGATAAATTTCGCATTTAGACGGGTTAAGGTCCAGGCCAATAGATTTAAATTGTTGTTTGAGGTGTTGTAAGTCATTCAAAACGGTGTCGATATCACCTCCTAGCGTTCCATCATCTAAATACCATACGTTGAATTTGGAATTTAGTTGTTGAAGGAGGTTAATGTTTTTCGAGCGTGTGTGTCCATTTCTTTGGCATGCCCTGCACCCCAAACGACTAGACGGTTTTTAATATATGAGGTGTCGTTGAATTCGTCAGAATTGTAGTGACATAGGCTTTATAAATTTTGAAAACGTTATATTATTTTACGTTTGCTCGAAATTGGGTGTCGGAAAATAGCTTTTTCTCGAAATATTAACATTTAAAACGAAATTCTAATCAAGACATGACCTAAAACAAAGTCAGATTTATAATTATTCATTGAAATAATATGCGTTTATCTATAAATAAGACGTGTCCAGGACTTGTAAAAGTACGTATTTTCGGCAAATCGCTCAAAGTTTGTGACAACGCTCTTAACTGTGGATTTTTTTATTACCGCAAATCCAAAAACCACGCGTGTGAGATACATTGCATGTTGAACCTAATCGTAGTGTGATAAGAACCAGTTTTCGAGAAAGTGTATTGAAAAATTATATTGAGGGTATTTTAGCTAAATAGTATGCAAATAGAGGGTATACTGATGATTTATCATCGTAACTGTACTTTGGGGGTCGAGCGCAAACTCAAACTTGGCTGGAAAATAAAATCCACTTTTGACCCCCAGGGGTCGAGTATGAACTATAGTTAGGGGTCCAGTGGACACATTATTTATTAGGGGTCGAGGGGTCGAGAGTGGACTAAACGAAAAATATTAACCACGTATTTTTTCTTTTTTCACGTAAACAAAAAATGAAGACGGTACAGTGCTTCGAAAACTCGTGTGACGTCATATGATAGTACATTTTGTACCTTCAAGTGACGTTTCAAGCCCCACTCCATGATTTTTGACGCGCTTTATCATCGTCATTTTTTATTGTTTTTATAAAACAAAAAACACGTATCCAATATTTTTCGATAATCTAACTGACGGACTATACAGAATCATATTTTTTTGAGTCAGTCCGATCCCCTATTGTCTCCGTGTATCGGAAACCGCCTTAAGCCGTTGGTCCCTGCTGTCATTTGTACATCTTTGACAGTCGTTACACGTCGCCTGAAAGTTTGACAACAAGTAAAATACTGGTAAAATCTGAATCCAGTAAGACTGGCAGCCAATATAATTGGGAAAAGGCTAGGCAGATGATGAATTCTTTTTTGTTGTTTGGGCAGAATGTTATTATTATTTAGACAAGTGACAATAGTCTAGTCAAGTGACAGTAGTCCAGTCAGTAATGAATCGACTGACCAAGGTGCCCGCGCCAAATGTAGAAATACCCATTCATTGATACTAGTGAATAGCCTTTCATGTCCCCAACTGAAACGCAAACAATCGATGCGACTAGTCGAAATTCTCAAAACCTAAACGATTTAATTTTCTATTCAGCCGTTTAAAATTGATATGCAAATGAAATAAAAACAGAATCTAAAGTCTCGTTTTCACAACGCCGTATTATTTTACTGTCCAAAAGTTAACAATTGGAAATCGTAACGACCTTTCAATAAACCTTTTTCAATTAGAACTTTTGTGCTAACTAGTAATACTACAGTTTTTAGTCTACAATTATTGAATTCGAAACGAGTAATAAATAGGTATTCGATATTGAAAATGTAAAAACTCAAATGGAACTCCATTTGAGTTCTAAGCTTGATTGCACAACTGTACAGGACCCCTAGCAAGGCGCGGTGATGGTGGTAGGTAGGACACCAGGGCCCCGAGACTGCTAATCAATAGTGTCAGAATGGTCAATCATTGATCTCTTATTTGTTGATTTTGACAAGTTTGGTGCTGTTAAATCAACAATTATGAGACCAATGATTGACCATTCTGACACTATTGAATAGCATACTCGGGGCCCAGATGTCCGGGCTGCGGGTTGTTCGAAAGAGATACCACGGCCCCGGAACACAAAGAGCTAAGAAGGAACATGAGTAGTTTTTTATCAGTAGAAGTCTGACACTCCCTTGCGTTCCGCCTAGAGTGGGAGAGGTCATATAAGGAGTTCCCACCGACCAAAAAAAAGCTCACCTTTCTGCCACAAAAACAACAGGGGAAAGTGAATTGGAAATTACGTTTCCCTACTTCTCCGTTATTCTTCTCTGGAACTTCATCATCTGCCTAGCCTTTTCACAACTATATTGGGGTCGGCTTCCAGTCTAACCGGATGCAGCTGAATACCAGTATTTTACATGGAGCGACTGCCTATCTGACCCCCACAACCCAGTTAATACTAGGTAATACGATACCCTTTGGTAAGACTGGATGTCAGAATTTCAGGTCACTGACTACCTGTAACGACTGGCAAAGATCTATATATGGCAGCCGGGACCAACAGCTTAACGTGCTTTCCGAGACACGGAGGAAACTCGGTATGTCGGGCGGTCACCCATCCACAGACCGACCTAGGCAAGCACAGCTTTACCTAAAGATCGACCCGAGTGGCAGTTCTTATTAAGCCACGAGCTCCTCCTTCTCTGGAACTTCATCGAGGTTAATTATCTCGGCACTTATCTGGTGGCCGCCATTGTTGATTCTGGCTTTCATGAGTTGCAATGTGGCGTGGAATAGTGTGGCGGGCTAACCCCATGGGGCAACGCGTGGGCTTACGTATGTATGAGGACTACAATGTGCAAAATACACTTCAATTAATGTTAGTTTAGGATAGGACAAGCGACCTACACTACTCTAGTTTAGTTCCCAAGTAGCACGTTAGTGTATTTTGGAACTTATTCTGCAACTGTAGGTAGCATTTAAGTGATGCAAGAGTGTACGGTATTACTTATAGATGCAAACAGCGCTCGAATTTGCATATGAGTAACTCTTATCACTAACAGTTGCTTTTGAGTGATTTTTGTTCCTGCTTTATAACTTATGGTGGCACTAGGCCGAATTTATTAGTTATAGACGCTTAAAGGTTTCAATTTTCAATCTTTTAGAACTCAAAGAAGCTTAAGACATCTTAAAATCTCCCATTAAGAACCGTACCTTAATAGGTGGTAATTTTTCCTTATTTGGCACCTTTAGTACTAAATAAGTAGTATATATAAGTTACTTATCACCTGTAGTGGCTCAAGAGTTATTATTGCAGCTCATTTGGAACCTAGTGTAATTTGCCTTTGTAAGGTCTAATATACTCTAATATGCCACTGTAACGCGTAGATCGATTCCAAAAGATGGTTCTTGAAAACCTTAAGCAACAATTTTCTCTCATTTAGAACCAATTAAGATCTTACAGTTCTAACACTATCGCAGGTTCCGTACATATTAATAAATTTAAATAGAGTATGATTTGTATTTATGTAAATTTCCTACATTTTAGGTACTTAATTGAATAGTTTATGAAACAGTTATGAAATCACTAGTTCACTTTGTATTTTTTTAATCTACTTACGTTATACACGGTGTAAATCACAGATTGGTAGGCAAGGCATGATCAGCTACCCTTCTGAATGTCTCTTGTATAAAATGAAAAATGAAAATTTGCAAACTATCAGTAGGAAATCAGGCATCGAAATAAAAGTCGAGGATTCCAGCCAACATTTACAATTAAATTAAATTTTACTTTATTTACCGTCCTAAATGGGTTTTGTACCCGTCTTGAGGATCCCCAATTCAACGCAAAGGCAACGAGACCTGTTAAGTGAAAATAATCACTACTTGGTACTAATAAGAGATTTTTGGACCTAGGAGCTCTATTATGGTAACAAATGAGTGTAAAAATGACCTGCAAGTTCTATTTCAAATCGCCATTTTTAAAAATGGAGTCCTTGAAAAGTATCTTGTTGAATGGTATTTTATTACAATAACATACAATAAAATGAGTTTTGATAACTGTTTCTGATGTAGTTTGACATTATACTTTTTGTTAAACCATAATGTTAGGTTTTTAACAACCAAATTTTTATGAAGTATTATCTTATTTATTTGATCACCGCATATTTTTTGCTAATTCTTGATTAGATCGAAGGCGCATCAAAATTTACTTAGTAAATATACCATGGTTTCACAATAAAAAACCATTTGCAAGGGCTCATGATGGTTATCCTGCGTTAAACACATAATTTTTGAATACTCGCAAAATAGTTCACAAATAAAAGCTGCCATAACACAAAGCCGTTGTTGTTTATCTCCACCGAAAATAAGAACTTGTTAGGATCTTATTTGTCACTCAACGAATGAACTGTATCGCTTTATCGTTCAATCATTCATTTACGGCGCGCAATTTGCACCGTTAGTTCCTAGTGCCACTCAGGATAACAATTCGATCTCTTATGCATCGCTTTTGCATCTATAAATAAGTTGCAATTTTTCTCCCTTTGGTAACATACAGGTTGCTTATCGGTTCTAACCACCTTTATAGAACTTAATCACGGTGGATTTTATTACTAAAGTTTCCAAAAATATTCTATATGCAAGCCTTTTGTCACAAAATGTGTTACTTGGGTTTAGTTACAATGCTTATTTAGGATTGTTAGCCGACTCAAAAGGCAATAAAGATTCCGTTATCAAAACATAGCAACAAAATGCGCACAGACCAAATATTGGAACTGGCTAAGAGCTGAGCCAGCCAATCAGTGCCGCCCATTAAACAATTTTCTATCGATAATGGCTGGGGTTATTAAATGTGTGTGTGCAGTACTGAAACAACAAACTGTGTGTTTACACAGATATAATAAAGTAGAAAAGCTAGTTGTTCAGAATTGTTTTGGAGATTAAGTTAAACTAATACAAAATAATGAATTCATGTTATATATTTGCCTGTGAAAATATTACAAAATCAGTCTATAACGTTCCCACTATGGACACAGTCACACAGACCTGCTGTACGTGAGAAAGAGAGGCCTTATTTCTGGGTCGGGCTAAGTGTTATTGGGTTTTCCTTCAAGAAGTTCTCAGAGCAGTCTCGGAGCCTGGATTTGTGCCCAGTTGATGGCAATAGGGTCGCTCCCTATTATAAAGCCCTATTACGAAATGTGGGTTTGGAGAAATTCCTAGTGTGAGGAAACGTTTAAAAAAAAAAACTATCACACAAAACCACCTATCGAAGGAAAACCTTGCGAATTTCGCTAACTCAACACTCTGTCATACAAAGAAACCCGATAAAGCCAGCTTGCCATATCTATCTTTCCCTACGTCTGTGGCTTGAACAAAGAATGTAGTTTGCACTACGTGGCTTAGATAAACGAACTGTTGGAAAATACCAGAATTCTCAATAAAATGGCGCGTATGCTATGCGGTATTTTTTTATCCGATGTGTTCAGTTATTATTTTTTCCTGGAACGGTGGTTTTTATTTTATAGCGCTATACAATTTTCTCTAAAACACCTATTGTAAATTGTATTGAAAAAATATGACTTCATATCATCTCTTTATAAACACGTCTCTCTCACACATACAAACCTTTAAATTCAAACAATTTTTATTCCCGGAAAACTATGCTATTTGATTAAAATATTGACTATATTTATTTATTTTAACTGCATGCACAATAGTGGTACAAAGGCGTACTATATGCCACAAGGCATTTTCTACCAGTCAGCTTTCGGGCTAAATAGGACCACTTTGTGATAGGGTACAAATAATATCTTAAATAAGTTCTTCTCTTACTTTCGCACTTTTTGGGTTTACGCCCTGTATGAAAATAGGGCAAAATATATCAATAGACTAACGTTAATATATCCTTCGATATTTTGTCGCCACAGTACCCACACCAACAATGAAAGATTACCGACCTAGAAAGAACTAGTCTAACAATAGCTTCATAATGGTGAAGGAACGATGACAGCGGCTAACATTGCTCTAGATACACATAAAACATCTAATCCAAAGGTAAATTATTTTCATCTTTTTAATATCCGTGAAATGGAAAAATTCTACCATCATATTTTTCATGATAGGCATTTCCATGGTTTATGACTCTCCCTGGCCTCATATTACTTACTATATTTACATAATCAGAAGATAAAATTAAACCCATACGTAAAAACCAAGGTCAATACAATTGTATTCATTATTTTCAAGAGCATAAGGTTAAAATTAAAATCCAAACAACAGAAGCAATACGTACGTTAATTCAGGTAAACGCTTATTTATACAGCAGCCACAAGTTCAAAACAAAGTTTCAAGGTAACGTTACTTTTTACTTTACGTTTGGCATATACGAAACTTTGGTAATTAATTACAATTTGTGGACTAACTTGCACCAAAAACGGTAGAAATTAAACAACAGAATTGTATTTTAGCCTATTATGATTTTACTTTGGAATAATTAATATGAATGAAAGTATTTGTTTGATTTTGAAGTCCGTGGTTGTTTTGAGAGTACTAGGGTAGCAGTGGGTGTCAGCTGGTTGCATTATCTTGTACGAGCCAATAATGCTCACACAGCAAAAGTACGTTTATGCGCACGTAATGAATAACGCTAAACGTACTTTATTAATTATATTCTAATATAGAATTAGTCGTCACTAAAACTTAGCCACAGGCGGGTCGATCAATTATAACATTGCATCAAGTGCGGCTCAGACAACCAAGCAAACGTAACTTGTAATACGTAATTAAACTATTAAACATAACAGTGGTTTGGTGTGAACTATCTTCCTACAACAACTACCGGGGTATCCAGTCAACGACGAGATAACCCCAACATCTTTTGGTCCTTCGAGCCTTTGGCGCGGCATATCACCTCGTGAATCGTCGTGTCATCAGCAGAGTGCTTAGTGTGGTAAATCCCAGTTACGTTAGCAAATAGGTACTATTGGCCTCCCACAAGCGGGTCTCACCAGTAGCATTGAGACGTTGCACATAACGTAAAGGACATCTACACTGAGTAACTGCCACTAACGAACCAGCAGAGACCACGTCTACTGCTACAACTAAACTACGGCGGAGATTAAATCTACTGCTTCAACTAACTAACAAAACAGCAGAGAAGAGTTCTACTGCTACAACTAAACTACGGCGGAGATTAAATCTACTGCTTCAACTAACTAACGAACCAGCAGAGAAGAGTTCTACTGCTACAACTAAACTACGGCGGAGATTAAATCTACTGCTTCAACTAACTAACGAACCAGCAGAGAAGAGTTCTACTGCTACAACTAAACTACGGCGGAGATTAAATCTACTGCTTCAACTAACTAACAAACCAGCAGAGAAGAGTTCTACTGCTACAACTACAACTTAACAATCGGCGGAGATTACATCTACTGCCTCAACTAAGAAGAAACAGCGGGGATCACGTCCACTGCGGTTACTTCAGCTCCGAAAACTTCGTGAGTACCAACAACCAACACGCCAAACACGCGCAGCCACAAGGCAGCAACAATGTCCACAGAAGACTACGCTGAATTTGCGGAACTTATAACGAAACAGCAAAACAGCTACGAGAGAATCAAAACTCTACAAACTAACTACAAGAAGGATGCTGTGAGTAGAAAAACCACAGACTACCTAAACAAGCGCATCGACGCTTTACAATCCCTATGGGATGAATTTCGATCGAATCACGAAATTCTGAAGAAGTATGAATCTGCCCAAAGAGACCATGACTACTTTAAGCAGGACATATTTATTATAACAATACAGACAATATGGGGAGTAAGGGGGAGAATGACAATAACATCTAGTCAGCCCCAGTCAACCTCACCTGCACGCCTTGGGAGTTTGTACACAAGCAACCAGGGACGACAGCCTTCCAGCTGTCGTGGTGCTCCCTGCTAGACAACAAACGAGGCAATGGCGACCGAGCTGTGGCGGTATAACCACTCACCTGTTTGGGCAACCAGGCAGAAGAGGTGTCAGCAGCCTTGGGGCCTAAATAACTCCAAAAACGACTGATGCAGAAGGCAAGGGGAAACCACTGCAATTATCTTCCCAAGACAGTCACAATGAAAGTAGCGTTAAATAAAGAACGATCGCCATGCAAACCGCTTAGCAACCGGCGCCGTGCTGCGTCCGGGGCACACGGTGTGAAGTTGGCTACCGGCCTTGGAGTAGTAGGAGACCAGGCTCTCCATGGAAATCCAACTACTGGAATCTCCATCAAGCTGCGACAAACCCAGGCGATAGGAACATGGAATGTTCGCGGCCTACTTAGTCCCGGAAAACTTATCATCCTGGAAAAAGAAGTTGACAGATGCGGTATTAACATCTGTGGGCTCAGTGAGACACATTGGAAAAATAACGGGCACTTCCTAACTGACAACCACGCCGTTTATTTTTCAGGCAATGAAAAAACCAGCCGGAACGGTGTAGCCTTTTTAATCCCTATTCACCAAAGGAACTGTGTGATAGGTTACGAGCCAGTAAGCGACCGGATAATCAGCATCAAGCTGAAAGCATCGCCGGTGAATCTAAACCTCATACAGATTTACGCCCCGACAAGCACTGCAGATGATGAGGTTATAGAGAAATTCTACTCTGAGTTGGACACCACCATAGCGAAAATGCCAAACAGAGAGCTTCTTGTCGTTTTGGGCGATTTTAACGCCAAGATTGGAGTAAATGCCCAGCAGCTTGGCAAATGCGTCGGAAAGTTTGGACTTGGAACTCGGAACGACAGAGGTGACCGGCTGATACAGTTTGCGTCCGATAATGACCTAGTCATTGCAAATAGCCTCTACCAGCATCACCCTAGAAGGCTGTACACGTGGATATCACCCGATGGAAAGTACCGCAACCAGATAGATTACATCCTGGTTCGATCGCGGTGGAGGTCATCTGTAACAAATGCCCATACACTGCCTGGAGCTGACTGCGGATCAGACCACCAACTTCTGGTCTCAAAATTCAAGCTCAAATTGACAGCAGCCAGGACCCACGAAAAACAAAGAAGGCAAGACGTAAAGGATGTACCCAAATTCAAGTCGCTAGTGGAACAAAACTGGACAAAATGGACAGACGCAGATTTGGATAACGAACCACCTGAAGCACTTTGGGGCAGAGCGAAGTCGCTTATAGAGCTCGCGGTCTCAGGATCCAAACCACCAACTGTGATGCACAAGCGGAAATATTGGATGACGGAGGACACCTTTGCGCTTGTTGAGGAACGCCGAAGGATGAAAGCAACCGGTGCAAATGTTAAAGATCTCAATGTTAAGTCTGCCCAGATCCAGAAAAAATGCAGACAAGATCACAATGCCTACCTGCGTCATATTTGTGAGGAGATCGAAGTTCATGCAGGTAGATATGAATCCAGAGACCTGCATCACAAAATTCGGCTTATTACCAAAACGCTGCCGTCTAAAACCTGGGCCATTGAAGACGCTAATGGTCAAGTGGTCAGCGAACTGGAGCAAATATCAGAAGCTTGGAGGTGTTACTGTCAGTCGCTTTTTGAAGATCCGCAGTCGCTAGCCTTTGCATCAACAGAACCAGAGAGTGATAAACTGGAACCAGACATCCTTGAGTCAGAAATCAGAGCTGCCATCAAACACTTAAAAAATGGAAAAGCTACGGGCTCTGATGCTATCCCAATCGAGACTATTCGAGCATTGGGAGAACGCGGCGTTCATATCTTTCACACCATCTGCAATAAGATATGGCTGGCAGGAAAATGGCCGTCAGAGTGGGCTCACACAGTTTTCATTCCTCTTCACAAAAAGGGGTCCACCAAAAAGTGCAGCAACTACCGCCTTATTGCTCTGATCAGCCACGCAAGCAAAATATTGCTACACATTCTCAACGAGCGTCTGAAAACATACCTATCGCGGGAGATTGCGCAAGAACAAGCTGGGTTTGTGAAGGGAAAGGGAACACGTGAGCAGATTCTCATTGTTCGTCAGATAATCGAGAAGGCAAGAGAATTCAACAAGCCGACTTACATATGCTTTGTTGATTTCTCAAAAGCATTTGACTCCGTGAAATGGCCAACCTTGTGGAAGACGCTATTGGAAATGGGCACACCAAAACATCTTGTGCACCTTCTTAGAGTACTCTACGAAGGAGGAACAGCATCAGTGCGAACAGACGACCACATTTCGGATAGCTTCCATCCCAGTGCAGGTGTCCGCCAGGGATGTATAGTGTCGCCACTCCTATTCAACACCTACACGGAGCTCATTATGCGCATCACCCTCGACGACTGGACTGATGGTGTTGCGATTGGTGGCTACAAAATTGCGAACCTACGCTACGCTGATGACACAACCTTGTTTGCGACTAGTGCTGAACAGATGGAGGAACTACTCCTTAAGATGGAGCGCGTGAGTCTTACGTTTGGATTGAGGATTAATCGCAGTAAAACCAAGATGATGATTGTAGACCGTGGCAACATCAACTCGCCAGACATGACACAGATTGCGAACTGCGACGTGGTTCAATCCTACGTGTATCTTGGTGCTGTGATCGCGAACAACGGCAGCTGCGTGGATGAGGTGAAACGGCGTATGGCTATGGCTAGAGGGGCAATGGACAAGCTGAAAAAAATATGGAGGAATCGCAGCATAACTAGGGCCACTAAGATCAGGCTCGTCCGTACTCTTGTATTCCCTATATTTCTGTACGCAGCTGAGACGTGGACATTGCGAGAACTGGAAAAGAAAAAAGTAGATGCTCTAGAAATGTGGTGCTGGAGAAGAATGCTTGGTGTATCATGGACTGAATTCCGCACAAACGTCTCCATACTCCAAGAACTCGGCATCAAACAGCGTCTATCAGCACTAGTACAGTCTCGGATACTTAAGTTCTTTGGGCATGTCTCCAGGCGGAACAATGACTCCATAGAACGTCTTGTGGTGCAGGGCAGAGTGGAAGGTAATAGGCCACGCGGGCGGTCACCGATGAGGTGGACCGACCAAGTAAAATCCGCGATTGGAGGCCCTGTCAATGAATGCGCCAGATTGACTTCTAACCGAACCAGATGGAGAGAAATCGTGAGGCGAGCAACAACTACACCTGCGATTGGACACAGTTCATGGTGACCACGACCGCTCTGTCAAGAGCGAAGCGAAGAAGAAGAAGAATTTATTATAACAAGAAGCATGTTTGACGAAACAATGCAATCTATGAGTCAACTACGAAACAAGTTGGCGAACGAACCTGGATTTTCGGGTATATCAAAACCGAAAATACTAGAAACTCCCGGAACACCGCAATTTGATACAACTGGAGTACACCAACACATCGGGGATGAAACGGACAAGCACCTATCAACGCTGTTACGTAATCAAATGTGTAACTTCAGCGCTTTGAAGCGAGCGGTCTCCAAAATTAATTTGGACGACATGAAAGAGAAGTGGCAACTCCAAGATCAAGTCAACATTCTACGATCTAAATGGGAAGCCATCGACAAGATTCATTGGGAACTAAGCTACTTACTGCAAGGGGACGACAAAGACTATGAAGCAAAATTCGACCATTGGGAGCAAGTCTACGACAACCTAAAGGAAGAGCTAAATAGAAAAATCTTTAAAACATCCCATTATGAAAAAACAACACCGCGAATGGAATTACCGGAGTTCAACGGTACTTTTAACAACTGGATCTCCTTCAGGGATTTATTCTTTGAAATGATTCACAACAATCCAACGCTTAACAAAACGCAGAAGATGAAGTTCCTAAAGTCTCAACTGAAAGGTGAAGCCGAAAAGCTTATTAAGCACCTTCCTGTAAGTGCTGAGAACTACGACTCGTGTCTGAATATCATTCAGCACCGCTACGACAACAAGCGATTACTTTTCACCTCCTACATAGAAACACTTCTCAATCAAGCGTCCATCGAAAAACCAACCTCTACTAACATGAAGAAGCTGCATGACACAACTAAAGAGTGTCTAAACGGCCTAGAAAACATAGACGTTAACATTCCAGTATGGGGTCCACTAATCGTCTACTTACTAGCCTCCAAACTGGACGACGTCACGTACGCAGACTACATAAAAACCATGAAACATGCAAGAGAGCTCCCAGACTTAGAGGAGTTTATGGAGTTCCTGGAATTGCAGTTTATAACTCTGGAAACATCCCGTAACAAAAAGAATGGCGGGAAACAAAACTACTCATCAAATAACCAACATAAAAGTTTTAACAACAACAAGTCAACGAACTTTAAAGGCACAGAAAAGTGGACAAAAACCTTCCATGCAACGCTGAGGAAATGTCCACTGTGCAAAAACGAACATGCGCTGATGCAGTGTTCTACATTTTTGAACATGGATGTCGCAACGCGAAACAAAACAACAAGAAATCTAAACTTATGCAAAAATTGTTTGTTTAGTCACGGCGGAAAGAAATGCAACTCAACGAAAACATGCCGCACGTGTAACTTCAAGCATCATTCCCTTCTCCATGATGATAATCAGAAAGGGCAACAAGCAACGCCAACCACATCAACGGTGGTTGAGCGAACTTCGAATCATATTAACAGTGAACAAGAGATACTCTTAACGACTCTTCAATTACGGGTCAAGAACAAGGAAGGAGATTATGTCATCCTTCGGGCTGTTATAAATAAATTCTAAAGTCCAAATAGCAAATTAGCTGATTTGGGAATTTGTATAATATATAAAACTGCTCGCCATGCAAGCAGCGGCAGTCAACCTACAAAATTCATTCTTACCACATATTTTTTCCGACTAATGTAATTTTGGTGTGTAATTTAAAATAAATTCAGTATAGTAGCAAACAGTGTTTCAATTAAAGGACCCACGGAGCGCCATCCTAACAAATTGGTGTCAGAAGTGGGATCCCAGGAAAAATCGTTGAGTACTGGGATCTATAGGTGTAGGCGTCGCGATTCGTTGCCACTCGTCTGCACCCTATTATTTGTTGGCTCCGTGGCTTAGCAGTCCTTTTGGTGAGTAGTCGACGATAAGCCTTGGGTTCCCCAAAAGCCTAAGCCCGCGCTACTGCATTCCACGTGATCGACGATCAGCCTCCGCTATTGAGCGCGAGCCCGCGTCACTCCGGAAACCTGCATTCCACGTGATCGACGATTAGCCTCCGTTATTAAGCGTGAGCCCGCGTCACTCCGAAACACCTCCTGCTACCCGTGATCGACGATAAGCCTCCGCTATTAAGCGAGAGCCCGCATCACCCCGGAATATCTCCTACTGCCTTGTGGTCGACGGTCAGTCTCCACTTCCGAGTGCAAGCCCGCATCACAAGAGGACCCTCCGTCGAGGTCTCGCTGAGGACCTCCAATTGCACACCATCCGTCATCACTTCATCAGCAACGTGGTCGCACCGCGTGCCTGCGGAGCGCAACGTGTCATGTCGTCGACCTGCAATACGATTTGCTGAATCGCCAGGTCGCCACGTCGTGTCACGCCACACTACGTGTATGTGTCATCATCTTTCTAGAATATTCACGTGCACTGCTGCCATATCCCTATTTCAGTGAGTTTTCCTATCTATTTATCAAGTGAAAGTGATCTCAAGTCTATTTTAGTGAAGTGATTTTTCCAAAATTTTCAAAATAATTTTAATAATTTTCTGGAACTCTCTTAAAATTGTTCAATTTTATTGTATACTATTTTATTTCTTTTTTTTGTTCTGTTTTTGTGTGTCTGATGTTCTGTAGTGCTTTAATGCGATTTATATTATCATCATCATTTTAATCCCTCTAAAAAGGAGTTTTCTAAAGAAATCGCATCTTGTTCTAATTTACATTGTTGTTGCGCTAAAATTAAAAGTAAATATGGCTGACAAAATCACGCTCTCTGTCCTCACCAAATTTATCAAACCTTATAATGGGGACCGTGAGTCATTGCCCGCGTTTTTAACAAATTGCGAAAATGCAATTTCTCTAGCAACTACAGAACAGCAGAACGTTTTATGTAAATATATCATCTCGCAGTTAGAAGGCAAAGCTCAATTAGCTTGTTGTTTAAAACACTTCAAAAGTTGGTCAGAAATTAAACAGTTCCTTAGAACTACTTTTGGAGAGAAAAAACATTCCACTCATTTATTACTCGATTTACAACAATGCAAACAGTTGCCTTCCGAAGACGTGATGCAATTTTCTATCCGCATTGAATCATGTTTAACACGACTACAAGCTGACATCCATTATAGCTGCCAAAATGATCAAGAACTTATAGGTCGTATAGCCGCAATGGAAGATTTGGCTCTTAATACGTTTTTGTTAGGGTTAAACTCAAATTTTTCCCATATTGTACGGTGTAGAAATCCAAAGACTTTGTCAGAATCAATTACAATAGCTATTGAAGAAGAAAAATTATTTAATTTATCAAATCTGTCTACTCGTCGTAATAAACAATGCACAATATGTAATTAGAGCGGCCATGTCGCTTCCGAGTGTTATAAAAATAAGCACTCTTCGCCTGATTTATATCACGTAAATACAGCCAATAATAATGACCAAAACAATTTTAATACTTATCAATATCATAATTCTAATTTTGATCCACATAAAATTTGTGCTTATTGTAAGAATCGTAATCATTTAATAGGCGAATGTCGTAAACTCAAAGCAAAAAATAATAACAACAATTTGCCTACCGATCCATGTAACTCTACACTATCAAGTGCAACTGCACCGAGTTTAAATAACGTGTCGAGCAATAATCGCTCTTATGTACATCTTGTTGACACTTCTAATGAAAATGATAGTTTAAACTAAATAGGGTTTCGGTTCCGTGTCTGCCGAAACCTAATGTTCACAATTTAATTGACACGAAAAACATTTCTAATCAATCCTGTGTTCCTACATTATTTCCAACACAGGATAGTGTTACTAAAGGTACTACAAGTCCTTCAAACTGTGTTCCTACATTATTTTCAACACAGGTTAGTTCTACTAAAGGTACTACAAGTCCTTCAAACTGTGTTCCTACATTATTTTCAACACAGGTTAGTTCTACTTAAGGTACTACAAGTCCTTCAAACTGTGTTCATACATTATTTCCAACACAGGTTAGTGTTACTAAAGGTATTACAAGTCCTTCAAACTGTGTTCCTAACTTTTCCCAAACACAGGATAGTGCTACTAAAGGTACTTTAAATCCTTCAAACTGTGTTCCTTCTCAAACACAGGCACATACAGTGACTTCTAAGTCTCCTAATTCAGATTTTAAAAACAGTTTCTCATCTCTCGAAAAATCTAATATTTTGTGTGAGAAAACATTTACTATTAACCACATTAATGACAGAGTTTCTTTACCTCACGTTTGTTTAAAAACTAACTTTAATGATAAATTCTTGTGCTTTTTGATGGATACTGGTTCTACAAACATTCTAGTTTGCATAATAAACCACTTCTTGGTCCTGAAATTATAAAACTTAAAGGCCTAAGCGATTACGATTCCCATTGCGAATCTTTGGGGTCTGCTAAAGCCCATTTTGATTATTCGGCCCTATCTCTACGGATAAAAGTTTAAATCGTAGCAGATTATCGACCTTTGACATGGTTATTTAATACGAAAGATTAACGACGTTTACGAGTAAATTCAAATACAGATATTTTATTTCGCTATCCAGTAAGTTCAATTGTTTATTCTAAATTAAATACGACTTCTTATAAATAATAGATAAAACCGATTTCCTAAAACACAATCAAACTTTACATTTATCAAAACAAAAAAAATATTGCGTGTCCCATTTCACTTGACTTCCACAACACTATGCCGCACTGCAAACAGCTGTTGTCAATGATACTAAATTCTGCTGAGTTGCAATCAGCTGAGCGCGAACTTGAAACCGTACAGTCGGTCGATGCAAACAAGTAAATGCGTAAAATACCATGTTAATCAAATGAAACCAGTCTGAATAGACAATTATATTTTTGATGTATTGCAAAAAAATAACTCCATATTTAATCTGACTGAAAATTCATTGTTGTCTAGGTATGTCCAATTTATTCACAACACTTACTAATATTGTAGTTATTGTAATTTTTTGCTATATTACATAAAAAATTTATTCAAAATGTTTTTATACTGGTAAATATACATTTTGTTGCAATCCTTATACCTAATCAATGTTTTGAAAAAAAAAACACTTGAGAACCCGAAAACTACCAAAATGACCTCAATCGAGATGACAGATTTCCAAAACGAATCTGAAGATTGCGACAAGAAGTCTAATAAAAGTCTACCTGAAATGGAACTTAATAAAAATAAAAATAGAGTCGCTTTTAGAAATGTCGACAGAGCTTCATCTAGTCGAAACTTAAGTAATTATTAAATAAATAAAAATCCTATTATTGATTTTCATTTCGGGACTTCCTTAAAAGTTTTCTTTATTTATACTTATTTAAATGTGTTTTTGTTCTGTAAGTTAATAATAGCTTTGAATGTTTAGTTTTACTGTTAAATAAATTATCCCTGTTTATGTAACATAATTTTATTATTTAAATGTATTTTTGCTTTGTACTTGTGTAATTAATTATTTTTGTTGTCTTAGTTTTCCCTTAAGTTCAATTACTCTTGTAACTTATTTGAATTTGTTTTCATTTTGTATTAACTTGTGTAATTTTAATTATTTTTCTATTATTTTGTAATGTTTAAATTTACTGTTACCTTTATTTGTCTTTATTTATCCAATATTTCAATGTGTTTTTGCATTGTTCTTTTGTAATTTAATTATTTTTAAAGCTGTTAAATTTAATTAAGTAGTACTCTTGTTACTTATTTGAATTGGTTTTCATTTATACTAATTTTTCTATAGTTTAACTATTTTTTCCATTAATTTTGTAATGTTTTAATTTACTCTAGTTGTACTTTTATTTTTGTGAAAATATTTACTCTACCATTCCCTTTCCGTTTGGAACAATTTTATTCTTGTATTCAAATTTTATCCTTCGCTTAGTTTTTTATTATAAAGCTCCGTCTTAAAGGGGGGAGATGTTATAAATAAATTCTAAAGTCCAAATAGCAAATTAGCTGATTTGGGAATTTGTATAATATATAAAACTGCTCGCCATGCAAGCAGCGGCAGTCAACCTACAAAATTCATTCTTACCACATATTTTTTCCGACTAATGTAATTTTGGTGTGTAATTTAAAATAAATTCAGTATAGTAGCAAACAGTGTTTCAATTAAAGGACCCACGGAGCGCCATCCTAACAGGGCGTTACTGGACCAAGGCTCGCAAGTAAGCTTGGTCACAGAAAATGCCGCTCAACGATTGAACTTACCCCGAAATAAAATGAATGCTGCGGTCACCGGTGTTGGTACTATAATGGGCAAAAGTAAAGGGATGATAAAATTGGAATGCAAGTCTATCCACTCTGATTATACATTCCTAACAGAAGCGTTAGTGATGAGTAAGCTCATTAACAACTTGCCAAACTCCACGATCAACACAGACAACTGGACACATCTTCACAATATCGAGTTGGCTGATCCGGACTTCAACATCTCTGGATCCATTGATTTACTGCTGGGAGCAGATGTTTACTCCGACGTGATCTTAGGAGGAATAATTAAGCATAACAATGGGTCGCCAGTAGCCCAACAGTCACAGTTGGGCTGGATATTGTGCGGTGCTACAAAGCAGTTTAACTGTCTAGTTACGCTAACAGAATTAGACAATCTAACACAATTTTGGGAAATAGAAGACATCCCTTCGGAATCCGAAAACACTACAGAAAACGAATTCTGTGAAAAACATTACACAGAAACAACTCAACGATTAAGCAACGGGCGGTATGTGGTAAAAATGCCAATGCACGCTAACTACGAACAAAACCTGGGTAACTCGAAACCTCAAGCTACAGCTCAATTTCTTCATTTGGAAAGGAAAATGGCTAAACAAGAACACTTCGCTAAACTATACAAAGACTTCATTCGAGAATACATCGATTTGGGTCACATGAAACCAGTGACGGAATTGGAAAGTCGAGTACAAGCCTACCTACCACACCACGGCGTAGTACGGGAGTGCTCATCAACAACGAAACTACGAGCTGTTTTTAACGCATCAATGAAAACAGACTCCGGGTACAGCCTAAACGATTTGATGGAAAAAGGGCCAAACCTACAAAAGGACATACTATCCCTGATCATAAAATGGCGGAGCTATAGATATGTTCTAACGGCGGACATTGAGAAAATGTACCGACAAATCCTTATTCATCAAGATCAACAATGTCTTCAAAGAATTATTTGGAGAGAATCTAAGAGAGAACCACTGAGAGCTATGCAACTGTGTACCCTAACATACGGGACCAAAGTCGCACCATTCATAGCGATGCGGACTCTCCAACAGCTGGCCAAAGATGAAGGCAACGCTTTCCCTCTGGCCCAAAAGGCACTACTTAACGAATTTTATATGGATGACGCCATCACGGGCCATCATACCATAGAATCAACACAGCTACTCCAAGAAGAGCTAAGCGAGCTACTGAAGAAAGGTGGATTTGTTTTACGGAAATGGTCCACGAACGAGCCATCTATTCTCAAAAATCTACAGAAGAAAGAGAAAAGTAACAATAACGAATTTAACTTTAAACAACAAGAGTTCAGCAAAACACTAGGGCTCGCATGGAATGACGCAAGCGATACATTCCATTTTATTAGCGAAGCACCTAACGACAACAAAAATGCATCATACACAAAACGCAGACTACTGTCGGAAATAAGCAAGAGCTACGATCCACTTGGTTGGTTGGCTCCAATAACACTACAAGCTAAACTACTTTTCCAAAAACTATGGAATGATAACTACCAAGACATTGGCTGGGATAAAAATGTACCGGATTCCATAGAAAAGGAATGGAAGCAAATAAAATCGGACCTGCCAAACATAAAACTCATAAGTTTACCAAGGTGGATAAAATACGAAAACAATAGTACGATCGAATTGCAAGCCTTCTGTAACGCGAGCCTACGCATGCGTTATCTACAGCCGAACTATGTCACCTAGTGGCGCTTACGAAACAACACTACTCGCTGCTAAAACTAAGGTGGCACCAATCAAGAAGAAAACTACAATACCGAGATTAGAATTATGCGCCGCAGTATTGCTAGCTAAACTCCTACAAAGGATAACAAAAATCTTTGAATATTACAATCTAAAGATTACCTGCTGGACGGACTCTAAGGTCGTTCTAGCATGGCTTCAAGGAAATAAAACTAAATACGAAAAGTATGTAACTAACAGAACAACACAAATATTAAACATCGTGCCTGCGATAAACTGGGGTTACGTGAAGACAAACGAAAACCCTGCCGACTGTGCCACAAGAGGACTTTCGCCATCCAAGCTGGTCAACTATTCCCTGTGGTGGGAAGGCCCTAAATGGCTTAAGGAGCAAGAAACACAAGCGCTGAACTCTAAAGAAACTTATAGCACAAACGAGGGCTTCCTAACAAACTGTTACACAAATAATAGTACGGAACCCACGTCGAACAAAAATGAATTAATAAATTCATTACTTGAACGACATAGCAACATAAATCGTATTACAAGAATACTAACGTTGGTGATACGTTTCGCTGATGCATTGCGAAATAAAAGAAGGTCAACTGAGTGCCATGAACTGAACTTGCACGAACAAAACAACTCACTGTTTATAATTATTAAATCGGTGCAACGGGATTATTCCGAAAATGAGATAAAGTCCCTCAACAAAGGTGAAAACAAAACCGTAAGAAACAACTGGAAACTCATCGAGCTCATGCGTCGACACTATTGGGGTCGGTGGTCGAAATAATACCTGCATTCACTACAAAACCGAAACAAATGGCAACAAACTAAAGAAAACATACAGAAGGGGCAGCTAGTTCTCATCAAGGAAAGCAATCTACCCTCAAGCAGATGGGCTATGGGACGAGTAGTAGAACTGCACCCAGGCAGCGATGACTTAGTACGAGTAGTCACGCTAAAGACACAAAATGGAGTACTTAAAAGACCCATAACTAAACTTGCCCCGCTACCCATAACTGAGGTATGCGGAAGTGCTGACACACAAGAAGTGAGTCCAGAAACGGACCACGACGTGCCAAGGAAAGGCACCAACAAAAGTAGAAAAGGGGTAAACAGCCTGCTTATGACGTTACTAGTAGCATTTACAACGCTATCATGTGGCTTAGCAACACCCCTGCAACATTTTAAAACAACTCGGTTAACTGAAAACCAACCAGTGTACTTTGACCCTGTCGGAAACATTCAACTCATCCACGATGAATGGAAACTTCTGGTATACTATAACCTGACAACATTCTGGCAAAGTACAACAAAGGTAGAGGAGTTCGTAAACCATCTAAGCCAACTATGCGACACGATGCCTAACGAACCATGCTACTCTACATCACAACAACTTAAGTTCGAAATGAACCAGCTGAACGAGTACAACATTCTATTGCGGTCTCAACATCAACAGCGAAAGCGACGTGGCTACGTGAACGGTGTAGGAAATCTTGCACGAGCCCTGTTTGGTGTCCTGGATAGCGATTTCGCTGAAAAATACGCTCAGGACATAGAAAAAATCAAAACAAACGAACAATATTTACTACAGCTGATTCGAAATCAGACACTGATTATCGAGGCAGAAAACAACGTCATCAAGAAAAATGAAGACTTTGCAAAGACGCAACTGGAAGTAATTCAACAATTCATGAACGAAACGAAAGACAATACGGCTGTGATAGAAAACAGATTTCAACGAATGAAAACAATGAATGATGTCAATGCTGGGGCGTTAACAGCTAGTTTACTTATCTCCGTACTGAGAAGAAACCAAGAAATGCTCTTAAGTGCGTTGACAGATATCTACAGAGGCCATCTGGACATGAAATTATTCACACCGGAGCAGCTATCTGAACAACTCAACTACATCGCCGGCATCATACCGAAAAGATTAACTTTACCAATCCAAAACAGCAATGGGTCGAGCATACAAAATATTTACAAAATTATTTATGTTAAAGCCCGGCTCACAGAACAGTTGTACTTACTGTTCGAATTACATATCCCGTTACTAAGCGATGACGAGTATACACTGTATCGCAATATAGCTATTCCAAGATGGGAAACGGCTGAACAATGTCAGGTGATACGGACAGCAACACAATATATTGGAGTCAACTTCGCAAAGAGTACCTACATACAGATGGAAGAGGTTGATCTTCAGCAGTGTACCACAATGACAGCGGACAAACATATCTGCCATGCCTCTACAACTATCAACAACTTACATGGAGTCACGGCATCCTGCGAAGCTAAAATACTCAGTCAAAATGTAAATAACATCACATGTAATTGGGTATTACAACAATGTGCTGACCAATGGACAAAACTACAAAGACCGAACATATGGTTGTATAATTGTATCAATGAGTGCACGATTCGCATTGTCTGCGAAAATCGAATTAATACAACAACCATTCTAACTAACTCAGGGCTCCTTGCCCTAGGTCAGGATTGCATACTTCAGCACAAAGATAACACAATTTATTCACACAACGTTTTTAGTAGTAGTGCTAATATTGGAATCAATTTGGAGGTACCTACTATTGACTCACCAAATGATATGTGGAATACACTGAAAACCACCAATATTGTGTTACCAAAACTAAGCTTATCTAATGACCATAAATCATTAGATGAGCAGATAACCGCACAAAAGGGAAGAGAGAGCCTTCCTAACGACCTAAGTGTCCACGACATCGGCAACTATACTTTAAGCTCTTTGCTGGTGGGAGGAATCGTCGCCGCTATAATAGTTTGGCGACTAAGAAGATGTCTCCAGGCGCGTAAGAAGAGCGATACTGCAGCCAACGCGAACAAGAATCAAGAGAGGACAGAAGATATCGAACTTCAGGAGATTCCAGCCTACGCCAGAATACGAGGTGGACATTCCGAGAACAACGGGCCACCGCAACCAGCAATTGGAACTAGATTTAATCTATAATTAAGAATTATCTTGTATCTTGCTCATTGTTTTGATTGCTTAATAACTTTAATAACATGTAACTATGTATTTAACTTTTAACTCAAGTTTGGTAATCTGAGTGCGTACACAATTTTCCCTCGGGAGCATGTACGAGCCAATAATGCTCACACAGCAAAAGTACGTTTATGCGCACGTAATGAATAACGCTAAACGTACTTTATTAATTATATTCTAATATAGAATTAGTCGTCACTAAAACTTAGCCACAGGCGGGTCGATCAATTATAACATTGCATCAAGTGCGGCTCAGACAACCAAGCAAACGTAACTTGTAATACGTAATTAAACTATTAAACATAACAGTGGTTTGGTGTGAACTATCTTCCTACAACAACTACCGGGGTATCCAGTCAACGACGAGATAACCCCAACAATCTTGTGGACGTGACAGCGGGACTTCTGTGTCCCACATACAATGTACGACACATATTGTGGACGATGCATCATTTAGGTACAAAGTGTGTGACGCTCTTGTTACCATATTTTTTTAAATGTGTTATAGTATGCACCTATAATATTAGAAGCTCTTAATGGGCATCGCTGTTGTCATTTTTGCTCAACAGCTCATGTAATTATTTTATAGCTCGAGTTTCCTTCATATTTATACATCATCAACGCTTTTATGCGCTATAAAAGACGCCTTATGCTTACGTTTTATTGAACTTTACTTTTGTGCCAGTTCTCCAAACAATTAGCATGAAAAACAAAAAATACCGTACCAATGAAGTGAAAGTAATTGCTTGACAACATAAAACATGGAGTCTCCAATCAATAATGTGACTTTGAGCGGAAAATAAGAAACTTATCTTGTTTGTCACCCCACCTAAAGCTTTTTTCTGTCTTGGAAATTGTGAGACAAAGAATTTTTGCTCTTCGCTTTTTAATGTTTTTACAACTGCTTTGTTTTGTTACAATATTTTAATTTTCTTCAAGTAATAAAGAAATCAACGAGCTCATGCAAGATTTACTTAAAATGCTGTTTTGCTTTATTTAAATGCAATTCTTTGAAAAAATACCCCAGAAGATTTTCTAATTAAAAACGCTGTGGTTTTTACTTTTAATACAACGGTTTTTCACACTTGGTTAAAAGAATATTCGTTCTTCATTCTGTTCCCGGATAAAATAATTATGAACCAAGTTTCACAGAAGACTTTATGAAAATTGCGAAATGGAAAATGTTTACTTAAAATTTAAGATTGTACGAGTAGCATCTCTGGAACAGACATGCTTAAGGACGCGTTCTCATTTTCTACAAATGTAAGTGGTTTTTAGGTACCATTTTAACGTATAAGCAATCACAAATGTGAAGATATCGTGGTCTTAATTTAAAGATAATTTATTCATCTCCAGATTGCCATCAAAAGAATTGTATGACTTCATACAAAAATTTCGCACAAATACGTTTTTCCCATCACAATAATCGCAGAAAATGTAAAAAAGTAGGGTCCGAATAGGTACCATTTTAGGTAGATTTACAGCATATTATAACTCCAAAATTATAATGAATTGCGGTACATATAGTCCTTTAGATGTTCCGATATTTTTTTTGTATTTAAAACATTGTATTTTTCAAATTATTACCTACAATAAAAACACTTGTCAATTTCTTCATACATTTTGCTCTCGGGATAATTGAAATGCAAAATTTAGTCTGCGCTCGGCCGCCGTCGTGAGTGGACCTATGTCGGATTTTACCAGAAATTCGTGTTGAAAAAGATCGCTGTACGTACACAAAATATTTGACTGACCAAACATGATACTTTACGTATTTTGTAGGCACTACGGACAACCAAGATTTTAGTCATCGTTTTTTTTTATTTAGAAGTAAAATCACATAACGCTCCCTTTGGGATTCGCCACAGTCGGGTAGAAAGGGATTATAATAATTCGAATTTCGTTTCGAACTTGATGGAGTGACCTCATGATATACTGGAACTAATAAACGAGTTGAGCTAGGTATGCCGTGTTTGGGCTCGTTTAGTTAGTTACTTTGAGATCTTACCTCCGGACTCCATGGAGTGACCTGAAGGTATACTTTGAAGACTTTTACTGGAACTAATAAACGAGTTGAGCTAGGTATGCCGTGCTTGGGCTCGTTTTGTTAGTTACTTTGAGATCTTACCTCCGGACTCCATGGAGTGACCTGAAGGTATACTTTGAAGACTTTTACTGGAACTAATAAACGAGTTGAGCTAGGTATGCCGTGTTTGGGCTCGTTTTGTTAGTTACTTTGAGATCTTACCTCCGGACTCCATGGAGTGACCTGAAGGTATACTTTGAAGACTTTTACTGGAACTAATAAACGAGTTGAGCTAGGTATGCCGTGTTGGGGCTCGTTTTGTTTTAGTTACTTTGAGATCTTACCTCCGGACTCCATGGAGTGACCTGAAGGTATACTTTAGGACAGATGCGGGAATAGACACTTGCGCGACTGAACTTTTACGCGACTTAATGGCCACTGAGCTTTACTCTGTAAAGTAAGCATAACATCACGCTTGTTATTACTTGAAGGTGGATTTTTTTACGAACGACACCCATGACGGAAAAACATTTTCCTGGCGCCATCTCAACTACACAATATGTGTCGTACACATACAATGTACGACACATATTGTGGACGATGCATCATTTAGGTACAAAGTGTGTGACGCTCTTGTTACCATATTTTTTTAAATGTGTTATAGTATGCACCTATAATATTAGAAGCTCTTAATGGGCATCGCTGTTGTCATTTTTGCTCAACAGCTCATGTAATTATTTTATAGCTCGAGTTTCCTTCATATTTATACATCATCAACGCTTTTATGCGCTATAAAAGACGCCTTATGCTTACGTTTTATTGAACTTTACTTTTGTGCCAGTTCTCCAAACAATTAGCATGAAAAACAAAAAATACCGTACCAATGAAGTGAAAGTAATTGCTTGACAACATAAAACATGGAGTCTCCAATCAATAATGTGACTTTGAGCGGAAAATAAGAAACTTATCTTGTTTGTCACCCCACCTAAAGCTTTTTTCTGTCTTGGAAATTGTGAGACAAAGAATTTTTGCTCTTCGCTTTTTAATGTTTTTACAACTGCTTTGTTTTGTTACAATATTTTAATTTTCTTCAAGTAATAAAGAAATCAACGAGCTCATGCAAGATTTACTTAAAATGCTGTTTTGCTTTATTTAAATGCAATTCTTTGAAAAAATACCCCAGAAGATTTTCTAATTAAAAACGCTGTGGTTTTTACTTTTAATACAACGGTTTTTCACACTTGGTTAAAAGAATATTCGTTCTTCATTCTGTTCCCGGATAAAATAATTATGAACCAAGTTTCACAGAAGACTTTATGAAAATTGCGAAATGGAAAATGTTTACTTAAAATTTAAGATTGTACGAGTAGCATCTCTGGAACAGACATGCTTAAGGACGCGTTCTCATTTTCTACAAATGTAAGTGGTTTTTAGGTACCATTTTAACGTATAAGCAATCACAAATGTGAAGATATCGTGGTCTTAATTTAAAGATAATTTATTCATCTCCAGATTGCCATCAAAAGAATTGTATGACTTCATACAAAAATTTCGCACAAATACGTTTTTCCCATCACAATAATCGCAGAAAATGTAAAAAAGTAGGGTCCGAATAGGTACCATTTTAGGTAGATTTACAGCATATTATAACTCCAAAATTATAATGAATTGCGGTACATATAGTCCTTTAGATGTTCCGATATTTTTTTTGTATTTAAAACATTGTATTTTTCAAATTATTACCTACAATAAAAACACTTGTCAATTTCTTCATACATTTTGCTCTCGGGATAATTGAAATGCAAAATTTAGTCTGCGCTCGGCCGCCGTCGTGAGTGGACCTATGTCGGATTTTACCAGAAATTCGTGTTGAAAAAGATCGCTGTACGTACACAAAATATTTGACTGACCAAACAGTTTTGTTAGTTACTTTGAGATCTTACCTCCGGACTCCATGGAGTGACCTGAAGGTATACTTTGAAGACTTTTACTGGAACTAATAAACGAGTTGAGCTAGGTATGCCGTGTTTGGGCTCGTTTTGTTAGTTACTTTGAGATCTTACCTCCGGACTCCATGGAGTGACCTGAAGGTATACTTTGAAGACTTTTACTGGAACTAATAAACGAGTTGAGCTAGGTATGCCGTGTTGGGGCTCGTTTTGTTTTAGTTACTTTGAGATCTTACCTCCGGACTCCATGGAGTGACCTGAAGGTATACTTTAGGACAGATGCGGGAATAGACACTTGCGCGACTGAACTTTTACGCGACTTAATGGCCACTGAGCTTTACTCTGTAAAGTAAGCATAACATCACGCTTGTTATTACTTGAAGGTGGATTTTTTGGTTTTTCCGTCATGGGTGTCGTTTTCATGGTTCTTGGGGTCGCTGATTACGAAAATGAGGTCAAAATAAAAATCCAAGATGGCGCCAGGAAAATGTTTTTCCGTCATGGGTGTCGTTCGTAAAAAAATCCACCTTCAAGTAATAACAAGCGTGATGTTATGCTTACTTTACAGAGTAAAGCTCAGTGGCCATTAAGTCGCGTAAAAGTTCAGTCGCGCAAGTGTCTATTCCCGCATCTGTCCTAAAGTATACCTTCAGGTCACTCCATGGAGTCCGGAGGTAAGATCTCAAAGTAACTAAAACAAAACGAGCCCAAACACGGCATACCTAGCTCAACTCGTTTATTAGTTCCAGTAAAAGTCTTCAAAGTATACCTTCAGGTCACTCCATGGAGTCCGGAGGTAAGATCTCAAAGTAACTAACAAAACGAGCCCAAACACGGCATACCTAGTTCAACTCGTTTATTAGTTCCAGTAAAAGTCTTCAAAGTATACCTTCAGGTCACTCCATGGAGTCCGGAGGTAAGATCTCAAAGTAACTAACAAAACGAGCCCAAACAAGGCATACCTAGCTCAACTCGTTTATTAGTTCCAGTAAAAGTCTCCAAAGTATACCTTCAGGTCACTCCATTGAGTCCGGAGGTAAGATCTCAAAGTAACTAACAAAACGAGCCCAAACACGGCATACCTAGCTCAACTCGTTTATTAGTTCCAGTAAAAATCTCCAAAGTATACCTTCAGGTCACTCCATGGAGTCCGGAGGTAAGATCTCAAAGTAACTAACAAAACGAGCCCAAACAAGGCATACCTAGCTCAACTCGTTTATTAGTTCCAGTAAAAGTCTCCAAAGTATACCTTCAGGTCACTCCATTGAGTCCGGAGGTAAGATCTCAAAGTAACTAACAAAACGAGCCCAAACACGGCATACCTAGCTCAACTTGTTTATTGGTTCCAGTAAAAGTCTCCAAAGTATACCTTCAGGTCACTCCATTGAGTCCGGAGGTAAGATCTCAAAGTAACTAACAAAACGAGCCCAAACACGGCATACCTAGCTCAACTCGTTTATTAGTTCCAGTAAAAGTCTTCAAAGTATACCTTCAGGTCACTCCATGGAGTCCGGAGGTAAGATCTCAAAGTAACTAACAAAACGAGCCCAAACACGGCATACCTAGCTCAATATTATTTATTTATTATTATTATTTATTTATTATTATTATTAATTATTTATTATTACTCGGCTTACCAACCGACCAATGTCCAGTAGTATCTACTTTTATATTGTTCCATTTCACAGTACAAACTTTTTAAAAACATAATAATATTATCACAGTAACGTAAAAAACTACTCGGCAAAAAATAAACAAAAGACTCAAGAATCAAGTCGTGTCACTTCGCTCATAATTCCGCCGCGGCGAGCTTGTCGCTGTGTGTGTGACCAGTGCACGTGTAGTAGTAAGCCTCAATACCTAAAATTGAACCGCGAGAATTCGTAAACGCGTCCTTAAATAAATTCCTTTTTTTTTAAAAAAAAAAAACGTTGCCCCACATTAGGAATTAAACAAAGAAAAGACATCTTTAGTTCTCGAGGCAAAAGTAAGAGACTTGTTTTAAAGTCTTAATTAAAATAAGTAGTAGAAGTTTTGCTAGAGAAATGCATATTTTATTATAAAGAAAACCTGCAAAACTGTCAACCTCGGGAGAGTAATTTTGCGAAGCTTCTAGAGTCAGGGATAGCAATATTTTCGCGTTAAAATATTTCGCCGCAAACAAATTGGATCAGCTCAGTGGCTAGATTTGTACGAATGCATGTTATAAATGGCACATTGGAATATTAAATTTTATTTTCCCACAAATGCTGATATTCCGAAATAATTAATGGTATTGCAAAACGTTTTAAATCGTGAATTAACTAATATTTGGCAACCTCATACATAGGTTTGTGGTTTGAGGTTTACGAGTATTAAATGAAATACAGATGATGACATTATGAATCCATCAGAGTATTTGGTATGTTGTTGTTGTTGTTGGTATGAGTGTTTATTAATGCAATAAATCCTCTACTGTTCTCCAGTACAAGTAAAATCTGGTTGTTTCCTCGTGGTCATACTACGACAGCTGCCAAACTAAAAGCAGATTTGGTCATAACGAAATAAATAATCACAAATGTCTAGTCTCTAATAAATACGTTAACCTTTCAAACCCCCGTTTTTTAAAGAAAGTTTTAAAATCTTTAGTCTTTTCCACACAATATAAAATTATAAAGGTTAATGAATAACCAAGATGCTCAAATAATTCAGGTCGCTTTTCATCAAAATCACTGATGAATGCCATTTGTCTGTTTTAAAAGCTAAATAATTCCCGAGTGTCTAAGGGAACATCACCTTTTTGGGTGTGGAAATCATCAAATGACTCCTCCCGCTCTGGGCAGAGCAGAAGGGAGTGTCAGACTTCTACTTTTTACTAAAAATCAACCCTTTTCCTTTTTAGCCCTTTGTGTCCGGGGGTGCGGTATCTCTTTCTAACAACCCGCAGCCCCGACGGGTGGGCCGTTCCCGTTAACTTACTTGGCAGATGATTTCATACAAATTCCGTTCCTTTGGACTGATTAAATTAATTGGGACTTTAGACCTTTTTTTGGAGGGTAAGAAATCATCAAATGAATCCTACCGCTCTGGGCGGAGCGGGAGGTTGTGTCAGACTTCTACTTTTTACTAAAAAATGAACCCTTTTCCTTTTTAGCCCTTTGTGTCCGGCCCCGGCAGGATAAAATAGACCCTTAAGTAATTTTTAAAAAGTTTCTGTGGAATACGTCTTAAGCGCGAGCGAAGCCGTGGCCGAGCAAAAGCTCGCTCGTAATAGTTTTGTACTCCGGTACAGGCATACGTCGTGGTTATTTAAAGGTTATATATACAAATTCCAATTTCTTCCTCATTTTCATTTCTCTCTTTACCACAAATCCAGGAGATAAAATCTTATTTTAATTTGGGACTGGGATGGTATAAGCTGTAATTCTTTTTACCATTTAAAATGAAATAACAGGCTATTCTTACCCGCCCAAGGCAAGGGCAACGAAGGGGTTTTTTAGGGTCCGTAAGTATGTTACTACCGCGACTTAAACGCCCCAAGCAATTTGCTCTTATAGAATAAGGTTCGTTTTAGGAAGAACGTCATGATGGAATGTCACGATATGAAATTGAATTTTGTAGCCGTTAGCAGACATTTTATTTAATATATTTAACAACATTTTGACGTGACATATCGCAGGTTTCTATTTTTGGAATCTTCAGAGGGGTGTTCTGGCATGTTTCAGATTCATAGGTAATGTATAAAATATTAGCGACCCGCCTCGGCTTGCACGGGTACAATTTAATTACAATCCTTCCTCTTGAATCACTCTATCTATTGTAGAAAACTGCATTAAAATCAGTTGTGTAGGTAGTTTAAAATCTATATAGAAGCGTAAAAACATTGGTAGTAAATTTGTTCTATACTATGCTATGTAAAGATAAGCACAAAATATACCATTTTATATGTTTAGAATTCCACAGAATAGATAGAAATATATTATAAAACAAACAATGTTACACTAAACGTCTTTGTAACTTTTAGCGGGAGGGCGCCTTCAAATTAGGGCGTTAGCAGCGCGGCAGTCGCGTTGAAGGCGCCCTTACAAAGACGATCGTCGTAGCAAACATCAAGCTACACCGTATCTCATCTCGTAGCGTATCGTGGCCCCGCGATTTGGTTTTTTATTAATTAGTAATTTTACTAAATAAGAAATATTAATCTTCATCTGTACTTATCACCACTTATACTAATTTATTTTGGGTCGGCGCAGCTTGTCTTCTTCTTCCATACTTTAATCGTTACCTAAAAAAATATTGTGTACCTACGCCTGTAATAAATACCTCCGTATGAATGAACCCTATCCTGTATACTTCTATTGTAAAATGTTTGTACTGTAGGCGTACCTATTTTAAATAAGTAAATAAATCTCATACGTCACCTAACAATACCATCCATCAGACTGTTCATCCGTACTTTCAAAAATTTGTATTTTTTACTTAGTGACTGAAGATAATCTATCAATTATTATTGTTTGTAGGTAAAAAATGGATAGTGAGGAACACTATAACATGCTTTGATAGCAATAATAATTTCATCTTACAAACAATGGGATGTTTCGGCTTCACCAAAAACAAATAGTATAATTATGTCATTATTACAGTACACAAGCCTAATCGAATCATTAAGGCTAATGATTTTATAAAGTACGTAGGTACTAAACATTCTAGGTCTTAATACTTACCACAAATTGCTGTAATCAAATAGATTTGGAGGGAATAGTGCAAATAGTGACAAATGCTGGCTATTTCCACCCTGAAACATATTTGTAGCAATTAATTACTAATTGCTGTTGTGTTCTTGACAAAAGAAAAGTAGGATACTCCAGGATAGCAGCATTATGCATTGTGGTTGATGGGTCAGGCCGTAGATTTTGCCACAAATAGCGCAAAGGTGACGCAAAATCTTCTGTAAGTCGGTCGCGCAAAGTGACGTAAAATAGTAACGCAAAATATAAGGGGTGCGCACACCTGATGTGTACAGTTTTTACTTGTGCATAAAGTTTTAATAAATAAATAAATAAAAATGCACTCAGCATAGCCAAGTGATCTGAAAGTCAAGCCAAGCCAAGCCAGCAAGCAAGCCAGCCAAGTGGTCTGAGTGGCTTGAAATTTTGACTAGCAACCTACAAGAACCTCGCAGTTACTCTAAAAAATATATGAAATGAATAATTAAAACAAAATGAAAAATCATCATAATCAATACCAAGTAATCTCTAATATGCATGCACCATTATAAGATAGCGTAAAAAAGTGGCGCAAATTCTATGCCTTTCTGGTATCGCAAAGTGACATAATGTAGTTTCTGCGTAACCATGGCGCAAATAAAATCTATAATAACTCGATAATAAGCTATTTTCTCAGGTTAATTTAGCCTTTAAAACATCACACACAGCCTATTAAATCATGCGCAATAACAATAATATATATAAATTGTAAACTTATCTTGAAATCTAAAAAATGCACTCCTCGAAAAATGTGACACTTTTTACTCGGAACGAAGTTGACATCGGACTGAAGAAAATATGGCCGCCAACGCCGTATTGACTATAGAGAAAGTTACTTTAGTGCTGCCACTACTCAGATACAAATCCTGCTAATGTCTTAACACCACAAAATGGGCAGATAATAGGTGCGCAATAGAAGTAGCGCAAAGAATTGACTTTCTTTATTTTTTTAAAAATGTGTGAAAATTAATGTACTTTCTTAGGAAACACCACCCGATATTAAAAACGCGGCTAGCTAACTATTATTTTATAACGTTAAATCAAACAGATTACCAAAAAGCATTAAAAAAAATATTTTGCTGATGGCGTAAGTGCACCCCTACCAAAGCGGATTCACGTTTTTAATGAAAATTTCGTCACTTTTTGTAGAAAAATGTCATATAATTTTCTAAGTTTATGAACATAATCAAATATGTTTAGTGGCCGCGGCTCACCACTTAATAAGCAATACGATGCTGTGATTGACAAACGTATAAGTCTTATACTTTTTTTTTTTCATGTAGCGGAGAGTTAAGTTACATCAAATGTGGCAAAATCTACGGCCTGACCCTGATAGCAACTGGATGCCAGTTGCTGAGAATCGAGACTGGTGGTAGGCTGATGGTAATGATAAAGATACAAAGAAGCTTTCAAGCTACAACAACAATTTGAACAAAAACAAAGTTGTTACGGTCTTCCGGCGACGTAGTTTTCAAATGGTTGGGTCTTCTGAGCACAATTTTACGAGTATCATTAACAGCTATATTCTAAACTCATGGTTTTTATAACCATGATAAAACCTAAAAAGAACAGGCTTCAATGTGAACAGGCTCTAACAATAACATACTATAATCACCCGATTACCAGTAATAAATGCGAGCCTTAAAGGCCTGTTCCATAACTTCCATATAACCTACTTAAGGCTAATAATGCATATTCAGCAGCGATCATTAACGAGCTTTATATGGGTAATATACTTGGCCTGGGTTAGCGGAGTTTAGTCCAAATCAGCATAAAGGGTTTAATAGGCAAATATAGTAAAAATGACATAAAGTACCTATCATCAATGCTAACGTTATGTATGGTTTTCTCTTATAATTAGGGATACTCGTATTGTGACTGTGAGTGTTATGTGGGTATCACCACAAAGATTTATCAAAGTGGGTTGCAGCTAAGACAGCCAAATTGTTTCTCTGGGACTTCGTCGAGCTTCATTGAGTTTTTTTGGTGGTTTCTTCATTGAGTCACCACTGTTGATTCTGACTTTCAGAAGTTGCAGATAGTGTGGCGGGCTGGTGCCAAAAAAAGTACTAAATTAGTGTCACTAAAACATCAATGTTATGAGGGAATATAAATCTAAGTATATTATAAAACTTTTTTACAAAAAATAAAACCGACTTCGACAAAAATAAAACACAAAAAAGTGAAAAATAAAAAATCAGCTTCTGAAGTCGGTGACTTTTGTTTGTTTGATTTCATGTTTTTGCCACCGACTTCTGAAGCTGATTTTTTATTTTTCACTTTTTTGTAAAAAAGTTTTTATTTTTCACTTTTTAGTGTTTCACATGTGCTTACCCCTTAACAACGTACCGGCGTGATGTTATGTTATGAACTGGTGTAAACAATAGACAGTCATGAGATTTCAGCAATCCCAGTCCATTTGCTATCATTAATTGAGGAGTTCCGTTGCCTATCTCCGAAGTTCTTCATCAGATCTTCACGTGGCGTGATATTATGTTGTGTGATGGCGTAAACAATGCTTAGATATGCTATAGCAACAATCGCGGCTAATATGCTGTTATTTATTGAAGAGTTCCCCCGATTTCTACAAGATCCCACCATCAGATATTGAAATGGTGACAATAGGACCACACGGGAAGCACCAGCTTTCAAATGAAAAAAGAATCATGAAAATCAGTTCACCCAGTCGCAAGTTATGAGCTAACAAACATAAAAAAAAAAAAAAAAATACAGTCGGATTGATAACCTCCTCCTTTTTTTGAAGTCGGTTAAAAATGAGGTATCATAGCTACTCAGTGGCCATCATATTCACATAATTAAACTATATGTCCTGCTCCACATTCGCTACATAAAGCGCAGATCTTGTTCGCACTAATGTTTATTCAAGCGCTGTTTTTCGCTTCATTTTCCGCTCTGTCGTCGTTTAAGTGAAACACTCGGTAATAATTCTATTCAAATAGAGATTTGATTGTTTTTTGTTTGCGCTGCATCCGAGGATGTGGGTGGCCAACGTTGCATGCCGGATTAGACTGTAGATATGCAAAATAGAAAAAAAATTCTCTTCTCTCCATGCGCTTGTGGAATTCACTGCAAAAGGTGTAAAATTTTGTTGACATTTAACTAAGCTGTTTGCAAATTCCTAGTGTGGGGCAATGTTTTAAAAAAAAAAAAGTCTTATTTATCCGATGGCGAGATTGGCAGACGACATTGTTGCTAGAGTTGCCGCGAATACTCGCTATTATTCGGTATTCGGCATTACTCGACATTTTTTTGATATTCGTCGAATACCGAATAATAGCTAGTATTATTCGGCATTCGGCGAATAGTCGTCTAAAATAAACTTTTAATGAACAAAAAAACTAATGAGTAAAAATGAACATTTTTTTAATTATTTTCCCTATTAAAACAATACAAAATATCAATTATTATCTGTAATATGTGCCTGTGCCTATCATATTCATGAAATTAAATTAGTTAGGCTTTTTAATTAATATTTAAAATCCAACAGAGGCAGATTGTGGTGCAAAAAAACATTTTTTTTCTGCACGTTCGGGAGCAAGTCGGTTTCGTTTTTCCTCGTAAATTAAACCTGCCTCGGAAAATAGTCTTTCTGAATAAACAGAGCTTGCTGGTGTGATTAAGTATCGTTTAGCAAGCTTACTTAAAATAGGAAATCTATTCTTATTGGTACCTACTCAAAGTCCACCATTCATATGGGTTTATTTTTCTGTCAGCCTTTGTCGAATAGTGATGTCGAGTTATTCGACTATTCGCCAAAGTGAATGGCGATTAATCGGTATTCGACTATTCGCGGCAACTCTAATTGTTGCTATTGCTGGAATATCCTGAATGAGGCTGCCACTAGAGCGTGGAGGTCGTCAAAAGCAAAGAGAAGCCTATAGGTACCTAGCAGTGGGTTAAATCAGGCAGTGCATGATGATGAATGATGCAAACTGCACGTGCTAACAGCGGAGTTTAGAACTTGTCGACCCCAGAAAATAGGCTTTCATCCCCGCACGCTTGCGTACCCTATATCAAACACGATGCAACCGGTGGTTTTGAATGCTCATTTTTGGTATGTCTGTGTAAAAGGAGTCACTTCTACGAGTACTTATTCCAGAAACTGGTCATAATCTTCTATTTTGGTACACTTGACATGATCTTCATAGTGTTTGTATAACATTATAGCAGTTGAGTTAGTTATATAGTTTAACTGCCTGTACTATGTTTAGGCGACCTCTCAAAGTTCAGCCAAACCGGGTGCGGACATGAACACCGCCGGACAAATAATGGTAGAAATATCTTACTGTCAGAAATATGTTATGTTTCTGTTTTAGTGATCCTTTCTTTGGGAACTGTTGAGTGTAATTATACTGCCTGCTTGATCTAGCAGATAAGGATTTGGGTTCGATTCCCGGGTAGGGCAAAGTGTTATTTGGTTTCTTCGCCAGTTAGTTAGCAGTAGCCACGGAGTCTTAATTTGTGCCCCGTTTATGGAAATAGGCTCGCCCCTTATTAAATGGGACTTAAAGTTAACTGATGAAGTAGGTATAGGTGTAGGTACTATTAGGTACCTAAACTTCTGCCTAACCCTTCAGGGGGGCTACAGGCGTAATGTTATGATGCTATGTTAAGTTCTACTTACTTTGCAAAAACATTGAAATGAAGTTTAGCAGTTTTGTTAGTTTAGCACATAAATATATACCCTCTACATGTTTACCCAATGCCAAAAGTCTTCCAAGAGTATGAACAAAACTTTGAGCAAATGGTTAATTAGGTACCGAAGTCTTCGTATTCCTTCGCCTTTCTGTTGCCGTTCATTGTCAAATTAGTCGCTTCTTGTCTCCTGTTATGTGCGGAAACAGCATAATTAAATAAAGCGTTGTTTATGTGTCGACATCTTCATATTGGAAGTACCTACTCCTTACATGACCTAAGTGCAATAAATTAATGTTATTATCTTGTTATACTGGTTGATTCTCATTTAATTACATAGAGATTTATTTATATTTATTGATTACAACTTCCGAGTTTCCTCCGTGCCTCGGAAGTCGGAAAGCACGCTAAGCTGTGTTGGTCCGGGTTGTCATTTGTAGGTCTTTGAGTGTCGTTAGGTGCAGGTAGTCAGTGGCCCGAAATTCGGACAACCAGTCTTAGCAAGGGATATCGTATTACCCAGTACTAGCTGGGTTGCGGGGGGTAGATAGGCAGTCGATCCATGTATCTGGTTAGACTGGATGCTGACTGAACATAGAGCCTTTTCTCAACTATGTTGGGGTCGAAAGATGAAGAGATAGGGGTGGATCGTCGTAAGTACATTATAAATTAAATCTTATTGCGTTCACAGTGCCAAAGTGCTCGGAACAGCAATTGGAATAATTACGTCGGGTTAAATGTTAATAAAACTGCGATATAAGTAATCTGAAAGATTGCCAGACGTGTAGTGTTTACTGAAATAATAATTAATTACTTTGTCGTAGAGGATACTCAAAAAAAAGTTTCAAACATAGCTTTATTAAATCGTGTGTAACTCTGAACTTTGGCAGGTGGGATCAAAAGCACCTACCTACCTTGATGGCTATAACCTGAAAACCAAGACATTGCCTGCTAGAACTTCTCTGAAAACTTTCATAATAATATAAGTAATTACCTACTGAAATAGTGGTTACATCTTTATTGTAGGTGCTTCACGTACTAACCCAAATTCGCCGTACATGGAACTTACTATTCCCAGTACACCTTACCAATTTTCCTATAAGTATAATTTATGTTTAAGTCAATTTTACGTTCAGAGGCGTCAACACAACGGCTCGATATTTACTGCCAAGCCCGTGACTGATCCCCTGTGAAAGATTATTCAAAGAGGATTTAGGAGACATCCGTCTCTTTTCGGTACATTGGGTATAAATGAGACAGCACGTAAGACGTTGAGATGCCTACAGCTTGCTAACGACTTCCAGTGGCTTAGAGAATTCCAATCAGTAGAGTCTCCGTGTTTAAATATCTTGATTTAATGGAACTATTTATGCGTTGTTTTCTTGTTGGGAAAAGTTTAACATATTCTTTAGTTTGAGATAGTTGTTAATTTTATTGCAGAATATGTTTAACCTTATGGTGATTTTTTCTCGCCTCTTTTAGTGGCATAGGGGCCCCCGATCAGTATGGCCATACTGTAGAGAACACAATGGAATATCAATAGGATTACGCCAAGGGTTTTCTGTTTGCAAATTAATTACGAGTTCATAGCAGAACTACTTTTCAGCTGTCATAAACTATTTATTAGTCATGGAACACAAAGTACTTAGGTATGTTTTACAAAACTACAAAAATCTAAAATTATTTCACACAAACTAAGGATCTATTTTACGATGTCCAAATAGTCACTCCTTGAATACAAATAATTTCAAACAAATTCTATCCAAGTCCAAGGAAATTGACGGGAACTTATTAGTGCTAGATGATGGAACCTAGGCCCTTAGTCACGTTAATAGTCACATTTCTGTCATCTATAATTAGTACCAAGAGCCAAAGGCTAATTTCGAAGAGTCTGAACCTGTCTAGCTAACGTATTACGTGCCGTGTTAGCCTTGACAGACGATGGATGGATAGTCCTGGTGAGGCCATCAACACCCGCATCACTTTAACGTAATGATTACCAACTAATTACTTGAGCCAATATCCTTCAAGATATTATTTAGGTCGTTGGAATTCTAGAAAGAAAGATTATTAGTTGCATTCGTCGCTGCATTTACGATATCTGGCGGAGTGTTCATGTTAATTTCTGAGTCACTATCACTCATTTTCGACAGAAATAAAGAACTTATCAGAAAATTTGTCTACTCCTCACTACTCAATGAAAGGGAATAAAAAGCTAACGAACAAATGACAGCTCGAAATGGCGGCGTTTCGGATATCTGACATTTTTTTAAATCATAGGCAAACGAACAAAGTCACTATTCTTGTGTCACTCGAGATCAAAATGTCGTGCGATTTATAATTAAAATCATACTGAATTAGGGTTTCGTATCGATAGGTATCTGTTTTAATGTAGATATAGTCCAAGATCCAAGAGCAATCAGACATAACTTATTTTCACACGGATGAAACCTGAAGTTTTCAGTAGCGTCTCGTGTGCCTTGAATACCTACGCGCTTTGTGGAACTTGCCGAGTGACACCTGGGCAGGTACCAGGTGAGAAAGGTGACTAAAAATAAGAACTATTTAACTTAAATTCACATGGCTGATTTTTATATATGTCATGTAGAATATTATTTTAAAGTAATATCATATAGTGTCAGACACTTTTGATGGACCAAAGTTTTTGTCAGACGCTTTTAAGCTTGGTTTTTGAAGCGCCTGACCGATATAGCATGGCAATATCCCGATCAATTAACTTTAAGTATTAAATCATTAGGAGTTTAGTATTATTTAAAGCGTCTGTTAAGCAATACGGCCGACGGAAAGTGTCTGGGAGTATTTGCGACTTATTTTTAAGGATAATTCCTAAAATATACGTAAAAAACAGCTTGGAGAAAACACTTCACGTATTTTCTCCAAGCTGTTTTTTTACGTATATTTTCTACTCCCAGACACTTTCCGTCGGCCGTATTGCTTTACAGACGCTTTAAATAATACTAAACTCCATATGATTTAAATACTTAAAGTTAATTGATCGAGACGCTACTGAAAACTTCAGGTTTCATCCGTGTGAAAATAAGTTATGTCTGATTGCTCTGGGATCTTACTCTAAGGCTAAGTTGCACCAAAAAAGTCGTTAAAGTTAAAGTTTTTGTCAAATTTGACAGTACTGTAAGGGGTATCTAATAGAAAAATTATTACAAAATTTTTTTTGCAAACATTCAAACAAAGTAAGTACCTATTATATTTATTGCTTTGTCTACCTATAGCACGTACCTATTATTTTTTGGTTGAACAATTACATAAGATGAATATCCTTGCAATGCAATCGTATAGTCAGCCACCAAGCTACGTTTTTAGAGACTCGAAATCTTGGCAAGAAACATTCGTCGTTCCATGTGGAAAAACGATCGGCTCTAGGTAATCACACTTTTCTTTTCATCGCTTTCGTCATCAGAACTGGTTTCTGCGAGTATTTCTTGGAGCAGGGACATGATGTCTAAAGGTTATATTCAACGCGTTTGACAATAAAATTGACAGACAATTTAACATAAACTATAACACTAACCAGCGGAAAGTGAGTGGTTGCAGTTACCGTTAAAGTTATGACGTCATTTAACTATTTGTCAAATCGCGCAACTCATTGTTGGCATAACCGATACAAAACTGAAGTTTTGATGTTTGTTTGACGTGCCATTTGACACAAACTTTAACTTTAACTACTTTTTTGATGCAACTCAGCCTAATACTAGAATAGCACACTCACTTGAATTTGACACCTGTTCCAAATTTAAACTCATAACCTACTGTTTTCAGTAGGTTATGAGCTCATTACAGTTCTGTTAATTTCTGCTGGTTGGTGATGCTGGTCATTGCCTATGGTTTTTGAACGCATTAGAGAGGGTTTATGATATTTGGGTAGATAAAAGTTTGTTACACAAAATACATATTTAATAGCAAACAATATTTAAAAGTAATTCAAAGAATTTTTAATAACAGTAACTATTCGCTTTTTATATCCTAAATATTATACGAGCTTCTTGTGTAAGTAATTTTTCTATACCTGTGTGACAGTTTTGTTAACATGATAAATGATGCTACTGTGTGTTATGGGAACCCATCTGTCCTTTTGGGACCCTTTCACAAAGGTATGTTACAATTTTTGATGGAGATGGGTACACGGGGACAAAGACGTATAGTTGGATTAGCAGTGTAGAGAAGACGACCGCACAATAGTAAACAAAGACAATTAGTTGCATAGTAATACGTCGTAGAATCAGTGTTAGATATAGTTTGTATGCAGCTATGCATTGCACGTAAAAAAAATGTGTTTTTAAAATTTAATTTAACCATTTAGCCATTATTCTGAGAATAATCGACCCCTCATTTAAAAACTGAAGTCTCTCCTGGCCTGTCTTACTACCGCCATTTTTTTCCAAAGTTGGGGCCACGCAAACCTATATTAAAGAATGACTGACTGACTAGTATAAGTAATAAAAAACCAGTTATGTACGAGATAAAAGGTTCTCAAGTGTCACATTTCCGACATAATTGAGTTATTCTTTATACTTATACATAAAATGGCAGTACCTACTTGAGCAGACCATGCTTCACACAATAATCTTTCAACCCCGTTGTAAAATACAATACATTTCAAACTCAAAATGTTTCAAAATTGTCACTAAAACAACACTCAGCAAGAGATTAATTAAGTTCCTACCGTATATACAGTCGTACTTAGTTATTGACCGGCTTGTTTAGGACTAATTCCAGTTATTAACCACTGTAAGTTGTGTGTTCATCTCGTACCCCATGTTAGATGTAAACTTCTAGTTCGGTTGGCAAACTGAAATTAGCTAGTAATATTTTACGTGATTATATTGGTATGCAGAGTACCAAGTGAGTAGGTAGGACAAAGTATTTTAGAAACTAGTTGTTCGTCGTGGGTACATTTGCATATAAAATGTCTCTGTAAAACATTTTCAGAGGTTGAACTTCTTTAAACAATGTTTACCGACCAAGGTTACCGACCATAGCCCGAAGAATTGCCAAACTTAAGTGGCAGTGGGCAGGGCACCATTGCTCGCAGAACGGATACCCGATGGGGCCGGAAAGTTCTTGAGTGGCGACCGCGAACCGGAAGACGTTGCCTTTTAAGGCCTCCCATTAGGTGGACCGATGACCTGGTGAAGGTTGCGGGGATCCGCTGGATTCGAGACGTACGGGACCGGTCAATGTGGCGACACTTAGGGGAGGCCTATGTCCAGCAGTGGACGTCTTTCGGCTGAAATGATAATGATGAATCAATGTTTCACAGTGCATCTAAAGAAGCATCATCATTTCTCTTGTCCGTATTCCAATTCGCTTGGGGTCGGCGACGCATGTCTTCTTATTCCATAATAATAATTCTCTATTACTAGTCATCTTATCAGAAACCGCCTTTTTTATATCATATCATCCTTTACATAATTCATCGTTTCTTTGGTTTTCCTCTACTCATCCACATTCATTCTCAAAACATCACGACATTTTCCCGTAATGAAGAGAAGCATTAAGTTACAATTATTCCTGATTCTTTATAAACAACGAGGAATAAGCCACTAATATTTCTCTATCATTTACTATCCAGCAATTGTGTAAAATTAATAAAAAAACAAAATCACAAGAAAACTACGCTAGAAGTTACACGTTTACCCCTCTAAAGGAAACAAGGGCGTACAAACTTACATACTATATCAGTTCCGTCGATGTTTGATTAAAGTTCACTTAAGAGGACGCATTACGATGGATAGTCAAATCATTACTTTTTTAAACAAAAGTATGTTTATTAAATACAATGCTTTGTATTTTTAAAATGTTTTTGTGACGAATTGTAGGTAGATGTGCAAGGTACAATTCTTAACTATAAATATAATTTTAGATATGTCCAGTTTCTCAATAAATGTACCGAAGTGAAAATTTTTACTTCGGTACATTTATTGAGAAACTGGACATATCTAAAATTATATTTATAGTTAAGAATTGTACCTTGCACATCTACCTACAATTCGTCACAAAAACATTTTAAAAATACAAAGCATTGTATTTAATAAACATACTTTTGTTTAAAAAAGTAATGATTTGACTATCCATCGTAATGCGTCCTCTTAAGCTTATTTACTTTGATCCTCGATAGAAGTTCATTATTGCCTAGATATAGTAGGTTTACACCGCAACGTTTCTCATGAATTAATGATGCTGACATCAGCACGTGTAGACATATAAGTAAACAATTACTCGTATGGGAAATAAAGGATTGTTATGAACCCTTTTTTTTTTTTTTTTTTTTTTGGTGGGTGGAAAATCATCGAATGACCCCCCCCGCTCTTGGGCAGAGCGAAGGGGAGTGTCAGACTTCTACTGACTAAAAACCGAACCCATGTTCCTTCTTTGCCCTTGCGCCGAGGCCACGTAATCTAGTACAAAATACCGCGGCCCCGACGGGCGTCGGCCCTTGCGGGCCCCTCCTTGCTGACATCTCTTTGAGGCGCGCGTGGAACACGAACGCGCCGCCGACACGGTCTGTTGCCGTCATGACGACGGCCGGACGGCGAGCTAGCCCATTACTCACCGTCCACAGGCCCGCGTCTACGGTGGCCGGAAGCCATCACGTGGCCCCCGACGCCCGGAGCGCCTTCCGCGCCTTCCGCGGCGGTTGGGACGTTGAGAGGATCGCTCCCTCTCTCGTTCCGCCACTTCCTTCGCTAGCATCACTGCTTCGCAGAAGGAGGCGACGGCGTCCCATCCCTCCTCGCCCCGGACCATGGCTTGCACCAGGGCCGGACGCGAGAGGTCACCGCCGCCGATCGCCGCTACGAGAACACGGCGGGGATCCGCCCAAGGGGCACACCTCCACAGTGTGCTCCACCGTGTCCTCCGGTCGATCCTCGCAGTGGAAGCATCCGGGCGTTTCCTCCCGCCTGATTCGGTGCAGGTACCTCCCGAAACATCCGTGTCCGGTGAGGACCTGCGTCAGACGGAAGGTGAGGGCGCCGTGGCTCCTCTCTAGCCACTCCTCAAAGAGGGGACTTACCGCCACTATCGTGGCGTGCCCTGCACGGGGTTGCGACAGTCGCTGTCTCCATGCCGCCATGAGATCGCACCGGAGGTCTGTCCGCCGCGCAGCAATGTGCCGCGGCAGCAGAGTGACCCCCCGGTGTAGCGCCTCCGCGCGCCACTCATGTAGGCGCGCGAGGACTATCGCCTTCAGATCCCACGGCGGCAATCCGGCAAGGAGATTCGCCGCCTCGCGGGAGATCGTGCGGTACCCGCGGACTAGCCTTACGGCCATGACCTTTTGGGGCGCGTTCAGGTAGTGGACGGCCCGCTTCTTCACGGCACGCGCCCACACCGGGGCCCCGTAAAGGGCCATGGACCGCACGATCCCCGCATACAGCCTACGGCAGGAGGCGTTTGGCCCCCCCAGATTGGGCAGGAGCCACCTAAAGGCAGCCGCGGCCCGCTCCAGTCTGGGAGCCAAACGTCGGAAGTGCTCCACGAAGTTCCACCGGCTGTCGAGGACGAGTCCGAGGTACTTTAAAGTACACTCGACACCGATGGAAACCCCTCCCACCGATAGCTGGGATCCCGACGGTGGCACATTCCCACGCCCATGGAAGCACATGGCCTCGGACTTGTGAAGTGCCACCTCGAGACCCAGCTGCCGGATCCTCTCCACGACTGTTTCAACCCCGCGTGTCATATTCGCGGCCGCCGCCTCGTGCGATTCCCCCCGTGCGAGCACCAACGTATCGTCCGCGTAGCAGACGACGCTGACGCCGTCAGGGAGGTCGGCACGCAGCACCCAGTCGTAACCGATGTTCCACAGGGGCGGCCCCAGAACCGAACCCTGTGGAACACCGCACGACATCTCTCGCCGGTTCCATTCTCCGTTTTGACCAGGGTAGATTACCGTCCTGTCGGACAGGTAGTCCCCGACTACACGACGAAGGTAGGCTGGCACCCGGTGATACCGGAGTGCCTCCCTGATGCAGCTCCAGGGCATGGTGTTGAAGGCGTTGGCGATGTCGAGAGACACCGCCAAGACCACACCGCCCCGAGAGACCGCATCCCCCGTCGTGAGGGCTCTCACGCGCATGATGGCGTCCACCGTCGAGCGCCTCTTGCGGAAGCCGAACTGCTGATCCGCAAGATCCGGACCCATTCCCTCAAGGTGCTCGGCGAGGCGGTTTGCAATTACTCTTTCAAAGAGCTTGCCCACCTCGTCGAGCAGCACAATGGGCCGGTATGCAGACGGCGAGTCCGCAGGGCGCCCCGGCTTCTGGATGAGAACCAGCTTCCCCGTCTTCCAACGACGCGGGAACTGGCCTTTCCATGCACGCGCTAAAGAGCCTCTCCAGTCGGGGCCCAAGAGCCTCTGGGTCTAAGGCCAGGGCCCAGGCTTTGCCAGGCAAGCCATCGGGCCCCGGGGCGGTATTTTTGGCTTTAAGCCTCCGTACCGCCACTCTCAGGTCTACCCCAGTCACCTCCGGAATGTCGTCATCGGTTCCTGAACCGTCCGCTTCCGGCACCGCTGGTGGCGGAGCCATTGGCGGGGGACGATGCTCCCCTCGCGAAGGGAACAGAGCGCTCACTACGTCCTCCACGAGCTCGGGCCGGAGACTCTGCGTCAGCGGGGGGCCCCGGGTGCGGAGTTGATTCCGCACCATCTTATAAGGGCGCCCCCACGGATCTCTGTTGAGAGTCTCCAGCATCTCCTCGCGGTTGTTATGAACCCTTAATCACAGTTTTTTTTCAGATAGTAAACTTACACTCATGAACACGTTACGAACTTTTACCCAACGACAGCTACGGTGAACTAACAAAGAGAAAATTGGCAATATCATATTTTCTAGCAATAGAAATAGCTATGAAATTGTATTGCCATAGGCAAGTGCTTTGACATCATTATACATTGCTCGGAAGTCAAGAAACATCTCAAGAAAACTATCAGACCGCTATCGCTATGGGAAAGCTGAGCAAAAAATTATCCTTCAAAAGTAGAATAAGGTTTTTTTTTTCTCTGAGTAGAAAAGTACCTATTTGCCCTTTATCAAGAAAAGTACTGGCTGGCTTATGAACACAGATGTCGTTCACATGGTCGAAAAAAAAGTTCTCAATTCGAATCAGATTCGAACGGTTAGCATTTTTCTGACATGGCTAGCCAGTTGTATTAGCTAACAACGTGAATTCTTATTGAAGTGCGAATATGAATACATTTAGAAGTCCACAGCTGTCATTCATATTGTAGTAGTGGCTCACTGAATTTTAAAATAAAGGATGCGCTCTGCGTCACTCATTTATATTGTATGAATTAACTACAAAACAAGCACACTTTAATGGACGACAAAAACTTGAATACATAAAGTGTTCTTCTTTGCCATATTTACCAGAAAATATTGTTTGGTTTTTTGTCTGAAAAAGCAAAAGAAAGATTATTATTCACTTTTAAAACTAACTTTTATCTGCAGACTATTCCGCATGAAAAGCCTGAAAATGTCTTGAATTAATAATCGGGTGGTAGGTACCTACTTCTGCTTAAAAATATACGAATTACCCAGAAAACCTTTTTTTTTTTTGGTTACGACAGAACACAACAATCTCATTTATTTTATAACTAACTTTTGCCGCAGCTTATTCCGCATGAAGAGATAGGTAGCCTTTTTAAAGGATTACCTTTTTATTTACACATAAATTCCGGTTACATTTTAACGTAGGTAATCTAAATTACGTTTCGCGACCACGACACGGCCTAACAAATTGATATAAACGGAAACAGAGATGTACCTACCAAACAATTATTTGAAATACATATCAATTCCCCTCTGGGTATTATCAGAGCTATTCTTCAAGTAAGTATTTAATATTTGAAATAAGCATTCTTATCCCTTGTCAGTTACATCAATGTTAAGAGATTAGAATATTTCAACGGAGTCTGGCATAAACCAAGGGTATTTATTTTCTGGGTTCTGTACGCCAAAGGCTCTATCGGGATTATAATTAAGCGTCGGTTGCCGGCTGGAAAACTTTAAGAAACCTGTTTAAATACCTATATTTACTGAATATGTTTGTCATGCAAGGCAAATTAAAAAAATAACAATTCTTATAACAACTTCGAAAAAAGGGATTGTTCCTTTTCTGTCAAAGAACAGAACCATAACATACAGCGTGAGTCAGACGAATAAAAATACTGCTCTTATTTATGGAAAAATCATCATCTGCCTAGCATTTTACATGGAGCGACTGCCTCCTTTGACCTCCATAACCTAATTATTAGTAACTAGCTGACCCACGTAACTTCGTCTACGTCACATAAATATAGCTTGTAACCTCTCTCGATAAATCGACTATCCCACATAAATTAAGTTAAATCGTAATTAACAAAAAATCTTATCCTTCCTCTTTAAAATATTAGCTTAGATTATATTAAAGTGAAAATGACTACAGGTATCTCTTACTATTGAATATACGCTAACACCCTGTACTTGTAAACATTACGGTGCAGTAAATATTTTGAATTTGAATTTCCCGGAGAATCCCCCGTACCTACATTGTGACCTGCACGCGTATTTTTTTACATTGCGATATCTTCTAAGATATTTGTTTAATCTGTATAAGGGCACAAATATTCTATATTAAATTTCCGTTCTAACAAACACATTTATTAGGATATAGATTAATATCATATAGGTTAAATAAGCTTCGCAAAAAATAATTCTTTTTAACCTAACATTTTAATAGTAAAAAATGGTTACAGTGAGTCAATCTTAAAAGATAGACATATGCTGTCGCAGACTTTTTTTTAGTACTTTTAAAGGGGAACAATTCCTTCTTACATGATATTTGCATAACTTTAACCATTTTCGCAGCGCACGCAACGGAAGCTTTAAAAAAGAAATATCTTTACCCGTTTTTGCAACATTTTTCATTTATGCTCCGCTCCTATTGGTTGTAGCGTGATGTTATATAGCCTTAAGCCTTCCTCGATAAATGGACTGTCCAACACAAAAAGAATTTTTCAATCCCAATCGGTAGTTCCTGAGTTTACCGCGTTCAAACAAACAAACAAACTCTTCAGTTTTATAATATTAGTCTAAGTAGATTATGAAACCCCTTGTTAAGACTCGTTGTCAGACTTTCGGACCACTGACAACCTGTAACGACTGCCAGAGATCTTGAAATGACAGCCGGACCCAACAAGGTTTTTTGCTAATTTGCTTTCCAAGGAACAAAGGAAAATCGACCCGAGCGGCTGTTATTATTTAGCCATCAAGCTCCTCCAATTTACGGAAAAATTAAATTGACTGTATTTTCAGAATGTCCTAAATCTCAATCTGTTCAAAATTCAGGTTGGCTAGGTCGCCTACCTATTCAGTATTAGACTAGCGGTACGTGACAATCATTAAACGTACCTGTTAAGCCGTTGGACCCTGGGTCTCCATTTAGTTTTCATAACCAGTATTCAGTATCAGTAGTTTTGAGAGCAGCGGTGGCCCAGTGGTGTCGGCCCCGACTTACGAACAGTAGGTCGTGGGTTCGAACCCAGGCAGGCGCATTACTTTGTGTAATTTATTTCATCACCGCTGCTGTCAAAACGGTGAAGGAAAACATCGTGAGGAAACCGGCATGTCTTAGAACCAAAAAACTGGGCCCGCGTGGTGGATTATAGCCCATCCCTCTCCTAGAGAGGACGCCTGAGTAACCTGCAGTGGGAACATTATAGGCTGATGATGATGATGAACCAGTATCCGTATTGGCTATGGAAACTGGGCTAGCCTGAGCTTTTAAATTTTCAAATAGAATCGACTTATGAAAAATTATTCATCCAATTAGTTGAACACATTTTAGACCTTATTTATAAACCCCAATTCAAAATACTTATCTACACATAACTCTTCCTTTTGGTTTGGTCGCAGCCTGATAAAATGAATGAAACGTTACAACCGCGTTCCTGTTTATTCAAGGATAAATAAAATTCCTGCTTGACTGGATATTGGTAAATTCTATCGCTCTTTGCCATACCATAAAATAATGTGTATTTAGTATATTTTGTACTGAAATAACATCCTTTATTTACCTTAATAGCTATTTTGACATGTAGATATTTGAGAAAATACAACCATACTTTATTTGAGGTCAAAGCCGCTCGATACCGTTACTCAAGAGATAAAATAATGTACCACAGCAGTAGGAAAAGACTTGAATATTTTATAACTCTATATTCTCGCGCTAAGTCTTTATTTTCCAACAAATTGCTATTGTAACATGTTATTTGGTCAGTTGATACGAAAAGGCAATTCACTAGGTACTAAGTGACGACTTACATCTTCTTAGGTTTCGTTTTCTATGAAAACTCTCTGTCTCTGTCTGTTTCTGTGTTATAAGGAGCTCTTTGTGAACACTTAAAGCCTACTATGAACTAGGTTTCAAAGCTTCTCCTTAACGACTTGCGTCAACATACCTACACGTAGTTCTACTTATTCTCTACGGTCTTATCAGAATTTCCGAGAAGAAGGAATAAAACTGTTTTCGATTAACTCAAACATTCTCGATATAACGACCTTATACACAAACTTGATTACAAAATAACACACACATAATATCTTTGCGTAACTCTATCTATAAGAAGACGAGGAAAGTAATAAAAAAATATACTTGTATCTCTCAAAGATGATATTGAACCCATACACGACATTTATCTTACCATTTGCGAAAACTCCCATAAAAGTGTGAAGTGAGTACATACAAACGCAATATATTTTGGGCCGCTTTCCCGCCAAATAAAGTTTGCTGAGTGAACGAAATTTCTCGATTTTCACAACATTACGGTATATTATGCGGTGTATCATTAGCGTTGATGTTCAATTTGTACATCGTCAGGATAATTAGGAGCTTCTGTCTTGTTAACCATTTTACCAGAATACAGAAAATAAACATCTTGCTAGACTTGTAATGAAAAAAAACATGATTTAGTACTTGTCAGGCCAGGATGACAAGATCACCCAATTTGGCAGGAATATAATGATACCGGTAAATTGCGATCAATCAATACACGAACATACTCGTAAGTAACAAGACATTGACATGGATCTCATTTTAGGTCTTCGAAGAACTTGTCTTATAATGTATACTACTAGTAAAAGAACTTTCGTTTGATCACACAAAGTTTCTGACAGCGACTAATGATAATAGCCTAAGCAGCTATCTTTAACAATGGCGGGAAGTTAGTTCTGTTAAATGGTTCAGATTACAACTCGATCCTCTTGCCGTGAACTTGTGCCCGAGTAAGGGATTAGATTCAATTTATTATTTTTAAATTGAAAATTATCGTTTTATTTTGTTTTATGTTTTTGGTACTTTGTTTTAAAACTTAAACTTACTGCCTCCTTAGTCTAGTGGTCGCAAGCGAGATGCTGAGTATGAGGTCCTAAGTTTGATGTTTTGTGTCAAAGTTTTTCCATTAGGAATTTCTCAGTAACAACGGATTTGTGGCCGGTTGATGGCAATACGCTCGCCCTGGCAAAATGTGGATGTAGGTACTAACTACTAATAAATACACTTCTGCCTAACCCTTCGGAGATTACAGGCTTGATTTTATATTTTTGTTCAAATGTAGGCACTATAGTATCTGGGCCGCGGACCAGAGGCCAGTTGCCCCCTAACCCTTACGTCGCGCGTTCAAGCTAGGACCTCTGTTATCATCTAATAAGTCACATTCATTGCCCGGAAACTCTTGAACTTCAGCCATCTGTCAAAATAATACGGCGGGTCATTGATAAATTGTGTCATAATTTGAACCGGGGCGCATGGCAACGGACATTTTTGGTACTGCCTACCTTAATGTGAAGGAAGTGTATGATTGAGCAGAAACTCAACATAATTTTCGGGTATAATAGCCGGGAAACGCCCTTGACTTATTGAAATTTTTGCGACCATAGAGTAGGTAATGATTTCTAAAACCAAAGGTCGAAACTTCCTTTCTTAATAACTTAATTGGGTTTTATGTTTAGGGCGTAAGCCATTATTATATCATTTACAATGAAGCTACTTTCTTTTTCTTTTCATCTATATCGTTCAGCCTTATTCCGAAAACAGTATCGCTATAATACTATTCGCTATACGTGACGCGAGACTAATCGGACGTGTTTTAAGTACTTGCTAAGTTGCTAAAATGAAATAACTATAAACAATTACGATAAAATAAATCAATATTTTTTTTTTGCGGCGTCATATAATAACAGAATAAAGTGTGTCACTTGTGACTAGTGCAATACGAAATTATATGTGCAAGATGAACTGATTAATTTTGTTTCTATTGACTATATATAAAGTTTTACGGGTAGTATGTCTAACCCAGGATCGAGCCCATTTGGCCGTAGCCAACTACTACGACGAAGTCCTCCACCGACGCCTACCGAACAACTGCCTCCCAGTGTACCAAATATACCAGCACCAGCACCAGCACCAGCAGTGAATGCAGCACCAGTGAACTTGGCACCTGTTGCGAACGTTTTGCCGAGTGAAGTCATTAGCACGTTAGAAATCCAGAAATGGGTAGTATCGATAGATGGCATTCTAAGCGAACTCTCTACTGTAGTTAATGAAGGAAAAATGAACTCAGACCAGAAACAGCGTGTCTCAACCCTTTGCCGGAAGGTTCAAGCTGGGACTTCTCAGATGGCCATTCTCTACCAATCCCTGAAGCAGAAAACGATCCAGTCCCATAGTACCGTTCAGCACCTACAACTTCAATTAAACATGGCGAACTCTCTGGACCAGCTCAAAGACGTTATTGAATCTAAGCTGACTTCAACAATACCGAACAACTCCTATGCTAGCATGGTGAAGAAAGGCTCCGACAATTTCGTACGTCCTGCAAACCTGAGTTCGATAGCGTTTTATCCCAGCGACAAGTCTAAAACAAGTGACGACACCAAGTCACTTGTTCAAAAGCTAATATCTCCCGAAGAACTCAAACTTCATGTCCGTGGCATGAAAAAAGTGAAAAATGGGGGCGTACTAATTAGCACAGAAAATAAAGGCGACATAGAAAAATTGAAAAAATCGGAGAAAATATTCACCTCGGGCCTAACCATAGAAGAACCGTCTCAACGGCGCCCTAGAGTTACTGTCATTGGTGTTCCCGTAGCCCTTACAGAGAAGGAGGTATTTGACTGTATTTACGAGCAGAACCTGTCTGACAAGTTGCCGGATACAACACGTGAGTCCGTCTTGGAGAAAATTAAATTGAGCCATAAATCGGGTAAGAAAGGCCTTTCCACTTGCAACTACATCTTGGAACTACCAGCTAGCATACGGAAATTGCTTATAAACCAAGGCAGAATCTTTATTAATTGGTCTTCATGCCCTGTGAGAGACTTTACGATAGTCACCAGGTGCTACAATTGCCAGCAGTTTGGCCACGCAGCTAAGTTTTGCCGTGAAACCAGTCCTACGTGCAACCACTGTGCAGAGACTGGACACTCCTCAAAGGAATGCAGCAGCAAATCTTCTTCCCCCCAGTGTGCGACGTGCGAAAGGTTCAAGAGGAAATGTGACCATCCAACTGGTGACGCAAGTTGCCCGGCACGTAAATATGCAGAGACGAATTATATTAATTCAATAGACTATGAGGGCGCCTAAGAACGCCACAGAATTAGTCTGTAATTATTATGAGTAATCAGCTAATAATCAGTGATCTAGATAGTTTTATTGTGTCTGAATCTGAAATATTTAATGTTGAGACTGTAAACACCTTCTGCATTCTGGGGACAAAACGCATACCTTGCTCCCAACACTAAATGCTGACAAAACATTTATACGTTTTATTTACAATGAAAAATACTAAAACACCGCTTACTAACTTGTTACTAACCTAAACATTTACGCGCATAACTGTATCACGTACGCTGACTCCGCATGTTTCTACCCTACTTTTGATATTAGCTGACCATCTGAATTCTAGGTGTCACTATTGACTCTAATCAAAATTTCCATAAACATTGTGGTTTAATTATGTTTTACCTAATATCTACTTATAAATATATGCATAGGCTAGTTTTATTGTTGTTTGTATTTGACTGTTCTTATAGTTGTTATTATATTATTTTATTTTTGATTTTACTGTCCTAATTATATTGTTGTACGGAAAGTGATGGCCTGAAACACAGGTTTACATAAACCTACATCGGGCTGGTCGCTACTATACCTTTGAATTATACAATTATCACTACTTGCAAATTTTAAATATATTTTAGATAAAGTTTACTTATAAGCACTAATTATACAATTGTATAAGAAACAACACTATTGTGCCTAAATGTATACCTTTTGTACTACTTTTTCTTAAATAAATTATTCTTATTCTTAGTATAACCTGGTCGTAACAAGAAAACATTAAGAATACATGAATAAACATTTTTAGATGCCAACTACGATCTATAAGTAGTACGTTCTACGATCTACATAGCTCGGGCTAGTCATGCCCAATTTATCAGAGCAATCAGCCAATATTGCGCGCCATTCCGCCGAACCAAACCGCCGTTTTGATCAGCAATTGACCCCAAAGTATGAATATAACATGAGCAAAATATGTTTCCTTTGCAAAACGAATCAAAGCGGGCACCGATGCGAGTTGGTACCAAACGGCCGATCCCGTTTCGACCACGGGAATTAATGTGTATTTACGTTTGTATGGTAAAAAATGTTGGTTCATTGTTATCCGGCTCGTATTTTACACTGTGCAATCAAAACTCGTGTAATCCCCGGCTTTGGGAGCCGGGACAAATGGCATCATCATACAAACGTAGAACGCAGCGTAGGAAATACATTGACAAAGTGTGCCTGTGTGGTTCATTAGGCGAGATGTAGATAATGGCACACTAGCAGGCAGATTTTGAAAACGGAACGACATATTATATATTATTCCATATTCAAACATTATATGCCAGCCAAATTTGAAATCCTCAAATTCTGAGTATGAATGTGATCAGCATCAAATGACGCAATTAAATGCTATCGTGTATGGGTGATAAAAATGATAGAATCTATATTATCATGACCACATTTAATGGGTAAGATAACTTTTCCAGCCATAAAAACGAGGTAAGAGAGATCTTCGAGAATCGAGACGTATTTTGTAAACGAAAGTAGGAAAAAGTTATTTTTAGAAAACTACTTACGGCTGTTCGGCTAGCATATGCATACTTTTAAAATTGAACCACTTTCAATTTCGACTCCAACAAGTATTTCATGGAACTTTCCCACAAAACTGTATTCCCTTGATATCGCCAACAAAGTTTCCTATTGCTGTCCGTAAGAGGTCGTTTAAATCGACGGCCAAGAGCCCCTTGCAATATCAACTGCGAACCTAACTGCGAAAGTGCAAAATTGTGTTACAAACTTTAGCTACTCACGTAAGTTTCATCACGTAGGTAAGAATTCTTTGCACCAACTGCATTCTGGTTTAGCTACTAGAACAATGAAGTTCCGTTATTAAGACTAAATGGGATTTAGCGATCACAGTGTCGCACTTTCGAGATATTTTACGAGACTTGAGCAACACCTAAGAGAAGTCATTTTGAAAGTTTTACTAAGAAGCTGTAGTTAGATTAAATTAGTACAGACAGCAGCTTATTAAGCTAAGAGTAGCTCTTAAAATCTGTCAATAGATTTTAAACTTTATCGATTATGGTTCAAGGTAGATGAACTGGCGTTTGTTCATTTTTCTGGTATTTTAAGCTACCTAATTCGTAATTCAAGTTATTCTTAACATGTCGTGTGAGTAACAACATTAAATACACGTATTTTACAATTAAATAAAAAAATGCTAATGTAAATAAAAACGCAAAAATGTAAAACAGGCGCCCCTTGGAAATTGAATCAAGAATCCTAATCCAATTTCATAAATAAACGTGCTGAGATTCTAAGCAAATGAGACATTAGACGCGAATAAATGTAGCTACATGGCTGCCAACATAACGAGTCTACGTAAGCCCGTACTATTATTTATTCTGATGCTTCGAGCAATGCTATCCTATGTTATGAGCCCCTGAATCCCAAAATGAGGTTGTTTGTCTCATTTTCACCGCTTCACTGTTCAACCAATCACCATTTAACTTGAATAATGATTTGGATAGATACTTGTATAGATAGAATACGTATGATACTGTATTGTACACCGAAACATTGGTTGTTGCGGAGCTGAGGCACTTTTGGCAAAAGTTTTTATTACGTGTCTCTATAGATACATGTATACCTAGTAGCTGTTTTGTAATGAGATAAACGATATTCATCCCTCATATCTGGCTATTCGGTTATTGGTAATTGATACGTACTTGAGTACATGTTCAATTTGGTGGAACATCACTTAATGTCATATCATTGTTCATAATTATGTATATCAATTTATATTACATAATGGTTTTCTCCTTATTATTATTTTTTGTACTCTACCACAGTGCTGTCTTATTTGACCCTAAGGTTGACTGGTAGAGAATGCCTTGTGGCATTAAGTCCGCCTATGTACCACTCTAGTGCATGAAGTTTAAATAAATAAATAAAATTATAATTATTTTATGTGATGTTGATATTCTCTTGCCTTTATCCCAACTAATCTCGTGTTGGTACGGTATGTCTTGTTCTTCCACGCTTCTCTATTACATATCATCCAACACCTCTGTTCTTGCTATATCATACTTTACACAGTCCATCCACCGTTTCTTTGATCTTCTTCTACTCTTATACCCATCCACATTAAAACTCAAAGTTATCTCTTCTTATCCTAACCAAAAACAATTAAAGATAAGTAGAAGACAAGAAGTTGCCACTCTATGGTTGGTAGTGCAGCTTTAATAAAAATGCTGCATTATGCGTATAGTTCATAAGAACATTATAAGAGTAGAGTACCTACCACGAATAGTGCACAAAAAGCTTGTTCACCTAAACGTAAGTAAAGTCGCAGAATAGGGGATCGGACTGGATCAAAATAATATGATTCTGTTTAGTCCGTAAGTTAGATTATCGAAAAATATTGAATACGTATTTTTTGTTTTATCAAATCAATAAAAAATGACGAAGATAAAACGCGTCAAAGATCTTGGAGTGGGGCTTGAAACGTCACTTGTGTCGTCAAAATGTACTATCATATGACGTCACACGAGTTTTCGAAGCAGTGTATCGTCTTCATTTTAAGATTACGTGATAAAAGAAAAAATACGTGTCCAATAATAGTTTTTTTTTGTCCGATCCCCTATTCTACCAGTATGCGGTAAAGCCGTCTAAATGCATGGCAGCAGCATAGCCATGCATTATCGCGGTATCTCCACCGGGACGCAGCCGTTTGTGTACCTGTATGTCACCCGCGCGTTTCACTGACGGCGCCGGTAAAATGTGCAGCAGAGCGCTAAAATGGAGAATATTTCTTGTTTCTGGAAGTAGTAAGAAAAGACTTTGTTAATAGAAATTTTAGGTTTCTCGCTCGGCTCTCTTAGGGGGAAATCACATATTCAATAAGGTTTATTAATAATCCACCAGCTTATTACTATCCCCATTTCAAGGTAAGAGCCTGTCCTTGTACCGCGCTCCTTATGAAAATTTGGGCTAAAGTATAAAATATATTTTATTAAATTAACCTACAGCAAATTAACTGTCCTAATGATGTGGCGTACCTTTGCATAAATAAAAATTAGTCGGCGTGAGTAATTTTCAACTAGAACATTTATAACAAAAACTCCGGCTAAACAAAAACCTTAACAACACTAATTAGACCGTTTTACGAGGTTTAGGTTCAAGGAACGTTGAACAAAAACAATTACAACGCATAATACGCCTCATAATCGTCCCACAAAACCCAACAAAGCAAAAACTGCCCCTGAATATGCGATGCTACGCGTCCTAGATATTTAATAAAGCTGTTATGAAACTCATTTTGACATACAAGAATTTGTATGTTCATTCCTTGTTTGTTCCTTTGTGTATTATCATGTTGTACACGACAAGTAGAGTAGACGTAGATCCATCGCCAAACTAAATTCTAGGCTTAAAATCATACCGCGCCTGTTCACATCGTAAATCACAAGAACAACGACTATTGATTTTACAAGAAAAAAATTAAAAGCATGTCACGTAGCCTGAACAAAAGGGCTGGTTCTGAACCTCGTGAAAAATAACTTAAAATGCCTCTACAGTGGTTCGCAGATAGTGGAAACGAGCTTGGCACCTTGCCAAATACAGAACTGTCCTGTTGATACTCCGTCCGTATCTTAATTAAGTAGGTAGGTACGTGTGTGGCCTACACAGTGTACTATGTTTTCGAACGTGCTAGCTGGAAGGAAACCTCTTCAAAGAAGAATGGTTCGGATAGATTCGGATACTATTTCCATATGTCGAGATAAAGTTTGAATTGTTCGCCGAACGCGACTTGTTTGCGTAGCACGCAGACGCTACGCCGTAGCACTCGTAGCTACTTTGTCGACAAGTTTCCATAAAAGTCGAGTATGATGAGAATAACTTGCTGATGCCCGCGGTTTCACCCGCGTCGATGTGTTTCATGCCCCCTTTTCAAACTCTTACAACCCTTTTTTCGCATTAAAAAGTAGCCTGCCTCAGGCTCTAGACTAAGTGTACGAGTACCAAATTTCAAATTTCATACGGTTCAGTGGTTTTGGCGTGAAAGCGCGACAGACAGAGTTCCTTTCGCATTTATAATATTAATAGTAAGGAAGTAAAGATAGTAAGGAAGTAAGGAAGTAAGGATATATATATACATATATAGGTAAGGATGAATATGTAGTGAGAAAAAAATTGAAAAGGCGTATGCTTAGATGGTTTGATCATGTTGAGAGAATGAGTAAAAGGCGACGAACACATTTATTAGGTATATGTGGCATCGCCGGGAGGGGACACCCTAGTTGTTCGTGAAGTTCTATACACAGAACAGGTGCGTAGTTCTGGTAACCGGCGTGCGTGTATGACCGGATGTATGAACGTGGACGAGGCAAGAGGGGTATGTAAGGATCGCAGCAGGTGTTCTGGAATTTCTGTCTACCCCTATAGGGAAAAGGTATCGAGGTATGTATGTAATAGTGTACCAACTCACTCATTGACAACTGACATTATTCCTTACATTTTCGTTCTCAATTTTCACTTCAATAGAAATGAAAAACAAAACTTAAATGACAATACTGTCAAACTGACCCTCGTTTAATAGTTTTCCAATATCGTAAAATGTCCGGTGTCTTGTAAGTTATTGTAAAACATAAAACACTTGTCAATATTAAAAGTTATAACTGATCAACTACCGTTCCGTGCGGTAAGTAGGTACAAAAACTTTTCTCATTTCCGTAGCAAGAACAAGAAAACAGCCTTTTAGCGTGTTTCTAATAACAATTTGAATTTCCTTTAGGTCTAATGATTGATGACATTATGCTTCGAGGTCCAACAAATTAGGTAAGTTGAAGAGTCATTGTTGAACTTTACACATTAAATTTCTTTTTTCTTTACTTTTTCAGCTATCTGAAAAACCTGAATCTTTAAAACTTTGTAAGTAGATACTTTGAATATCGATTTTGACGATAGTAGCACAGAGAAACTTAACTAAGAAAACTAGGTCCGTCCTTCTTCATAAAAGAACGTTGATATTGGTTGAATAATAAAAATTACAACTTTCATTATGTAGTTTTGTTTTTTTTTTGCAAAGTTCACAAAACTGAGACATAGTATTCTGGTAATTTAAGTAATAGTTATTTCAGTTTTAGATTATTACTATATATTTTAAAAACTTTTATTTTTTCAGAATGGCTCAAAAGTTTCGGACGTAGTAGTTTTAGACAGACAGACACACGAGTGATCCTATAAGGGTTCCGTTTTCCCTTTTGAGGTACGGAACCCTAAAAAGGTAAGTGAAGAAAACTTAGGTATAACATAAATTATGAAATAAAGTAACACGATCAATATCACTAAAAATCATTCAGACGCTAACAATAACTTTTCCGCAAAAAAAGCATTTTACCAACAGAAGCACTGGTATTGAAAATGTCCAAATCATGTTCACTAGTCAGGTAATTAAAATTGAATCCATGCTCGAATGGATTAGAAACGAATTTTGCCTGGACTTTTAATCAGGAACAGTCAAGCAACAAACTAGGTTTGTGAAACATTTTGCAGTGTGCAACTAATCCTAAACTTCGTAACAGCTCAGGGCAATCTATACGAGTAGTACCATTTACGAGAGTAAATAAGTGCCTTAACAGTAATGCGTCTGCGCTCATGCAGTGATAAGACTCTCGTATGAAACCTCTATAGCATATAGGTACATTTCGCATACATTATATTCGCACACATATTAGTGCATAAGACTTTAGATATCACTAGTTTGTAAATTTTGTTTGCCCTTTCTAGAGTCTTAAGTAGGTAGTCACAGGATAGTCCGGTTAAGCAGTCGACTGCAACCTCCTAGTTTGAGCTCCGAGATGCCATTTACAGAAGAAAGAAAAACCTTATCACTAGATGACGCGTCTCGTTGTCACAGATGTAAACCCAGCTGTGTAACCAATATGTCTGGTCTGGATATTATTAAATCTATGCGCACTTGTTCGTATGATTCAAACGAATCTTGTACAAAGGCCTTGACGCAACGCTATCCCGTCTGTGTCAAGACACCAACTTTTTCCCTATTGTTATTTCCAGTGTTTTATTTCAAGCGAAATGATTTGATTTATATAAAACTTTGGTTTGAGTTAGGGCTTTATGGCCCTCATGGGACCCGAGAGGGACGAAATTGCCGAATCGCTGCCCAGGTAATAGTTGAATGGCACACTGACAGGGACTTCCATTTTGATAATGTAAGTTCTGAAAGTCCGAAGGTCGTTTAATGAACTTTTGTAGCTATTATAACGAATGTCTGAAGCTGTGACGACTCAAATGGATTTTTTAATCCAGAAAATAATACAAACCATTATTATAAATTATAAGTATCTAGCACAGAACAGAAAAAACAACATAAAGATTCTAAAATCAATAAAGACTTTTTTATTCACACTACAAAACTAAAAAGGTTTTATCAGACAATGAGCGTGAATAATTCAGGCCGCTTTTCATCAAAATCACCGATGAATGCCATTTGTGTGCTTTAAAAAAGAAATTAATTAAAAATAATAAGCTAATGGCATTTATTTTTTTTCTCAGAAGCTGCCAGTCGTCGACATAATATTTAGGCATAAGTCGAAAGAGGTTCAACTTTTCTTCCATTTCAGTAAAACATCTTTTCAGTTTTAAGTGAAAGGTATATTCGTAAAAAATATTTTCATTCATTAAAAACTACCGAACCGCTGCTCAGGTAATACTCGAATGGCATTCTGACAGGGACTTCCATTTTGATATTAAGTAAGTTCCGAAAGTGCGAAGGTCGTTTAATGATATTTTGTAGCAATTATAACGAATATCTGAAGTTGTGACGACTCAAATGGATTTTTTAATCCAGAAAATAATACAAACCATTATTATAAATTGTAAGTATCTAGCACAGAACAGAAAAAACAACATAAAGATTCTAAAATCAATAAAGACTTTTTTATTCACACTACAAAACTAAAAAGGTTTTATCAGACAATGAGCGTGAATAATTCAGGCCGCTTTTCATCAAAATCACCGATGAATGCCATTTGTGTGCTTTAAAAAAGAAATTAATTAAAAATAATAAGCTAATGGCATTTATTTTTTTCCTCAGAAGCTGCCAGTCGTCGACATAATATTTAGGCATAAGTCGAAAGAGGTTCAACTTTTCTTCCATTTCAGTAAAACATCTTTTCAGTTTTAAGTGAAAGGTATATTCGTAAAAAATATTTTCATTCATTAAAAACTACCGAATCGCTGCTCAGGTAATACTCGAATGGCATTCTGACAGGGACTTCCATTTTGATATTAAGTAAGTTCCGAAAGTGCGAAGGTCGTTTAATGATATTTTGTAGCAATTATAACGAATATCTGAAGTTGTGACGACTCAAATGGAATTTTTTGCCAAAAAAATACGAACTATTATAAATTGTCAGTATTTATAACAACGGAAAAAATTATAAACATGAATATTTATTCGTGTTCATACTTGAATAAATTGAATAGGTACCCAAAGAACGTTTGATTGACCTAAAGATTCTAAAACCAATAACTTTTACTTTTTTTTCCAACAAAAAAGGTTTTATCAGACAATGAGCGTAAATAATTCAGGCCGATTTTCATCAAAATCACCGACGAATGCCATTTGTGTGCTTTATAAGAAATAAATTAAAAATAATATCTTATGGCATTTCTTTTTTTTTCAGCAAAAGCTGCCAGTCGCCGACATATTTAGGCATAAGTCGAAAGAGGTTCAACATCTTTTCCATTTCAGTAAAAACTCTTTTCAATTATTATACGTGAAAGTTAGATTCGTAAAAAAATATTCTCATTCATTAAAAAAAATATGTATCTCAGCAAATTAAGCATTTATTTAGACCCCAATAAACCAAGAGAACTGTTACCCTATGTTAATGAGAAACTTTTAATAGACCAAATGTTAATCTGGGATATAATGGAGTCATTTAGCCCATTCTGGATAAGGGATTATTGCGAATAGGGTCATTGTACGAATTTCAGCCGACCAAAGGTCGTTTTTATGATAATAATTCAAGTTTAAGTTCAAAAGTACTTTTTATGCTTATCATCGTTCTCGATTTAAAAGAGGCAACAAAGGTTAACGATTACAAGAAAAGTTTTTAAATTGCGTAATGTTCTATCTCAACTTCAAAAGTGGTGTGAGTTGTAATCAGTATTAATATTCATTTTTATACTTTTTCGATATTTGACCTTGACGTATCATTTGCGTTTAAAGATAGTTTTTTTTTTGTTTTTTATTTCATTTCTTAAAGTATTTTCTATTCTAATATTATAACGTTATTTTCACAACGACAGTGTTAGAGGTAAATAAAGATTACACCTCAGCGTTATCGTGGAGCGGGTGGCACTCGATTTATCCACGTCTGTCGGCTCATAGCCCGGTGACAGGCGGAGCGAGGCAACGTCCTCCAGGCACTACCTGAGTACCTGCTTACATTTCTTTCCAATAACAGTCTGTTTGTGACCTTGAGGGGTTTTCTTAGAACTTGTCTAACCCTAGTTGCGCTATTTTTATTTTCCTACTTCGTTGTCGTTAAAATGACGAGGACAGGAACATGTAAGAGTTTTTATGAAATCATACGTAAACTCAAACCTATTTTTCCAAAAAAAATAAAGGAAGGATAGTAGCATGTGGCGTTCTGTAGAATGTGCCTCACCCACAGAACAAAGAACAGGCCTCACCATCATCATCTACTGCCCGACTTCACACACAGCTGGAAAAAGACCTTTCTTTCATTAAGTTTCATTGATTTTCCCCCATAAAAAAGACTGGCCAAGTGCGAGTTGGACTTGTTCAAGAAAGTTTCCGTACCATCGTAGTACGGGAGACCGTTTAGTTTTTAATTTATTTGTTATTATAGCGGCTGCTGGATTAGACATTCTGTGAAAATTTCAACTGTCTACCTATTATGGATCATGAGATACAACCAGGTGATAGACAGACGGATCCGTACGGACGAAAGGACAACAGAGCCTTAGTAATAGGGTTCCGTTAGTTACCTTACCCTTCGAGTACAGAAACCTAGAAATGCTGGGTATTCATGGATATAATTCGATACCTCTTGGCTCTAAGGGCGTATAGCACACTTTAGGCATTGCGTAAAGTGTGCTTTACGCAAAATTCATAAATCAGACTTTAGATGTTACCTAAAATGTGCTAATGCCCTTTGAGCCCAGAATCCCAGATGTATCGATATACGTATTTGCATAAACAAAGAATAAAAACAGAAGTAGACTTACTTAATCCGTGAATTTCTAATCTTTTAGAAGTTCCGTTGCCAAGATTTGGATTAAAAGATTCATACCAAAGAGAACGAAGACAAGACATCGCCAAAGTGTCTCAAACAGTTGCAGACGATCCAAGTATTGACATTTGGCACTGATCTGACACCTTTCGTAATCCCTGTGTGCTTGGATAGATCTTCGCTGAAACTGTAACTGAACTAAGCTATGTATACCGAATATTACACTCCACTTGAGAGCAGTCAAGTGGTAGCGCTCCCGATATAAACCACGTCGATTATGGGTTCAAACCTAGGCAGATACTTTGTGTAAATAATTTCTTCACTACTACTCAAAATAAACTTTTTTTTCTATGCAAATAAAACCAAATCATGATTGTAATAATCAAGTCTAACCAAAATTAAAAGCAATTTAATTCCAAGTGTTTTGTATAATGTTATGACTTAGAGTGGTGCACTTTTACACTGGTGTAAGGAAAACATGCCAAGATACCAAAATCCAGAAACAAAAATACAAATACATGCGACCCCACCACACGGGACTCGCGGTGGGTCGTGGATTCTAGTAAATCATCACAAGCCGTGTCTCTGTAGTCGTCATTTTCCTACCCTTATTTGAGGTCGGCGCAGCATGTCTTCTTCATCCATACTTCACTATTACTCGTCATTTCAGCAGTCACCACCTTTCCAGCCTTTATCATCCTTAACACAGTCCATTCATCGTTTCTTTGGTCTTACTACTCCACTATTTTTATAGCCATCTACATTCATACTCAACATTTTCCTCACTACATTTTCCTCATCCCTCCGCATCACATGTCCATATCACGATAACCGATTACCTTAGCCTCTTGTGTACTCAAGCCGTGTCTCTGCCCCCTCGGGGCCGCGGATTTTTGTACCAGATTACGTGGCCTCGGCGCAAGGGCAAAGAAGGAACATGGGTTCGGTTTTTAGTCAGTAGAAGTCTGACACTCCCCTTCGCTCTGCCCAAGAGCGGGGGGGGTCATTCGATGATTTTCCACCCACCAAAAAAAAAAAAAACCGTGTCTCTGTGGTGTGAACATTTTTAGCCTTTTTATGCTTCACACCATACTACAAAAACATAAAATATTAACTTACATGTTCCTGAAACTTGCTTTAATTAAATTTCAAGTCGCGCTTTAATATTCCGGCCGAAGGTCAGTAAAATAGCTGTTTCAGAATAGTTTTTAATTTTTTATAACCTTTCGTGGAATTTAATTGGCACCGTCAGACCGTTATGAGCAGTTTTAGAGCAAGGTCGTCCGGCGAGGAAGGTTAGTTGAGGTAATTTATTGTCTATTGCTACTTTGGACGTACACTTCGTTTAGCTATTTTAGGATATACTTATTTTGGGATGGTTTGTAAAAAATGTGATTTGATGTTACCGGTTTATAAACTGATAGCTTAGTCAGTAGAAGTGGGACTGTCTGCTGTATGCGCGACGAACTGTGGGCCAAAATAACCACGTTGTGAAGCTCTGAAAAAGCCAGAAAGCAACGCGGTAGACCCCGCAGGAGATTGCGGGACGAGCTGGACAGAACCAACGACCAGAGGTCCACATTAGCTCTGCATCGAAAGATTTTGAGGTCATAGGGGGTGGCGTCTCCCCAGCAGTGTGGTGGCACAGGCTGACAATATTGTAGTAGTTGGTATGTAACTATAGCTTTACTAGGCGTTCAACTGGATGATAAAATAAAAAGAATATTAAAACATCCTTATCATAACTATAAAAACTTGGCATGAACTTGGTTTATGATTTTAATATTAAGTAATAAAGTAGGAATGCAACGGTGTATACGACTATTTTATTAGTCGACGTTTATTATGATTAAAAGAATTCTCACAAACTGGGTTGTGGAAGTCAAATAGGCGGTCGTTCAAAGTAAAATCATCATCATCATCATCATCAGCCTATTGCAATCCACTGCTGGATATAGGCCTCTTTAATCTTACGCCACTCAACTCGATTTTCGGCAACTCTCATCCAGTTGTTACCAGCCACTCTGCGAAGATCATCGCTCCACCGCGCCTGCGGGCGTCCCACCTTACGCTTGCCGATCCGCGATTCCAAGTAAAATACTGGTAATTAATGATATCTGGTAAGACTGAAAGCCGACGTCAGCATAGGTGGAAAAACGCTAAACAGATGATGATATTGATCAAAAGAGTCCGTTCAGAGTATTTAAATTAATACTTTCGTAGAATATTAAATTTTACTCAACGCTGTTAAGATCCAGATTCCATTGCAATTACTCACACTTGTTGTAAATTGCATTTAAGTTTCGACTAAAGCACTTAACGCTAGTATTATAGCGTGTTACACCAAGTTCCTCATGCAGAGACAATTTAGTTTATAACTCTTGTTACATAAGCTTTCCTAATCAATTTGAAAGTACTCTGATAATCTTTGAATGCTATGTTGTGAGCACGAAATACAGTCACCAAACATAACTTAACATCAAGTCTGTATTCCCCGAAGGGTTAGGCAGACGTGTATAGTCCTAGACAAATAACTTGAAACAAAATGGCGTCGTTTTGCGCAGGTTCCCTGCTTGATTTGTATGGGACATCTAAAAAACGACTACTGCGCATGTTCAACTTATATGCCGCGTGCCATACCTAATAGTACATCCACATTTTGCCAGTTGTCTTGAACGTCCATGTAATAGGCCGCGAGCCTATTTCCATCAACCCAGACCCCGTGACTGCTACCGAGAAATTCCTGATGAATACACCTAATAACAACTTACCCGACCCTAGAATCGAACCCAGGACTTCATACTCAGCAGTCGCTAGACCAACAAGGCAGTCACATCATTCTTCAAGTAGGTACTCTGATAAATCTTTAACTGCAAAGCTGTGACCATGAAACAAGGTCACAAAACAATTCCCTAAAAAAAAAAAAATTGCAAAAGTCCTCTCTCTTTTGGCGTCGTAATTTCGTCACGTTCTTTAGACCCAATATTACGTCACAGGAATGCTCCCATTTCCTGTCCCCATTCCACAGGTAAATAAATAATTTTTGTTTAAGTCGAAAGCCTTCAATATTACTTGGTGTCTATAAAAGGGGACTTCCTTCTCGAATGTTCGAGGTGTTTTTCTCGAGTCCCCCTCTGAGACCGGATTCGACAGGAAACGAAAAAAAAACATAAACGACTCTTTTCTCGTTGGAAAGGTATTTAAAATGCAATCACCATATTAACGTCAAGTATTTTTCTATAACCGCTATCCCTCGTAAAGTCATTTGAAACGTCCTCTTAAATACAATGGTGGGTTGTAAAATGCGTGATAATGGACTGGTCTTTGTTTAACTTTAACTGCAGCCGTTTGTCATTTTTATAACCAACAATAAAGCTGTAATTAAAATAAGGACATATCCTTACTTTTATAATAATGCTGTACATGTGAAAGAACCTTGGTTATGTTTAAACTTTTTAATGTCTAGCCGGTTTTCGACGCAGGTAGCCCTGACCTGGATAGGAACAGCTTTTGGCCTTTTTTTCGGAAGCTGGGAAATCATCAAATGACTCCTCCCGCTCTGGGCAGAGTGGTAGGGAGTGTCAGACTTCTACTGACTAAAAACCACCTATGTTCGTTCTTAGCCCTTTGTGTCGAGGCCGCGGCAACCCGCAGCCCCGACGGGATAGTTTCTGCCAAACAGTTCCCGCGGCAGAGGAGCTCGTGCATGGCTACATAATAACCGCTTGGGATAATGTTAAGGTTAAGCCGCGCTTGCCTAGGTTTATCTGTGGATGAGTGACCACTCACTACATTCTGAGTTTCGTCCGTGCTTCGGAAAGTCTGTTGAGCCGTTGGTTCCGGCTCTAAATTAAAGATCTTTGACAGTCGTGACAGATAGTCTGTGGAACGAAAGTCTGACAGCACAGCAGGTCTTACCAATGTAAAATAATGGCATTCAGCTGCATCCGGTTAGACTTGAAACTGACCCCAACATAGTTGGGAAAATGCTAGACACGATGATGAGTACGTTACGTAAACTTGTCCTACAATTTTCAAGACTACAATTTGGATTGATAGATGACACCATTTGCATTATAGACAGTACAATAGATGAGACAACAAGTTACCATGTTTAGTTATGACTACGTTAGAACTTAGTACTTTAGTAGTTAGCACTTTGAATATCGTTACTGCGCGTCGTATATACAAACTTATTCGTCAATGTTCCAGTGTGTTTCATGATTCATTATAAACTTATACTCTTTAGCAGTAAGAAATTTTCGTGATTACTTTCACATTGAATACACATCAACAAAAAAAAGAAAGAGGAATCTCGTAAGTAACTAACTTCATCACAATGAAAAATTTAAATCTCGCGGATACGAGGCCGCGCCAAATAGGTTCATTCCAACAATAATGCCAGACAGATGTTGGTAACCTCTAATTTTTAAAACAACCTTTGCAAACGAGTGACAGAACAAGAGGCAAAAATCACAATGCCTATATCATAAATTTTTTGCCAGCTCCAAAACATTTTCGACCTAATTATTTTTTAAATGGGACAGCAAACGGCAACCACATGTTATGCCGGCTAATTGTTCATTAAAACCGGTTCGTTTGCGTATCCGGTCGTGTATTAAAAATATTAGACATCATAATGTTATGCTCGCTCATCAAATATTTAGGTTCAGTCCCGTTTGTAGAAAGAACATGTTCGTATTATACGTCATGTATAGCATTGAGGCCTTCAATAGTTAATTGAGTTTTGGACATAGATCGAACCCGATGGAAGCAGATGTGTGCCCGTTTTATACGCTGCAAGTGTATAGCTGTCGAACTATTACTATGTTCACTATTGGAGCACTATCGCTTTAACCCTGAAACGTATGAGAGCTACGCTTCTGTACGACAGAGTGTGGGCTTATCTTTGTGTCACAAATTCTGCACCTGCAGTGTTACAATTTACCTAAATCATGCGTTGGTTGCTGTTGACTTAGTATTTGGCATATATTTTTTTTATGGATAGGAAATTTTCTATCGACTCCTCCCGCTCTGGGTGAATCAGAAGGGAGTGTCAGACTGTTACTGACAAAACCCATCCTATTTCTCCTAATTCCCTTTATGTTCCAGGGCCGTGGTGATACTTTGAAACAAATTCCGCAACCCTGGCAGGCACTGGCCCTAGCAGGCCCCATCTACTATGCTGTCATGTCTTTGAGGCGCGCGTGAAACACAACGCGCCGTCATTTTGCACATACATACCTACAAACAGTATGACCTTGCTTTGACATATTTGAACTTGACCTTCTAACCCCTTTAAAGTGGGGTAACACACATAGGTAACCAACGCAGCGCTGAATTGGAACGCAGAAATACGCGTTGAATCGCAAATGTCGGAGTTTCATTTCAAATCTACTTTGTATTATATTATCTTTTATTTGTCTAACTGCCTCGTCAGCAAATCTATTTTGCATTGCTTTCTCTTTTATATTTCTCTGACCCCTGCAGCACAGTGCAAAATACTACATTGAATAGATCTTGTCCTCGTAAAGTTGTGAAGAGTGAACCCTCGAAGAACCCTCCAGGGGATCGCAAATGGACACACAACGCAGAATAGCTATCTGAAAGGTTGGTTGTTGGAACTTGGCCCCGAGTGGGCATAAATTACGTATAGCCTTAAAGTATTCAAAGTGCAGCTGGATTTTATTTCTATCGTTCTAAACAAAAGCTCTTCGGCTTAGATTTAGAATTGAAACCTGCTTCATGACCTTTGAAAGTTTATCAATGTGAATTTGCGTACGTAACGCAAATCTGAGTTATGGTTTTAAAAGCTGTTTTAGTCGAAAAAAAGTTTTTTGGAGACATGTTAATGAAAATATACCTAGTTATTTTTATAATTAAAACTGTAATCTATGACTGGCTGGTTAGTCTAGTAGTGTCAAGCGACTGATGTGCATGATTGCCTGGGGGATGTGTTCGGCCTGCAAGTCGAGCAACGTGTTGTTGTTGTTGGCTACACCTCTGCCTATCCCTTAGGGGATTATAGGCGTGGCGTTATGTTATGTAAATCTATAAGGTAGGTATATGGTATATTCTGTGGGTAAGTGAGTGTCTACTTAGGTATTTATCTACCACAGTTGCCTATTATAAACTCTAACCTCAAAGTAGACAGGACACCAAATATCACTTATCAAACTTAACAAAACTAATGTTTGAATGGACCACCAACTGTTTGTTGGAAACTTTCATTGGTGCCAATGCTAACCCAAATACTAGGGAGAAACCCAAATATGTTTGGAGTCAAACTTCAAACGAACGTTTGCGTACTTATCTATCTCAATTTCGCCATCTGCAAAGTTATACGTATAATAATATATATATATATATATATATATATATACGTTAATCGTAGTTTTCTTTTCAATCACTTTTCAGGCATGTGTTGTGCTGCAGAACTATGATAAAGATAGTTTTTCAGGCACGAAATGCAAAGAAAAACATCGCGGTACGACTGCTTTCTTTGTAACTAGGACAGATGACAAGGGATATTAATAGAAAACAAGTTGTATCCCTTTGATCTGACATTGTCGCCTTCGATAAAGGTCCTTAAGCATATCCACGTTCAAAGTCAATACGGAATTAAAACATATTTGCAACTAAACGATTAAGAAAACCGGCCAAAAGCGTGTCGGGCCAGGCTCAGTGTAGGGTTTCGTAGTAATAATTCTTTTGTTCAGGATAATAAAATATGTAATCTAAGGACAACCCTATTGACAGATTATTTAGTTTCTGTTTGCCCTCGATTATGCCTTAAATTAATTTTATAACCGAAGAAAGCATCCCAACGTGCTCTTCGAGGCACGGAAGGCTTGTGAAGTGAAAAGAACAGCTCTGTCCAACAATTGATCGCTGTTCCAGCTTGATTACTCATCGATGTCGAGTCACAAAAAAAGGAAAAACAATAATATAAAGCAGTTAATCTTGCCTGCGGTTTTGTTCGCATTCTAGGGTAAATAATACTAACAAAGAAAGTGCTAGGGTCTGTGTGATTTACGTAACTACATTAAATTGTACCCTTCATGTACATATACAAATTTTCATTTCAATTCATTCAGTCCTCGCGTGACGACAACAAGACTATAAACTATCACATCAGACATTTTCACAAACAATAACTTTCCGACTCACCTCAAACATCAGCACAAGATTTCTCGTCACAAAAGGACCACATATTCAATATAATACCTCTATGTTCCACATAAGGTTCTATTTTCTTGCCTTCCGGTTACTGCCATCACACGGTTAGACACAATGGGCCGGATGAATTTAAGTCCGCCAACAGGCATCGGTGTCAGTACTTCCTTTCTTTTGCGACACAATACGAGATCACGCTCACCACTTGTGCCCGCACTTGGGTTTGTTTCTTTATGTACTAGTTGATAGAGCTGGCTTTGGCAAGTCACCTGAACTTAAGCTTTGCGTTCCTTTTTCTGGGAAGTGTGACAATGCCATACGCAGCATAACGTGGATCGGAAAGCCTTCTGACTCACGGAACTTCTACGAATTGGAACCGTTGGATTATTTTACATTATATTATACTTTTCAAATGTAAACCCGTTTTGGTTAAACTTCAAATACGAAAGCTAAAACATACAAAAATGCGTGTGCTTCTATTTCATCTCACATTATCTCTATTTCATTCACACGTGTATTACAGAAAGAAACCTTGAGATCCCTAAACATTGAAGGTCACATTTGTAACTTAATTAAGGCTATAACAAAAGCCTAACTTTCTGTAGTTCAAACTTTGTCGGAGTCTATTTTACACGCGCAGCGAACAGTGAAACTAAAATTATTCGTGTCCAATGCAGTTTTATTTACACTGCGTATACAATACATTCAAATAAAACAGTCAATGTACATCAATAGTTCAATACCTCTCCACCACATAATGGACCACAAATTGGAATATATTCCAATGACCTGGAAACGAATAAATATTCGGCCAACGTTTTTGGTGATGCTAAATTGGACCATTTTTATAAAATGTGCGATCGTATAAAGTATTGGATTTCGTTTGAGTACAAATTTATGTAATATTCGAGCCGAACTACAAAGCTACTTAACAAAGCAATAAAAAAGTTATCGGCAATCCAGACTAGAGCAAATCCATTCAGATATAAGAATAATTTAATAAAGATTTCGTATTTCGCCCTCTTTCTTCATTTCAATCTTAGATAGATATTCGATCACAATTTCTGTAAAAGATTCATTCATACCAGTCAAACAGTCGTTTTATATAGTCACACAAACCTAACACGCTACACACAAAGCTAACGATTGTTCCACCATAGTGTGAAACCTTACATAACACCGAAAGCCCAAAAAATGTACCTACATCATCGAAAAAAATCCCCACTTTTTGCACAGATCACGTTCTGTCCGTATTCAAATGACGCCACCGGCCGCATTCACCATTACGTGACAATGTGTTCTCCCATTCGCACGTAGCGAGGTATCATCCGGGCCCAAGAGGAACCTACCTACTCCAACCACGCCGCGCCGGATGGAACCTTCCGGTCGCTTGAGTTAAATACCGCTCTTTCAAGCACACAGACGGACTAATTTCAACACGAGTCCCTTTGAGAATAGGGGAGCGCTTTTATTCGAATGTGACTGTATAACATGTGTTCTGAAACTTAATATAGGGATGCTGTTTGGGTATCACTGTCATATGAAACACCAGTGAAATGAATACTAGGTATATGAATGGATGTGGTATGGGTGGAATCCTGAATGATATCTACGTATATTATTGTGTTGTATTGTCTATCGGGTTGGCAACTCCAGGTCAAAAGCGGCAATTTTTTATTTTTTTTTAATTATTTTATTCGACGTCGGGAACATGGTGATACGCCACCGGAGTTGGGCAGGACATATGGCTAGACGCGGAGATGGTTGAAGGAGTTCTGACCAAAAGGTGGCCAAGGTTGGGCCTACGAAACCAGGGTCATCCAAAAGTGCGTTGGGTTGATATGGCCAGGATCACTGTAAAAAGATGGATGAGGAACGCACAGAACAGAAACGTGTGGCACAAGAAAGGGGAAGCCTATACCCAACAGTGGGTGATTCTGGGCTGAAATCATCCATCAGAGGATTATATTAACGTGTATGTGAGTGAATTACTAAACTAAATTACCGCTAGAAGAGTTATGCAACGTGTTCATAATTTATGTGTTTTAGTATTTAGTACCAGTTTTAGAAAATTGGACAATGACATCGTCCCGAAGACAGCCGTGCCGAACAATCTTTACATTTTTCTGAACATATTGTTTCCAGTCACCAGTGGAAACGATCAAAAGACAAAAAGCTGACGAAGACGAAAAATTACCGTCTTAGTCAGTCCTAGTTCACAGCAATGTCAACATTCCAAATGATCTTCGGATTTCCGCAATTCTGTTCACATTATTACTCCAAACGGATCTTCGTCCAATATTGACCGGGATTTGCGCCATTTGCGTCCTTTCCCCCAATATGTCCGCAGCAGCTCAATAGAAGCTCTTACAAACCCTCACTAATCCTAATTGAGCCTGTGGGGCTCTCCGTTTCTTTACAGAATTAACACTTCGCTGGTGTCGCGGAAAACATCACGAAGAAAAAGAAAAATTACAGAAAAATATTTTCGTTCTCAAAGAAAATCTCGCACGTGTGATTTACAGGACCGTAATATAATATAATAAAAGAATGTACATTGGTCCACGACACAGTGTTAGTGTGTTTAGTTGGAAAAAGACGAGAAAACAAATGAAGTTATTTTCCGAAATAGCTTACTTATAGTGGGAGAGCCGGCTGCAAAAATACCTACCTCATCAGGTAGCCCAATAGGCTATCCTTAGATCGTTAACCGACACTTAAACACGTAAAAAAAATCAGGTCTGCCAGAGCCGATCCTGCCGGGTCATGGAAAAAATTCATATTTTTTGTCGTATTTTTTTGGTGAAAATTACGTCACAAGGTACCCGAATTAAAGTGCTGGCAACAGTTAACCATTGATTAATTACGTAAAAAAAAGTAGGTCTGCCATTGCGCGCTCTGCCGGAAGTACTTGGCAGACCTCTAAAATATGGCCCCTCCAGCACCATGAACCTACCTCATCGAGTACCCTGATGGAACCTACGCCAAATAATAGCCAAGATGCCCTCGATAGAGGATCAAAAGGTCTGCCAGGTCTAATCTTGCCGGAACTTAGTGTTCAAAGCATTTGAAGTTGGTATGTGGTAAGTAGGCAGCATTATTTCATACAAAGAAGAAGAGGCGAAATGTCCCTTGTAACACTTTCTCCTATAAATATCCAATGAAAGAGCGTAAAAAATAGATCATTTTATTCTAAAACAGTAAATGTGTGAATAATGGGGGAAAAAGTTATTCACCGATAAAGAGAGAAAATATTTTTTTATATTTTTTTTTTCATCGAACCGTCTTGAGTGGGATGTCTATTGATAGGTCTTTTAAAATAACACTGATGTTTCTAAGATAATTTTTTCTCAAAGTCAATTGTTTGAAAGATAGACAGTTTCAAAGTGCTAAAATGTGTCCCCACCCCCTCTAACTTTTAAACTAAGAGAGTGAAAACTCTAAAAATATTATGTGCTGTAGATCGCAATGAAAACTTATAACCAAGATTAGTTTGAACGAGATATAGTAAGCCGTTTTTGAGATATAGCACATTTAAAAAACCGCAAATTTAACTTTGTCATTCATACAGTTACTATGAAAAACAAACTTATCACGAAATGTGTATTTCTGTTGCCGCTTTAACAAAAAATAATACAAATTAAAGGCGGCTCCTACGATGGTACGGAAGACGGAACCCTTCATGTGCGAATCCGACTCACACTTGGCCAGTTTTTTTTTTAAATCCAATTTGTTTTTATCTCCAATAAATTATTCTTCTCTCTCTATCTATAATTGGAGATAAAAATTATTCACCTATAAAGAAATGAGTTTTTTTATTTTATTTTTTAGTAGTGACCCGCCCCGGCTTTGCAAGGGTGCAATGTGCGGAATATAAAACTTCCCCTTGAATCACTTTTGTCTATTGCTGAAAACTTTATTAAAATTCGTTACGATGTCTTAGGCCTCTGCCTCGAATTTTGCGGGCAGCGGGGCGGCGGCGGCGGCGGCGCGGAACAGCAGGATCTTATGCGTAAAATCAAATGGACCGGTTCTCGAAAACAGCGGCGCGGGGGCGGGCAACGAGCGGTGCACTCCAGTCAAGCCGTGCCGCCGCCGCCGCCGCCCCGCTGCCCGCAAAATTCGAGGCAGAGGCCTTAAAGATCTAAGCGTAGAAACAGGACATTTAAAAGAAATAGAAAATGACTCTTAATCCACTCTGTCATTGCGAAGCATTGTGTGTTTATGAGCAATACACTCAAAAAGTATTCGTACTTTCTACGATGACATCGTCCCAAGCACGAGCAGGGCCAACGAAGTTTTGAAAATGGCGGCGATGTATTTCTGTGATTTCTAATCATCATAATTTCATCAGAGCTGTGGTGGCCCAGTGGCTGCGCCACCACAGCTCTGATGAAAACGGTGTAGGAAAATATCGCGAGGAAACCGGCATATCTTAGAACCAAAAAATTCGAAGACCTGTGACATCTACCATCCCGCACTGGGCACGCGTGGTGGATTATTTATAGCCCATCCCTCTTCCAGAGAGGAGGCCTGAGTCCCTGCAGTGGGAACATAATAGGCTGATGATGATGATTATTTAGTCGAAAGACGTCCACTGCTAGACATAGGTCTCCCCCAAGTGTCGCCACATTGACCGGTCCCGTGCATCTCGCATCCAACGGATCCCCGCAACCTTCACCAGGTCATCGGTCCACCTAGTAGGAGGCCTTCCAACGCAATTACGCAACGTCTTACAGTTCGCGTTCTGCGAGCATGCAGTGTGTGGTTTTATAAATATCCTCATGCATGGTCTCCCCTTCATCGTCGGCGTGGTGTCCCGAGGTCGGCGCGTAGACTTGTATGACCTTCAGCACACATCTTGAGGATATTCTGAGCATAAGGTACACCACCCTGGTCGACACACTCTCGATCTTCACCACGTTATTCATGAGGGACTTGTGGACGATAATCCCAACACCATCCTGGGACTGCCAGTAACCCTCTCGGAAGTAGAGCCGGATTTCAGGATTATCGTGTCCTCACCCTCTCTTCGGACCTCAAATAATTCCACAATACTCCATCGCAACCTGCTCAATTCCTCTTCGAGTTCCGTTATCATCTCGTCAGTTCGGAGTGAACGCGTATTGTATGTTGCCAGGTCAAGTCGTCGGTATGTTTTGGGGTAGCCGGACCTTATCCCTTGCCACGCCGCTGCCTTGACCGCTACCGTAGTCGAAGGTAGACGGGCTGCCGGGTACTATAGGGGCCATTTTTGTGCGCTCGTTTTCATTTGGGAAGGTTTGCCATAATCGCCACGCTTGGCAGACGGGTTGGCAAGCGCAGTAAGGTCATAACAAAGCACAGTAGAATGCTGCTGCCCATTCTCTGGTACGTTCCTTAGTCGCATCTTGCGACACTCACTCGTAAAGAATAGCACCATCCCATATGTACCCCATATGGGATGGTGCTATTCTTTACGTCCGACACCAAATGGAACGCGTTTCTACGTTTAGATCATGTAAACTACGCAATGGATTTTAATGCAGTTTTTAGAAATAGACAGAGTAATTCAAGATGAAGGTTTATATTCAGCACATTGCACCCGTGCAAAGGGCGGGGCGGGTCGTCGTCTTTCGGCTGAAATAATGATGATGAGAAATTCGGACGATGTCATCGTAAAAAGTGCGAATACTATTTGAGTCTAAAAAATTAAAAAATCATTTCTATAAAGAAAGGATTTACCATTTTTTTTTTGTTTTTTTTATTTTTTTTTTATTTTAAAATTATTCACCTATATAGGTGAATAATTTTTCTCTCCAATTATTCACACAGTAAACGTGTGAAAAATTAGAAAAAATAAATCAATTATTCACTCGCACAGTAAACGTGTGAATAATTGAAAAAAAAAATAATTGTATAAAAAAATAACTGGCCAAGTATGAGTCGGGCTCGCACATGAAGGGTTCCGTACCATCGTAGGAGCCACCTTTAATTTGTATTATTTTTTGTTAAAGCGGAACAGAAATACACATTTCGTGATAAGTTTGTTTTTCATAGTAACTGTATGAATGACAAAGTTATATTTGCGGTTTTTTAAATGTGCTATATCTCAAAAACGGCTTACTATATCTCGTTTAAACTAATCTTGGTTATAAGTTTTCATTGCGATCTACAGCACATATTATTTTTAGAGTTTTCACTCTCTTAGTTTAAAAGTTAGAGGGGGTGGGGACACATTTTAGCACTTTGAAACTGTCTATCGTTCAAACGATTGACTTTGAGAAAAAATTATCTTAGAAACATCAGTGTCATTTTAAAAGACCTATCAATAGACATCCCACTCAAGTAGGTCCGATGAAAAAAAAAATAAAAAAAATATTTTCTCTCTTTATCGGTGAATAACTTTTTTCCCCCATTATTCACACATTTACTGTTTTAGAATAAAATGATCTATTTTTTACGCTCTTTCATTTGATATATAGGAGAAAGTGTTACAAGGGACATTTCGCCTCTTCTTCTTTGTATGAAATAATGCTGCCTACTTACCACATACCAACTTCAAATGCTTTGAACACTAAGTTCCGGCAAGATTAGACCTGGCAGACCTTTTGATCCTCTATCGAGGGCATCTTGGCTATTATTTGGCGTAGGTTCCATCAGGGTACTCGATGAGGTAGGTTCATGGTGCTGGAGGGGCCATATTTTAGAGGTCTGCCAAGTACTTCCGGCAGAGTGCGCAATGGCAGACCTACTTTTTTTTACGTAATTAATCAATGGTTAACTGTTGCCAGCACTTTAATTCGGGTACCTTGTGACGTAATCTTCACCAAAAAAATACAACAAAAAATATGAATTTTTTCCATGACCCGGCAGGATCGGCCCTGGCAGACCTGATTTTTTTTACGTGTTTAAGTGTCGGATAACGATCTAAAGATAGCCTATTGGGGTACCTGATGAGGTAGGTATTTTTGCAGCCGGCTCTCCCTCTATTACTCTAATCAAGTGTTCTCACAACAAACTTTTAAGTACTGCTTTGCAGACCACCTTATAAAGGAAGATATAGAAAAATGAATTATATAAAACCACATACGAACGAAGCAAATTAAAAATCTTGTAAAACAACCCCTTTTTCAACAAAGAGAATATCAAATACCTAACTAGTTCTTGAAATAAAAGTCAAATAGTGCTACACTTCCTCGCAGAACTATCGAATCGACGCGGAAAGACAGTCGAGTCTATTATGCTCATTGTAAATTGACTCGAGCTGAGTGCTGGCAATCGATATGTTACGATGAAAGCCCTAGTCGCCTCGCTTGCCCCCGGTTGTTGCTACTGAGCTATTCATCGAAGTCGAGTCATTGTGAAGAATTATGACTACAAATTAATGGGCCATGCCTTTCAATGATGCATGTGTTCTTATTTGTTAATCCGTAGGTAAAGACTGAACTTGGCTGTGTATGTTTTTGTACACTTACGTATGATTTTGGTATTTCTAATACAAGATAAAGATTAACTGCCGTAGTCAGAGAGCTTTAATGGATACTTAGGCCATCATTTGGTTTTGACAGTTTTGTCATACAAAAACTGTCAAAATCTTTAGGCTGAGTTGCACCAAAAAAGGGGTCTGTCTCCACCGATCCCGGGATCCGATTTGACGTATCACGGATCCGCGCGATTTGTCTCCACGGATCCCGGGATCCGTTTCTACAAAAAAGAAAAAAAAAGTTGTTTCCACGGATCCCGGGATCCGTGGCTACAAGAAATAAAAAATGTAGAAACGGATCCCGCGTACAGAGTTAAGAAGTTAAGCATAATATTTTTTGAAACTTTTTTTTTTCGAAGTAGTTAAAGTGAAAGTTTGTGTCAAATGACACATCAAACAAACATCGAAACTTCAGATATAGTATCGGTTAGGCCAACAATGAATTGAGTCATTTGACAAATAGTTAAATGGCGTCATAACTTTAACCGTAACTGCAACCGCTCACTTTCCACTGGTTAGTGTTATAGTTTGTGTTAAATTGTCTGTCAATTGTCAAACGCGTTGAATATAACCTTTGGACATCATGTCCCTGCTCCAAGAAATACTCGCAGAAACTAGTTCTGATGACGAAAGCGATGAAAAGAAGTGTGATTACCTAGGGCCGATCGTTTTTCCACATGGAACGACGAATGTTTCTTGCCAAGATTTCGAGTCTCTAGAAACGTACTAGCTTGGTGGCGTAACAAGGATATTCATCGTAGGTAATTGTTCAACCAAAAAATAATACGTGCTATAGACAAAATAATACTTTGTTTGAATGTTTGCAAAAAAAATTTTGTCCATGTTTTTATTTTCTCATAAATATGTATAGCTCACCGGAATCAAATCGTTTTATTTAACAGACGCCGAACTGACATAAATTAAATGAAAAGTCACTATTGACACCACTAGAAACGAGCTTTTACGGTTTTGTTTATTATTGCCATATTTGAACATGTTACCCGCATCGAATTGGGGTAAATCACGCCTCATTTGACTTACAACCCCTTTAACTTTAACAAAGCTATGAATTCGCTGGTGCAACACATTTCGCTATACCCCCTAAAGTACTGTCAAATTTGACACAAACTTTAACTACTTTTTTGGTGCAACTCAGCCGTAATCTTTTACCGTTAACTTTTGTTGAGACTGTCCTAGGTTTAAAACAATTCAAGGTAGAATTAAAAACACAACCCAGAAGATACTTTGAAAAAATCTCGATTACTATCACTAAATAATTTTGATTCGTTAAAAAAAAACAAAAAAAAATCTGTATACGACCTCAACAAACACACGACTTACATATTTTCACAAATGCGGTTACACGAAAACTGCACGCTCCAAACAACAGAATGAACTTCATAATTCCATACACAAACGGTTATGATCGTTGTTCAACCCACTCGTTCCTGAGTCGTTCAATGCGATTTTTAATTTCCCCAGTGCTTAGGAAAATGTTTCCATTTTTCCTTTGTTAACATAAATGTGAATGCGGCCGAGAACACGCAGCTTTTCATTTATTGAAATGCTGTAGGATAATAGAGATGTTTTGTCTATTTCCCTAACGTAAAGCGAAGAAATAGTAGGTGTGTTTTTGTTTATAAACCCAAAGAGTAAAAGAGTCTTGATTTTTTTGGGAAAAACCCGCCGCTCTTTTCTCAAACCACTGCAACTCCTGAACGCCGAAAATGACACTGGTGACCACCAGAAACGCACCGCGGTAATGAAGCTCGGCGAAGTCCTAGAGAAACAATTTACCTGTCTGCAATCCCAAAAAAAAATCAATTAGAAAAGAATAGTGGAGGAGTAGGAAAAACATCATTTCTTCTTCATAATATTACAGTATGTCTTGACGACACGGTTGGCGCAGTGGCTAAGCGATTGGACTGCTGCGCTAATGGTCGCGGGTTCGATCCCCGCACGGAACAAGTATTTGTATGGCCTATAGATAGTTTTTTCGGGTCTGGGCGTGTTAGTGTATGTGAGTTTCAATGTTTGTAAACTCACCCACGATACAGGAGAAATTCCTAGTGTAGGGCAACGTTTAAAAAAAAAATATCACTTTAGAAAACTTATACCTATAGATAGGTTTACTAAAGGACAATTTTTGTTTTTGATGTCAAGAAACAAAAGCTCTCGTAGTTCAGATCCATAACGAATCGTTTTACCCGTTTGATGTCAAAAAAGCTTTGTAGAATCTACGACACGAACGATCAGCCGCAGAGCAGTGTTGTTTTTTCAACGTCACTTTCAGCCAGGTCCAACAAATCGTTCGTGTGTGAACTAAGCCTAACCTAAGTCTAAGCCTTCAATATTTTTGGTTCTACGACAAAAAGTTACTGAATCAAAGTTGTACTTAGATAGAATCTTATTCGCAACAAAAAACTATGAACTCATTTTTGTTGTGAGACCCTATGGTTTGTCAGATAAACCATTTGAACCAACCCTTTTTCCAAAATGGCTGCTTGGATTTTACTTTGAATTTTACCCTTGATATCTAAAAAATAAACAAATGCACGCTAAATGTAACATTTCAATGTACTAAGTACAGTCTCTGTATAGTATTTGGGTGCCATTTCCTACAAAAAAAAAAATTGAATAAGTTCCCAATTTAAATGGTCGAGGAAAACATCGTAAAACAGACACACCTTAGCATATGCTAAGCGTGCTAAGCTATACTGAGGATAAGTAGTGCCTGTCACGCTGACGTGAAGAATGTAGTTTGCGTGTGTACTCCACTTTACATCAATGTGACTTGACTACAGTCCATAGTTATTTTACATCTGAAAGCTGCCGTCCAACAGCAACCTATCAACAGCCTTATTCCTAGGACAATAAGGATCATTGTCATTTTGTTAGCGATGCAAGGGTGGAGGTAAAACGTATGTGAAAGGACTGTTTCGCCACTATTTTAGCATATCCGTGTTACGTGCTCTTTGCCCATATATTCTTAAAGAGCTTAAACTGATACCAATAAATAACATAGAATTTCCCGTATAGACTTACAGATACGTACGTTTAATCTTATCATTACGATAAATAAGTGGACATTTACAAAAGTATATATTATGTAGGCATTTTAAATGATTAATCTACACTAATATTATAAAAGGAAGATTTGTATTTTTGTAGGCCTGTAAAAGATAAACTCAAAAACGACTGAACCGATTTAAAAAATTATGTCACCATTGCTACATTATCCCTGATTTATTACAAATTTAAAAAATAAATATCCATCCGAGCGAAGTCGGGACGCGCCTAACAAATATATAAATTACAATATTATCGAGAGAAAAAACCTTCAATATAACCAATCCACTTTCGAAAATTCGCATAGGTATGTATACATATTCATAAAGTTTAAATAAATAAATAACAATTTAATATAAATAAAAAACCACTAGGCCACTCTAACATAAACAAATCCATATTATTTTTACATAAGCCCGCGTTGGTTTCACGAAGTCAAACCCAGAACCCGATCAGCCGTAACATCGACAAAGCCTAAATAAATAAAACTTCGATGAATTTAAATCAATCCGTTCCATATAGCGATGTTGGAGTAAGTCATAATATACTTGAATTTCAAGCAGAGGAATAAATCTGTTGGCTTTAATAGTCGGAATCGAGGCTGAAATATGTTAATATGCCCATTTTCATGCATTAAGCAAGATGCATCTCTATTGCAGGGCTGAAGTACTCGGTATTTCATAAATTCTGCATGCCTAATATTCTTAATAGCTTGTTCTTGATATTTCGCGCGAACCGGAAGACGTTGCGTTGGAAGGCCTCCCACTAGGTGGACCGATGACCTGGTCAAGGTTGCAGGAACCCGCTGGATGAGAGACGCACGGGACCGGTCAATGTGGCGACGCCTGGGGGAGGCCTATGTCCAGCAGTGGTCGTCTTTTGGCTGAAATGATGATGATGATGATGATATTTCGCTATTTTTCTTAGATATTAATTGGGCTTTCGTTGTTATTTTCCTTATAAGATATCCTGTTAACTAATTACAGATATTATTTTAGCAAATAATTATGTAATGGTGACCACTCACTCCCCCACTAGGTGGACCGACGACCTGGTCAAGGTTGCGGGGACCCGCTGGATGAGAGACGTACGGGACCGGTCAATGTGGTGTCACCTGGGGGAGGCCTATGTCCAGCAGTGGACGTCTTTTGGCTGAAATGATGATGATGAATGATGACCACTCACTACATACCGAGTTTGCTGGACAATATTCTGAGTGTGCTATATTGAGTTTTATCGTAAAACGTAATTTTTTACCGCAAAAAAAGAAATCGTTTCACAGTATTATTTGTATGTTACTTAGTTTGATGTACATAATGCTTGGTTAACGGCTTCGTGAAGGGTCCTTTCACACCCTGTATTACTTGACCTAATCATTAAAATGTAATTAAGGTTACATATACGAATATGTGGGTATAACCTACATCATAAGGGTTACTTACCCTTTGAAAAAATATTTTATGGCACACCTAAATTGTGTTGTAGTTGTGGACGATTATGTCTACCTGGGACAAACGGTCCAGTTGGGTAGATCTAACTTCGAGAAAGAGGTCAATCGTCGAATCCGACTCGGCTGGGCAGCGTTCGGGAAGCTGCGCGGTATCTTCTCGTCCAACTTACCCCAGTGTCTCAAGACGAAAGTCTATGACCAGTGTGTGTTGCCAGTGATTACATACGGGACCGAAACGTGGTCGCTCACAATGGGCCTTATCAGAAAGCTCAAAGTCACCCAAAGGGCAATGGAGAGGGCTATGCTCGGAGTTTCCTTGCGTGATCGAATCAGAAATGAGGACATCCGCATGAGAACCAAGGTTACCGACGTAGCCCGAAGAATCGCCAGACTTAAGTGGCAATGGGCAGGGCACATTGCTCGCAGAACGGATGGCCGATGGGGCCGAAAAGTTCTCGAATGGCGACCGCGAACCGGAAGACGTTGCGTTGGAAGGCCTCCCACTAGGTGGACCGATGACCTGGTCAAGGTTGCAGGAACCCGCTGGATGAGAGACGCACGGGACCGGTCAATGTGGCGACGCCTGGGGGAGGCCTATGTTCAGCAGTGGACGTCTTTTGGCTGAAATGATGATGATGAATGACACCTAAAAGTTCATTCACTTTTACCCGACATATTATTCTCTATAATTTTATGAAAACATTAATAATAAAAACAAAAGAAATCTCATTATATCCAATGAGCAGTAGCCGCTGTTCACAAAACTAAGTGAAAGTCATTTATACGTTCTCGTTATAAAGATTTACCATAACCATTCTTTTTCATTGTCTTTGGATAAACTAATTGTGTCGTTCACGTTTCCTTTGGGTCACAAAAAACATAATTCAGACAATTTATATGCAAAACTTTGGGTTATTTGAATGGGGTCAGCTCTCATCTTAGTGGACTGATGCCTAAAATTGTATTAAAGTAGAAATTGATTCCATTTTCATCCCCTAGCCTTGGTAAATCCTTTTTTTTATTGCCGAATTAAATTGTAACCCACACTGTTCGAATTGTTAAAGAATCTTGGTTGTTCTTCACTGTGCAGAATCATTATCATCTTCCTGCTCTTTTCCTATATGATTTAGGGTCGGTGCAACACAGTTTTCTCTTCCATTCTCCCCTCTCAATCGTCACGCTATCAATTACTCCGTTTTTCTTCATATCATTCGTCACAATCGTCACATAATCCATCCATCTTTTCTTTGGTCTTCACCTCCCCTGCTGGCTGTGCGGAATCATGGCAAGTTGGACAGGATTCTAACAATGACCACGGAACGACAGGACTGGTTGTGAGGAAGGACTGTTCCTCATCAGGGATGGGACCTACCTGATACAACTGTAACGAATCATTAATGTTAAGATAATGATAATGTCATTACAGAACGAATCCACACAATAAACAGTTCCAGGAACTTTAAACACGTGTATAGTTGTCACATACCTTTATGTCCCCTTTTCCCTTTGCTTAGAATTACGCCTCTGGTTAGATAAGAACAAACCTCGGGTGAATTTAGAGGGACACCCAACGAAATCTCTTTGGCACATCATTAGGCACAAAATACCCACACCTGTGTACCTCTTCATTTACATAACTAGATTATGCCTAAACCTTCATATTCTAAGAAATCAGACTTTTTTAACACCTTAGCAACTCTATACACGTAGATTTAACAAAAACTTTATTCTCATACAAAAATAAACGTTATTGGTGAGACGGAAAAAATAAATAAAAAAAAGCTTATGAAATGCACCGAACAAACAAAATGCAAATCGTATAGTTGTGAATATAAGTAACGCGTCGTTGTTGGAAGGTCTCTTGGTACTAATAGATTTCAACAGTTGAGTTCTTCAATTAGGAGTTGAACGCGCATACAAAGTTTTGTGTCCGTGCTGCTAACCGTTATGGAGTACCCTCATGAGGAGATCATCCTGACTGCAGAATCAGGTCATGTCTGTCATAAAATATATTGTCAATAGAATAATCGAAAACCAGAAAGTGGGTCAACTTCAACTTTATTTTTTGGGTACGAAAATGAAATGATGACCTCATTTAATTTTCGTATCCAAAAAATAAAGTTGAAGTCGTATTTCATTTGGGAATCGTATTTTATTTTCTTCCGATCGATTACGTTTTGGTATAGTATTCTCCGTAAGAAAATCCAATTTTATTTTCTTCAAACTCAAATAGTAGGTAACTAAGAACTAAATTGAAACAGTTCAAAAATGTTCAGGATGCTATTTTCAACCTCAGATCAAAACTATATTTAAACCTGGTTTTTTTTTTTTAAATTAAAATGTAAAACAATTTACATAAAACTATGATGTTTGTACTTCTAATTTGCAACGAAAATTAATACTAATCCGGAGCTGCGGGTTATTCGAAAAAGATGCCGTGCCGCAGCCCCAGACACAAAGGGCTAAGAAGAAACTATGGTTAGTCAATAGAACTCTGGCACTTTATTTCGCTACGCCCAGCGGGAGAAGTAATTTCATGATTTTCCCTAACTCCAAAAAAAAAAGAAAGGTTAATTAGTCTCTTTGTACAAATAAGAGGGTATTATTATCTGTAGGAAAATTATACATTATTTTTCTGGCTGACAATTTAATTTTTGTACAATTTGTTCTTGACCTAAATAATGTCTTAACTTGCAAGATTTAGACAGATAGAGACTAAATAAAAGCATGTAAAATCTTCCACATCTATGTTAACAGGAAATGTGCCTTTTCCAAAAGTCAGTTACAGAACAGGTTCATTTGTGTATAAGTAGAAAAGATAATATGTGTCTAGTTTCGTGCCCAGTCGATGGCAATAGGCCCGCCCCTATTACATGGGTCTTAAATGAAATGTGGGTGTACTTTCAGGCACACCTCTTGTCACCCTTCGGGTATAACAGGTGTGATGTTATGGAAACTAACGTAACATACACAAACACTGAAACTGTTTAATTTTCATGCTGCGTACAAGATTTATATGAGAAAGTGATAGAAATGATTTACGCTCGCTGAATAAATTAGTATGTATTTGTTCTCGTCAGAGTTTCCGAGGCTTTTATCTAAGTCATAATTAGAATTTATAATTATGAGGATTTGTATACTTCAGAAGCCGTTGTTGTCTGCCTATAGCGAGGCTACAAGTTTCCATATAAGTAGGTTATGACGCTGCCTCGTTGGTCTAATGGTCGCAAGCGCCACTGCTGACCATGTGGTCCTGGGTTCGATTCCCAGGTCTCATCATCATCAGCCTATAATGTTCCCACTGCAGGGACTCAGGCCTCCTCTCTAGGAGAGGGATGGGCTATAATCTACCACGCGGGCCCAGTGCGGATTTATAAATGTCACATGTCTTCGAATTTTTTGGTTCTAATAGACATGCCGGTTTCCTCACGATGTTTTCCTTCAGCGTTTTGAGAGCAGTGGTGATGAATTAAATTACACAAAGTAATGCGCCTGACGGTGTTCGAACCCACGACTCACTGTTCGTAAGTCGGGGCTGCCACCACTGGGCCACCACTGCTCAGATTCCCAGGTCTGGCAAAGTATTATTGGGTTTTCCATTAGGGATTTCTCAGTAGCAGCCACGGAGTCTGGTTTGGGCCCGGTTGATGGCATTAGGCTCGCCCCTATTACATGGGACTTAAACATAACTGGTGAAATGTGGTGTACCTCTGCCTAACTCTTCGGAAATCACAGGCTTTTTCTAGAAAACAAGCCGTTGTGTGCATGTACGATGTATTTCATAGCAGGAATGGGTAGGGAACCCATTCCTGCTATGAAATACATTTTCAAAAATCTTTCTTCAGTGCTCAAAATTATATGAAAAACAAACACACTATAGTAGAAGGTAAGGAAAAATCGGAATAAGTAGATTTTTTTTGCAACAGAAAGAAGCCTTTCATTTCAATGCAACCCACTCAAACTCAAAGGTTTACATCAAACGAGAAATTTTAATATCAACTGCTGCAATACCGTTCTCCGGGTTGCAAGAATTGTTGATTGTTATTTTCGTTCTTATTGCAGAGAAGGGCTTTCTCAATTGCGTTATAGTCAGCTGTATAATAAATTATTGTATAAATACAGGATGTAGCTTTGAGTATTCATATATTAACAAGTTTTGTTTGGGTATATGGACATTTATATACCAGGTATCTACGTAGGTACTCGTTAGTTTCTTTTAGACCCTAACAGAAAACGGCTTCCTAAACTAACGACAGCATTCGCTTCCAGCACGGGCTATCAGCAATGGTGCGAGCACAAAAACTTGAACTTAACTAATTATTATAATATTATTCAAAGTAACAATATATGAGTATATTGCAAATTGGCACCCACAACTGTTGAGTGGTGGGTGCCGATTTGCCTTTTTGCCTTTGGCCTTTTAGCCAGGCTTTGCTGGTCAGCACGTCTCTCAACCCACAATCTTCTGGATTTCATGGTCCCATTATGTGTTGGTCAACCAACACTTATAAATTACAATGTAACGTATAAATCGGTCTTTATTCAACCCCACATCCTGCGGTACCGATGAAGTTATAATAATAATAATAATAATAATGTTTATTGGTTCATAAAAAAGTTTTACAATAAAAAAGAATGACACTGAATCCCGCACTAGGATACCCTGTGTCGCAGGATCCAGTCTCTTTCGACAGATTACAACAATTCATTATATGAAGAAACAAATGCAGCGATTACAGTTTTAATTAATTAAACTAAGGACTAAAAGGTAACCAAGTTTATGTGTGTCTGTGATGAGTGTAAGTGTGTATGTGATGAGTGTAAGTATGTAGGTTATGAGTGTGAGTGTGTATGAGATAAGTGTAAGTATGTAGGTGATGATTGTGTATAATTATGTGATGATGAATACGTTAATGGTTGAACGCCAAAAGGTTTTCCGTTTTAGCATAACTATAGATCAAGCAGCCAATCCTGTACCTGTTTTTTGCACCCGAATTTTGTTAAGGGGAATATTTTGAGCTTAGCGTTAGCTTTCTCGTATTTAAAGTATGGCCCAATACGAGAGAAGCCCTTGTTTCCAAATTTGAGTTTGCAGAAAATTCTGTTCCACGTAGGTTTTCTGCGTGTGCGATGGTTCATTACGGTGGTGTACGGATGGTTATAAACATAGTACATGCAAGTGTTGATAACGGTATAAAATAAATACAAGCCACAATCATTAACGGTATAACTGCCTATCGGTTAACGATATCTCGTTGCATATGACATGCAATATTGCAATCATGCGCGAGGTTTATTGTGTTATTGTACTGAATCATATTGATGGTTAAGCTTCGGTTTATAATCTGTACGCCAATAATGGTTCTTGGAATAAGCGTGGCCAGAGGACCAGGGCGTCTAGTGGTTACGTGTAACAGCTTAATATAGCCGACCATTGACAACGACGATAAGGTCTGGTTTGGTTTATTCTCAAGAATATGAACAGACTTTTACCAATAAAAGCGCTTGCTGAGATAAAAGATTGATGCAAGACTGAGAAGACCGTATAATTATTCAGAGTTACGTTTAGTCGGTAGGATCAAAATCAAAACTTCAACAATATTGTCAAGAAACCTATTTTCGCGTTTGACTAGAACTTACTATAGTGTTCGTTTCAAAAGTCAGAAATTTCAATCACACGCCATTTTAATAGCATTGTCAACATAGCTCCTATCTTAGCACCTAGACTAAAACTTCCTAATGAGATCACAGCGCTGCTGCAAGCTATCCTCATCTAGTTAACGATAACGGGCCAATACCACACGAAGGCCATCTTATAATCACAACGTTAATTTAAGCTCACTCTTAACGATACTTAATTATCCTTAACGATACGATTGAGCCCTTAAGATTTGCGTGCAGACAGACAACAGGGAACCTCGTTACCTTGATTATTCCCCAACACGCGTAATAGATTGTTTTTACAGCGGCTTTAAGCGGAATTAACATGAGCTTAAAGCGCTACGCTTTACGAAGCGGCCCGGAAAAGGTGCTCAGTAATAAATGAAGGTGTCCCAGAATGTAATTACTGCGTGTTGCTTTGATACGTTTATAATTAAGTTTATAAATCTCACTTTAGAAGCAGTCTTCGAATTGAGAGAGCGAGTGGTGTATGTGCAACGATATTCACTATTTGGAGAGACTGACCTTAAAACATATGCCATTGAATGCCATCACCATCATTTGAAGAAACTAATGAAGTATGGATTAAATGTAGTACTAGGGTGAGATTTCTACAGTGCTAAATGAACACACAATGAGGATGCAAATGCAAGAAAACTCGCTTATTACTTTGGGAGAAGCGAATAAAATTAGACGTTATCCTGTATGAGGCTGGCCCAAGAGCTTTGACTTTGACACGGAAAGAGATATCGATACCGGGCTGTGGATGGTGATAATAAACATAATAGAGGATGGTACTTCCACTGAGCAAATTCTTCAAGGCTGAACCCCTATTAGATAAAATCAGGCACAAAAGATCAATGATAATTCTCAATAGAATCATCTTAGAAGATGATTTGAAAATTCATAATAACGACAGGAAATTACCTTCCTATGTTTAGTAAAAACGTATGGAATTCATTTCCTCAGAGTTTTTTTACTTTTTTCCTGTTATTTTTCACTTACTTCTTATGTTTGAGGAAAACTTGGTACGACTGTAACATGGTAATTGCCTAATATAATATTTACTTCGCCCTTTTAACGAAGCTCTGGGAATCTTCAAAGATTATAAATGGTTCAGTGTTTTTTTAATAAAATGAATGGTAAATGTTGTAACTTAATTATACCGGTGAACGGTGGGAACCACCTTGAATCGTAGGACTAGTGCGAAAAATAATTCCCACTAGTTCTATTGTAGGACTGTGCAGTAGAACTACTGGAAATGATCCAGTAAATGTAGTAGTAAAATATCTCTGAATTCTATATAGAGCCTCAATATTTTTTAGCCCTTTTCCCATGTTATTTGGGAATGAAGAGCCTACTGCTTACTAATAGGTATTGTCGATCAATACATCCTTTTAGGCCGAATAAGCCAAAGCTAACCTCATAGGTTGACCTGCAGATGCGATTTAGAAAAAATAAACAAACTTAAGTAGCAGACCACTTTCCAATTAATACAATTTGTATGACCACATAAAATAAGGCGTAGTTATGTCCGTGCGGCGATATACTCAAATAAAAGCGATCTGATGAATTTACATAACTGGGCTTATGGTCGAGAGTTGTAATTTCAAGAGTAGGTACTATAATATGTACGGTATTCCTTTGGATGTCTCTTATTTATTTATTTATTTATTAAAACTTTATGCACAAGTAATAAAACCGTACAAAGGCGGACTTAATGCCTTGGGCATTTTCTACCAGTCTACCTTAGGGTGATGCAGAGACATTATACAGTAGGTGCAAAACAGAAACAAAAATTAGAAAAGAAATAAAATATATATATATACCTAACTTATAGAATAAATACATACATAGATATATACATAAAATATACAAACTTTGAAAGATACACAAGAAAACTATAACAACTTAGTTCTGAGACGAAGCTGCCAACTTCTTGCGAATGTGCTCGCGAGCTTTCATTTTGAATGTGAACTGACTGTTAACTGTCCTGATTTCCTGAGGGAGTTCATTCCAGAGGAAGACCGCCTGGACAAAGAAAGAAGATTTTATAAAACCAGAGCGATGAGAAGGACAACGTAGAAGACGATTATTAGCGGAGCGAAGAGTCTTGCTGTGTGTGTGTGTGTGTGCTGTGGCTTGTGTGTCTCTTGTGTTTAGAACAAACATTAGGCTCGTAGTTCACAATTGCCCCCTAAAATGTTAGTGTTCCACTGTTATAGTTCTGTCTCAATACTTCAGACATGTACCTACCAATTGAACTAAGTTTGAAGTCGTGCAAATAACTGAGCCAGAATATTCCCAAGTCAACAATTCATGCCGACTCACAACAAAATGAATATCTTGTATTACAAGACCTCTCTTTGATAATATTATATGCATAAAAAACGTTGGCAGACAAACATATCGTCATTTAAATCCTTTGGCAAACATGTTACATGCCGACGGAACATTTAAAAAACAAATAGGCCCTACGGGACCCTTTGATCCAATAAAATACAAAAATGTTGCCTCTCCGGCCACCTTAATAGACGTGCAAATGGTTCAATATTTTGTTCGGAGTTATTTATTCGTGCAATTTGGCCGTATACTGACTAAAGGCAATTTGTAGGTAAAGGAATAATGTTGGAAACATCGTGTCTTCATGAAGTTAAATTACTCGTAAGTGCAAACAAACCGCCATAAGTAGGTGATTATAAGTGTTGCGGTCGATTTTGTACCTACGTCATTAGGTATTTAAATACTTAGATAATAATGAAAAAAAATAGAAACTCCATGTCAATGTCAATGTATGTCAAACAAGGCTACTAACTACCATAAAAAAGATAATACAGTATTTTCGCACAAAAAAAGCACTTACCATTGAGTGATCTAAATTGAAGAAGTCAACAAATTATAAGTAACTTTTAGGCACAGTAATTTCATGATCGTTAAAACTGTTTGCCCCAAAATATTTCCAATCGGAAACAAACAATATCGAACATTTCAACAATGCTCATTTTTCGCGAAAAGTCTTATTTATTATAATAATAATAATAAATAATAATATTCCACAACTATCACACAACGCCATCTAGTCCCAAGCTAAGCAGAGCTTGTGTTATGGGTACTAGACAGCTGATAAACATACTTATATATTTCTAAATACATACATATGATATTATATCGAAGCCGTATACCACAGTTCGATTGTGTTGAGTCATAAATAAATAAAATCTATTTCCGTGCGGACGGCGCCACAGGCAATAGCTCGTTCATAAATAAACCTATTGAGCAGGCGTTGGACACGTATCAATGTTGGCATTCAGTTTTCATATTCATATAAGAAAATATTTGCACTGGCAACATTGGTAACGAATGTGCCGACGTGACGCTGAATATTGTGAATTCGATCATTATATTATTATTCAGTTTAGATTGCTAAAGCTGCCAAGTTTACGTGACAATATGTACACTTTCCGTGATATTTTTCACCAAAATAAATACCCGAGTTTCCAAATTGCCTTTAGATAGTCTCTAAAACTAGTGTAACAATGCAGAGAGTTAAAAAAAGTTTACCCAGCTAACTTAGTTTTAGACGCAGTCTCAGGAAATTACATTTTTTCGCGGTAAAAAGCTTTGTTTTTATTACGAAAAACAAAGCGAAAAAATCTAATTACTTCAATTTTGCATCCTTTCGAAGAATTTTATTTGTTGTTTTCGTAACCCATTCCTAAACACTTTAAACTTCACCCAAACGCTTGAAAAGAAATAACAGCAAACCCTTTAGGCAAAATGATTTCAAGATGGCGCCTGACTGCGACATTGAGGTCGTTAAATATTAAAAAAGATACAACCAACTACAATACCGCATAAAGTAACCCAAATTCCCCTTCCCCTTTAAAAGCGTCCTACTTTTTTCAACCTAAAAAACATAATAATATAAACAAAAAGACTTTTAAAATAAAACAAACCGCGTAGCCTCCGTTTCGTTTTTAAACAATAAGTTATTACTTTATAATGTTGTTATTTAGACTCCATTGTGGAAAAGGCTGGCTGTCTGCCGATACCGGACATTTTGATTGGGGCTTTGTGTAAAAAAGTTTTCATGAAAATAAAAACGGGAATGCTTCGTAAAAAAACATTCGGACCTTTTACCCTCGGGACGTTTTCAGAAAGAATTATATTTTTAAATTGTTGTTAGAGCGTGTTTTTGATATTAATAACAGAAAATACAAAGACCTTTTAATTAATTTAATGTCAGATATCAAGTTCAGTCTACTGTTTAAAAAAATCTTGATGAAAAGCTTTCTTCAGCAGTTCTATATCTCTCTTTTTGCGCAGTCTCATTTATATTATAACATTCTAACAGCCTACAGCTGAGCCCAATCACACTTTCCATCCGCCATTCAATATAAACCCGGAACCTTATTTTACGTGCCATTATTAAACAGAAACTTCAACTTTCCCTTCCAAAGTAGGTATATCAAATTCAATTGAAACCATTCCGGGAGAAAATGGTTTACGGTTTAGCAATATGTAAGCACTAGCTTTTGCCAGCGGCTTCGCCCGCGTGAAAATGTCAATTTTCCATACAAACTTTCATCCCCTATTTAACTCCCTTAGGGGTTGAATTTTGGAAAATCCTTCCTTATTCCTTGTCTACATTATAAAGGGAACCTCTGTGCAAAATTTCAGCTTTCTAGGTCCAAGGGTTTGGGCTGGGCGTAGATGAGTCAGTCAGTCAGTCAGGACTTCTCTTTTTATTTATATAGAAGACTAGCTTTTGCCAGCGGCTTCGCCCGCGTGAAAATGACGATTTTTCATACAAACTTTCATCCCCTATTTAATTCCCTTAAAGGTTGAATTTTGAAAAATTCTTCCTTATTCCTTGTCTACATTATAGAGGGAACCTCTGTGCAAAATTTCAGCTTTCTAGGTCCAAGGGTTTGGGCTGGGCGTTGATGAGTCAGTCAATCAGTCAGTCAGTCAGTCAGTCAGGACTTCTCTTTTTATTTATATAGATAGATAGATAGATTATATAAAGATGAGTGGGTACGATTTTAATTATTTTATAGCTTGCCAACGTAGCAGCAGTTAAACGAAAATCGGGATCCCTTAGCTGACTGATATTCCTAAGACCTGTTGAAAGAAAAATAAAATGGTCTGCGCTTATGGTCCTTATCGTGACCCAACAGTGACCGTCGCAAAACCGCTCAAAAACACGGTCATCGTACCCTTTTCCCATGCCATTACGTTGTTTCTAAACGGCTTTAAATTCAACCGCGTCGATTAATGGTAGTCCCAAGCACCTTTCGTACAAGTTCAATCCATGGAATTATAGTCCTTCTGAAGGGAAAACTGAAATTGACAGCACAAGACAAATTGACCGTCCGGTGTCGATTTCTCATAATCAGGTGGGTAATATTTTTCAGAGATGTCACGGAAATTATATAAAAAGGTGGGTGAGAATCTATTATAGCCACGCATAATCAAGTTAAATTATACATTCCAATGTTATCGAAAATGTCGTTGGTCCTATTCAGGGCACATAATTGCTTCCACCATTATTCTTTATCTCGGTGAGATCAGAAAGTCATTTATCACGGAGCCAATGTGCTCGCTCCCGTCGATCACAAACTTATTGTACCAACTTTTTTATCGCTTGCATTCATTTGACACTGACAGACTTTCAGAAGAGATTTTTTATTAAATACTCGGTCTTTTTCACCCTCTTTCGTCGTTATATAGGTTAAGTAGAATGTGGAAACTACGTTCCACGATTTATCTAATGACTACATTTCTATAGAGAGACTTATAAGGGTAGGTTCCTTTCTAATCCCTAAGTATGCTATCCCGTAGTAGATAGATCGTTGATTAGAATATTCTAATGAGAATTTTGTTGATGTTATACCGGTTTTATAATGGCTTGAAATTCATCCCACTACATATTTAGGACAATAAATAAGAAAACAGTAAAAACAACCTCCGAGAACATCCTCCTTTTTTCCATCGCCTAAACAAGTCTGTATCTGAAGTATGTTAATGAGAAGCCTCTGGAAAAAAGCGTGTACGATTTGTACTCACCCGAATAACACACCGAGTACATTTATGATATAAGTGGGATAACTTTGTAATTGCAGATGAGACGGAATTCACACCGGAGCCGCAGGCGAGGTGGTTATGGTGCCGAGAACTGCGGTAACAAACGCCCACGTGTATCAAACGACGTTTTTCAACACTCTCTTGCCAGGTTGAAGAAGAAGCAAAGGTGATCTGCTAAACAACCGCATTTGAAAAATAGAAAATTCTAATATTTTTGTAATAAGAGCCTACAGGGTATTGCTGTAGCATTAACTTAAACCTGGCATTGCTACGGCTCCATAAAAAGAAGTTACAATAATATAATATATTTCCCGTTTTCAATTTTCAAACGGGTCAGTGGAATCTCGGCTCTAAAACTTGAGAGGCTCATAACTTCAACCGAAACCTGTTGAACTATCGACCTACTTTAAACAAAAGGCAGCAGAGGGTTTACTCCGGAATATCTCCGTCAGAATCCGTATCTTCGTAGATATAACCCGCATAAACCAAAAAGCTGCTACAAACTTCCATACGTTGACAAATTGTCGAGGAAAATCCACTTGGTCTAGTAACTTGGGAAGTCTCACCAGCAGAAGTTAACGGGATTTTTTCTTGAGGAACATGTAATCAGTAAGTCCTCCAACGTGATGGAATATCGGGTAAATAAAAAGGACAAGAATGTAACGGAGGCTTCGTCGTCGTCGCCAGCTTTACGTCGAAGTATACAGAATGATTTAGAATTGGTATAGGTACCTAATTGATTGAACTAGTACAGGTTGAATCTAAACCTAAGTATTATATTATTATTATTGTAGGCTCCTTTTAGTTTGCTGACGCTTTAGGGTGGTCTAAAGGCTGACTGGCAACGAGTCTTACCAAAAGGTATCGTTTTACCCAGTATCACAACCCAGTTATTGTGGAGGTCAGATAGACAGTCGCTCCATGTAATACCCCGGATGCAGCTGAACTCCAGGTCCAGCCGGTAAACTCGAAACTGATTCCAACATAATTGGGAAACGCCTATAAGCAGATGATGACTGATCGCTGACTTGCCATTCTTAATTTGCTTTAAACTTGCCTCTAAAATGCGCATTTCTATACGAGTCTCATGTATTTTGAGTTTTGTTGGTTATCATAGGTTATCATTACTCGAAAGGCCACATTAAAAAAAAAAACATTAATTGTTTGACAAGTGATAAGTTTTTTTTGTATTTTAAATTTACAAAAAAAACCCTTTTGTCAATCTTAACACGAACTGATAAGTGCCTAATTCGTGAACAGCCTGTATAAAACTAAAGCCAGACACATGCTTGAAGTGAACAGTGCTATTGATTTTCTTCTTCATCTCAGCTGTACCGGACGCGAAGCGAGTCGCGCTGGGAACACGAAAATTTTATTTCAGCTGATATTTTTGACGTAAAAGCTGTTAGAAGAAAGCTTATTCAACAGCTGAGTTGATATATCTTTGTAGGATTTGAAAACAACTTATAACTAATCAAATCATATCGCATAGACTATAGTGTTTGGAACAATATAAACCATGCTGAAAGAAAGAAAGAAAAAATATTTATTGTCGCAGAATTATGATACAATAAAAAGCAGTAAACACACAACTTACAACTAAAAAAAAAATTGGTAGGTACAAAAAAGAAAAAACAAAAGTTTGAGTTCACATAAAAATAAAAAAACAACTGCGACAAATAGGTTACCACATGGTGCTGCGCTATGGGGACCCACAGCACAGCGCTGGTTTTCAGTGGTAACCCTTGAAACAAAAACGAAACGTGTTGCTGAAATAAACAAAACCTTCTCACTGGCTCGTTGGTAAAGTGGTCAGAAACACAACTGTTGAGATTGAGGTCCTGGATTCGATTCATGGGTCGGGTCAAGGCCAGGCTATTTTACATCAGTTGGCTAACCGCCATTACACTTAAACATAATTGGCGAAAAGTGGGTGTACTATTATTTTGGTACTCCTCTGCCTAATGCTTCAGGGATAACATGCGTAATGTTATGTTGCATAACTTAATAAAGTGATTAGATATGGTATGCTTAATACTAACTGTTCTATTAGCTTGAGCCAAATAGGCAATCTAATTTTCGATTCCACACTGCATCAAAATTCTAATTTATATTCCATCCAAACATCATAATATTCAACAACGAATAGGTAAGTAACATAACACAATCTGATTTCAATCCTGAAACTAGTTTATGTAGGTATATATTTGCACAAACATGGCTTAGTCCCCGTGCACACGGGAACCGCAGGCTTTCAGTGCGAGGGAGCGACCTTGAGTTCAATTGGCGAAGCAGTGTAATGTGTACCTAGACTCAGTAGCTCGGAGCAAGCGGATCGTGTTTATGTGCACTTCTTCATGAGAGGTAAAATATTTACCTGTGCGTGTTTATATAACAAGGTGATATGGTAAAAGGGGTAATGCGAAGATGACGGCTGATAGACATGGAATAAGACATGCTGTGATGACCACAAAACTGCGTAAAGGGAAGGCGAGGAGAGGCGATAAAGATAAATGTATGAAGTTGGCGAACGTCGTCTATTCTGATTGGAGTTGTAGACATACGAATGGCTTTAAAAGCAATTAATGACAAGCCTATAGGGGCAAGACACTGTTTGGCTGGTCAGTGGTCAAATCTTCCAATAAACAATGAAGGAATACAACTACGTAGTTGGTCTCAAAGACCTGAAAAGAATTTCCTGGCAGAACCAGGAAAAGAGGACTAAAAGACTGGATTTGTACGTCCTCTCTTTTTAGAATGAAATAAGATCTATTCCTGCCCTATCATTTTTTTTTGAATTATTAATCTATTCGCTATCCTCCACAGACAGCTTGGCGCTTTTCAAGGTGGATGCCATTTGCATCACAACAACTGTCGCAGATTGGAACTCGAAGTCTTTAGCACTTTAAAAAACAGTTTGTAAACCAGAGAGAAACATAGACTATTTGCTGTTGTACGAGTGATGACGGGTACGGAAATTAAAAGCGTAGCTATTCAAGAACGAAGTATTTCCAAGTAGGTAGATATTTGCTCACGGTATGAAGTTCTTGGAAGCTTCTTGAATAACTAACTTGTTCGTAAGGAATGCTATGAATGCAAAAGGAACAAAGGAGGAGGAGACCGTGGTTTCATATTAACAGCCGCTCGAGTAGATCTATAGGTTAAACCGTTTGGCCCGTGAAAAGGTGTTATACATAGTTTGGATAAGGTAAGGCAGATGATGATATCGATGCAACAGTATCTCTCCGACTTGTTGCCTTCTCACGCCGAAACCATTGAACCAATTGGAACGCAGTTTGACAGATAAGTGGCTTATCCCTGTGGCCCTGGATATTGTTTTCATAACACGCAAATTAAGTCAAAAAGACTGACAACAATCACACATACATACGCGAATGTATGTTAAGTTGATTACCCAAATCAAATGTCCTATGAATAAACAATAACAACAAACCAAATATAGAAACCAATATCACAATCATCCAATTTCAGTTCAGTGATAATATCAGAAAAACAGCTGAACTCAGCAATATCCAGTGGTCCCGTGTCCCGACGACTCGGTTAATATTGACCTGTTTCAATTTGCATGTAAATCAGTTAGCCACGCTGCCCCGAGTTAGGAAAATTAGCTCTTGAAAAACTGTTTTATGGTCACCCTAACCACTGCCACGTGTTTCAAACAACGAGATTTGATAGAATTGAATTTTATGTACCGTGATATACACGGACAAAATGAGATTTTCGCGTGAAAACTGTGTGAAGTGAGTTCTGATAAAGTCATGTTATAGAGTTTTCTTTTTTGGACGCTTTTATCTAAGCGCTAATAGACGCCACTTTACCCCTTTTGCGAAAGAGGCACTGAAATAAAAAAGCTGCATCACTTTTTCCAATAATTTGATAAATGGTTAATTAACAACATTGTGGCACAGTGCCACAGTGTTGGCTATACAGCGGAAAAAACTAGGCCCGTGTCAAAGGCACAACGCCGTAAAATCAAATTATAAACGATGCCTATTTCCGTAAATATCAGGTTATGTAAACCAGGCGTGCCAAAATATAATATTTTCATACGAACTTACAAATTCAAAGCCAATATCTCAGGGAAGCAAGTACAACATAACAAAGAAAACAGCGCTTCCCTCGCTTAACTCGCACATCTTACGTATTTGTATGAAAAAAGAGAATATAGCAGCAAAGCGGTTAGAGGGCCGGATGAACGAGGCAAACATTACACTGTGCTTTGTACTCACTGACCCAAATTACTCCACTTTAAATGCAAATCATTCACATAACGACCGCTTCACAGAAGAGCGTTTAATTCCAACGTATTTATTTTTTGTTCTGCTTATCGATGTATTTTGTGGGCGGTAATGAGCGTGTTGAAACGAAAGTAATGTAGCGCCATCTGGCGGGGAAAAGGAAAAAGTGCTGGTTAATGTCGATAAAAGAAAAAGTGTGATAAAAATTAGTCGACCGAGTCGTTTAAGTCTCAATTCGTTCGAGCGATCGAACCTACTTTGAGCTAATAAGGAAATGTATTATTTTTACGAGATTGTCAAAGAAATTCGTTCGTTCTTAGAAATACCCAGTCCAAGCTACCTTCTTTGCGCCAGTTAGATAGATTGGCGACACGTAACGTGAAATGTAGGTAACCCAATTAGGCCGTCATTAGAGCAGCTGTGGCCCAGTGGTTGCGGCCCCGACTTATGAGCAGGAAGTCGCGGGTTTTAACCCAGGCAAGTACAATACTTATTGTAATTTATTTCATCAGCACTGTTCTCAAAACGGTGAAGGAAACAATCGTGAGGAGACCGGCATGTCCTAGAATGAAAAAATCGAAGGCATGTGATCTACCAACTCTTTCTAGGCCTCCGAGGTAGCCCATTCCCTCTCCAAGGGGAGCCCTGTGGCCCAGCAGCAAATTGATGCCAGGTGCGGTGTAACCACTCTGTTTCAAAATTTGTTTGGTATGCTGTTTTCAAATAATCTTCACGCTACATTATAAACAATATATTTACCCCTGTCGAATTTATAAGTTTACCCCGAAACAAAATGCCAACCAACCTTTATAAGCACCATAAATCAAGACTTCGTTCTAGTTGTGGTGTTATCAGCACACACTTGAGCGCTCCGCATCTTGAACAATTTTCTTTGTTCCTTACGAAGCGACTAGCATGAGGCAGTAAGGTCCAATTTTAGGAAAAATGCGGCATTTTTACGTAAACAAAATGCGTAGAAACATGCATGACTGATAGTCATATCGCTGCCTCTACAAGAATGGTATGAAAAAGTGGGTATGTGGCATGTCAGGGAACAATGAACAGTATGAACATTTATATGTGAAGGAATATTATGCTTAATTTACTTTATTTAAAAAATATAATTAAAATGTACTTAATACTTTGCCATTCCTTATTAATTTCATATTTTTATGTAACATCATGAGCATGTATCCTGTAACTGTAGTTGTCGTGAAGATGGAACATATTATTTTTTCTGGTAAATACAACTACCTATAAATTCCACCCATCTTGTTCTAACTTTTCTTTCTGATCGTTTCAATTCTACAACACATTCATGCCGATATCATCGCCAAGAGTCCTGAGTCCTGCGATTGCGCCCAAAGGGCGTGCGTAGACGAGGAACTTTAGTTAGTCTAAAATTGTGCGGTCTATCAGTTTCTTAGTTGCCCCGCAGTCTGGATTTGTGCCAAACTTAAACATACATAACTGTCGTAATGTGAATGTAGGATACACCTTTTTTGTAGATGGGAAATCATCATCAAAAAGAAGATAACAAGCATGAAGGAAGAAGTAATTTTTTGTGGGTGGCGTTCGTGGTGCGAATACCAACTTGTTTTCTGCATCTCGTCTTGGAAGAGGACTTTTGGCCGCAGGGAGTGGTGTTCCGTCGCTTCCGCGGGCAAGTGCCACAAGAACGCACAGTGACCTAGTGCGCTAGCGAAGTGCTACTAACATAGTTTTAAGGCTCTATTAACTAACACAAATTGTATTTTATTATATAATATTTATGTTAGTCTGTAAGGTATTTATATCTATGGCCATAGATGCCTGAAAATAAATTGATTATTATTATTATTAAATGATCCCTCCTGCTCCGGGTGGAGCGGAAAGAAGTGTCAGACTTATACTGACTAAAACCCACTCATGTTCCTACTTAGCTCTTTGTGGTCCGGGGCCGCGGTATCTCTAGGATACACCTGTACCTTACCCTACCCATGGTACATCATAAACCCAACAATGTAGGTTTCTTGAAAGGGGTACCCAAAAATACACCCATATTTCGTCAGTTATATTTCGGGGATTTTTGTCCGCTGAGGACAAAATCCCTCGTCTGCTTGAACCTTAAGAGTTTTTCAGATAAGTGCGCTACGAGGTCGGTTCCGGGTAACATCCGCCTCTTTATCTACGTAACGTCCTCTGACTCACATACTTGTACACAAGCTATAAGCCTTCTTTGTTTTGATACGTGATTTGATAATAGAATAGATTTCTGTTCGTAGGATTTTCTGTTTTTTTCGCATGATAATGATACATTATTATATTGTAGAGAAAAAGGTACGTGTTTTGAATTAATTCAACGTATTTATTACATGTATTACTATTGTTTCTGGTCTATTTAAGTAAAGAACAAAATAATGTAGGTTCAGTTTTTTACGGAAAAAATTATGAAAATATACAATATTTAAAAAGTACCTACCAAACTATTGCAAAAATTGAATTAAACCTTGATGGTTCTTTTGCAGCAGCAGCAGGTTTGAGTAAAATAATTACCAGATTTTATCCAGGTACAGACAAATATAAATAAAAGAAGTTGCATTAAACCTCTTTTGTTCCTCGGCATTCAACTTATCATTTTAAGTACTGGCTGTTTTAGGTAAAAATATTATAGGATGCCTTTAAGTTTTTTTTTTCTTTATTTTTCCTTTTTCAAGTAATGGCATTACGATATTTTTTCGACAAAAATGTCCAGTGTTTTGTTAACTTTATTATTTTTTTGCATGTAGACTTTTTCGACAATAGTAGTTTATGCGACTGTGCATAATGAAGGGCATTACAACACAAGTGTGGGTTTAAGAAACGAGCCGAAGGCGAGTTTCTTAATAGCATCACACGAGTGTTGTAATGCCTAATTATGTATTGTTGCATACACTAATTTATCTACCCGAATATCATAAGGGCTCTATGATGGGTTCAGGAACCATAGGGAAATGACCAGCATTGTTATTATTACCTACCAGTGCAGTGTAATGCAATAAAAAATAAACAGGTTATTAGTTGCATTCGTCGCTCCATTTACGATATCTGGCGGAGTGTTCATGTTAATTTCTGAGTCACTATCACTCATTTTCGACAGAAATAAAGAACTTATCAGAAAATTTGTCTACTCGTAACTGGAAATAAAAAGCTAACGAACAAATGACAGCTCGAAATGGCGGCGTTTCGGATATCTCTCTTTTTTTTTAAATCATAGGCAAACGAACAAAGTCACTATTGTTGTGTCACTCGAGATCAAAATGTCGTGCGATTTATAATTAAAATCATACTGAATTGGGGTTTCGTATCGATAGGTATCTGTTTTAATGTAAGTAGATACTAGAATAGCACACTCACTTGAATTTGACACCTGTTCCAAATTTAAACTCATAACCTACTGTTTTCAGTAGGTTATGAGTTCATAACAGTTCTGTTTATTTCTGCCGGTTGGTAATGCTGGTCATTGCCTATGGTTTTTGAACGCATTAGAGAGGGTTTATGATATTTGGGTAAATAAAATTAATTGCATGATTCATTTACATAATGCCATACAATGCGAAAATGCAGGCATAAAAAGAGTTGCAGTATATTTTACACACTCATATTACGAATTATGCAAAGTGTCCTGTAATAATGGGTAATTTCACGTTCGTGTTATGTTTGCTGTAAACAATGAATGCAAACCCGTATTTTGTGAAGAGTTCCATAAACATAATCTAAATACAGATATTATCCAACGTTACTGCATTTGGGCAAGAAATGTTACTACGAATGAACCCAAACCGTTGCGAAAAAAGTTTCCTGCTTCAAAACTCCCTTTGAAATGTTGCCAACAATTTTTGAATGTAGGACTGAAAAAAAACATCAATACGAGGGTTGTGCACTTGTGCACATACATAGCTGTATCAAGTTTACAGCAAACTTTCTCTTACGGTAGAATTGTCTTGAAACTGCGATTAACAAGTAAAATTTGAGTTCATAACCTTGTCCTAGTTAGGCCCAAAGTAGCGCTTTTTGCTTTTCTCAAGACGCCTCAAGATTGTATATCCACTTTTGTTCGTGTATAACTTGATTTTAGTAAAGTTGCCTTAGTTACACGTACCAGACTTAATAAGATTATTTTGATCAAATATTTATTTATTTAGGTCTACCAACAATTGTTCACACTTAATACATCGACATTATACATTTTTTTAAATAATGCTACAGCGTAACAATTACTTAAAGGTAAACACCACATGCACAAAACAATAAATTAGATAATTAAGCTAACTTAGTAACTACCAAGCGCAAAAGTATTGGGGTACATCATCATCATCAACAGCCTATTATGGGCTATAATCTACCACGCGGGCCCAGTGCGGATTGGTAGATGTCACATGTCTTCGAATTTTTTGGTTCTAAGATATGCCGGTTTCCTCACGATGTTTTCCTTCACCGTTTTGAGAGTAGCGGTGATGAAATAAATTACACAAAGTAATGTGCCTGCCTGGGTTCGAACCCACGACCTACTGTTCGTAAGTCGGGGGCACCACTGGGCCACCGCTGCTCAACATCAACGGGTACATAACACAATTAAATAAAAATGTAGGCAGTGTTAAACACTTTTCAATAATAATTGATTTACTAAATATAAGAAATAGAACTACATGTAATAGAAGGCAAGCCTATTGCCATCAATCACATCAACCACAAATCCAAGCTTTGTGACTGTAACGCAGAAATACCTGATGGACAAACCAATAACAATTTTCCCGACCCGAACCGAACCTCATCTGTACTTAAACCCAGTATTACGAATGCTAAATTGAATCCTCTTGTTTTTGTATGCACCATGTTGTCATAGTCCAACTAGTTGATACAAAAGCGTTCCAAGCTAGCACGTTTCGTAACGATCTCTGTACAAATTGTAATACTGGTTGTTAGGAACTGTTGACATGTCATTACAGGGTATTACTGGGGTATTATCTCATGAAGCTTGGGGAACGCTTAGCGCAATACTGGTGCATGGAGTATGTAGCATAGTTTCACTGTTGCATTTGTGTTTCAACCTTACGTAACAGAAATGTGTACTGAAATTATTTTTCCAATTAAAACAACCGTCTTCCAAAACAACACTAAAAAGCTAATAGGTACCTCTTCGTAAGACTGATTATCAAATTTTCAAGACACTGAACCTGTAACGAATGTCAAAGATCTACAAATGATTGCTTTATAGGACCAACAGCTTAACGTTCTTTCTGAGGCGCGGAAGAAACTCGGTAGGTATGTAATGGATGGTGTCCCATCCTCGGACCAACCGGTGCTTACTCTGGAATATAATTCCGATAGATCGACATTGGTCAAACGTCAGTTGGTTGAGTTAAACGTCAGGGATTGGCTAGACTCAGTGAGTCCAGCCAATGCCTGACGTTTGACTGACAATTCCAATGTCGATCTATCGGAATTATATTCGAGAGTAAGCACACAGATCGGCCCGAGCATCTGTTTTTATTAACTTGCGAACTCCTCCTTCCCAATTAATGAAAGGTCCCAGTAAATATAGCTGTTTAAACTAAACAGCTCATCTGAAAAAGCTGATCGATTAAAAATCCTCGCTTCAGCTTTGTCAATGCTAAAAGAATTTTTTGTTGAGCTCGTTCCTCTCCAAATAGATGACCGTACAGCCCGACAATAAAAACGTGGCCACGTGTTACTTACAATGTAGTCCTGCCCGGTAAATTAGTTTTCAGAGCAAAAAGAACTTTCCTATCCACACATTATGAATGAAGATGGAACGACTCAAAAAGATTTTACAAGAGAACCCGCATGGTTAGGTACCTGTAAAGCTTTATTAATCCTGTGCTGCCGTTTTTAAATTAACCTTAATAAGCCTTTCCTCGCAGATTCGCTCCCGTTATGTACGGAAAATAAGTCATGGGAACGATTTAAATGTACCTAACTTATAACACTCGAGGATAATATAATATATAGAATCGGATCAGTAGTAACCGAAGATTACCCCCTACACACAAACTAAAGAAAATTACCTCTTTATAATATGAGTATATAAATAACACGCAAAAGAGGTGGTTACCTCTTTTGCGTGTTATTTATATACTCATATTATAAAGAGGTAATTTTAAAATGATGAACATGCTTTTAGTTAGTTTTGTCTCTTTTATTTTGTACGTGTAGCCTTGGTATGATACGATACGTTACGGCATGTTCATCATTTTAAAACAGCTCCATCAAAAATCTAAAAGTGCCCATTCGAAAATCTTGATGGAATAGACTCGCTTCAACTTCGTCAATGACAAAAGAAATTTGTGGTGAGCTCGTTTCTCTCGAAATGGATGGATGACCGTATGTTACGGTAATAAAAAACTTTTTGCAAAAAAAAAAAAACCGACATCAAAAACACCAAAAAGTGAAAAATAAACTTCAGAAGAAAAATCAGCTTCTGAAGTCGGTGGCAAAAAAACCAAATAAAACAAAGAAATGTCACCGACTTCAGAAGCTGATTTTTCTTCTGAAGTTTATTTTTCACTTTTTGGTGTTTTTGAAGTCGGTTGTTTTTTTTTTGCAAAAAGTTTTTTATTACCGTAACATACGGTCATCCATCCAAAAAGTTTTTTATTTTTTCATTTTTAGTTGTAATATCTTATTGAAATACTTACTATGACACCTAACCCTTAACCTTCAAGATTCACTGTTTATTGCTTTCAACTCCTAACCATTGAGGAGTAGTACCTTCCATAATAAGCTCATCAACATGAAGTGATGACTGCAAGATGCGAATACTTGTATAGCGTCAGAAAAAGCGCGAAACACGTAATATGTGCCTATGAAATTTGAGGGTTGCCCTCGATTTCTCTGGGATTCCATCATCAGGTCCTGGTTTCCATATCATGGTGGCCCTTGAAGTATCTCCGTTCCAATAAAAAAAGAATCATCAAAATTGGTTCATAAACGACGAAGTTATTCGCGATACACAAAATCAGGTAACATACCTACTTACATAAAAAAATGTGTATTGTACACATCTGCATACCCCCTCAGAGCATACAGGCGTGATGTTACGTCATGATAATGTATATTCAATATACAACCAAGCGATTCCAGCAATTACGACAGATTTGCCGTCTATTTTTGAAGAGTTCCATTGTATATCTCCGAAGATCAGCACCAGATCTTCACCAAATTAAAATGGGACCACCTCAGGAGTATACTCTTACAAATAAAAAAAGGATTTTGAGAATCGGTCCACAAATGGGGCAGAAATCAGGTAACATACATAAAAAAAAAAAAAAACATACACACGAACATATAACCTCCTCCTTTTTTGAAGTCGGTTAAAAAATGGCTGCGTATTACTAGCTCAGTGTGTGTGCTCGTAGTGTTGCCCGGTAAACTAGATTTCAGTGGATAAAGACCTTACCTACGGATTATAAACGAAGATGGAGCGACTCAGAAACGATTTTCAAGAGAACCCGCATTGTTAGAGTGTCTATCGTGACAGCTATATACCTGCTGCTTTTAAGTGGTTTACAGGTGTGATATATAAAGTATTTATACCTCTGGCAATACAGTATTGTTTTTTTAATGAATAGTTAATGAATTTTTGGAGTTTATAGGTATCGCCATACTGAGTTCTTGGGTCACTCAGTACAGACTGCCATAGACATGCTAAGACGAAGAACAATATGGTGATTAATCGTAAATTATGAGAATGCAAACGAATTGGGCCTCTTATATCCGATGTTTTTTTTTTAAGTGAAAAACCCTAACCATTTCAAAATATAAAAAATGCACGTTTTTTTTTTATAAACGTTGCCCCACACTAGGAATTTCTCCTGTATCGTGGGTACGTCGACAAACATTTAAACTCACATTCACAAATAGGTACCCAGACCCGGAACAACTATCTGTTGGCCATACAAATATTAGTTCCGTGCGGGGATCGAACCCGCGGCAGCGCAGCAGTCGAATCGCTCAGTCACAGCGACTACCGTGTTGTCGTTTGCCGGCGTCATGTTCCACTTACTTATAAACACAAAGTAATTTCTCACTCACAGCAGACATCAGCCATTATCCTAAAAGGCACCAGAATATTCTAGCGCCACGCAATAAACAAACAGGTATACAGGTTGGACTTATAACATTAGAATATTATCCGCCATTTATCTCGACGCAAATCTCGCTTCCGCTGTTGTATCGGGATGTAAAATCAAGAATTTAAACGAGGGTTTTAAGGGCTATGCATAATACGCGTATATCTTCCGTTGAGTTACAATGCCATTTGTGTTATCTTTTTACTGTCGTAAAATCATTGTCAAGACAGTCAAAAATATACCGTGAGAAGTCTTACAACCAAAATACCACATACAATGATTTTATAGATACACGATTCTGCAAAACGTTATTCCAGTAAGAAATGCAATATCTCAAAATCCTGAAGACGCACAAATTATATTTCCGTCGCACATTTTTCCTCATGCCTCTCCGATCATACGTTTAGATTTTTCCTGGTGAAAGAACGTTGGTTCAGCAGGAATCGTTTTGTCCATAACGACAAAGTGTACACTTTCTATTTGGCGCACATTCACAGCAGATTACGCCCTAATTCCACTCACACAGACAGTGGGTGGCAAGCTGATGGGGCATAAAAGTTCTGTAGTGGCAAGTGGCGAGAACCAGAAAACTTTCCGTTGGAAGGCTTCCCACCAGCTGTAGCGATGACCTGGGGGATCCGCTGGATGACGACGACACCTTTTTGTTTATAGCCCGTTCCTCACCTAGAGAGGAGGCCTGAGTCCCTGCAGTCAACTGCAGTGGGAACGTTATAAGCTGATGATGAATTAAATCTAGGAGACTGGCTACTGCTTGACCGGACAAATCCTGTGGATGCCTTGAGTTTAAGGCTTTCAGCCAGGGGCATGTGACTTATAGAATAGACTACTACGTGAATAATCACTATGGGCACCCCCTGTGAGTACGGCCCTCAGCAGACGACGTATGGGACCTGTCAATGTGGCGACAATTAGGGAGGCCTATGTCCAGCAGGGCAGCAGTGGACGTCTTTCGACTGAAAGGATGATGATTCAATAATAAACTCTTGAACGTGTGCCTTAGTTTCATCACTTACTATTCCAAGGAAATTGATCCTGGTTTTATTCTACCATTATACACAAACAAAGGCTCCATACAATACATGAGCAAGAGAATAGACAAGTTTACGACCTGGATCACACGAGCGTCCATAAAAGTAGACGCAATATTAATAGAAGTGAAATAAATAAAACCGCTGTGAATGTACCAAGGTGTCTTACTCAGACGAGATTATGATTAAGTGTCTCATATTAAATCCGTTACAGCATTACAAATCTTTTTCAGAAGCAGTTGTTGGCTGCGATATTGATCCTTAAAGGTGAATAAATGAGTGTATTTGAAAACCAAATTAGGAGCATCATAACTTTTGATTAAATCGTGATTCGCATCTGTTGCGCTAGATAAACTTCACGAAACTTTGTCATGTAAGTAGGTCCAACTATACGTGTATATTTTATACTGTATGTATTGTACATCCTGATCCACAATTCGCCAGTATCATGTTTTAGTCCCATAAAGAAGGGAGCGAGTCTGTTGCCATTCTGTTATCTATGGTTGCCATCAACGCGGTACAAATCCATACTCCGTGGCTGCTACTGTGAAAATCCTGATGGAAAACCCAATACCAATTTGCATTATAATATTACTAGTGACCCGCCCCTTCCTCTTGAATCACTCTATCCATTAAAAAAGCCTGCTTCAAAATCCGTTGCGTAGTTTTGAAGATCTAAACATACATGTATAGGGACAGACATCAAGAAGCTACTTTGTTTTATACTATGTAGTGAAGTGATGACGTGTCGTTATTATCATTCAAATAAATGGATGGTCTGTGTCTGCCTGCTAGTCGGTCCGTAGTAGCACTAGCAGCCACAATGTCTGACAGAGTCTGTAGTTGATAGCAATAGGCTAGTCCCTATTACACTTTCGAAGTGTGAGTTTACTAATAGGTACACCTCTGCCTAACCCTCCGGGGTTACAGCCTTACAGGTATGATGTTATGATATATTATGTTAAATGGATGGTGACAGGAGTTTTTAAATCTTATATTATTTTCTGAATATTCATACGAAAACTCTCTAAATAAAAAAGTTTCAACAAATTAACGATTCAGAAATAATTAAGAACCGTTCGCTACGAAATGAAATACGGTGAAATATAAATATATTTTATAACACATTTGCTCGTAAAGGGCCTCTTATTTCACCAATTTCAATATCGTAATGTATGTCATTACGTACTTGTGCGTAATCGTAAAGTAAAACGCACGAGTTTCTTTCTAATAAGGTAACACGTACGGTTTATCATGCTCCGTCTAAAACCAACGGTACTTTTTTAAATCTTAAGAAAAAAAAAGCAAAGAAAGCAAATCAAAAAGTTTTTATGTCAGAAAAGTGGTCAATATTTTATGAATAAAATTAACTTTGGGAGATAAAATATAAAAAATAAACATTTAATTCTTTAATTTAATTCATTTTGACAGTAAATTACATCTGTAACAGAAACAAAAAATATTAATTTACTTTATTAGTAATACTGGCTGTTTTTGTACCGTTGCCTTAAAAAAAAAAGCACTGATGCCCGCGCATCGCTAATTTGTGAACAAATAAAAGATTTATTCGTTTAAGAAAGTCCGAGTTTTATTTATTTCCTCGCAAATGTGTTATAAAACGTCGTATGACATACGTGCGCTTTGATAATTACAGCCTCTGCTCTCTTGTAGCACTCGCCTACGGCTCGGGCTAGCAATCGCCTCGGCTGTAATTTTCAACTTACCGCACTTATATCATAATGTACTATTAAAATTATCTGGGTAAATGTAAAACTGTTTGCTATTCTTATGGAGTGTTAAATAATTAAGTGTTAATATAAAGAGGGCGTAATACAGATAACCTATTAAAATAATCTTAAATATTTACAATGATAACAGTACTGTACGAGGGAGTCCCGTATTACGAACGTTCAAAAAACAAGCAATTTAAAAGATAACGCTCGATATTTGCCCCGTTCTCAGAAAAATAAAACAGCGGCATTCCTTTTTCAAAAAATAAAACAGGTCTTTTTAAATAAAGAACGTTTATTTTTATTTGGAACGTTAAACTAATACGGCTGAGATTAAAACGCATACGATCGTTTAAAAACGTCCTGCATTTGAAACCGTCTACTAATAGAGGCGAGATTATGAGATAATAGCGAGAACAATGAGCAGGGAATGGTACATTATGTCCTAGTAGCTCGTTTTTATCTTCATAGAGAGCTTTGCACACCGCGCCAAGCATTGTTCATTATGTTTTAATAAAGAGTCTGGATGTTTGAGTAACTTTTTCACTACTTTGTTCGTAACGAAACCGAATAAGGAGCTGAGGATCTCGTGGCTTAATAATTACAGCTGCTTGGGTCGATCATTAGGTTAGGCCGCGTGTGCCTAGGTTAATCAATGGATGGGTGACCACCCATTGCAAACTAAGTTTCCTCCGTGCCTCGGAAAGACTAAGTCCCCGGATATCGTAATTTGTGGATCGTTGACAGTCAACGAGTGCGTTAATAGATAGTCAATGGCCCGAAAGTCTGACAACCGGTCTTACCATACGGGTATCATATTATTATCCAGTAGGTAGCCTACTATCTGGATTGTGGAGGTCAGATAGGCAATTGCTCCAAGTAAAATACTAACCGCTCGTGGTGCGAAACGACGAAAGACCCATTTCAGCTGCATCTGGTTAGACTGGAAGCTGACCGGACTGACCCCAACATTGTTGGGAAAAGGCTAAGCCGATGATGTTTCGTACGAAACCAGCTTGAAATCTATAGGTATATATAAAAGGAGAACTGACTGACTGACATATCAACGTACAGCCGAAACTACTGGGGCTAGGAATGTAAAATTTTGCACACGGCTTCCTATATTATAATGTAGGGGAGCACTAAGAAGGGGTTTTTGAAATTTAACCTTTAAGGGGGTGAAAAGGGGGATGCACGTTTGTATGGAAAATCGTAATTTTCACGCGGGCGAAGCCGCTGGCAAAAGCTAGTATACTATAATAATATCTTCTATCTTGAAATATAAATGAATAACCGTAACATCTGTCTTGTAGCGTCTCCATAAACCGACTTCAAAGGCTTTTAATTAAACAGTTAAACAAGAAAGTCGTAAGTCACTTCGCCTTTGTTAATTGGACAATATTTACACAAACAACAATTAATACTTAATATAAGTCAAACTAAGTGTGATAATCACCCATAAAATCAATAGTCATCCATCATCAGCCTATAATGTTCCCACTACAGGGACTCAGGCCTCCTCTCTGGGAGAGGGATGGGCTATAATCCACCACGCGTGCCCAGTGCGGGTTGGTAGATGTCACATGTCTTCGAATATTTTGGTCCCGATATTTTCCTTCACCGTTTTGAGAGCAGTGGAGATATAAATTACACAAAGTAATGCGCCTGCCCGGATTTGAACAAACGACTTACTGTTCGTAAGCCGGAGCCGCCACCACTGGGCCACCACTGCTCTCCAAATCAATAGTACTGCTACTGAATTTGAAAATTACAATACACATTTTCCGCGTCGATGAAGCCTTTCAGAAGAAAAATGTTTATTCATCGTATTTTTATTATTATAACGGATCATTTGGGTTCCCTAGAGTGAATCCCGCTGTATGACGGACTAATGGAAGCGAAGAATTCCTGAGAAGACGTACAGACCTACCTACCCGTCTATTGTTGATGGCAGGTATAAAACGATTTATTGTCCCGTGACGTCACAGATACCTACTGTCGGTATATTATCTGCTGTTATTATAACTACGATTTCCTTTGACATTTTTACACGGATAAAAAGTAGTGGCAAAATTTTACTTTTGCGTGGATCTCGCGGGTAGCACTCGGATTTCATTTTTACTTTATTTTTTTTTTTGTGCCACGACATGCACGGAAAGTTTTGTCGGATTGTGTTCCTACGTATTCGGATGCTTTTATTGTAGCATACTGAAAAGCGTGACCTGCTTTTGGAAAAAAAAATAAACACTTACGTCCTTGTTACTTTCGTTTATTGACAGAAACTGTCAAACGTTATCCAAACATAACCTCGATCGTCCTAAATCAACCAAAATTGACGTATTTAGAGCCTTCGAAAGTTATAACTGAATTACTTGGACGACATACTGAAACTCATATGTCAAGTTTATTATGTTAGTGTCGGAAAGTTTGGAGGCCGTCTCCGAATAACTAAACAATAGATAAGTACACACAAAGCCGCACAAGTGATGATATACATCGGACGATGAAATTGCCAATCTGTACTTTAGTACTGGCCAGTGTAGTGAAGTGTAAAGCTATCATTGTTTTGTGGTGAAAAGGGGATGGCGCTATTCATCCTGCATACGTTCATCCCTCTCTCGCACTGGAACAATGAGTATACACTCACTGATGAACACTGGTGCTCACTGATGGACTTTTTAATACAGATAGTGAATCTGTTTGGAAAACAGAGGCATTAAAACTAAGACTAACAGGGATATATCATTATTACAAATGTTAGGCTTATGTCCAGCAGTGGACGTCTTTCGGCTGAAATGATGATGATGATGACAAAAGTTTGGGGAAGTTCAAGTCAAAGAATTAGAATGGAAGAAATTAATGATTTAGCGTTTTAAAATATACCTTATTAAGTAGTAGTAGTTTATCAGACATAGCTTAATATTTAAGTCCTCGACTCCTCGTACACACTAGAAAACTCGAAAAACCTTTAAAAACAGGACTTTTTAAGACGTCATGTCATGTGAGAAAGAAATATCTTCATATCTTGTTCTAAACAACACTGCTCTACGCGATTGTACCTACTGTTAAAGATACTGATGGGGTGGATATTAATATAGCATTGTATTTAATATATATTACTTTTAATCAGGACTATTTCGGCTGACAATACTCTGACACACAACAAAACTGACACAACACATATTTTCTCATCATGGTTAACCGACAGTGCGGTGGCCAGTACTCACACTCCTCTTCACGGCACTATCGTGTTCATTCTGAGACTCCTAGGCTGCTTCGCAGTTTCATCAGTCGAGGACCTGCTAGAGCCTTGGTTAGAAGGTCTGCTTCCATGTCTTCAGTTCGCAGATATATGATATTTATTACTCCTTCTTGGATACAGTTCCTGATGAAGTGCATTTTCAGATCAATATGCTTTGACTTGGAAGTCACCATCTGGTTCTTACTCAGCTTGATGGCTGCTTGATTGTCATTCAGGATGACTATGTGTTCGTAGCTAGCGCCTAGATCTTTGTAGAGACTTTTCAAGTGTATAGCTTCTTTTGCAGCTTCAGTCAGAGCTACATATTCTGCCTCGGCCGTCGACAGCGCAATGCTTTTCTGTTTCTTTGACATCCAACTTATGGCCGTTCCAGCAAATTTGAAGGAATATCCTGAAAAAGATTTTCTGTCAAGCTTGCAAGCGCCCCAATCTGCATCTGCCATTCCATACAGGTCTTGTCCTGTTTTATTGAATGTTAAGCCGACGTTTTTGGTGGCCTTTAGGTACCGGAGTACTCTCTTGGCGCTCTTGAAGTGTTCTTCATTATAGCAGTCGTTAAACTGTGATAGGTAGCTGATTGCGAACATTATGTCTGGGCGAGTTGCTACCGCCATGTACATTAGTGTTCCTATCAGGTTTTTGTATGGAAGATGCTGTGATTCATTTTTGTCTCCCTTTTCCAATTTGAGTCCAGGCTCCATAGGGGTGGACACTGTTTTGCAGTCTACCATCTTAAATTTTTTAAGGGTATCTTCGATGAACTTTTGTTGGTGTAACTTTATTTCATCCCCATTGTAAGTTACATCTAAGCCTATGAGCCTTTTCGGTCTCCCCAAATCTTTGAATTCAAATTTAGAATTTAGTAGGTCTTTAACTTTCTTCAATGCTTTTGGACACGAGTAGGCAATTAATAAATCGTCGACATATATTGCAATAATAATCTTTACTCCTCTTTTCTCCAGGATGTATATACACGGGTCGGCTTCAGACGCTCGAAACCCTATGTTCTTCAATTCTTTGTCGAGTTTTATATACCACTGCCTCCCTGCCTGCTTGAGTCCGTACAATGCTTTAACAAGATAACACACTTTTTCTTTTGGAACGCTCTTTATGTCTCTTAGCATGTCTCTGGTTTTATTGTAAATCGTTAAATCCTCTTTCGTACTTTCATCGACCATTATCTCTAATAAGTATTCTTCTAAATGGTCAGGGTATTTCATCATTATCTTTTCTTCTAGTATACCGTTTAGGTACGCAGTTGTTACGTCCATTTGGTTCAGTTGTAACCCTTCTTCTACGGCTATACCAATAACAGATCTGATCGAGCTTAACTTTGCTACAGGCGCGTAAGTTTCGTTGAAATCTATACCTGGTCGCTGCGTGAAACCGCGTGCTACAAGTCTGGCTTTTCTTATGATGTTGTCATCAGGTCCTATTTTATTTCTTAAAACCATCTTGTAGTCTACGACTTTCATGTCATTGCTTTTCTTTTCCTGTATTTTCCAGGTTCCGTTTTTGACATGTGCTCTGATTTCAGCTTTGATGGCGTCATGCCAGTATTCATCGTTTCCGTTTTCAATTTCATCGGACAGGTAAGTCATTTCCGTCAGTGAATGACTTTCTTCGAGATTGCGTAAATCATAATCCTTAGTCCACGCTGGTGGGTGCCTTTCTCTTTGGGGCCTCCAATTTTCAGGTGCTTCTAAGGTCTCAGATGCGTCATCGAATGAATCGATTTCATTTTCTCCATCATTTTGACTTTCAGTATTTTCTAAAGATTTTGTATTATTCTGTCCAGTGAATTCAATTTCTATTTTCTGTTTCTTTTTGTGAAGTTCTTTTTCTTTTACAAGGTTATCATAGCTCGTGTCTTCTTTTTGAAAGTACATCTTGTCTATGACCTTGATGTCCCTGCTTGTCACTACATCGTCATCTTCAGGTATGTAAACTCTATAACCTTTTGACGTTAGCGAGTATCCCATGAATATGCCCTCCTTGGTTTTTTCTGTTAGCTTTGCTCGTCTGTTCTTTTTCAGGACGAAGGTCTTTCTGCCGAAAACTTCAAGATGATTGCCAGACGGTGTTCGGCCTGTCCACCTCGTGAACGGTATATCACCATCTAATGCTTTTGAAGGGCTACGGTTTATAAGATAGTTTGCCGTAGATATCGCTTCCGCCCAGAGTTGATAAAGGAGGATATAGGATCTGTTCTTCCTCTCACTAATCCCATTTTGCTGTGGGGTGTAGACAGTGGTCAATCTTCTTTGGATGCCATGTAGTTTGAGGAAATCATCGAACTCCTTGTTACGATATTCAGTGCCGTTGTCGGATTGCAGGTGTTTTATTCTTTTGTTGTGGAAAGTTTCGACTTCATTTTTATATTGCTTGAAACAATTGAATACGTCACTTTTCTTCTTTATGAAATAGACGTGGCAGTAACGGGTAAAGTCGTCTATGAATGTGACGTAATATCTTGAGCCTGCAAGTGTCTCACACTCAAAAGGTCCACAAACGTCGCTGTGAATTATTTCCAGTTCTTGCGTCGTGTAGAGATCACCATGTATTGTGAAAGGTAATCTTGATAGCTTGCCTTTAATGCAGGTTTCACATGTTTCCAATTTTTCTTTGTTGATGTTCAATCCGTACATTAGGTCATTCGTAGCCATCTTGATCAGATCCTTTTCATTTATATGGCCAAGTTTACGATGCCATTCCATGATGTCATCTTTTTCTCCTCTTCGTGTGTGGTTTGCAGTCTCTTTCTTAAATTCAAGGTAGTAAAGTCCATCTTTTCTTTGTGCTGTCAGTGCTACTTCACCACTTTTTTCTATGATATAGGCTTTGTCTTTTTCAAAAACTACTTTGTTGCCTCTGTCGGCTATTTTGCCTACAGACAGAAGGTTGACTGACACATCAGGAACAAATAAGGTATCGTTGATGGTATAATCTACCTTATCTACGGTGATTTTTACTTTCCCCTTGCCTTCAATTTTGCTCGTGTGCTTCTTCGATGCCAGCTTTAGGATACCATTTTCAGGGGTCATGGTGGAAAATTTTGTCTTTTCACCACACATATGAGATGAACAGCCGCTATCTAGACACCATAAATTTTCATTGGTGTTTGTGTTTGCGGTATTCAGGCAGATGTTGAAGTTCTTGCCTTGAAGTTTTCTTTCAAAGTTTGTTTTCTCATTTTTCTTTTTATTTCCCCAGCACACTTCAGTGGCGTGGCCCTTTTTCTTACAGTTCTTGCAAAACGGTTTTATTTTGTTCTTTTTAGAAAAATACGCATCTGATGAGCTTTCGGGCTGTTCACCAACATTCCTTGCTTGACTTTCTTCCAGAATTTTTATCTTTAAATCGTCAGGATCGGGCAATGTGTCCCTTGATTCGATGGCGATACGAAAGTTTTCAAAATTTGTTGGCAGACTGTATAACATCATTATACTGAGCAGTTCCCGTGGTATCTTTAAGTCCATATCCGCGAGCTTGTCGACTATATCCATGAAGTTATTTAAGTGGTCGCGGATATCTTCCTCATTAGTCATGCGCTTTAAAACCAGTTGCTTCAATAAAGTTGCCTTTCTTGCGGGCCCAGTGCTCTGGTAAATGGCTTTTAACTTGTCCCAAACAGCTTTAGCTGACGTACAGATCTTTATTTGTTTTAACTCCGATGGTGACAAAAGAAGTAAAATTTCTGCTCTTGCCTTTAAGTCTTCCTTCTCGTACGCCGCTGTTGCCGCCGCATCTGCCTTTGGCGATAATGTTTTTTTCGCCGCTGACGATTTCCCAATAGTCATTTTTTATGAGGACGGCCTGGGCTTGTAAGGACCAGGTGTCGTAATTGGATTTTGTCAATAGCTCTATATTGCGGACGGATGCCATTTCCTTTTTTCTTTGGTCAACCACGCTCTGCTACCAATTGATGGGGTGGATATTAATATAGCATTGTATTTAATATATATTACTTTTAATCAGGACTATTTCGGCTGACAATACTCTGACACACAACAAAACTGACACAACACATATTTTCTCATCATGGTTAACCGACAGTGCGGTGGCCAGTACTCACAGATACTTACTCTGATGAGTCTGCTGCCGTTGAAAACTAAAATTGCCTTAACTCAATCACTTATTCAGCCGATTATAGATTATGCCGACGCCTGCTACCTGGATGCTACTGAGGAGCTATTAAATAAGCTTGAGCGCTTGCAAAATTTAAGTATTCGTTTTATTTTTGGTCTGCGTAAATATGACCACGTATCTCACCTTCGCAAAGAACTCAAGTGGCTCCCAATCCGCCTTCGCAGGAACACTAGGATCCTATGTCTTCTCTTCAAGATTCTACACAACCCGTCCTATCCTTCTTACCTGCGTGAGCGTTTCTCCTATGCCCGTCCTGCTGACGCACCATGTAGATCGCACCTTCGAACCTTACTTAAATCCCATCCTCATAAATCCAGCTATTACTCATATTCCTTCTCTGTCCATGCTGTAAGGTTGTGGAACTCACTTCCGCCTAGCATCCGAGACTTAAAGACTATATCTTTATTTAAAACTAGAGTCAAAGAACACTACCTGTCCTCTCCAGTATGATTCAATATATACATATTTATTTTATTTGTTTATGTATCTTAGCATTATGTATTTATTTAAGTATATATCTATATTTTATTCATATGTGTATTTTATTATTTTAGGTTAGTTAGTTAATAGGCTCATAAATGCATTATTCTTTTCCTTTTCTCATTCTCATACACTATTGTCTACATTTCTTCTTCATTTCTCCTTTAGCAGGTCTGCTGGCAGAAATTTCTTAAGAAATAAGCGGTACCTTTGTACTCAAGTATTATGTTAATGTTAATTTCCTGTGCCGTCTACTGTGTGTACATAAATTGTAAAATAAATAAATAAATGATTTAAAAAAGCTAAGTTTATCTAGGCATAATTAAATGATAATTTTATTGACTATTTGATAGGCACCAGGCACTGAATTTAGCTTGTATGTCTAGAACTACCAACATCAAAGACTTTGAATAATATTTGATTAACACTTTATGTAAATTCCTACGCCAAGTTGACATACATAAGTTAGAACTTATTGCTGAATACCTGAGTGTCAAAGGTAACTACACAGACTAATTTAATATGAAATGAGAGCTAACTCGCAACTACCGTCAATGTTTATACAGTTTATATGTTCCATAAAGTTAGTAATAATGTTATTTAGTGGAAAAAGTTAATGTCACTAGTAACTTTCGATGTAAATCTATCTTCAAATTGAACATAAACTATCAGTTTCATAGCACTCTTTGCAGACGGAAAGTTATTTATTTTAACGATATTTTCTTCTAAGTATTCTACGAGATATTTGGTACTTGTCTTCTATACGAATACATCAAATTGGAGTAAGTATAGCTATCCCCATGTCATTTCAAAATATAGGTTTAATATATACAGCACAATGTATATATATTAAAATGTATTATTATATGTTATTATTTATGTATGCAGTAAGTACATAATATATATGGAACTTATAAATATTTGTCTGTCTGTTTGTTCCGGCTAATCTCCGAAACGGCTGGACCAATTTTGAAGGGGCTTTTACTGGAAGATTGCAGGTCTTAAAAGAAATAACTGTATTTTTTTTTGAGAAAATATTCGAGTTCCATGTAAGAGCACGTTTTCAAGCATAAAAAAAATGGAGGGTACCTTCGCGCAAACGTTATTACTTGACGTCACGTTAAAGCTGCGTGTACGCTGTGCTACCATCATGAAGATAAAATGTGATTCTATTGAAACTTATAGATACCTACAGTTCTTTCACGTATAATTTACTTCCGATGTGCTTTTTATTTAATTTGTCATATCTGACCGTGGTATAATTATTATCCCATTATTGTGACATATTGACCTCGTGCATAACCAATTCAGTTTAATGTTTTTCTTTTTGTTGTTCTCTTTTTATTTAATTTTTTTCTTCGTTTTGTCGTGTGCGTGGTTAGAATAATTAATACTTTCTTTTTTCTTGCTAACAGTTGAAATTCAATAGCGACTTGAAAATAATTGATCTTGAAAATAAAGGCCTCTACAATTATGACAGATTTAAGTCAATTACAAAATAAAGACTACTGTGATTCTGACAGTAAGAGGGAAACGACAGTACCATATGATGACTAACTGCTGCACTCAGACATGTGTGGGTGTAATGATTCCCTACATATGAAGTCACTTAGTAAAGATTTGACATACAAAACCTTTGATATACCTACAAAAGCTAAGTGACGCGTGACGGCTTATGTAGGTAATCATTAAACATCTCTTCAGACTGGCCTGTTGGTCTAGTGGTTAGTGACCCTAACTGCTATGCCGGAGGTCGTGGGTTCGATTCCCACCCAGGACAAATGTTTGTGTGATGAGCACGATCATTTGTTCTGTGTCTGGGTGTAATTTATCTATAATATGTAGGTATGTATTTAGAAATATATAAGTATGTTTATCAGTTGTCTAGTACCCATAACACAAGCTCTGCTTAGCTTGGGACTAGATGGCGTTGTGTGATAGTTGTGGAATATTATTATATTATCTCTGAGTGTGGCAGTTAAAGTCCATTTCACGAAAGAAGTCCCGCAGACGCAGCGCTGTATTCGCGCGACATAATGTTGCTATCTCTCTCTCTCTCTCCATATCTTCCCATCTGTCAAATTAAGTTCCACAACTGTCCGCGGGACTTCTTTCGTGAAATGGACTTTAATGTAATTATCAACTTGCAAAACATGACAGGCGGTTAACTGTGAAACTATTACTTGCTACAATATCCGTGCGTGATCCATATAAGTACATACATACAGTCAAAACAAACTGCCAAACAAACTTTATCAATAACCAATTTATTATAACCATGAATAGGTAAATTGATACTTAGAATTGATTATATTCTTGTTGCTACAGTTTAGTTAGTAGCTTCGGTCACGGAATCTTTCTTGAACTAAACAAACAGTTAATTTAAAGACTCAACATTGAACTCAAACTTGTCTAATTCAAACTGCCATTTATTTCATCCTGTAATAATCTCATCAAAATTAACAGTTTTATTTACTATTCTTTATTGATTATCAGCAATAATGGCATTGTTTAACATAACATCACGTCCTCGAAGGTGAACCTTCGTGTTCCGATTTCGTGTCTGTGTGAACACACAGGTACACCTTTTTTTTGGAGGGTGGGATCAAATCCTTCTCCTGCTCTGGGCGGAGCGGATGGGAGTGTCAGACTTCTACTGACTAAAAGCCACCCATTATTAGTAGTAATAAGTATCTCTTTAGAACAACCCGCAGCCCCGGCAGGACGGAGGTAAACTTTACATTTCATCAGTTAAGTCTAACAATATGCAATAGCCATCATCTCAGCACAAATCCAGACTCGGTGAGAGTACTGACAAAATCCTGATGGAAAACCTCAATAATACTTCATCCGACCTGAGAATCGAACCCAGGACCTAACGCTCAGCAGTCGTGTCTTGTGATCACTAGATCAACGAGGCACTCATATTGTTTCCTTGCGAAAATAACCATTGTTTTTCTTATATCTCCTTTATTGGTAGCGAAAATATTTACGGGAGAAAACTATCTACCGAGAACAAACAAAATGTGAAGATAGAACTTATTCTACTTATAAAATATATACACATTTATACACACACACATACCTATACAAACATACTAGGTATACCAGCGAATACAAAAGGTGAATGACTCATAACCGAAATATCTCATGCCTAAAATTGTATGAAACTCTGGCCCAAGAATCTTTAATAAGTACTTACTTAAAATACTTGCCATGTTCCCTTCATAAAAATGCAAATGGCAATCCGAACGTTATAATACCTACCGGACCTGGATTATTACACCCTGCGACCTTTGAAGCAACTGTCCCTTATAATAACGTTTTTATTTACATATAGAACGACGGACGATACGAGGAGACACGTGTACGTTTGAGAGAAATAAAGAAATCGGAATTATTATGGAAGCTGTTGACTTTCCAGTAGTAAACAACCTTTGAAAGCTGAAATAATGTCTAAAAATTGTTTAGATAGAACGGGGTATGCGAGGAATTTGAATATACAACTCTGTCGTGCTGCGTCAAGCCTGCCGTCGTAGAGTGTGATATCATCATTTGCAGCTCAGACCGATTCCGTCCAAAAATTTTGACGAAATTTGCGGGTAGTATTCCCCTTTTTTCTCCTCAAAAACTGAACCGATTCAATTATTATTAAAATTAAAATTTTAAGAAAGAGTATGTGTATAGTTTCCTATCAATTTCTTTAATATTAAAACTTTTCGACTTTGTTTGGTATTAGTCCCTCTAAACATGGTCGTAGAAATGCGGCATTTTTTGTCATTTTTGGAGGGTCATATTTCATTAAGGCTAAAAAAGTAAATGACAGGGAGGCGTCTACAGCAGACCTTGAATTTATGAAAAAAGAAATTCTGCTCTAGAAGCATTATTCAGGGAAATTTTCATTTGTATGGGGAATCGCAGCCCTTGTTTCTGAAGGTAATTAGGTAAAGGCGACAAATCTAAAATGACGTGTCGACTGCCGATTACAAATCCAGTTTAAAAATGAAAAGAAAAAGGAAGGAGACCCTAATCGAGCAACTCAGCCTTGACCGAGTTTCCGAGAACATCTGAAGTGGTAACTGACATTACGTGCTCATCAGGGACTCAAGAAAAAAGCCGCAAGAAATGTTGAAAAGTGTAGGAAAAACATATGACTACAGAAAAGATAGAAGAAGTCACCAACAATTTAAACTCGTGGTGTGAAGAAAACCTGATAAATATCTTTTATGTAGTCTCTCTGTCTACCTACCCTACCTACCCTACCTACCCTACCTACCCTACCTACCCTACCTACCCTACCTACCCTACCTACCCTACCTACCCTACCTACCCTACCTACCCTACCTACCCTACCTACCCTACCTACCCTACCTACCCTACCTACCCTACCTACCCTACCTACCCTACCTACCCTACCTACCCTACCTACCCTACCTACCCTACCTACCCTACCTACCCTACCTACCCTACCTACCCTACCTACCCTACCTACCCTACCTACCCTACCTACCCTACCTACCCTACCTACCCTACCTACCCTACCTACCCTACCTACCCTACCTACCCTACCTACCCTACCTACCCTACCTACCCTACCTACCCTACCTACCCTACCTACCCTACCTACCCTACCTACCCTACCTACCCTACCTACCCTACCTACCCTACCTACCCTACCTACCCTACCTACCCTACCTACCCTACCTACCCTACCTACCCTACCTACCCTACCTACCCTACCTACCCTACCTACCCTACCTACCCTACCTACCCTACCTACCCTACCTACCCTACCTACCCTACCTGCCCTACCTGCCCTACCTACCCTACCTGCCCTACCTGCCCTACCTACCCTACCTACCCTACCTACCCTACCTACCCTACCTACCCTACCTACCCTACCTACCCTACCTACCCTACCTACCCTACCTACCCTACCTACCCTACCTACCCTACCTACCCTACCTACCCTACCTACCCTACCTACCCTACCTACCCTACCTACCCTACCTACCCTACCTACCCTACCTACCCTACCTACCCTACCTACCCTACCTACCCTACCTACCCTACCTACCCTACCTACCCTACCTACCCTACCTACCCTACCTACCCTACCTACCCTACCTACCCTACCTACCCTACCTACCCTACCTACCCTACCTACCCTACCTACCCTACCTACCCTACCTACCCTACCTACCCTACCTACCCTACCTACCCTACCTACCCTACCTACCCTACCTACCCTACCTACCCTACCTACCCTACCTACCCTACCTACCCTACCTACCCTACCTACCCTACCTACCCTACCTACCCTACCTACCCTACCTACCCTACCTACCCTACCTACCCTACCTACCCTACCTACCCTACCTACCCTACCTACCCTACCTACCCTACCTACCCTACCTACCCTACCTACCCTACCTACCCTACCTACCCTACCTACCCTACCTACCCTACCTACCCTACCTACCCTACCTACCCTACCTACCCTACCTACCCTACCTACCCTACCTACCCTACCTACCCTACCTACCCTACCTACCCTACCTACCCTACCTACCCTACCTACCCTACCTACCCTACCTACCCTACCTACCCTACCTACCCTACCTACCCTACCTACCCTACCTACCCTACCTACCCTACCTACCCTACCTACCCTACCTACCCTACCTACCCTACCTACCCTACCTACCCTACCTACCCTACCTACCCTACCTACCCTACCTACCCTACCTACCCTACCTACCCTACCTACCCTACCTACCCTACCTACCCTACCTACCCTACCTACCCTACCTACCCTACCTACCCTACCTACCCTACCTACCCTACCTACCCTACCTACCCTACCTACCCTACCTACCCTACCTACCCTACCTACCCTACCTACCCTACCTACCCTACCTACCCTACCTACCCTACCTACCCTACCTACCCTACCTACCCTACCTACCCTACCTACCCTACCTACCCTACCTACCCTACCTACCCTACCTACCCTACCTACCCTACCTACCCTACCTACCCTACCTACCCTACCTACCCTACCTACCCTACCTACCCTACCTACCCTACCTACCCTACCTACCCTACCTACCCTACCTACCCTACCTACCCTACCTACCCTACCTATTATATAGTTTGTTTGTGCCTTGAGATATCGTAGGTTTCACAACCTTTCTTCGCTACACATAATGTTACAATTTTTTTTTTTTTTTTTTTTTATTAGCCTACTTTGTGTCCCACTGCTGAGCAAAGGCCTCCCCTTTCTCTTTCCACATGTCTCTATCATGGGCGATCTCTGGCCATGTTAGCCCCGCAAACATGATCAGATCGTCACGCCACCTTCGTGGCGTGAATTCTCAATGTTACAATTATAATAAGAATATTCGAAACGACAAGTAGATAAATGGGTCGTGTAAACTGACACGTTTTATTGCAAAAATGTTGATCACACTGAACCTACAAAAAAATTGCTTCGTTGGTCCAGTGATCTCAAGCGCGAATGTTGTGCATAAGATCCTGGGTCTGAATCCAAGGACATGCAAAGTATTGTTGGGTTTCTCAGTAGCAGCTACGGAGTCTGTATTTGTGCCCGGATACTAATGTGTACTAATGGATATACACCTGCCTAACCCTTCCGGGATTACGGGCATCATATTATGTTGCTCGTTTTATCGCGCTCTGCGTTGAAACGTGGTTGAAATGGTAATAGTCTAGCTTGTCATCAGTATAAGAACTTTTGAAACTAGACGTTTAGTTTCAGGGAACACTTCCTTCATGGACAAATACAAACTAACTTCCTAATTTCAATAACAGAGACAACAACAACAAAGAAATAAACAAATCATCATATAATATTACGTTAATCCAGATCTACTTAATTAATAAATTGAGCAAGTAATTTATACCCGTTCTTAGAAGGGTGTCAGTCCCACAAGCGGCTTTGTTGGCAGCTGTGTAATTAATTAAATACCTACCTCAATGGGGAGACTAGATTCGTCCAGGATGGCTGTTTCCGCCTTGGTTTAGTAGGTATTCGAGCGATTTGTGGACAGCTATGAAAATTTCTAATTGATGTCGCAGGTTAATTGGAATTATTATCTTGTTTGCGAAAATCAATTAATAACCAAATATCAGTTTATATTATTTTAGGGCAAGCCCGTCACAACATTCCCAAATCACTGTTACTCCTGAAAGCTAGAATTACCAGTGGCGACCACCAGAAAAGAGCCGAGACAATGAAACTCGACGAAGTCCCAGAGAAAAAAGCGAATTGTCTAGTTTCCCGCAGCGACATTAATCAGAAAAGAAACCCAGGAACTTGAAAAAAATCTGTACCTAAGGGTAAACACCCTTGCAGATTTTTCCCATTTATTAGTAAAATTAAAACTATTTCTATTAATGAATGGGTCCGCTCTTGACCTCGATCTCGCCTGATGGAAAGCGATGGATGAGCCTTCAGCCTACGAACGGGCGCACCGAGAAGATGCCTATTCATTTTATGGCCGACAGCCAGTTCGTTAGGAACATACACCCTGGCCGTACAAATTATGAAGATTGCGGAAAAGTGGTACTGTATAGACTATGCAACGTGCTGCTAACCAAATTAAGTTCAAGTTCGACCAATGAAGAGTAATGACCTATTTCACCGTAGAAAGTTAACGCGATCAGCATAACTAACCGGGCGTGGCGTTCAAGAGCAATTATGAAACTGACAGTTTTTTTTAAATGGGTGAAACCCGGCACACTATTCCCAAACCACTGCAACTCCTAAAAGCCAGAATCAACAGTGGCGAGTGGCGACCACCAGAAAAGCACCGAGGCACCGACAGTTCTTGAAAGCGGCTCTAGATTCTATTTCATTAGTGTAATCTGCTCTAAGAAGGTTTTTGTTTAAAACTCTTTAGAATTTTCTTACTTCTGCGCAAGTCTCCGTCTTAATTACACTCAGAATATAATCTTGCTTTTAAAACTATTTTATTTCCAACGGTCTACATTAAAAACGTTACTTTCTAAGAGGGTAATGTACCTATCTAGCGCAGTATTACAGTTGTTCAAGACAATGAGAATATTTCACAATGGCTGCCCGCCACAGCTTTGCACAGGCAAAATGGAGTCTTAACTGAACTTTGTTATAATAGTATTTTACTATCGGTATGTATGTATCCGGATGCCTTTTTTCGCTATGTTTTTTTGGGCATAAAAGTCACCGTGCATGACCGCTCTGAGGTGCAGGAACATCAAATCTATTTGGTAATTTGATTTTTCAGTTATCCAGTGGTTCTATTTACTGCATTGCCCTTGAAATCTACGTAAACACTACTATTTCACCCTCCAGAATGACTGCAATAGTTGAAGAAGCATCCTATTAACATAGTTTCTAATAAAACGCTCGAAACCCCCACAGTATCCCATAACTCAGCGGGTCCTATTAGTTCGCAAGTTCTCAAACAACTGACTTCTTGCCGTTCTCACTAATGGAAGGACAGTTTAATCCGGTATTCCGTCCATATTTACAGTAGTTAAACAAATTAATTCAAGGCTTCGCTCCGCACGTAATGGCACCCACGAGGCTAGTGTCGCAGACTCGCATTCGACGGACAAATCGTAGGAAATTAAACAAAATTAAAACTGTATTTTATCTTTTGTTTTTTTTACCCACGACGGAACGGAGACGGTATATGCGTTTGGGGTGAGAGGTTGTTTGTTTGTTTGTTTGTGTGTTTGTTTGTTTGTGTGTTTGTGCAAATACATGTTGCCATTTTTCTCCAAAACTACTAGTCCGATTTTGATGCAGTTTTCAGTTATGGTTTCGGGTTTGATTGGTGCATGTTCTTAGATAGGTGTTACAGTGACAACTCACCAGGGGGCGCTGCAGCAAACATTTTTTGTGCAAATCAAAGTTGCCATTTTTCTCCAAAACTACAAGTCCGATTTTGATTCAGTTTTCAGTTATGGGTTAAGGTTTGATTGGCGCATGTTCTTAGATAAAAAAATAAAAGTAAAAAGTTTAAAATAAAAAGCAAAATTAAAAATTTTGAAAAAACCCACGACTGCTAAAAATTAATTGAAAAAAGGATAAAATAACATAAAACACCCACCATAAAAAACCCAAGAATGTCCGTCGGGAGCTGAACATTGCAAAATTAGTTCATTTAAGGCGCAGTTAACGGGGGAACCGTAAAAACGACCTGTTTTTCGTCGCAGAGTTAGCCGTATTGCTACTTATTACAATTCCAAAAAAAAATACAGTGTATAGTCAAATGTATAGGTAAAAGGCTTATGCAAAAATATTTTCTAAAAGTAATCAAGAACCTCGAAAAAAAAAATCACAAAAAAATCACACGAAAAAACTTTTTCGTCTCGAAATGCTCAATATTTTGAGTGACAACTGTTATTTATTTTTTTACTATCAGAAAGGAAATTTAACCAACTAAAGACATATGTAAAAATATTTTAACATTACAGCGTATTTTTTTTTAATAAATTAAATCTGCGAACTATCGTTCATTTTGGCAGTCACGAGCATCAAACGCATCGCCATTTTCAACCTTATTTGTTTAGGCGATGAGTTAAACGCGCGCTCAAGGTCGCGGGCAGCTAATGTCGCCTTAATGGCAGCCCCCGACGGACATTCTTGGGTTTTTTATGGTGGGTGTTTTATGTTATTTTATCCTTTTTTCAATTAATTTTTAGCAGTCGTGGGTTTTTTCAAAATTTTTAATTTTGCTTTTTTTAATGTGAAGTAACTTTACAGTCATGACTTTATCCCTTTGTCAGTGGCTTACAAATTAAGCGAGGTCCGTATTTGATGCTATGAAGTTCGATTTATTAAAGTATTAGGACATAGCTCATAAACAATTTAACAAAGATCCTAGAGAAAGCGGTGTCTTAAAGTAAGTAGAAAATTACAAAAGGGAAATGACCCAAAGTATTTGGAAAATAAACAATAACGAAACATGAATAAATAAAGTGATGAATGATACCCGGGGATAACCGAAAGGCGGAATAATTGTTAAAACGTCAGCTCGCTTTCACAATATTATTTTAAGTCTAGTGAAAAATGACGGGGCGTGGATAAACGACGCTGTTAATCTTTTGAATGAAAGTTTAATCACTTTTCAATTATTCTTTTTGACTTGTAAGCGGTAAGCTAATAATCAAATAGAAATTTGAACGCCATCAATCATCTAGTATCTTCATTTATATTCAGTAGAGCAACTTGTGAAAGTTCCGTCACAGAAAGTAACTTACCAACAAAATTCTGCTGCTGCCATGTATCTTGATACAAGCTATGTAACGTGCTATGCTTGGAAGCTCTTTGAGGGATCGAGTTCCGGAATTACATCAAACACTGAAGTTTCATGTGCAAGCTACAGCAAACACCATCTGCCTAGCCTTTTCCCAATTTTGTTGAGGTCGGCCTCCAGTCTAACCGGATGCAGCTGAATACCATTATTTATGTTTTGTCTATCTGAGCTCCACAACCCAGTAACAACTAACTGATTATCAGAATTTCGGGCCACCTAATACCTATTGCGACTGTCAAAGATCTACAAGCAACAACCGGGACCAACAGTTAAACGTGCTTTCCGAGGCACTGATAAAAAAATCGGTAAGTAATGGACGGTCACCCATCCACAGAACAAAACAACTTACCGCGACTAAACCTGAACCAATGGAAGTAATTATCTTGCCACGAGTTCCTAAAACAACAGCAAACAGTGAACCGAAAATAATCCCACTGAGATTGCAATTAAAAATAGAATTTCAAGCCTCAACTTTAAAGTTATAACCACGATGAAACCAAAACTCCGAAAACTAACAACACAAACTTCCCCAAACATTTAGATACAGGTATCAAGTTATCAAATATTACCGAACAGTTTAATAACGGACCGAAACGAATCGAGTTTGACCCGAGAAGCCAGAGTTTAATCTTCATAAAGTCAACGGATATGTGGCAACTATCGATTGGACACCTCTATTATAGCCTCGGTTATGTTGCCTTCCGACGTGAATTTTGGAGTGGTGCTAAGATATTCATCATGGTAACGTGTGCCTTGGGATCAAGTTTAGTCCGGGGTTAAAAATAGACCCCTCTTGAGTTTCGGATGTCATAAATAATGATCACGGGTACGTGTTGCGACTTTCAGCCCCTTGATCATCTTATTCATTAAAAATTCACAATCATCAAACTATTTGCAAGGTATGATAAAACTATAGTTGAAATTAAAAATTTGAGTTTCTTGTTTTTGAGTTTTAGTTTTTTTTTCATTGATTATCTTGCCGGTTCTTCTCCGTAGGAAACGACCAACCCCAAACCGTGCACCGTTTCTCGACGATTTCTAGTTCCCATGAAAACCAATGAGAAATAAAATATTTTAGTAAATTATTAAAGAGTTGAGGAGTACGAGCTTCTTACTAAATGTAAGTAGCTCATGAAATAGGCTTTCCTTCAGGCAAGGGCAATGGTAATCAGTCTCGCCCGCTACCAATCTTACTGACCATCTAATCTTATTTACCACGCCAAACGCCACGCTCGTGCAGGGAACACTAATTTGTTTAACTTATATGAGATAAGTATTTAATTAGAGTTTGGTTAGAAATCGAACTTGGGTCGGACATTATTAATAACTAAGTAAAGTTCGTAGCTCTTGTGAACCCACGTTTTAGTCCACATTCGAAAATACAGAAAAGGTTGTTCTTTCAAACGACCATTTTACCTATACGAAGTCAAAAACTCATAAAACTTGATACATGGAAGGAAGAATATTTTTTTATTCTTTTAAAACAGGTGCACTATTTATTCAGCTGCACAAAAGAAAGGAGGTCTTGCATAAAGCAGATTATTGTAGAAAGTTACAACATTTTGTTTCGGCGCTGTTGGCCGGCGTCCAACGGGAAGCGGTTATAACTTTGACCTCTTGCACTTGAGATGAGATGACAGAGGGATTTAAAATTAAACCACTTGTATTTCGAACTTGCTTTAAGAGTGGAAGATTAAAGAAATAACAGATGAAGTACAGTATGAAGGATGATATTGTTTGCAAGAAGGTCACAGCTTCTTCATCTTTACGTGTCGATCATCTAATAGCCACCTGCACAGCTCTATCATTTGCTTCGAGTAAATCCTGAAAGGTGCAAGTGGTTGTGCAAGGTGGGCAGGATAGGAGGTGGCGCATCTTCTGCAGAGGGACTCCACACTGGCTATTTGTTTGGGATTTGCGAGGTCACAGCTGTGATGAGGATGAGGAGTAATAGAAAAATATATCTAGAAGAAGTAAATAAGGATAAAAGCAAGACTATGAGAGCAGCGGTGGCCCAGTGGTGTCGGCCCCGACTTACGAACAGTAGGTCGTGGGTTCGAACCCAGGCAGGCGCATTACTTTGTGTAATTTATTTCATCACCGCTGCTCTCAAAACGGTGAAGGAAAACATCGTGTGGAAACCGGCATGTCTTAGAACCAAAAAATTCGAAGACATGTGACATCTGCCAATTCGCACTGGGCCCGCGTGGTGGATTACAGCCCATCCCTCTCCTAGAGAGGAGGCCTGAGTCCCTGCAGTGGGAACATTATAGGCTCATGATGATGATGATGATGATGATGATGAAGACTATGATGATATTTGGAACTTGCCTTGTTTACCAAATGTCTAGAATAAGTAATGTTGTTCGAAGTATAATTAAATTCAATGACAGCATTATTCATCGGACTTATTACGATATTGTTCAGGGTTACGGCTTACCAATCCCTTACTTTGGTATGCTTAGTTTAATCAACAATGATCGGCTGGTTAGATATTCTTAGTACATAGTTACGGAACATGAACGCTGTGCACTTTGTAAGTTTACAAATTGTTCACAAAAATAAACAGTTTGCAAGTCCAGAATACTGTTACTTATCAGTGACAATTAAAACGAATTATTCTAGCAACTGGCAACTAAGAGGATTCTTAAACGTTACTTTTATTACTGCACTAGTTTTCTTAGTTACATTAAGCTTCTTTTAAAATTTTACGCTGAAAATAGCACTTAAGAGGAGAAAGGTCCTGACTTTTTTATGATGCCTTGGCGAATAAAAGGGAGTAAATTCAATTAAGGGGCAGTAGTTGTTGTGAGAGTTTTATGTTCCGTATACGATAGCCTTTTAAATGAATTATTCTTGAGCACACACTAGCTACTCGTATAAAGTTAATCACTAACGTATAGTGATCGGTTCAGCCAATAAAATATGGAGTACTCACGGCGACACATCAAGCTAAACATATTCAGTATGACATGGGCTCACTTTGGATAGTATTTCTGTACAATAAGAGATCCGCATAACTGGTTTTGCATAGCTTGACTGGCCGCACGTGCCATCGAAACCACAAAGAAGAAATGAACGAAATTGACAGCTGTATAGTATTTGAAAAGTCATTTGATCGACTTTTAGCGTAGCGATATTGGAATCCTTTTGCGGTACTGAGTAAAACCATCACAAAAGCTTTCGTTGTGTCTATCACAGTAGGAATAATCTGATAGTAGTAGATTACCCAATATTGTTGAAAAGTGACTTTTTCAACATATTTTTAAAGATACACCTATAGAAAGTAGTTCGTCTTAAAATAAGACTGCATCATTGGTCCAGTGGTAAGAAACACGACTGTTCTGGGTGGTTCTTCCAAAGTGTTGTTGGGTTTTTCCGTCTGAACTTTCTCAGTAGCAGCAACGGAGCCTGGATTTTTGCCCGGTTCATGACAGTAGGCTGATAGGCTCGCACCCTATTACATGGGACTTAAAAACATTACAAGCTATTATAAATGTGAATGTTCTATTCGGTAAACCTAGCTCATCGGGAATTACAGGCATAATGTGATGTTAAATTAAAATAAGACTGACAAACAATTTGGGACGATTCCATTAAGTTGAAATGCTCACCCAAAAGTTTAGAAAATTATCTGTTTAATTAATCTATAGTTTCTACATTATTAAATATTTAGTCACAAAATTCCAGTCTGAGGAGACAATCTGACGGGGTTTATACCTATAGGACATATTAACCGTTACGTGTAAATGGATATTCCCTAATGGAACCTTTTGTTTTCGTAAAAGATAATACACTTAAAACTGTCTGGACCGGCCCTTAGGTCTTACTTAGGTTTGTAAGTGTCTGCAATGTATTTTTTGTTGAAGTATAGCTACTCCTAAAGGTACCTTACCTTAAGGGCCTACTTTACGATGTCTGAATTGCCACTACTTACCGATTAATAAAAAAATGGAACAGAATTTATATAAATTATGTGCCAAGTAAGTTAACAAGAACTTAATCTTATGTGGTGGAACATGTTTCACCACAGTCATACGATTAAGTAAGTGTACTTGTATAAGAAAGCAAACTACATTGCAGTGCCGAGCAAAATTAACATATTACATTAGAAGCTTCGATTTCTGGAATGAAGATAAACATATTTTCGAAACATAGATTGCGATAACAACAATTGTAATGCGGCAGAACAATTTTTTATTCCGAAAATAATTATACGCCTGGTTAGTAAATAAATGTTTCTACACGACCCAGGAATACCTTAGTTATAAGAATAGAAAATTAGTACAGCGCCTTACTGTGTATGTTCCTATCAGTGCAATATAACTAGTTTAAGTTAGTATGTTATTCCAAATACCTATGAGGGTGTACCTATGTAGGTGCCCAATTCATTTTTTTTTATAAACTTTTATCTCTTGAGATAGAGCGGCCGCCCCGCTCTACCTCCAAACCATTTGCCCAGCAGTGGAACAAAATATAGGCTATGAAGAAAACAATTATTGTACCCAAAGATCAGCCTACTGTCCCAGAAGCCAGAGGCCGAGCCCGGTTATTTTCCAAATCTGTTTGCGTTTTGACTTCACCGACTAATCAGTACTAACGAATAGAAACTTCTTAACAATTTAGTATATCTTCATCACGATTACTGACAAACCTATGACATTCCTAGTTGAATCTCATCAGACCAATTTAGAAACTGTTCTATCCACTAAGTCGCAAACGGCTCCGCTGCAGCATTCCTTTGTATTAGGCCCTCATTAATCAGTGTTATCACAAAGGACTACCTTGAAATGGTCCATGTAAATGTCACCCTGTGATACAACCTGAGCTAGCTTAGCTTTGTGTTCGGTTGTGCCGAGTACTTTCGTGTAATGAAATTAGTAGGTTAGGAAGGTGAAATACATTTAGGTATTGGAGATTTGTATTCCTGGAACTTGCTCTTATACATCTTCTACACAAATAAATGCAATTGGCAAATGAAACATTTTTAGGGTTCCGTAGTCAACTAGGAACCCTTATAGTTTTGCCATGTCTGTCTGTCCGTCCGTCTGTCCGTCCTCGCTTAATCTCTGTGACCGTTAGCACTAAGAAGCTGAAATTTGGTACCAATATGTGTATCAATCACGCCGACAAAGTGGTAAAATAAAATTTTTCCATGTTTTATTAGGGTAGCCCCCTTATATTATGTAAAGTGGGAAGTGTTTTTTTTTTTAATTTCAACCCTAACGTGTGATATATTGTTGGAAAGGTATTTAAAAATGTATACTTAGGGGTTTACTAAAATAATTTTTTGATAATGTCAATAATTTCGGAAATGATCGCTCCAAAAGTAAAAAACAATGCGTGTATCTCCCTCTAACTTTTGAACCATAAGTTTAGAAAATCTGAAAAGTAAAACAGTATAAAAAGACTTTCTAGGAACATCATTTTGAACTTGGATGGAAACAGTTTTTGTACAAAAAAGACTAAAAGTTGTACAAAATAATTTCTGGACTAAGTTTGTAGTATAATCGTATACGCAAGCATTTTTTTTAACTTCGTTTGTTACATATTTTATTATCCTGGACGTATGTTTTTTCAAACAAAAAAATAATTATTACTACGGAACCCTACACTGAGCGTGGCCCGACATGCTCTTGGCCGGTTTTATTTTTATTTTTATCTGCCTGATTCCCGAAATGACAGGACCTATTTTGCAGAGGCGTTTCCTGGCAGATTTGATAAAAGGATTTTTTTTTGTGTGTGAGAAATCATTCAATAAGTCCTCTTGCTCTGGGCGCAATTTTATACAGAAGAGTTCTCGTTCTACCGAAATATTCATTGTCACAGCTATACGACGGCGCGACGCGACATTACACAATCCACATTCGGATAAAATTAAACTTGGTTTGGGTTTGAGAACCAACTGTTTTCTGTGTTCGGTCTAACATTTAATGACGAAACCTACTGTACAGCGCCATGAATAATAAACTTTCAAAGATAGCATCTAGATTTGGCATCCAACTGAACAATATCTGCGCGAACCACTCTACCAAAATATCCAAAATGTTTAGAAATATTACCAAATTAAACAATTTGTTGCTGCGGGTTGTTCGAAAACTGCGGGTATTCGAAAGAGATACCGCGGCCGCGACACAAAGGGTTAAGAAAGAAAATGGGTGGTTTTTAGTCAATACAAGTCTGACACACCCTACCTCCCGTCCTCCCGTCTGCCCAGAGCGGGAGGAGTCATTTGATGATTTCCCACCTCCCAATAAAAAAGTTTCTTCCCGTTACTTTTTACAAAAGTGTTTTAGATTTTTTTTACATTTTACATAAATACAACTTATTATTTTGACAACACTTGTCTCCTAATGCCAGAATTACCTGAATAGATCTTCTTCTTGATCGACGGTTGGATCACTCCTACTTGTTCTACCGAACAGTCCTACGATAGAACTAGGGCCATAACCTATGTCATAGTTATTTTGCCGTCCAAAAGCCTCTGAATTGGCTTTGCATGCCGTCGAGAAATATAGCTCAGGCATGCTGGTTGTCTTGTGTTTTCCTAAATAGATAAACCTGTCATTTAAACGCTACATAAATAATTTGAATTCAAGAGAAACATTTAAGTACCTGCTCAATGAATAGATATTATGAAACATGAATAAAACGTCTCCGTTCAATTCACTTGAGTACACAAGTTGATGAAACAACCGTGCGTCTATAAAAATCGCTAAACACAGATTTTCTTTCACATTATATTGCTTCATTTTCTCATTTTATTTCTCGCCGCGCGATTTCTCAGCCATTGCCATGGAACAGCATTACTCAGGAGCGAAACGAACGAACGAATGAACGGAAAAAGTTAAAATGAAAACTGGAACTGTGTTCATAATAGAAGTTACCTATACTTTTCACTTTGTGTATTTGAACACGAGTAAGCTGGAACATGATGCTTGCTTGTTTATTCGGTTCTGGCTATTTTTGACCTTGGCCTAGATTGGGAGCAGACCTCGTAATATATCAGTCAAGGTTACAATAGGGTAGTCGACAAAAAAAAACTAATTAGTCCGTCAGATAGATTTCCAAAAAATATTGAACACGTATTTTTTTCTTTTTTCACGTAAACAAAAAATGAAGACGATACAGTGCTTCGAAAAGTCGTGAAACGTCACAGCTTGGTCCAATTTTACCTAACTATGACGTCAAACGCCCCCTCTCCATGGTCTTTGACAAGCTTTATTTTCGTCAATTTTTATTAATATGATAAAACAAAAAACACGTATCCAATATTTTTCAATAATCTGACTGACGGACTAAACAGAATCATATTTTTTTTAGTCGGTCGACTACCCTATTTGCACTAGAAATGCACAGTTTACTAACTAGGCTCATTTCGTCGGCATTGTTGGCGCAGTTACTGGATCGATTCCCCGAATGGGACAAATGTTATTGTGAGCTACAGGTAGTTTATAAGTGTTTTGGTTTCCTAGATTTACGTTAATTTAACGAACTCATCATTTTGAACAAAATCTAAGAAAATGCGTAGGCTTAGATAAAAACACTGTAGCAATTTTTCACAAAACAGTCCGTGGGAGACTCGTTAGTTATTTATCGCCATTGATAAAAAATATATTGTATTTCTACTTAAATGTCGCATTCACAATCACCTCATGTCTTCATTTCCAATCAACGCCATTTCAAGCATCGTTTATCTATACTTACCTCAACAGGTATAACGATGCTAAAAAGTATTTTTTTAAACGGTTTCAGAATTTTTAAGAGATAATAACGTCAGGGGAGCTCAGGGTTCGGCATGATTCGACACAACCAGACGAAAAAATCGAATAAAAATGACGATAAACCGGCGGGAAAAACCTGCGTTTCTTTCATTGAATTGTTTCGAGCTGACCTGGAACATCATTCAATTCTCAAATGAAGAAATTAATGCCGAACGGTCTTTGCCAAATAAAAACCGAACGTGACGTATTGATTGCTTTGGGTGGGTGTAGTAATACCGCCAAATCGAATGTGCCGCCCCGAACCACCAAAGAAGCAACTCAGGATAATCGAAGCATTCAACACAGACCTTTCTTTACCGTGTGGTTAGGTTAGGTTAGGTGGCGTATTATAGAACGAGATGACGTGGCCTCGGCACAAGGGCAAAGAAGGAACATGGGTTCGGTTTTTAGTCAGTAAGTCTGACACTCCCCTTCGCTCTGCCCAAGAGCGGGGGGGGGGGGGGGGTCATTTGATGGTTTTCCACCCACCAAAAAAAAAAGGGTAAGGTTAGGTTACTGCTAAACTGCTTGCTAACCTGGTGTTAGCGTTCTCATGCCGCCCATGGGCTTCTGACTAGCTTCACACAATACCTTCGAGAAATATAATCTGTCAGGCAAGCTGGTTTGGTTTCCTCACGATGTTTCCCTTCACCGAACCAAGTAATCATAATACAATACGCATAAGAATCCGAGAAATCTGAGGTTCCTGTTTTAGATTCGAAGTCGAGACCCATGACTTGGCAAACCGTCGGTCACACCTAGAGATGTGCCGTTGCCGGCAATATTGCCCGAAGTGGGAGTTTTGGTGGCAAAATTGCCGAGAATATTGCCGGGAATGGAAATATTCGGGGAATATTTCTTAATTTTAAGTCAAATTAAGTACGGAAACTATACACTTATAATTAGCATTTTTAGGCCCTAATCTACATTGACCGGCAACTTTGGCAATATGTTTAATGCTGCTGGCAATTTTGGTATTTTACCGGCAGTGGCAATATTGCCACCAGGCACATCACTAGTCACACCACTAGGCTATCACTGATAGAACATACTAACACACTAACATGTCAACATGCTACACATACCTTGGTCTTGTGATGCGGCTGCTCGGAGTCGACCTTCATCCGATCGTCTCTCCATCTCAACAATCAATAGCACTGCCACATTACATCGTATCAGTATACCGTACCAAACAACACTTCAACTGAAACTTTTAGACATTCAAACAAATTAGTGGTGACTTCGCCAGTTAAATTAATTAAAATTTTGGAAGTTCGTCTTGAATATTACATTTTGAACAAGCCAACGGCCAAAGGTGTCAAGGACTGAAACAAAAGCGATCCAGTTCCTACCTATTTTAGGTTGGTAGATAGGCCATTTCCCTGTCAGTCTGTCTTGCCGGTGTTGGTCTTTTAATTAGGTTTCCTACTGCGCAGAAAGAAAAGATGTTTTATCTCAATAAGGAAAAGGGAAACGAATCGGAGAAGGAATGTAAATCAACATCCGATTTTCGTTTCTGGCTGTCGGCTGCTAAATGTCTTCGATGGTTTTTTGTTTTATCATTGACAATCTAATTAAATGTCTGGAATTATTTGATTTTCATTTCATTTCAAACATTCTTTGTGCCAATGCTAATTTTGTTTTGTTTAATATGGATGTGTATGTAATGAAGCCATAAAACCAGTTAAACTTAACAGTGCCTAGGTACTGTTTGTCATAAATACATTCTAAATAAAGTATTGCCAAAAAATTCAAACCTCAGCTTATGTCCATTTCGATAAATGAAATGTTCTTACCGTTAGTATGTCTTAATTTAGCGCCATAGAATATTCATAAAAGCATAATTTCACAAGACTGAGAAAATTTATACATTGCTGCCAACATAAAGGCATGCTTATAATCACGTACATTATATTCGTGAGCTAGTGAAAGACCTCAAGGTTACAAACCTTTGACGAATATATAACATAACTTCACGCCTGTAATCCCCGAAGGATTAGGCAGTGGTCTACACCAAATATCGAGCCTTTTCAGGAAGAAGATCGTAACCACCGTTTGCATAATTTTACAGAAGAACGTTTTTCTTAATATTTCTCAAAATATTTACAGCATGAATTTGATTTTTTTACTTGGTGTTATGTGGGCACCTCCCTTTTAATTCAAATGTTAAGATTTGACTTAGTGACAAAAGATTCAAAATTGGTTGATCTGGCGGTTAATAATTAAAACCGGTTTTTGGGAATTTTGGCGCTTACGATGTTCTTCCTGAAAAGGCTCGATTTAAGCTCGTAAATCCTCAAGTTGATTAACATTACATCAGAGTTTTGCTATTAAAATAATCTGTCTGGCTTTTTAAGCGGTTTATACTTAATCTAAAGTAGAGTGTTGTCTCGTTTTTTATTCAGAGGTAATTAAAAAAGATTTTTACTTTTTTTTTTTAAACAAAATCTCCTTTTATCTACCAGACAGTTATTAAAGATTTAGTAACGTTTTAAATTACATAGAGATGACTCAAATATTTGTTAAAGAGGTCATACGCCTATCAGGTTTTATCTAATCTAATTTTAAAACAAACGCAGATTCATCGACTTCATTAAAGCGATAGAGTGTAATTTGTTTTAGGGCCTTTATCGAGGGCTCTTAGTTGGCACCTCACGTACACACTCGCGATACGTATGCCACATCTCAGTCTGAAAGAGCCCATAAAAACAGATAGAAAGCCCACTAAAAGCAGCCTACGTCCAAATTATTTTTATGTTCCAAGCATGTTGTTGGAGTTTATTGCCACGAGCGGCTATCGGTACGGCTACTGAAACACAGCTACGGGATACTTCAAATTGTTTCGTAACTGAATTATTTTGTTGCTTAAATATTATATTAGTTTGTTTTCTTTTTATAATTCATTTGATTTAAATACTACTAAAGAACAACCCTTCTCGTCCCCTATTACATGGGACTTATATATAACTGGCGCGAAATGTGGATGTTCTAATGGTTAGACCTCTGCCTAACCCTTCGGAGCCTACAGGCGTCATATTATGTTATTACCACTTAAAAAAACGTTCATTTTAGCATATTTAATTATGATAATAAAACGCTTGTTACTTATTTACAACACTTATTTCCTCCACAGATACATAACAATAAGTCAATCACTAGAATCAGCCATTTATTCAATTCGTTAACATTATTTCCATTGATCATTTGCTACGCCCTCGCTACGACGTCGCTACGCCGTAGCGGGTGCTACGAGGAATATTAAATTGAATAAGTGATAATACGGCTCATTTATGATTCAGAGGTCAATTGCCTACGGAACAAGCTACTTACAATATTTGTATTGATCTATGTTAATACAAGGTGCTTGTACAATTAACATGTACTAGATGTTTATGTTTAAATGTATAATTATATATTTGTCACGAGGTTTTTAATTATATTTGAACAACATTTTTAGTACAAATATGGTTATTTTAAACCTTTGCTACTGATATCTTCATATGCTGATAGAATCATCAAGACTGAATTCATATACATTTATAGTATTTCTTTGTAAAAAAGAATATCTAAAAAACTTAGACACTAAACCTTTCCTTCAGTCGAGTAAAAACGATAATAGTAAAAGGTTGATCCAGAATCTGTCTCATACTTGACTTTTATCAAACATTTTATCAGTCACTATCAATAGTTTTACTAGCACTATCCAAACGACATGTTGCTAGTAAAACTATAGATAGATAAACTAACCTATTTAATATATTATCATACTTTTTCCTACTAAAGCTATGTCTAAGTAGCTACACATGCGAAAGAGTAAGAAATAACGCAGTTTTCAGCAACCCTTTCATTACATAATTGTATAGTTTACTAATCAAAGAAGTCTGTTTCAGAATAATTCATAGGTACATACATACCAACATTGTTTCATGACTATATAGTTATAAAAAAAATATATAAATCCATCAACACCGCAAATGTATCAATATTTCTTTCTAAAAAGGTTTCACGAGTTCCTTCCTACCTGGAGCACCGATGGATTTGGGTCGCTATGACCTTGGACACATAATTATTCTTTAAGACATTACGTATATTTATAGAAAAAAACCGTATGACAATATGTGTTTTATATGAGATATTAATGTGCCATCATTTGTGTACGAGTACCTCACTAAATTGACTACAACTATGGAAAAATTAAAAAAAATTAGACATGATAAATAAATAAAACTAGAGAACTAAGAAACGAATAATAAGTTACAACAAGAAAATAAAACAACAAACTTTACGTAGAAAATTTCCCACGACCGCGTTTCGCGCCTCATGCAATATTCAAAACTTTTCCAATGAACTAGTAGAATGAACGATACATCGTCTCTGGTCAATAAACTTGGAAAAAACAAAACGGCTTTCTATTAATAGTTACCACAAATTTTGTTTTATTTTTAATTTATATTTTTGTTGATTTATCGTGTTGTGTGCGGGGCGGCGGGTGAGTGCGTTGGGATCGAGACGCGCGAACCGCCAGCAACGCAGAACGCGACTGACGCGACTGTACCCAGTGTACCCGTACTCCCGTATTAAACGCTATGCTCTATGTACGCCTGGTCAAATTGCCGCACTGGTCCCTAACTTCGCTTATGTAAGCTCCTCGTATAGGTACCGCTGATGTCGGTTCATTAATTACAAGTTTCCCTTGATTAACATAACATTAAGAGATATTAAATGACAACTAGATAATGAAATAACTCACAATAAATAAAAAGTGTATGTAAATAATAACATTGGCAGATTAAGTATGGCATCTGTAGAATAAAAATTAGGATTCCGTGCACAAGAATACTCTTGAAATTGTTAGCAAAATTCGAATATTTTTTTTTCATTTAATAATACTAAAGGCTACCAGTAGCAGTCTAAAAATCCCAAAATCAGCCTAGCTAAACAGCTTGGCTGTTTTATCCGTGTGGTCGCGGATTAAGAATATGGCCACCCCATCTCATCCCGTGGGTGTCGTAGGAGGCGACTAAGGGAGTTTCAGACCCAGTGCATACGAACAGCACCTTAATGGGTCCCCGAACGGTGACGGGTAAATCACCAACAACAGCATTCCCAAGGAGGGTTAATGTCAGGCAGGCGACGCGCAGGGGCAGCATCCGGCCTCTTTGGGAAATGGACAAGGGTTGTTGCACCACCCCGGGCGGGTGCGACGTAAGAAGCAAGCCCGGGAAGTAAGATTGAGGTATGCTAGTTGGAATGTTGGAACCATGACTGGAAGAGGCATAGAATTAGCGGATGTATGAAGGAAAAAGGAATAAATGATAACGTGACGACTAACGACTTGCGCCGACCCCAAATGACATGGGATAAGGGCAGGAAGTAGTTGGTTGTAGTCAGATTATTTTTGAAATGTTATTATGTAAATGAAAAAGTGAACGTACATACGTTAACATTGAGAGTATCGTGGGCGCTACGTCTGCCAACAAACTGCTATGTAGTTTGGCAGAAGTAAAATGTAATGAATTTGACTTATGTTCCAAATATACATTTTTTCATTTTTTTCATCACCAACCAACCACCAACCAATATCACCAAGATCACCAACTAATATCTAAAATTAAAACCTTGTATTTCGTGCTTTTGTCATCTTGACATGACTCTTCAACCAGTTCCATTATCTCATCTTATCAATGTTCTGCTGTAAACAGGGTGTAAACGTACCCTTCACGAAGAATCCATTAGCGCATTGATTTGATCGCGTTACTTTGTGTTCTGACTACTGGTTATTATGAACCCCAAAAAAAGAAGTTTCTCAATTTTTTTTTACCCGACTGCGGCGTAGCCCAAAAGAAGGGTTATGTGTTTGACGTGTATGTATGTATGTCCGTTTCTTTGTTCCCTCATAACTCCTAAACGGGTGAAGGGATTTCAATGAAATATACGTCGTTAGATTTGTCTTGATGGCGCAAATGTTATAGGCTACATTAAAATAAAACCCGACTGCGGCGTAGCCCAAAAGGAGGGTTATGTGTTTGACGTGTATGCATGTATGTCCGTTTCTTTGTTCCCTCATAACTCCTAAACGGATGAAGGGATTTCAATGAAATATACGTCGTTAGATTTGTCTTGATGGCGCAAATGTTATAGGCTACATTAAAATTAAAAAACAAAGGAAAATTGCGGATTTTGAGGGCCAAATCGCGAAGTTCAAAAAAAAAATTACATCCACCTCCTGAGCTGCACTATGAAAATTTGTCTATTTTACTAGGCGGGGACGGTAGAGTCTGTCAAGCGAGTCTAGTCCCATGAAAAAGGCGGCAAATTCAAAAATCACTGATATAAAACACTGATATAGCACGCTGAAAACTTATTGATAGAAGTCTGTCAAGCGAGTCGAGTCCACAACCCTTTTACTTTAAAATTCAAGTATCAATAAGTTTTCAGCGTGCTTTATCAGTGTTTTATATCAGTGATTTTTGAATTTGCCGCCTTTTTCATGGGACTAGACTCGCTTGACAGACTCTAAATACAACATTTTCTCTCATGGCGGCGTGCATTTATTAGTACATTGAAAGTATAGTGTGACGTAGCCACCACCACACCACCACCCCGCCGTGGCAGCAAATACTCCGTGCTCCACCGGTGGTACACGCCGGTCTGAACGTGTTAAGTCGCGAGTAAACAGGCTTCTACTGGGTAAGCTCGTTCCATCGTCGACATCATCTCTGCCCTTAGGGCAAGATTGAGGTCAAGAGCAAGCCCATTTATAATAAAAAAAAAAAAAAACTAAAAAGTTGGAAATAAAAAAAATTAAACAAAACTTGGAAGCAGGCGGGGTTCATTTGAATATTAAATTCTGAAATGAAAAAAATTGAACTAAATAAAATAGAACCCCGCCTGCTTCCAAGTTTTGATTAATTTAAAATGTGCTTGTTTTTTGCTTTTCAGTTTTTTCAGTCGGGTTTTTTGTTTTTTTTTTAATATAATGTGTAGTTACTTAGTTAAATGTAGGTACCTACATAATGATCACCAATATAGATATACGCTGCACTCGGTGTATTACTGGTTTTCTCCAGGGAAGTTTTAAACAATATTATTCAATATTGCGCTGCTTTTCCGGACAGGACAACGTTTGCCTGTATACATTTATATTTTTACCCGACACGGCGTAGCCAAAAGGAAGGGTAATGATTTTGGCAGTCTATGTATGTATGTATGTATGTATGTTCCACCGTAGCGCCTAAACTACTGAACGGATTTTAATAAATTAGGTGTCAATAGATTCGTAAAAATAGCCCGGGTGACATAGGCTATATAAATTTTATAAATTCTTTTTATGACGGAATTTAAATGTCAAAAACTTACCTCAAAAAATATGAAATTGAGATAATCATCGCAAGTTTGGTATCAAATGAAAGGTCTTGGCGAGCACATTACAAATATGTATTATATTATAGTTTAAGTACACACAAAAATAAAATTCAAATAAAAAAATTAAGTTCAAAAATTTAAAACCCGACTACTAATAAAATCGCGGTCTTAAAAGTAGAAAACAAGAAAATAATTCTTGTCTGATATTCTTCGTAGTCGCATGCCACCTTGCTAATGCAGCAATTAGCAGCTGACTTCTGTATCAATGAGAACGCCATGAAGGAGCATCAGGTATCAGTGGCATGCGACTATTATAACTACTATTTATATTTTAGTTTATTTTTTTAGGTTTTAAAGGGTGTAAAAGTACCCTTAACGAAGTCGAAGGGCACTGTTCTCCCAATCACTGCTATATTTTTTTTTTCAAGATCTTACCTGGGACTGGGACCCCCTAGTTACGGAGATATTGGGGGTCAAAGTTCCAAATTTTCACAGCTGTTTTTTAATACTAGTTATTCAGGTTATAACTTTACTTAAATTACTTCCATGACCCGATTACTCTACAAAGCATCCACTAGCACAATGTTTTAAGAGTGCTACATTGACAGTGAGTTCTACCGCAAAATGTGATTTTTTACCTAAAAAAAAAGTCTTTGCGTAGGGGTTGGCACGCGGCATATAAGTTGAACATGCGCAGTAGTCGTTTTTTAGACGTCCCATACAAATCAAGCAGGGAACCTGCGCAGAACGACGCTATTTTGTTTCAAGTTATTTGCCTAGGACTCTACTTAGTTTGATAATGATTGGTTGACGGCTTCGTAAAAGGTTGGTTTACACCGTATATATACAGGGTTACTGGTATCTGGACCCGCCATAGCAAATTCGCATATAGAGGAGATCATTTGCTAATTTTATTTGACCTTACTTCCCCTAGCTAAAGTTTTATAGTTTAGGAAATATGTCAATTTTAAAAGATCTAAGCGTACAAAAAAAGCGTGGTAGCAGTGGTGGCTCAGTGGAAGCGGCCTCGACTTACGAACAGTGACTCGTGGGTTCGAACCCAGTCAGGCGCATTACTTTGTGTACTTTATTTCATCACCACTGCTCTCAAAACGATGAAGGAAAACATCGTGAGGAAACCGGCATGTCTTATAATCAAAAATTCGAAGACGTGTGACATCTACCAATCCGCACTTTGCCCGCGTGGTAGATCATAGCCCATCCCTCTCCGAGAGAGGAGGCCTGAGTCCCTGCAGTGGGAACATTATAGGCTGATGATGATGATGATAAAACGAAAAAGAAAGAAGAAAAAGAGAGTGACCGTGTTTTATCTATATAAATAAAAAGAGAAGTCCTGACTGACTGACTCATCAACGCCCAGCCCAAACCTTTGGACCTAGAAAACTGAAATTTTTCACAGAGGTTCCCTATAGAATGTAGACAAGGAATAAGGAAAGATTTTTCGAAATTCAACCCCTAAGGGAGTTAAATAGGGGATGAAAGTTTTTATGAAAAATCGTCATTTTTGTAGTTAAACCGACATCCATGCGGGCGAAACCGTGGGCAAAAGCTAGTTTACTATGTAAAGATTAAAGTTACTATTAATTTATTTATTTGAGCAGGACTCGCTCGGTGCGGCGTCACAAAAATCGCACCACTCCGAAAATAAGTTTAGTCTTCAACGAATTCATTAAACCTAATTGATATTGAACGCAAGAAAGTATGTTTAACGACCTTTAAATTAACAACAGTTAGGATTCCTAAACACAACAGGGGGTCTAAAACGGCCACTTTGGCAGATCATAATATGAATTGCGTTAAAAAGCGTAAAATGGACCTTTCATTATAATAACTGCGTCTGTAACAATTTAGTAAAATACATCATAATAGGAAAATAATATGAATAGGGTAGTCGACCGACTAAAAAAAATATGATTCTGTTTAGTCCGTCAGTCAGATTATTGAAAAATATTGGATACGTGTTTTTTGTTTTATCAAATTAATAAAAATTGACGAAAATAAAGCTTGTCAAAGACCATGGAGAGGGGGCGTTTGACGTCATAGTTAGGTAAAATTGGACCAAGCTGTGACGTTTCACGACTTTTCGAAGCACTGTATCGTCTTCATTTTTTGTTTACGTGAAAAAAGAAAAAATACGTGTTCAATATTTTTTGGAAATCTATCTGACGGACTAATTAGTTTTTTTTTGTCGACTACCCTATTGCGTTAACATTCGTAAAATAGTCACAGACGCAGTGTTTATTATGAAAGGTCCATTTTACGCTTTTAAACGCAATTCACATTATGATCTGCAAAAGTGGCCATTTTAGACCCCCAGATCTCATTAGCACGTAACGTTAAAAAAAATGTTATCAAAATACGCATAATTACAACGGCCACAATTGCACCTCCCTACAAGGGTATGAAACGGGAGACCCGGCTTAAATGAGGGGCAAGACTCTCGCCTCCTGCGCACCGTCGATCAACGGACTGGACAAAGTTCGCATAAGCGATGTAGGCCACCACTCCTACTTACTTGGAGAACACCCCGGCTCCGGTGCGTCCGCTTCGCCACTGCGGCGGGGCGGCACGGTAAGCCGCACAGGATCGCGCATAGATCTTCGCCGATCACCTGGAGTGTCAATTCACGCCGAACCCAGCTGCTTACCACGAGCACATCACAGCAGTCGAAAGGCACCTTAGGGAGTACTTCGTCACGCCGCGCGTCGGGGCCGCGGATTTTTGTACTAGATGACGTGGCCTCGGCGCAAGGGCAAAGAAGGAACATGGGTTCGGTTTTTAGTCAGTAGAAGACACTCCCCTTCGCTCTGCCCAAGAGCGGGCATTTGATGATTTTCCACCCACCAAAAAAAAAAAAAAAGAAAGGCCGTCTAAACGTATACTTAGAGAAAGCTGGCAGCCTACCAGCGCTTATAGGAACCGGTCCATGCAGGTAACTGGCCCAGGCATTTATATGAACAAGCGTCGAACGTCACCGAAAAATTGAACGAAATCTACCAGCGCCGATAAGCGCTGGTAGATCGGCGCCGGCTACCAGATTTCTTTCTGTTTACGACCTAAGTGCATGTTTACGTACAGGCAGGGCGTCGTGCGGCACGTGCTGCGTTTTAAATCCAAACACATGGCGATGTAAGTACGAAAAAGTTAACGATTTCAAACGTGGATTTTACGAGAAGTGATTTTTCGCTCGTTTAAAATGCAGCGTTTGTTGCGATGGACCTGTCTCTCAGAAAATTAATAAAAAAGCACAAGACGAGCCTTCTGCACGCGCCGCGCGACGCCCCGCGTCTCCGTAAACGAGCCCTAAGGCTACGGCCGCACTGACAGGTGGCTTGTTTAGCGTCTCAGGCCCTCAGCTACCCATCAGTTAGATTAGAACGAGGATCTTTTGGCACGTGACCAAATTCGGAACTAACGTCGCCATCTAGTTTTTCATGTATTTCCGTGTATTTACATTGAAAAAACTAAATAAATAGTCATTGAATAAACAGGTAGTAGATAGGAAAAAGAGCACAGCAACGCATAACGGGTACAGCTAGTTTTATTTATTAGTTTCACGCAAACGAAGGTCAACAGAAGAATAATATTATAGAATAAAAAACACTCTTCTTGCCTTTTGGAACTCCACTAAACTGGCAACATTATTAATTTTACCTTTCTGCGAACTCTGTGGTACTTAACTCGGTATAAAAGTTAATAATCTGTGCTCGGTATCCACTCAACTGCCAAGCAAAATTTTCGCAAATTATTTATTGTTGAACTGGCAAGTTGTTCTTTCAGTTTTTTGTGAAGACTAAGATTCCAATCAAACGTATTTTACAGTTTTATACTCTGCATTGTGTTAATTATTCATTTTCAGTACGGTATAGTAGCGGATACAGTGACACGTTCGAGTAGTGTTCGAAATTGTATGTACGTACTTAAACAGTGAAAACAATTTGATAACAAACGACTGATAAGCTTACTGAAGAACAAATGGGTAACTCCAAAAATAAAAAAGTTCCTAAGAAACGGAAACCTTCGAATACTTCATCGGATCAAAAAGAGAATGTGCCAAAAACAAAGAAGGCACGAAATAACGAACCCGACCCTGATGAAGGCATTGCAATGTCCAAACAACTTTTACTAAAGAAGAAGAACAAAGTCCGAACGCAAAGACTATCATCATCTAAACCTGAAAGAATTTGTCCTAATGGTAAGCCCATTCCTTCTTTATCAGAACTTGAGAAAATGTATGAAGATTCGGATGACGATGACGAAACTCCTGAAAAGCCTCCATGTGCATCATCAACACCCAAGAAGGGAACACCTACAAGTAACAGTCAAAACAATCTGCTCTCTCCCTCAACAATTAATAAAATAACTGAACGATTATTAGGTTCTATAAAGGAGCAAAAGTTACCTGATCCTAGTGAAGTATTGGAAGCAACTTCACTGCTTCGTGAAAAGTCACCACCTCCCCCCCCTATAATTCCTCCTAAAAAAAAGAAGAAGACAGAAATTCCATACATTGTTGGCTGTAAAGATCGCCCAAAAGTAATACGCAAACCTAATACAAACTTCTGCAAAGGAGATGATGATTTTGGAGTAGAAGCTTCAAATGAAGATCCAGAAGAACCAATAGCAGCAAAAAGACGTAAAAAGTCACAGATACCAAATTATTCCAAATCAATTTTTAATGCTCATAGTGACAAAATAGCAGAGAGACTGGCTAAGGATGATACTGCAAATCTTAGTGATGCTAGTTCAGATAGTAATAAGACCATAGAGTATGAACCAAATCTAATACAAAATCCCCAACCCCGAAGGTCATTCTCCCCACTCCCAAGTACATCAAGGGATAATGAAACTATTGAGAAAAATGACGATCTGTTTAATGAAACTTTAAAGGCAAATCAAATGATCCAGGACTTTTCTAAAAAAAATGATGAGCAGATTGATAACAATTTTGAGGAAATCAACATAACTAAAGAAAAAGATGAACAAAAGAATGATGCATCCATAGCCAATAAAAGAGAAGATGGCATTAGTATTTCTAAGATATCATCACCAATAAAAACAACTGATGATGATGTACAAATTCTAGATATTCCTTATGACACCATTGTCATTGATGATATCTGTGAAAGAACAGTAAGAAATAAAGATAGTATTATAGATAATAGTGTTATTGAAATAATTGAGCCAGCAGGATTAGAGGTTGCTAAACCAAAAATCAAACCTGAAATATCCAATGATGAAGACTGCATGATAGTTCCAAATTCAGGAACAAACAATAATTATAACAAATACAAACTCAATGAACCCATAGTTATAGATGATGAGTATAGTTCCATAGACACTCAATTTGATTCTTTTAAACATGAACCAATTGAAATTATTGATATTGATGAGATTATAGCTGAGAATAATACTATAATAGACAAATGGAATAGTCAAGAATCAAACAAAAAAACTACATACAGGAATGTGACTGCAGTACAGACTACTGTTACACCAGTCACAGTTCAGACACCTTTGCCACCAAGCACAACATCAACACTGCAGGCCAGTGTACCACCAAACAATACACTGCAGGCCAGCCTTACACCTGTCACGACACTGCATACCAGTGTAACACCAAGCAATACACTGGCGCCTAGCTTAACACCTGCGACGATACTGCAGGCCAGTGTACCACCAACCAATACTCTGCAGGCCAGAGTAACACCTGGCAACATACAGCAGGCCAGAGTAACACCTGGCAACATACAGCAGGCCAGAGTAACACCTAGCAACATACAGCAGGCCAGAATAATACCTAGCAACATGCCGCATTTAGCATCAAACACTAGAGTTCCAAGCACTTTAGGAAAAAGACATGAGGATTCAATATTCCGTGGAATACTTAATGAGTTCTTTACAGTATTGAATAGCATGAACTCAGAGAGTATTTATGATGGTGAGGGTACAACAGCAAACATGCATACATCAATGACCAATTCAAATAGACAAAACCCTTGTACAAATAATTCTAGAACAATTATCGCAAATGTCCAAACAGCCGTACCAGTACCACAAAGAAATATAGATCCCTCACCACAAAGAAATGTAGATCCCTCACCACAAAGAAATGTAGATCCCTCACCAGTACCACCAAGAAATATAGGGGAGTGTCCTATCTGTTTAGAACCTCTTAATTCTTCTAATGGGATTGCATCAACCATTTGTGGTCATGTTTTCTGCTTAAAATGTATCCAAGCATCAATGAGAATGAATGGCAGGAAATGTCCTACATGTAGGAAAGCACTAAAAGGGGGTGGATATCACCAGTTATACTTGTGAAATACATTTTTTATTGATTGGTGATTACGCCTCTGCCCAAGCCTTCCTACAGGCATGATGTAAGTTATTCACTACACACGTTATTTTTGATGTTTCTAGTCATAAAACTGTGCCATTTCTGAATAACATGATCTATATTGTAGAAGAAAAATAGGGCCAACACAAGTGTAGTGATATAGGTACTGCTTAACCAGGTGATACCGTGATAGTTGACCCTATATGTATGGATCACACACAGAACACAGAAATAATGTACCATTCCTAACTTATTGTTAAGTATCAATAACATTGGACATGATTCTTTAAAAATAGTTTTTACTTATTTCTTTACTTTATAGTTTTATTTCATCACATACACCAATGTAACATTAGTAATTGTGATTAATTTTTTTTAATATAATTTATGATAATTATGCTAAGGTCAGTACTTTACATTCTCATCAATTATTTGTAAAATTCAGGTATATTCAATTCCATAGTCGCTGACTGTTCTGTATGTACTTTAAGTTGATCTGATTTAATGATGGTTGAATTATAGTTAGTATGTGGAACCTACACAATAAGCCACATTATTAATTGATTGTCACTTATTTGAAAATGTTATTTTTATATCTAAATTGAAGTTTTAAATGTTTTTTTTTGTCATATGCCAAATATTTACCTTTATCGTAATGTTTATGATAGTATTGTACTTACTTATTTGATATAAAATGTGATAATTAATGCTTGTGACACACAAGTTAAACATGATTTCTTTGTGTGTGAATTTTTTTAATTAATATTTTGTAGTTATTAATAAATAGTGAATATATTTTAATGTACCTATTACTTTCATTTATTATATTAATTTGAATCTAGAATTTTAGATTCTAATCTATCTTAATACGGACTGGCCTGTTGGTCTAGTGGTTAGTGACCCTAACTGCTATGCCGGAGGTCGTGGGTTCGATTCCCACCCAGGACAAATGTTTGTGTGATGAGCACGATCATTTGTTCTGTGGCTGGGTGTAATTTATCTATAATATGTATGTATTTAGAAATATATAAGTATGTTTATCAGTTGTCTAGTACCCATAACACAAGCTCTGCTTAGCTTGGGACTAGATGGCGTTGTGTGATAGTTGTGGAATATTATTATTATAATAAACAAGGTCAAAATATACAGTAGGTACACAGCAAAGCTTTTGACCAGATCACTAAGTAGGGTAGAGGGGATTACCGACACATAAACTGTAGTTGTGTACAACAGAATGATGGGTGTATGATGACAAATACACAGCAAAGCTTTTGACTATTGTATCCAAAATAATAACAGATCACTAAGTAGGGTAGAGGGGATTACCGACACATTATAAACTGTAATTGTGTACAACAGAATGATGGGTGTATGATGACAAATCGAGCCATTACCGCCGTCTTATCGTAAGCGACATTTTTACCTAAACAGCGTTTTTTATCGCAGACGACTTTTTAAACTATAACGGACTTGTTCTTCGACTTTTCCCGCCAAAAGAACAAAGTTAAGTGAGTCTATTAGTTACAAAAACCGCAATGTCCATAAAAAATGAAAATGACTTTATTATGGTACAAAAATCTATAGATAAAATAAATCATTTTTATATTAGTCATAAGAACCTAATTCCGCATAGTCCAATAGAAAACGGCTGTGAAACTGTAGAGTTTGTTACAAAATCAGCATTGTCCCCGTTCCTGTTTGTATCAAATAACGCATAGTCCATCGCCACCAATCACGTCACGTCTGTCAATATGGCGAATTCTTGTGTGCAGTCGTAAATCCATGTTGTTTTTGCAACAAAAACCGCAAAGTCCTGCCGAGTGTTACAAAGTCAGCAATGTCCATAATATTTTCCTGATTATTGTTCTAGTTCGTAAAGATTTTCCATGATTAAGTTTAGTAATTGATTAAATACATTATTTTTCATCAAACTTAAACGTTTCCAAAATAACCACAGGCGCCCATAATGCGTACTACGAAAATAATTAATTACTCACAATTTCATAAAACGGACATTGTGGTTTTTGTAAATATTAGACTCAAGTATAGCAAATGCTAAGTTTATCGTTAGCACAACATTTTTCGATATTTTACAGTAACCGACATAATCAAAATTATCGTAAGTTGCGTAATTATCTAAGAATTGCAGCGTAAGCGACCCTACTTGTTATCGCAACCGACACAGTACATCCAAATTTTGTCGTTTACTATTTAAAACAAAGTGGCAAAAAACGTAGTGACGTTTTTTTGAAAATTTTAACCGTTACACCTAAGGTTTCAAAAATCATTATTATACGTCAAAATTTCAACTTAATAGCGCAATTATTTATAAAGTTATTCAAAAAAAACCTTCTCCTGTAAAATTTGGTTTTTGTCGGTTACACTAAGTCGGCGGTAATGGCTCGAAATAGTCATTGGTACTTGTACCCCCTAAATCCTCTGTTCCATATTGTTCACAGTTTTGTTTTTTTACAATTAACATTTTATATTGAGGGGGGGATTGGAATGACAATTATAATGAATAACCATTTGTGCCTCAATGTCCCATATACCTTGTATGTATAATCTACTGAGATAAAAATAATGTACGATGACTCTGAATTCACATTAAAGCTACATGTACCTACATGACCTTTGCTGCAGCCAATGCCACAAGTGTCAAACTAGCTTTGCAGATTGGGTAGATGTTATGTTATGAAACAAGTTCTTATACAGGTGGTTTAATTTTTAGCATGTAGGTATTAATTAATAATTTCAATTATATGTCATTTAAATTATATGAACAAATAAAACAAATTCATTGATTCAATCCATATTTTTATTTAATTCTCATTATTTTAATATTTAATCACTATCTTATTTATAGTGCACAAGTGTGCACTCCATGTTCCTTTACTCTCACAGTCCGATGGGAAGGCATCCGAGACAACCATAGTGATCAGGTACAGGATCGATGGCTTTCTGAGGCACGAGTCACTCTGCAGTCGCACATGCATGGGCCCACGAGCCCAATAGGTAGTCCCCTCAACCAACAAGGAGCAGTCTATAAATTAGCAAGGGGCAGTCTATAAAATCTCCTGGGCCGATGGCTAATCTCTGCAACTACTGGTGACCGAAATTAGTCAGGAGGACTATACATATTTATATTTTGTTCCCTGTCCTGTCTTGAATACATGTACATAGGTATTGTTTTATCTTGAGTATCAGATAAAACAATAACTATGTACATAAATAAAGTCATCCATAACTCAGCTATTTTCCCACAACATTTTCTATGAGTCAACAGAATCACTTCACTGAATTAGTATGTAAGTACTTATCAAGTTGTTTTACTTAGTTACATAACATGAGGAGGCCTATACTTATTATAGTGAGGTAACAGTATATGGTAACAGCTGTATGTCTGGAATCTAAGGGGTAAGGAGGTACCTATATCACCATAATTTTAGGATAGAGACAAATACAGACTGGGCGGTGACTGTGAATTATCTGATGCAAAAACAATAGTTTAAAACCTCATATCACAAGACACACAATGCAGTCCATTTTTAGTTTAAGATTTTACAATAGTAAACAATGTTCATAGCTCTTTATGGATAAGCATAAACTTATTTTATGCAACATATTATATTACACTAGCTGATGCCCGCGGCTTCACCCGCGTGGATGTCGTTCAAATTATATACTAAAACCTTCCTCTTGAATCACTCTATCTATTAAAAAAAAACCGCATCAAAATCCGTTGTGTAGTTTTAAAGATTTAAGCATACAGACAAAAAAAGCGACTTTGTTTTATACTATGTAAGGATTCTGTTCTATGATAGAACTAAGATGTGTAACCTTAATTATTGCTTTTCAGTGCCATTGCTATTAACATTATCATCAGAATGCAAGTGCTCAATAGAGGCAGAGAGTTGTTCTAGACTTTGTACAAGCTGTGCCATTTTGTCGCGGGACGAAGAATTTTCAAAACTATCTTCAGTAGGCTTCTCAACATCTGCACATAGGCGGAAATGTAAGCGTGCCAAATGCTCCTGTTGATCTCTAATATTTATCATTTGTTCCATACTACATCCAGTACCAAATGCACTCAACTTCCCAGTGTGGAAATCATCTAGCAGTTCTAAAAGAGCCTTTTCCATGTTTTTCACATCTGGTGTTTCTTTGGGTATGGTTTTCGGTTTGTTATTGGATCGCATCATATTGTTATTATCTCTATTTGGCCGTTTTTCACTGACATAGGAAATTTTTGTTGATTCATTTACACTGCTGTTACCAACACCCGAGGTGGTTTGGCCCAAATTCTTCGATGTCAAACTGGCAGCGCCACTCGATAATTTATTGCTTGCAACCGGAGATGTCGCCGCATGAGTAACTTTTTGTTCATCTTCTTCTCCCTCATTCTGCATAAGTTGTTGTGTCTCGTTAACTTCTTCCAAATGTAAGCTCATGTAGGCTTATGTAACACTAGAAGCAGTGCAGAGTTGAAATATAAAAGATAGTCCCTTTTCGATAAATAAATTTGAATTAGTTTAATTTATTTCCTTGTTTGTTTATTTTCAAAAGGATTCTCACTGTTCTTCATGGACTTGTGATGTGACAACTGACAACCAACTGAACTTAACCAATGTCTTATGAGCATATGACTTGACAGTTTATTTTTTTCTATATTTTTTTTTAGCTGGTCACAACTCTAGGTTCTTGGATCTGCGCAACACTACGCACTAAGCTACCCACTGACATAACCATAGATATATAATTCCGTAGATTGGGCTTGAGAGTGAATGAGAGCTCCCGCTTTAGCGGAACTTTGCTGTGTTAGAAAGAGAGAGACACAGGGCCAAAACACGTATTTGCTACCGGCCCATACCGGCCCCGGTAACTGTTTACGCGAGCGTTTCGGCAATTATTTAAGTGAACTACAGTGATAACCCGTGATTGAATTACCATAATACGATGGTTTCTTGTGCAGTACCAGGATGTGAATCTTCCAAAAAGAAAAATCCCCAGGATTACTCGTTTCACCAGTAAGTTTACAAGTTGTTTACATCGTTATTTCTGCAATAACAATGCACCTAATAAGCCGGCTTTAAGCAAAATATTATGAGAACATTATTTTATTTACGATCTAGATGAATTAGCATGCCTAAAACCGACGTATTTGAGAAATAACAAATAGAGAAATACGAAGGAGTTATAACCTCACTTTTTAGTGATGCGATGACCTAATTTTTGTTGATATCGACAGCTAAGATAGCGTCTTACAAATGCATAGTCTTAGAAAAATAGATTATATTATTATGTAGGTACTTATTGTAACAAACAAAATAAAATATAGATAGATTACAATCGTATGTATACTAATATTTTAAAGCTGATGAGTTTGTTTGTTGATGATCATGTTTTGTCTGATGGTTCGAATTATTCTACCGCTAAATGAGGTTATATAGTCGCATGCCGACAGCATTTATTGCGTCAGACCCATAGGCGTCTAGCACACGGTCATGCAAGCGTCAATCAATTCCATCAATCATGAGTGATGGTTTTCGTCAGTCAGTACAAAATAACTTCAATCATCGCATTAGACGGTAGGTTTTTCGTCAATCAAAAAATTTACCGTTGCAAAACTGACAGCAAAACCTATCGTGTAATGTTCGCCATAAGACATTTAACAGAATTACTCGTGCATGACGATTTACGTCACATAAATTATCGATAGATCACATTACCAATCTACGGAATTATTTATATATCTATGGACATAACTTTAGAAATAAAAGGAACAACACGGAACAAGGGAATTGGTTTCTAACAATATTGTAATCACCATATAAGTGCTGCACCTATCATAATTATATTGTTTGGGTTCTAAACAATATTTCGTCATTATCGTCATCATCTTCCTGCTCATTTCGTATAACCAATAAGTTTAGTTTCTACTGCTTAATTTCCTAAAAGACTTGGTTTTATGTCAAAATATTAAAAACAAATAAACATGTCATTGACTTGATTTGATTTGTCAATTTCGGACAGAAAAACGGGATCGGACGAGGTATTTATGATTTAATTTCAATGATTTACAAATATCTTGCTTCTTTCCCTTTAAAATGTTCACGTGATTTTATCTTTCTGTTGGAATATTTGGCAAATACGTTCTTAGTAGGTCATTCTTTATAACGTTTTAATATAATTTCAACCTCCATTGTCCATTTTTTTCTAGCCACATCCTCAATTTATTGTGGCACATGTTTCGCTCGAATACCGACAAAAAATTAATAGTTTCAACATTCAGTGCATTTACCTTTAGTCACCGTATTCTTCTCAGGTTAGGTGAGCGAGTCTGCGACGGTACATCCCGGTCGATATTTGGATGCCAATACGGCTCGTCAACTTGGATCTTACATGTAATATTTTATATTTTCAAGAGTAAAAAGTATATCGTAAAAAGGTAGTTGTTACAAGTAACTATGGCAGAGCCAGTGACTACGCCGCCGCCGCCACCACCACTTGAACCAGAGATGTGTAACAGACTCACCCGCTATCTTCATACGGGTAATGAGTTACCTAAATACTACCCGGGATGTTGGACCACTCATAGATATTTTGAAGAAGACAAGCTTCCTGTCATAAGTCAGATTATGCAAATTCATCCGGGGACTATTGAAGTGATCGACATTATTTTGAAGGTAATTATGGCATGTTTCAAAGGTTATGTTATTGTTTTCAAATCGGTGTTTATCTTTTTTAAAATGTCTCTTTTTATTTAGGTATTGTATAGTTGTATACTTCCATCATTTATTATATTGGTAGAATTATTTACCATGCTAGACAAAACCAACCAGTAAAGCTTTCTATTCGCATAAAATAATAAGTAAAAAGCCTTTTATTTCTCATCTCAGGTAATGTTACACACATTTAACACTAGGTACTTTTTAATAATTTTTCTACAGATTATTCTTTAGCTCATCCTAGTTAGTAGTGTTAGTTTTAATTTAAGGCCTCCTCCATTTTTTTCACTTTTCATGTTCCTTGGCAAGGTTTAGCAAGTTTGAGCTAGCAGTCTGCATTATATTGTCAATCCATCTTTTAAAGGGTCTCCTGATCATTCTTTTACCCTGTGGTTTGAATAGTCCATCTGCCATCACCAAGATGTCCAACATGACCCGCTCAACGCTTTTCTATAAGCTTTTTCTGCTTTCTGATGTTTACACTAAGTTTCTGATCTTTCTAAGCCTAATTTAATTTTTTTTTTCTAACATTTGTACCCATAGGCCATAATTATGAGGGGTGTAGATGCAAAAGTGCTTCTATCCACACTCTTAAATTTTTCGCAATACCTCATTTATCCATAAAATGTATTGTACATAAACTACATTCCATTTAAATTGACTTGGCAAATTAATATTATTTTTGCTACCAGATTATACTTCTTTCATAAACAATGTAAAAAATTAGATAAATTGACTTTGAAATCTGGATAGAGGCCCTTCTGCATACAAATAGTAGATAGAGGCGGTTTTGCATCCATCATTACTGGATAGAAGCGGTTTTGCATCCGCCATTACTGGATAGAAGCGGTTTTGCTACACAATAATCCAAAACAACAGCCGGACGCCATTACACTCCTAACAAAATACTGTGCTGTGATTGGTTGAGCCGCATTATAGTGGCGCTTTTGCTATTTACTATTTTTTTTTACTACGTTATTTGCACCTAACTTAATGTTTCTCATGTCATTTTCTATAGGATAGAGGCGATATTGAACGTATTTTATTTAACAAAACCAACGACGAAAAGAAGAGGGTTTCCACCAATCAAAAAAACATTTAGGCTTTGAAATGGGATAGAAGCGTTTTTGCATCGATACCCCTCATATAATAATCTTGGTAAAAAGCAAGTGATGTATTTTTAAAGTATTGTGACGTTTTAGAATTTCTTTTAGAGACCAGAATAATAATTGTTTTTCCAAGTTATGTCAATGGCTTTTCTTAGGTAGATATAATTTTCTACATATTCTGTTGTTAGCCTTGATGCATATTGTTTTTTTTGAAGCTGTTTGTAAGTCTGATCTTACTGGTGTTCTTCTAACTCTTCTGCTGTCTCAGTCAGCAGGACTATATCATCTGCAAACCTGAGATGGGTGATACATCTTTTTGCCTAATTTTATGCTTTATCATGCCCAGTTTACTTTTTAATACTTTCCAAAACAGCAATAAAAGTTTAACTGGCTAAACTTAAGTGTAACCACAGGCCTTTGGCTAGAAATGAAAAAAGGAAACAATGTAATAATGTTTACTATTTTGACACGAAAACTTTTATTAAAAAATAATCACCCTCATTACACATACTTTTATGTATCTGTTAACGGCCAAACCAGATTTTAGGACAAACTAGTTTTGCCTAGGCTTAACTAGTTCTTACTATACGCGATAGTGTGGGCCTGCTGACGGAAACGCTAACCCGAGACGGTCGACGTCAGGGGCACCCCGAGGTTCGGTTAGTTAGGTCCCTTTAAGGCGGGGTTGCAGTAATTTTAAGATTTTTGAACCTATAAAAATCGAACTAAATACGAGTTTTTTAAAAAATAAAAACCATTACATAAAAATTGAACATAGGTACTCTCTAGTAAATCGTAAAGATAGAAACGCGATTTAGAATGATCGGCTCGATACTTTTTTTTATCAAACATGACTCTAAATCACAATTTCAAACGTGCACTGCTAAGACATTTCATCATGAATTTATATAAAAGTTATATCAATAGATAGAACTTTTTATTTTGAAGTAAATGTTGAAAACATATTGTATAATTTCTTTATAGTTTTTCTCCAAGAAGCAAAAAACAGTCAAAATTTAGGCATTATATCGCTCGCGCGGCAGGGCAGGGGGCGAGGTCGTGCGTACATAAAAACAAAGCACTGCAACCTCGCCTTAAACCCTGCAGACAGAAATAGGATCCTCGCTACAGTCGCTACGCGGGGCTTCGTCGTTTTACGAAAGTTACTAAATTTTTCTCGATGATATTTTGTGAAAGAGATGTTCTGCGTCGAGAACTCTCCATCAAAACTATGCTAACTTCCTTACATAGTATAAAACAAAGTCGCGTCTGTTTGTTTGTTTGTTTGTCTGTATGCTTAAATCTTTAAAACTACGCAACGGATTTTGATGCGGTTTTTTTTTAATAGATAGAGTAATTCAAGAGGAAGGTTTTAATACCTTTTTTTGCTCCCGTGCGAAGCCGGGGCGGGTCACTAGTATATTATAAAACCATATAAGTTTTTAAACTGACAGGTCACCAACATAAACATAATCACTGTAAACGGGATATTTACCATGTAGGTATACGGTTTGTTTTGGGTCTGTTGTAAGAACCATAATCACGGATAAACGAATGTTATCTTATGTAGGTGTATAGGAGCAGACAAATCGGTCTACCCTCTTTCTTGTTTGTATTTTGCGCTCGGTACCGCTACCACTGTCACTCACAACTCGAATCTGTTCCCGACAAATGAAACTCGCTGTGTCCGCTCGCGAAATTTTTTCGACACTTTTTCGTTTTTACACAGTTAAACCACTGGAATCCAAGCTCTCTACAGTTAAGAACCATCCGTCTGATGAAAGAATGAAAAACATTTCAATGGACATTTCAATGGCTTCTCTTACCAGTCTAGGTATCCGTGATCATCGTGCTTGCAAAGTCGCCTAAATATCAGGAACTTAAAAGAAACTGTAAACATGGTACATATCCCGTTTTCAGTTCACAGGCTAAAACATACTTTCTTAATTAGGAGTAATCCAAAAGCGTTTTTGTTTGGTATGTTCAGCCTGACTGCATTTGATGAATTATTTATGAGTGTTTCTATTACACTTCATGCCACACATCTTGAAAGAAGGCTAAAGGATTTATTACTTTTAGGCATGCAAGGACGGGTGGTACACACGGTTCGAAGCGATTGCATTTGCTTTGGTAAAATGTCTGAAGCACGGGAATTCCAACGTCAAGGAAGCGACATACAAAGCAGTGCAGCAAATATGTGACACTCCCGAAAAGATGATGCTCTTCACTAAGTACACACGGCTTTTGAAAACTGGTAAGACATTCACTACTTTTGAAGTAAATTAAGCATTACCTAGTAGTTTACCTAGAACAAGAACACTTTGCTAATAGTCAGAAACGCATGATGCCAGGGGTCGCAAAATGACAAATCTGCTAATGACAGACTCGCAGAATGACAGAACAATCTCGAAATAAATAAAAATCATCAAGTAAGTAATAATTATTAACTAAATTCTTTTTAATCAGTAGAAATGTGTATAAAAGAATATTACCTACCGTATAAAAAGATTAACACAGATCATCTCACACGCATCTGTCATATTGCGAACCTGTCATGTTGCTTAGGTCTTTTTGCGAACTTGTCATTTGCTAATCTGTCTTTTTACGATTCTGACCATTTATGACAATATCTTAACACCTGATAATTCGCTAAATCTGTCATTTTGCGTTTCTGTCGTTCAGAGCCCAATCACATGTCATTTAAAAAATTATATAGATAACGCACTGAGTATATTTTACTAGACATTGATATAAAAAAATCAGGTGAAATCTAGTTATTGTATAATATTATCATTTCAAACTGGACTTTCGATCTCCTTCAACATACTATAGTTGTCCACTACTCTCTTCTATTTACCCCAGGTAATGGCCGAGGTTGGTGTAAGAGCGTCAATGCGTGGTACGTCAAGAAGGATCCAATGGAACTCACGAAGGAGATGACAAGAGTGCGGGCTCGTCACGGACGGTCTCATAAGACTCTTCTAAGAAAAGCTCACGTGAAAATAGATGAAAACGATCATGGTTTGTTTTATAAACTAGCTTTCGCCTGCTCGGGAATTGTTTTAAAATAATTATAATCTGACACTGCTTTGAGCAATTCGTGCCTTCTTTGTTTGAGATGTGCCAATTATTACAATTAATCTAATCCACTTTTGGATTGAAAACATAATATATAGTTTTTCATAGCGTACCTATACTCATCATTTATGTGGAGTGGTGGTGGACGAGCAGTAAGTCGTGGGTCCGAACCCAGGCAGGCGCATTACTTTGTGTACTTTATTTCATCACCACTGCTCTCATAACGGTGAAAACCATGTCCTAGAACCATAAATTCGAAGATTGTGATATCTACCAAAACGCACTAGGCCCGCGTAGTGGGTTATTTATAGCCCATTTCCTCTCATAGAGAGGAGGCCTGTAGTCTTAGCAGTGGGGATATTATAGGCTGATTAGGCTATACCTACTCATCATGAAGGCAATGGCTAAGAGCCAAAAAATATAAACATCCGAATTGAGAACCTCCTTCTTTTTTTAGAAGTCGGTTAAAAAATATGTGGTCTAAATTTTTTGGAAATCTATCTGACTGACTAATTAGTTTTTTTTTGTCCGATCCCCTATTGTCATCCAAACTAAATGTGTATGCAAAATATCAGCTCAATCGGTTGGGGATTAGTGTTTTTGAATTTTTCGCTCATACTAGCATTTTCCAAGGTGAAGGTACCGAATTCTCCCAATTAGGTGGTTCAGATCACAGAATTCAAATAGTTTGTAAAGTCAGATTCTATGAGAACAGTTTATTTTTTTCATTGCTTCATAGATTTAAGTATGATTATTGAATGGCATGAATGCTACGTATTTTTTAGGGAAGACTGGACTTTAATTCAAATTTTTTAAGTAGTTGGGTCTTGATCTTTTATTCTCCCATAGACTTGAAAAAGCACGTTTGTGCTCATTCGGTTTAGAAACGGGCTTTGAATTCACCCCTCGTAGTTTCTTTTTTTACAATTGATATGTTTTGTATTAAATTGTAATATGTATGTATTTCCATTTGATTTTACATGCGGCCTTATAGTCGAGGATAAACAGCCCAAAAATTTAAAAACATTAGGTTGGTAAGATAACTAAATACGCGCATACGTATAAACTGAGAACTAGTCCTTAGTCTATAGATCTGTATCACATTTCTTTGATTTTAGCTCGCGACGCAGTTGTGAAGTATGCGATCTTCGGCTTCAAGCGCGCCAAAGCGCTGGTTGACAAGGAAGGGGCAAAACCAATCTTTGACTACATTCAAAAAGTGGAGGATATGCGGCATTGCGAAGATCCGGTTGCTGCGGCTGCGCTAGCAACTCAGAACCAATTTACTCTGGACCATGTGCCTGGTCACTTGCTCACTGCTCAGGAAGTATGTATTAAGTTCATCAGAATAAGAAGAATGTTATTTTAAAGATCTAGAAACCTATAGGGATTGTGAACACTAAAACTCACGTAGGCGCGCCTAACTGAAATCTAACACGAGAACGTTTCACCCTCAGTGAAATGTTCTCGTGTTAGATTTCAATTAGAAATAGTTCATTCTCAGAATTGCATGGCAGGACGTCCGCAGCCGGCGAGGCAACCGCTTTAGTTTTAGCGTACGCCCCTAGTTACATCATAACTTTTTAATCAATATTTGAAATTTTGCCTTAAAATTTTGCAGAGTCTTCATAGTATTCAAAGCTTCAGTCATGTTGCATAGATAGTAAACCTTATTCCTTATACACTAAAGCTTATAACTCACGTGGCAGGTCTGGGACGCAGTGCTGCCTCAAATAGATTTGGAGCAAATACTGCAGTACATCCAACGCATCCACAACATGGGGTTCCTGACAAGCGACTCCACCACCACCGCGATTTTGGTATCACTACTCACCAGCACCGATATCGTCAAGAAGTCCCAGGTCACGCCGCTGGCTGCCTATATCGCTATGGCTAATTATACCAAGAAATCCAAGTAAGTAATCTTGTTTACTTTGCAGTCTTAAAGAGATGTGGTTGAATAGGTCATGTTGCCTGCGATTGAAATCGTTTTCAGAAAGCTGTTAGAATGTGTTCGAGAGGTATAACCCGGTTCATTAAAGAAAGGAATCTAAAATGGCGGTTTTTATCATGTCCTCACGCTCGCACACTATAGTGAGCGAGCGAGAGGACATGCCATGTGTTGCCATTTTAGATTCCTTTCTTTAATGAACCGGGTTATATCATAATCTGTAATACAAGCCTATGAATATGTAACCATAGACACGATGGACTACTCGTCTAGTTAATTTATTATCGCCCAGGCTATTCAAATATTGTCGGACAACCATATCATTGACGACAGCCGACAATAGATACTCTGCTTACGAGTTGTGTAAATTAGCTATGTTTAAATATTAGTGTACAATATCTATCTATCAAACCATGACGTCATTGGATTGGATCATAACAGTAGTTTACATTAACCTTTTGAGCGCCACAGTCACGTATAGAAAAGCCGAACAAGCAAAAAAGTGCCTTAAGTCTGTCGAACTAGGTACTTGCTAGCTAATCCAGTGGTTTAACCTGTGCAGCATGGTCAGTAAGTACAAACAAGTCCATAATAGGGATGTTTACTGGCTAAAAAAAAATATGATTCTAATTTATCCCGTCTGCTAAATTATCGAAAAATATTGGATACCTACGTATTTTTTGTTTTATCAAATCAATAAAAATTTATGAAAATAAAACGCGTCGAAGATTTGAGTGGGGTTTTGTGACGTCACTGACCGCTAAAAAATGTCATACTAATGTCTTAGAATAGGACGTCACAGGAGTTTTCAAAGCACTGTATCGTCTTCATTGTTTGTTTTGTCAAAAGAAAAAATACGTGTCCAATAATTTTTGGAAATCTATCTGACGGACTAATTAGTTTTTTTTTGTCCGATCCCCTATTACCATAGACTTGACTCCTATTATTTTTTAATTTCCAGGCCAATGAAGCACGCGAAGGCTAAAGTAGCGATGGAGAGGGAAGTTCGCAGGCGCACGCGACAGATGTACGACAGCAAGACGGGACTGTGGCAGTGGACCACCACCAAGCGACACCCTAGGGAGCTCAAACATTGGGGTTGGTACAATATAAGCTGTATAAAGACCCTTCACCCAGCCAGCAACCAAATATCCTTGTACAGTCGAACAAGCTAATAAGTATACAGTCAGCTAACTTGTATTTACTTGTAAGATTAAACAGATTCATTTAGAGACTGATGTCAAACGATACAGCGTTTGACATCAGTCGCTCAATGTGAAACACTTGATAAAACAAAATTACAATCAATATTTTCAGTGTTATAGAATTAAGAAGATCTCTACCCTGTATACTTATTAGCTTGTTCGACTGTACATCAAATCAAGTGACTCGCTAGATTTTGCTGGGAATCACTGTGTAAAAGGAAAATCACTTATCTCACCGTCCGTCTGTCCTATGACGATGACAGGCCGTGTTCGTGTTCCACGCGCGCCTCAAAGATAATTATGCCAGCAACATTGCAGGGCCGGGGCTGCGGGTTGTTCGAAATAGATACCGCGGCCCCAGACACAAAGGGCTAAGAAGGAACATGTGTGATTTTTAGTCAGTAGAAGTCTGACACTGCTTTCCACTCTGCCCAGAGCGAGAGGAGTCATTTGATGATTTCCCACAATCAAAGAAAGAGTTGTTCTGATGAGTACATTCCCTTAAAGACTCGCCCACGTTTAATTGTGTTTTTTTTCGTTAGGTATCGACATACCACCAAACCCAGCCGTGTTGACCGCACTGAGCAAACTTGTGGACCTCACTTGGACCCTGGCCCCGCCCACCAACGCTCGCTACATGATCACTATGGACATGAGACACCATATGTTCAAAGGTAACCTTATTTTAATAATATTGCAATGCAACTATGTCAAATCGTCATATTCGTTTACTCGACTTCACGATAGCAAATACAGGGTTATGTTTTTTGTTTATAGTTCATTTTGTAAAACCAAAGCCGGGAAAAAAAAACAACACCTCTTAAAAAACAAAGCTGTCCTGTCTATCAAACATAACATCACACTTGTAATCCCCGAAGGCTTAGGCAGAGGTGCACCCATTATTTTACCCACATTTCGCCAGTTTTGTTTAAGTCTCATGTAATAGAGAGCGAGCCTATTGCCATCAATGGGCACAAATACACACTACCCGCCTTATTACAAAAGGTAGATAAACATGGTTAACTTAGACTTGATTTATCTCGCATGCTGTCACTTTCTTTTGAATATTATTGAAGTGAGACGTCATGCGAGATAAACCAAGTCTAAGTTAAACCAGGTTTATCTACCTTTTGCTATGCTACTGAGAGTTGCATTTATAACTGGGAGATTCCTGATGGAACAACCCGAGTTCTTCCATCACGAATCGAACGCAGGACCATTAACAGCAGTCGCGCTTGCGACCACTTGACCGACGAGGCACTCTAGGTGATACAGTTCTGTCTGTCAAAGCACAACAAAAATGCTGATATAGCACTCGGCACGTAAGTTGAAACAAAATGGCGGTCGTCCGCATAGGTAAAATGACAAAAACAGAGTGAGATTCGAACGAAAATGTGCAACTGAACATTCAAGATCATAATTCAACTTACGGGATGCAATCTGTAATACATTATCGGGTCTCAGTCGACTTATTTTCATGATTGTAGCTTCGCGAACGACCGCCATTTTGTTTCAACTTACGTGCCGAGTGCTATACTCCTTGGTATTATTTTCTGCATCAAGAGTTTAAATCGACCTATTCTTGTGTACAGGTAGACACTTCTGCAAGAAATACACGGTATCAAAGAAGGGTAAGAAGACAGAGACGAAGACTACGCCGAGCGGCGGTGGTGACGCCGATAATAAGAAGGAGAGCAAGAAACGACTCCTCGCCGAGTGCTTCTATAACACCAACGTTACACCTGGACATGCAGGTATGATGATTCTATGATATGATATGGAATAGGGATGTTTACTAACTAAAAACAAATTGATTCTAATTAGTCCATCTGTTAGATTATCGAAAAATATTGGACACTTATTTAAATCAATAAAAATTGACGAAGATAAAACGCGTCAAAGATTTGAGTGGGAGGTGGTGACGTCACTGCTCGCTAAGAAATGTCATATTAATGTCTTAGAAGATGACGTCACACGAGTTTTCAAAGGACTGTATCGTCTTCATTGTTTGTTTACGTGAAAAAAGAAAAAACGTGTCCAATATTTTTTGGAAATCTATCAGTCGGACTAATTAGATTTTTTTTGTTAACATCCCTATTGTCTTTTGATTCAGAAACTTAGTTTAAACTACTTAAAGTTGGGGGGGGGAGGGGGCCCTTTTGAGAAAAGTTTATTGTTGCAATATTATTTGACCATGTCGTGGTCGACTTCCAGTCTAACCGGATGCAGCTGAATACCAGTATTTTACATGACGGCCTATCTGACCCAATCTTATTTTATATTATTAGTATGTATTTATTTTTTTATTCCTTTTTGTCAAATCTTGCAAATGAATTTCAAACCAGCCCTCCCTCCCTCCAACCAATTGAAATTTTGCACGCACCTTGGTCCTGCTGCCAGGAACGCCTCCTCACGAAAGAAATCTTCAACTGTTAATAACACGGACATGATACTTTGTGTATGTGTTCTATGTTTATACATAAACCTAATTTTCTTTCTTTCATTTTAATAAAAGCTTATTTCATTTTTTTCATCACTTAGCATTACTTCGTCAGTATACGATGGGATAGGATGGCGCGAAATTGTAGGCAATAATATATCTGTTGTACTCATATTATCTTTTAATTCTAGCATTAATCCTGGCTCTGCAAATCCTGAAGCGTGAGAGTCAGGTTCAGCTAGCCGTGTTCTCTGAAGAAGGCGTCGAGATGTTGACCATCGAGCGCAACTTTAGCAGCATCGAAGAGGCTGAGTTCTTATGCAGGGTAAGTTTGAACTCATAAATCACCTATGTCTTTGTGCCGATATAATACTCGAGAAACTATGGCTCCTACTACTCGATCACATTAATTTGACGCTTGGCGTTGATGACGTCATTTTGGCAAAACGTAAAAATAATGTCCAAAAACAATATAACAACAACAGAAAACTAGCCAAATTCTTATCGACGCGCGTATCGGTAACTTAATCGTTGTGTCAGTATCGTATCAGCTAAGGGAAAGAGATGCGTCAAGTAAAGGTACAAGTTGGTAGCCGACTGCACGCAGCAGCAGCAGACGACATGTCGTCACGACACGTCGTTGCGTCATGTCGTTTCACTAAATGCCATATCTCCTGTTGATTCTGTTATCTATGGGCACTACTGATCTACGGTCGGACGACACTGTCATCTGCCGCTCGACGACGCGTCGCTAGCTTCATGTCGCTAACTACGGAGGGAATTTCATAGAAATACGTAGAAACCAGTAGTGTCGCTGCGACATGTCGTCTGCTGCTGCTGCGTGCAGTCGGCTACCAACTTGTACCTTTAATGTGACCACGTAGTAATGACACACATCAATCTGTTTTTCAAGACAGTGTTGTTTAATGTGATGGTAACTTGGAGGATGTATATACTTGTAGAATGTAGAACAGCATAATGTAGTGTCCATTATCAATATTAAACACTCATATGATTTGTGATAAGCCACTTTGTAAGAGTGACGTCAGTCATCACCTACCACCGTTAAACAGTAACATAACATCACGCCTGTAATCCCCGAAAGGTTAGGCAGACGTGAACCTAATAGTACACCCATATCTTACCAGTTATATTTAAGACCCATGTAATAGGGAGCGTGCCTAATGCAACCATTGTACTGTTATAGTCCACTTGAAATCGAATAGAACATTTCTACCTTCCCCCAAACTGACAGAAAAGTCCTGTTCATAAATTATCCCAACATAAACCATTTTTATTAATACTTGTAATTGGATATCCACCCTGCCATTTTGCCATGTTTTTGAGCGCCAAAAACGAACAAGAAAGCGGGTAGACCATTTTGTCTGCTCATAAACATCCACCCGCAATAACATCAGTTTATCCGTAATCTAGTGCTTGCAACTGCGCCAAAATATCGAAAACTCGAAAGAAATATAAAGCATGGTAAATGTCCGATTACAAGTGTTATTATATTAATAATGATAGTGACCAGTTGACCACTGACCATGCCAGTTTAAAAACTTATAAGTTATACCATTTTTCCTTACAGAAAGCGAACTTAGGCCGCGTACAGCAAGACGCGCCAATAGACTGGGCCATCAAGAACAAGAAGAAGTTTGATGTATTCATCAACATGGTGGACCGTGCTACTCGCTATATGGAACTGGATATCACCAGCCGCGGGGGGCGCGGGCCTGGGGCTCGCTACGGGCCTCCACCGCTGCCCACCAAGGAGATCCCAGACCACTGTCCCGTGCGAGCGCTCGAGCGGTACCGGAAAGCTGTTGGCGTTCTTGACGCTAAGTACGTATAAAGTTAAAGTCCTTACTGCAACGCCTGTCTGGAGCGAATTACTTGACTATTTTAATTAACAGTCAGCTTGATGGTCGATATAAATCAATAATCAGAATGGGGGCATTGCAATATTGTCAATCTCGTATATTTGTTTTGCCGAATCTCTCAAAAACAACAGCTTTCATCCCAAGAACTATGTTCATATTCTAATCGTCTGGTTGTCCTTACAGGTTGATAGTGATGAACCTGGCGTCCCATAAAGTGTCGACGACGGACGGCACGCACGAGGGCGTGCTCGACATCGTTGGCATCGATGAACACGTGCCCAAGCTCATAGACGCGTTCGTGCTCGGCCAGTTCAAGTGAAACCCTCACGACCCCTCTCTACAACAGCTTCGCGAAAAGTCTGTCAATTTTATAACGACCACACGGTCATAATCTCGATCGAAAACGACCTTTTACCTCAGTATTTACAATAAATTCGTCTCTAATGAAATTATTACCACCTTGTGTTCCGAAGCTGATACGAAGTGTTGATATGGAACTGAAAAATCTGAATGTAATTCTGATTGTCTAGAGATCTTTAAACTATATTTGCATGTTTTTGTTTAGTGTTAGTTTTGTTTGTAATCGCTTACAAGGTAGTTACGGGACAGTTTCATAAAAAAGAGCTGTTTCTTTTAACCCTGATTTTGGATCTCTGCTTATGAATTATAAATGTAGGATCACATGGTTTATATTTTAAGCTAAAATGAGTGAGCTTTAGACTCATTAAATCGATTATACTCGTTTTTGGGACATTTTCCAGGTGAAACATCCTATTAATCAGGGAACAGTAAAATTGGTTGGTACTGGTTCCAACATTATTGCTTTTACGATTTAGTTGTTAAGTTTATATTATGATGACACATAATTATGTTGCTTCTTATATGTAGAAGAGTTAAATAATATTTTATTATTGTTTGCTAAATGTGACTTAGCTTTATGCCCTCTTGTGAGGAAGTTTTCTGTGCTTACTGGATATATTTACTAGACCAGGTCGTTAGTTTGCATACTTAATAAAATATTTTTGAGAAATCGTCATTCAACTGTTTTGGTAGCAGATCAAATTCTTTACTGCGTTTTTTGTTATGACGTGTGTTACGTAGATATAGTTAAGCTTAATAAATAATTTGTAGCCTAAACATTCGTAACAGGGTCTTTTTGGTTAATCAAAAATTGGCACCTGGCGCTCACTATTTAGTAAGTGTTCAACAATACATTAACTTGTAACGGGGGTCGAATGTTGACAAGAGGGGGAAATTTCTTTTATTTAAAACCTATAAAAGAGTGTTTTTTCACACGTCTGTCGTAATTGCACCTCCGGTATGTTTGAACGCCAGTACTTTTGTAGTAGTTGTTGAGTTTCAAATTTTATTTATTACTGTTTGACCACAGACAATGGTCGTTAGTGAGGTTGTGCGTTATAAGTGTCTTTGTATTTGCCAAAGTAATTATGCATTTGTAATTTTATTCACAGAGTACTGGCTTGCAAACGTAAATTAGCAATTAGAAACTACTTATGATAGCATATCTTGTAATATAGAAATGATGAAAACAGGTACATGCTCATGAATTGTAAGCATTATAGTGAAATATATTTGTTACTAAGTGAGCAGTAATTGTGACTATACATATAATGAAGAAGTCACATTGCACTATAGGATAGAGAGAGATAAGATATAAACACATAGATGGGCATGCATCAGCTTTCATGTTGCATAGATAATAAGTGAAACCGTTTCAGGACATTGGTTACTTTGGTACTGATAGCTGAGCGGACTTTTCAAAATCTGTGATCACATGGTACTCTCTCGGGATTAAGTAATTTTTATACCTATGAAAATTAATAAATTCAAAACTTAGGTGAAGGAACTCGAAATTGCTAGATATGCTTTTTATTTTATGTATATCACTGTTTTGTTGAGTAATTAAGTTAAAACTGTCTAGTATTATGGTGGTCGACACAAGAAAACTTTATGCTGTTTATATCAGGCTGAAATATTATATAGAAGACTTCATGAAGTGATTATTGTGTACCACCTCAGGTACTTATTTATTGTTTTGTGATTCGACGCATCTGTTTCCAGTGTTTGGTTCGTATCTCAAAAATAGCATTCTGTGATTATAAGCCTTGGCAACTCTGCACTTTGGTGATATTATTGTTAATCGGATTGTTTTTCTTTTAAATCCAAAATAATATTGTAAAATTTAAAGGAAACAGCCGGTTTTAGTTTAATTTTAATTAATAGCTTAATTTTATAATGACAATACAAACCAGAACTCTGTTGTTAACTGAAAACAAGTACACTAGTACTTTTGTGTCGTATTTTTTTAATAACGTACATTTATTAAGAGCTTGCTAGTGCATTTTTACACGAAAACAATAAAGCTCCGTCCCAACTGCAAATTGTCTGTTGTATTCGAATACCTAATGTGCTTTTAGCATTAAGTTAAAGTAGTACATTTATAATCATGTTATGTTAACCCATACACAGCAGCATATCAAAAAAGCACCTTAAACCTAATGAATAACAAAGTGTATAACATTCGAAAAATGTACTTGCATGTTTGTATTCACGTTAATAAATTCTTAATTATATTTTTGTTTTTTTATTCAAAAATTATGTGGATGTTCCACATAATTTTTGCAACTAACTGACCAGACTCAAGCCCAGGTTCTACCAAAATAAAGATGACAGGAGAAGAGGAAGCCACTAGGCGCGGCACCATTCTCTTGACCTGCAGCGACCTCGTTTTGCTGTCTCCGAGCTCATTTTCGAGTCCAGCAGACATGGGTCTGCCCACCCCACTTAGTCTCGCAGTTTTATGAGCTACGTCGGCAGATTGCATTCAGCAGTGTGTGGCTGTGGTGTTTCTTATTCGGTTAGTTACATTCAGTATGCTGCTGCAGGCCATCGGTCGTCGGTAAACCGTAGGGCCCACAGAACAGGGGCCGGACTCCACCAAAGCAAGTTTTATTATCTTATATCGTCCAATAGAATTTCGTTACACAGCTAGCTAAGCGCTGAGTGGACAGGGTTGAGCAGAGAGGAGAAAAGAAAAGATGTCTCGTAATTGTTTAGGCTAGCTTCTTTACACTAGGCGGCCAAACGCACATCACGCAGGTTAAGAAAAGCGAGTGATGTGCTGTGAGCGGTGCGTATCTCTCCTCTCTGCTTTATCGTCGGTTAATATAGGGAGTATTAACCGACGCTCTTGGAACTACTGCGAAAACCTGGCGATAAGAGCGAGCGAAGCGAGCTCGAAAACTTGAACATTCCATATGGGTTAGATGTTATAAGCAACTAGTGACCCGCCCCGGCTTCGCACGGGTACAAAAAAGGTATTAAAACCTTCCTCTTGAATCACTCTATCTATTAAAAAAAACCGCATCAAAATCCGTTGCGTAGTTTTAAAGATTTAAGCATACAGACAAACAAACAAATAAACAAACAAACAAACAGACGCGACTTTGTTTTATACTATGTAAGGATAATTAAGCATAGCTTTATTGCTACTCATAAACAGATAACACAAAATTTTATAATGTGCTGATTGAATATCATGTTCACATCTAAAGTCAGTCGTAACTGTAGCAGTAAGATTATTTATTTCGTTGACACACTCCAGAGGGACACCGGACACCTGACACGCGAACGGGTGAAGGAAATGGTTTTTCACTTAGAAGTGTTGAATTCTAAGTGGTTGGCTTCACTCTACTTTCGCTTCACTCCATATCGATGTCCCTCCAGTCCCTCTGTAACGCACCACAGTCCTGCTCACTATTAATACCCAAAAATAACTTCACACATCTGCACACATGAGACAGCATGCGGTCTTGACTACCTTCGGCAGGTCATTTGCCATAACTATAAAATGCGTAGGCCTCAGGGTGCTTCCCTGACTTACTCCGAAAGTAGTTGCGTACGAGTATAGGTCGGATTGATCGGCCGAACTGCTGAAGGCGGGTGGCAAACCGGTCCTTAAGGCCCTTCAGAAGTTGTTTGATTCCGTCATACTCGAGGGGAAAACGCCGCAGGCTTGGTGCATGCTGCAGGGGTGTGGTGGTGCTCTTCTTCAAAAAGGGTGACAATGCCCGGTTGAAGAACTATAGGCCCATCTCACTTCTAAGCCATGTCTACAAGTTGTTTTCAAGAGTCATCACGAATCGTCTCGCACGCAGGTTCGACGATTTCCAGCCTCCCGAACAAGCCGGATTCCGAAAAGGCTTCAGTACCGTAGACCACATACATACGCTGCGGCAAGTTATACAGAAGACCGAAGAGTATATAACCTGCCTCTCTGTTTAGCGTTTGTGGACTACGAGAAAGCCTTCGATTCGATCGAGACTTGGGCTGTACTGCAGTCTCTCCAACGGTGCCAAATTGACTACCGGTACATCGAGGTGTTGAAGTGTTTGTACAAAAACGCCACCATGTCAGTCCGACTTCAGGACCAGACCACGGAACCTATCCTTCTGCAGCGCGGTGTGAGACAGGGAGACGTCATATCTCCGAAACTGTTCACCGCTGCATTGGAGGATGTCTTCAAGGTTCTGGATTGGAAAGGACTTGGCATCAATGTCAACGGCGAGTACATCACTCACCTTCGGTTTGCCGACGATATAGTGGTCATGGCTGAGACCATGGAAGACCTCAGTAAAATGCTCGATGACCTCAGTGGAGCTTCTGAAAGAGTGGGTCTTAAAATGAACATGGACAAAACCAAGGTTATGTCGAATGTTCATGTAACACCCACTCCTATCAAGATCGGAGACTCTACGCTCGAAGTTGTGGACGATTATGTCTACCTGGGACAAACGGTCCAGTTGGGTAGATCTAACTTCGAGAAAGAGGTCAATCGTCGAATCCGACTCGGCTGGGCAGCGTTCGGGAAGCTGCGCGGTATCTTCTCGTCCAACTTACCCCAGTGTCTCAAGACGAAAGTCTATGACCAGTGTGTGTTGCCAGTGATTACATACGGGACCGAAACGTGGTCGCTCACAATGGGCCTTATCAGAAAGCTCAAAGTCACCCAAAGGGCAATGGAGAGGGCTATGCTCGGAGTTTCCTTGCGTGATCGAATCAGAAATGAGGACATCCGCATGAGAACCAAGGTTACCGACGTAGCCCGAAGAATCGCCAGACTTAAGTGGCAATGGGCAGGGCACATTGCTCGCAGAACGGATGGCCGATGGGGCCGAAAAGTTCTCGAATGGCGACCGCGAACCGGAAGACGTTGCGTTGGAAGGCCTCCCACTAGGTGGACCGATGACCTGGTCAAGGTTGCAGGAACCCGCTGGATGAGAGACGCACGGGACCGGTCAATGTGGCGACGCCTGGGGGAGGCCTATGTTCAGCAGTGGACGTCTTTTGGCTGAAATGATGATGATGATGATAGGTCGGATTTGTGTCTAAAAATTAGGACATACTGAAGACGGTCAGAGAGACAACTCGAGAAGAGTTGAAGCAACCTTGGGGTAAATTCGACCGTACCGATTAAGTATCGACTCAAACACCTTGCCGAAGGCGTATAGAAAGGCTATAGGCCTTTTGACCTGGAACCGTACCCTTGGGTACAGGGGTAACACGTGAGGTTTTCCACTCTGCTTATTCATCAGGTCTTGCAGGTGAATGGGCTTTTAGGCGGCGAATTGCTACTGATATGTCGGCTGAGCCAATCACAATATAGCGATACGTGAGGAACAGAGCGCGTCTGCTACCTCCAGCTCAGGATTTGTTGCAGCTGGGACCTTTATAGCCTTGCTGGGTCATATTATGATTCATATTATGATTCATATTATGATTCATATTATGATTCAAATTATGATTCATAATTATGTTTCATATTATGATTCATATTATGATTCATATTATGATTCATATTATGATTCAAATTATGATTCATATTATGATCCACATTATGATTCAAATAATGATCCGTACCTATTATGATTCATATTATGATCTATAAAGGGTGTAAATTAACCCTTCACACAGCCGTCAACCAAGCATTCTGTACATCCCAAAAAAAAGTAAATGATCCTTATTCGGATTCATATTAAGATTCTTATTATGATTCATATTATGATCCATATTATGATCCATAGTAAGACACTTAGATATTATGATCCATTTTATGATTCATATTATGATTCATTTAAGGAGACTAACACACGATGGAATAAGAACCAGTCAAAATCATAACCCTCCTTTGGCTGCCGTAGTCGGGTAAAAAGTTGGTCAGCTCCATGCCAAACACTGGTGTTTCGTTTGGTGTGTGTATTATAATCTGTAGATTTCCATTGATAGATCCATGTATTGTCGCAACGAAAAGTCTTGTGCAGTTTCAAGTTCAGCAGAGAGACGATTTATAGGGCGAATTCCTTGTAAGAGGGACTTTTACAAAAGTTCACTGAAGGAGGTTTGTGTTGTTTAACAAAAAATAAAGCCTTAAAAAAGAGTTAGCAGTATTCGTAAACGCAAACCGATTGTCAAAAATGACAGCTATTCCTTGGTAGAGATTCTAGAGATGTGCTTTCAATCAAAAGAATTTAGCGAATCGATGTATCACTTTCAGGTATATATTTTTTGTGAAAATAAGGTCCCATCTGAAATTATTTAGTCATCTTACCTATTTCATAATTAATCTGAATAATATTGAAACATATTGAAGACACAAACGTAAAAAAGATCACTCCAAAACGAACCTAATAATATTATTAAAACGATTATCGATTCTAATCTCAACAGTGTGGCTCGTAAGTCACACCACTAACCTAATCTCAAAAATCGTTGGCTGTATTTAGTCAGGAAAATAAACGACCCCTTTTTTCGTGAATTACTACACAAAATGAGTGACGTGGATAAGTGGATAGAGATCGCGAAGAGGTGTAAATATTTACCTGAAGATGACTTGCGGGAGCTGTGCAATATTGTATGTGACTTGTTGTTGGAGGAGCCCAATGTACAACCGGTGCAGACACCTGTGACTGTCTGCGGTGATATACATGGCCAGGTAAAGTTCAATAATTCTATGGAAGCAGTTATTTATTAGTGGCGCAACTTACCTACCTTTAAGCTGTTCTTCAACATCCACTTACTGAAGTAAAGTTTCTGATAAACCTATAACCAATAGAAGAAAGAAGTCATGTCCCTGACATTATCAACTTTACTGCGGATGTAGATAGAACACAGATCAGTCACCTAACGTGAGATCACGCCTCAATGACACGAGTAGGGAGATCTTTGTGTGCTTCTTATCTTATCTCATTTTCTTGTTTACATGCTAATGATTTCCAATTTTCTCTCTTGCCCTTCTCTACTTTTGACATAAACTTTACAGGAGACCTTGTTTTAGGTATTATTTGAAAGCTACAGGACACTCATAACAAGTTTACAAAAGAAATAGTTGAACCTATCCTGACAAGTTATTTTTAGAAGAACAAAGGGAAACAAAGAAGTTGTTTATTTTATGTTTTGTTGTAATTGCTATAATATGAAACCAACAGCGGCCCACAGTACACAACTCTAATTACAAAAAATGCTATAATACTGATTTTCAGCTACATCCCATTAGACTGAAAACAGACCCAAACATTGTTTTCAAAAAAGGCATCTGCAATTAAAAATATGATAGCTTATTGTCTTGTTTCAGTTCTATGACCTAGAGGAGTTATTCCACATAGGGGGCCAGGTGCCCCATACAAAATATATTTTCATGGGGGATTATGTTGACCGGGGCTACTACAGCTTAGAAACACTCACACTTCTTATGGCACTAAAAGCGAGGTATCCTGACAGGTATGTTCATAGTCTGGTATTTGTATTATTTTTGAACTAATACTGTAAACCCTAGTAGTATGTTCTGTTTAATTGAAACAACTTAATATGTAATCATGTGTGTTTCACAAATTCCTCATGTGGGAGGTGAGGTACCCAAAAACAAAAATTAATCCCTCTATATACTTAGAATTGGGGTTACCCAGCATTCAAATGAAACTTGTTATCCTTTGCTATGAATTATTTACTTATTTTATACTAAACTTTCCTCATGATGGTTTCCCGAGTAAGTGATAATAATTATACAATAAAAAATGTCTGAACAGTATTTCCGGACAGCATGTAATGCTCAGGCAGGGCCCTTGGGCTGCATAACTCTGACATCGGGTTTAGAGGCACTAACCATACAATGACGAAAAAAGGCTAAATATTGCAAATACTTACTTCTGTTCAATCAAGAAATACTTCTATAGCATTTTGTGTATTTTTCAGAATTATCCTACTTAGAGGGAATCATGAGACATGTCAAATAACAAAGGTGTATGGCTTCTATGATGAATGCCTCAACAAATATGGGAATGCCAATGCATGGAAAGATTGCTGTCGGGTGTTTGATTTGCTCACAGTTGCAGCGGTGAGTATTTTTAAATAATGTTTTTTTTGTATGAGGTAAATTAATAGGAAGGGGTGTTGATCTAATTTTAACAATTTAGGCTAAAAAAGCTACTCAAAATTTAGTGATTCTAGTTAATGTAGCAAGATATATGGATCCAGTTTAGCAGTTATGTCAAAGTAATCTCTCGACTATCATACAAAAAAAAAAAAAAAAAAAAAAAACAACAAACAAAACAACAAATCCTATAGTACTTGTTTGCATTTAATGCCATATGGGAAAAATATTCAAATCCCTTTATTTATCTTTTTATTTATTTCAGCTAATAGATGAGACAGTCCTGTGTGTCCATGGTGGTCTGTCCCCAGAGATCTCCATGTTAGATCAAATTCGATGTATTGATAGAAATCAACAAATACCACACAAAGGAGCGTTCTGTGATCTCTTGTGGTCTGATCCAGCTGATGTAAAGATGTGGTAAGAAGTTATATTTTAGTTTACTACTGGTTCTTGCTGTTTTACACCATTTTACTGTCTGGAATAATGCAAATATTCCTCAAAATCAGTCTAAAATTCCAAATCTGGGGCTGTTTTATAGCTGTTCATCTAGTTAGTTATTAACACGTCTTGTTTTTTTCTTTACAGGTCTGTGAGCCCGCGAGGCGCAGGATGGCTGTTCGGCGGTTATGTCACAGAACTGTTTATGAATTACAACAATCTGAATTTAATCTGCCGAGCGCATCAGCTAGTAAATGATGGTCAGTATTCACATCCACCCAAATCTAGATACATACAGCAGAACTTTATTTCTCCAATTACTAAAATTATCTCTTTGTTCCCAGGTTACAAATACATGTTTGACAAACGTCTGGTGACGGTGTGGTCGGCGCCTAACTACTGTTATCGTTGCGGCAACGTCGCGTCCATATTAGAGTTTAACACAGTTAATGATAGAACCGCCAAACTATTCCAAGCGGTACCCGACAGTGAAAGAGAAGTTCCCCCACAACATACTACGCCTTATTTCCTGTGAAATGTAATTTAAGCATAAGTGAAAAGTATTCCCCCAAGTGTAATAAAATAATGTTTTATATAATAAATTGTTGCATACAATGTAATTTTCGAATTATTGCACTTTTTCCACCTATTCTCTATGTTCCTTCGTGTGGAGTGGGTAGTTATAGTTATCAGACAGATAAAATCAGAGTGTCCACTCCTATTGTTCGATAAAATTCCCTGACCTAAGAATAAGTTGTCGACTTTCGTAAAGACGAACAAATTCCTCAAAGCAAGCGAAGAGGACTAGAACTAGAGGTTGAGTTCATTTTACACCATCACTGGGAAATATGGGACGATCGAAAAAGAGACGGACAGAATCACAAACGGGAAAAATTGAGCCATTACACTGTTTACAGTGTAAAAGCTCAATGTTTCCCTGACTTTCCAGAATGTGGACACTGAAAATTCACAGAGCATGTTGAGTTGTACGACGAATTACTTACCAAGTTGATGATGTGGCCCGATTCCAACAATTTCGACATCCTCAGTCGTCGTGGAGTGATGCAAAATGTACAGCTAGGCAGTACAGTAGGCACAACAGCATGTTGGGTCCACTTGGTGCGGTACAGCACAGGTTACAAGAAGCACGCTTCGTAGTGAAACCTCCTCATCAACTTGGCCCGGTCAGGGCAGGTAATCCTTATAACAAACTATTAGAATCCTTGGAAGGAATAACTATTTCAATGTTGGGTAGGAAATAAAACAAATATTTGACCATTTGTTAGAAATCAGTTTTATTGACATGTACAATATGGATTAATTAACTTTACTTTTTATTAATACCTCTCTTATTTTTATATTTAATCCCTGTTGTAATCAAAGGTATAGTCGAAGTAGGATTGATCGAAACTCTGCACACGTACGTAACCATCTTCTCCGCCAGAGGCGTAGCTCTTACCATCAGGGTGGAATGCTAAACTGTTGATGGGACCGAAATGTCCCTTGATGCGGCCGAATTCTTCTTCAAATACTAAATGGAAGAATCGGGCGTCGAACTTGCCCTGGCGGGTAGAGGTGGTGGTTACTTCCATAGCGTCCTGACCTCCTCCAAGTACGACGTGGTCTAGGATGGGGCTGAGAGCGGCGGAGTTGACTGGTCGCTCGGTCTTGTACTCCTTGAGGAGTTCTAAGGAGCTGGTGTCGAACAGCTTAGCGGTCTGGTCCTTGGAGGCTGTGATGAACATGGTGCCGTCGCGCGACAGTTGCATGTCGTGGATCTGGTGTGTGTGCTCCTTTATTGACTGGATTTTCTTGCCGGTCTAAAAAATAAAATAGTAAATATTAATTTTAAAAACATTATTAATTCGATTTTAATTTGAAGACACATTCACACACAGTCAAGGGTTGTAAGCCTTTTGACACATAATTATGTCAAAAGGCTTTCAACCCTTTGACTGGATGCTAGTAGTACATTACAAAAAGTATTATGCATCAATCAAGGTTAATTTTGTAAAGAAATTATGTCAGTCCCCTTTGTTGTCAGACTGCTAGGCACTTCATTGTGATGTTGTCTCAGTTTATATGTCTATTTATTTATTAATTATTTATGTAAACATCTGCTTACCCTGAGATCCCACTGGATCAGGTCACCACCCTCGTGTCCAGTGATGAGGGTCTCATCCAGGATACCCCATACCATGGAGGTAACCTTGGTGTCTGTGATTTCCCACTTTAGAATTGGAGACTGGCCTGACATTGAGTCATCAACAGTTCTTGTGTCAATTACAAATACCTGGAAGTGAGATTTGAAATTAACAATATTAAGCATAGGATAGTGAGTAGTAGACAAAGATTGATTTTATTGCAACTATACTATAGCTACTACTCGTAGCTTGAGTATCTTGCCAAAACTGGATGGATGTATGCTGATAATCATGGCCATAGCCCCAGAGATCTGTGCCCAAAAGTTGCCAAGGGATGTTATTACAAAGGCTCTATTGTCTGTCTGAGTGTAAAATATTCTAAAGTGGTGGGAGAGTGAGTCTGAATATGCAAAAAGTAAAGAATAGATTGCTGAGTGAGTCATCTGAGATTTAATGTATTTAGAAATTGACAAATAGATACAACAAACTAGTTTCAGCTGCAATGCAGCATAAGGCCCAGCAGCAAGCAGAGCGGAGAGCTGTGCCAAATTCAGCCAATCACAGGAAGGGCGAAAGAGCAGATGTAAATTTTAACTAATGTGATTGGCCGATTTCCACACCTCTCGTCTCCGCTTTGGTGGATACCAGGCCTAACACTTCCACCAAGCTATTATGTTTCCACATCTGAAACTCAAGCCTCCTGTCTGTGACTCAAATACTGTGCTGGTAGATGTTAGAATGTCTTCTAAGTTTTGGTTTTAGGACATGTTCATTTTCTACGTATGCTTGTTCCATCACAGGACCTCATCCAGTACTTTTTATCAGGCATGGTTGAGGTCAAGAGTAGGTCCAAGTTGCAATAAAAAATACTCCTTACCTCACAAGGGTGTCCCATAGCCTTATCAGTGGTGTAGGCAGCCTGGTAGGCACTGTAGCTGAAGTTACATGTCCTCACTGAAGAGTTTGACTTAATTGTAGCTATGTTCTTGCCAGTCTCCAAATCCCACAGTCTGGAAAATATTGACCATTATTATTATTTTATTGGCTGGACTTGAAAACTTTAGAGCATCATGATTTCTAGTTATGTCATCTGCACCTGATCTGAAATATGAGATACCAGATGCAGTTGAATACAAAAAAATATTCCAGAATAAGTTCTCTAAATTGAACACAAATTATAAAATAGTACTGTATCATTACCTAGGTATTATTATGTAGTTTTTTCACACTCCTGTAAAGTATACAGTATACTTTTGCGATAAATAAATATACTAACATTGAAGAAAAGATTCAACATCCATATAAAATTATAACTTTTCATTTATTTACTTCATTGTTCATGAGAATTAGCAATAACATTTTCCTACTACTGAATCTTGGCTTACAATAAGGAAATTCATCAAACAAATTAATGCAACATCATTGGTACTGTTGTATCATTCTTGTTGTAGCTGATATAACCAAACTTATTTCTAAAAAGTATGATAAAAATGTATACAAACCTGCATGAACTGTCACCTCCACCGGTAATGAGGTTTATGGTCTGCCAGTCTACATCCAGGCACCAGACTACACCACCGTGTCCATTGAAAGTACCGAGGCGTTCACCGTTCAAAGACCACCATACGTTCGGCTTTGAATCTTTAGCGGCGGAGAACAGCAAGTCACCTTCACGGTTATACTTGATCTGTGTGATGGCACGCTCGTGCCCTTGGAGCATAAGGGGTTTCTGAAACGGAATTATTCATGACACCATGCTAAGTTGATTCTATTCGTTGAGTTATTCTTGTTAGTCACCTAGTTGCAAGAGTTCTATAACGTGCATCATAACAAGTTGTAATGACAAAACATGGTTCATAAAAGGTCTACATACCATTTTGCGTGTTTATTTTTCAGTACAATTTTAGTAAATTTTGGTAAAAGCACAATTATTTTTGCCTGACATGTGGCAAGCGGCAGACAATTTTGACAGAAGGACATGGAGCATTCATAGAGGTAAGAATTATGATCAAAGCACAGACAAAATTAACTATTTCTTTTCTGAAATTTTTAACTTTTATTATTATAAGTTATAAATAGTTACAAAATATAGAGCTAACTTTTTATGAATGAATCTTTAACGGATAATTAAAACACAGTATAAAAGCTTCACACTCGCTTGTAATGCCATCTGTAGTTAAAATAAGTAACTAACTGGAGAAGTAGTTTCACTACTCGACGCTAGATGGCGGTAGTTGAACTTTAATTTAAAGACAGAAAACTTGGCATTATTATTCTAGCTGACTGTTCTTTTGTTATTTAAAGCTTTTGATGTTCAATACCCGATAGGTTTTGTTGTCGCAGTCAGCTGAATTATATCATAATCAGACTATAATATTGAGCTCCTTGAGTTATAAGTCGAGCTCCACGATAACTGACAAATGCTTGCACTGACTGGACGGGTCCACTCAAATCTGTCTGGTGCTTTCTTCAAAAGACCATCTCAAACACTAATCTGCATAGTCTTCTTGTGTGTATTATACCAAGATTATGTTTGTACCTTGAACATATTGTAAACCCAAACGATTTTAAAACAGTGTCCATGAAGTTTCTTGCCATTCTTCTCATGAGACCAACGCTTTGGAATTGGCAACTACAGTACAGTCACGAGTTATTATGCCTTGTGACTGGGACTGTAGCTTAGTTTATTTAGCTTCAGTAGTTCAGTAGTTTACTCTTACTGCCGCACTCGGAGAGCTTCAGTGGTTGCTTGGGCCGTCGCTTGGTAAGGGTTTTTGACAGTTTTGTCATACAAAACTATGTCAGGCCTTTGCTGGGTGGCGGCTTGAGCAATCGTTGGAATCTCTGAGTGCCGCAGTTAGTTTAATTCGACTATTCAAAAGTGCCTGTTACTGGCCTACTTGAAATAAATATTTTTGACTTGACGTTATGATATAATTCAGCTCCAAAATTCAGTGGCCCAATAATCTGGCAACTAGTCATACCAAGGAATACCCAGTACTAACGGCTATGGAGGTCAGATATGCAGTCGCTCCATGTAAAATACAGGTATTCTTCTGCATCCAGTTAGACTGAAAGCTGACCCCAGCATATCTGGGAAATAGCTAGGCAGATGGTGATGATGATACAATAATAATTAACTCTATAAGTTTTTCTCAGCTACGCTCTACTAAGACTACACTATTCTAATCAACAGATCATTTGTAATATTAAATTAATTAACGGTTGTATATATAATAAAAAATATACCTAGTAAGTAAACTATTTTATTTCGCGTTACATAAGAATTTCGTAGACCCTGGCGTAGCAGTGACGTAGTAGTTCGTAGGCGTCGTAGCAAAGTGCTACGTAGACTCGCTCACAAAAAAAGCATGCGCGAGTATATTTTTTTTAAACAGCTATTGTGCATGTGAGATTTTTGTCCATATTAGTAAACGAAATAGTGGTAAATATAGGAGACTAGCTTTTGCCAGCGGCTTCGCCCGCGTGAAAATTACGATTTCCATACAAACTTTCATCCCCTATTTAACTACCTTAGGGGTTGAATTTCGAAAAATCCTTCCTTATTCCTTGTCTTAAAAAGGGAACTTCTGTGCAAAATTTCAGCTTTCTAGGTCCAAGGGTTTGGGCTGGGCGTTGATGAGTCAGTCAGTCAGTCAGGACTTCTCTTTTTATTTACATAGATATAGCGTGTGTAGTGGACTTATTTCTTTGTTAAAGGCATTCATTATAACTTGGTTTTAACCGCTTTATATTAATCATACCCATGAATTGCGTTAAACTGGCTTGTTCAAGATAGAATTACACTTCTTACAAGATAAATGAGCCTCTCAAAGCTACAATATAAGGTTGGTAGGCTGTAAGTTATCGTGGTAACCTGTTTTCTTCAATTAATGGTTACGATTTGTTTGTGTTGGCTGATAAGCTAAAGATAAGCGGTTGCACGTTCTAGAGAGTCGATGGTCTACACTTGGGTGCTGTAGGCCGGAGACCTAGATTCCTTTTTGCCTGATTCATTTGTTATATTTCTAGATCAAAATAACGTTACTAGTTGCTATTAGCTAAAACATACTCAAAAGGTTTACAGTAGTTGGATTTTCGTGATAGTTTTTTTATTGAGTTCCTAGACAACCACTGCCTCGTTGGTTTAGTCGTCGCAAGCGCGACTGCTGTGCATGAGGTCTATAGGTTCGAATCCCAGGTCGGACAAAGTGGTATTCGGTTTTTCCATCAGGATTGTCTCAGTAGCAGCCACGGTGTTGTAATTGTTATGTGACAAATAATTAATTTACTGATTGATTTACAGTTTTTTTTATTTTTTTATTATTTATTTGTAGTAAGCAAGGAGCTTGTGGCGTAATAATAACTGCCACTCGGATCGATCTTTAGATTAAGCTGCGCTTGCCTAGGTTGGTCTATGGATGGGTGACCGCCCATTGCATACCGAGTATCCTCCGTGTCTCGGAAAGCACGTTAAGCTGTTGGTCCCGGCTGCCATATATGTATAGATCTTTGGCAGTCGTTACAGTTAGTCAGCGATCTGAAAGTCTGATAACCAGTCTTACCAAAGGGTATCGTATTACTTAGTATTAACTGGGTTGTGGAGGTCAGATAGGCAGTCGCTCCATGTAAAATACTGGTATTCAGCTGCATCCGACTGCAAGCCGACCCCAACATAGTTGGGAAAAGGCTAGACAGATGATGATTTGTAGTAAGACAGAAACTTGTCCACACTGGTTTGGCAGAACCTTTCGATGGACTGAATATTTATCTGGAAGGCAGCAAAAATGTTCCTGCATCCGTAAATAAAGTTTAGTCTGACCAGATGGAGTTGTATACTAGTATTTTATAGGGAGCGAATACCTATCTTAACTCCACATTCCTGTTAGTACCTACTGCTTGGTAATACTGGTAAATGAAGTTGCTTTTTAAGAAAAAAAACCTCGTGTTGGTGAGATGAAGTTTTTAATATTACTAGCTATGGTAATGTAAGTATGTAAATTCAGCGTCCTTTGTTCAACTTGTTAGCATTGTAACATTACAGTTAATCTTTTGATGAATCGCCACGATATTGTCTTGTGGCAATTCGAGTTGTAGGATTTGGGATCAAATAATATCAATCAATATATTTCACATACAATTTATTTTCTTAAATTATTAACCATTGATTTCCAAGAGTACAACTAAAAAACAAATTAAAGTACAAACACGTTATGCATCGCTAACTAAACACAACTGTAGGTAACTTCTCTTGGCAAACCAGCACACATTTGCTTGACTGCGCCGGCGCGCGGCAGGCGCACCACTCAACGAGACGTACACGAGACAAACTCCTGAGCACTGTCTACTAACAGTCACTGTATATCTTAACTTGGTCGAATTATAACAACAGCCTTATTCCATCGAGAACAGTACAGCAATCAGCAACTAATGTGATTTGCTACGTATAAACATAGAACCCTAATGTATCGATAATACTTAATGTATGCTAGGTCTGAAGGCGATAAGTCTTGGTATTGAGCGAGCCCAACTAAATACGTGAAATACAGCACACTCAATCACATTGAACTCTTATAAATAAAATGAACGGCTATCCGAGGAGGTGTCTACTAAGTCTGGCAGTAAGCCACTCGCACTGGAACTACGTGGCAACTAATAAAATCTGTGACTTCGACCATATTCTATTATAACTTGTAAAAGTGGACACAAAATGTATCTAAACATTGAAATTAGTAAGACAAGCGAAACGTGTTTGCTCGTGTAAACTGTAACAGAATTGATTACTGTTATTATTTGATTAAAACATGAAGTATAACTCGTAGAATATATATCTATTATACTTAGAGTTCAAATATCCATCTGTGACATGTAATTACATACAACAAACACTCGTCAACGTTTCCAAATATATATTCTCTTACGGCGTTACACTCGATTTCATAACTATTTTATTTAATACAATGTCTAATGTACACAAATTTTAACCCTTCTTTTACCCGAAATACTTGAAACGCTATTTTTATACACAACAAACCTTACTCTATGAATGTGAAAATATTTCGTCACAATATGTTACATGTAATCTTACACGTTATTCATTATTCTCTTATGGACTGTAAAGAAATGTGAAATGCATTAAGTTTTTGTTACATTCTTATAAATATATTAACATTATTATGTTTATTACATAACTATATCAGTCAAAATATTTTCGAAGTTTATCTACGAACCGGCTTCGGAACTGCCTGTGTGTGTGATGATGATGATATTCTTGATTCGAAATATCCTACAGTGTACCGTTAGTAATGTTACAGTGCTAATTGACGATCGTAGTAAAGTAGTGTTGCTATTGCTACTAGTTCATGCAGCTCGGAGTGAGTACAGGGACTCTGAACAGCGCAGTATATTTATAAACACACGGTGGTATCGAACACACGGACTGTAGGAAGCCGGTTGTGACCGTCCGAGTCTCGGGTGTGAAGTCTATCACCGAGACAGGCGGTACTAACGTTATGCAAACTCATTTAAAATTAAAATAGCAAGCAAAGCAAATCATTTATAATGTTTCATATGAATCGGTCAGTCAATTTTGATGTTCTAAAGTTTAATACGAGTTCCATTAAATTAGACGAAGAGGCGAACAAGCCCTAATCCACAGTAATAGCAAATAATTTAGAAGTGCAACGAAAGCGAGCGGTCACCTTACGTCGAAGCATAATTTGTATTTACATATTACATGAATGTATAGCCTCAGCGGGCTGTCGTGTACTATTCTAATTAGGTACTCGCCAGTAATGCGCCAATTTCATTGTTTAATTACTAACAATACTATCCTTTGTACAACGCCAATAACATTCTTACAAATCTAATTCCCATTTGATACAATGCCGTTAGTTTCGCCTTAACATACGCTATGATACTAACAAAATAAGTGTCAATATTACTTACATACATTATCCTTTACATACATATTAGTAGAACGATGCACGATTCGCGATTATAGGTATATTTACGATTCCGTCATTCATTACACGTTTAAAAATCTATAAAGGCATCTTTACCTCAGACTTTAGATTTAACACCGTCGTTCTGATGGTGTTGTTAAGAACTAATTAATTATAATTAAGTTAGATACAAAATGAATAAATAAATATAGTTACCCAATCGTCGTGAAGGGTTCACGTAGTGAGACCGAATATTAGTGAAGACGCGCTCTCGCCGTGCGGTGCAAGTCGCCCGACCCGTGCCGCATGGGTTATCAGCCGCGCGAGCGACGCGAGCAACCGCGCGGCCGGGACGCGCACGTGCCGTCTACTCCGATATTATATCACTGTTTACTATCACAATTAACTAATAATTTCACCAACGTCATTAACTTAATTAACCGTACGTAAATTATAACAAAATTAATTGAAAACTATTTAGGCATTTGATGGCAGTATCGTAACTGGTTGTATTCAAACTAATTATAATGTACAAAACATATTTAATAACCGCTAATACTTAACTAATGGTAACACGATGAGGAACGGACGTGTATCGCTCATTCAGGTAACAGGATTATCTAATATTACAAGTTGTTTGTTAAGTCGACTGCTCAGCTACTTGACGCGATGTAGTGTGTGCAAGTACCTCGCGGCGTCAACTTGACATGTCCACAACCTAAGCGAATGAGACCTTCTATTCTTTTGATTTATTTCCTCGGGACTGACAGGTTGTGAAGTCTATTTATATAATCTGAGTGAGATAGGATCTGGCTACTATTTGCTCTGTATACGCCGACGTCGACCGTGAGAAAGCTAAGGCATAAAAAAATCTAATTAACTAGAACCTAAGTCCTTAGAACGAACTTTTTGGTTGTAATTACTTAATTTTAAATAAGGCTTACATTGCCCCCTATAGCTAGTGGTAACTGTTCACCGTTGATGGAACGTTTATTACAAATTTTAACATTAACGATTAATACAAAGTTTTATTTAACGATAACGGCGAATAAATTGTAAGAAAATGAAAGGCAGTGATTACTGACAGTAGTAGTTTGAAAGTCTTTTTTCGTAAGTTTATATAAATGTTTTTTTTTTTGTGATCATGTAATGATACATTTTATTATATTATTGTTAGATACGCCTATTTTATGTGTAGATGAAGATCGGTGTTAGTGATGTTACTGATTGCACTAAATGTACAGGAGTTCAGGGTAGTCAGTTGCGTGATCAGATGAGATGGAGCTCTACTGATGACTTTTTACATGAAGAGGAGTGCTAGAGGGCTAATGCTGTGATGATAAGTGATGGAATAAATTCATAGTTTCTGAAGTGTCTTTCAGTGTCTAGATGCGATGATGAATGATACGTAATACGTACGTGTACCTGTTTTGTAATAAAATTAGAACTTCACACAATTAGAAAATCACTTATTTTTTAATAGTTGCAAATCAATCAAATAGTTTATGTAATCGAGATTTAACGCAATATGTACAAAATATTTTATGTATGTACAAAATGTATCATGTTTCTACAAAATGTATCATGTTTCTACAATACTAGAGGAACGATGCGCGAAAGGATGTCAATGGTACGAAATGAAATGACACAAACGATTACTATAAATTTGAATATCCGAACAAAATCACGGTACATTGAGCACAATTACATTTGAACACATCAAAGGAAGCAAAGTATAAGATCAATAAGTCAGAAGCACCTACGCACATAAAGATAACGTCGTCAGCTTAGAAATGCATCGAGTAGCCGGCGCCGCGGGCGCCACACGCACGCGCCAGCCCTTACAGCTAGTTAGACCAGAATAAAGAAGTGAAACATTCAGAACGAAACATGCACAAGTATAGTGTTATGCGAAATATTGGCAATAAAAATGCATAAGTTGTGACTATAAGAACCGCGGAGCCACCGCGCCGCTATGTTAGTGTATAAACAGTACAGTTGTATACAAGCAGTCTTGGTAAACACTGAGAGTAGGTACTTAGTGCTACTTACATTATGTACGAACAAGTCATATAAAATTAAATTGAAATTCTCAATATTACACACCCAGTAATTAGTTTACTGGTTAATTCTAGACGATATAAAATGCAAACTAAAACAGCAGTATTTCATTTACAAGAAACAATTCTGTCTAAAACAACGTCTTAATTCTATTGTAAAGTTTAATCTATATTTACACAAATAATATATTATGCGATTCTCCGACTGACAAATTTAAATAGTAACACAATATATATTTATTCTATTTAACACTATGTAGTATACACTACCACGTATAAAACACGCATTCAAGTCCCTGGTACCTTACGTAATAGCTATTTTAATAATAAATCAGTCTGTCAATTGGGACGTTTTAATTCCTCTACTAAACAATAAACCAATACACTCATCGACTCAACAAAGGTATAAATGTACCGCACTCGTGTTGACTGTCACTGTTTGTCGCACTGGGCGGGCGCACTTATTGTCGGTGCTCGAGTTGGAACATTTGTACGAACTCTTGTGCAGGCGCGGTCGCGCGTGTGCGCGATTGCGCGCGTGGCACCGAGCGCGGATCGCGCGGCGGCGCGGTGCTGCGGCGTGAACACATGGTGGTGAGTGCGATCATAAGACGGGGGTGCGGCGGGACAGAGGGCGCGGGCGGGGAGTCAGCCGCTCGAGAACATCGAGAACTAGACGCCCTGCTGCGCCATGTACTATCTGATCTCCGCAGAGTTCAGCACGAACGGCACGTAGAACATTTTGCTCTCGAGCAACAGGTTCGCCGCCGCTTGGATCTGTAAGTGAAAACGACTACTTAGTATCGTGAAATCAAAAGCTTTCCTTCCACTTTCTATTGTGAATGTAACTTGTAAATTTTACTTTGTGGAATAGACGATAAATCTGCTATCTTATCCCTTAGTAACGAAGCCGGCTGTATAAATTGCGTATTTATGCAACGTTATTGACTGACAAAGATATAGCATGTTGAGTGATCTATAACAACTCTCTCCACCGAAAAAACGATTTATTCATCCGTGCTGAAAATTAAGAGAAAGCATAATATATGGCCGTGCTTGCTCCACTTGCGGGGGCACTTTAGAGAAAGCAAAATGAAATGTTGCAAATTACCTCAGGTATCCTGGCGAAGAGTTCCTGTAGCCTGCCAGGGTGATGAGGAGCAGCGTGCTCCAGGTAGCTGCGCAACACCTGCACGTACCGATCCTGAATACCCTCTAACTCAACTTCTGAAACAAACGAAAGCAGAGTTAAAAACGATCAAGCAAAATTAATATACAAAGGTGCAATCTAACGTCCAACTTGAAATTATTCAACGGTCGTAGTCGTAGTAGTCGCGAATGGCATTGGCTTGTATTGATTAATATATTTCCTTCAATCATGCAATGACGATCGTGTATAGTGTGCCTACTCGCTTGTAGATGGCGCTGAGCGGTGGCGGTGAACCAATGCCACGGCGCGCGCGGTGCGGCGGTGACGTCACGCGCTCAGTAGGTCACTCCGATAGCAGGGCAACGACCGCGGCTAGCCGTTGACCTCCGCTCGAGCTCGCTCGCGTCCTCACTGCTATTGCCGTCTCGCTCCCTCGCGCGCATTTTTCCAAGATATTGTACGCGCGACTGTTTCGTGTGTGCTGTTATTACGACTACATTTAATTGATGTTTGTTTATTTTTGCTGAACAATATAGAATAAATTGTAGAATAATAATATTATTACTGATGACAACTATTTTGATGAGATATGTTGTATTGTGGCTATTTAAAGTTCTGACTTGACGGAGTAGCAAATAAATTCAATGTTTTTTATCGTAATATCAGTGTTCATTTGAGCAGCGCGCGCATGTAGTACTGGTTACGTAAATGAATGCGCGCGAGACGTAGCGGTACTCGTTCATTCTATAATCTGCGCTTGCGCTTTTTTCAATGCGCGCAGTGCGCAGTGCGCGCAGTGCGCAGTGCGCTGCAAAAGAGAAAGTTCGCCTTCCGCGTCGCGCTTTCCGCTCCGAGAGTGAAATGCTGTCCCGTTTTAGCTGACGTAACTAACTCTACATTATTATACCTACGCAATGCGCTTTTGAATGCAATGCGACATTTTAATTTTATACGGGTTAACAACCTACTGCTGTTTGATATAATTACATAGTAATTAGAGTGTAACGTGTTTTTTTTCTGTATTTACATTCGGTGTTTTATGAAGAATATTTAACCATTTGCCATTTGTGTCCAATAAAATCGACAACGACGAATTAGCAACACATTCACAAAGACAAACATGGCGATACGTTCCTAAAATTCTAATGCATTACTCAACAGGGCACACACGCAACAAACATTTTGTTACAAGTATCTAACGAACACACACACACAGCGGAACAGTCGGCGCGGGCGCAGTTGCGCAAGCGCTTTCCATTTCACCGTAGTCCGCACTAGTACAGCTATGGTACCCGACTCACACTTACATACGTGTGTATAAAGTGAAAATAAAATTGCTGTGACAAAGACAAGCACCTACGTTTTATTTTATTGTACCTGCTATTTATGGGGACAGTTTACCTCCTTTCGAAAACCATAGTGTCAATTTCTATTTTCGGGAGAGTTGCAGACTTTCGGGAATGAAAATTAAGGCTCAGAGATCTTTTGTAATTTGATTGGTCTTCAATTTTACATTTGTGCGCTCAGAGTTGAAACCTAGTCACCATGCTCTCTCATTAAGCTTTTCTTCGAATCAAGGCAGTAATTGCTATAAAACAGTGTACAGGCGATTCAATCAGCACATAAGTAGGTTATCAACAATATCAATTTGAAGCCAATTCCGTTCGATAGTTCGCTTCATTGACTACTTACTGGTACACAAGTGGCGTATTCCTTGTGTACATTGCACTGTTTGCCAGATCTAAGATTTGATAACGACAGGCAGCCATGACTTTATTATATGTTAGATTTACGGATTCATACATGAGGAAAAGTCCTTCTGTTTACTCAATTTATATACAAAGTAAATTAGTCATTCTTGTGTGTGACCTACAGAACAGTATTTAACAGAATCTTGAGGAGAGTGGACTACTTTCGTAAATTTTGATGATGTCAGCGTCAATTGAAGCACAGCATTTAACGGCTTATAACAGACTCAAACAAATGAAAGTGTCATGTTCAAACGATATTGCCTTTATGAAGTCAAACGCTTAATTATTCCCCTTGTGATGACGCTATAATCTATTTTACTTCGAAAACCGTTGCAATTGGTAAACATAGTGATTATGATGTTGAAACTTCAAAGTTTAATTTACATAAGTATCGTGCAACATAATACGCGGTATTTCAGCGGCTAAACAGTCTCGGAGTACTTTCATAGTTTGATAAACAGCGCACCTACTTGACGTATAAATGCAAGCGTGGTGAAAATAATTTTCTAACATGGCGCTAGAGCGTGTTGCGAGTGTTGCGACCTAGTTGCTGGCGATAACACAGGATACTACAGTTTCCCTGCCACCGTCCACACTCCACAGTACTAGGACGAGCGAACCTACTGTGCTTAACCATGTAAAACCATTATCGTCGAAGGTTAGATGTGACTGTGACGCCGACGTCTCACGCTGCAGGTACATTCTATTGCGTCTCAAACTTAGTTATTGAAACTTGACTTACAGTATAACTAATGTAATTACGTTTTCAGTTTCTGTGTGTAGTTTTCACAAGGTATGGAGTTTTCTACAAGCCTACTTATGTAATGGCAAAATTTTCCAAAACAAATAAGGCAAATTATCAGGGAAGATATCTGAAGACTTTCGTATGTCAGCAGAGTTCATGGAGTGAAATGGTTATCAACGTTGAGAAGTGGTCCCTAATCGGTGTCGCGAGCGACTCTCGACGGCCACATCTGGGTTACTTGCGACATAAATCATAATAATATTAACGAACACTTTGCACTGCGTATCGCACTCACTATGCGCTGAGATTTTTATTGTCGTGTCGCATTTCGTATTGTGTCCATTAATCATGAGATAAAATCTACAGTAACATTTTAAAGCTTTCGTATCATATTAGAAAGTAATTTTTGAGGTCTCTTTACTTTTCTTTGAGATGACAAATTGCTTTGGTTATCGCGACTATGTATAGCGTTTATACTATTGAAAGTGAAACAGTTTATCTTTATAGAAAGTTACTGGATCAATTAATTAATCTATACATCTATTCTTTTAAGTCTCCGAGTAGGATACAAAACAAGGATCACGTCAGATCATAAAGCCAGTGTACCACTTCACGTGTCCGCGTGTAAAAGCTAAGTAAGAAATAAAGCGAGTAACATAATGAGTCAGGTCGACGTCACAGCGTAGGATGCCTAGCTTGCGTAACAGTAACTGACCTACATGCATCGTGGGCCGATGCACCCCTCGGCCACTCTGTAACTGGATTACAATGCGGAGCGTTGACTTATTCAAGTAATGAGCCGGCTCTCCCCGTTGTGTACACATGGCTTTATGTCAACTTTAAGTAATTGGAATGAGGAAGTCATAAAGCGCCGATTTTATTAATGTGATAAGTAGTGAGGAAACCGGCATGTCTTATAGAACCAAAAAATTCGAAAATATGTGACATCTGCCAATCCGCACTGGGCCCGCGTGGTGGATTATAGCCCATCCCTCTCCTAGAGAGGAGGCCTGAGTCCCTGCGACGGGAACAAAATAGGCTGATGATGATGATAAGTAGTGACAACTAGTCGCGGTACTTTCATACAAGCCTAAAAGCTTGGCTTGCCCTTAAATCTACTACTCTTTATGATGTTAGGGTTCCTGAACAGTGTGCTTGCCTAATAGGCTTCTCGTACTGTTGACCCCCTAGGCAGGCCACTGGTGTCAACATTCGATAGCTTTCTGGATACTACTAGATTTAACATACTAACCTTTTTCCAAAAGTTTATTGTCCGATAAATCTTAATTGGAATATCCCAAATACTGTAATCGCTGCTAATTGAATATTTAAAAAAATAAAGTGTATTCAGTTTCGTAAACAAGGAAACGCGCCATTCATCTATTTACATAGCCTAAATAAATCCGGCCCCAATGGCCGGCTACGCGGTGAAAGGTTATCCAGATGCCAATTAACACAATTAAAAAAGGAAAAGATTCTTATGAACTATGAAATTATGACGTCAATCTATTATTTACGGAATAATTTTATTTTTAAAAACGAGATAAGTTAGTAGGAAACGATTATAATTAGCCAGTGGTTTAAAACATCCAATTTTAATTAGTTTAGGTATATCCCAAGAAGTCAACTTTAGTCAAATATTGGAAATTTGGAATCTCCTAATCTGTCTCTAAGACGAAATTTCCACTTTCCTTAATCACATAACACAATTTTATGGTTTCCTTTATTTTCTTCAGCAAATATTGTAAACTTGAAAAATATTTATTCGAAGAAGCCGTATTAAAAACTTGTTTGTTTGTGTCTAAAATAAACTTTGAAGTTTCTATTGTGAACTTTTCTAAACAGAAATACCCGTAGCTGCGTTTTTTTTGTTTGGATGGCGGGAAATCATCAAATGACTCCTCCCGCTCCCTACAAAAAGGTGGTAAAATTGTTAAAAGTATCTTTTCGCCATCTCTTTCATTTCTTCCTTCCTGTGTAAAAAAATAAAAACATACTAAAATAAATTTAATTACCTTGGTTGAGGAGTATGTAGACCTTGAGGCAGACGTACTCCTCCATGCGGAGCTGAATGCGGCGGAAAACGCAGGTGATCTGCGTCATCTTCTCCACCACCAGGCCCACGTCGAGCCGAAGCTGTTCCAGCGTGATGGGCCGCCCCATCAGCGAGGTTAGGCAGTTTTGCAGCGTCCGAAGGTTCGCGTTTACCTGCGAGAAAAATATCATTTGTTAGTAATTGGAAGTTTATAATAAAAACAATCATCTTTTACAAATCGTTATGTTCGTTTAGTGTTAAATTTATTTTAAACTTCGTTCTGATTCTGTCTATCGTTAGGAAGTGATAGAGTCAGCATGCTGTTTGAACCATGTTTGACACTATTCACTCATCAGATCATAATAACCTCCCTAGCCTTTTACGATCTATGTTGGAGTCAGCTTTTTGTATAACCTAGCCTAAATAAGGTACGAAATCGAAGACGACGTTTTGTTTAGGATTTATAATTTTATGGATGATCAATAATTCCCAACAAATATGTATGTATTCCATAATGTATTCAATTAAAACCTCAAGGGTGTTATTCGATATTTTTTCTTATATCTTCTATCTATCTATTTTCTATCTGTCTATATAAATAAAAAGAGAAGTCCTGACTGACTCATCAACGCCCAGCTCAAACCCTTGGACCTAGAAAGCTGAAATTTTGCACAGAGGTTCCCTTTATAATGTAGACAAGGAATAAGGAAGGATTTGTCGAAATTCAACCCGTGAGGGGAATAGGGGATGAAAGTTTGTATGAAAAATCGTCTTTTTTTATATTTTTCGACATACACACGGGCGAAGCCGCTGGCAAAAGCTAGTCCGATCTAATTGAGAAATACACGCCCTATCTTTTTAAGTTCGGCTTTATGCATCGTTTGTCACATGCGTTGAACCTCGTTTTCTATAAAACAATCGCTATTATACCTCTCATTTAGCGATAAGTAAATGCAAATGAGGCATGTCGTTTGCCAAGGGCTTTTCTTGTTAGTCATAAAGCTTATTAACATATTATAAAACCAACATCGTTGAATAACTAGAAATAGTAGAAATACTAGTCCATTTGCAGTCATTTGCTAAAAAACGTTTGCATGGATATAGCATCGAACATAATACGCGATATTTACGTAATATCGTATGCATAAATAAAGAGGAAATGCTCTAGACAATGAAAAATACTTTCTGTATAACTACCGTTATTACGTTACGGAGCCGCGTGCTTAGTTTATGTAACACATGCAATTCTCGGGTCGCGATCCTGCTTGTTGCATATTGTTCGAGCTAGCAATATAAGTATTGAATGTCTATTCCTAGCTAGACTGAACGTAAATAAATACAGCCAATTTCATACATAGTACCGAAACATCGAATCTAAACGACGACGTACGGTGACTAAATAAAGTTCTAACAGTTATAAATCTTCAAAGGACAAGATAATAGAATCGTTCAGCGTCTACGGTGCATTAACTGCCTAGTGTAACATAGCTGGTTATGCGGCTAGTACCTAGTGTGCAAACGTCCGAGTGCAACTAGTTGTCTGGCAGCCGCAGCCGGCGACTTTCTACCGCGGTTGCGCAAGCGATGCAGATCACGTAACTGCACTCCGGCGCATGTGCGGAAGTCTCTGGAGCGAATGTGACCCGGAGCGTGCTTGAGCCACTTCTAGGGCTCGTTAGTCAAATTGTGTGGAAAAAACACCTTTATGATACTTTCGTAATATTTACACTAACGCTGTAACATTTAATTTTACACATACCTCTTGCATAAAGTCTTGTTCATGGTCCGACGAGGGCGGTGCGTGCGCATGCTTCCCGTGCATCGCCTGGTACGCCGCCGTCGTCAGTACTGAGATCTCGTGCCATTTCTCCATCAACAGCTTGGAATGTATTTCCATTGGTATTTCCATAATGAATGGTAGTTTCTTCGTCCAAGCGACCATTTTGTGTACGATCGAGTCTCCGATCTTACATAGTTTGTCCCCGATCTCTGAGGTGTCGTGGAGCAAGTCTGGTAGATGCCGCACCGTGGCGATGTCTTCCATGGCATCGCAGTCGATCAGCGCTCGGATCATGTGTAGCGCCCTCTCGAGGGGTACGGCACGATCTCGCGATGATGACACGGCACTTTCTAGTCGTGCTCGTAAATGGACAACCTGGAACAAAAGGGCAAATGTTACAATGAAAGTAATAAACGAATACTGCTTAACAATTTAATATATTTTTGTATTGCAACTTACCTCGCTGGGGTTGGTTAGTGCAGTCTTAAGAATGGTGCCATTGACCAGGTGTGATGGGATAGGCGGTAAAGGGTCTTTGGGCTTCTCAGGCGGTGATGCTCGACTCGTCGTCGTCGCTGCCTTGTTCGCTTTCTTGTGTTTTTTGTATTTGACTTTGTATAAGTTATAGACGGCACCACTATTTCTTCCACCTGGCATTCGATCCTCTCTTACCGCTGTAAAATAAATTTTGTTAGGGAAAGAAAATTAATAAAGTTGGTTCCTATTTTTTTACAAATTTGAAGTCAATACACACCTTGTAATACCATTCCTTGTTCGATACACTTCTTGAATCGGCAATATTGGCATCTATTCCTTTGCGCTTTCGTGATCTCACAGCCACCATCAGCGACACACGTGTATACTCGTCTGTTCTGTACAGTTCGTTTGAAGAAACCTTTACAGCCTTCACAAGTAATAATGCCATAATGAAGACCTGTGGCTTTGTCTTCACAAATCATACAGATCATAGGTTGTTCATCTTCATCACGTTCTGCTTCAGGTGCGTAAGCGCGGAGGTCCGGTCTGGGAGCCAGCGACAGCGCACTCGCACCCTGGACCTGTGACGCTCCTGCGACACTGCCGGCGGCAGCGCTCAGGTTCAGTGCGGTGAGCTGCTGGTGCGCGGGCAGTTGGGATACGTCTCCTGCCCAAAGTAATTCCATGTTCAGAGGAGGTCCTCGTGGCCGCCTTAGCTCACCACCTAGATTAAGCAGTAGGCGCGCGGCTGACTCTTCGCTGCAGTTAGACGGGTCGGGGGTGGGTGGCGTCGGCGTATGCGACGCACTCGGCGACGGCTCCCCACTAGACGTAGGTGCCGGCAGCGTCCAGAACATCGTCCGAACTCCGCCTGACTCGCCCATGATCACGGCAGGAGTGCCGCGCCATTGCGTTGAGCCTCGCGAGCCTGGTTTGGGTTCAAGTTGTTGCGGTGGGAAGTGACCGCCAATCAACTCCGGCTTTACACCATTAATGACGGCAGTTTGTGGCCAGGGTCCTGGCGATAGCGAGGTGTGGGAGCCCGGCGTAGGTGGGCCGAGACTACGTGGTCGGTAGTGTTGCGGCGGTTCCGGGGTGCCCTCAAGCTTTACAGAGGATATCTGAGATTGCGACGAATCAGATTTGTTGCTGGCTGGCGAGCACTCCGCCTTGACAGCCGGCGAGCTCTCAAACTTGATGACGGAGTAGGGTGGCGCTGAGCGGATGACGGTGGGGTGGCAAGCTGCTGGCGAGGGCGTCGGGGAGCCACCGCCGTCAAACACGGGCGGCAGATGCGGCGGCGTGCTGCAGCCCGCCTCGGCCATGCGCGGCGACGGCGGGCCGGGGTCCGGCGACGACGTGCTGGTATCGGCGGCCGACTCGCCTGTGGGCACACGCGCTTGGGTCAACAACAGTGACTGGCGACCTCTCGTCTCGCCGCGATACAAAAAGAACACCATGGACTTTTGAGAAGCGACAAATAGAAACTAGGTGAAATGTCAACGACCGCGCGGCGCTCGTAGTTAGAGCGCGCGGGGCGCGGCGCGGGGACGCGACACTGCACTTCCCGACGCCGACTAGATTAGCTAGCCGGTTGCGTCACGACGTGAGCGCCGCCGCTATTTCCCGGCCACTAACTAAACTAATCTATTATTTATGGATGAAGTTTTGGAACACGTTTAATCATAATGAGGATCTCGCCAACTTTTGATAAATGCGATTGTAACTAATTAATAGATCGTATGAAGTTTGGGTGCAGAACCTATTAATTTATGTAACTATCCGGAATAGATGTGGAAAATGTAGGAAGCGTGGATGCGGGTCGCGGCGCGGGCACGAGATGCGGCGGCGCGCGCGAGGAGAAAGTGAAAGCGACGCGAGCGCAGATGCGGCGCCCGGAAGCGTTGCGCCTGCGCTGCGCCCCGCGCACACCACAAAGGGCTCTACGTCACACAACAATAATGCCTATTATGTTATGGCATTATAATAGGCATAGATTGATACACTATGTAAAACTTTCAAATTATTCAAAAATAAATATTTTGCACTGCTTACCTAAGTAAAACTTGTTATGCGAGATACCTGTACTAATATTAGTAAAGGAATATTTAATGTGGTGGGTTTATTTCATTGAATTTAAAAGAGTATTATTTAAGCATTAGAAAAGTTATTCCAAACTATTTCATTACTATTCTATCACAACAAGAACACGAATCCCATATCATAGATCAGACGCTAAAGCAACAATGCTTATGATACAACAATACAAGATTTAAATAAAGGTAACTTCATGTCGTAGAACCGTGAATCCTAAACTATGTGCTTAGAAGGAAATCTCTAACAAAATTACATCATTACCATAAATTCTAAACACTGAACTTTACCGACTTTTTATTACTAAATCCATAGGCGTAGTCTTTACCCTGCCACGTGACCGGACTTTACATAGCAAACACGGTCAAAAGTCCGATGAATTCAGTAAATGATCTAATTTTTAATCACATTATTGTCCACAAGGTTCTTATAGCAAATTTCAAGATATTTGATAATTTTAGGAGAAAACAAAAGTATTGTGTTGAAATAATTAACTTCATTTGAGCAAAGGCACGCGGTGGATTAGCCTGGGGACTGGAGACAGGGACGCACGGGCGCAAAATTTTGCGCGATTTTGTTTACACGAGGAAAAGTCGCGAAGAAAGTTTTCCACTGTCGGCGGCGCGACGTCGGGCGGCGGGCGCGCGCAGTGAGCCCGACCTACCGCACGAGCGGCACCCGCCCCGCTCCCCGCAACGCTTCCCGGTCCCTCCCTCCAGCCGCTATTAGGTCACTCAGACGGCCGTGCGTGCGAACTGCAACCGCACAATGACTCGTGCAACGCGTGCACCGCTCTCGCTTCGAGGACGATCTCTATTTCACTCCGCGTCCTTTACCACATCATTGGTGGGGACCGATCTTTCTAGCCTCGTGATGCAATAGCTCTAGAGGTTCTAGGTAGACTCACACTAGCGCCTAGATAAACGTCCCGTTCTGATTACTTGTTTATGGTAGTGGTAATGTTGCACATAGCTAGTTTTCCTGTATCTCGTTGCCTGTGCGTGAGCGTTAGACTTCATTATTTTATGTAACAAAGCTCGCATATTGCTGCTAGACCAATCTCAGTTAGCGATGTTGTGATGATACAAGAGTTGTGGTAGACGGACAACAATAAAAACGATTACGCAACTAACAAGTCTTTTATTTCGGGGCGGATGAACGGTCGTTCATTCGGTCGGTGCAGGCTCGAAGGTCGACCGCGGTCACCGACACATGGGAAAGTGGGTCACACCCCCTACCCCGGCGCTCCCCCCTACCCCCCAGTCCACCGCCTCGAGGTTCCGCGTGGCCACGTGACAGCGCCGCGCCGTGCAGCGCAGCGCCGCGCAGCGCCGGACCGCCTACGTCCCGACGACGTGCATCTATTAATCATTTCTTTCCCGAAAGTCATAACTGGAATCCGCGGAGTATACGAAACCGGTGGTAAAATTAATAATGTCTATCGACTCTACTAAAGAAGGGTAATAGATTGTTTTTCAGTTTCATCATTTTTCTTCCCTTTTTCCCGACTTTTATTTTTAAATGTGTACAGATTTTCAGAAAATGACCTATCTTGACCTTAAAATAGCCAAAAACATCTTCAGAAATCACATCTGTAACATGGTATATTTAACTATGTGAAGAAGCTTCCGTCTCATAACGATCCTGAAGGGTTAATGGAATCTCTATTGACACAATGACAATATGATGAATTGATCGTCGTAGTATCAACTTTCGTGATACTTAGGGAAGGTTTGTTCGTGGAACTACGCTAGTATTATATTATCTGTGGTGGAACTATCAAATATCAGGTACCACACTGGGTTTTAGCCAGGTTATTCCTGTGCGGATACAAAACAGAGCTATAACATCTAAGGAGACAGAGTACCGTATGAATGAACAAGAATGAACCAACAAAATATCGACAGTAGAACTTCGTAGAACGAGAAATCAATTCTTGTCAGACATCACTCAATCCCAAGTTTATGCACAACAATAATCGCTAATCTTATCACATACGATTGGCCTCCAGCCTCCGATATCAAAGCACCTGATCTCTCTGGTACCTCAAGTATGGTTGACCTCGCTAGCGAAAATAGCGTGACGATACAAACTGTTTTACTATTTCAGTTAAATCTGGTAGTAATTTGTTTACGCTCGGCGTTATCAGGGACCTTCGACGGTCAGTACAACGACTCTGTGATTAGAAGTTGTGGGTACGTATAGCTTTTCACTACTAAAATGTTCATGCATAAAACTCGCATATTTATAGGATTTTCTATATTATACCTATTTCGTTGTACTAAAGTTATGAATATATAGAATCGAAACGAATCATGTACATAGTTATGCGCCGTAACGAACGGGCATTGTTTTAATTATACAAAAGTATTAATAATGTTACAGGAAAGTGAAGCTGTTGATTTATTTATAGAATGTTGTGGGTTGAATGCACCCTTTTATGATACGTTTCCTTTTTCCATGGCCACTGCTGATAGGTATGGGTATTTTCCCATAAAGCCTTGGGTTTCTTTCTATAATAGCAATTCTAAATTAAAAGTTTCAAACATCAAGAGAAACTATATTTCATTTTCTGTGAAAAAGTTTAAATAAGGAGCTTATGTTTAAAAAAAAAACAACCAATATTAATTATTTGGTCCCATCGACACGTACCGCTTCGGAAATTCACACCCTAATCCCTTTCAACAACAAATTAAAAGGCTCGAAACTCATTACCCATGCACAATTAAGACAGGCCAAAAAACAATTGGTTGGGTCGTTATCTCGTTAGTACGTACAAAGTGGTGTGTCACAAACGTGCGTGTGAGGGGCGCGTCACGATGACGCTCCCCGCGCGTCACGCTACAACCGCGTCACACCCCACGTGAAGCGCTTTCGGTGCTTCGCTACCTCGCTCCGCTGCCCCCAACTTGGCTACACCGTTACTCACATTTAAATGCGAATAATTGAACACCGAAAATAGAATCATTCTATTCCTGGATAGAATTATTAGAATTTTAAATCGGGTTTGCCGCGTGATGTTGTGTTCTGTTGTTTTGATTAGGGAGAACAAAGTAACTGTTACTGATCTATGCCTATGTATCGCATGTTGTGATATTTTGCAGTCCACATAAAGTGCTCTAGTTTATGATTTTATACTACATCGGTTTAACAGTTAAATTAAACGAAGAATAAATTTTGATTATCCACATCATGAAAATATTCTGAAAGTTCAACGGATACCGCTTGTTTATGTAAATAAAATAACTTGCAATAAAGCTCATATAGTCCGATATGTCTTGCAAACAAAGTTTCAGTTTAGACAAAAAGCAATAATTCCCATTAGCAAATGAATAGCATAAGAAATATGCAAAAAATAAAAGATTGCGCTTTTAAATCTTGTTCGGCATTAGCCCGGGGCGTGAAGTTACGTTATATGACAGTGAATACATCTTTCTCTCATGAGTTATTCATGAGCCCACAATAGCAATAATTACAGCACCGGTATTTATTGCTTTCACCTTTCGTGGGTTTACGTAAACTTTCTTTATCACCCACAGTGACTTCACTCGCTACGTCACTTCTTACGTAATCTCTATGAACCGGTAAATGCAAAAAATAATAACATGTTAATTGCAATTTTTGCAAGTTCACTGTTTAGTGTGGGAAAAAGTGTTGCGTGTGAGTTTGTGAAGAAAGAAAGAAAGCTATAAGACATGTTGTTGAAGTTTTCCGGGGTGTAGTGACTTAGTGAGCATCCATAGCTTTAGTTGAATGGAATGACAACACACAACAACACAATGATACAGGAATGTTTTTATTGTTTTATAGTGAAAGCGCTAGGTTAGCCCGCGAAATGCAAAAGTTTGTTAGGTTTTGTGCATTTTGCAGATCAGTGTCGAGTTGTATGTTGATTAAAACACGATTCGCGAACGTAACAAATATGGCTTGACAGAGTTTATCATCGAGACATCCCATGATCCCATTAAATGACTTTTTCATGAAAAAAACATTGTTTGGGATTAAATAAACTTAGAGGGTTATGTTCATGATTTTAATGATTATAATTTTGTAACTACGTACGACATAATTACGTGGAACGGTAGCGAATCACATTTTATTTATTAAATAGCCTTATATTGACCTGTTTATTGCAAAAAAAAACCTTACGATTTCGCGGGCTATCCTGGCACTTCGCCATTAACACCACCTACTTATCAAATGAAGGTCAGGAGAAATTCAATTGCCATTATAATTTGTCACTGACTTTACAATTTTAATTTTAAATCGAGTGTAGCAAAGCGCAGTAGAGTTGCGCTTGAACAATGCCATCTCGATTTCAATAAAACAAGGATAATGTTAAAGCACCATAAACAGTTTGAATTCCCCGCCCTTTCCAATCCTATCATTTTCCTGCGCAAACAGCGCCACCTAACGTCAAAAACATTCACTAGTAGTTCCCCGCCATACTTCGCCACCGAACATATCGACTCCGTAAAATAATCGTGAAATACTGCAACCAAGTGTTTTATAAGACAATAATTGTGTGTGCCATCAAACAATACCATCACCATCATCAAGAAACAAGAATTGGTGCGCCCCACAGCATAAAACACATCATTCAGGTATTCGGAGCCAGCCGGCCCTCAGCGAGCTTCGGTGAGTCCTTTACCTACCTTTTAGATACAGTCCGCTTTCCCATCAAACAGAATCGTTCTTTAACATTTTTATGGTCCTTCGAGCCGGATTGCTGAAATAGTATCAGTAATCCTATTTTTTCTATTGTGTAAATTGTGGGGTCAGCCATATTTGTTCGCAAAAACCAAATTGCAACACAACAATCATTCAATATCATAGTAGGTAATCTTAACATATTTTTATCATCTAACCTCATTTTTGAACATAACTTTTGTTTTATTTACGGTTGTCAATTGTTCTACAACACAGCAAGTGTATTTTATCATATTTCCAAGTTAATCATAATTATCATTCATCATCGCGGGAACTCATTCGATCAAACAAACATAAATATCATATAAACAACACAAATAACAAATTGTGCCAGTGTTTTGTGTTCATCATATTTGTGGTAGGTAGTCATCTTAGCAACGTACCTACCGAACGCTCACTTGTTCGCAACCGAGAGTGGGTTGTCTCGTCATCAGTGTTTCTCGTATTTCTCATTCGTGTTATCACATAAGTACATTTTGATCGTGTGTTTTAGGTGTAACATACAGCACCTAAAATTATCATTTTTGTGTTGGAATCCTTGGTGCAACATATAACACCAGGGTTTCATTGTGTTCAGTATCATTGTTTTATTCAAAACCGCTTATCTTAGCAGTAGTAACTACCTACATTTTCTCGTATCATTGTGTTGGTACCGTTTGCCAAAATTATTGCCAACCTCATAATTATCATTTCACCAAACCATAGACTATTTTGTGTTTGTAAAGCTTGTTTCAGAACAGCTGTTGTGACAGTCTTCACAAGTAACATTTATCAGTGACGTTAGTGTAACTTCAGACAGTGACATTGACAATCATTTCGTGTCGTGATTTTATTTACCAATCGATAGCGATACAACTTTTGTAAACAAGTGCTTTCATCAAGTGTGTAACTAATTATCAAAATGAGTGAAGCTTTGATCGCACATTATGAATCTAAGCGTAACATGGCGCTTAAGCGCCTTCATGATGCTGTAATTTGCGCACGAAATTGCAAAACAGACCCAAATCAAATAAATAGATTAGAAACTTGGTGTTCGCGCGTAGATCAAATACTCGAAACATTTAACGAAGCCCAAATTCAATTAATGTGTGAGTACAAAAAGGCAGGTATGGACGAAAAGGAAGTGCAACAAGCTCAATTTAAGTTCCAAGAACAGGCTGATGATATGTTCTTTGAAACAATAGAGGCCAAGCGTAAATACTTGTCAGCAAAGGTGGAGACTTCTTTGCCGTCCAGTGAGTCAAAAAATAGAACAGCTAAGTTACCACCTATGAAGCTGCCTTTATTCACGGGGCAGTTCAAAGATTTTCCAGGGTTCATTGACCTTTTCAACACATTAGTGCATAACAGAAATGACTTATCAAATGTAGAAAAGTTTCAATATTTGATCACATCATTATCTGGAGATCCAATCAATATCATTCGTGCGTTTCCTGTGTGTGAGGGTAACTACATCAGTGCATATAAAGCATTAGTTAATCGTTATAACAACAAGAGGTATTTGGCATTCATGTGTTGGGAACAGATCAATAATTTGAAGGCGATGCACTCCGGTTCTGCTCAAAGCTTGCGTACAATGTTAGACCTTTATAATGAAAATTTATCAATGCTCACATCGCTAGGGCTACCAACATCACAGTGGGATTTTGTGTTATTTCATTCATTGCTTACAAAGTTAGATAAGGCATCTCGGGAAGCTTTTGAGCTGGCCAATACCAGTAGTGATTTTCCAAGCTTCAAGGAATTATCCACATTCTTGGTAGATAGGTGTAATGCCCTTGAACGCTCAACATTAAATGTGAACATTCAATCATCATCATCAGCTGTGCAACAGCAAAATAACAAGCGTGTGGTTTCAAACAATCAATCAAAGCCTACAATGCTTTTGGCCCAAGCGCCTAATCAATCATGTGTAGTGTGTAAAGAGGATCATCCTCTCTACTCATGTTCAAAGTTTTTATCAGAATCTCCTCATGAGAGGTCTCAAATTGTGAGACAAAACAAATTGTGTTTCAACTGTTTACGGTCAAACCATATCACAGCCAATTGTAATTCATTGCATACATGCAAATCATGTGGACAAAAGCACAACAGCCTTCTACACTTTCCAAAAAAGACGGAGACAAGTGGGTCAGTCAACTCTCAACACAAACAACCAGGTGTTTCTCATACAGGGAAAGGCCCAGCACCAACTTCTGATTCCAAAGAAAATGTGATCACACCCGTTACATCATTATCAAACATAACTGCAAGATCAACATCAAATACTCATTTTGTGATGCTTGCCACTGCTGAGGTGGAGGTCAAGGACGGTCGAGGCTCCTTTCAGAAGGTCCGTATCTTATTGGACCCTGGTAGTCAAAGTCACATCATCACCAAGGTATGTGTCCGTCGCTTAGGGTTGGCACAGTATAAAACTCAAACTCCTATGTCAGGTATAGGGGATGTTCCTGCATTTTCCACGGGCAAGGTCTTCTTGGAAATCCGACCAGTTGGGAAACCAGAGCCCTCTTTTACAACAGAAGCGGTGACTTTGGACAAAATTTGTGGTGACATGCCCACCCATCCAGTGGACATTAACAATTTTCAACATTTATCAAATATCAAATTGGCTGATGAGAAATATCATTCCTCTGGTCCTGTGGATATCCTCATTGGTGGAGAGATATTCCCTCAAATTCTTTTACCAGGAAAAATTGACGGTGGTCCACATGCAGCAACTGCCATCAATACCATATTTGGATTTATTCTCATGGGAAAAACCTTATCAAAGTCATCATCATCCATTCCTCTATCAATCAATCATGTATCAATGGACTCCAATCTGGATATTGCCGTTCAGAAGTTGTGGGAGTTGGAAGACATACCGTGTGAAGACAGCAAACAAACTCACTCGGTGGATGACATACATTGTGAGGAAATATTCCTATCAACGCACAAGCGTGACAGTGAGGGACGATACATTGTCACGTTACCATTCCGTGATCAATCATCAGTGGCCTTTGAGGGTGCTTACACAATTGCTCATCGGCGCTTTGTGCAGCTGGAAAAACGCCTCATGTTAAAGCCAGCTTTTCATGAACTATACAACAAACATGTTATGGAGTACCTATCAAGTGGTCAGATGGAGAAGGTCCCTGCAGTTGAGTGTCAATCGCCTACAGCATTTTACTTGGCGCATCATGCCGTATCAAAATCAGATCGTAGCCTTCGTGTGGTCTATGATGCATCAATGAAGGATAAAAGAGGTGTATCCTTAAATGATACTCTTCTTGCAGGCGCTAAACTTCAGACTGACATCACCAACATTCTTTTGCGTTTCAGGCTTCATGCCATTGTGTTTTGTACGGATATCCGGCAAATGTACCGGCAGATCCGAATAGCAGCAGAACATCTGGATTTTCAGAGAATCCTGTTCAGGGGTTCCCCTAGTGAGCCAATACAAGAATACCGTCTCAATCGTGTGACTTTCGGTGTATCATCAGCACCATTTTTAGCAATTCGTGTTTTACATCAATTGGCCCGCGACGAAGGCAGCTCGTTTCCAGCTGCAGCTCAGGTGTTGTTAGAGGACATCTATGTCGACGATGCCGTTACAGGGTGTCAGAGCATCGAAGAGGCGGTCGCTCTTCAGCAGCAGCTGATTAACATCATGGCGGCTGGAGGCTTTGAGCTGAGAAAGTGGTCCAGCAATCATGCAGATGTATTACAAAACATACCAGAAGAACATAGAGCAGTGCCAAATGTCAATCAAACATTCGATAGTGATGGTAATTTTGTGAAGGTTCTCGGTCTAGCCTGGAATTCCCGGGAGGACATATTCAACTACCAAGTGAATCAAATTAATCGTGAGTGTACCAAACGTACCATGCTTTCAGAGCTGGCACGTATTTATGACCCCATTGGTCTTTTAACCCCATTAACATTTTTAGCAAAGCATTTAATTCAACGTTTGTGGTTGCTCGGTTCATCATGGGATCAATCCGCTCCCGACGACATCAATCAAATTTGGACAACGTATGTTCAGCAGTTGCCTCACCTAGCCCAGCTTAAGATACCACGCCGCATCACATCTGACGACGCTGTGACTTATCAGGTGCATGGGTTTTCAGACGCAAGTGAAGCTGGTTATGCAGCTGCTGTGTATCTTCGTGCTACCAATCAATATCATCTACACCAGGTCATCCTGGTTAGTGCGAGGTCTCGTGTCTCCCCAACGAAACGCAGAACTTTACCAAGACTTGAGTTGTGTGGCAGTTCTTTGCTGGCAGACCTAATGAGACACATAATCAACATATACAGCAAACTTCTCCCCATAGAGAGTGTACATGCGTGGACTGATTCTATGATAGTTTTGTCATGGATCCAGTCAAATTCATCAAATTTTAAGGCGTTTGTTGGCAATCGCATATCCAATATTCAGCGTAAATTACCAGAAGCAATTTGGAATCATGTCCCAGGAAAACAAAACCCTGCGGATGCCGCGAGTCGTGGGTTATCACCCGACGAGCTTATCAATCATGACCTGTGGTGGACTGGCCCTCATTGGCTATCCTCAAATCAAGATCAATGGCCCAAAGTGCCTCAACATTCAAACATGACGCCACATCCAGAGGTGAATTGTGAGCAACGTGCCTGCGTTTTGAACGTGTCAAACGCAGTAGAAACTAATCCAATCGATCATTTATTAACAAGATTTTCATCATTGAGGAAGATTCAACGTATTTTATCATATTGCAATCGTTTTATCAACGCCTTGCGCAAGAACAAGCGTACATGTCATTTAACAGAACTAGAACTTCATCATAGCCTCATGGTACTTGTGAAACATACCCAACATTCCGAATTTAGTGAAGAAATCAAACATTTGAGATCAAATCATGTATTATCAAAATCATTCAGAAAACTTAGTCCATTTTTAGATTCAAATCAAGTGTTGCGTGTGGGGGGTAGGCTCTCTCAGTCAAACCTTGATTATGAAACAAAACATCCAGCTTTGCTTCCTCGCAAGCATCGTTTGACTCAACTTATCATCCAGTGCACACATAACGAAAATTTACATCCTGGTCTGCAAACAATGCAGTATCTGTTACTTCAAAATTTTTGGATTTTGTCACCAAGGCGAGCCATTAATCAGATCATTTCAAAATGCTATCGTTGTTTCCGTATGAAGCCACGAAACTTTCAGCCAGTGATGGCAGATTTACCACATTCTCGCGTCAATCAAATCAAACCATTTCAGGTTGTGGGTTGTGATTATGCAGGACCCTTCAACATTACGTTTCAACGTTATCGAGGTGTGCGTTCAACAAAGGCATACCTTTGTCTTTTTGTTTGTTTTTCAACAAAAGCTCTTCATCTGGAGCTTGCCAGTGATTTATCTTCATCTTGCTTTTTAGCTGCTCTACGCAGATTCATTGCTAGACGCGGTCGTTGCAACATCATCCATAGCGATTGCGGAACCAATTTCAAAGGTGCGCAGTCACAATTATCAGAAATCATGCGCTCAGCTTGTGAATCGGAGCGCATTGACTTCAAATTTAACGTTCCAGGATCACCACACATGGGTGGCCTTTGGGAAGCTGGGGTGAAATCCGTAAAAACTCACCTATATCGTGTGATAGGTGATCAAATCCTAACATATGAAGAGTTAAACACACTTTTGACACAGATCGAATCAGTTTTAAATTCGCGACCAATATCAGCATTGAGTTCAGATCCATCAGACCTGACCGCACTTACACCAGGGCACTTTTTAACATTAGCACCCCTAACGTCAGTGCCTTCACCAGACTATTCCAACACAAAAATGAATAGGCTAACGCGTTGGCATCTATTACAGAAGATGCACCAGGATTTCTGGACTAGATGGCATAGTGAATACCTTACAAATTTGTCACAGCGATTAAAATGGACTGTGGATTCACCTCCGGCAAAAATCAACCAGCTCGTTATTATCAGAGACGAGACTACTCATCCACTGCGATGGCGTTTAGGTAGAATCGTCGAATTACACCCAGGACGCGATGGCGTTTCTCGTTCTGCTACGGTCAGGATTGCACAAGGTATGCTCAAAAGGCCACTTGTGAAATTGTGTCCATTACCAGATATGACTGACTAGTCATGTCTTATTTTTTTTATATACATTCATATTGTGATCAAAACATTTCAATTATCTATTCTGTTTTATATATTCATCAGCATATTTATCCCATCATAATATCAAAGCAATGGTTGTTGTGAACAAATATTTACTTCAGACTTCTCAGTCTCATCAATTCGCCAGCAGGGGGGAAGATAATGTTAAAGCACCATAAACAGTTTGAATTCCCCGCCCTTTCCAATCCTATCATTTTCCTGCGCAAACAGCGCCACCTAACGTCAAAAACATTCACTAGTAGTTCCCCGCCATACTTCGCCACCGAACATATCGACTCCGTAAAATAATCGTGAAATACTGCAACCAAGTGTTTTATAAGACAATAATTGTGTGTGCCATCAAACAATACCATCACCATCATCAAGAAACAAGAATTGGTGCGCCCCACAGCATAAAACACATCATTCAGGTATTCGGAGCCAGCCGGCCCTCAGCGAGCTTCGGTGAGTCCTTTACCTACCTTTTAGATACAGTCCGCTTTCCCATCAAACAGAATCGTTCTTTAACATCTACTTAAATAATAATCGTTCTGTCTCGTCTGTATATTAGCGGAAAATAAGATTACAGAGATTATACTCGCTATTCATAATCCGTGCGACGGAGACAGCGACTGTAACTTGTTGAACCGGATCTCGTTTTTGGAAGTTTATTTTTTTATTATTTTGTTGTAAGTGAAAGTTTGCATTTCTCGGAACCAGTCTCGACTCTCTCACGGCTTGTTATGTTGATCTGTTATTTAACTTTCAGTGACGATCGTTATCAAACAGTAATTTGTTTACGAATATCGAGTTGCGTAACTCGATTATGATCATATCGATTAGACTCGATTGGATTGATTTTCATAAACATAAAGAGTGTTGCTATTTTTTACATTTTGCGATTGCTACGAGCTTTATGGGAGTCGTTGGGTTAGTGGCACTTAGTGGGGACTTGTTTATTGATATTTTTATATCTTTGGTCAAATATTTGAGGCCTTGGGCTGTATCAATCAATGTCTTTAGTTTTATTCAAATTATGTTTAATGTCATGTAGTGGAGACCTTATGGCGTTGTGTTGTTTTTTCCCAAAATGCAAGGACAAAACAAATAATTAGTCAATATTACAAAAAAATAACGAAAATTCTAGTGAATACAGACCGCGTATCTGCCATTAGTGGGAACACGAGGGTCACGTTTAAATGAAAATGAAATTACTAGTAACAAAAGACTTCACAGCGACAGAAAGTGATAGCGGTCCGTGATCCGCGTCACAACTATGGAAGACATCTCGGTAGGAATAACAAGTGCCGTACTGCGAGTACTGCGACCTTGCGTCTCATACTTTATCTATATATTTATTTACAATAACAATCCTCAAATGTCTGCCACCGGCCAGTATGATCTGACAGAGGGAAATGAGTTTGAATCAGTCTACTTATTCTTTATGGTGTTCTTTTTTTTAAGTTGGAAGAAAAGAAGATAAATACATTCAAAATGTAATGAAAAGTATCCTTGGTGTTCTTTTTTAAACGTACGACAGCGAGACTATACCTGCATTAACAAAAAAAAAACATTGACAATAAAAAGCTGAAGGTGTGACAATACGAATCAATACTTTATGGACGACATCAACATGCCTTTTGGCAAAGGTAACGATAATCATGTCTCATTACAGCCTTTTATTGTCAATCGGAAGGAAATAAAAATAATGATTAATTTGTATGCTTACCATCACTACTACATCGGGAGTCAACTTTCCGCCTCTTGAGTTTGAGGTCTTGGAACAGACTCATGTTGTCGAGGTCACACGGGCCGCGGCTGAGTGTCATTATTCCTGCGAACAAAACAAAAACAAACATTAAAATGCTATAATTTTACTTCTTTTATTTTATAAAAGACAGTCAGTGCGGAATGGCGCTTGATTCAAATGTCATTATCACAGGCAGAACGCTGTTGCGTTCAATTTCAAAGACAATTTGACTAATGTTTACCTGTTGGTAAACATTAGTCAAATTGTCTTTGAAATTGTAAACCAATAAAAATGGTGGACTTTAGTTCCACATGTCCAACTCCAAAGATCCATTTATAAAAATACGTATACAGTTCAGTATTCAAATTGAGTGTCTTTTAAAACAAACGTATTCTAATTTTAAACGCGAAATGTCTGCCAACTTTTGTTTTACAGACTAAAATTAACGGTAATGCGATTAGTGGATTAGTGAACGTTAATTTTCAAGAAACAGTATTGGTTTTATTTTTAAATGTTTATTCTGTATTTTTCTGCCTGTTCCTAAACTAATTTTAAATTCGCGGTTTGGTTTTTATAGAGTAAACATTTTTGTTGTTGTTTAGGCAAAGGTGACTTACGGCAATCCGGTGACATGTCTGGCCTGGACACGTAGTACGGCCCAGTAATGACCGGTTGTCTATCGTGCATCATTTACGAACTTTATTTATTTTTCCGCTATTAAATTAAAAATATTATCATTTTCAATGTCAGCCCGGTTCATGGCTGAAGTTGACTACGGGCGGATCGAGCGTAACCCTAGGTTTTATTTAGAAGTCGTTGTGATTTCCATTAATCTTATACGTAGAGTACATTTTATAGCTTTGGTAACGTAGGTAATGGAATTCGTTGTAGATATCGTGTGCCCGCGTATGCTGTGAGGTCATACATGAAAGTGTAAGGCATTTCAGAAAGTAAAATTAAATATTAACTGCGTGGTTCTTTCACACGTCATAGTTTGCGTAATGTGTTTATTCTATAATATTCGATGTATTGCAACTTGTTTAGTGATGTGCCTCTACTATTATTAACACTATTAAATATTTGAATACTATTTATTGTTCTTCTTTTTGGTTAGTCCGTATTTTCCTACTCCTGGGCAAAGGTCCATTCCTTTTACTTCTCTCGAAGGTGTAATTTCATCTCGCCAATTAGCGCGCCATCCATTCATATTGATATGATATTTCTTATTGAACGCAGAATAATTTGTAAGCATGACATGTCATAATTTCCCTGTCCTTATCCTATTTTTTTTGCGGTGCACGTGTGTTTTTTGATAAAAGAATGACAATTGAAAATAAATATATAAAATAGACATAGGCAATAGGCATTCACCCGGCAACCTGTAAATGGCGCCTTATTTCTTAAATACATTTGTACATAATGACATATCTAATACATTTAAACATACTAATTTATTCATTGTGACGAAATTGTCGTCATGAAAATCATGACCGATTAATGTATATCGTAGACAATCGATGCCAATTGATATAGGAATTCGCTTAACCATTACGTATCTTTGCATACCCGAGTATTATAATATTACACATAAATAAATACTATGTACGAATGTATGTACGCGCACGTGACAGGTCAATGGACAGTACTCGTCATGCGTGTCACATGGCTAGAGAAATTCGACAATAATTTTATCAAAATAGGTTCTTTAACCTCGGTTTTAAAATACATGAGTTCATGCTGTTCATGTATCTCAGCGTTGTTGATAAATTTTGTTCATGAATACAATGGTGTGGGTTGTAATGATCTGATTCGGACTGAACTTGTGTACGATTTCATTTTTGAATTTTCGTGTTTATTTGACCATGATAATGGCAATTTTAATATTTATCACGATCGTCATATTTATACCCGGAAACTTTATCTGATGGAATCGTAAACGTCTAGTTATAATATTTGTGTCAACGAAATCACGTTTATTAAACTTTAATACTTTTTTCACAACAATATAATTGCGTGACTACATTGGACATTAAACTTTGGTGCGTATTTGTAAACTAGTGCTGTAACATTGACGTAGAGTACGAGAAAAAATACTCGTAAAAATATTTATAGCGCGCACCGGCGCAGGCGCAAGATAAGAGATTGACTCATTCAAACGTCGCTTCGCAGTTTAGTGATAGAGATTGGAACAATGCACCGTGGTGACACAGCAACAGACTGTTAGCCAGACTGCTCTTTTACAAAATGTGTCTAATTCAATACTTAACCGATGAAAGCGTATTTTGAGATGTTGCTGTATCGAAACGTCCTATTAGCAAAATGTCACTAGCTAATGGTCCTATAAAACAAAGAAATGTGACGTCTGTACTTGTGCAATAGAATTATCGATGTTGACGGTCACACCTATGATATCTTCAAAGCTCGTAGCTGTCTAGGTATGTGAAAAACACACGATAAATTCATCAATTAAAATCAACTTGATCAGTCTCTGAAATTCTAATAGGCATTACGTCAAAGAGATAAATAAGTTAGTCACCACGTACTGTTTATCGGACCAAATCTAGCGAATTAATTTAGAATTACAGTCGGGTGCAATGTTCTTTGAAACTATTTTGTCAACATTAAACAAGCTCTAGACTCTCAAATAAAATAGAATGAGCCAATGACCTTGATAGTGACGCGCAAATGAGTCAATAAAATTATCCGCGGATTCGACGCAAGCGACGCCGACGAGACGTTTGCGAGCTTTTAGCGAGGCCGCGAGCTTTGACTTCCGCGGACATATAGGAAATATACACATAAGACTTTATTACCTTTATACAAATATATGACGTTATAAAATGATGATAAATTGACTTTAAATAACCTTCTTTCGGGTCTTCGAAATAAACCGAGATTGGAAATACGATTTTGCAAATTGAGTTGTCTGAATTGAATTTAATACATACTTAAACGAGTTCTGTCTAAATCAATTCTTATTCATATGTTGATTTATACTGAGATCACGTTTTTTGGGTAGCGGAAGTATTTTAGTATGCGTTTGTTTGTTTCTATGCATACATCTGTACGGAATGGTGAGTAAACATTAAAGTATATGGATTGGATAAAAAGTATCAAGAAGAACATTTTTGGGGAACCCTAAGATTCTCATTTCTAATTATATGCATCGAAAATAGTAGTACTTATATTCTTGAAATTCAATGTGAAAAAACCAATAACGATTAACCAACTATTAGAAACCTTTTCTCAGACAGTACTTAGTTCCTAATTTTCCAAGTCAATCTTATAACATACTTTTATACATAATATACTCCTAAGTTAATCTGCATAATTATTTTTGGCTTATAACCACGCTTTAGACATTGATTCATTATTTTTATTTATTTATTTATGTAAATACGAAATACTTAACTGGACATTACATTAAGATAGAAGAGAGACAAAAATAAAAGAGCACATAGATTTAGTGCTGTTTATCATTCCTTATTGTAAATATGTTTCATTTAACTCTGCTATAGCTTTAATTTGTCTGTAAAGGTACATGTTTTCTCAATCAAATAAATTAAATGGACAAGAATAAATTACAGAGCGAATTAAACCTATGAACCATAATAATTTGAATACCGAGTTGTTAGACTACGTCCGTCCAATACACTCAATATTCATGTATGCGTATAGATAAAGGGATAATAGAATTGGATGATCTTGAACGCAGCCTAAAGCAAGATCACACGGAAGCGCGCGTGCGTCCCCGCACAGGGTCGGTCACTTGACCGCTCGGCGCTCGTCTGTTCGGGCTTTGTTTAATTGCATTCATTATTGTTGCTCATTAAATAGTACGGAGGTACGGTCCCACTTGCGTCCTCGGAACGTGGTAACTATGTTCGAATCTTGAAGTATGTTTATTTAATTGTTTTAATTTTCGCTAGATTTTGGGCCTCCAAATAGTCATTACCATAGATAAGACACTATATAATACGAGGTCATTACTTACTGAATCAATTCATAAATGGAACAGAATTTGTATGAAATTATCTGCCAAGAAAGTTAATTATACAAGGAACTTAATTATACCTAGTTGGAGAAACAGACCTTTAAATGAGTATCTGCCTAGCCTTTTCCCAACTATATTGGGGTCGGCTTCCAGTCTAACCGGATGCAGCTGAATACCAGTATTTTACATGGAGCGACTGCCTATCTGACCTCCACAACCCAGTTAATACTAGGTAATACAATACCCTTTGGTAAGGCTGGATGTCAGAATTTCAGGTCACTGACTACCTGTAACGACTGCCAAAGATCTATATATATGGCAGCCGGGACCAACAGCTTAACGTGCTTTCCGAGGCACGGAGGAAACTCGGTATATCGGGCGGTCACCCATCCACAGAACGACCTAGGCAAGCACAACTTTACCTAAAGATCGACCTGAGTGGCAGTTCTTATTAAGCCACGAGCTCCTCCTTCGAGGCCTTTAAATGAGTATAGAGTCAATAATAACTAGGCGGACAGACTATCTCATTATAAAGTGGCCGGAAGAAACTGGATAGCCATGAGACAAAACCGCCAAAAGTATAGAGATTTGGAAGAGACCTACACTCAGCATTGGGTAGCCAAAAATTGAAGAAGAAGAGCCAATAATTTTACCAACACAAAAAAAGAATAGTTTTAAGCAACTGACTCCTTATTTTACACCATTTAAAGTTACAATAAGGAACTTTCAGAACTTTATGGAAGTTTCAATAGGCCATCTTATCACTGCAAGCGATCTTTTACAGGCAAACTTTGAAATGGAAACGACTTGACGTTATAACATAGCTAAGCACGCTTATTGAACTGAGGTCGTGGAAATCATATTTAAAGACAGCGTTTCCTACTAACCAAGGCTGGTGCAAATTAAGGGCCTGATAAAACACGTGTACTGGCCGAAAGCATGTACTCGTCGGCCGGAAGTGCTGTGACCTCTGCCGCGGTCGCCCGCTTATATCGCCTACGGTTCCGTTGTTAGGGTTCCGTCTTTTTAGACTATTAGGTACACCCACAAGCACGAGTTCGTTGAGGAAGTACCAAACTGCTGAAGAAATGGATACAGTGAATTGTTTTTATTCCTATTGTACCTGTTAAATTTGTTTTGTTTAGGAATATATTTTGGTTCAACCGACCCACATATTGTACTAGCTCATACTAATCATGAACCCACAGTGAGGCAGGTTCATTGAAACTACATGTTCCACGTCCGTAAATCGTAAATATTATGGTTAACTGGACAAAATAATCTATGAACGTATGTGTTTAGAAGTTTATTGCACAACATTCAGAATGGTGGATGGGACACTATTTTGAAATACGAACGTTGTAGAATCTTTGAAAGAATTCTTGAATTTTTTACTGTCGAGCCAAAAGGAGATAAAACATTTAAGACAAGACAAGTTAAATGTACCTAACGATGTACTTACGAACATCGATTTAATCATAAAAATTCCTCTTGAAAGCTCAATGAGCGCTTTGGCAACACGCCACGTGATTGAACAAGATGTTTACTAAACCATAAAGAGTATCGTTTTTTCAGTTCACAGTACATCGGTGCAATGCACTTCTTGTTAGTGTTCATCTGTTTACTCTTGATGAGAAAGTGCAGCACTATAAATTCATGTACGACGGCTTCTGACGATGAGACTATGGAAACTCTCATAAGTTTTCTTTGAAGCAATTTTGTTGAATAGGTGTAATTTTAGATTCAAAAGAAAAAATGTTTTGCAGACACTTAGATAAAATCTCTTCTCTCATTTAACTCAACCTAATTTAATTTGGAGAAACATCCAGAGTTCCAGACATTTGGTAACCGTGTTTCGCTAAGTTTGGTTGACGTCACAAGTTCCGAAGATTGTTTAGTCAAACGGACGTAGAATGTATCGAGCCAGCGTCGTGTGAATGTTGTAAGTTGTCAAGGTTGCTTGTACTAACTGGTAGTTCTTCTTGCATCATGCCAGTCGCAGCGAGGCGCTGGTGTATTCGGAAAATGTAAGTCACAATTCTAATGATCTGGTTTGGCAGATTTAATAGAACGCTCTAAGTAAACTGGTGTTTAAATTACGCTATTTATTTAAACTAGTTTGAAGAATAATGTGAGAAAATACTCTTGAATAAATAAGTGCAAACTTATTTATTTCAGTAGATCAGTAAATACGAATATCGGTGACCTACTCATATGATCCACAGAGTGGCGTGTATTTATTTTTACACCTCTGTAATAAATGAACTGCCAAAAAGACGGATGTTGTATGAAAAAGTAAGTTAGCTCGAGTTATATTTAGCAAAATAAATGATATCACTATTCTTGCGCAAAAAGCGTGAAGACCTTAGTATTTCCGAAACATTGTGGTTATCCGACCGATGAATGTGTGTTGTTCGGGTGTAATAATAGAAGAGGTAAGATTGTACATCTTGTGTTGTCCGTGTTATGTGTCAGGAAGTGGTCGAGTGGTTCCGGTCGCAATGTCAGTGTCACCGGCGAGGTCGGCTGCCCGATTCGGCGCCAACGACCGTCCGAACGCAGCTCGGCGAGTGCCTGAGTGAACGGACTGCGTGTACGCATGTTCCTTGGACACCTCAGGGGGCTGTGAGGTAACATCGGTAGCTTGTACAAGCTTTTATTGGATCTTATTTCGGAATGATTTAAAATGTGAACCTATATTCTTTATTTAAATTCATGTTCATTGTTTTCCGTTGCAACTGTCTATATTAAACATACCTAAATGAATATATTTTCTAGAGATATTCATTTAAAATGTAGGATAGGTATAATGTGTACACGAACAGGGCAATGACCTCAAAGGTTTAAAGGTGTCAGCGGTATTACCTTTTACCTTAAACGTACTTCCGTTTCGCCGTTTTTACGTCAGATGAGTTTTTTTCGACGTTTTTGTACCTGCTGCGAAGAAAGTGGCCGCCGGGTAATGGCTGATGGTTTTAAATAGATTATTCGAATTATTAATCTTTTGTACTGGCATTAAAGCAAAAGTTTTGGTCGTTATTTAACTACATGAAACACATGAAACAATAGCTTCTAGCAAGCTAGAGAGAATATATATGGAATTATATTTTACCTTGCTGAAGTCTACATCTTCATTCGCAATAATTGCACTAATGGAGACTGTTTTAGGTGACGAATTTTTATATAAGAGCTTTCATATCAAATGCTACGTTTTTTTTAAGATCAAACAGTAACAGACATAGAATAGGTACTTACAATTTCATCCATACAATATTTACTTCTATTTTATCAAAACAGATCACAAAAGTACATGTATTTTGGGGCCCCAACACTGGGCCTCTCTCACGGCCTCTGGCGGAGACGCCTTGACATTCAGGCTGTGTTGCGCGTGCTCACAGCTAAAACGTTCCATTTTTGAACATACACTTCCGATACGATGACTTCCTATACTCAACAGTCCTGTACTAATAATACACCTTAGATCAAAGTTATTGATATTGTTTTATTTCTGCTTATTTTGTGTCATTCTAGGCAATGAAGTATTAAAAACATACTCAGTTACACTCCTGAAAAAAGATGTACAGACACCACCACATTAAGCAACTACATCTGTCAAATTTTTCAATAGATTTTCAACTTTATCGGTTCAGCTTTAAGTTCAAGTTCGATTTGGAAACTTGACAACTTAGGGTAGATTCATGTGCTGCCTTCTGAACTTAGTGGTACGTTAACCGTATGCGTGGAGGCTCTCTCAATGAACACCCTTACGACTTTACGAATACAGGAAAATAATTATCAAAATCGGTACTTAATTTTACTTAATCTTGAATTTTAATTTCAGTTTAATGTTACATATATATTTTTAGCTCTGGTATGTTCCGTAGTTCCGTGTTTCCGTATACAAAAAATGCACCTACAAGATCGGAAACTTGAGATGCCAATGGTAAGGTCACGTATACAAAATACACGCGGCGTAGCATTTGAGGAATTTGTTACAACCATAGTGCCTTCGTTAGAAGTTTATTTATATGAATTATGCTTTATTCTGATGTATTTGTCGCTTTCTCATGACATGTTATCTGGAAAGCTTAATACTGGATTTCCAGTGCCGAAAAGTTTTAAGTCAGTTATATTGCATGTGGCCAAAATCAATAAGAACGTGGGATTTATAACTGTCCCACAAAACGCGTTCTATTTAACTATGTAATCCTATCTACATTGAAAGCTATAAGTATATAATTTCTATTCATCTGACCACGTGGTTTCATATCCCTGCACGCCTCTTCAGACATGTATACTCCTGCACACATGCTAGTCTTGAAAACTTGCTATCACCGAACACATAGAGTTCAACGAATACAAATACATAGTATTCGCATTAGTGAACAATAGCGTTTTTTGACAGGCGAACTAACACACCTATTATTATCGAAACTCGACAACGTCCTCCCACTACAATGCTTTGAAAGGAAGCAGTGACATTCTGTACCTTTTCGCTTTCACCGCATTGGAAAGTGAGCGTAAAAAACGTATTTCGGCAACGGCAAAATGGCGGGAGATCAACAACCTCACCGACTCATAGAGCATAGACAAAGGGCGGCCATATTGTAACGAAAGTAAAAGTAGCCGGTTATAGTCTATGAAGTCACGATTGTGATCCACGAGATGATTTGGGAATGTCATGGTTACTGTTCAATGGTAAAACGGCACCTCTTTTGTTTTGCAACTCTATACTGATTTATTTTTTTAAACTGTTTCAGAATCCGGTGTTTGCTCAATAAGACATTGAGCCAGTAACACGGTTATGTTCGTGTGTGCGGTTATAGGTGTTATTGGTTTCGATACAAAGTTCATATTGGCGTGTGAACTGAATACACAGGAAGTGGTTTTCAAAAACACTTTTATGATGACCGTCTATTGTTATTCCTGTCTATTTATACATTGTGTGCTCATACGTGCCTCCTTAAAGGAGAGAGTTTCTTACGAAAACGCTTATTGAGTTAAATGAATTTTTACTTCATTATGATTATTTTTACTAACACTATTTTTTAAGTATACCTACCAACAAAAATATGGATCACTGTTGTCTAAATTGAATAAATAAACTTATTAAATGCTTGCATTAATGATCTCATCCGACGTGCTCTGGCCACCGCCGGTGTGCCTGCTGTTTTGGAACCCAATGGGTTGGCACGCGTCGATGGGAAGAGACCAGATGGTATGACCATAATGCCGTGGAAGTTGGGTAGGCCTTTGGTGTGGGACGCAACTTGCGTCGACACCCTTGCGCCATCCCATCTTCCTAGCACGGTGAGCTGTGCTGGGGCGGCTGCTGCAGGTGCTGAAAACCTCAAGCGGCGCAAATACAACAACTTAATTGGCAGTTATGTGTTTGAGCCGTTTGGGGTTGAAACACTGGGGCCTTGGGGTCCGAGTGCTCACCAAATTTTTAAAGAAATTGCCAAGCGGTTGGTCGACTCTTCACGTGACCAGAGGGCTGGCCTTTTCTTTGGCCAAAGAATCAGCATTGCCATCCAACGTGGTAATGCTGCCAGCCTTCTGGGCACTTTTCCTGTTGACAGCAATGTGGACGAATTTTTTGACGCCCTGTAATTCTTCTCTTTTTGCTACTTGTATATATTTTATCATTATTTTAGTTCTGTAAATTGTAGTTTGTAAATATTGTAAATAAAGTTAACCTTTCATTAATTAAATGCTTGTTCATAAATTAAAGTAAACTCCACACACTCCATACATTATATAATGGATCTAAGAAATCCAAAACAAGTTACACGTTTTGTAACAATAATCTAGGATTATTTAAAACAAACAGTAGCGTTTAATATTATCCGTTTGACGAAGTTACAAACTTTATTTTTAAGTTTGTTTATCTGTATACATTTTAACCACGAAAATAAAGTAATTTATTTTTGGTAAAAAACCAATTATGAATAGAACATTACGAGGAAAATATATCGCGAGTTCGCTTCGTAGCAAGTTCGTAGCAAGGGTCTACGAGATTTACTGCTGTCTAAGTAAAGTTTACATTATTTCAATTTAAGTTTTATATTGTAACTTATATTATTATTTTCTAGTAATAAAGAGTTGCCTATAATATGACCGTGTTTTCGTTAATGTTACATTTTAAAATCCAGTTCTATAAAATAATAAGTTTCAACTACATTAAACATTCATAAATTCCATGTTAAAATATACAGTAACAACAAAACAGTACAACAAGATGTTAAATTAATATATGTAGATGTCAAATCAGTAATTATAAAGAATTAATTCAAGAAATCCATAAAATTATATTGTTTTCGTAGCGCGTAGCAAAGTGCTACGAGACAGTCTTTCCTTCACCACAAGTATACGTACATCCCAATGTAGGTTAGTTTGATTAGTATTATTGAAATACAGTATTAGTAACATGAATGATAATATAAAAAAAATATTCACGACATGATAATGTTTATTTATTATTTTAAAATGTTTTTTTTTTTCAAATGATTACTTGTGAGACGTGTTGGTTAATTTTTAGTTTTTTTGTCGATGTGGGGTCAGGGTGATGTTTTGTTGTATAATCACAATATTTACCCATGGTGGAGGTCATCGTCTGCAGTTGGTGCGCGTGAGTGGAGGCGTCCAGCGCCTCGTCAGGCCGCAGCCTGTCGCCTGCCGACAGCTTGCTTAGCGCATCAACACGCACATCACACGAAGAACCACGATGTTCCCAATTCACCGATCACCTTTTTAATTTACGTCTCCGAAAATTTTTGGACACACCAACTCTCAGCATAGTTTTTCAACGCAAGCACTAGACACGTTCAGCATGCAGAGTCCGGAGCACTTCCTGCGGAGCGAACACTTTAGGGTTGCGCGGGCGCGGGTCACAGGCGCGTCGCGGTTGTCTGCGCACTCTCCGAACCTCTCGATTCGGCAAAATCACGATAACGACTGCGCGCGAATGTCGTCATGTCGAAATTCGAAACACTTTCACCTAAATATTCCGCCTCCGTTTCGGCGGACGCGGGCGTCGCTCTCGGCGCTCACGCACACACCGCTGACTCTGTCAGTGCTCAATTACGTACGCTGTAAAAATTGCGTCAGTGTTTTTCGTAGCCGACCTTACACTCGACGAGTACACCGCCGAAATATAGTTATCTCTGTCTGGTACTCATTCACCGTTACGCGAGAAGTTTTTTGTTTCATTTTTTTTATCTGGCCGTTTCGTCCATGGACGCGCGTGTGAGTGTGCGGATTTCGATAGCGGGGTCGTTGAACTGCCGAAAAGGGATTCGGAATGGTTAGTGGTGATGTTTCAGTACCGACTAGGATGGGCCGCAGTAACGTCGACGGGTGCGAGGCGCGGTGTGGAAGTATAGCGTGTGTGGTCTGGTGCCGCGTACTGTAATGGGCGCCAGCGCATAAGTAGGTCAGCCGCACGCGCACGCGCGGTTCCTCATGACCGCGCAACGGCCGCTCCACCGCTCCACCGGGCCACACACTGCCACTATTGTCTTCACTATTTTATGAATGCGGCTAATAACTGGATTTATTTACCTAAAAACCATAAATATGTCAAATGACACGCAAAATTAAAGCCACAAAAAAGTTTAAGTTCGAAAATGTTATTTTTAAAGATTTTGCAACGTTGACCTTGTAATTACCTCCTTAATACAAGCTGCAAAATTTCTACTGTTGAAAACAGACTTGGTATTCACAATTTCGCAAGAAACCTGTTTGGGGGTTACCGACATTGACTGCTGATAATGTGTTATTTATTCGGTTATCAAGAATGGTTTAATTGTAGTCATGACAATGCATAGCCTAGTTAGCCTTAGTTTTTGTCTGAAAGGTTAGCCGGGCCGATGGCACACTTATGTGTCGGGTTACATTAAAACTGAGTTCATTCGCATCGGCCGCTATTCATCACAATCTAGATTACGGTTTTTGATTCATTGTTGGAACAAAGTGCTGAGTGCTACTAATGGTACTTTCACGATTTATTTAGTAAAAATTCTAAGAGTATGTGAAAATTGAAAGTGTCAGTTGTTTAAGATATGGCGTAACTTGAAAATAGCTAACTAAACAATGTTGGATATCGAAATATTAAGACAAAAACCCCTGTGGTCACAATGTAAGGTAGCGTCATCAGTTGATATGATCACACTATTACCGGGTGTTGCAAAAACTTGTTAGACATTGCAATAGCGGATTACTTAATAGTGATGGGTAGCCCGTTACCTTCAGGTGGTTTAACGATGTATGCAACAATTTAAACTTAGATTAGATTCTACTAGTACTGTCGATTTTGTTTTATGTGATATTAGTGTTATATTTATTCGCTAATATACCTAATAAATAATTCATTCATGATATAAAATAACCCTAACCTTAACGAATTATATAAACAAGTAAATTTAACTCGAAATCTAAAACTGTATCTCGGCAACCATAAAAGTTATACGTAAAATAAACAAACAATTTTTACAAAAAATACTTCCACGTGCGAAAGTTTCTCAAACTCTGTAACTTACTAAGGCTTTCGTTAAAAAACTTTACGCTTCTACTGTATAAGTTAATTTCAGCCTATTATGCCAGAAATACATGACGGCAATAAAATTGCTCTCCAGGTATTTTAAAACGTACCAATTCGTCTGATATATATCCGATGGGATTCTACGTACTCATGAATCACTCAGCCAAGCAGTCAGTAATCAGTACAAACCCTGCCAACTGCTCGTAACATTAAAAATAAAAGATATTTTAAATAAGATTGACAACGTGTCATGCCGTGTGCTGCGACCATGCGCTGCTGGTATGCGTTGGAAGTCAGGTAGCTGCGGTATATTTAGCCAGGACCGACCGAAACTGGGTTAACTATTCTCCCGAGAAAACACGGCCACTCGAAATATTGACGCAACGCGCTATGTATGGTTGGCCTATCTGAAGAATGGGTGAAAGCGAGCTGGACCGAATAACCCCATTCTGGGCGCTGCGAAAACAGGAAGTCCTGCAGTATTCGACACCATACGTTATTTTTCTTGGAAGCGCTTCTGTTTAATTTTTGTACTATATTTAGTGACAATGAATCTTTCATGGGTTGTTGGTCTGTTATGTAGCTTTATGAGTCAGTGCGTCGGACTGAGATGTCATTAGACACACACGATTTAGTTGAAGGCATTTATAATGATGTGTTTTATGGAAAACTACGTCAGAGCAGGTTATTAACACGTTGTAAGTAAACCATGTGAAGTTCATAACGTCAAAGTACTACAAATATATTTTGTTGAGGTTAACATGGACTATACGGACTATTACAGACTGATTTTATCTGATTTCATTGAACTCGGATATTGACCACCCCCAATATTTTCCGTATCAATCATCTACTGATTAAAATTCTCTAGTCTGTGAACTACTTTCCTGAAATAATACTGAAAGATAAACTTTCACAAATATATAAATAAACAAAGCAGACATTTAGACAGACTGAGGAGATAGGTATGTATTCATGTTGACGCTGAGCTCAATCGATGACAAACAAGTCGATAGATAACATTTTCAGACAACGTGACCAAGTTTCAGTGAATGTTATCGATACATGAACCACAGGTGTATCAAGCCTTGCCTAAATTCTTCAATTGAACAAATATTTGACTTTGATATTAGAGAAAGAATTCTGCTAAAGTTATCTTTGACAAACTGACATTCTTTGTTGTATTTTGTGTTGAAGAGTTAACAATAAGGTTTCGCAACTGCATCATAGAATTTGGAATTTCGTTCCCATCGTTTGAAATGTTTATCAGTTGTTTAGCGAGGCGTATCGACGAATTCATTGTATCGATACGTTGGATGTGGTGTCGATGTTTTTCACACGCTTCGCCGAGACTAGGTGATCTAGTTGAAGTTGAACGACCTACCTTAAGCGGCACCCAGTAATCTCGTATATTTCAAAATGTATAGAAACAACCAAAATCAGGAGTCATTGTTTGATAAGGCCACCGGTTGTTGATAAAATTGTTTTTTATTGTTATGACGACAATTCACGAAACAAACATAAATGGAAATTTGGTGACCGCATGTTTATTTTCTGGGACACCTGTTCTTATCTATAAAATCAGAATTCAAGAAATGCGTATTGCGAGCAATGTTGTTTACCTACAAACAATCGTGAAGTGAATAATAAATATTGTAGTAATACGAAGCCGGAGTTGACAGTCAATTATTTTCATGGGTCATTTGTAAACAATATTGCTTTGGAAATTGTCTAATATTCCGGTTCGGATTACATGTAGAAAATCCGGTCCTGTGACAAGCACGTAGACTATAGGTACCTGACCGATTACAGTACCTAATGTGACGTGTTGTTGTGATCTCTTTATGTATCAGTTGACGGAACGTTCGCTTGGTGACGATCCGAATTCTGCCGAGTCGCACGATAAAGGTGTGAATGACCTCACCCATCGGTAAACATCGCGTCGAAGTGAACCTAAATGAGTCTACTTTAACGCTTCCCCGTTATTAATTTTATTTTGTTAATTGTAGACGACTGGCCGTAACAGAGCTTAAAAAAATGGTAAAAACCTGGTGGTACATTTTAATTTTTATGTTCCTGGTCAAAGTTATAAGTTCATCAAGGTAGAACTAGAAATATTTTCAAAACTTTACTGCCAAATCTTTTGGATCAGCAATATTGTTTCTCTATCTTTATTTAAACGCTACATAAACATTAAAACTTACTTAACATCCCATTATCTTTTGAGAACAAGATCATAATAATTAAACTTCAAAGAATGTAATGAGCAGTTCAAAGTTGTTCGTACAAAAAGTTAGAGACTTGGAAGTGTAAAAGTAAAACTGCGTCAATTTAACAATGAACAATAGTTATGTCAATGACACTAATCATCACCATTGTTATAAGTTTTGGCTGGCCGGTCCAACCGCCACTGCAAATACATTGCCAAAAATATATGTATGCATTAAAACAGATCTTATCGGCATTGAAAGAAAGTCTTGTTAAGTGCCGCGCACCAAACTATGCTTTCTTTAATGTTATTATAAAACTCAATTTGAATTTATATATTATCATTATTTTAGTTCTGTAAATTGTAGTTTGTAAATATTGTAAATAAATACTCTTAGAATAAAATAAAAAAAAAAAAAAAAATTTGAATTTACGAGGTTTTTTATTTCGAAATCCATCTGATTTCACAGACTGTGTGTGCATTTACATATCTCATAGAAATTACTAGAGTTGAATGTCAATGGCATGAAATTTTGCGAATGATGAATAATAACCGCGAGATTGTTTAAATAACAATGATTGTGTTATGCGTAGACATTTTTAAAGTATAGAGACAGACTAAGTAGTTATTGTTATTGTAGTCTTAATAAAAAGGAGAATTAATGACGATATGCGTGACTGGTTTTATGACACATGTGTTGTGACAGTTGGTAGGAATCAACACTAGCATGCTTCCTATTACATAAGACTATGTTGGCCGGACCGCGGCGCGGGCGCACCATAGTCGCGAGGCCTCGCCGCGGAGCCTAGTTTCACAATCACCACGCTCAGCCACCGCAGCCGTTTTCACTTTTTCGCTGTCAAGAACGCTAACGATAAACAAACTAACATTTTGGCCGTCACTGCCAAACTATAAATTAAACACAATATGTCAAAACTACTCCGCTCATGCCAAATGATTTCGACATCTAATGCTTCGGGTCTGAGTTCAAATTGCATTAAAATAACCGCGTAACCTACGATAGAGTTCACTGTGCACATCGTGGCTTGAATACCGAAACGTAAGGTCTTTATTCACGAACGGACTAATGTAATTTGAATCTTATATCGTTGGCATAGTATTCGAAATAAAGTAGCGTGAAATAGTATAACCGCCGTTATGTTAAACAAGGCTCGGTTGTAGAAATACCGAGGCTGTTCATTGACCTTTTTAGGCACATAACACTAGCGAAACAAAAGACGAATTTTATTAGATATAAAGAGGAACCTTGATCTGCAATACACTGCCTTGTTGCGAAACAAGAAAACCATTTCTGATGATATCTATAAATACCCTATATATATATGTCTGTAATAGCGATGTCGATAATACATTAGTAACATCCAAAAGTTCGTAAACTATTTGACTAAACTGAATTGAGGGGCACTGTCATTGAAAAAGTCTTCAACGATTGACTCCAGTCAATGTAAGATGTGAAAGATCGGCGTAGCACGTAGTTCGTAGCGGCGGCGTAGCTCGTAGCACAGTTTTCGTAGACCTCTTTAGTTTACACACATGACATTGGTAAACACTAACTTTGATAGTGTTATGGTGAAATCAGGTTGTTACAAGTATTTATACCGTGAAAACATCTCAGTTTTGTTACTTCATATTTTGAAACTGGTTACGAATTAAATGTACATAAAATTTGACCTTCATCTTTCATTTGTTCATTTGTGGTTCTGACAATGCACTATATAAAATATTTCATTAATTGATGTTAGTTTGAAAGACCAACAAGATAGTGCAGTCGAGCTGATCGGCACCACGGCATTGTGTGGGGGTCTCAGACAGCGTAGCTGTCATAACAATCGTAAAAGCTGACATTGCCTCTCACCGGGCCACGTAACACTGACTTACGTAAAAGGTCTTTACCCTTGTTTATTTGGGACAGCTATATCATAGAGATGTTTTAATTTACGACTATTAGCACTTGACTCATTGAGTAACTCCATACAATACTACATATCGGCGAATCACTTTTAAATTTGTGTTTGAGTAATATGTCGGAGCTTTTAGCAGTTTGTCGACGAATCACAGTTTGCTTTGTGTTTGCGAAAGATGACTTTCAAAGATCAGAAGGCAGGGTGTGGCTTTTAATAAGAAAAATCATAATTTATAACTCTATGAGGCTTTTAATCGATGTCAATAATTATCGAAATCGATTGGTCTCAATAGAAATTATTAGATTGTGTTCATTAATTTTACTGTTGTTGAAATCATAATCGTTAATCTTAAAGCTCACTTTAGTTACGTGTAGGAGTGTTATTTAGTAGTTTTTTGTAATGATTTTAAACTGTTCCAGTTTCCTTTAACATTCAATGATATAATGTATTTATAATGTTAACCTAATCTAATAACGGTAATTAGAAACTTGTACTTGTCAATTGCCGTCATTATTCTTGCGTAAATAACCTTAATATGGATTTAATAAGTAAATAAGAGTAAAAATGCACTGCTTCGTTCAATTAGTTAATGCTCTTGCGGCTACTTGATTTCGCAAAAAAATGGTCTAGACTGCAAATCCTAGATTATAGTTTGAAAGAACATATTGTATAACAGCTATGTAGTTAAAGAGAAGACAGTTTCTAATATGATATAAACAAGTTGTTATTGGATTTTAGAAACTTGACGAATTAAAATTAGTTTCAATGAGTTGAATAACTTTGTGATATTTAGTTTGGATTCATCTGGATATGTATATAGCAGACAAAAATTTAAATTCCATGCTTAATCGTATCTACCAGAAAGAATTTATATTTTTAGTATTGTAGACCTTTGGCGCGTTCTTTATTAGTAGGCACGTTTCAGAAATACTACGGAAATAGAGGATATGCAAAGTTTTTGACTCTGTCAATACAGAACCACCGTTTGCATTACTAACACTGTTTAAACATTCCTGCATGTTTAATACAGGTAGTGACCACAGGCAGTAGCGTTGCCCTTAACAATGCACGTGCTCACACTTTCGCAAGGTGCCGCCGATTGCCAGTGCATCCTTGCGTAAGGCAACGGCAATGTCACACCTTATGTCAAATATGACTTTGACAGTCACAAGCAACACTTTTTCCTTATTCTATGTATGGCAAGTGTGCTAGACAAAGATGCAACTAACATTACTTTTGTTTTCAATTCTTTACGTTGTAATAATGAACCGTTTGCGTTCGTCCAACTTGTTCTGCAAAAGATGTAATTGCCAGTCGAATGGTCGAGATACAATCGCGAAGCAATTTGTCAGTCTTCCCATAGAGCAACATTAATTTAAAACTTGTGTGAAACTGTTGTTTCGTAAATAATAGGGTTCTTATTGTTTATAAATTTACACTTGACTCACCGCGGCCAGTTGCACGCAGTTACGAAATTTTCACGAGACCAAAACACTAAAACGAATTTCCTCATGTAAACTGGCGTTAACCCAGCTACGAGAAATACTTGTTGCGGCGTCATCCGTTATGTTTCATGGTATTTTAGTTTCCCTATTTACTGCTCGCATCTATTTTGCTGCTCTGAAACACGATATGCGTTGCGACATCAGCGACATCAATATGCATATGAAATGCAGCCCGAAAGCTATATTGTCTCCAACGATTAAATTTGTCTTTCAGTCAACAAACGATTTGCTGCTAAAACATTATAAATGAGGGTAATGAAAATATATCTTTGCCTGGAAAAAATCATGACAAACACGCAGCAGTCATATGTTTAATGTCTCTCCAAATGGAAGGATAAATGAATGCGCTGACAAGCTTAACAGCTTTCTTTCGAAACAACAAAACGGCGTGTAAATGTGTTAAAATATAATTTCGAAAATATGTTGCCTTTTTTGTTAAGATAGCTCATATGAGAATTTTATTAAGCGAAAATTTAAAGTGCCTGGTAAACGTTGTAGTTTTAAAATAGGACAAATAAGTGCATCCTGATTCTATTCCTGTCGATAGCTAAAAGCAGACATTAGTGCAACTGCTACATATTTGTCTCATGCGAAAAGATAATTAGGATTGCAGTTTTGAGTGGTTCGGATGCGGCGGGGGGTTAGTGGGGGTGATTGAGCACGCGATGGAGTCACGCGAGCGCGCCACAGTAACACACTGCTAAAGAAACTGCGAGGAAAACGCCTTCCGGGGTGAACGGCCGCGTTGCGTAAAGCGCCCGCGCTGTGGCGCAACCGACCCCCTCCGCGGTCCACCGCCGTGACGCGCACGCGGCTTGTGCGCAGCGCCATCTAACGGACGCTTTCATTGTCATTATACATATGTGTACCACATATACATATGTACTACAATTGTGAGTGTTTAACTGTTGTAGCCTGTGGCTGGTTTTCCCGTTTTCACTTTCAGGATGGATGATCAAGAATCAATTGATCTGTATTTTAAAAGTCAATATGCAAAATATTAAAAATTACTGTGCAGCGATGCGCTCCACAGTTTTGATTTCGACTCGTTGCTAATTTTAAAACTTTCTTTATTGCTGCGTCCGAAAATAAAATGTAGTCGTTATTGCCACTCCTCATTTTCTTGTAAACATTTGTCAGATTTGCATCGTCAAGTGCCTGAATACCTTATAATCAACATATTACTCACACACTTTGCATTTATAACACAAACGCGGCGACTAATAAATTGCAATACGTAGCGAGTAAAGCGGGAGTGACGAAATGAAATTTAATTCCTAGGTCAAGGTTTGGCTTCTCTTCGAAATGGGAAAATTGCCACATATCGGCGACCTTAACTTGCAGCGAGTCCGCCAGTTTCGTAAGACGACACCGCTAATAAAGACCCGAATACACTGCCGAAGTGAGTTACCTGCACGAGGATACTACTATCAATTTTGATGATACTCATTTATAAGGGTTTTTGAAGTAACTGGTGACAGTTATAATGATTTCGTGAGTCACACAGTCTTGCATCAAACCAAACTTGTACAAATCTATGTGACATCATTCCATGGCCGGTAAACATGGCGAGTTACGTCACGGAAAATGTTGAAAATTATTAATAGCATATTTTGATGATAATTTCATATTAATAATCAATTTTAATAAAATATGACCGTCCGTTGCAAGTTTAAGCTCCATGGAGATGAGGCTTTAAACTCTGCCAAAGAAATGGAAAGTGTGTTATACAACGTCCACCTGAGTTCGCCGTGAAAGGCGCGTGAGTTTTTAATGTCAGCCACCCGTGGTCAAGGCTCAAGTTTTTTGAATGCTTGCTTCACGCGATTTTATCTTCTGTTTAATACACGTTTACGGGCTGTGATTGACGTCGCCGCACTTCGCTGCTCTGATGCCTTATTTAGAATGAAATTAATTGAGCAATCTGACCCCTAATGTATTTCAATGAAGAATTAGATTCAGATAAACGATCTCCATTAATATGAAACATAATCTTCATTTAAGTCGATCTCATAACAATTTTGAAGGCCGTGTTAAGAGCATATTACAACGAATATACAAATTCACTATTAAAAACATCATAAAGAATTCACATAAAAATTGCATAAGCGGTAAGTACAATAGACGTCAATAAAGCGAAGAAAGTTCATTGTCTTCGGAAATAGGATTTAAATCGAAAGCGAGAGTAATTGGCGTGGTCTAGGCGGCGCGGGCGCACTCACGTAGCGAGCGGGCACGCCGCGCGGCGGGTCGGACCAACGGTACCGGGTGTAAGTTACGGTACTTCCCGTAGGAACGGGTCCGCGGCATCCCGCAATACTAGTGATGCTACCTCAGTGGATGGACGTAAATATCGACGTATTTGTCCCTTATTCACATAGATTATAAAGTTAGGGTCACTGAATTGTTTTATCTTAAGCTTCATCTTGTTTATTTTTTTTATTTTATTTATTTGGCTCACCAACAATTGAATACACGAAATCAAAGATATGAGATACATACATTAGAATCACCGACACATGTATCAACCTCTTACAGGTAAGCACAACATGCATAACTTATTCGTCGTAGAGTGCCTACTTAGAAACTGGTGAGTAACATACTACTCACCGCACACAACTATCGATTTTTAGTTAAACTATACTAAAACTAATTGAAACCAAACATAAAACTAAAACTAAATTTACAAACAATCCTTAGCACTAAAATGATTTTACAAGTTTTCCTTAATTATACTTTTAAACTTGCTAAGTGAGTCGGAGTACACATCTACCAGATCACTGCAGCTGTTTAATAGTTTGCATAGACGAGGGATAGGCGAATTAGCACCAAGTACGGTTCTGCGAAGTGGAGGACGCAAGGGGGTTATAGGAGCTCGTGGGCTCTTCGTGGGCACACGGAATTTGAACCTACGCAATAATTGGGGACAGTCAATCTTATTTCTCAATATTTTATATATGAATACTGAATCTAATAAATCTCTCCTCTTCTGTAGGGATATCATCTTAAAGTGCATAAGTCTCTGTTTATATGAAAATTTCTTTTTAGCTATCCCGGAAGAGTATGCTAAATGCCACATAAATCGTTTTTGAACCCTTTCCAGTCTTAGTGTGTGGGTTGCGTAGTGAGGTCTCCATACAGTGCTGCAGTATTCTAACGAGCTACGCACTAAACAGTTATAAAGTAGAATTTTAGTCTTGGTGCGTCGAAAACAGGTTACATTTCTTATGACAAACCCAAGCATTCTCGAGGCTTTTTTAATTACATTTTCAATGTGGGGTACAAATGTTAACTGCCTATCGAACAGAACCCCCAAGTCTCTTATCTGTTCTACTTCCTGCACTAAGTTGCCACCAATGTTATAAGCAGATCTTATAAAATTAGTTTTTCTGGTGAATTTCACGTGGTAGCACTTGTTGATATTTAAGTTCATACCATTTTCATCACACCACCTTACCAAGTTGTCAATATCTCTTTGTAGTAATTCAACATCAAGGTCTGACTCAATTACTCTGCAAAATTTTAAATCGTCCGCATACATATAACACTCAGAGAATTTCAACTCATTGGCAAGATCATTGCCAAATAAATTAAACAATACTGGGCCAACATGTGATCCTTGTGGGACGCCAGATGTGACCTTGTAGGAGCCTGATTGATAGCCATTGAGTGCGACAAAGAAGGAACGACCGTCGAGATAGGAATTAAACCAACTAAGGAGGGAGCCGGTGATGCCGTAAGCTGTTAACTTATGCAGAAGTATATTATGAGGGACGCGATCAAAGGCCCTGCTAAAATCAGTGTATATCACGTCAACTTGTTTCCCAGAGTCAATGGCACTTGTGAGGGTCTCCATAAAAGTCACTAAGTTTGTGCACGTAGATCTGGAACTCACAAATCCATGCTGAGTATCGCTAAGGTATAGCTTTAAATGAGACTGGATGTAGGGACAGATCATGGATTCAAAAAGTTTAGCAAAGGTGGACAAAATCGATATTGGTCTGTAGTTACCAACAAAATTACGATCACTGCATTTATGAACTGGTACAACCTTTGCTACCTTCCAAAGGTTTGGAAATATACCGGAGGCAAGTGATCGATTAAATATTAGGGATAATGGAGCTGCCAGAGACGAAGCACACATGGAGACAAAATAAGGAGGGATTCCATCAGGCCCAGCGCCCTTTCGACGATCCAAAGACTTCAATTTAGAGAGCACAGCATCAATTTCAATAGTTGGTGTTGTTAGGGGTAAACTATAAGCTAACATGTCCTGCATGTACTCTGAGGAAGATGAATGATAAGTCACATTTTGCTGATTATACACAGAAGAAAAATGAGCAGCGAACATTTCTGAGATATTGGTGCCATCCGAAGACGATGTGACGCCATCGGTCATTGTTAGGGGAAAAGTACTGGTGCCACCTCGTTTGTCCTTGATATAAGCCCAAAAACGCTTAGGATCCTTGGTTATTACAGTCTCTAAGTCGCTAACATATTTATTGTAACAGGAAGTAGCCATACCCGAACACCGTTTACTGAGCAGTTTCAGTTCAAGCTCATCCATAGGGTTTTTATAAATTTTGTACCGCTGGCGTATCTTTTCTTTTTCTCTTAAGGTTCTTATTAAATTTTTATCGAACCAAGGAGGGTGTGACTTATGTTTACGGGTGGTAGGGGGATCTTGCATTTCTATAATATTTTTAATTTGATCGTAGAATATACTGAGCATTTCATTCACATCGTGTTTGTCATCAAACAAAAGGTTCCAATCAATCTCATCTAAGTTCTTACGAATAACAGCATAATCTAATTTGTAAAAATTTAGTCTCTTGTTACTATTATACGGAAGTCTTGTGTCTTTATATGAATTAAAGTTAATTTCAATTGGGGGATGCAAAGGGTCAATTATGCTCAGGGGATTTTGTGCAGGACATACGGTACCAGAAGTTAAGTTAGTCATCGCAAGGTCAAGTATGCGTCCTGACTTATTTTGTATGTTGTTTAATTGAACTAATTTGTTTATATGACAAAAATCAGTCAATAAGTGACCAATACCTGGTGCTATATAACCATTATCTAACTCACTTACCAAGTTCCAATCAATATTATGTAAGTTAAAGTCACCAATTATACATGTTTTTAAACTCGACTTTTCAGATACGGTATTACACGAGTTCAAAAAGTGTTCTAGGTTTGAACGAATTACAGGAGGAGGCAAATAAACTGCGCACAGAGCTAGTTGACGGACAGACTTTGTAATGGAGATGTCTATGATAACCCACAAGTCTTCACAATTGCTTTCCCATTGAGTCATACGTTTTGAATTTATCCCCTTTAGTACGGCAATCAGAACACCCCCGCCATCTTTTTTCCTGTTATCCCTATCTCGCCTGTAGACTACATATCTGCTATCAAATAGCTCCGAGCTCATTACCGAATCATTTAACCAAGTCTCGGTCAATATAATCACGTCATAGTTTTCGCAACAAACTTGACGATAAAAGTTAAGACATTTAGTGCGCAAGCCTCTGGTATTCTGATAATATATCCTTAAATCTGAGAATGATAATGAATTATATATTTACTTTTACATTGACAATAATATTACCTAAAGGAAGAAAAACTAAAACATGAAAGAAATTAGGATTAAACCAGCTTATTCAATACATCCTTATTCCTAACAAGAATGTGTTCCGATTCCTGTACTTTCCGCATGAATATCCGACCACCTCGTACCCAGACAAACTGATATCCGATTTCCTTGGCTTTGATTCTAGCGGCAGCATGGAGTGATTTGTTGGCAGTGGACAGATGTTCCGTGATATAGATCGGGGATTTAGCACAAGAGTATCCCAAGTGTGTTGAGTTCAGCTTGTTGTCTGGATTCGATTTATTATATTTAATGGTAGCTGCGAGAAATTGGTCACGACTACGGGGGGAAGCAAGTTGAACAACCACGGCGCGCGGGCGGGAATTGTTTGCATTTTGTTTTGCGACTCTTGTACAATGCTTAATATCGTTGTCTTGAATACCGCTGCCAACAATTTTAGATAATTGTGACACAATCTCTATTAAATTTTCCTGCTTCTTTTCCGGCAGGCACTGAATTTCAACGTTATCTGCACGGGTTTGCTGTTCCAATTGATTTAGGCGTGAAGTCAAGTCGTTAATACAAACTTTCATTTCTGAGTTTTCCCTCTGTAACTCCTTCATATTCTCCTTGGACGCTGTATACTCTTTTATTAGATCTTCATACTGATGATTCATAAAAGTCATGGATTTTTCCATATTTTCCATTTGCTCTCTAATTGGTTGTAACTGTTGATTCAAGGTAAGTTTCATATTTTCTATGAACTTAGACAACATTTCTGCCTGTTCCTTTTTAACAGCGTCCTGAATAAGTTGACGAATATCGTCGGATGATAACGCGATTTCATCAGGCGCCTGAGGTGGAGATCCAACGGCTGGCCTCTTATTGCCTCTAGTAGTTGAGATGTTACGGGACGGTGTATTATCGGGTTTGCTAAGTTTCGGACCCGGCTTTAGACATTCGGAACATTGCCACTTAGCAGGTACCTTGTAGTCATCAGCTAAAGACAGGCATGTAAAATGATACGCCTTATGACATTTTACGCATTTAGCATATTTTTCGTTGCCAGCTGTTTGGTCACAACAACCCCATAGCATTCCAGAACTTAGCGGCTTAGCAGGGTGATCTGCCATTACAAATATTACGCTTCGAGGTAACGTAAACAAAAATTATAACGTTACCTACGTTATTAGGTATATTCCGGTGTTGTGTAGCACTCCGTTTCTATGCCCACGAACTCGGTCGCGAGTAAAAGGTCGTAAGCGCCGTGCGTAGCTCGTCGCTTACGCGTTATGTTGAATCACTTCTCAAGTTCTCACTTTTTGTTTGAGGCGGTAGATTTTATGATAATGCAAATTGTATTTAGAATTTCTGCAGTATTTATGCACTTCACCAAATAAGTTCACAATGCAAAGGTCCACTGATATCTGTAACTATGTACTTCTAACCACACAAGAGAGTTAAAACGACTTTAGACAATTAATAACAATAAAAACACAGAGCGATTTGTACCGTGACACTCGAACGATGACGAGGAATCGTCGAATTTGTTGATTATATTTAAGCATCTAAAGAAAGGTTCGTCAACACTTGTATAAATGTTTTCGTGTAATGTATAATACCATTTCTTATAATTAATTGTGCATATAATAAAGTGTGTTATTAATGTAGCATTTAAGCATTATAAGTTCATTAATGAATGTTAAAAACATTGTAAGAATAATAAAATACTGTGTTAACTTAATTTCATCTTGCGTAAGAGTGAAATATGCAAGTCATTAGTTTTAGACTTTTACTTTCTATGTTCATACTAGTCAGAGAAGAGACAATGTTAGGAGAATCTCTATTCAGTAAAGATTTCTCTTATCTAATGCAGATTTTTATACAGTCATTATAGCATCATGCGATAAATTCGTTGAAATATCGATGTTGGCAGTGGCATAAATGAAAAGATTTAAAGTGCGTAGACCGCAGAGTATTGGGTTTATGAGAATGAAATTGGGTGAAGTTATTCTAAACTGTTTTAAAATAACTACGTTCTTTAGTGTTTTCGTGTTTAATATGTGTTACACTGTTACAAGGACAAAGCCGAATTGTGCGATCGCCGAGAGGTCAATAACACCGAACTGGGTTAGCGCGATGAAATTTATCGATAGCGCGGACGGCAGCGCGACAACACTACTTGAGCACCGGTCAACCACCATTGAGACCTTAACCACTTTCTCTTTCGATGGCCGCTGATCGTGCTTGCATGTACAGTTGTACACACAAACACAAGCTGAGATTTTACGTGTTTTGTGTGTGTGTGTGCGTGTGTTTTGTCGGTTACATCACGTAACTTTGGCTGACGCATCAGTGGAGCGAAAGGTCAGTATCTATTTATAGTGTACTTACGCTCACTTTCCATAAGAATGTCCACGAGATCTATTCGATTTCAAGATCGTTCACCTCTGTCGATTAATTGCTCCACGTGTACTTAGTTATGGACATGTCATTTAATTAGTAATGACCTGTGTCAAACGCGCGTCACGCCGTGCTCGAGATGCGGGAGCGAATATTAATGAGTTCTTTGTTTATTATGTTTTTGTGTGACCTTAGATTTTATACTCCATGATTTTGGGACAAAGAATCATTCTTCCTTTTTTATTCACTCTTGAAATTCTCTCAAAGTAATTTATTCAGATGATGATCATACTGTTAGTACAGTTTTTTCTTTTCAGTTAATTCCACGAGCAGAACTCAGTAATCGCAATTCAAGCGTATGCAACAAAGCAGGGTAGTTCGAACTGAATAATTTGCGTCAATGAGATTAACACAATGGCAGCAGGCGCGAGTCCATGACTCCTCGATAACATTGTGCTCCTACTCGCACAAAGGTTTAGCGACAAGGCCAACATAGGGCTGCTGCGTGGGAAACCCTATTGCAGTCACCGCCTCACCGCCTTACCGCCTTACCGGCTCACCGGCAACCGGCTAGATTGTCAGTTGTTTGAACTTAAATGTTGGTGTTTGCGCAACTGTATGCCGTTATGTTGTTTGTGGGCTGGTAGTTTAATTGGAAAATATGAGTTTACAGCTTCCGCGTTTTACGCAAAGTCGATTTGAGTTACCTATATATATATCTAGATTATTGACGGTTTTAAACTACCTTTTTGGTTGAGAGCTTCATCTAAAGTTAAGATATATTTTTATGGAATTAAATAATGCCTATAGTGACTATACTTTTCTTCAGAATTTGCCAGTAAACATCATCACTATTTACAGCTTATTAAAACACCTGATAGAAAACGTAACTTGAACTTTTGCCTTTGACTGCTAAGAAAGGTGGGGCCGATCATGAGCTTAAATCATAGCCTATTAAAAAGTCCTAGCACTAAATTTAGCATTGTGTTTTATAGCCTATGCTTTAATGCTTGTTACATTGCCTGTGCATTCGAGATTGGTTACATTGATTTAGACTTAGGTTACAAGCAATCGTGTTCGGATGGGCGGTAATCGCCTACTATATCCGCTGACAGCTCTGAGATTGATGTGAATCAAATGTCCTATCATTGTTCTAAGTATATCGTAAATGTACATATATGGATAATTGAATGTCATGTCATTCCATGTATACCGTATTTAGATACTTTAACCGATACTCTAAATTCAGTTGAATTTGGTTTTCAAAATTGTCTATCGATGGCTTTTTCCTTGCGCAAAACAATGAGAAAACTTGGCAGAAAATATTTAAGACTCCCAAAAAAATCAAGCCAGATCATTAATCATTTTTTATCGTGAACTTGCCCCAATACCCTTCGAAAAATCCACGGAAGACACATACGGTACAGTCGCGTACAAATTGCTAGATCTGGCGTGGTACAGTCATGGACGACGGTTTTACGGTCTTATCATCATTGACCCTAATTTTAGACAGCGCATACCTCCCGCTCGCATCTCTAACCATCTGTGAATATGTTTTATATTTTTTATACGTCTTTAATATGGATACTTTTTTGGATGCCAGTTTGAGTTTGCCACACGTGTTTTTTGCATTGAGATTTTATTATTCGTTAATGCAATGATTTTGAACTTCATTTGAACTGTCATCAAGTCAATTAAGGCTTAATTTATTAGCATTCTGTTCTTAATATCAGCAGGATCAAAAAAATGCCATAATAAATACATAATTGTTTTGATGCTTGGATTTCCCCGAATATCCAAACGTATTATGAATCATTTGTTCAGGAAATATTATGATAAAAATATTTACTATATAGTACAGTACACGTACAAAAAATACACAGACACATTTTGTTGATGTCTACGTCTATATTCAACTGACAAACATCATGTTTTTCATTCATGTTTTCGTCGTAAAATATTTAATTTACTAAAATTGACGGTCTATGGACAATATATCAGTGTTTATGGATAATAATACAACGTTAGTGAACGCCTGCGCAGCGTGCGTACCGCGAGTGGAAACTAGGACAGACGGACCGACATCCCGACTGACTGACGTATCTAGCGTTATGATCTCTATGTTATTGTTATTTTGCCATGTGAATTTTTAAATAGTTCTGTGTAACGATGGTAGAATTTAGGGCTTCGTTTATGATATTTTGTGAACCGTTTAGTGTACCTAGTGTTTTGTGGATTGGCCATACGTTACTTAACGTATCGTTGTAAAAACTAGTAGATACTACTTCAAAATGGTGTCATGGACCGTAATCACATCAGTTGTTCAGCGAATACACATCAAATAAAAAAAACTAAGTAACTTTAAATCTGCATTACTATTATTGTTTTTAAATTATACTTGAGAGGTGGGTCTAATTTTATAGATTTTCATTCCTAAGGTACTTAGCAATTTATTAAATTAATAAATCTAGTTTTTTTAATCAGTTTAAAACCGACATAAAACAGTCAGCGCCATCTATGAGTCCCGAGCGTAAACAACGAGATTTCTGATACGAAACGCTGAATGAATGTATTATTCAGATGACAAAGTTCTTGCAGTTTGAATAACATAATATTATTAGTGACATGGCTGCATACTAATACTTTAGTACAAACGGATGTGTTACTCATTCAAGTTTCCAAGAAAAACCCTATCTTAGTATATTGGATAATTGGATTACACAAAATTATTTTAATTTATTTTTTATTATCATTTACCCGCAGCTTTGCTTGACTTTCGCAGTTATGAAAGAGGGTTTAACACATAGTGCGCTAGAAAAAAACGTCATGACATAACACAGGTGGAGGTGGTTTCTGCAGGTGTGAATGCTATTTACAAAATATAAGGTTGAAAATTGATTGTGGCCAGTGATTTCAAGTTTGTTTCTTACGATTTTCAAAGTTATAAGTAACATGTTACTGATCATTACTGATGCAAGTTTAGTGATGATTTCTGTGGGAATTATATGAAAAATTAGCTCTACTTTTGCAAACTACAGCTTCTTATAAAAACTACAGCATCACGCCTGTAATCCACGAAGGGTTAGGCAGAGGTGTATCGAATAGTATACCCACATTTAGCCAGTTATGTTTAAGTCCCATGTAATAGGGGCGAGCCTATTGCCAGCACCCGGGTATAAATCCAGAATCCGTGGCTGCTATTGAGAAATTCCTAACGGAAAAACCGAATAGCACTTTGCCCAATCCGTGAATCTAACCCGGAATTTCATGCTCAGCATTGCTACGATAAACAACCCTTTTGCATATTTTCCTAACTTACGAATTTACGCACTTGATTGATGAATTATGTTTATGCACCCTGTATGTTGGAGACCCGTTACATTAATGCACATGTTACGTATATTTTTTTTTCGAAGAGCATCTATTACGCACGTAACATCACCAGTATCACAATACCTAATACATTCCTAGTGACAATGCGTCACCTTGCCAGCGTTCGTTGACGCATCTACGTTTTGTCCAAGCGACCTTAAGCCTAAGCGCGTTAGACTAACTACTAATAACAACAACCAATTTGTAGCATCCCGCTCACTCTAATAGCCGTTATCATAGCCTAGAATGAGACGTAGCTATGTGAATGATGATTTGAGTTGGTACAACACCAGCATTCACCTTCATAAAGGTAAAGTATGGACGGCGCTAACGAAAATGAAGGGCGATAGTAGGTTCAAGTGTTTGAAGGTAACGGGCTTTGGTTTAGTACTAATTGCTAGGAATTTATGCTTGTAATATTTTCAAGCGTAAGTCCTATATCATTTTTCACGATGCTGCGATAGGAGAGATCTCTTGTAATATCTACAAGCGTAAACTCTACATCATTTTTTCATGTTTGACCATGCCGCGATAGAAGTTGATCTCTTGCCATATTTTCAAGCGTAAATTCTATATAATTTTTCATGTATTTCATTTTTCACGATATGAGTCATCATTACAGGCTGGAATCACCCACTGTTGGATATAGGCCTTTTTTTTTTGTTCTCGGGGGGAAACCTCCAAAGGCTACCGGTCTTTGGGGATAAGATCGGGGTGGTTTGGGGAAAACCACCCCGGTGGCCACCATCCGCACATGGGAGGAGGCACCGTTTCCTCTTAAAAGACCTGTCCGGAGTGGATATAGGCCTACCCTTTATCTACATGAGAGTGATCTCATGTAATATTTACCTACAAGTGTAAATTCTATTTCATGTAGTATTTAATTTTTCATTATGCCGCGATAGAAGTGATCGGCAATTGGTCGACACATGGCAGCTATTAAGACACATCTGCGACCACATTAGGTTAACATTAATGTCATATTTTTGTTTTGATAAATCTTTATCATTAAATATTTGAAGTGATTAGTCAGTGTTAGGTTAAAGTCTGAAACATATTCATAGAACTGCGCGTTGTAATTGAACACGATCAAACGATTCTCAAAATGTGCATTGTGTGAGGTCTTTGACGTGAATTTTTGGTTATAGAAGTAGGTACCTACTCCAGAAAATTATAAGAACAATGACGAAGTAAAGTAAATTTTGTCAAAAAGGTTTTCAGTGGTTTTCTGAAACTTATTTTAAAATTTATGCACATTGTCTATATCACAAGTTCACAACAAAAGAAGTTATATTCTACAATTTTCTACGACTTTTGTGAAACTATTTTGGAAAAAACGAACACTTAACGTAAACTTCAAAAGTTATGACGTCATTATTGCACATCCTTTCTCTTCGCTTTCACCGTCCTTGGCGAGCAAACGGTAATAGGTACGAACAAAGCTCTATGTGCAACGCGATACACAATAGCGTCCTTAACTTTACGACTACAAGGTTCACAGTTGATTGCACTCAATTTGCAGGAGTGCAGTTGTAAGATTGTTAGAAGGTACAGTCAGTGCCCAGCATTACCTGATATCTCTCTTCACTCCACTTGCTCTCTTCTTCTGTATACGAGGGGTTAGGTAAAGCTGGGCACTGCCAGTACATGCCAAGTCGCAACACTTCATTGGTATTGCACGCGTTTGTGGGATCTTATCAGTGAAGCAATTTAGCGTTTAAGACATAAAAAAGTTAAATGAGCATGGTTTTTAAGTTTTAGAGAAAGTAAGCCATAACGGCCAAATAAGTAACTGTGAAGATTTATAGCGAATTTCTCCATGTGGGTGGACAAGATTCACGATATTCATATTAAATGGACTTGGATAAAAACTTCAAGTTGTTTATGGTTTGGCTAGAACAAAACATATTTCTACAAATACAAAATGAATGGATTGATGAATATTGATTTCGTCCAAGGTTATTTTATCATTAGCTAAAGGTCTATCTGACACATACATTGTTTCAAGTATTATTTCTAGGTCTAGGTAACATTGAAAGCTTCACAACATCGTGGTGTTCGCGACCAATTAAGTCGTTATATGATTCAGACGAGGAATTCCATTTTTAAACAAGGAAAATAAGTGAATCAGGAAAGTTATTTTAACACGGCTGGAGTAAAGAGGAAGATAATACTGTGAACAGGGGAACGCTGAAAAAATATTCAGTTTAATATTAAAGTTAGGAAACTGGGGCGCAGTCATTAATTAAGACATAAAAAATATTTATTGGAAACAGGAAAATGCTGTTGATTAGTCTCACTCGTTGCATTTCGATAGCCTATATCCAGTAGTGGAGTACTGTAGGCTGATGATGTTGATGATGACGATAGCATTTCGATGGACGCGGTGCCGAGACCAATAACAATACTTGGAAAACTACGTGGTTCAAATGGCATCTGCGAGTAGTGAAGATAAGAATGTATTACTGCATGATTTCTTCATTAAATGCATTATAAAATAGGTATTAATAATGTTCACATGTGCGCTGTGACACTAAACGTGATTACTAATCAGTTTAGTGCAGGAGACAGGTTGCCCGACAGATAACCTAAACGAAAACGCGAACGCATTGATAATGATAACAGCGCTCGCGACTCGCGAGCCGCTCCGGGCCTTTCGCGCCACACAATCGTTAGATAAACATATGGGTCACTGAACCGACCCAGTTTCGTTCGAGAGCCCACACGATGGGCCCGTGTGCGCGTTTTACTCAAAAATCCACAAACACAGACGCAACTCCTCAATCGACGCACACATGGACGCTTTTGCGTACAACACGCATGTTCACGAATTAGTACTACGGTACCACGCAATGAACTCACACAATTCTCGCTCTAAATATTATTGACCAATACTAAATACGCGTCATTGCTCTTTGAATAAATTCGTGTTTACTTACTGTTTAAACGAGGAGCCGTTTAAAGGTATTTCGAAACTGTGTTGCAGCTATGTAATACCTAGTTATATAATAAGCGTAATTATCATACTAAAATAGCAATAATCATTTAAAAATATTTATTTTTTATTGTATAATAACTTAATAAAAGTAATACAGTGGCGTTTTGATTTAATTAATTTTCAACGTGCAAAAACAAATTATAAAAAAAAACTATTCTATTGTTTTTGTTTTGAAGACATAAAAGATCTCATTTGTTTTAATTGTTTTATACAATTGGCGCCAAAAAAAAAATCGTATCTGTATCCATAACATTTCCGTTGCTTCGTAGGCAAGTTCTGGAAATATTTTTAAACCTGCCTTTAGTCATATGTTGTACTATTTAATATAATTAAACGAGTTCGGTCAATAAAATGGCACCGTAAGGGTCATCATAATTTCGTGCAGGCTACATAAATAGCCCCAAAATATTTTTGTACGTCCATTAAAATAACTGGTACAAATTTCGAAAGTTACATGGTCAATGGTCTCCGGTAGGCCTTGGCCATGACGATTACAATGTTGTTGAAATATCAACAGAGCTCAACGTCGACCTGACGAGTTTCAATTTCAACCCTTTCACAAACGGAGCTTACTGCTTCGGCGAAGTTAACTGTTGTTTGTATTGGAGCTTCAGAGGGAGCAGGGGCTGTGAATCTCTATAAAAAATTGACGTGTTGTGTTCCCCGGTTTTCTTCCTGAATTATGCCTTCTATATTTTATATAAGACAATGCGCTTAACCGCCCAACCGCACGGATGCGCGGTGTGTCGGAACCGCCCAAGTCCGACTTAAAGTGTAGTACTCGGATATATACAGTTTTAGGAAAATGATAGGATTGCTGAAAGTATTATATCAATTAAATACATCAGTTATATACATACATTTTAAATCGTAACTAAGCTCTTTGTGTTTCAGACATTAATATAAGTTTGAAAATTAGTACTTATTATAAACGTCAGTTTGAAAAGAATACATTTTTGAAGAATGTAGGGATTACCAGCGAAGACTATCACAATAGAATAAGTATAGTTAGTAAACTTTTAGATGAATATCCGGCCTCGATTGATATCGAAGTTAAGCAAGAAATAATAAAAGGTATTGTTGTTATGTATAGGAAAATATATACATTACTAAAGAGAAACTAATCTTTCAATCGATATGGAAAGAAGCCATTAGCCACGAGCCACCTCTTGTCTTGTGCGAAATGGAAACAATTCGTTTCGAGAAATTGTTTATCTTTTATTCAATCTTACTTCAATTAGAGTTTATCACAATCGGATAAGATCAAAGCGAGAAAGTAGTGAGTTTTGCACTACCTAACTGCAGGCACTAACTGATCATTTGCGAGAACGTCTATGTACCGTTAGAAGCGATAATATTATATACCCTTTGTAAAATTCAGTATCGATTTTCTTCAAAATTATTAATTAAACTGACTGAGACTGACTCTTTGGTGTAGTGGTCGCAAGCGCGACTGCTGAGCATAAGGTCCTGGGGTTGCTTCCCGGATTGGGCAAAGTGTTATTGGGTTTTTCGTTCAGAAAATTCTCAGCAGTAGCTACGGAGTCTAGATTTGTGCTCGCCCCCTATTACATAGAATTTAAAAATAACTTTCAAAATGTGGATGTACTATTAGCCTATTAGGTACACCTCTGCCTAACCCTTCGGGGATTATAGGCGTGATGTTATATTATGTTATTATCAATTAAAGTTATTCGGTGATGGGCATTGGGCATATAGAAACTTTGCACATATGGTTTTGTGAACTATTTTATATACCTTATCAATTGATCCTTTACTTTTCAAAAAACTTCCTAATGCCTTCACCTAAGTGCATACATATTTTTGTCCTTGACTGTACATATGCTACGTAGATCCAGACTCCGCAACAATGGTTAGCGTTCAAATATAACCGTGAGATCATCATACAAGGATTAAGAACCTAACGTTCAAAAATATTTCAACCTTATGTGCAGTTTTTGGAAACAGTATTTAGACATTTCTGTTAGTCATAAATTGGTAGAGTTTCAAGAATAACGTTGAGGTTTTTTTTTCATTTAAAAAAGTTTATAATATGTGATGATAATGTGAATATATTGTAATTTATAAGATGATTCAATAACAGGATGTCAAAGTAACTATTTCCGGAAATAAAAATACTGAATCAATAAGTTAGTGAGTCTTTTTATCAATAAGTCCTAAATCGATTATTTTCTTTATTATTCCTTCGGCTAAGTGAGACTGGTTTATTAGTTATTATTCATAATTATATATGTTTGATTATTATGTAAGATAAAGACTTCAAAACATGAAGATAATAATAAGATAACCTACATTTAGGTGATTTTATTTGCAATATTTTTAATTCGCAATCCTTTAGGTAAAAATATACACAAACAGAAAACTGTGTTATCATTAAATAATATTAACGTCATTATTCGCTAGAGGGCGACATCAGCATCACATAGACAAATCCAATATGGCCGCCAATCAAGAGGCATATTTCTCAGGTTTTTTTTTTTCAAATAAATAGACGTTATTATTTATTTAAATAGCGATGATCGTATGAATATAATATGGGTTAAAATTAACCCCTCCAATAACTATATAGTTAACTAAAAACATTGACACAAAAGCGAAACATAAATTTGTGCTGCAACAAAACAAAAAGCTGATTATTTGTCTTTGGACAATTTTAAATGCAAGATAATCAAATCTCAATACTAGATGTATTGAGGTATTAGGTAGGTATTATTGTTGGTCTAAATGATAAAACAATGATAAGAAGTAAAAAGTTGTTTTGTGTCTAGCGGTGCCTAAGATACTGTACAGACAATGGGTAATTGGATTATAGATAAATTAGTTTAATGCAATAGATTTGCAAGTATACTGATAATAATGATTATTCGAAAGTACTTTGTAGAATTTTTTGATGAGAAGATAATATAGAAGTAGATCTTATCGAAAGAAATTGTAATTAAACTAATATAGTCATCGGAATCATAGAAAAACACGTGTTTTTTACGTGCGGTGTGTGCGTGGCCGTCTACTAAACAAGGAATGAATGAATCGAGAGACCGGAAAGTGCATGCCAACGTGAAAAATAAAATAACATAAAAGCTATTCAAGACGTACACAACGTCATCTCACCATAAAACATTTTGTTCGATTGCCCTTGTCGTCCGGTCAGCTTTATCGTGTTTGTGTCCATTCAAAATAAACAGCCGAGCCGGTTTAGAGAGTCCTATTTAATTTTAAAGAATAGTTCATCACTATAACGTGTCATAGGTAAGGACCGTGGGCCAGTGTGGGCCAGCGGAGCGCACACAGGAGCGTGTCGAGTCGCTCGCGGTTGGCGCCCGCACGGAAGTAGGTTAGTAACTAAAGTTTTGTTTGCGTGAGGCTGCGACTCGGTGCACTCGCTCGCTAGTGCGGGCGCGCGGCTCTGCCCGCTGCCCCGCCCCGCGCGCGCCCCGCCGCACCCCCGCACCCGCGCATCTTTCACTTTCGGCCCGACTTCGCCCGGCTCGGTCCGCCCGCCCTACGCGCCCATTGTTGCGCCCCTATGTTGCAGGAACCGCTTTCCACAGTAAACTTGTCTCATTCACTGATATAACAATTGACAACTTTGTAGTAACTTCCGAGCTAATTACAGTTTGGTTTGACAAAGGTTTTTGGCCAGTTTTCCTTAGCCGACGCTATTTTACGAATATTGAGCAGGTTCATTGACTTATCATACTTAATCGTAATGAATTCAGTCCAATTAAAAGAATTTTAAGTAAATTAATTGTTGCTTAGATTGCTCAGGAAACACCAAATAATTTTATCAGGTAGATATTACCTCTACGAGCATTGAACCTAGGCGATTTAATTATTGAACAGGCTTGTAGGTAGTTTGTTGAATGTTTTACAATATCTCAAATAGTTTTCAGTTGTAGTTCTTATCCGTTACAACTATCTGAAAGTAAATTGGTATTTGCACAATATTTTATGCGCAAAACTTGTAGGAATGATATATTCTACTCTACCAGTTCTAATAAACATGAATTACGGAGCTGTGGTTTAGCTACAGGTTCATAATAATATGTTTCTGATATTCATTGCTTAGGTATCCTAAAATATATTCGAGACCTGACCTTCACAACAATAGCGACATAGATATAAGTACCGTGAAATTGACTGTGCACAGTTCTAGAATATTCTAGATAATGCGTGTTTCATTCAATTGATTGATGAGTGTTTAGGATGCATACAAGCCAGTGATAGAGGAGTAGAGAACAGTTGCATCAGGCTGTCGGGTGCCACCGCCGCGCCGGTGTTCGGCAACAGTGGGGTCGCTGGTACATCACACGCATTCGCCGAGCGCTCATTGTCGTTGGTTATGTAAGGCGGAGGCCGCGCCGATGCCGCTGCGCTGCTGCGAGTCAACGAACGGCATTGACACGCGCCCGCCTCCCGCCGCTGCCGCTGCCCCCGCGCACCGCACGGCCCCCGCTGACTCCCCTCGTCGCTGCTGAAACCAGCAGCTGCGAAATTGGGTCACGAGCTCCGAGCCACCTCACGTACACATCGACCAGCTAACCGAGACCTCTGACGTGCGCACGCTTTCCACCACCTCGCCTCATGAAGTTAGTGAGCGACAGGCGGCAGGGGTCTTGTGTAACTGGTGCTGTACTTGCAAGACGACAAATGAAATAAACCTTCTGCCGTTTAAAATAACTACGTGTTTCAACATGATAGATCGGACGCGGAATCTCCGTACATCCAGCAGCAGACCTTGAATTCTATGATCTAAGAGCTCGTTACGTTACAACTTACTGTGGAATCAAAATTTTAATTCAATGTTATAACTGTTATTATTACCCGGTTTCTACATAGCTGAGAGATACGGTGTTTTCCTAATTTTCACAAAAAATAACGAGTAACAAATGATTTCAGCTATTTTTTTGTCAATCAATTTTTAAATAGGTTGCCTAGAAAAACATTGTTAGGTCTAAGTAAGATTTACCTAAAAAAGAAAATAAATATTGAATTATTTGCAGCATAGCATCAACGAGAGTTGTACCATTTTTTTTTTTTTTTTTTTTATAATATTCCACAACTATCACACAACGCCATCTAGTCCCAAGCTAAGCAGAGCTTGTGTTATGGGTACTAGACAACTGATAAACATACTTATATATTTCTAAATACATACATATTATAGATAAATTACACCCAGACACAGAACAAATGATCGTGCTCATCACACAAACATTTGTCCTGGGTGGGAATCGAACCCACGACCTGCGGCATAGCAGTTAGGGTCACTAACCACTAGACCAACAGGCCAGTCAAAACCATTTCATTTCTAATTATGCATTGTATATTCAAGGTTAATTATATTATTTAAATAAATGCAAAGTCGCGTTTAATTTCGCAAGATTTTTAAGGTCACTGCAGCTCAATTAAACGCAATAACTGTCAAAAAGAATTACGTACGTTACAACAAACTGCATCGTTGTTTACTCAGAAATCGATGGGAATTATAATTTAACGTTATAACAGAAACAGCTTCAATAGTTTCTAATATCAATGCATGAAAACGGAGAAGGAAAACAGCACTGCGCCGGCATCGAACGCTCGAGTCAACGAACGTCATTGACGACAGCCGCCAAGCAATTTTCTGTGCTCCATGCGTAGCTATAAAGTTTCATATTGAGTGGGACGGTTGCTCAACCTAGCCTTGGCTCCTACTGGCCTGGCTGACTTAGACATTCTATCTACTTTTACGAGTACATGGGCGAAGGCTCCAGTACTGTTTGGTACTTATAGTGTAGCTAGTACTTAGATGCAATAAGTTTATCGCTATCGTCAGCGTGTCCTTATGTAATGTTCTAATTCTTGGTACTCATTGGATTAGCGCCGGCGATGGTTACCTGTTGTTCTACCTACTTGGTGGTATAAGTTATGTCACTTTGAACGCATGTATGTTTGCATAAAGGCAAGTATATATACTATCGGTAAGTGGCTACTAAGCTGGTGTCAATTTCTCAAATTGTCTCTGAAGTGAAACTAATTGCATAATCGATGAACATAGACAAGTGTTTTGCTTAAATGTCTTGATTTCTATCCGTCCGTAAACATGCATATTAACAACCTGCATTATATTGAACGTTATAATATCCGTTATAACACGCAATTCATAATATAGGTAAAAATAAACGCATACACATGACCTTGCGAACTAATATTGTCTATATTTGTTTACAAAAGTACTAATAAACTTGAATAAATTACATTTAATTACAGACGTAATCTGTAGAATTTACATTAAAAAGCTGATCGTTGAAGGTCAAGTTAATATTCATAATTAATTAGTAACCTATAGTTGTAATTACCCATTGTGAGACCGGTTATATGGACGTCGAGCTACTGAGCTCTATGGTACGATAGTATTTTTAATTATAATTTGACATATAAACCATTGTTTTATCAAATTAGTTCAAGGGGGATGTGGGCGGGTCCGGCTTGACACATGAATGACGTCACCAATTCATTCGATTATCATATTATCCGTATCACTATCAGTGCAATATATTTCCTCTACAATTATTTGACTAAGATCCTGTTTCACACAAAGAAATAGCTCATTAATCTCTCAGGGAATACAAGAAGGAAAATGTTATAAATAAACAAATGAAGAAGTATATATTATTATATTACATAAGCAGCGGTCCCAAATCTGACCCCGGGGCGGCCCTTCGCTATTCTTGTTGTTGCCATAACAAACCAACAACCAAAGTCCGTTTCCGTCAGTATTACCACATTTTCTCCATCATTAAATGGAAATAGAGGGTGTGTCGGGATTATGTTTTATGAGTATTTTCATATTATGATGGCATTGATTGATCTATCTGAGTGTGAAGTACAACACCCCAAGTGCAGTTAAGTTATATAAAGGGGGGCTAAGAGCGTGAGGGGTGTAGCAAGGGAGGTGGAAAGCCGCCCTACTTTCAGGGTGCGCAGGCTGCACAGCACAGGGTGAAGGAACGTCATTGACCCACCTAGTACCTGCTGGCTATCGCCCCTTCCCCGCGCCCCGCACGCTCCTCACCCGACCAGACTGATAAATATAGCGATCTACGGGAATATGGCAATGAAACTGTTGTGTATAGTACACCTAGAGTTAGAGGTAGTTTAGTGCGTCAAATGTGCATACGTCAACGTTTCAATCAATACGTAGGAATGGGAGGAGTGGCCGCATGACCTATGTCCTATGCTATGCCTCAACGAATCTGTGCGCTTCACACACTTGAAGATGGGCTTTTAATTGAAATAGGCAAACCTTGGTTATGATGTGTTTGAGTAGGCAGTTACTATGCGTAGTGATTACGATCGCATGTTGTCTGTGGATTTAAACGCAAGTCACGTGCTTGTTATATAATTTAATAAATAAAATATTTTCCTCAGAAATTATATAGGTAAAAGTATACAACTTAAAAACAGGAAATAATATATAGTTTGCACACACGTAATCGGTTAAATTTAAATAAATATTTTCTTTTGGTGTTAAATGCATTTGCAGCGATAAAATCGACCAATAATTTAACAAATAAATATGTCATACTGTCACACATTAAACACATGTAGCTAGATAACAAGGACATTCAAGTATCAATTTCAGTTCATTATCTATAATAGCAAAGTACAGAATATGAACCAAATATCGATCGTATGTCGTATACTAAAGGAACATCGGGATATTGAAGTTACAGGTGGGTAATATTATGATGGATGCGCTAACCACATAATAATGCACTAATTGAGGCATTTGGAAAGGTTCACCAACAATCACCATACATTTCGAGGAGGGCGGGGCGAAGTGGGGGTGTGTGCGAGGGGGTGCAGTGCGCGCGGGGGTGCGGGGATGCGAGGTCGACACGTGCGGGTTGCAGGCGGGTCAACGAACGTCATTGACCCACCTCCGGGGCCTACTTATAACGCGCCGATAACACCCCCGCCGATACGGCGACTGATTCGTCTGTGTGTCGTGTTTATGCTAATAACAATACTACATTGACGGCTTACTTTGAACCATTGCTCGTCTGGTGCACATGTCCTCGTCAATGTACCTGATTATGTAAATAATTGCAGCAAGCAAGGTCGCCGCGAGATTTGACGCTGGAAACTTCAATGTGAAGATGAACATTTTCATTAGCAGACTGAAAATATGAATTTAACCTTCAAATTAATTTAAAGCAATATTGGCATTTAAATATAAAGCCAACTGATGAGAGAGTTTAATTTTATTTATAAGGCTGGCTGCTTCGTCTTTCCTAAGTACGATTTTGCTCACAGTTTGATAATAAAAAGCACAATTTTCCTCCTAGTCTAATAATTTTGTGCCAATGTCAAGTGTAACAGGGGTATTCACTCTTTGTATATATACAAATAAATAAAATGTCTGGTTGTAACACCAGAAAACCGCTTTTTACTCTTATCACGAGAAAATCCTCCAAAATGGCGGGACCATTTTGACATTTACTGGCTTATTTTTTTTTTTCTGGCGCTTTTGCACGCGACTTCATCCGCGTGGAACATAGTTTAAACAATCCTCGATAAATGATAACAAAATGTATTTAATTTATTCATTTATCGACCGCAAACTCTTTAATAAATAGATATTTGATAAATAGTTGTTGTATTTTTATTTCATTTCTAAAAAACTACAGTTGTTTCGAAAGGTTCTTCTCAAGTTTATCTGAAAGACTGACAGTTTTTGTTTTTTGCTAAACTAATAAAAAATTATAAATAATACGTCAGTATTCATACATTTACAACGTTTCATATACATTCACACTACGTTAATTAAGCGTACTATAACTACGCAAGAGATAGGCTCGATACGCGGAGTTACGTGAGGAAACTTCTGGGAAATCCGTCAATGAACTGTCAATGTGGATCCTCACCCATCTGTTCTACTACACACTATAGTTATATATAGGTAGGTAGGTAGGTTGTATTCAGTAGGCATGTATCGGAAATCGTAGTTCCCACTCCCTCGAATTCATAGGTATGTTACTATGTACTTATGTTTGTTAATTCATTCATCTCTAACTGACAAAAAGCCCTGGGTTAATTATAGGTATGGTATTAAGTCACACTAGTTGTAATTAGAATAATATATTAGTTTAATTCTCACCTATTAAATGGGGCTAATATAACTGGCATAAAAGTGGGTGTAAGTACTATTAGGTACACCTCTTCCTAACCCTTCAGGCATACCAGGCGTGATGTTTTTATTATGTCACATTAGTAGTAATTTGTGACAAAATTTCCGTAATAAAGTAAGGTAGTTATGGACGTCCTAGAACAAAGTGCTTCCGATAAAATCACAAAAAACTAAGAGGCCTCACGAAAGAGCTGAACTTGCATTGGTCGGTTGCCAAGAAACGAATGTTGTTAACCGCCTAGAAGTTTCCTCAGCCGTTCGAAGGTGGTGCTAACAGCTCATGGGAGGTCCACTGCACCGAAGCCCACTTCCGGCCTCGACAGGGCGATCAATACGTATCGGGGAACGAACTCCTGACCTCGGGCTGGGAACTGGGGCGCCGCGCAAGCGCTGCCGGTCGTCGAAGCCGTCGCCGCGCCGGCCGGTGCATCCTCATAACACTCCATTTAGAATTCCTAATTTTTCCTCTTGAAAATTCGACGATCATTATTCTAAATGGCTCTTAGAGTATCTATGGAGACTAATGCCTAAGCTCTATAATTCTTTTTCGCGGTTTTTATGCAGTTTCATAGAAACAAAAGGCAACCTCGTCCGCCATGTTTGTTGAACTCTTGACATTCGACGGCTAAAGATCAATAATATCATGGCAAGGGGGGGTATCTGGTTTATTATTAAAAGCTGCAGGCGCGGTCGCTACCTCATTGAAAATAGGTTATGAACTACGATTACTTATAGCAGAAAATTACGTTTGAAAGTTTTAATTTTTTAGGATTTTTAAGGCTTTTATGCTAAAATACCTTCAATAAGGTATACTTAAGCGTTCGCGCTAGTGAGATTAATGGCCAAATACTTAATTTGCCTTTTACGTTTCATTTGTTTTTCGTAGAATTCATTCATCCCTAGGTATTAAGATACTTCATTCAATTTTGGTAGTCATTTATTTTTCCATGAAAAGGTAGTTTGACTGTTTTGCTCAAGTCATAAGCACTAGACCTAAAACTAATAAAATATTTTCAAAAGCCAAAGACTACTACTTCAATATTTGGTTTTGTTTTATCTTCAAGGAGTTATTGCCAAATTGCATCGAGGCATTTTAATGGCGTAACGTGTTTTCCTTTTTTTTCTACATCTAATGGCGCAATATCGCGCACTGCGAGATTCGATCCGACCAGATAGTGGCTGATATTAACTCCGTTGACCTTTACAATAACACAAAGTACCTACGTGCACTGAACAAAGCGAATACTTCGAGCCAACTTCTATAATTAACAATTGACTGAATTAAACGTTTCAAAAATAATATAGACGAAATAACGCAGGCATTACGTTACTGAAGGTAAAGGACAGCCGATATTGTTGTTCGATACTTGGTATAAATGAGGCGCGGGCTTTTGAATGCGGCCCTGCTGCAATGCCAAGGCGACTGCCAAAAGGCGGAGTGAGGTCAAAGCCCAATGTCAGGGGCCCTAAGAATTTTGTCTCCGCTGCATTTTAATGCGATACATTCAGCCGATTAATGAACAGCTCCATTCAGGAGTCACGAAGTTCGACGAGATGTGTTTATACACTTGTGCGGAAAGTAAAAGTGAGTTACAGTTTCAGTCGTCTTCCAAGTAATTCACTGCTTTTCATTGCTTTCGTAGGTAGTATCTTTTTTCGTCACATACCCAATACCTTCTTTAAAAAGTTGTATTTACGTACAGATTATTATGGAACTGACTGCCTCGTTGCGAGCGCGACTACTGAGTGCGTGGTCCAGGTTCGATTCTCGGGTCGGGCAAAATGTTATTGGGTTTTTCTTTCAGGAATTTCTCAGTAGTAGCCACGGAGTCTGGATTTGTGGCCGATTGATGTCAATAGGCTCACCCTCTATTACATGAAACTTAAACATAAATGGGAAAATGTGGGTGTTATACAAATACCTCTGCCGAACCCTTTGGGGATTATAGGTGTGATGTCATGTTATTATTATGGAACAAATAAGTATGTGTTAAGAAAAGAGCACACAACGATATACATAGTATTAAGGGGTCGGTATCGTACTACCGCTGCGCGCTGCGTTCAACAAAGTAAAGCTGAAAGGCTGTACCTTACCACGGCAATGCTTGCTTGGGGTCTATTCCGAGGGTGTCTAAGCAGTCATCATCAGCCTATATGTTCCCACTGCAGGGACTCAGGCCTCCTCTCTAGGAGAGGGATGGGCTATAATCCACCACGCGGGCCCAGTGCGGATTGGCAGATGTCACATGTCTTCGAATTTTTTTGGTTCCAAGACATGCCGGTTTCCTCACGATGTTTTCCTTCACCGTTTTGAGAGCAGCGGTCTAAGCAGTGCAATAAAATTAATTTAAGAAAAATATTCGTCAAAAAACTTAAATATAACAAAAGCTATCTTCGTTCATTCTCTCTCAGAAATTCAATCGTAAAAACACACACAATTTAAATTGAGCAATACGACCTTTTTTTAATCGACCTACGTTGCCAACGAAGTACGTGATAGTTGACACGAACATTCAGGAGTTCAAAAGTTAACCATGACCGTCATTACGTTTTAATTTTACAGAAGATGAAATTGGGTAAGCAGTTAAAAGAAAAAGAAAGCAGTAAATGAAGCTTCTACATTTCTACAATCTCATCATCTGCCTAGCCTTTTCCAACTATGCTGGGGTTGGTTTCAAGTCTAACCGGATGCAGCTGAATACCAGTATTTTACATGGAGCGACTGCCTATCTGACCTCCACAACCCACTTAATATATAGTCCTCCTTACCGATTTCGGTAACGGCGACCCTTACAAGTTATTTCCTAGCGTGTGCCCTTATATGGCTGGCCAGACCGAATTTACTTTTAAATACCCGGTCACAGCTAAAGCAGTAGAGTTGACCGGCTGAGTTGTAGGTATAGGTGTAGGAGGGCTCAGGTCTCTCTTTACGTATTTGGCGCTGTTCTTTCAGTGTTTCGATTCGCTGTTTTTCGAAAGATTTTGTGTTTTTGTAAATAGTAGAGCGCCAAGAAGACCTATGCAGAGCGAGCCTCTCCCAACCACTTGGATCAATAGCGCAAGCGTTAAGATGCCTCTTGAGCACATCCTTATAGCGGAGATGTTGACCGCCATGCTTTCGTTTGCCCTCTGTGGTCTCCTAGTAGAAGACTACTTTTTTAACAGTTGCGAATAGATTGATATGCATTGCGTTTTGGGTGCTGAAATTCAGCTGCATTGTATCTGGATCTTGGTTGTTATTAAATTATGTTTAAATCGAGTGCTTTGCTTTTTATTATTTTGATTTATTTTAACGCATTCAATTGAAAATAAAAGTATGTCAACATGAGTGGTTTTTCATGTTTTACAAATCTATCTTTCTATTCTCGGATGCAAGTCCCGATAATACTCATTTTATTTTCACTATAGTAACTGTATAACGAATTAACTATTTTATTTAAGACTGTCTTGTCGGCCGAGTGAATAGAATAGAATAGAATAGAATATGTATTTATTCGCTAATGGACAGCAGCAACACAAAAGAGCAGCACATACATAAACAAATAACAACAAACAGCTTAACAATTAATTATACAGCTCAACTGCGCTCAGCATGCCCATAACGAAAGGGTAACCAACTCAGCATATGCTGGGTGTAAAACACTCAGCGCTGGTTTTCAGTAGGCCCCCCGCAGTGACACACGGATGAGGGTAGTAGGTAGTAAATAAATAATTTTATTCTATTAAATGGGCATTTCTAAGTGTGTAATAAATAAATAATATAAAATAAATATTTTCTCACAGAGGTTAACATAGTTATATTAGTATTAATAGAACACGAAGATACCTGCTAAATAAATAAGTACTTATCCGAAAACGAAACACAGTTTATTCCTTATTGGCATGACGATGACGCACTTCGGTGCTTGCAAGCGCGACTCCGACGGCTGTCTTGGCTTCGATTCCACGGTCGGGTAAAGTGTGATTGGGTTTTTCCATCACGATTTCTCAGAAGCAGCCACGGAGACTAGATTTTTATTGAGGTTGATGGCAATAGGCTCACCCACTTTATTAGTGAGACTTAAAAACATGACTAGCTAAATGTGGGTATACTATTAGGTACCCCTTCGAGAATTACAATCGTGGGTAATAGTTTTAAGAGAATTTCTAATACTTAGATGCTGAATTTGTCACGGTTTTTCAGTGTCCGTATTTCCAACAGTGCACTGACATTCCGATATTCAGGCTGGCCCATTAGAAATTATTTAAAATAACACTTAACGCGGATGTAATTAAGGTTAACAGTTCAACAGAGTTCTTTGTACATAGAACTGCCACGATTCCTCTAGTTCTGCGAAAAGGAGTGCAACAATTATATTATCAGTTTCGAAATGTCAAGCGTAAGTATCCATTAGTTGCCGTTGCCGTGTTTATGGCTAATAACTGACTTTTCTTAAACTAATAAACATTAATCACAGAATATCTTTTCTTTTTTTGTAAATATGCAAGTGCCTTACGGTACCTAGATCTATCTGTTGGAAGCAAGCCTGAATACATAAAAAAATACTGGGACATTGTATCACATTTCCCCTCGGTGTACTTGAAAAACGACTAAAAAAAGCTTGCCTTGATAATGTTAAATTACGTGAAAAAAGTTTCCTGCAAAAATGATGAAAGCAAGAAAACACCATCGTAATTAGGTCACATCCCTCGACGGCTGAGTGGGCATTATTTTATAAATAAACGTTTTATTTACACCCCATTGTGTACGTATTTTTAGTATATTTTTATCGTCACAAGGACCTGTTACATCAAACGGAAGAATAGTTGTAATTTAGGCATTTAAAAAATATTTGATCGTATGGTAGTACCATTGTTCCAAGTGATAATCAAATCATCACTATCACTACATAGTATTAAACAAAGCCGCTTCCCGCTGTCTGTCCCAATGTATGCTGAGATCTTGAAAACTACGCAACGGATTTTGATGCGGGTTTTTTTAATACTCGTAGATAGAGTGATTCAAGAGGAAGGTTTATATGTAGCACATTTCACCCGTGCGAAGCGGGGGCGGGCCGCTAGTTGATAATACTCGTAATCACGATGCTTGTCCGATAATTATCAAAAAAATGTAATTATCTTGATAATTCCGAACCCTCGGTAAAAACCTGTTTGCATTAAAGTAATTTGTATAAAAGCTCATTCATATATTATGATTGCAATTAATAGGGACCAGTCCTAAGGGTTCACCCTAATATCCCTACACATATTCAAATGTTTAATTACTTCCGATGCCACAAGGGACACCAAACAAGATTTTCCTACTGAAATAGGACGCTTTCCATAAATAGGACGCTGACAATCCCCCTAATAAATAACCGTTCAAAATACATGAACCGTAACCATGGAAACCTTACAAAGTCCCAGGTTAGCCGGCGGCTAAGTACCGGTAAGATGACCTCTTCAAATTTCGAAGGTCGTTCCACGTGGCTCCATTGATTTTCGTAGATTTGTAGGTGTATACACACCGGCGTGTGTCTATGGTTGTGTGCTGTGGCAGTGACAGTGGTACGGCCCCCTTTTGACCTATTTTCAAGTCCCTTGTACCAGCGCAGCGGGATGGTGACGCAACCAGGCTCGGCACAGCGCAGCTATGAAAGCTGGGGACTCCTTACATTATTGTAATGTTTTTTTTATTTCTTCATAAATTACATTAACATTTTTTTTATTGGTGAGGTTCTTCAGAAGAGACAGGTCCATAGTACTCGTAACCAGCGTACGTGTATGACCAGATGTATGAACGTGTACGTGGCAAAAAAGTATGTAAGGTTCGTTGCAGGTCGCGTTCTGTAGTTTCTGCCTACCCCCATAATAAAAAGGCGTAAGATTATGTATGTATGTAAATTATATTAACTACATTAAAAGGACCACCGCAGTAATTATGGTGTAGTTTCTTCTATCCATATCCGTTAATTAAGTAATTTATATATGGATGTATACTTTATCTTATCATTTCATATCATTTCGTGCCATGGATTTTCCATAACGGTATTTAAAAGTTTATAAATCGTCATCTAGGAATAATTTCAATAGGAATATCTCCATACTAATAAATTAAACTGAAGTGTCTGTTTATAAAATCAAAAGTCATTTTTTCAAACTAGGCTGATAATCAGCACTTTTCGAACGTCAAAATTTATTTACAAGAGACATTCCCCCGAAACACCTACCCTTCGATACTTCCTAGTGCTTTAGCTTAGAAGAAGAAGTGGCGGAACAAACATCCCAGCAAAAAAACAAAATTACAGCCTTTTACTGAATGCATATACAATACTTCTAAAAAAAAAAAAAAAATTATATTGTCTGTCTGTTTGTTATTTATTTAAGACAAAAGAAGAAAAGTATTATTTTTGTTAAACAATATCAACACGTGGACGAATGGTTGCGTTTATTTTATGAAATAAAGTAATTGCAACACATCATCTCCATGGTTACCGTGGTTGCATGTCATGCGTCCGGCGGCGGCGTTTGGTTCGCGGTATCATCGCGAGTGGCTTGCTGGGATCCCTTGGAGACGGAAAGTTAGTTGCAAGTACATCCACTAATATTACTACTCTCCTGTACGCTAAATGTTCAGAGAAAATTAGTAATTATAAGCTTTTATGATGTTTGTTACTTTTTCACGCAAAAACTTCTGAACGGATTTGGGTAAAACTTGGTATACAGATAGTTTATAGCCTGGATTAACACATAGTATAGTTTTTATCTCGATTTTATCTTCCCGTGGGATAATTTTCGAGTTGTAGCGGGCGAAGCCACTGGCAACAGCTAGCATTTAACTAAACTTAAGTTTAGTAATAGTTATTGTAGCAGCAATTACCTAAAATACTCAAATCAGTTCGATAAAACCAAACAACTCAAAGATAACATTACAAGTGAAGAGGAAACTCTATAAATAACCTCCTAACAATAACGTAATACGAGCCGTCTTGTCTAAATAAAGCGGGAGTTTGGAGGCTTTAGATTGGGCGGCGAAGGCGGCGCGGCGCGTTGCCATGACAACGCTGCAGCCCGACGACGCACCGACCCAGTTCCCGCCCGCCCAAATGTTAATGACCTCCAAAACCCAGGTCGAAGTTCACGCGCGCTACACGGGTAAGGGATCTATCCGTGTACCCCGTGGACGGTTTACAGCCTTATGGGTCACACCATGTATTGATCCGAGAAATTATAAGATTGAATCTAGGTTAGAGATGGTGTATTTCTTGAGGAAATTTTTCAGTACCCTTGAACATGATATTTTTGGATGTTGAACGAAATTAAACGCATTTTTTTTCGTCTTGTTTGGGCTTCATGCTTGTTTATTGGACAAGCGGGTCCATTTATTAGTTGTTGTCATTGTTGATTGTTGCTGTTAGGTTTTAAATTGTAGTTTATTGTTTAAAATGTTGTTGACTTGTGGAGATCGTTAGCATGTTTGTGTGTGTTAACAAACTGCCCTTTGTGAGTGTTAACAAACGTGGAGTGGACGTAGGTAGGTCGTGAAGGCGCCGCCTCTTCAAGCGAGTGTGTTCTTAGGTTACTATTGTTACATCTTCAGGTCAGGTCGTCAGCCTAGCGCGGGGCTAATAACCTGGACGGTGGATAGTTTCAGTACTTTTATATTTATTTGTACTGGGCAAGAAATTGGACGGTTTTTGTGATATTTGGGTCTGATAAGCTTCTTTGTTTTTTGAAGAATGGTTGACTGAAGTTCAGATACCGTTTCGTAGACACGATTTATCTGATGTATACAGGTTTACTTTTATTTTTAAGGTTTCAAATAGTACTTAGTTGTAGAAGATATCCGTATCCTTTGTTTCACTTCATAAATGATAGTGAAGAATCTACTTACTAGCCATAAAACTATCCAAAACTCCAGCTAATAAATATGATTCTAAATTAAAACTTAACATGTACAAAATACATGTGTCGCACACATGTTAGCGAATTCCTAGTTCTGCTGCTTATAGATGGAACAGAAAGGAAATTGCAAATAATTTTAGCTCATTACATCGACAGTACCTAGACTGAGTTGTGTTAGTGTGTGTGTGTGTGTGTGCACGCTATCTACGCAATTACACATAAAGATTAGTGACAACGCACACTAACGCCAGTGTAATCGAAGGACTGCGCCGCGTCCCATGCATTTGCAGAGCTGGCTAGGGCTGTCCCTAACTGCATTTAGTATGCAGTCGCGGCTGACATTATCTTTATCTTTATATATATAATTCTACTGTACGTGTGTATGTCACTGAAAAAGCTATGTAGCAACGTTTACACCGTGTAGGCATCCGCGCTCCGCTCCTGAAGTGGAAAACTACGCTGAAAATACGCTCAGTTCCAAGACTTACTGTCTTTGAACTGAGCGTATTATCTTCTCTTTAAGGTATGGTATCTAAGATTATATAATCTAAATTATCAATAATATTATAAAAGGTCAGTCTCGTTGGTCTAGTGGTCGTAATTGCGACTGCTGAGCATGTGGGTCCTGGGTTCAATCAGGACTTTCTCAATAGCAGCCAGCCAGCAGTAGTCTGGTTTTTTGCCCAGTTGATGGCAATAGGCTCGTTCTCTATTAAATGGGACTTAAACATAACGGGCGAAATGTGGGTGTACTATTACGTGCATCTCTGCCTAATCCTTCAATGATAATAGGCGTGATAATGTGTTAGGTATATCATTATAAAAATAAACCTATCACCGTCAATTTGTCTCTCCGTTTTACACAAAACTATTTGGAAGTAAAGCTGCATGCCTGTGCCAACCCTGTGATGCACCGGAGGCACACAGTCGTAACTCATACACGCACATAATGTTGGTACTCGCTGGTACTTCCATCAATTTCGTGATGCAATGCACTCTTGCGCACAGTTTTACGACGACCGGCGTTATTTACTACTTATTAAGTTTAATCGATTTTAGACCTAGGTATCCCAGGATTTGTATACTAGACTTATTTAATGAGAGGTTCTAGTATGTTTCTCATTTCAGCTATTTATATTTCATGATACGTTTAGTAGCTTTTAGATACAGCAGTTGCAGTTTAAAATCGCTAAAGTTTTTATATCATGTAGATTAGACTTAATATTCAAATTCCGAACTTAAAAGAAAGAGAACTTCACACTGTTTAACACTCCTTTCACAGGTACCCTTACGAATAGAGAAACAAAAATGTTCTATCCCATTGGTCCTGTAACACTTGAATACGCGAGTGTTTGTGCGTGTAAAGTGCGTTCTGTGCGTGTCGTCTGTGGGGTGCCTAATGGAACGTGCTCACGTGCTCGCTTTAACGAACCGATAGATCGCCAAGCTCGCTTCAGCAAGGTGCTTGTATTGTACACTTTAATGCTTTCGGTAAAAGTTGTTGCTAAAACTGGTCTTGTTGAGCGCAACTATCTTAAAATGGACATAGTTTTCTAATCAAAGTTAGTAGTTGCGGCTATTTGAAAATACTTATCTAAATTACAAATGATATTAATACACATAGAAATGAGCAATGTGATTAAATTACCAAAGTGGGGACACTTCCTTGTAACGCGGTTGAAGTAAAACAAAACTGTTCACCCAGATGAACTAACAAGGCATTGAGTAATCGCATAGACAATATAGACGTCGACGAATAAAACGAAGAAACAAAACAGCTCACAGATCAAAACAGTTTGTAAAACAGACGATAAACTCCTCTGACCTAAAAAGTTGTGAATCAAAAGAGGTTCTTTCAGAAGGTATAAAAGGGTGTTTGAAAGCACCGCGGCATGTAGCATGAAAAGCTTGTATGTGTCCTTTAACGAGCCAGTACTTGGCTGGTGTAGGGCGCAAAGCGGGGGCGGCGCCTATTCCTAGCGCGAAACTAGGCCGGCCGCCGACCGCTGGTGGATGGTCTAAAGGATGAGAGGATAGCGGGATTCGCTGCAAGGTTGGAAAGGGGGAGGGGCGTGGTTGGTTTATGAATCTCACATACTACGCGGCAACGACTACGAATCGCATAACTGGCCGTTATCTCGAACAAAACTGGTCGGTCACCCAGTCAAACTTTCTTCCTGGTTGAAGCTTCTGCGGTCAAAAGTCGTGGCTAATAATAAAATATGACCGCTTAGACTTAGAGCATAATTTCTCTAAGATGAATCAAATAATAGAGCTACTTCTATTACCATAACTACAACTACCTGTTGTTAATTTTAAAAAATCGTGCTTATGTCATGCATTTTTTATAACAACTAATATGATATAAAATTATATCAACGAAGTTGCTTTCAAATTCTATGATAAAATAATGAATAAAATAAATATTATAGGTAAATGCCGTACTGTCATTAACGCATATTTTTTTTACCAAATTATTTATGTGAAGTTGTTAACAGCTTTGTGTTCAAGTGATGATGACTAAGTGCATAGTTATAATTCAATAATCAGTGTTTATTTAGGTCAAATTGTTAAAATAAAAATATAATGCACCACTGCTGAACATTTTATAATATTGTAGTATTTAAAATATTATTTGAAAACAAGTTTATCTTGATCGGCACACTTTCATACATGAATCATAGTTAAATATCCGTGAACGCAGTTCAATGTTCTAGACGCATAAAAAGTAGGCCGGTATATTACAAAGAAAGTTATTCAGCGCCTTGGCAATGTGTATTTGTGTACTTAACCTTAATAAGGAGTTACTATTTCTTTGTTACAACTTTTACGAATCACCTATGACACATTCGTAACTTTTGGATCGTCATAATGGCCTTAGAGAAGTACCTTCAACTTGAACTACGCGAGCCGCCCGTGACTTGGGCCACACGACGTTTTAAACTCCGGACGCATGCAGTGCCAACACAAAAATTGCTTCTCAGAACAGAGGTTCAAGAATCAAGATCTATGTCGTTTGAGAAGACTTAAATATCAGATCGTCTTCCTAACGTATTTGTGTCAGCAAAAATAAAACGAAACATCGAAAAAAAGTGTTTGTTTGTGTGTTTTTAAGGTTACCAGGAACCATCGAGCCGATTGTTTCTTTTTTAATTTGTGCCACTTTTTTTTTTGTTTGGCCATGTGGCTTGTGTATCTGTGAAAGAGAGAAATGTTACAGATTTTATTATTTGAATTACTAACAAGCATCATTATTCTCTTCGAATAAGACATTCATAAGCATTAATACTGCCATTACTTATAACAATTAAACTTTTGCCACGTAACTCAGCTACCCTTACAAGATAAGCCAGTTTGGACAACCCTGTAATAATTCCACTTTTCATTTAAGAAGACGATGCGGCTATATTTGCTATGTTCGCTATATTTAGAAATATTGAGGTAAATCGAAAAGCCAAACAAATATTCATAAATACTATTTCCAGCTTACATACACCTACACAACACAAAAACTAGAATATTAGGTAAACACGTGTTCATGTTTCCTCAAAAGAAATATTTTTCTTTTTCGGTCCGTGAGCTGGAAGTATTTATATAAGTACCAGATCTCGAATTACAACCATTTGTTACATATATATGAAGATCTGTCCTAAACACATGATTAAACATTGATATATTTGAGTTAAATGACGTAATTGAAAATAAAAGGTCAAAACAGATAAACATGCTTAATTTTGAATTTTAAGAGGACTACGATAAAAAAGAGTGCGGAAGCTAAAACGGTTGTCAAACTATGATAAGACTTTAAAAATATCTTAAATTCTTTTAAAATGTGCCACAATCTTTTCTGATCCTTAAAATGTCACAGCCTGAATTCACCCACTGCTGGGAATAGGCCTCTCTTTTCTTGTACCAATGGCCACGTTTCTGTGCCAGCGTCATTGTGGTTTTTCCCCTGATAGCATCTATGTTTTCTGATCGATAAGTTCCTCAAACTGACTTGCAAACAATTATATCCATTTATGTGCTACAATTAAGCTGGAACATGTTGTTTTTCACATAATTCAAAATATTTCACTTGAGTCGATCAAAGGAAATTGAAAGTATTGAAATAATGGTGCCACTCCACTGTGCAACAAGTCTTGTAATATTTTTATTGCAAGGTCAATTATCCTGACCCAATGCTGTATCCACTATCGACCTAGTCTGTACTCGACCTTGATTGCAATCGTGATTCTACAAGTTGGAATTAAACAGTAGTACGAGTTACGACAAAACATGGCAAGTAATATTTAATGACAGCACTTTTATTATTTGCTTACGTTCATAAAAACATTCCAATTACTCAGCAAGTGCAATATGCATAAGGTCTGTGACCTGACCTCATCCGCGTAATGTGGCCTTACAGCGTAATGAAAACTGTGCAAATGCAAGTGGAGTCCGCCAATTATACTCCCGCTAGTTAATTTCAAACGACCAATGGTGATGCTGCTATGATACTACGAGCCAATGAGAATCATTCATAAAATTAACAAACGTTTTTACTGCAATTGAAGTGCAATGGTTTCGTCCTAAAGAATCTAGAAATTGAAATTAGTTCTGGGATTCTATTTCAATTCGTTTTTCAAATGTGTTCATATAATTTGATTTAATACCCGTACCTATTAGTCACAAAATCGACTATTAAATTGTTAGGAAATCCGTACATGGCCTTTAAATTACTGTGAGATAAATCATATTGACTAGATAAGCATCTTTGCTGAAGTCTTAGATAAAATCACTCCGTTTGAAATAAAGCAGGCGTCCTACAATAAGCTGCGCAAAAGTTATTTCAACTTAAAGTCACGTAAGATTACAACTCTGGGTCAAGTTAGGTTGGCTTACAACTTCGCTTAAAGTTAGGTACATCCCTAGATAGGGTAGATAAAAGCACTCTACATGTGCAATGTGAAATACATTTCTAATTTGAATGTTAATCTCTACTTTCTACAAGCATTCTAAATGTAGAGATATCCGATTAGTAAGTACATTGGACTAGGGATGGTCCCAATGCTCGGCACTGAAACCTTATACTTATGAAGCTAAAGGAGGCGTGAGAATTATTTATGACAGAGTTTGATATACGAGCGTTTAAATATGTCCAGTTTAGTGGAGTTAAATGGTTTTTTATTGTTCATTTTATTGGAAGATCAAATTAATAGCTGCCAACTACAACGACTAAGTACGAATTTTCTTCCCAATTTTGAAAAACTTTCGGGATGTCCGTTACTCAACTCAAGACGATTAAGAACCAATACAACAAATTCGAGGTATCAACACAAGCGTGGCCTAATCTAGTACAATTCGAATCGAACACGTCGTGTGTAACGAGTGTGGCGAGCATCGACTAGCGCACTCACTAGATCGCCAGCGCTGTTGCGAAACATCCGCATTCGTTAATGTTCTCCACAGATGATCTATGGAGCGCGAACAAGATACGCAACAGAACCACATTTCGCTTGCACTTTCGAAAGTAAGTCTTTGTTTTCACTCGGTAGCGGTAATTTATAGTAATGAGGAGAGATCATTGTACGCACTTTTGTAAATCGCTTCAGTGAAGTCTCGTCGTATTTGGCAGACTGACAAATGTCGCACATTACTTTTTGATTTAGTGGTTTATGGTGAAGTTTTGATTTTAATTACTCGCCGTTTAATATAAAGCTTGAGGAGTGACGAAAATGTGGTCGATTTTACGTCATGAGCCAGCATTTAAAATTCAAAATACAATTGTTTTTTTGTTAAACTCGACTTGTTGTCTTTTTGTTTTATAGCTACTTAGGTAAAAGGTATAAAAATAAATTAAGCAGCTGCTTTTTTTAAGTTAAACAAATAAGTACTTTTGCTTTCTTTTAACTGAGTTTTAAAATCATGTTTTACCGCCAACTTCCTACAACTAGCTTGTCTTAAGAATGTATGAGTTGTAACGATTTAATGCAGGTGTTAAAACCTTGGCAGTTGCTGTAAACGCACTTTCACTAAAATACGTTCGAGTGAGGGAACAAATGGACATACGGAATATAGGCCAGAACACATCGACTCACTCGCACACAAATGAACGGAGATAGTACCAGAACCGCTCTGTATTCTTCAGCCACACAATAATATTCAAACAGCCTTGAATACTAATACAAATGTTAGTCATGAAAGAGTATTTTTCAAAAATATAGGTACCTAATCAGTACTGAATATGCGTAAATTTTGTGTCATCTTATCGCAAAAATCCTTCGTCTTTTTAGACTAGAAGATATAGTTAGTTGTAAATAGAGTCATGGCCGGTTGTCGATCTCCTAATTTGATGGTCACTCGTTTATCATTGCTTTATACGCGTTGCCTTGAGATGATAAAACGGTTAGTATATAGTCTAAATATAACATAATAACCACAACATTTGAATATGTCTACATTAGGATTTTGTAACGCGTTATTTGGAATCTATACTTACTGACACATTCGTTATTGCCAACACGTTTTCAAGGTCTGCAAATGCAATTACTAAGAAATACAGTTAAATTGTAATGTTTATGTGGAGACTTTTCTCTTTTAATTTCACGATCAATGCGAAAATTGGCAAAAATATGGAGTGTTTACACAGGCCACGGTCTCGGGCTCGAACTTGTCCGATTTTTATTGCGAGTTTAAAGAAGCGAGCGAACTTGCCCCAGTGACCACGGGTAGCGGATGATATAAATATAATACATAGGCCCACGTCCAATAATAGAATTGGTCGGTGGCACATTGCCGCCGCTCTACGATCCTGAGCCCAAATTCCTAACTAGAGTTACCAACTCCTCAGTTGCTAGTCGATATGCAGCTACGATGCACTTTGACATTTCAGAAATGGAATGATATTTTCAAGTGATTCGTTATCTGTTCAGTATCAATTACTGTCTAAAACACTTTCAATTACGTCTATTTATCCACTGTTTGAATTGTGCAATCGATGTGTTTGTGTGTTTACTGAAAGGATGTCAGTTACAAAGAAACATGGTGTTCAAAGGCGTTCCTGTTAACCTATTTCTGTCAGCACCTGCGCAGTATGCATCAGTTCTTTCCAAGGAGTGTGCATTTGACATTTTCTTGTTGAAAAGTGCACGGATCATAGAAGTAGTTGCGTGGTGTGCGGGGCGGTGGGGCAAGGGGGGAGCTCGCCGGTTCGCGCAGTGTAACCTACATACCGGTCAACACTCCGGCTCAGTCAACACTCGCTACAGGGACATTTGGAGCGTTTGACGAGCCAGTGCACTTGTACAAGTAACTTAGGCGAGTGCCAGTAGGGTAGTGAATAGAGTTTAGCGGAAATTATTACCCATGTGTCGAGATGGCGTCCTGCATGTTTATTTTGTTCTTCACAAAGGTAGAAAATTTCTAAAACAAAGCATCTAATTTTCGTGGCAGCAAATAAGCTATAAATTTTTTTTTTCAGTAATGATATGACATACTTCTTTATAGTTTGCTACGTTTTTTGTTTTAATAACTTACGTGTTCGTCAGTACGATCTCAAGCAATTAGTTGTACTCACCTGAAACAAAATGAAAATAACGGTAAATGAAATGCTCAACACAAATAATATGTTTCCGCGTAAACTTAATAAGTAACCATGCCAATGACCGTAAAATTTGTTTTAGCTTAACATCTGTTTACACATCATTTTGACACATGAGGCTGTGTAAGTAAACCTACTAAACTAGTCTTAATTGGAGTGTTTCAGTGTGTGACTAACGCGAAAATCTAACACAGTAAATAATGTTTCATTTTTAAACTAAAATGCGAATTTTCAAGCCAGTCACTGGGGCAAGTAGCAGCGCGGTGTAAACGGACTAACGCCAGCATTAGATGCGACTAGACAAGGCCATAGCTATCAGTGAAATGTCGAGAAGGAAAGAGATGGATACATAAAGTATTTATTGCACACATAACAACACTACAAGTGCAATTCACGCACACACGTAAAGCTTTTCTATTTCTATTACATGGTCTAGGGTTGACTACTGGTGTTAATAAAAACGGTTAAACTGACTACTTATGACAATTTAAATTGTTTGGTACTAATACTGAACTAAAAATCTTGAAGATAGCAAATATACGCTAAAGTGTGTCACGGGCGCAAATACACTCCACGAGATTACAGTCTTAAAATTTGGTATAAATATCCGGCTAATTAAAAAGTTTTGTTTTAACTCTTGCTTGTAGGATTTCACCCAAAATGGCTTCAAACTTTTAACACTACAGTAAAAAGTATGACATAATTTAGAACATAAAGCTACGTGTTCAGTAACTATTAACTTCCGTATATTTGTAAGGTTTCCTAGTATTCTTAATGCAATGATGCATTCTCATTTCTACACAGTATCATGTTAGTGGCCAACTTTTTAACATAAAACAGTATCTTTGACCAACAACTCATAAGAAAGTCAGAGAGGGCATCGAAACACTGCTAATAATACTGATTAAAGCAGGAAAAAGGTGTTTCACCATCTAGGTCGGTTAAGGAGGTTACCGACTATCTTCAGGAATTGGGTGAGCGAGTGTATAATGCGCACTTGATATACAAAATACCTATCTTGATAGCGATAAGCGTTCCGAACTTGCCAGTTGCGACAGACTGTCCTAGAACCCGGTTTGAACTCGAGTACCCTCAATAGATGAGCCCAAATTTATATAATAATTTATCGTATCAGCATATTGCGCGTGATTGTCTGGACGTAAGTAGTTGTTGATCGCGGATGCGGCAGTGCCATGGTGGTGTGGACTGGGTCAATTTGCTGTCGGTTGCCCAATCGTATATATAGTCACGTGATTGCCGTGCTTTAGCAGGTGATAGCACACCTTGTGTTAACGGTTTGAAGTTCTAATTAATTATCTGAAAAGGTGATAAGACCTTTAATTTTTAATTTGATGTGAAATTGGGGGCTTTTTAAAGTTTAAGTATGTTTGTACCAAGTATTATATAGTAATTAAAAGATCTAAAGCCATGCCTCAAAATATTTATTTATATGCCAAGTTGGTTCAGGGCAAGAGCAAGATGACGAGACACATGAAATAACTTACTCTGCGTCATATACATAGAACGATATTGTAACTTTAAAACTAATATTTCTCAAACAGACATACTTGAAGGTGTTAGTCATAAGGAAATGATATTTCGGTGTTGTGAAAGACAGTGGCTTCAACAGATGGCACCCAAATCTTCAAGTTGAATGTCTACCTCATTAAATATATGCAATCTAAACTTTGAATAGACTAATTAAACTTGACATTATACCAAAATCGGAATATTTATGACAGATTAAAAACGATCAACGAAGTTTCAAACTGCAACTTTTTTTATACATAACATAAATTTATTTGTTATATCAATCTAACTAATGTTCAAAAACTCAACAGCAAACCAGCATTGTGCTTTGCAGTGCCCTGACAGGGTTCATGTACAAAAACCGACAGTACTGTAAAATGTGTGATGTGCATGAGAGCAAATAAATAAATAAATAAATAAAGAAATAAAATCACGCCTGTAATCCCCGAAGGGTTGGCAGAGGTGTACGTAATAGTACGTACACCCACATATCGCCAGTTATGTTTAAGTGTATGTAAAGTAAAAGTAGTCCCGCTTGTGATCACTAGACCAACGACGCAGGCAGTGATACTTTAACTTGCAATCATTAAAGTAGCATTCAAGTAGTAGTAGCAGCAGTAGTAGTAGTAGTATTCATTTAAGTAGCTAATTCCGCTTAAAAAACAGGAAGGCCAGTTGCACAGTTCTCCAAACAAAACATAAACTTAAGTCAGTGGCTCCGCAACCCAAGGTGTTTGCCATAACAAAACTTTATGCAATATATGATCACTTACAGTTTCCATCTATATGTGTTCCTCGCACACAGTTCCCATGGAATCGGGGTTATCTTGATATATTGCCCTCTTGATTTCAACACACGATAGCAGTCGCTGAAGAAAGTATCAGGCGCTGAAATCTCAACTTTGTTTGTCTTAGAATAGTTTCGAAACATAGCTAGAGTGGAAAGATTTACTGTATGATGTAAAGCTTCTTCAAAGAATTCAAAATTATTTGATGTTGATAATAATTTGTTACTCGAACGTTATTCAAGCATGTCGTAAACATTCTGATCCAGTTCATTCATTCTCCGTGTCACAATACGCCTCTTTCGTAATCGAAGTCATAAAAAATATAGTTAGATTCGTCTGCGAGCTTATTGTGTCAACATCATAATATTTTATGACACTTGGACTCATCTGACAGCGATGCACGCTAACCTTTGGGAAGTGCTGTGCATGGAGCAACAACGCCGGACGCCCTATATTCACATTTCGGTCTGTCGCTGGCAAATTGCCCAAAAATAATTAGTCATCAACCGCTCAATTCCTTAGTCGCGATCCTAGGATAGGACGCTTCTCAGAATATGTTACAGTTTCAGCGACCACAAAGCACATATTGCATTTCGGACGAAATATGAAAATGGGACATTTAATGAGGGTTATTAAATTTGTAGTATTTTAAGATTTTGTGGCGCAAACTGAAGTATAAAGTAAATGGCTATTGCATTGACTGTCCATTTGTGACTAGGTAGTAATATTTATTACGCAAGTAGGATATTCTTACTCTATTTAAAGAAATTCTATCATTAATTATTAAGTGTAAAAGTGGTTATAATAATATCTTATAGTCCTGCCCTCTAGTGGCGAATTGCCGAACTTTCGTTGTGTCCGCTCGCCACTAGGTGGCGTGAATAAACAAATGGCGCGGTTGTAGCATTTCGTAGCATATCGTCGTGTTATAAATTCCGGCTTTCACAAGTAATATTGAAAACCAACCGTATTTTTAATCTATTGTTTTTTAAAACAATTAGCATTAAACTCATACTTCTTCTATTTAATTATTTAAAAAAGGTTAACCAATGGTTGAAAGAAAATACAATCATTTCATAAAAAATACGAGTTTCTAAAATTACAATTTCCAGCAAATAAACAATAGATCTTTATAGAAACTTTACGCAACAGGAAAAATGTAAAAAACATTCTGACGCAAACTTCGTAGCAGTGCTACGGCGTAGGCATTCGAACGCTACACTTGAAGAGTTTCATCTTATGTTAAAAGTTGTGGGGCTACGAATTGCTACGAGAAAAATCATATAATTATATTTCCAAAGTTAATAGTTCAGTGATGTGATGTGTGATGTGTTTGAAACATTTAAACTATTGCTTTATTTATGTTTCACACACGTGTTTGGTTCGTATCGCATAACATTTACAAACAGTTAAATATTTCCGGGTTGCTTACGATTTGTTCTCGTTCAAGGTTACTTGATATTTTGTTTATATAAATACGGATTACAATACCGTTACTTCAATATAATGTAGTTATTTTCGGTTTGACGTATGAATAGATGAATGTAAAGTTCATGTTATACATTATTTTCGACTAGCTTTTGCCAGCGGCTTCGCCCGCGTGAAAATGACGATTTTCCATACAAACTTTCATCCCCTATTTAAATCCCTTAGGAGTTGAATTTCGAAAAATCCTTCCTTATTCCTTGTCTACTTTATAAAGGGAACCTCTGTGCAAAATTTCAGCTTTCTAGGTCCAAGGGTTTGGGCTGGGCGTTGATGAGTCAGTCAGTCAATCAGTCAGTCAGTCAGTCAAGACTTCTCTTTTTATTTATATATAGATATAGATAGATAAAAGTAATTGATTGATAGTGTCCGATATTTTGGAGAAAAAGTAACATATTTTTTGTAGTACATAGAGTTAATGTTATCCTATTACCACCGTTGATCAAGAAACTTGTAGCTTAATAATAACAGCCACTCAGATCAATCTTCAGGTTAAGCCCCGCTTGCCTAGGTTGATTTGTGAATGGGTGACCGACCACCCATTAGATACCAAGTTTCCTCCGTGAGTTTGTTATCATGTTTCAGTTCGGTTAGACTAGATATCGACCCCAACCAACATAGTTGGCAAAAGGCTAAGCAGTTGATGATTATGTTATTACCGTTTATCAAGAGTATACTGTTGGTAGAGAGCAGTGGTGGCCCAGTGGTGGCGGCCCCGACTTACGAACAGTTGGTCGTGGGTTCGAACCCAGGCAGGCGCATTACTTTGTGTAATTTATTTCATCACCACTGCTCTCAAAACTGTGAAGGAAAACATCGTGAGGAAACCGGCACATTTTAGAACCAAAAATTCGAAGATATGCGACATCTACCAATCCGCACTGGGCCCGCGTGGTGGATTAAAGCCTACCTATATTATTTGATTATAGAGAGGAGGCCTGAGTCCCTGCAGTGGGAACAATATAGGCTGATGATGATGATTGTTGATACGAAGTTTGTTGCATCCTGTTCGTACCAGTCAATCATGAGTTGTACTAAATATTTCATGGTATCAGAAAACATAATACACTTTAATAATGTCACTCAATATATTTATAAAATAAAGTATTCCCCGCAAAATATTAGACAAACATGAGTCCTTTGTCCTTGAAGCAGAGTGCAATATAAAGCTGAAAAGTTCAGATTCAAACAAGCACATATAGATACACCAAGTATAATGTGTGTCCTCCCTCTCCAATAGCATAATTGAACTTCACGTAAATATCGTGTGTGTGTGTGTGTGTGTGAGTTTGCACACAATACACACGGACCTAGGTCTTAGTGCGAGTGCACCGAGCTATGTTAGGGTAGGTCGAGCACTACGCGAATTATTTTACCCGCACGAGATTTGAAACGCGATGAATTTGTTATCATGTTTTGATTGCTCGACGATTGTGTTTTGAGGAATGCTTGGTTCGTCAGGGCTGCGGGTTTTTCGAAAGTGATACCGCGGCCTCGACACAAAGAGCTAAGAAGGAACATAGGGGTTTTTTAGTCAGTAGAAGTCTGACTCTCTTTCTGCTCTGCCCAGAGCGGGAGGAGTCATGATTGATGATTTCCCACCCCAAAAAAAAAAGCAATGCTGGGTTGATGCTTGTAGCAATAATGATGTACTTGATGACTGTCACGTTGGTGCGGGTATTTAGGCAGAGGTGTACCATATAGTCCCCCACATTAACCAGTCATGTTTAGGTCCCATGTAATATCAATTTTCCCCAGGCAAGAACCCAGGCTCCTTGGCTGCTTCTAAGAAATCTAACCCAGGGCCGAAAACTCATCAGTCGTGCTTGCAGCCTCTAACTAACTGCACTTTCAAGGACTTGAACGAAGCCAACGGAAGAGCTGTCCAGGTTGCTACGTACTGGATGGACAAAATTTGAGTTGTCGACTCGAAAAGAAGAAGACCAACGAAACGTGGTTAGGTGGGGTATGTTTAAATTATATTTTAAGTAGTTCTCATTATATTGACTTATAGAGTAGGTACTCTTTCTCATAGAGCATGCTCTATGAGAAAAATCTTAATAAAAACTAAGTTAGTAACAGTTCAACTGCAATGAATTTTTATTATGGCAATAAGAGTATCAATAACAAGATTTACCCGGAACTCAGGAATATAAATCTATGCGAAATTGTGTCTATTTCCGTGTTGGCAATTTGCTTTTGTTGTTTGTTATATTTGACCAGCGATGTTAAACTTGATCTTAGGTATTGTAAAGATCTCTTACAAAGTTCTTGACCGTCAGTCCGTCACATAAATATTTGAAATGGATACTCGCAAATTGTGGATTGGTGGCGAATGCGGTTTCGGACACATTACTAAAATATGACGGCACGGTTGGCGCAGTGGCTAAGCGATTGGACTGCTGTGCTGCGTGTCGCGGGTTCGATCCCCGCACGGAACAAATATTTGTATGACCTGCAGATAGTTGTTTCGGGTCTGGGTATTTGTGTATGTGAGTTATATGTTTGTGAACGCACCCACGATACAGGGGAAATTCCTAGTGTGGGGCAACGTTTAAAAAAAAAAACAAAAAAAAAATATCCGTCTGTTTCCGGTGTCCGGTATCAGCAGACGCCTGTTGACCACCATCATCATCAAACATGTTTAATTGTATACGTCATAAATACTTAGAACAAAACCGAAAGATTTATTAGCTCACCACAGCTAATAAAGTGCACACCATCCTCATACTAAACAAATTGTATTGGTGGTAAACAAGCGCTGTAGTACCTACCACCTACCTATAGATATTGTCAACAGGGCCTGACATAGACACGCGCGTCTGTGTGTGTGCGGGACTGTCCAGACGTCTATCTAGATATCTAGATGTGGGTGCATCGGTGCAGTGTTGGCGTAGGTCCTGGGGGGTAGGTCGGGTAGGTAGGGTAGCTCACACCCCCGGGGGCGGGGGCACTGGCAGTAACTACCATCACGTAATCAAACGCTCCGAGTGGGATGCGCCTGCTATATGGGACTCGACGGTTTATTTTTCCCTATAATGAGTTTTTGTTGTCGTGGAACGTATTTAATTTAAAATGGCAGTCTGTTTGCTGAAATATTGTCCATATGAAATTGTGGTGCTCTCTGAATTAAGTCGAACTGATTGGATTTAATGTCTGTTCCGCAGTCAAGATTCAAAATTGATGGTACATTGCAAGTTCTATCAGAAAACATGAAAGTTATATCTAATGAGTTGGGAAAACCGTCTCTTATAATACTTCGCTGAGCTATGGTTTTCTCCACTTACGATTTGCATACGCCATTTAGTTTTATTCAAACACTTACTTTATCGTACATACAACTATAACTGGAAGAATCTAATCAAAAGTCACTATTATTTTGAACGTATCAATAAGAAAACCACTTTCTTTTTTCAAGTTTTTAACAACAGCTTATGACTGGTCGCAGTATATGACGAACAGCAGTGCATTACAGATACAACTTTTCTATTAAATGTGCATCAAATAAAACATTAATGGTTCAAGCGCATTTAATTGAATCATTTTCTCAGATTAAGTACCTCGCTGTTATTCCACGAATCTACCACCCACCACTTCTAAGCCTTCAACCACCTTACCGTCCTACGCAATAAAATATTTAAAATATATACTATTATATTAAATATATACTGCCCACCTAGACACCGAATCTCTGCTGACATGTACAGCACTTATTTCAAGACTCTAGGAACAAGATTCGTGGCAGGTGGCGATTGGAACGCCAAACACACCTATTGGGGCTGGAGCTGTACCAGTACCAGGGGCCGGGAACTGAAAAAATGTGTTGACAGCAATCACCTCAAACCGATTTCGACAGGTGAACCCACTTATTGGCCCAGCGATCCGCGTAAATTGCCGGATCTTCTAGACTTTTTTATTACTAAGGGCATGAACTTCTTACATGCTACTGTGGAATCGAGTTTGGATGGATCTTCGGACCACACACCAGCCATCTTAATACTTAGTATTAGTGCACTGTCTAGAGGCAAGACTGAAACCTTGACAAGTCGAAGGACGGATTGGGAGGGATTCCGAAGCTTCCTTGAGGACAATATGAACTTAGCTGTACCTCTAAAAACATCCGAGGACATAGATCACGCCTGCAAAGATTTGACTAACCTTATCCAGGTAGCGGCGTGGACTAACACTCCGTCACAAGACAGAATAATTGGTATTCCCTCAAACCCTTTAGATATAAAGGAAAAGATTCTGGACAAACGTAAATTACGGAGGATCTGGCACCTATCGCGCTGTCCCTTGGACAAAAGCAGGTTGAATAAAACAGCGAAAGAACTTAAGGCTACTATTAAAAAGTCAGTCAATGATATGGTTCAAGCTAAATTTCAACTGCTGTCTCCAAGTTGCACGGATGAATATTCTCTCTGGAAAGCTACACAAGGCCTCAATAAACCTCAACAATCCTTTCCTCCAATCAGAACACAAAACTCATGGGCCAGGACTGATGAGGAAAAGGCAGAAGTTTTTGCGAAGCACCTATCTGATGTCTTTAAACCTAATCAGAGCTCAGATGATGATTCAGACTTAAATGATATACTCGCACAAGACTATCAAATGAGCCTACCAATCAAGCCTACCTCACCAAGAGAAATTGCGAGGGAAATAAAACTAATGGAAGCAGGAAAAGCGCCAGGATTTGATTTGATTACCCCCGCAATCTTAAAGAATCTGCCGCGGAAGTGCATCACCTTCTTAGCCAGTCTTTTTAACGCTATCTTCAGGGTCTCTCACTTCCCAGCACTATGGAAAGTGTCTCAAGTAGTCATGGTTCACAAACCGGGTAAACCTGAACACGAAGCTTGCTACTATAGACCCATTAGCCTTACGCCTGCCCTCTCTAAATTGTGGGAAAGAATTAATTTATTTTTCTAACCAGAGTGCAATCGGCCATGGATAACTCAGCTATCTTACCATCTCATCAGTTTGGGTTCCGTAAGTCTCACTCCACCATTGACCAAGTCCACAGAGTATACCATACTGTGAGACAATGCTTCGAGCGAAAGGAATACTGCTCGGCGGCTTTCCTTGATGTGCAGCAAGCCTTTGATCGCGTCTGGCACAAAGGACTGCTGGTAAAAGTCAAAGAAAGACTACCACATTCGATGTATCCCCTTATCGAATCTTATCTTTCTGGAAGATCATTTCAAGTTAAACAAGGAGAACTACGGAGTTCAGGCTGGAGTACCCCAAGGTTCAGTCCTTGGCCCAGTGCTGTATAACATCTTCACCTCGGATTTACCTGTATGTGACAGCATCACTATTGCAACCTACGCTGATGATATAGCATATCTATCGGTCGAAGATAATCCAGCAATCGCTAGCAGCAAACTGCAACGTCAGTTAGACGACACGCAAAAATGGCTCAATAGGTGGCGAATACGTGTTAGCCCAGCCAAATCTCATCACATTACTTTTGCTCTGAGGAATGGAAACTGCCCCTCCGTTAAACTAGGGAATGATGCCCTCCCACATTGCGACTGTGTGAAGTACCTTGGCTTTCATCTTGACAGGCGTCTCACTTGGAAGCACCACATCAAGCAAAAAAGAGAACAGCTCAACCACAAGTTTCGCTCTCTGTACTGGCTGATGGGGAGGAACTCGGTTCTGTCTGTGGACAACAAACTCTTGCTATACAACTCAGTTCTTAAACCAATCTGGACGTATGGAATCCAGATCTGGGGAGTTGCAAGTAAAAGCAACATACTCTGCCTACAGAGGGCGCAAAATAGCATTCTAAGGGCAATCAGTAATGCTCCTTGGTTCACCAAAAATGATGAGGTGCACGACCATCTCAAAATCTCAACAGTTGCATCAGAAATTGACAAGCATAAGAAACTGCACAAAGAGCGTCTATCTCATCATCCAAACCCACTCATCGCCGAGTTGCTGAATACGTCATCTGTGGTCAGAAGGTTGAAAAGAGACCACATACTCTGATTGGGAGGTGCAGCGCTGGTTGCTCCACCATAAAGCCGTACACTCTCGCAACTAACTTGCTTATGGTCTGGCGACCGATCGCAAATGGAGAAGAAGAATAGAAAAAAAAAAAAAATATATTAAATCAATACTTAGTACTGGTATTAAAAGCAGTGATAGCTTAGTGGTGTGACCGTTGGACTGGCAAATCAAAGGCATCGAGTTCGAACACTTCGAACCCAACACCTCTGATTTTCAGATTCATGTGCGTATTGTATAATTTAACACTTACTTCGGTGAAGGAAAACATTGTGAAGAAACCAACATGTCTGAGAGATATTTCTTGACGGCATGTAAAGTAAAGTCAGAGTTTTTATGCCCATGTGCGGCATAAAAACTCTGATACCTCTGTTAAAGAAGAAGACTGGTATCTGATGGTAGCTATAAGTGGTTACTAACATAATATGTCATGTAAAATATTATAATAACTGTTTAAATGTAACTAACATGTAGTACGTACTAAGTACCATAAAAAAAAATGATGTCTGATATAAATACTTTCTCTGTACTCCGATATATACAAATAATTATAACACTTTGTTACTAAGGGTAGGTCCAAACTATTATCCACTCTGCTTAGATTTCTCTCATTCCTCTAGAGATTGTGCAGCCTTGAATATTTAATTTGAAAGGCTATCTAGAGAGAGCGCAATGTTTTCAGTAATCATACCACTTGAAACAAGTGAGTGAATGAGATTACTTTAAAATTGTACGATTAATGTTTTTACTTTGTTTTAATAAATATTAGTATTTTATTAATTGTTATTATTGTTCTTAGGTTTATGAAATGAGTCACGGGGTATAAGGAAAAAAATAAAAATGCTATACAATATGCATTAATTCTACTGCGTCCGATTTCCGGATTCGGTTCGTGTATGCATAATTTTGTTCTGAATAATTTTTCATTCAAAATAGGAGAAAAAAAAACGAGGTATTTTTTTTAATATTTTTAAGTTGTCTCTCTGCAATAACAACCTACTACTATCGTCCCATTCAACGTATCGTTTTCGAACAAATGTACCTATTTAATTTTGCTGAAACCATACAGTTTTCCCAACTTAAGTAACTTCCATGTTGCATTACGCCAAAACGGATGCAAAATATTCAAAAACACATCCAGTACCGTTCTCCATAGTCCATCAAAACGTGGAATCAATACCGGCTATACATTATAATTGTTATGTAAGCCAGCATCAATGTTTATTTACCAATACGTATGTCGTTGCAGGTCGTCGACCCGGGCTCCTGCTCGGGAAATTTCGGCGGTGTCCGCACTTTAGAGAGGGATAGACTTATGCAGGGTGCGCAGGGTGCGAGTGCACATGCTGGGAGGGTAGAGACCTTGAGCTGGCAAAATCAAGGGTAAGGTGGTGAGGTGGTGTGCGTGAGTCCTCGGAACCGGCTCTGTGTTGGTGCATCGATAACTATACACACGTGCGCGTATAACTAATAATATATTCAGCGTACACACAGAAAGAAGTGAGTACCTACTTAGTACTTCTGTGTGTATATATATTTGCAAGTCGTCTCCTGTCCACTGAACCTTGAGAATAAGAAAATGTTAAGCAGTCTTGTCTGGATATACAGTGCTGACTCAGACTGATATACTTTTTAAAGGTTATGAGTTCGAGTTGGAATGGTAGTGCTTTGACACTTCACCAGCTACCCGTAATAGCTATTGCAGTTAGGTTTGTAGAAGATAGCGATACCAAGAATATGAAGTAAATTATTAAATTAATTCACTATTATTTTTTGTAAATAATGTATAATATACAATAGATATTTAGATATTATGATAGGACGTAAGTTAAGTTTTTTGCTATTGAATAATTAAATGAGAATTAAAAATTAAAACAAAATCTTTTTAAAAGTCATAGAAATTTCTATTGTTAATTTATTAATTGTTGTATACAAATAAGTACCCAATTATTAATTTGACTTTAGTAACAAATGTATTTTTTATTTGTGAAACATTGACGTTTGATTTGGGTTGCCCCTCTGTTTAGATACTTGAGAAATCAATTTGCAACCTCCCATGGCTAATTATATGAAAATACGAGGGAGTCCGAGAAGTCATGCATGCAACACGCTGATAACGAGCTCCTTTAAATTTGATTTCGTCAGCAAAAATGTCTTAAGATTGCAATCAGTCTAATGGACGAAAGATGTGTGCTCAAAATATATAGGTTTTTTTAAAATTCCAATAACCATTTATTTTACATGTGCAAACAGAAACGAAGGAAAAACCGCAACGGTTACTCTTCTACAACGGTACGCATAAATCACAAGGACTGAAATTACAAACAATGATGCAATTCAATTAACCGATCAAACCGTAAAGCCGCCATAAAAATAAAAACGCATGTCAACAAGCAACAACTACGACCACGTGCTCAACCCAAAATAGACGCGACCGCACACACGCGCAGTGCACGCACACCACACGCACACACGCGCACGCCACGCGGCCCGCCGAGCCCGCGGAAAAATCAATATTTTGAGCAAAACTACTTCCCTTAACGCAGCTGTGTGCGTCGGTTACCTCCCCGTATCCAAACTACAAAAGCTCTATCGCCGATTTATAACACAAACTGAATCATACCTTATCTGTTACGAAACAAAGTGTTATTTCCCCTATTAAGAGCGGGGGTAGTTAGATCGTGAGGGTATGAAGAGGTAGTGCCGTCCCGCTCCAATCAATCGGATGGCTCGGTCGCTCGGCCGCGTGGCGCCGGCCGACGACCCCGGCCCGGTCGTTACCCCGCGACAGTTGCACCCTGCTACCCCGTACCGACAAGTACGCACCCTTGTTCTTGCCGAATCTTGGACCCACGCCTCGCCGCCGCTGACATTGACTCGACGAACGGTTCAACGACCTCCGCTAACGCTTCCGCCTTCCGGTGTGCTCTATCAAAATCCTTAAAAATGTTCCTAAAGTAGAATTTTATTTTTATTGCACCATACGAATTTCATGAGCACACTTAACGCAGTAACTTGACAGCTATACAAATAAGATAATAAAATAACGATCTTTAAGTTATAAAAATCTTTCATGAGTCATCGTTTTTCACCTGACTCTGAATATTGGGGAGTCCCTAAACGAGTCTCGGCGAAATAAATGTAACTCATGCCCGTCACATGAGTAACAATGACATGTGTTATTGACTCCTCGTCTTGAACCTTTAGCCACAGCTTTAGCGAAACGTTTTCTTTACATTATAAGACTTAATGGAATATGACTTTATATTAATATCACATTATATTATAACCTACTTAGCACATGAGTGATGAGCTAGAAAAAGTAGAAATCCTAATGTTTATAATGAATTCAGTGACTCACGTTCAATTAAGTCCAATAAAAATAAAACACAATCCGTTACTCAATGAATGAAAATGAATGACCGTCCATGCGTGTGGGCACCGGAGCAAACAGACGCTAATGCAATGAAACCAGCCACAAATCATTCCATATTCAAAACGAATTAGGCGCAAAGGCACGCTGGAATCCGACACTAAAACCAAAAAAAGAAGAAAAAACTTAAAACAAATGTGCAATCTCCGCTCAGCCGCGCAAAAATTAAAAAGAAAAGAATTCCAGTGCACCTTCCCCAAATTAACGAAGTGACTAAGTGAGCGTTTGGGAAGCGCTTACGCATCCTTTTAGTACGAATTATTTTGGACCAAGACTGCCAAGACGCAAGATTTTTTCTGTGTATACGGTCTTTCGTCGAGTGCATTAAAAGCGAAGTTAATGTGAAGCGCATAAATTAAAAGCACAATGCAATTTTAAAACCGTGAGATTGTATGTTGGGTTATCAAAGTTACGCGGAAAATTGAAAGTACTTTTTAAATCAAGCTTTTGTCTTTTCGTAAAGATCGACAATGTTTTTTCAGTTTATAAGATAAACTCCAGACTAACTGCAATACTTTTCACCTTTTCCAAGGTAGCATCGAACCAATAGCTCACCAGACAGACAGACACACAGACAGCTGTAGTATGCAGCATTATGATTACAATGGAGATTGTATTTTAAACTATTATTAGGGCTGATTCACGCAGTATCACATTTTAAAATTCTTTTTCATGTTAATGTGATCAGGGGACTTTTATATTGCACCCCTCGTAGACGGGAGAGGAGTGGACGTTTACCAGACTCTATTATTGAGGTAGAAAAAACACGTTATGTTTAAATAATAGGACTTTATTGAACAGTTGGTTAGTCTATGATTATATGTTATAAAAAATGGGTACTGATTCCCCCCTACCTCTGAATTTAACCGACAAAGAATGAAAGAAGACTGAAAAAGAAAGAATTTTATAGTTATATCCTATGGATATTGTATATACGATAATGAAAAGAAAAACGCATAGGAAGGTAAGAAAGCAGGTTTTTTTTTAAATTAAATTTCGTTAAAGAACAAATCTGTTAATAAAAACCTGAAAATGTTTCAGTGGGTACGTTTATGTATAAAGGATAATGAAAATAAAAGAACATAATATCCGCAGTAACGCCGTAAGCGTTTGTTTACGATTAATTTCGCGGTATTGAAAGATAAACTTTTACGAAGCGTCTTTCTAAATATATTTGTCAAAAGACTCGACGCGTGCGCAGCGCGTTAAGCTGGCGTCAGCTTTAATTAGCCTTTAATTTGTTCAATAAATCTTTTCCCGGACACGGTTAGAATGTCCCGGGATTGAAGTTTTTATCAGTTTTCCGGGGTTTTTAACGTTTCCCTGCTCTTGCGCCGGTTCGTTGCGTAAGTTAACAGAACCAATCAATAAACTAACATAACATAGACCGAGTTTTGTGTAATAAATACTTTTCCTTATCTTGTGTAATCGTACTTTATGGCATTATAAAATAAAGTTTTAGTTATAATAATAAACTATTTATTAGTGAAAGATATAGAAAGACGTTTGCCTTCCTCGTTTCGCAAAGATTAAAGTAACTACTGATTTAAACATGTACTTATATTTTTAGTTTAAGTGAAAATGCCGTTACATTTGACTAATAAAAGCTTACAAAGATGTCTGGTTGGTTACATCACAGACTTAACAATTTAACGCTCAGCCAGACAGGTCGACATCGTATTATTATCTTGTTAGTACAAAATTCGCCATTAACACCTAAGCTGAGCTAGTGTGTAAGCCATTGCATAATTCTCTTCCGCGATCTAGATCAGAGAGTCCGCTAGCGGCCAAAGAGGCGGTTAAACGTGTGTGCTGTAATAATCCCTAATATATGATCTGTTTACGGCGAACACTCGTAAAGCTGGCTTCTTACTTGTACTTCTATTTTGCCGTACCTTTATCGGTTTGCTAGGTGTTACATGCTGTTATTAATTCCACGTGTGACCAGTTTTGATACTTGAGGGACGATACCTGTAATTTAAATAACGGGCCGCAAATATCTATCAAAAAACGTTTTAGAAATTGTTGGTTGCTGACCGTGGCATCTAGATTTTGAATGTTTTTTACAGATCATATTGTCAGATAAGCTGCGATCATGAAAATTTTGGTAACGAGCTCTTTTTCTTCATTAAAATATGTAAGGCGACACAGTCGTCGGCATCAGTGTAGCGACAGTCCTGCCACCTGCCGTGACGGATATTCAGTAAACTTATAACGATTTTTAATTTATCTTCATTGGGCCGAACAAACGTCGCCTAATTTCCATTCTAATTAAACTTCAATTTCTATCCCGTTATTTTCAGCAGGTGTCAAACATATGTAGTAATGTTTAAGCACTCTTTTATGTATCTATATACTAACATTATAATGAGTTGTGTTTGTACGTTTGTAAGTTTGTATGTAGTGGGTAATCTCCGGAACGAATGATCCAATTCTGAAAATTATTTCACTGACAGAGAGCCTCCTTGTTTTTGTGAGTGTTATAGGCTATAAATTAATTTATACCATGTTAGTCGCACTATCACAATTTTAGCGGATGATTTCGCGGGCGAAGTGCTACTTAATTCATACATTCGAAATACTACGGGTAGAGGAAATCGAAATATGATACAAGTCTGATCCCAGCCATACATATCGTTCAATATGCAAAATATTGGTGGACACGAAATGTGGACAGTTTTATATACAATATTTATGCGTGCGTAATATACAATATTTATTACTACTGGTTACTGGAGATAATTAGGGGCTTACACATTAAATACTTGACTAACCAGGGATTAGCGTGAAATGTAAATGTGGATTTCTTAGTAAGATTTGGAATTGCGAAATGGGATTAAAATATTATTTTAGTAAAACGGGAGGATATTTTGCATTATTTTTTGTTTTTTTCAGTAACAGAAATGTAACAGAAATGTGTGTGTGTGTAGAGGTCATGTTAATTGAAAGGTTGATTGTATTCCAATGACTGTTCAAGGTCGATTTTGTAAGACAGATCCTAATTTTGATCATTTAAGATGCGATTTTATGGACATTTACCTATCGACTTTTCACAGTGCAGCTGTTTGTTTTTCCGAAAAACTTATTGATAAAAATCTGATGCCTAAGGTAATTAATTAATCGATTAATATTAACACCGGCAATGTGTAATCTTTGTTTGATTCGTATTTAGTTGTGTGTCTAGAAAACTACTAGTTACTAATTCCGGTTGAATTATACTAATAAGTATCCTTTTTATTTAATAATCTATCCTTTTAACTAAACAAAACAAAAGGCCAAGCATGGGAAATTGGGAACTCAAAGTGTCTCCTCCATCGATCAATCATGTTCATCTTAAGCTCGTCCAGCGGGGGTGGCTCGTGGCTGCCATGGCTCTTGTGGCTACTGTGGCTAGTGGCTACGCCAGGCGTGGGGAGTGTCGTCTCTATATTGCACTTTCATTAATCACATACGCTTCTGGTTTTATTAAGTACTGCTCGCGGGAGTTAAAGAGGTTAGTTTTGTAGGCAATTTATCAGTTAGTGCCACAAGAAGGAAAGATAAATTGAGTGATTGCAATACTTGGTTGTTGGATATAGTAACGCCATCTAGTGTTGAAATGAATTAGTTAATTAATCTAAACCTACTTTTTACATACAATCACGAGTATTAACAAAAGCATTCTTAGCATATTACAGCGATTTTTCAGCGAAATACAGGTTTTGTTTAACCAGTATTTCAGAATAGTATCCTCGTGAAAACGTAAAACGGTAGTCAATATAGAAGGAGAAAATCGCTTTTAAATTTTGTCAACTAACACGTTTCATTGGTAGTAACTGTACATAGCTAAAACACAAATTCAAGTAAGACCGACTATGAGATTCGTTCCTCGATGTACTTGTAAACTAATATCCGCCCAATCGTGAAAATTCAGACAAGCAACGTTCCCCAAAATCTTCCGTAGCTGTCTATATAAGGAAAGCCTATGTATACACCAGACGCCCTCAACATTTTATATACATCTATACAATCAATAAAGCTAGGGTGATTCATCGGAAACGTCAGGAATTGCAAATATTGCTACGGGTGTAATTAAACAGTTTCAAACATACAGGTTTTAAGTAACAAGGCCGAATATAGAACTTCCTTTGCGCCTGTCGATGGCATACGATCAATAGCGGGTCTCTTCCTTAAAGATCTCAGAAGTTTCATAAACGGCAACATGTTTTATGTTTACGTAATAAATTACACGCCGGTAACATTATTGATGTGTTATGAATATAAGGTCCCATTTAAATAGGTGGACAAATTTTAACACAGCGTTCAGTACGTCTAACCAAACATATCCAAGTAAAAAAAACACTGATTAAAGTGAGTTTTTTGTACGTAAAATATTGGGTAACTAACACTTTTAGTGTATTTTCGCTACCTGTTTTATTTTATTGTAGGTATCTGATGCGTTTCTCTAATTTTCTTTTTTTACCATTGTCCTTATTTTGGTGGTCTGAATGATTCCTAAAATTTTGTCCACCTATTTTAATGGGACCTTATATTTATCGGCTATTTCTGAGATTTATTTGATTACTTTTTATTAGGATTTGAAAATTATCGTATATCTTTTTAATGAATGATTCTGTTAACATGACATGAAATTTTTTAAGGCGTCCTTCATCTATCTAAATAAATAAAAAGAGAAGTCCTGACTGACTGACTGACTCATCAACGCCCAGCCCAAACCCTTGGACCTAGAAAGCTGAAATTTTGCACAGAGATTCTCTTTATAATGTAGACAAGGAATATGAAAGGATTTTTCGAAATTCAACCTCTAAGGGAGTTAAATATGGGATGAAAGTTTGTATGGAAAATCGTCATTTTCAGGCGGGCGAAGCCGCTGGCAAAAGCTAGTCTTAAATAAAATTCTGTACAGTTGGAAAGATTGTTCAACCAAAAAAATTACGTGTCAAACGTCCACGTGGTTAGGTAAAGTAACCAAAAAAATGGCCACGCTTAACGTATTTTAGTTCATATTAATATCTGGCTCTTAATGCGGCATTTATCTAAGATCTATGAGATGTATGTAGTAGGTGGCGGCGAACATAAATAAACGCATCACGAGATGCACCGCGCTAGATTCTGTAACAGCTGTGTGTTCAGGCAAGCCCGCTCGGGGTCAATGCCCACCCGTATTTTCAACATGTGCCGACGTTTTCCGCGTTCCACGGAAAGCGCTCGCTTGTCATTCCTTCGGGAACCTCCGCTACGCTTCGGGAGTCTTCGGGTTTCAGTACTTCTTAGTTTCGTAAACGAGGGAATAATGGCCGCTCGAAATATAAAGTGTTTCTTTTTAAGTCTCCTGCTATGTTGTGTGCTCATCAAATTGCTTTTAGACGTGCATAACAATGCTTCTGTGTAATGGCTTGTTTATGCAACGCGGTGGTATTGCTCGCTGCAGCATCCAACAGATTGCTTTCTTGGAAGGAATAGATACTGAAGACTGTGATTCTAAAAAAAAACTCATCGCTAATATCTATCCTACAAGCAAATCACACCTGCATTACAGAAAACCTAAACATCCATCATGAAACGACCTTCCACACCATAATACGCAATAATGTATAACACATAACACTTGCGCACAGTGGACACCTTGCAGTTCAAACACAGAGTGGTCAAAAACAAAAATATTATCAGTTCATGTCCGAGTGTTTATATAACAGCGTCTGGGACCACCGGCCGCTGACATTGGACACGCCGTGACATTAACACCTTATATTATGCCAAGGTCTTGTTTTAAGAAGGTATTTCTGTCATATTTGAGTTGAGATTGGTTTCGAAGAAGAGGCAGAACTTTTAGAAGTAGAATTAACACAGTAGATATCCGATATAACTTCGTGCTATTATGAATATAGAAAAACAAAACAGGTCAGATTAAGACACACCATAATTTCTAGTAGTTCAACTTAGTAATATGAGTGCTTTGGATCCCTTAACGTTTTGTTTTTTGCGTATCTTATTTCTTTTGGAGGGTGGGAAATCTCAAATGACTCCTCTTGGCAGTGCGGTAGGGAGTGTCCAACTTCTACTGACCAAAAACCTGCAGCCCTTGGGTACCTGTCTGCCTAACCTTTCAGGGATTACAGATGTGCTGTTATGTTATAATTTCATGACCAGCAGTCATGATTTCATCTACATCTCTTAAAATCTTAGTGCTTCGTAAGAATGAATATGGTCCTTGTTCTACTATTAATATCATAAACGGGATATTTACCATGTTTGATTGTTGTTTCGAGCTCCCGATATTTCGGCGCTGTTACAAGCACCATGATCACGGATAAACTGAAGTCATTGCGGGTGGATGTTTATGAGCAGACAAAACGGTCTACCTTCTTTCTAGTTCGTTTTATAGTAGTGTCAGTGACCATGTCAGTTTAAAAACTTATATGGTCCTTGTTCAATGTTCATTTACTACACGGCGCCGTCGCAGTAGTTAAAGGATGCTCAAACAAAAGCCGTAAAATTATGTACATCATGAGTGAATGAAAGTTCTCAGAAGAAGTGCTCTTCCTCGTATTCTATTAATGAAGTAGGCGCTCAGCGTTTTGCTAAAGCGAACTTGGCTAAAACAATAGAGCCAGATCATCATTATCGGCCCGCAACCGTCTACTGCTGACTGTAGTGGTTACTGGCCCTCCCAATGACTACTGCACCTCGTACTATGTTTGAATTACTGTGAAATGTGAACGTAGTAGTCAATCTGTGTTATTGTTGTCTGTGTGTAACTGCCTCCGTGGTCGAGTGGTTTAGGCGTTTGCCGTGTGACCCGGTGGATGTGGGTTCGATTCCCACGGGAAGCTTACTTTGTGAAGTTGTTTCCAGTTTGGTTAGGACATTGCAGGCTTGAACCTCCTGATTGTCTGATAAAAAGATGGTTCCGTGCTTCGGAAGGCACGTATAAGCCAGTGGTCCCGGCAGCCAAATGGCGGCCGTCAAACCATGTCAGAGGCCCTTGCGGCGGTTTAGAAACTCTGACACTAGGGTGTGTGGGGTCGTTAGACCTTACTGCCCACACGATAAGAAGAGAACGAGAGGCGTTTCTTATTTTTTATTTATATTTAAGGACTTGAGGTGTCTCACGAGATGACGAGAAACAGAGAAGTATGGAAGAAGAAGACATGCTGCGCCAACCCCAAATGAATTGGCGTAAGGGCAAGATAATCATGATGATGATGATTTCCATTTAAGAAACTTTAATATTTATTGTGTGTTGTTCTGTGTATTATATGTATACTTTTAAAGAACACCGAAAACAACAAAACAATTTGATCAATTTAACTTTTACTCTGAATCGAGATGAGTGCCTAGCCGAATGGCAATAGCTTGAAAACTTTTTGTAGTTTCTAAAACAACTTCCAACAAGATCGATGTAAACATTACAGTAGCTTTATTATCTTCTAACATTTCAGTAGCGTATGTCATGTTCATCATCATCATCATCATCATTTCAGCCAAAAGACGTCCACTGCTGAACATAGGCCTCCCCCAGGCGTCGGCACATTGACCGGTCCCGTGCGTCTCTCATCCAGCGGGTTCCTGCAACCTTGACCAGGTCATCGATCCACCTGTCATGTTAGTCCAATATAATATGTTTCATTTTTTGACCTCCGTTAAAGCTGAACTCCTTCTTCATCGTGTGGTTAGTTGCCCATCATGGGCTTCTGACTTGACTTTACCCTTTAGCTGACTTGGCTTTGACCGTCGAGAAATATCTCTCATCATGCTGCATTATGCTCTCCGCATGCTGGTTTCCAAAGATGGGAATGGCGGTTTGTCTAAACCCTAAGAAAGTCAATCGTACGTAACTATACACTTAGAATATTTTAAAATAGAGCTTCTCGTGTTTTAAAACCGTTAAACTAAGTATATCATCGACCTTTAGTTTAGCTATTCTGAAATACGATGTCGCTTTGCCAAGGTTACACAATCGTGATATAGTTAGGTCCTATATTATATCTGTATCTGTTTAATGGACGTTTATAACGTTGAGCTGCCCTTGAATCTTTGAACTCATTACGACTGAAGGATCGCACAGTTACGGTAAAATATTTGGCAGTTGTGTTTTCGCTTTGTGGCCGGATTTAATTGGGTTTATACAGTGTAGCTGAACTATATAATTATAGTTGATGTTATTAATACTTCTATTAGGTTTCTCTATTTTAGGTAATGTAAACGTTGAAGCATTATTTCTATATTCAATTCAAATAACTTTTTACCTTTTAAAATGAAGATGAATTTGTTTTTATAGAAAGTTGACATAATTAGTTTAATAGGCATGGTTAAAGCCTACTTTTGACTTTGTTTTAAAATAGTTTCACGTATCTAGTGAATTTCACACAACTTTGTTTAACGTTTTTAAGTTATTCATGAACTAATCTTCATCAACTTCTAAAGTAAGTTTACATCTGTCTGTGTCCACAAGATTAATAAGAAATAATCAAACATTTAACTGTTCAAAGTATAATGTTAGCATAGTTTTATTTACTTTAGTTATCGTTATAATTATAGAGAATACTGTACGCCATATAACATTGCCAAGTCGAAAAACACGCGAAGCATACGCATTCAAATGCGAAATTTTAATGACATAAACAATGCAGATATTTGAATAAAGAAAAAAAAAAAACAAGTCGCGTACTCAAATATTCCTGGAATACCAGCAATGACCAACACATGCCATCAACGACCATTACGTCCCTCGAAATTACTGGCTGAAAACATTTTTGGCATTAATTCGAGTTCTCTTTGATTGGCCGAAGGTAATAAAAGCCAATGAATCTCAATCGCCAAGGGCGTGCATGGACAATGGTCATCTCAATTGCATTCAGTTGCATTCGCACAGATGCTCAGTGTTTATGGTTTCGTAACTCCGATGGTTGGCATGCGTGAGTCATGGCCGGCCAAGTTCATTGTCGTCCGCCCGAACTTGAACCCGCTGACGGCATGACAATTACTACACTACAAGATATAGAACATACCGTAATATAGCGAGCCACACTATTTATAGCCAAGCTGTGAAAACGATTTTATGAGTAAAGGTATGAATGAGAATGGCGATCAGAAGGAATGTGGAAAGTTATTTTGGGTCTGATGACGACCTTGCCATGCGAAATTATTTTATCACAGTATCTGTGACTAATAATAAAACAAGGAAAACGTCACCGTTACCTACAGAGAGTTTTCTAAACAGAACACATCCATTTATGAGGACACCGAACCAAAAATGGGAAAACCGTTGACCCCTCACAATTTCACAGTAACGGATATTCGTCACCAAACTTGAAACTTTCCATAGTTTCCAGTAGTCATTATGGACGGGGCTAGGTGAAAGAACTGAAGTCTGTCTTCTGATAGCATAGCTCATGTACAGCTGGAGGTATAGCACCGGTCCAGGCGTGTTATTGATAAGGTTAGTAAACAGTGAGTCCACAATGGTCGCTGTATGCACAGTGTACGTGACAATGACTCCACAGGGCTCGTCTCCAGATATCAGCCGTTACACATGTTCAGATAAACGTCCAATCACACCGATGTTTACACGTTAATGTGAAAATATTACCACTGTGCGTCTATACCTACATAATGTTACGTCGTGTGTCACTTGTATCAAGACTGCAACGAAACGTATTGTTTTGAATAACTACTACATTTTTATTATGACTATTCTAATTGAATAGGCGCTTCGCAATGTAATCGAATTAAGTCATTATTATCGATGTATACATGTTGCTCTAATAGGTAAAACAAGTTTTTACTTAGATGTTTTTTTTTGTGCCCGGTTGATTGCATTAGGCTCGCCCCCTATTACGTAAGACTTCGAAAACATAACTGGCGAATTATATTTGGTACACCTCTCCCTAACCCTTCAGGGAAAGCGTGATGTTATAAATGCATTACATATTATTATGTTTCTACAAACTAGGCATTATTGATATTCATAAGATGAACTTACTTAAAATTAAATGGACGGTTAGAGAGATTTATCAAGGCTTTTCTTTATATTGCGTTTTTGTGCATAAATGCCCCTGATTTAACAGTCGCTTGTTTTAAATACCGTTGTGTTATGTATTGTATTTTATGCAGAATAATTATCCTCAATGTCATCAGGGAAATGACGCGATGTCCATGAACCTGACGACTTTGTTTCAAGATCATCGCAATGTTTATCGTTAAAAATAAACATACAATACAACTGTTTATATAAAACATACTGAAGATTGTGTGATTATTACTTTACCTTAATCTATCTGATGATAGTAATCCATGTAGGTATCACAATACTTTAAGGACAGCTTCCAAATTCTGTAGTACTTTTAGCATTGGTGCTAGAAAAGAACAGAAAAGATTGGTTATTATTTTATCTGTTCCACGTGTTGTTTCATCAATATTCTTCTGAAAATTAACTAACTCCAAGTTACCGAATCTTCTTTTATCTCCGCAATTAAATTTAGAAAATAAACCAACTTATCGTTGTCTATATTTAAACGTTTAATCAAAACCTTGGGGTCTATGGCATGCCCGATAAATTCAACAACCAGAAATTATTAATCATTGTCTTTGTTGCTATTGTTTTAATTATTATTTGTATTAATGAGTAACCCGGCTGTATACTGGCGCAGGAGTCGTCACCGAGCCAATGACCTCGCGTTATAATGTAGGAAAAGAATTTAGGATATGTACCGATGGTGACGTCACTTTTCAATGTCAACAGCTTGTGGTGATGGACTGATGGTGCAATGGGTGAATTAGTATTAGGGACATTAAATTAATTTATTAATAATATGAATCTAACGACAAATGTTAATAGGAATTAGATATATCGGAAGTTATCCTGAAGTACATTGTTAATGTTTTGATGACTGTGACTTAATAGAAAAAATATGACATTACAAAAATATGATTACAAAATCAAATAAACAATCGAATAAAATTAACACGACATTGAAATTGTATATTGTACGTATAGTAAATCAACCGTAACAACCTAAAACATGACATAACTGACACATTCCTATCGATAACTTTAGCACTTTAGCACCTTTGCAACGTCCTACGATACGTTCTAAAGTTACATACAAACGACAAAACTGAAAGCCGATATTGCAAAACTAATCTATTAGAAATAATTACCTGGGATCTCGTAACAGTGCGTCAATCGGCAATAGTGCAACAACGACGGAATTAATGAGCGGGGCTCTGAGAGTGGACCAGTACAATAAATAAACGCGCACGATAATATTCGGAGTTCACTCGCGGCCGTCCGTGGGGTTAACGACCGTCCTTAGCACAGCTGCGCGGTCCTCACAGACGTATGTCTGTCTCTTTCCCGCGGATATTGCGCGCTACCGTACCGATTTCCATATTATTCAAATCAATTAAACACTTCGGTTGTGAACGAATTTTTATACGGCATCTATAATGTGTTGACTGAATGGTTTATTTATGAAACGACCGATTAATGTAGCGTCTGTTTATACACTGATTTGTAACTGAAGTTTACTGAAAACGCTGTTTCAGTTAAGTTTTTCATTATAACAACAGAAAAATTGCGTTTTGTTGCTGTTTTTTTTAAACTCGGTGTTATAAAATAAAACTTCCTGTAAACTTGACTTCTTCTTCTTCTTTCTTCATCTTCTTCTGCTATTTGTAAATACTGATGATTGCTATTCATTGAAATTACCTTTTACTTTGGTATTCATTGGGTCAGGGAGCTGTCGTGCGGCTAGTGACAGCCTCTAATTACCCACTTAGTAAAACGATATACAAATAAACGGTTCTGAATCATTACACAAATAAATTGCCGTGTTAGTCATAAATTATCGAATAATCTAGGCTTTCTGAAAATGCGAAACTGAGTTCATATTTAAAATACGCGAACGACGCATCATTGTTCCAGAAATAGACACGGACGGAACTACGGGAACTATCACTACCTCCCACGTCTTCAGCAGGTTTTCAGTCAAATACAATACAAAAGTTATTGGGTTTTCCATTGGGAATTTCTTAGTAGCAAGACTAGATTTGTGTCAGGGTGATGGGAATAGGCCCTATTACATGGGCCTTAAATTGGCCGAAATATACTTAGGTGTTCTATTAGATACACCTCTGCCAAACACTTCGGGAATTACAGACGTGATGTTAGGTTATGCCAAAATACAAAACTCAGTCACCTGTTACATATACAGTGACATTGCCAAATCAGTTGTGCAGAATAAAATAATGAGATTATAATAAGTAGCGCGGAAAACGGGAAATAATGGTTGTCGTGTGAACGCACCTGGCAAAGACGATGAACCCGAGGCGGCCGGGCGGCGCTCCCGACTCCTGTGACGTCGAAGTCTCGCACCCGTCTACGCTGACGTGTCATCGCACCTACGCAACCACTATATTATATGACCATTCAGGGGCAATGGTTCTTGTTCCGGGTACCGGTCGAAGATTAATGTTTCTTTTTTTTTTTGTGGGTGGAAAGTCATCAAATGACCCCCCCCCCCCGGTCTTGGGCAGAGCGAAGGGAAGTGTCAGACTTCTACTGACTAAAAACCGAACCCATGTTCCTTCTTAGCTCTTGTGCCGAGGCCACGTCATCTCGTACTAAAATCCGCGGCCCATTAATGTTTCCCTCACTTATTGTTCCTGAAGCCGACTGCCACGTCAGCCGTATTTTTCAAGGAAATCGAGACTTCTATTTGGGCTTGGACTTTTCCATTAGGAATTTTTCAGTAGCAGCCACGGAGTCTAGATTTGAGCCCGGTTGATGGCTCGTTCCCTACTACATAGGACTTCAACCGGCTCGTCCCCTACTACATAGGACTTCAACCGGCTCGTCCCCTACCAAACATGGGAGTTAAACCTAATTGGCGAAAGGTGTATGTACTAATGAGTACACCTGACTTGACCTGACCCTTCGAGGATATTATGGCGAGATATTATGTTACTGGAGATTTCCTTACTCGCCCCTAATTTTTCTTCTTGGCAACCGAAATCGTATCATACAATAGCTTCCCCACGAAGATATCACAATCAATAATCTCCATAGCTCCTTTTGACTTCCCCTTTATTTAATTATTTCCGTTTGAAATCCATAAAATTCTCATTAAAATATACCGAGTCGTATTCACATCTATCTCCTACAATAGTCTCGTATCTCCCGGGGACAATCCGTGACTGTATTTCAATAGTGCAGCCGTAGAGTTCCCGGCAGTGTCTCGTTTCATTTTAGATTAAATTCTCTGCAGGGTCTCCAAAGGCCCTTTGCGTGTAACACTCTTGAGCAGTGTAAGCTCTACTCAAAGACCGGGATGCTTTCTACGTTTGAGGATTACTCGTCAAAGAGACAAATACACGGTACCTGATATACTCGTCAGTTTGTGTCAAATGTTGGACGATTTTATGACAATACATTCGATTTTTGCATTATTTCTAACAGGATTTCATAATTTCGGTTTCTTAATATGGGTTCATAATCGAAATGAAACTTTTCTTATCATGGGTGCGGTAGACCGGAAGCAAACATCAACACAGTAGAAGGTACATAATAGTTATTAATATACCACAGAGCTTGAACAGTCAATAAATACCTATTCAAATAAATCGGTAAATTCAGTGTTTGTAGATAATAAATGAAATTAACATAAGATTGTCGGACAGAAAGGTGGTATTTAAGATTTCTATGATTAGTATTCATTATAACGAACGACAAATATGTATGAGCCTGTCAACTAGGAATATGAATACATTGTGGGATAAATATGTAAAGGAAATTATGTGAATTCGTAAGAAAGCTGATGAATATACAGAATGAACTTAAGCATGAACCTCAGAAACCTCTTGATGCGTCAAATATTATTGTATTATTTCTCAAGATGAATGATTATAAAGCTGTTAAAAATAATAAAATAAAGGCCTAAACAATGAAAGGTAGCACCTATTTTTCATGAATCCTTGGATTTGTATCCGTGATATATCTTTTAATAGTGGTTTCCAAACTTTCTCCATAGAAGCCGTTCATGCAAGCTCACTAAGTATCACTAAGTTTAAGCAAGAAATTCTAGTTCACATATTCCAGGATTTACAATATCATGACTACCAAAATAATATCGTTCTCTTTCAAGGGCCAAGTTTCTTCATCATAACCTTCGTCAGTAATGCATGTCCTGCTGTCTGCGACATGTAATGCATTTCCAAGCATCGAATGGATGACGCTAAGCTTGCTGCCTGATCCCAGCATTAAGGTCGCTCCATACGTGTCCGGACGGATTCGGAGCACGACCAGTTAGGAAGAAATACGTGAACTGTTTGTATGCGGTGTGAAGTGCTGTTTGGTAATGATGTTTTATGTGTGATGGCCTTAACAGTATGAAGACGAGATTTTTTTTTTAATTTAAGGTTGTGCAAAATTATCAATGTCAACGTGGAATAGATAAACATCATTGTCAGCCATTTTGTTAATGGCTTGAAGTCATTAACAGCGTTATATCGGGAACTCGAAACAAACAGTAAACATATTAAATATTCTGTTTTCAGTGTTAGTGATACCGATAACGTAGTAATTCAGTTTTTGATGGAAATCAAAATAGTGATCTTTGCCTTTGTCTTCCCAAATACTATCGTGATACCGCCACATCGCATACCAAGAAATCTTATATTATCTCTTTACCAATGCTTGGAAAACTTTTGTAGGAACCGCCTCTCAGCTTGCTCTGGTTTGACAGTTTAGTTTTTATAAACTAGACCTTATTAGCACCGTAACTACCAAGTTTCACTCGGCAACGCTCACATCCAGTACATGAGGCGGTCTAATCTGTAAATCCTGTGATCCGTATCTGTGCTGAGTCGGAAGCCTAATATATTGCCTTTAACTTGAATATATTTACGAGCGCCCGCGTCGGTACAATGTCGCCATTACATGCGTGTACATACTACTTTATAGCACTAGGGAAAATATAAGATGGAAATCTTGTGAAAATGACTTTCTAAAGCTGGTTTTAGAATTTTTGTTCTGACTTCCAAACTGTAATAGGTGTGGTCTCCATATATGTCAGCATGAAAACTTACATCAGTACATGAACCCAAAAACTACTAAATTTTTTATTTATTTTGCGATAACATTTTATTACGCAAAAGAAACAAAAAAAATACGTAAAAAAAACATGCCAAAACTGTGCTAAGTAGTCTGAGTAAGTGTATAAAATGTACAAATTATTGGTGCTCAATAAATGTTTGTACTCGTAGTATGTCTGTGGAAACTACAATTCACATGTGCTACGCCAGCCTCATAGTAACACATAGAACTGCATATCTAATTAACCATTAATGGGTGTGCCTAGTTAGTTATATCATTCATTACTTCACTCGCATTCACTTAGTTCCTATTTAAATGGCTTCGCGGCTTGTATAATGAACATTAGAAATTTTCCAGTGAAAGTGCACTAGACGACACTCCTGACTCCGCAAGAGAATACATATTATTATAGGGAAGTTGAAAATTAATAATAGACCAGGTATTGCTAATAATTGGAGAAGCTAAGAAACTGGCGAATACTTTCAAGATTGAATTGCTATTTAAATGTTTTTCCGTATTGCGCACATTTCAGTCTGTTGTTGCGCCGCGATGTCTATAAAATTATGTTAATAATTTTATTATTATTGAATTTATAGCCATAGAAAAATTACCAGAGTGATAAATAAAACGCAAGACATTGTTTCGGATGAATATTTTTTTCAAAGACATTTTTTGTAAGGGAAAGTTAGGAGCCGCGTGATGAGCATATTTTGTGGCAAGGGTTTTTCTGACCATTTCGCCGCGCCCATTTGATTTGGTTCAAACACTTGATTTGTTGAAGTAAAAATACCACATTCTTACGTATCACACCAACCAATAAAACAAACATAACGAATAATGCTTTTAAAGATGCAATCAAAAACATAATGCAGGCATTAGATTTCTCGCGGCATTTTCCTTCAGCAAAATAATTCTGCAGTAAACATTCAAAGCGCAGCAGAGGTGGAGAAAGTGCAAGCAAATGCGGAAGAGTCGAGTTGCACGGCTGCACGGAGCGGCACTGCTGGCCGCAGTTCACACCGACGCTTTGTTGTGCCACGGTAATGAATACATGCGATTAACGATCTCGGATGCGTGTCTGTTGTCGGTGTAACGGAATAATTAGCTTGTTTATTAATGAAACTGTGTTATCTTAAAATGTGATCGACGGTACGACTGTTCATTTGATAAAGCTTTAGTTCTAAAGTGAAAGTAGTAGAATTAATTGAGCCGGTTACCTATTTTATTGAGCAAGTTATTATTCTCTGTTTATAGTTTTCGCAAAATTTATGGATAGCAATTTATTTGCGCAAACATCTTCAGATACGTAGTTGTATTACGAATTAATTGAGAAATTACGATGCAATTTCCTTATCAGGTTTGATGATAGTAAAATAATAGTAATTTTCCTAAACAATAAGGTATAATATCGTGCTGAGTGTACACGATGATGGCTTGTTTCCGCCTCGGCGAGAGTGCATGACGTGAAGTTGCCGTCCAACGAAAGTAAAACCGATGATGATGAGCGAATGCCTCGAGACGAGGTTAGCCCCGGCACTCTGTAATTAGCCTAATTCACTTGATTCGAATATTTCAAAGTTTGAGCTGAATTTTGGAGCAGTTGAGTGCAGTAGTTTATGTTGAAGTCTAATTAGCGGCTTACGGTTTCCTTCAAGTTGAGTCTATCGGATATTCAAGAAAATTTTGCCGTAGGTATAAGCATACCTATTCAGTGGTCCAAATTTTGGAGGATTGCTTTTTGCAGATTCTAGATTACATTTTGATGTTATAATGACTTCTGGATGAATTTGGGATGAATTTAAATGGAATATATTTGGGTAGGTACGTACCATTTTAGTATAGTTTCGATAGATTTGGGAAATTTTACTAGTGTTTTCTTCAAATTGTAAAGATTGCGAAAATTTTAGACATTGTATTTTTGAACACTTTTTAGGTATGGTTACATTAACTTTACTAAGTTAAACGTTACAGCTCGGTATTGTAAAATTCAATTCATTGGCAACACCTCTAGGTGACATTCACACAAATAGCATTTTGACTCACAGACTGATAAATGAGTGTCTCAGAGTGCGACTATACCTTTCACACTAGACTCATCGCTAGATGTTGCAACACTAGTCGATGCAGCGCGCAGTGACGCGAACTGCAGTTACGTATAGTAAACTAAACGCTTCCGCGTGCGAGCAGGAAGCCCCGAACACTTTCCCTTTTGCCCGTGCGCAGCAGCCGACCACTCTATGCATCACTATAACCCCACTAAACCGAGACACATCAATATACCACCTCTACTCTCCAACACGAGTCCTCTTCAACATCGCCGACTTATAATGCAGTTAACCAACAAATGAGGTTAAGTGTTCGCTGCTCCATGATGCGTAGCAGCTGCTAAGCATTCGAATTAAGGTATCTCATCGAACCAAAGGATGTGATCAGACATGTGGAAAATTGACAATTAAACCAACTCCACTTCCTATGGGTTCAATGACCACGGTCGGCGAAGCTATTGTCACTCGACAAAATATCAAATGTTGCATTTTTAAATAACAATAGAGGTCAACGGTCTAGCTTTCTAATCCAGGTAGATCAGGATATATTTTGCATGAAATGTTCCATAATCCAGTTATAATTTAACCCCTTCCGTACAACTGGCGACTTTATAAATAATTCATGATAAAATAACCGGTTATATGAATTGATGTATGAATGTCGTGTTCACCGTAAAAGTCACGAAAGAATAAGGAGTAAAATAGACAATAGTTACCTGTTTTAGAAACGGGATCTGAAAGAGTTTTCTAAAACTTGTTAGAAGCCAAAATCGCGTACCATTAGCGTGGCACAGCAAGGCTGACATAACACAGACGACGAGGCGCCTTCAGTTGACCTATATACCACTCGCGGACATTGACCCCATCGCAGAGACTCGTGCGGTTGGCCGAATCGCAATGGGGTGGCTGAATCTTTCTCTTAGCTTGGGAACATTGAGCCACTAAAATGAACTTTAAAAGTAGCTACCTACGCAGGTATAACGACGACGACGTCTGAAAATAACTGTCGCAAAAGAGTTCATTCGAATCTCATTAGCGATATTTTTTCTGAATCAAGTTTTTCCCCTAGCATTTCCATAACGATGATATTATGACGAACGATAATTGTAAAATTCTTTGCTTATTGCCAACAATATTTACGGAAAACTGCCTGCCTGAAAATGTTAGAATAATAAAAACACGAGGGCGGTAGCGATCGAACGGAGTGCAGAGTTCACGATCGGGCGGCGACCTCCTGAAAGTGGGCCGGGCCTAGTCTGGAGCCTTGCGGAACGCCACCGTTTTCACAATAAATCTATTCTGTTTCCAGTCAACCTTCGGGAAGCTCTCCGAGAGTTTCATTCAGTTTCCAATTCAGGGATTAACTCAGCGTTAATAACTGTAGACAATTAAAATCGGTAACTTCATGTCATTTTACCGTTATATGTACAATTTTCTAACAAAAGTATCTATTGAACAAAAAAAAACTTTCACAAAGGGCTGAGAATTTCATTTCGGGAACGGATGTTCAGATTAAAAGGGACAAACCTAGCATTTTCGGGGCGCGGCAGCGATTTAGCTAAGTCCCGACTCCCAGAAATTTCATTTACGGCTTCATAAGTAGCTTGGCAAATTGGTGCTCGCTTGCTCTTTGCTGTAACGACCAAGACTTGGCCCAGTTAATAGAAAAGTAAAGCTCATAATAAAGTTTCGTATCAGTGAAGTAACATTGATTGCATAGTAACATATTGCATGTAGGATATGAAAACAGTAAATTAATGGTAGTATAATATGAGCTAGAATAATAACTCGATAAGGAGTAGAAACAATGCAGTTCGTATCGAGGGCGCGTTAGACCTTAGGAGCAGACCGTCGAAGAAAATCGTTAACCTAGTATTTCTGCGAGGCATTCTTATAAGTAAATACTAGTTTTCTTCTGGGAATCGCCTGTTAAGGAATTACCCACTGATATTTTAAACTAACATGATGTGTTATATGACTACCTACATATTTTGCTGCGAAAGACTATAGCACTATTTAAAATAAACATATTTTCACGGTTCATGGTTTTTTCGTTTACTAAGTTATTTTTTGTCTGTTTTTTTTTAATATGATTACTGAAATCGCATTCTTTTTGTGCTATTTGGAAATAAATTCATTACATAAATTTAAATTTAAAAAATATAGATGTCGAATCGAAACCTCCTTTTAGGACGTAGTCAGAAAGGTGGGCTTGAAAAAGAAACGTATTCTCTGGTTTATCTGTTCGTGATAACGCCTCATTTTAGATTTGGTCGTAATTATGAAAGTCTACACACAACATCAACATCTCATAAGTTAGAACCACAAGACACAAATTTTTTTTTGAAAATACGCAGTTTGGACATACTCTCAATTAATGGTCATAGACTCGCCTCCTGCTACAAGCGACCCCTCGTGTACAAACAGACACAATAGGACCCCCTGCCTAACCCTTCGCACAAGCACAGGTGTGACGACTTTATAATGTTTGTGTACTCATCTCATATCTACAGCTTCTCGGCCCGTCGGGGAAATTCGTTGCTTTCAAAGAATAAAGTTCAATTTCTCTCTTAGATTGCTTAGGTACTGATTCAGTGGTATAGTAGTGTTTATGTAAATTTCTAATCGCATAGAAAAATACATAATTTCAGTGCGATAGCTACGAGTATATACTAGTCGGGGAGCGTTGCTAATCTAACTGACCTATATAATGTGGCCGGTGAAAGACCTCGTAAACTGCTACCGTCAGTGCATTATTCCTGCAACAATGCACCGAGCTTCGCCACGCAATTCCATATTCTACCTCACTCAATAATAGATCTATTATTGCTCGCAGCAGACGCACAGAATGCGTTGTGCGTGTATATACTTGCCGGTAATAGTTTTGCAGAATAATTTTGTTTAGAACACATTTATAGTTTCAACTAATATCTAAAATTGAGAACGTGCAACTGAACTTAATACGTTTTTAAATATTTGTCGTTGAACGTTTTTCGCTCATCTGCGGATGAAAATGAAACTGTGACTATCTTTGTGCGTTAGTAAAAGTCTATTGCGGGTACTGAGCCGATAGGTTAGAAAGCTTTTCCAATTTGTTGACTATTACCATAATTAAATACAGTGTGTTATAGCCAAACATGGCTATAGTGGCAACAACACCGATTGGTCTCGATTAAACTTGGCGAAAAGTTGTAAGAGAAACCAATTTGTAACGTTATATTGTTGCATCTAAATTGGATGAAAGCACTTTGTAATGTTTAACATTGAAAGTAAACAAACTGAAGCTACGATTTCTGGAGTATATAAAAGCATTTAAGATCTAAAATGAAAATTGTTGAAATTCAGTTCCTTTTTTTTCATGGCAGCCGAATGGAACTTGGAATTCATTTCAAGTTTTTAATTTCCCAACATTTCCCGTCATACTTTAGCATATTATGGTGAATCTTTTAGTGTTAGTAGCTACTGTATTATACAATCTAACAGTGTATCGTAGGTTTCATTGATTTACTAATAAAACTGTATTAACTGAGAAAATAGGCCGCAGTCTGACAGACACTGACTGACAATTTGAGGTTATTTAGGCGTGTAACCGGTGTTTCTGAAATGATAGACAACCTGCTATTTGTACTAAGTTATTCGCTAATTATTTTCCATTCCACGTTGCCATGATATCTAGGCATGGTGACAAGCCGCTTTGTCGTTACATTCCAGATTATTTTCATAGAGCAGTAATAAGCATAAATATTATATTATATATATTTACATTTGTAACGATTTAAAAAAAATGGAGGAGGTTCTCAATTCGGTTGCATTTTTTAAATGCTATAAGGTAACAAACAACCTTATAACTCCGGCAATAATGTACCAATTTCGGTAATATTTGTCATACGCCTGTTCACTATTATGTATTCTCTAGGGCGTTGCTAGGAGCGTTATATACTACTCCACAATTGCTGATAAGAGTTCAGCTTAATGCAAAACGTTCATTTGTATCCCTATTCTATACGAATCTATTGGTTGCGCTTTGACAATTTTAAAAGGAAAGATGACGAGTACAGTCAGGTGCCAGACGAAGTCTCCAAAACCGCGTGCTTGCAGTAACATGTCCTACGATATCATCTCATGTCACTGTACACGTCGGTTGAACGACCGTACAAGAATGTGCAAGTATTACATTAAATTATTATCAATCACTGAAAGAATACATAACGGTAATTGAATACCAACCTTCTTCAGTTAACCGCAGGTGCATTCTCAATTAACACTAGACAATATTAGCTCAATAAGCACTTATTACAAGTGGTTAGCTTCGTTTGCATGATTTTAATTAACTTTAGATATTGCCGCTACAGACTTTCTGCGTATTTCGTATGAAAATTGTAAATTTTCCAAACAACTGTTTTTGGTTTTAAATATAAAAAAAAACTTCAAAAGTGTGAATCATTCAGTTTAAACTTGTATGTTAATGGTACGAATTGGTTAACAATTTGTAAGTACCTATTATGAAAATATCATAGCTATTAAACTTTCCTAAATAGACCTCTCCTAGCAAACTATTATACAATTCAGCAAAGCAGGCAGTCCCAATTCCAAAAAAAGAACTCAACTGTCATTATATTTACTAACATCAACTGTTACCAAATATGTCTAAATTCTTCCCCTTCTTCTTCCATCTAAATTAAGAAAACGTCATGTTTTTAAAATAAAGAAGTGACTTTATCGCTAAAGACGTGTTGATGGCACTACTCAGCCTCTCTTCTGGGCTGCGGATTGTTCGAAAGAGATATCGGCCTCGGCACAAGGGCTAAAAGAAGGAACATGGGTGGTTTTTAGTTAGTAGAAGTCTGACACTTCCTTTCGCTCGGCCCATGAGCGGGAGGGGGAGGGGGGGGGGAGCGGGAGGGTTTATTTGATGACTTCCCAAACAAAAAAAATGGCATTTCTCAACCTTTAAAGGAAGAGGTAGGTAACAAAAGGTCATACCCAAAAGTTGACATATTAGTGCACTAGAGTTCAACACACAAGTAATAGACACAAAAATACATGTATATTTCGACTGAATCCTGCGCGCGCGCATGTGGGTTTAAAAATATATGCGCGTCAGTTTGGCTGAACAACGTAACTTGTGACGTGGTGGTAGGTATCCGAGCTCGTGGTGAATCGTCATGATGAGCTCATAGTCTTATGACCGTTTACACCAACACGTGGGACCAGTAAATGAATGCCCAAATTTTGCTGCGCTGATCGAATGTCAACTATCGGTACTGGCCAGAGTGTTGAAAATTCTGATTTTCTATTTAGGCATTCATATAAATGTCACTTAATAATGATTAAAACCGGCGTTAGTCTCTTGGAACATCGTCTACAGTCCACAGAGCAACTAACTCACATGACTCAGTATATTTTTCTTTTTTTAGTCTCGTTAGATTTTGGCTCATGATGAAGCTATCGATTATGTACACACGGATACACATCAAGCTATACATTTCCAGTATAAGCTGGTCTCGCATTGTATAGGATTTCCGTACAGTGCGAGATCAGCGTAAACTGGAAATGTATAGCTTGATGTGTAGCCGTGTGTACTACATTTCTTTCATTTTTTAGAGTTCCGTACCTCGAAAGAAATAAGGAATCCTTATACTTAAGACCACTTTTCTGAGTCTGCCAAGACCCTTTTTACGAAGAAAGCGTAAAGGTATCAAGTTGAAATTATCTCAAAAACTTAGGGCTACGGTCTCTTTCAGCTGTGAAAGCTGAGAAACTTGTAAGTCTACGCGATCGAAAGATATGGCCGTTGGCTTAGAATCATAAAATTTGGTAAGAAACAATGAAACGTCTTACAGGATAAAAAAAATTGAAAACCGTAAATGTTGTTTAACAACACAATACCTACAAGTTTGTACGGTACCCTCTATGCACGAGTCTCGCTCGCACTTGGCTATAAAGTTTGTTTTGTGATATAGAGAAAATGCTGAATAATTATGTTTACTACCTACTGCAGAAGTTTTTCTACCGACATAATTGGGATCTAGTTCTCAGGAAATGCAGTCTCCCGTCAGTAATAACTTCAGGAAAGTATCAAAGTTAGGTCAAAGTATAAGTAAAGCACTCGGAACGATGAAAACTTTCTTTGATTATTCCGCAGTTTCCGATAAAAGTCTAATGATAAAGGAAAAGAAAAAAAAGGAAAACATTACTAGGATGTCGAAGAATCGAACATTCAAAGACTTGTAACATCTTTTTTTTTTTGACGTGATAACGTCTTATAATTCGATGGCACCATGTGTATGTGACCTCGCTCTGAGGCGTTCCATAGCAACGGCGTGTTAATTGTTTGTTTATAGCAATGTAAGTGCTGTATTTTCTTATGACGTTTTATTGTGATTTCCAATTACCTCCTTCTCTATATACATACAAATCTATTAAACAAATGAAATTGAAATTTTCTTTTGAAAAATGCTAACATTCCATCAGTATTTTCTTAAGACGTTGTCACACTTGTCACGTTCAACTATCGTCAGTAAACCGACTTTACAGACAACCAATTTTTTTTTTTAATTATAAATGGGCTTGCTCTTGACTTATCTTGCCCTAAGGGCAGAGATGATGTCGACGATGGAACTCTACAATTCGTATTGGGTTCACGATGTGGATTTCATTTCAAATGAAAAATAAGATGCATCAACAATCGCACACTAGACCCGCGTGGTGGATTACGACCCACTCTCTCTCACAGAGAGGATTAGAGGAGGCCAGCGGCCCTGCAGTGAAAACTATCTCATACCTTATGCTTATAAGAGAATGTCTCGTATGTCTAGTGGTCGCAAGTGCCTGTCTGAAGAGCACGAGGTCCTGTGTTTGATTCCCAGGTCGGGCTAACTGTTATTGGATTTTTCCAGCAGGAATTTCTCAAAGCCCCAGATTGTGGATTTGTACACAGTTTATAAATAAGTGATGAAATCTGGCTGTACTTTTATATAGCTACACCTCTGCATAACCCTTGACGTGACAGACGTGATGATTTTGTTTTGTGTTTATGCTTAAAAAAGACAAGTAAATCTTTGTATTAATTAACACCGTTTGTACACTGCACCTAAAGATCTCTTGTCTCTAAATCGAGGTCGAAATGCGCAACTAAGACCATTATGTATCCATTAAAAATATGCAACTAAAGCATAAAAACAGTCATTGTCCATGTCATCATCTAAACTATTACTTACACTAGTTTGTTTCAAAATTATCATCTGGCGAGCCTTTTTTCCAAGTATGTTGGGGTCGGCTTCCAGTCTTCAGCTATATACCAATTTTTATAAGGAGTGTCTGCCTATTCGACCTCCACAGCCCTGTTAGTACTAGGTAATACGATATCCCTAGTTATGACTGGTTATCAGACTTTCGGACCACTGACAACCTGTAACGAGTCGGGACCATGGTAGCTTTACGTGCTTTGTGAGGCACAGAAGAAACTGGTGCAGGTGTAATATGTGGACACCAATTAATTGTATTTTAGCTTTTTAGGTTTTTGAATAAAGATTTATTATTATTCTCTTTAAGTATTCATTTTTAAACAAATTCCGTACATTTTTAAATATTTCTCACAAAAAAACAATAAAAACAACATTTAAAAATATAAAAAATTGTAGCCCACCGGTATCGGGAACAGGGTCCAAGCTACCGGCGGTCAGGGCTCCGGAGAAAGGAACCTCCTAACAATGCGAGCCGTGTCCAGGAGTACCGCTCTCTGTATCAAGCCCTTGATCCAGCTGCATAGCGAGAGCCTATCATTATTAATCCATGGACCAACTTAGGCAATCACGGATTTACCTGAGCGGCTCCTATTTATAAGCTCCTCCTAGTATTTAGTTGGTTTCAAAATATTCCTGAATTTTCTGTTTCGGTAATATCCTTATAAGATTTCCATATAAGACCGACTTTTCTGTAAGGCAATATAGGAAAAGCCTTTGAGTTTCACCCGCAACGATTACAAATAGGGTCGAGTGGACCGACCCGGATATGATCCGGGTTTCGGCAATAAAAAAATTACAGCTAGTACTTACATTTTTACTCCTATGCCTCCAAGGTATCCGTTCAGCCTTTCTCTCGCATCTCTAATGGCACTGAATGAAGGTAATGTATTCTCGTGGCTGCGGACAAAATTCATACTTTTAGTCTTTTTATTACGTGAACGTAAATGAGAGATGTTACAGGCATCTGTTGTGTTCTGCCCATTTGAAAATACTAGTTCAACTTAGTAAAGATTTGACATACAAAACCTTCAATAAAGTGTCAAAAACTTTACTAAAGTGTTGGCTTAAGTAATCATTAAACGTCTCTGAGTGCGGGAGTTAGTGTTAGATGCCATCGAGATAAATCTCTATATTTTATTAGCAGTAGAGGAAAAGATTATGTTTTGTGAGTGAGATTCTTGTTTATTTGTAATTTGAAAGGAATTCTGAATAGATATTTAGGTCCTTTTGTAGCCGCACACAGGAAATGTGGTTGCCATACCACATTTTGAAAGTTTAATGACGTCATAAAGAGTATAGGTATATAATATATGAAGATTGTTTACATTTGCACGTATAATTGGGCCATGTAATTGTACCTAAAACTTCCTCAAAGAACTAAAAACTTCCTCAAATAATAAAAGTCCCGGCGGATTCAGTGAGTAAAGGATAGTTGGAAGTCTCCAATTGGCGCTATTATTATGTTTATTCGTACAGTTGATCGGTTTGAATCGAACAAAATAAATTTTTAATATTTACGATTTTAATTTATTTAATTCGTAATTTTTATTCATATTAAAAAGGCTGTAATATAATGCCAGATGATTAATACTCCTTAATGCCTTAAACTCACGGAGTCCGGTTATAAACAATAATAAACAAGTTGCAAATTGATGTAATTGGGTATCTGCGGAAGTGCAATAAATCAAGTAATCACATAATTATCGTTAATGTTCCTATTTAATTTGACGGCCAAATAACTGCCCGATATAATTTTCAATTACCTACGTAGGTTAATGGTCTACTAAACAGTTACATAGAGAAAACAATAAGCGACGCAAACACTACTTTACGTCTCTATTTAAAGTTAAAACTTTCAGATTTAATCACGTTTGTATAAAGCTTCAGGCCCATCGCGAACTTGAAATTACAGTTGAAACAAGATTTCAGCGTACTTAATTATTTCTTAAACAACGCTTTATTTTTGAACTATTCATTATTCCACCATTCATTAACGAAACGCTTATTACTTAAACATCCAAAAAAGTTTACAAAACAACGACCTGAAGTAATTACTGCAGAAGTGTCCTCTACGGCAGTCCCGGAAAAATCCTCAGTAACAAAAATCCTCTGTAGTAAGTCACTTTCCACTATCTTACACATAAACGGTCACAATCCACTGAAAGATAGAGGCACTAGTCTGAAAAACAGAAAGATCACGTCACAAGTTCATACTAGACGTGCCATGCGTACCAGGGCAGCAGATAAACATAGGAGGTGTCGGCTACTCGGAACAGTCGGAACAATAGCAGCGCGGCGTGGAGCGGCGCAAGACGACACAGCAGCGAGCGCGCGGCGCGCCGGCAGAGCGGTGACTGACCGGCACACTGCCGCACCACCCCGCCTGGAGCGTTCCTCCGGGACCCTTCCGCCGGGAATCAGACCCGCAACAAACGCGCCAGCGACGCTTTCCTCACGCGACCACACCGCACATGTGCCCGACTGTTCGCACCACTCTTTGTGCTTCATTGTCTCAACAGGTTTATGCAATATCGTCTGGATCACGCTTCAGTCACAGTATAAATATGGTCTTCAGTTCCGACCTCTCATTTTGACTCGGTACATTTCGGCAATGCGATTAAAATTCACAGCGTGTAAACTGCAATCTGTACAAAAGTATGCGGATGGTAAGTATTCTCTTTATCTGTCCGAATCTCACGTGCAGCGCACGGTCGTTGACATTAGTGTTCATTTGTTTTTCTTACATTATCGAGAAAATGGTTGAGTTTGCCATTTGGTTTGTGTATTGTCATACAATATGTAAACAAGATATCTGACGGACCTCCCTCGATCTCGTAATTAGATACTTATAAAAAAATTGCAGTAGTTGACGATGTCGGGGTTGCCGGTTGTATGAAATGCACGTAGTGCGGCGTGTCAGGTTTCACCCGTCAATCTAAACAGTGATGCGACTGTAACAGCAAGTGTAAGCGGTTCTATAATGGTATCCAATGGTCTCGGTGGAGAGTGAAAGTGGTCGCGGTGTGGGCGAGCGCAGGTCGCGGGGAGCGGGGGGCGCGGGGCAGCACCACGGCGCGCCCTGCGAGACCTTGTGCGAACTGTTACTGAACCAAAACATTTGTACTTCACTATAGAAAGTCTAAACATTGCAAAATTTTTGCTTTACATAAATTAAACTAGTTCTAACGTACATTTAAATAAGGGTTAACGACCACGGACGTCCCTAATTCATTGACCCCCTAGAGTGCAGAACTTAGTTTGATAAAGGTTGGAGATGCGTGACATCGCAAATCTAGCCGGCAAGAGTTGCTATAGTCCAGTCAAATTAGTGTTTCACCTCGGAATTTGAGATACCCAGCTACAAACTCGTATAAAGTTGTATTTTGACATCCTAAAAGTTGTCTCAAAATTCACCTAATGTAGGGTGACCGCGTCTATTTAAAATCTAAGGTTTCCTATGGGTTTTTCGCCTGACTGACTGACTCATCAACGCCCAGCCCAAACCCTTGGACCTAGATTACTGAAATGTTTTACAAGTTATAGGGAATTTAATTCTCTACAATATTAATCGTACATACAAATAGCGAGAAACCCATAGAACCTTATTGGTGATGTTCTTCAGAAAGGACAGGTGCGTAGTACTGGACGAGGCAAAAGGGGTATGTAAGAATCGTAGCAGGTGGCGTTCTGTGGTTTCTGCCTACCCCCATGGGAAAAGGGCGTGAGTTTATGTATGTATGTGTATGTACTAAGGATTTTCCTATTAATCTGCGAGAGGGCATAATGACCTCTTCTGTTATTTAATAGAAAATTACTTTCATGAAATGTATCTACCTAAATTTTTACATAAATTAATTTATTTGCTTGAAAAAATAAACACATCCTCTGGACTGGTGAAAAACTGTTGATCAAAAATCTCTATATCACCCAGAAATGCTGATAACTGATAAATGCGTGCTTCTGCGAACCACCTTCAACATGTCTAATTTTCTTTTGGAGATTGGGAAATCATCAGATGACTTCTCTCGCTCTGGGCAGAGCGGTAGGGAGTGTCAGACTTCTACTGACTATAACCACCCATGTTCCTTCTTAGCCCTTTGTGTCCGAGGCCGCGCAATCTCTTTCGAACAAACCGCAGACTTCAACATGTCTTGATGCTGAAACCTTACAAAAGCATCTCCTTGCTTAAAAGGTGATCTCCAAATAATGTGTAGAGCATCATGTAACAGAAATAAACCTACTTTATTAAGTTCTCTCTACAAAATATAAAGAGGGTATTATAAAGAGGGTGGAAGTCCAACTCGTTGCCAGGCAATTACTACGAGTTTCCCAATTAAACTGTATCCATAGAAATTAATCTTCTTATTTGCGCCCTCTGAAGCGCGACTATAAATAGATATTTTAGCGAATAATATTTTATTTCGTTGTTAGGTTTCTGGCCATCCTCCTCTCTTCCAGCATCACGTGTATTCTTTTTAAACAGACTTTTATTTTTTTATTACTTTTGGGGAAAACAAACAGTAAGTAGTACATGGAGCATTTAATAAACAGTCTTGTCTTTACATTTGTCATTGCTATTTGAGGGGTGTACCATTGTTTCGGGAGGTACATGTACCGAATCAGGCGGGAGGAAACGCCCGGATGCTTCCACTGCGAGGATCGACCGGAGGACACGGTGGAGCACACTGTGGAGGCGTGCCCTGCTTGGGCAGAGCCCCGCCGTGTTCTCGTAGCGGCGATCGGCGGCGGCGACCTCTCGCGCCCGGCCCTGGTGCAAGCCATGGTCCAGGGCGAGGAGGAATGGGACGCCGTCGCCTCCTTCTGCGAAGCAGTGATGCTAGCGAAGGAGGTGGCGGAACGAGAGAGGGAGAGAACCTCTCAACGTCCCAGCCGCCGCGGAAGGCGCTCCGGGCGTCGGGGGTCACGCGATGACCTCCGGCCACCGTAGACTACGCGGGCCTGTGGACGGTGAGTAACGGGCTAGCTCGCCGTCCGGCCGTCGTCATGACGGCAACAGACCGTGTCGGCGGCGCGTACGTGTTCCACGCGCGCCTCAAAGAGATGTCAGCAAGGAGGGGCCCGCAAGGGCCGACGCCCGTCGGGGCTGTGGATATCGAAAGGTTAGCGCGGCTCCGACACAAGGGCGAAGAAGAAGGAACATGGGTTGGTTTTTAGTCAGTAGAAGTCTGACACTCCCCTTCGCTCTGCCCAAGAGCGGGGGGGGGTTATTCGATGATTTTCCACCCACCAAAAAAAAAAAAAAAGGGGTGTACCATTCTGCCCATTCTTCTTTCACAAATACATATAGGTACTACCCACAACATTAAACCTAGTTTAGTAAAGAAATTGGTATAATAATATTTTTTCCCCAGGATTTTATGAAACACGTTCGTTTGCTTAAGTTTTGACGTGGTCACACAATTAAAATCAATCCAATTGAATAAAATGTTTGACACCCAAAAAAGTACACGTGATTGCCACTCTATCCCATCGTGATTAATCGGGTTTTTTTTTCGATCCTAGCCCCCACGTCACCCCACATGATTTAAGGTGGACCCTCATTCATTAACGAAATGAGGAAAATCCTGTCCAGCTCCACCCCTGTTGGTGTTTCAAGGAAACTCAGATATTGCCAAAGTGCAGTTTGTATATTTATTTCGTTTAAACAAGTTGCAGTTTAGCAACCTTATCAAAATTCAGGACATTGTGATAAAAGACTGTAATTAATAGAACCATTTTTTCAATTTGTTAAAAATATTAAGAGTAATCCCTCCCTGCGCGGTTTGACAATAAATAAATCTATTTAAATAAAAAGATGCGATTTATATAATAAAAAGCAAAATTATTTTTTTTTTGAAAAACCCAAGAATGTCCGTCGGGGGCTGCCATTAAATGAACTAGTTTTGCAATGTTCAGCTCCCGACGGACATTCTTAGGTTTTTTTAAGGCGGGTGTTTTATGTTATTTTATCCTTTTTTAAATTATTTTTTAACACTCGTGGGTTTTTTCAACATTTTTAATTTTGCTTTTTATTCGAATCTTTTTACTTTTATTATCTAAGAACATGCACCAATCAAACCCGAACCCATAACTGAAAACTGCATCAAAATCGGACTAGTAGTTTTGGAGAAAAATGGCAACATGTATTTGCACAAACACACAAACAACCTCTCACCCCAAACGCATATAGTGTCTCCGTTCCGTCGTGGGTAAAAAGAGAAGTCCTGACTGACTGACTGACTGACTGACTCATCAACGCCCAGCCCAAACCCTTGGACCTAGAAAGCTGAAATTTTGCACAGAGGTTCCCTTTAAAATGTAGACAAGGAAATAGACATTTTCACGCGGGCGAAGCCGCTGGCAATAGCTAGTAACTTAAAAAATTAGGCGTTCGTTTGTGTGTGTGTGTGTGTGTGTGTGTGTGTGTGTGTGTGTGTGAAAGCTTGGTTATAGGGCGAGAATCAAATCAAACATTTTATTATTGATTCGGGTCGAGAATCATCATAAGTAGGTATAGTTACTTTTTATTACCTTCTTGATTTTGACGAGAATGCAAAACGACAGCAGTAGGTAAAACTTATTGGAGCATCAAATAGAATGAATTACTTTTGTAGAACCGTCCCGTTACATTGGCTGTACTTAGTGCGGTAGGTATACCTTGCAGTAACAATTTCCGGAGTCAACGGGTCGTTACCCGGGTTTTATCATACGTTAAATATTTTTACACTCTGACCAGATGATGACTATAAAAATTATAATTCGCTGTAATTTTATCAATTTTACTTTTTTTCTGTCATAAAAATATGTTTATTTGTTTTATGAAAAAAATAATAAGAGTATTTTAAGACATGAAGATAGCCAAATATCCAATATTTTTTTTAAAGAAATTGGTAGAGTGCAACAATCATTATTTATTTTGTAACATAACTTTACTGTTTTTTTTTTATTCTAATATAACAGAAAAACCAAACTAAAAGGTTCAAACTCTATATTATTTAAAACATAACATTAACATCTTGAGCTCAGGTATAATAAATCAAATTGTCTAAACTGCATATTATTATCTAATACCATTTAAATTTAAATACCTTCCAAAAAGTCTTTTACGGAGTAAATACTCTTTGTGTATATGCTTCGTTTAATTACAAAATCAATTAGAAAACCTATATTTATTTTGTTTCCATACCTTGTTTTTCTACATAATTATTCGATCATACTTAATTCAATTATTATTTTCGTCAAAGTCAAGACCAACCGAATGATTTTTTAATGATCAAGCAAATTATGATCGTAAACGATTGTTTACTGTGAAGACAGTAACTTAATTAACTAAGTAATTAGTGTTATCAGCATATCGTTATGAAAGTGCAGATATTTTTAGGCAGTTATTGACCTTGTAGAATCGTAGCATAACAACTTTGTTTTCAAAAGAAAGTTCAACGACCAAAAAACAAAATCTGAACTACTTTTTATTCCTTGTTTTCCTTGTAGCGTAACACTTTGTATGTTTTTATGGTTTTAGTCGAATTTTACGTCGACAAGCTGATCTTTGACAATTATTAGCATAATCAGTTTTTGATGTTCTAAGTGTCACCTTGTTGGTAAAATGCTCGCAAATGCTGCTGAACATAAGAACCCAGGAGTTCGATTCCCGGATTGGTCAAAATGTTTTAGGGTTTTTCCGTCAGGAATTTCATAGTGGCAACTTCACCCCCTATTACATAAGACTAAAATATAACTGGCTAAACATTGGGTGAACTGTAGATACAACTCTGTCTTACTGTTCGGCGAAACAGGCGTGATGTCATGTTATGGTTACAAAATACCTTAAAGCTCATCATCAGCCTGTAAGTTCCCACTGCAGGGACTCAGGCCTCCTCTCTGGGGATGGGCTATGATCTACCACGCGGGTGGATCCCAGTGCAGATTGGTAGATGTCACATGTCTTAATTATTTTTGGTTTCCTCACGATGTTTTCCTCCACCGTTTTCCTTTACTTAATTTTCCTTTGCTTTACTTTTATTTTAGAACAAAGATTAGGGTTCTGTGCAAAAAATGAAGCCTAATAAAATAAGAAATTGTTAACAAAATAAGTTTCCTAATGAAGTCATATTTTAATATCACGCGGACGAAGTTTGCGGCCAACACGTGACTCTTATGTACTCTACACACCAAAGCCATGCCGGCGACTTTCGTAATCGTTTAGTTGACACGGTCCCCAATATTTTGGTGGCTTTGGTGTGTAGAGTCCATTAGGTTTATACTGTATGGTTTACTGAATGCCCTTTTTTTTGGAGTGTGGGGAAATGCAGAGAGGCAGAGCGGTAGGGAGTGTCAGACTTCTACTTACTAAAAACCACACATGTTCCTATATAGCCCTTTTTGAAAATTGTGACGAGGTTGCGGACTTGCGGTATCTCTTTCGTACAACCCGGAGCCTCGACGGGTTACTGCCCCGGGGCGATTATAAATCTAAACTACTACTAATGTTTTCAGATCATAATCTAAATGTTGGTCAGATCAAGTGATTGCATCTCAAGGCTGTTTGGTAGTTCTTAATCACAAATAGCATTCTTACATTAATGAGTCACTAAAGATCTGAAGAATGTCAAATTACAAGTATTGTTGATTCTTGCTTGGAATTCGTGAACCTATGGAACTTAGCGTCACGAGGAATTTCGATTTTTCTTGTAAGAATCGAACAATAACAGTTTGTAGGAAAAATTATAGAATACAATTTATTTATTTTCAGGTAACAAAGGCCCATAGATAATACCTTAGCCTAAATATACATACTAATAATACAGCTTGTGTTAGTAAATAAGTAGAACCTTTTTTTATGGTGGGTGGAAAATCATCGAATAACCCTTCCTTCTTGGGCAGAGCGAAAGATAGTGTCAGACTTCTACTGACTAAAAACCACCCATGTTCCTTCTTAGCCCTTTATGTCGAGGCCACAGTATCTTTGTAACCAACCCGCAGCCCTAGTTTATAGAACCCTAATAGGTACTATATTAGTATCATCGTTGGTTAGAAGCACTACTGCGGAGCGTGAGGACACGGGTCGTCATTTATCCATCAGATTTTTTTTAGTAACAGCCCTTTGTCTGACTTCGTCGCGGCCCTGGAGCACGGATGGGTTTTAGTCAGTAAGAGTCTGACACTCCCTTCCGATCCGCCCAGACAGGAAGGAGTCATTTGATGATATCCTATAGATTAAAAGGGTCTGACTTCGTACCCGGTAGATGACAATGGCTGGCCCGGAACTAAAACATAATAAAATTGACGATAAGTAGGTGAACTGTGATACACCTCTGTCTTACTCTTTTTTTTTGTATAACTTTGGCCTGCTCTTGGCCACAATCCTAAGGGCGAAACAGGCGTGAAGTTATGTTATGGTTAAGAAACTTTATTTAATCATAATTTTCATTTGCTGTACTTTCAACATTTCTTGAAAATTAGGATTCACATCAGAAATCAGAAGAAAATTAGGCTTTTTCGCGTAGAGACCCAATTAATCCTATTAAAATATCATTGAATTAAAAACGAAATTTCCTTATGAAGTACGCACCTGTTCAGTCGAGGTTATTAAACTTTAACAGACTTTTTTTTTGAAAGATCAATAGTCAAATGTTATTTCATCCTTTATCCTGTTATTTGATATTTACGAAGTGAAGCTATTTACCTCATTTTCATAACGAGACTATTGATTTTTTACACACACGTGTTAAATTGACCTATGAAAAAAAAATCGGTCCGAAATATTGCCAAGATTCCTAAGTCAGCTAAGCAACCCCTTTCTGGTGACCAAAATCAGTAACAGAAATTGTAACTAATTAAAAAGATTTAATCACAAGACATTCAATTAAAATTAATTCCTCCCTCCGCATGGCGACAAACTAACGAAACACTCTACTTGAATGCTTCACTACAATTTACTTGTACATTTAATTTTTATTACTATATAAATGTTATCAGAGAGTTCATGACGAGTAGTGTAGGTGTGTGCGTGTCTGTCTGTGTGTGTTTGTTATGTCGGGGTCTGCGTACAGTACGCAGGAGCGATTACGCAAACCGCGCTTCCCCGAGGACTGAGGTCGTTGGCAATGGACTCGGTTCAATGTCACCAAATATATCACCGAGTTGTATAGCGCGCGCGACGTGACTTGATACTTGTAGGGAAATACGGTACTTTGAGTGGAGGCGTGTCGCGTTTGTTGGTTGAAAGTTGAGTAGAGATAAAAAAAGTTTTAGTACAATTTCTTCAGATGCTAAGTTCGATATGATAGATACACACATAGGCGGATACTTTTCATCATATGTGATTCCAGATTAAATTTCAGATAAGGTGACAAAATACGTGAATGGTGCAGTAACTGGTTTATAAATAAATAGAAAACAGTTCATTTTTCATGTATTTAATTAGAATCAATGAGTTTTAAGCTCTAGGGAATTCTTTCGCATTTTTATAGCCATATTTACCCATTTTATTTTGCAAAGTTTTGAATAAATAATATTACCTGCAGGGCAATTGGCGGCAATCCTTGTGGAAGCCCATGAAACCGTCGTATGACAGAGGGAGGCGTACCGGCTGCCGCTGCGGTGAAGTCCAAAAAGGAGGGCTATGGTTGGACCTGTTTGTATGTACGTTTCTTTGTTCCCACGTAACTTCTTACTGGATGAATCGATTTGGACAAATTATACGTAGTTTGATTCGTCTTGGAGCCGAAAAAATCGCTGATTACATAAAAAAAATATAGAAAAGTTGCGGATTGTGGACGCTATACCGTGGAATACGATTTTTTTTTTAAATCGTATAATTAAAAGTTAAATTGTATGTAAAATATTTCGCATTAGTAAACTAAAAATATATTTAAAAAACTGAATCATCTGACTTAAAAAAACTGGAAAGTAACCGAGTCCCGTTTAAATATGAAACGGGGAAAATGGAATGAAGACGATCTGCTCTCAAACTTTAAAGTGTTTCTTTTTTTGCTTTACAGTTTTTTTAGACCAAAAACAAACTCCACTTTTGTAAATGTACTCAATTCACCTTTTTATATTCAGTTTGAATACAACAACAGCAGCAGTCAATATGTTAACATACAAAAATATAATACAGGTGACGTATTTTTCATTCATCGCATCCGATACAACACTTACAGCTGCGTAAGACCAAGTATCAACGCTAGTCGCGCACGCTCTACGGCCGGGCTCCTGACCGGGTCGACGACCGCATTTTCGGCAGGCGCCCCAAGTTTCAGCTGTAACGCGATCCTGACGCAAACACGCGCGACCTCGCCGTGCGACTACACGCACGCACACACGCATATCAACGTGATACTACCGCCGGAAAACCATTGTCGAAATGTTACCGTTCTCTGATATAAGCGCAGTAATCAGAACAGGAATTTTGTGCACTCGTCAAGAAGAGGAAATACACTGTATAGGTACTACATTTATTTTATTGATTAAAACTTAAAAGTATTTTTGTTTCGACAATATCAACTATTTTACTGCCAGCGTCAGGGACTCAGGGTAATGCATCGGTTTATCCCTACGCACTCCAGGAAACGGAAACGGTTATCCTATATAAGATTTCGGCAGACAAAAGAAAGTTCAATGCTTTTCGAGAGAATAGAATTTGTTTGTGAAGTTTGTGGCGAATTTGGTTCAGCCCTGACCTCTGTGACCTTTGAACTTGGAGGAGTTAACGTACCCTTGACTCGAGCGGAGTTCCCTCTATAATTAGACGTTGATAACGCCGATATTTTCGTTCATACGCTGGCAGCCGACGAACTATAATAAACGTGTGTGTCACTCGGCAGCTCCACGATGACGCACTTCCGAGAAACAGCTTAAGTAGGTAGGTGTATAAACGCACCGGGAAATCTAGACGGGTGACTTTGAAAATTTGTCAGCGGCCTTATAGAGCGCTCTATTAAAAACTTGGAATGGAAACTTTTTATATCTATGTCCAATTCTATCGTGTCCACAGTCGTAGATACGCGTTGAATGGTAAAAATAAAATGTCTCCTCAAAGCATTAAGAGGTTGTTCACCCAATATTTGGGCATCGCCCTCCTCCCTTCAGGGACTATTTGTCAAAGGATACAGTCTTGTCGTCGTGCTTTACTTTCTCATTTCACGTGTTAGACACTCGTAAGTTGGATTGAGAGGTGCCACCTGTCCCACGACACGATAATTCAACTATCTATGAAACAATTAGGTATCTTGACTGTTGTAGAAATTCTGCATGCTAAATTGCTAACCGTTTAGCTTGAAACATTGGATTTAGTTTAGGAATTAAGTACAATAGTTTCGTTCAAACCGTCCGCTTGGATTGCGTTATTATTATGTTACCTACTGTCGTATTATTTTTCCCGTCTAATTGATACATAAAACAATAATAACAATACATTGTGGTAAGTATATATTATTATGGTGAAGTTAATATCTGAATGTAAGGCAACATGATTTACGCATAGCCCGATACTAAAATGTGTGAAAGTTTTTAGTGTCAAAGTAAGTTAACATTTTACTTTTGAGTTTTCCTCCAATTTTAGTATGTAGGTACTTTAGGAAGTTTTATTACAAAGAAAACAAGTTTTTGTGAATGACCTTTAATTAAACAAAGATTTCAGCTCATCCGCGGCGCTACATGTGTTACTATAAATAAAGTTGGCACGCGTGTACTTGCAACTTTATACAATAATAAACCATCTTTACGCTAAATATAAATTTCGATGCGCTTTCCGATAATGCGGCTTAACCGCTTCATAAGCGTTGCATAATAATGTGCAGCTTACAATACGAGTACACGGCACAGACGCAGGCGCAGCACACACGTGCATACACGTGCACGCACACATGCGTACACACGTGAATGCACACATGCGTGCGAGATAAGAGCACGGTCATTGAACCCGCATAAGAAATAGCGCCTGAAATTAGTTTAAATCTTATATGGTAGCATCTTTATGGTTTATCAATTAATAAACAAATTCCAATCAAAAGTCATAGCGAGATAAATATAGACAATAGCTAGTTATTGTCTAGAAGTGCGGGCTGGCGGCTGGCGCAAGGCGGAACGAGCGGCTGTGATCTTGAATGGAGTGAAAGTGGCTTCGGATACTTCCTGACACGTGGAAAGTGAACGCTCATGAGCACCCAGACACGACATGATCAGCCCTGCCTAGTGTCTAGCTCGCAGATACACATCTTCCGTGCTAGGAAATACGCGAGAAATACAACAGCTTTCATTCTACTGAATGTTGATGCTAGAGAATTTTCGCGTCGCAAATTGCTCTGTTTAGCTTTTGGACAATTCGTAACCCGCACATTTTTGAGTATGGACAATGTTATTTTGTGTGACTGTCTCTGACTCACTAAGTTCGCATAATAAACTTTAGACTTTCACCTTTATGCATTACTAGCTTTTGCCAGCGGCTTCGCCCGCGTGAAAATGTCGATTTTCCATACAAACTTTCATCCACTATTTAACTCCTTTAGGGGTTGAATTTCGAAAAATTCTTCCTTATTCCTTGTCTACATTAAAAGGGAACCTTTGTGCAAAATTTCAGCTGTCTAGGTCCAAGGGTTTGGGCTGGGCGTTGATGAGTCAGTCAGCCAGTCAGTCAGTCAGTCAGGACTTCTCTCTTTATTTATATATAGATAATAATAAGTACTTAATTAGTTTAAGTTTCTGCAAGAAATAAGCCAAAAGCTTCGTGAAAACATTCAACGTCAGTATATCATTAAGAGAAAGGGAACTTGAGGAAAACCCAAGCGCTATTGAATAAACACCGAAAATTTACTACCTGTAAGAGTGGCCACGTAGATCTTATTGGAAGGTTACTCTGTGAAATGAGGCCGAAAGATTTCACTACATATGCCTTGCCTGTATACTAAGAATTCGTTTTTCAATGCAACGCGGCAATTTTTATTTATTTTTAGTTTAGAACTTCGCCACGTCCACGGTGTCATCGGTGGCAGTACAGCAGATAATTTTACTGCATGTTATGATCTGTTATACTGGCTATTTTAGACCCCGAGGACAAGAAAAGGAATTTTAAAATACCAACATGAATGAATCTTCAAAAACTTCCCGATTAGGTCATCATCATCATCAACAGCCTATTAATGTTCCCACTGCTGGGACACAGGCCTCCACTTTTTGCGAGGGAATGGGCTATACTTATTACCACGCGGGCCCAGTGCGCATTGGTAGATGTCACAAGTCTTCGAATTTTGGGTTCTAGGACATTCCGGTTCCTCACGATGTTTTAAACCCGAAAGAAGTCTGACAGACTACTACCATTGTAGTTTCAAGAAAAATTAAAAAAAAGTTGTAAAAAAAAATTAAAAGTGGGAGAAAATAATTGTTTATCAACAAATGCGTTTTTAAGCAATAAATTTATTTTTATAGAAACGATTTTTTTAAAAAGAATCGTAGTTATCATCAAGGATTATGTTATTAAAAAAATAATTAAATTGTCTCATAAACAACGCATTTGTTTATAAAAATTGTTTAAACAATAGGATATAAAAAATATTGAAAATCATTTTTAAGTAGCTTCTGATCATAAAAAAAACGGTTCGATAATAATATTATTAAAAAAATGAATTTTTGAATGTCTAATGAAACTTTGTAATTTTTCACCTCAGTAAATTGTTAATAAAAAAATGAAAATTAACATTTTTTTAATTTTTCCAACGAAAATCTATTTTACGACCTTTGAAAAATAGCTCCACGAAAGGAAAAAAATCTCAGATTAATAGTTTAACAATTATCGCACTTCCAATGTTAATGATCGTGCTACAAAAAACTGTTAATTAACTAATTAATAACTTATTGAAAATTCGCGATAAAAACTTTTGGACCACTGATTATTGTTTATTGATCTACCCTGCAGGCGCCTCAATTTTTTCAACTTTTAATTTTCATATTTAATAAGTTTAAATAATATTTTGTCATGAAAGGTCCGAATGGGGCGTAACTTGCGCAAGCCGGAGTACGCGTTTTCGGGCGTATTTTCAACCGGATGGGAAAGATATTTATATTGGTCCTACAATTCCGGAAGTTAGAACATTCTTTAGGAAATTTTCTCTTCTTTTTAAATATTTTTTTAGAAAAATTTTAATTCGATTTTGAGATACTTGCAAAAAACTAAACCCGTTTTTAATTTTTTAGTTAATTGTTAATAACTTTTGCAATTTTTGCAAGCGGAACTTCATTTTTTTCGAAAATGATTTGGATGCCATTCCAAATCGAATGACACCTGAATCATAATTTTCGGAGACTGCTGAAAAAAGTTGATCAAAAAGGCACTTGTTGCCTAGACTACTTGGCGTATGCAAGAAATCATCAAAATCGAGTCTACAATTAGGTTTCGAACAGACGTACAATCCAGATTATAATAGGATACAACAAGTAGGTAAGTATATCTTGTATAGAAAGAAAGTATTTAGTTAAATCTGTTTTAGGTTACCCTGCATACCCCATCACCCTCATGCCAAAAAGAAATGTAGATAAGAATTTAAATGATTATCTGTTCCATATCACATAGGATACTTAGGTCTTTATGAATGCTGTTAAATAAATAACAGTAATATCCACAACGTTCGATCATGTTTGCTACTTTTAGAAGCTACTCGTATTCAAACCGATCTCATAGCTACAATGCAATAATTCAGTGACGTTGACCACAATTGAAACTTCATTCACTAGCGATGTTTACGCTACTGTCTCGAGCGGTCAATCGATTTTACATGCTGAGGCGACCGCTGTAAAGTCTCACTTGATTGATGGTTTCCGGAACAATGTATCAAGCTAAAATATTGAGATGAATTCGCCAGTGCGTATGAATGAGGTGAGGAATTATTCAGGTGATAGATGGGTAAGAGCGTTCACCTCTAGTGGCGGGTCTTCGACCGGCCGAGTTTCACACAGCTGATCGGGACATGCCCTCCCGTAGCGATGCTCGCTCCCGACGTACAGAGTGTTTTGGTTCTAGTATTTTAGGAAACCGTTATTTCTCATTCTGTATGAATCGGACCGGAATTATTCATTATTACATTGTACAATTCGAAGTTAACAGAATACACGATTACATAGAGATAACTCTCCGATACTACTCGGTAATAGATGGCAGTGTAATCAATTTTGTGTTATGGCCCTATGGAATAGAATGCCCGTTAAATTCCTGCAAATTGGAAAAAATCAAAAACCCTCGTAAATATAATTTTACATGCTTTAATTTAATATGCAATGTATGTTTTTGGTTTTTAATATGTATTAGTAAGCATGTTCGGGTGAATTCTTGTTAAAAATTACATTCCTATTTCACCTTTTTTTTAAAGTTGATGACTTATGTTTCAAGCTGGTTGATAACAATATTATTTTGATGTTAGGTACGTAACGGACTTTGACATTTTATTTAGTGTCACTGTCTAGAGAATAATATCTAGAGATAAGTTGTATTTTTATAAGCTTTTTTTTCAAAATTGCAGTATTATCGATCATACTCGAAAGTACGTGTATTTTAAACACAAACATTTAAATATTTCTGGAAGGATCATGACTAAGCATAAAAATGGCGAGATCGGCCGCGAAAAGCGTATACACGTCGTCACGTCGTTGTACGCGAGGGAGACTTGTGAGAGACAAGTTTTTGTGGAGGACCTTAAAGCATATCGCAAGCATAAACAGAAAGCCTTATATAATGGCATGGTAACTGAAGTGGGGCCCGCATGGTACCAAGCTTTAAGTGTGCGACAAATGAATGCATTAGACTCTTTAGAGACGTGCATTTACCAAGATCTGTTGAAAGGGCTTCCTACCCGTACAGCTGTAGTTATACATAAGCTTGGTCTGATCCCTCGTCGGTCTAGTTCGGAACTGATGTCTTGTATCACTTTAGGTAGTGATGACCCAAAAGAAATGCTCGCACAACTTTACTTTTCAATGTACGGCTACGCTATAAATGGAAAACTTGTTTCTTACTGTCTTAATGCCAGACTTATATTGTCAGCAATTTTATATTTAGGACTTGATGATTTGATTTTGGCGCTTGAGAAAACCTTCGCTCCAGATAGATCAATTGCAAAATCTGAACCTAAACCGAAACCACGACCACCACCTAAACAGCCTTCTCCGTATCTTTCGGAACTGGTTGCAGCATTGTATATCCCGAACCGGCAACGTCGCGCGCCTCCCGCTCCCTTGCCTGACCTGACTGTACTCAACGAGCCCTATGTGGAGGAACCGGTCTTGAGGTCACCTCCACCGCCACCCCCTCCTCCGCCACCACCGAAAAAGCGAATACCGATATCACACTGCGAACAGCTAGCTGGCATCCAACGTATAGAGGCTCATGCATCACCCATCGTACTTCCACCGATACACGTCCGACCCACAACAAGGAGAACAAACAGAGCTCCACAAATTGTAGAGTCTAAAAAAAAATACCGCACTGACACTGGACTTAAGCTAACTAAAGGTGCGAGTAAGAGGAGAATTCGGCCCCCTACGATTCCTGGTTTGTGGAATGCACAATATACTATAAATGGTATTTTCGAAATTCAAGGTAAGACCTATTATGTTTTGGGCAATGTATGTATTCTACCTGCACTAGGAGAACTCATCCACGGAGGTTACGCATTGTCGAATGGCAAGATGATTAACATACACTGCGGTTTTCGTGGATACTTACCAAAACAGCAGCCAGATCCCTGTGACTGTTTAAAGCAATGGCAAGATTCTACTTTTCAATATGTTAAAAACAATAAATGCTACTGTGGGCATCACTACGACCTTCGCAATGAAGGCACCTTTTCACAAGAAGAATTGCCCTTCTTTACAAAACCTACTCGTCACATCCCGTTACAGTTTCACTACGACAATATATTCGATACTGATGAAAAAAGCCTGCATATAAAGAAATCATTCAAGAAGATTTGGGAGACAGAGAGTATGTTGCGAACGGCAGAAGATACACTAAGAATGGAGAAGAAATTAAAAAAGAAGAAAGAATTAAAGAAGGCTCTTCCAGCACCGGCGACACCTGCGACTGCGGCGCCACCTCATACAGATACCTCACAGGCCAAGGATCACGCGAGTAAAGTGACTTCGTCGAAGGTAAATCCACTATTTGCCGAAACATCTCAAACTTGCTTAGGGACGCAACCCAAGATTACCGATTACTTAAAGTGTGGACTACGGTTAATGCGAAAGGTCAACGTCGCAGCGCGCCTGCCTGACTTGTATTTAGTTCCAGAACTAGTTGAATGGATGCGGCAAAGACTTTATGGGAGGCTAACTGTTTGTCAGAAAAAAGAATACCTACGTAAGAGCACCACATATTGGAGTATGTTCAAAACACTCGCAGAACATGGTTTCGGCCACGTGAATCCGCCAAGTGAGCCGAAATACGGACGCCATACCACATGGAAATATAAACAAAGTTTAAATGATGACTTTAGGCAGTATAGGCAGAGGTATAAACTGTCTTTGTTTAAGTCATATGCTTACCTCACTAATCTGTTTTGGAGAACTATGTATCAGGCTGAATTTCCGGATAAAAAATTTCGAGAAATATTTTTCTCCTATTTGTTCAGTACAGCAGGCGATATTCAACTGATGCATCCTTACAGTACGAGAGAGACTACGGAAAGAAAGACTATTTTAATGAACCATCGATATATTTGCCTGCCAGCCGGATGCGATGCGTTAGTAACATAAAAAATGTTTTGTTCTTGTTGTACATATTAGTGTCCATGTGCTGTTCCAGAATTACAATAATTGATTGACATATTGTTTTCTTGTTATTTATCAAAGTGAATTTCAAAACGAGGGGGTAAATAGGAATAAAACGAATGTATTACGAAATTCATAATTTAATGTGATAATTTATATACCTGTGCAGGTATATTAACTTGAAGTTATGGCTTAAATTACATTTTCGCTGTAACTATGTTGCACAATACGACAAAAAAGTTGTGGTTAAAAGATTTTTTAAATTTTGATACAGATTTATTCATAATTCCAATAGTCTAATACTCCTAAAGGTATTAAAAAATAAATTTAAATTTCATACCACATTTAACTTATCGTATATCTTAAGAATATTATGATACAAGTCCTATTCTATTTATTATAAAATCTATAACTTTTTATTTAAAAATACAACACTAGGACGTTCATTGCAGCGGGTTCGATCTGACCACTACAACTATAGTCTAAGGGATATTCAATCGTCTTTGGTATCATTGTTACAGAAAACAAACATGTCGACACATGGAACTAACATTTCATCGAATTTATAAGAAATACTGATATTTATAGAAAGTTAATGTCATTTAAAAGCATATTTCAATAAAACTAACGAAACATAGTAACAAAAATGATAAATGGCAAAACAGTTATTGCGATACACAAATTTATAAAACAATATACTAATAATATGTTATAATAAATATTTGCTTCAGCAATGAGTTAATTCATATTGCAACTAGTGAAGACATACAACGTCGAAGGGTTAAATTAGATAATAAAATAGATAAACTGCGTGCAATACTTGTTAATTGTGCATTACTTTATGAAACTAGACAAGCAATGGTAGACCATTCATTACACGATCACATCGTCAAACTGACTGTTGTATCACTTGTGCGTAAAACTATGACAATACAATTTATTTGAAGACAAGTACCGAACAGAAAATATTTTAAAATCTTCTTTGTGAATATAGCTCGGAATAAACTAGAGCCTGACTGCATCATGATCTATATACATGACATAGTAGCACTAAGAAAATATTACAATACTCGCATATAATTTTAACTTTAAATCTGTTTACACAAGTATATCTTCATTCATTAAAATCAAATGCATCAACATCTTAATACGCCATTAGTCATCCAATAAAAACGGAGATCAAAATTAAACAGAGCGTAGAAATATATAATGTATAGACAATAATATTACTGGTGTTGCTATTGAGAATGGAAGTTTTGCCACAGATATAGACAAAGGTGGATATCGCATCGCATACATTAGTGTTTCCATCCTTTCTAAGGAGCAATGCTTTCGTTGGGAACTTTTGATAATTAAATACCATCATTTACATTCGCCGCGTTATTATCGACATAGCAAGAAAGTGTTATAGTGTGTCGTCATCCTACTTCATTTATAGGGGCAGGTATAGCGTGGTCACATTAACTTGACGTATGGCGTCTAGTGTCAAGCGTCTCAAGCGTCAAGTTAATGTGATCGAGTAGTAAGTTTGAGGGAGACTATTTTGTCATTGCTTCCCCTAGACGTTTAATCTGCTTCATCCCCCTGTCTGTACGCATATCCGTTGGGTGGGTGTTATATCTGCAGTTCCTGGTGCGAGTGTTGCGCATGCGCCGCCTGGTGCGTGTGCGGCGCGGGGAGCGCGTGGGGGGCGGGGGGGGCGTGGGGGGCGGGGTGCGCGGGGAGGGGGGCGCGGTGCTGCAGGTGCACGAGCGCGGACAGGAGGCGCGTGTTGGCCTCGTCCAGCGCCGCGATGCGATGCTCCTGCGCCTCAATGACGCGCTGCTTGTGTGACAGCGCCGCCGCCATCTTGCGCTGCTCCCGTCTCAGCTCTTCTTCTACGCAGATCAACCTGGGAATGAGATACAAATTGTGAGTTTCTGTATATATGTACAAAGTACAGACACAAAGTTCACAAAGTTCTCAAACCACTGCAGCTCTTGAAAGCTAGAATCAACAGTAATGACCACTAGAAAAGCGCCGAGACAATGAAGCTCGACGAAGTCCCAGAGAAACAATTTCACGGTCTTGGATACCGCAACGAATTAATCAGAAAAGAATAGCGGAGGAGTAGGGAAAATATAATTTCCGTTTCTTCAACATCAGCAGAGGGCCTAGACAAGTTACAACCGCTTCGTATCTATTCTCTTTCTATAATAATGAACGCTTCGGCGCAAGCGCTTTGTAGAAAGCGCTAAGTTGGTAGCCAACTTCACACAACTGAGTCGATCGCTCATTCTCTAGCAAATGTAGACAAAACCTACACTTTAGTCTATGGTGAGCGTATCTACTAACGTCAAACTTGTAGTGTATTGTGGGTAATTGCACATCCAACAGTCTCGAATATACGGTGCTAAGGAACGGACGTGTCTGCGTTTTATTTACCTGGACAGTAACTAGTACATATATTACAGTGGCGACGAGGATAAACACGAAGAACAACGAAAATACTTGTGAACAATAATATTGGTGTTATCAGTGCAAAGCAAAAACTGTGTCCGGGAACTGTGATCGTCAAAATGTCTATCGGAAAAGTGAGCGCTTTCGATATGAAAACGGGGGTGTGGTCATCATACATCGACCGTCTAGAGATGTATTTCACAGCAAATGACGTGTCAGATGACCTTAAATTACCAACTCTGATAGCCGTAATGGGGGACGAGCCCTATGAGCTTCTTGTTAATTTGGCTAGTCCGAGCAAGCCGTCAACATTAACATATGAGCACGCGGTCAATTTGTTACGTCAGCACCTTCAACCGGAACCGTCGTCATTAGCGGAGCGATACCGTTTTAGACAAAGGAGACAGGGGCAAGAAGAAAATATCGCTACCTACATAGCGGAACTCAAAAAGTTATCAAGGTTTTGCAAGTTTGGAACTAGTCTTAACGATAACCTACGAGACCAATTCGTTTGCGGGTTACGCAGCGACATTATCCGACAGAGGTTATTTGCGGAGGATACAATATCATATGCAGATGCAGTGAAACTGGCAACCTCTTTGGAAGCAGCGGAACGGGACGCGGCGGCTGTAGAAGCACCACATAGCGAGGGTACGGCGGGGGCAGCCGGGGGTATCCATGCGCTCAACTCGGCGGGGACCGGGCGGCCGGGGAGCCGAGGGGGTCGTGGTGGCGGCGGGCGAGGCGCACGCGCTGGCTCGATGACAGCACGTGACGTCGGCATGCGCAGCGGCATGAGCGGCAACATGCGAAGCGGAGGAATGCAGAAAATTAATTGTTCTGCTTGCGGAGCTAATAATCATGCTCAAGAAACATGTCGTTTCCGGAACTACGAATGCAGCAAGTGTCAACAAGTGGGACATTTGCGACGGGTGTGCCCGAACTGGGGAGCACCTGGAGCATCGCGAGGAGGGGACCGACACCGGGCGGCAGCAACAGCAGGCCCGGCGCGGGGCCGCCTGTACTTCGGCAAGGCCGAGCAGCAGTCTGACGACGACATCGGCGGGGACATCGAGGAAGAACTACATCACTTATGCTTGAACAACTACAAACCAGTAAGTATGTCTATTGAAATAGACAATAGAGTTATTACGATGGAAATAGATACGGGTACTGCTATTTCATGTATTAGCAAGTCTATGTATGATAAATATTTTAGTTACTTGCCGATAGAAAAACATAACACTATTTTTAAATTTTATGACGGCACAAAAATAAAACCGGTAGGTATAATAAAGCCAACAGTACGGTTCAATGACCTTAGTAAATGTTTAGAATTGTTTGTCATAGAAGGCGGCACGACTTCCCTACTGGGAAGGCAGTGGCTGGGAGAATTAGGCATAACAATACCCACATTTCATTGTGATAATCTGAATCAAGTGAGTTGTGAACACACCAATACAGAAGTCGAAAATTTAATCCACAGATATAAAGAACTATTCAGCGGCGGGCTGGGGCGGTACAGTGGCGGCAAGGCGACTCTGCGCGTGAGGGAGGGTGCGGTGCCGGTGTTCCACCGCGCGCGGCCGATGCCGTACGCGCTGCGCGAGCGCGTCGACGCCGAACTGGACGCCATGCTGCGCGCCGGCGTCATCGAGCCTGTCGACTGCTCCGACTGGGCCTCCCCGCTGGTACCTATCAATAAGCCCGATGGCTCACTTAGAATTTGTGCAGACTATAAAGCCACTTTGAATCCGTCTTTACTGGTCGATCGTTACCCACTGCCTAAAATTGAGGATGTCTTAGTAAATCTAAATGGAAATAGGTATTACAGTAAAATCGACCTGTCACAAGCCTACAACCAAATAGAACTGGATGAGACAAAAAAATATACAGTTATAAACACTCACCGCGGGCTATTCCAGTACAATAGGCTTGTTTACGGGTTATCCTCGAGCGTAGGTATATTCCAGCGTATTATGATTAACATATTGAGTGGTATACCTAACGTTCAAGTGTTTTTAGACGACGTGATCATAGGAGGGAAAACGGAAAGGGAACATATAGACGCACTAAAGTTAGTTTTCCAACGTTTATTAGATAACGGGTTAAAATTAAAAAAGAGCAAATGTGTTTTTTTAGCTGAGGAGGTGACTTACTTGGGTTATATAATTTCGAGAGAAGGAATAAAGGCTGATAAATCAAAAATTGAAGCAATTACTAATATGGAGCAGCCTCGGAATGTATCAGAACTGAGGTCATTTTTAGGAACAGTAAATTTCTTCGGTAGGTTTATTAAAAACCTCAGTGCAACACTTTTCCCTTTATATAATCTTCTGCGGAAGGGTACGGAATGGGTTTGGTGTGGCGAATGCGAACAAGCGTTCACCGAAGTAAAGAAGATGTTAACAAGTGCCAACGTTCTGTGTCACTACGACCAGGGTAAACCATTGATAGTCACTTGTGACGCGAGTGCGCGCGGGCTCGGGGCCGTGCTCACACAGCCGGGGCTGCGCGGCGAGCGCGTCGTGGCCTACGCGTCGCGCTCACTCAGCGACGCGGAGAAAAATTATTCCCAGATTCATCGTGAGGCACTCGCTATCATTTTCAGTATCAAGAAATACCATCAGTATTTATACGGGCGACGTTTTGTCTTACGAACCGATCATAAACCGTTGGTTTCCATATTTGGGCCTAACACGGGAATTCCTAGCATGACCGCAAGTAGGATGCAGCGGTGGGCAATAATACTATCAGCCTATAGCTACGATATAGAATATGTAAACACAAAAGATAATTGTGCGGATGCGTTATCAAGATTACCCGACAGTAGACAAAAAAACAGTTCAGTAGCGGTTCCGGAACAAACGTACCTACATTTCGCTCAAGATGCGCTGTTATTAGATTACACGGAAATAAAAAAACAAACAATTACAGATCCGCTGTTAGGAAGGGTACTCAGATACATTAGAGATGGGTGGCCAACCGAATGTGATATTGAGGGCTTAAAACCATATTACAATAGACGAAACGAATTGTATGAAGAACTCGGGTGCATCATGTGGGGACACAGAGTAGTTATACCGGAAAAATGTCGAGTAAAAGTTTTAAACATTATACACGAGCCCCATATGGGTATAATTAAGTCAAAAGCAATAGCACGCAGTTACGTGTGGTGGGGCGGCATAGACGAAGCGGTTGAGGCGACGTGTCGCGCTTGCGTCGCGTGCGCGGCGCTGGCGGACTCACCGCCGCAACACGCGCCCCGCGCCTGGCCCTGGCCCGCGAGTCCCTGGGCGCGCCTGCACCTTGACTTCGTGGGCCCTATCTACGGGAAAACTTATTTGGTAGTTGTGGACGCTAAGTCCAAGTGGATCGAAGTATTCCCAGTTCCTAGTACGGCGGCGGTAACAACTATAGGTAGGTTGTCAGAATTGTGGGGTAGATTTGGGATTCCGAAACAAGTCGTCAGTGATAATGGACCACCCTTTACGAGCCGAGAATTTAAGGATTTTTTAAAATTAGACGGGGTAGAACATATTTTTACGGCGCCCTACCATCCCGCATCTAACGGTGCAGCCGAGAATGCAGTAAAAACTGTAAAAAGGGTAGTAAAAAAAGCGTACAATGAAAATAAGAATATTGACAAAACACTCAACAAGTTTTTACTGTATTATCGAAACACCGAACATTGCTCAACAGGGGAAAGTCCGGCTATGTTGCTAATGGGTAGACGTCTACGAACACACTTGGACTTATTAAAGCCAGATCAGACGGCCAAGGTACAGCGTTGTCAACAGCGGCAAATAGATACCAAAGGAGGATCTGATAGGAGTATGAATGTAGGGGAGGAAGTCTGGTACAGGCAGTATCTAAAAGGGGAAAAATGGCAACCTGGGAAAGTGACTGGCGTGTTAGGTAATACGGACTATAAAGTGACGGATGACAGTGGTAACGTAGTACATAGACATATCGACCAGTTAAGGCGTAAGTCAAGGAGCTCGTTAGTTTGTCCGACAGTGGACAAAGATAATATTCTTCCTAAGGATAACATTCCGGTATCACCATCGGGTATGGTCCGGTCGCAGCGGTCGGAGAGGACAGAACGACCAACGTCGTCAGTGTCACCGGCGCGAAGCATGGCTGAAGGCGAGGATTGTTTTGTAACTCCAGAAAAGGAGATGAGTTCACCTAACCCTAGCCCGCCCTCACTCGCGGACGCTGCGCGAGCATTGCCGCCTCAGACCCGCCGGGTTAGACAGTGTAGGGTAGTGAAGCCTCCAACATATAAGTTTTAGGATAAGATAATTACTTACTAGATTATAAGTGGTTTGTTTAGAATAAGTTACTAGATATTAAGTTGATTGTTTAGAATAAGTTACTAGATATTAAGTTGATTGTTTAGGATAATTAAGTTAGTTACTAGGCAGAAGTACTAAGTAGGTTCTTTTGTTATTGTATCAATTAAGTAAGAATTAGGTGATGGTTATTTTTGGTTGTATTATTATACCTTAAATTAAGTATAGAGGAGTGTAGTGTATTGTGGGTAATTGCACATCCAACAGTCTCGAATATACGGTGCTAAGGAACGGACGTGTCTGCGTTTTATTTACCTGGACAGTAACTAGTACATATATTACAAAACTAACGTCAAAGACACAGTTGTTTACATTATGCGCGGGTTGAAGTTTTGTTTTGAATTGTTAAGAAAGGAATAAATTGTTTTAAATGTTAAAAAATAAGTGAAATAAAGGACAAGTTCTTCTTATAATTGGTGTATTATAATATCACAGCGCGTAATGTAATTTTAAACAATACTGTGTCCAGAAATAATATGATATTCTGCATTTGGATGAAAGATACATAAATGAAGTGATAACTTTTATAAAATGGAATCGAGATCTCGAGCAGACCCAGAACAGTTCGCAGCTTTATTGGAATTCATGGGAAGGTACGTGCATTATTAGTTATTTCGTGACCTTCCTTTGTTAAAGTCTAATATAATTGGGAACTTGAAACTTTACAACATAAACAATGACGTGTATAAGCGGCTTGAACTAATACTAGGTACTTCTTTCGAAATAAACAAAACAATTATTGTGTTTGACCCTTATCGCACCACAATACATAATTATAATATTATAAATTATAGATTTAAAATGCTAAATGACACATAGAATCCAAAATTAGGATAAATAAACAAAACACTTCTCGGTTTCAAGACAGCTGGATCGTATAAAGACGCCATTTTTTAGCGTTATCTCCAGGGTCTCGGCATACGCTACACTTTCGTTGAAATACTACACCAACGTTTCGTTTGCGCTTGTCAAAAGTGTGTCTTGGCTAGCATTTATATGGGATGTAGCGATCAACGTTATAGAAAGGATCAGATTTCATTCTATCATTTTAAACGATACGATAAGTTGTCAACATGGCTACGTATTTTCTGTTCGTTTGTTCTGACCACGTGACTTAGCGTTGCGATGACGTCACTCCCATACATTTGAGTCGTTTTCTACTAACGTTTACGCTTGTAGATTGTCAACTTGGCTAAGCCTTCTGGAGACATAATAGAACAAGGCCAAAAGGCACAAAAGGACGTATACAACTGGGATAAGCCCAGTTGCCTAGCACCACGGATAAATATCATAATCTGCCTGTACTATATGAAAAATAAATACCTTGAAATGATAGCCTTCATTTTGGCGTCAGTGTGATCGACTTGACCTGGTTCAGCTGGCCCCAACCTTCCCCGTAAAAGTTCCACAGAACATTTTAACCTTTCGATTTCGCGTTCGTACTGCAAAGAAGAATTTCCAGTTAGTCATCTATGTCAGGTTGTAACTTCGAGATGATATTGATTCATCATCATCTGCTTAGCTTTTTCCCAACCATGTCAGAGTCTGCGTCCAGTCTTGCCAGATGCAGATTAATACCAATATTTTATATGAACCGACTACCTATCTGACCTCCACAACACAATTAGTACTGGGTAATCCTGGTAAGACTGGTCGGTATATTATGAAATTAGTGAATATTGCTTACCTGTTCAATAGTTCTCTGATGTTTGGAGGCCCGTCGTCGGCCCGTGGTGCTGTACAGCGTGTCGTCCAGCTCGTCCGAGCTATCCGTGAGTTCCCGCGCAGACTCCAGGCTCAGCCGACGCTGCAGCTTGTCGCGCGTGCCAGCCGGCAACACGGCCACGCGCTCGCTGGCCTCGCTCGACTGCGACTCGCGACCGAACATTACCCTCGAAGGAGACTCTCGTCTCTCCCGAACCCCATAGTACTCCTGATGCCTCTCCAAATCCTCGTTCAGTCTACTACTCGACATCTTCGCACCGGAATACGTTCGATCCAACGGATAATTGGTCTCCGGGATCGCATTCTCCGTCATCGAATACTTCTCGGGAGAGTTTTTGGAGTTCTCCATGTTATAGAGCGCCTTTTGGCTTCGCGAGATTTGTAACCTGTACATTTCTTTGTTCACCTCCTCGACGTTCGATTCAGACCTGCTCATCGGGTAGCCGGAGTCGGTTGAGATGTGATGAGGCTTGCTTTCGTACAGCGACTCTCCTCGTTGTCCAAAGTGTTTGAAGTTGATTTGATTTTGATTTGTGGAGTAAGAGAGCATAGGGTTTGTTCTGGGCATTCGCGTCTTACTACTTTTCCGTAGACTAGGCGAATTGCTCGATGACTCATCGTCCCGTATCCTCGGGGAGTGACTGTGGTTGCTCCTCTGATACGTATCATCATAATTACAGTTATCTCTGGTGAGTTTTCGGTGGGAATTGTTGCGATTCTGTTGGTCATAGTTTCTACTATCCTCGTTGAAGTTAGTAGAACCCTCTTCAGAGTTTGTCTCGACGTTGTCTGTGCTCAAACCCTCCTCATCTATCGATGAACTGGATGAGCCACAAGGACAACGTTTTGAATTTCTGTTTTCAGTGTTCTTCTTCTCCTGCGCCTGCCGGTTGTCATCCATGTTGTACACTGGATTCGTGAACACTAGCGGAGCTACCTTTGGATTCGCATTGGTATTTGACGGAGTGTTATCCGCAGTTGTGAAATTTTGAATTCCGTACTTTTGGATGTCATAATCAATTTTCTGTTGCACTGGGCTCTTTGGATAGAACTTTTCGTTTTTGCTATCGTAATACTGTTTGTCTCTTTGTTTCTGGTAGTTTATTTGCGAGTACCGACTCATGGGCTGTCCGCCGTTCTCGTAGGGCTGATGGAGGTGCGCCGTGTTCTCGATGGGACTTGAACTTTGGCTGTACGTAGCTATACTCTGGTAGCCAGAACTTGCTACGTTGGATAAACCGCTGATGGAAACGTTCGAACCGTTGTTTGTGTAGTTCGTTTTGTTCCCATTTACGATATTATTGTTGTTGGAAATAGACTGTGACAAGTTCTTCTTGTTCATGATGAGTTTGTCTTCGACTATTTCGGAGTCATCAGCGTACTTCAACAGGTCGGACAGTTCCTCGAGCGTGGCGGTTTCCTTCATGATGTTCTGCATGTCGTTGGAGCAGTAGTTGTGGTTGATGCTGTCACTGCTCGGTGATCTCTCCGTGCCGTTATAATTAGAGTTGTGGAAGTGCGATTGTTGGTTGTTATAGTTGTTGTTAGGCTTGTACCTCTCCTGGAACCTGCGCTCTAGGCTCTCGCTGATACCATTGTTAATGCCTTTCGGGTACTGGTCGGAGCCGAAGCCAATCTGCACGACCTTGAGATTAACGCAATGTTCTTGGTTGTTGTACTGCGAGCTGTACCTGTCTGGGTTAACGGACTGGTTGACGGGACTGGAGCCGTAGCCGTTTCTGGGTAGCGTGGCTGAGCGTAGGTTGAAACTAGGTGATTTTGTGACTGCAGCATATCCAGGCTTGTACTTGGACTCCTCCGCGTTAGACTTGGACGGACTGATGTTGAATTGGACACCGTTCTTGTTCATGATAGGTGAGCTGTGAGCGAAGTTGTTGTTGAGCTGACCGTTGGTGGCCGGCTCGGCCGCCTTCGTGGGAGTATTGCACGTGGGGTCGTTGAACCTGCAGATAAACGTTCGGTTACGAGATTGTCGATCAATTAGGTAACCAGAAACTAGTTTAGTATTTGGTGTGTGATTGTTGCTTACCTAAAGATGTTTTCAGAGGCAGGGGGCGCAGGAGGGCTGATGTCATTGCTGAGTAGCCTCTTGGTCAATTCTTCCAGTATATCTGATAATGGGTCCAACTCCTGGAAAGAAAGAAATATTTGGGTATTAGTATTTCAGGAAATAAGGCTACAACGCAAATGTTAAACTTTATAATAATAAAATTGAGAATAGTTCGACATACCTGTATCTTATTCGCAGGCAGTTTTGGCAAACTGTCAACAAGCAGTGAATGCAGCGTCGCAAGTTGTTTGCCGAGGTCCACATGTGGAGCCCACTCGGGGTCGGGCTCCACGGCGTCGCGGGCTGTCTCGGAGCCTGTGGCGGAGCCCTGCGACGCGCCCGAGTTACGCTTACTACCGTCTTGTTGCTGGGTCTGTTGCTGTTGCTCTTGGGGACGCGTCTGCAGATAAGAAAAAGGGTTTTTAGACGATTCACTCTTTCGCCATCGAAACATTGGGTAGCTCATGTTAAGGCACTATAGTGTCATTAGTTTTACTCCCGATAAAAAAGAGAGAAATAAATCAGTTTCGAAGCACGTTCGGCTTTTTATAGTTTTAGACAGTTGTTATCAAAAGACGTGACTGGAAGTCAAGTTAGGATGGTAAAATATATTAGTATAAACTACGACAGATAGTAAACACAATCTTTTCTAAGGAAAATGTAAGTTATTGTTTGAAATCTATGCCTAATCAGTCTATAATGTTGTAACTCTATAATTTCCCACAGCTGGGATACAGGCCTCCTCTCTATGAGGACTAGAAGATGCCTTACCGATATCGCTCTAAGGAACGCCTTCATGTTAGGTGCCTCTTGCTCCAAGAAGTCGTTGAGGAACTCCATGAAGGCCTCCTTGCCCTGGAAGCGCGTGAAGTTGGCCAGGGTCTGCAGGGTCTTCGCCACCAGCGTCAGGTTACGGGCCGCACGCTCATTCGGGTACTCTGCAATATTTATGAAGGTTATGAGAAACCTGTAAGTAGTTGATCTAGACAAACTTGTATCGTTTAAACAGTCAAGCTGGATTAAGAAGGCAGTGCATAAGTTCTAAATAATTAATTATTGTTTTGTGGTGTTTTTTTCTGCAATTCGATTCAAACTTAATGGCGGTTTTGAAGTTAGCTACGAGTGTCGGTCTGCACAATTCCAGTCATACGATAATATTAGGTCTTTACCTATGAAATTGGAGATTTGTATGAGAATTTTAAAATATAAAAATTTTGGTATTTTTTTTATTTCAGCTAATCAAAGAACCGGCCCAAATGATCTATACAATTTTGCCATTTTGATGGCAGTTTGTTTATCTCTTTACTGTAGAAGTCTGCCGGACGGGAGGCGATGAAGTCAGCGAAAGCGTTTTGTACTGCCTCTAGGGTGTCGAATTTTTTACCACTTAAAAAAATGTCAAAATTTTGAAAAAAGTAGAAATCTGTTGGGGTAAGGTCCGGTGAGTACGGTGGGTGACGGAGAGCTTCCAGCTGTAACTCTTGTAGCTTTGCGATGGTCTTTCGTAGAGTGTGATATCGCGCGTTGTCGTGGAGAAGCAATGGGGAAGAACGATTGGCTAGTCTTGGTTGTTGAATTGCGAGCTTCTCCATCATTGTTTGCAATTCTTGACAATAGACATCTGCCGTCACTGTTGTGCCATTCGGTAAGAAGCTGTGATGTACAAGTCCGGCACTAGTCCACCAGACAGTCACCATCATCTTCCTATGAGTAATCTTTTTTGTAGCGCACTGATTAGGTAATGTACCCTGGTCCACCCACTGAGACAAACGCTTACGGTTGTCATACAGGATCCACTTTTCATCGCAGGTAACAATTTGATTAAGAATTTCATCGTTTCTATGCCGATTCAGTAGTGCTATGCAAGCTTCGACGCGTAAATCTCGCTGTTGGTCGCTTAGTTCACGTGGCACGCACTTATCTAGACTTTTTATCTTTCCAATTTGACGCAAGTGCCTCAATGTTGTTTTGACACTAACTCCAAGGCCTGCAGTAAGCTCAGCCTTAGATTGAGTCGGATCCGCTTCCACTATCGCCTTCAATTCGTCGTTGTCGACAATGTTTACCGGCCAACCGCGAGGCTATTTTCGACTCAAAATTTCCAGATTGAAAACGATTGAACCAGTAATGTACCGTGTTTATGCAAGCAGTGTTAAGAGCGCATGGTACCTCAGATTAGCAACCCTATTTGTGGTGGTTCAAACTTCGCTTGAAATACTGTTAGAATAAAGTTCTAATCAGCTTGCACTACAAAGCGGTTGTTACGTCTTTCGCTGCGGCCGAATAGTGCGAAATTAGTGGTATTTTGCGATTTACAAGAAAACTATTGATTGGACTAAAAAAGTAAAACACTATGACTTTAGTATGTTGCTTGTAGAATTATTTGGCAAAAAAATCAGAACGATGACATGTATTTTAGTATGGTTTTTACTCGTTAAAAGAAATTTTTAGAGGTATCTTCGCGATTTTTTTCTATCGAGCAAAGTTAGTTGTATTATGTTTTCACAACACTATGGCACTAGCATATATCCTAAAGAATATCATATATTTTTCTGATGTTGATTACTGCAGTGAATCTTATACTTTTACGCATTATAAAACTTGCGTTTGAGGTACCATACGCTCTTAAGCCCGTACACGTCGTTAATGTTTCGTGTTGTTTGCGCAGCGTTATTTCCACGTATGAACTCGTATTCGAAAATTGTACGAATTTGCAGTTTATCCATGGCGCCAAAAACTACCACAATGTCACAAAAACAAAAAACTATCAAAAAACAAATGACTGAATTTGAAATTAAATTATTACGTCTTTCGAATAAAATTTACTTGAATTTCGAATTACGCGCCAATCCACAGATAATTAAATCTGAAAATGCCGGTTATAGAATCTCCAATTTCATAGGTAAAGACCTAAGGTGATGTGGTAATTTTAATTTAATTTCTAAAATTAAATACTTAAATGTTATTTGCACAGACTGATTTAAAGAAAGAAAAATACACAGTTGCACATGAAATTGACTTCCAATATTTGTATTGTATCAATAGGCTCCTTATTTAAACGAGCCGCCATTAATTTTGAATCGAACTACAAATAAAATACGCAATCAAACAAACACGATCATAGGTATTTCAACAATAATGACTCCATAGTTGTCGAACTCTTGGAGTAAGTTATTGTTCATCATCATCTGCCTAGCCTTTTCCCAACTATATTGGGGTCGGCTTCCAGTCTAACCGGATGCAGCTGAATACCAGTATTTTACATGGAGCGACTGCCTATCTGACCTCCACAACCCAGTTAATACTAGGAAATACGATACCCTTTGGTAACCCTGTAACGACTGCCAAAGATGCTATTTATGCTATATATGGCAGCCGGGGCAAACAGCTTTACGGGCTTTCCGAGGCACGGAAGAAACTCGGTATGTAATGGGCGGTCACCCTTGGTAGGGCATTATAAACAAGAAATTAGTAAAGGTACGTACCATGTGTGATTCCAAAGAGACTTGGAGACAGTATAGCTGGACAAAGGAAGCGAAGGAAGATCGATGCACTGATCAGGTTGTCCGAGATGTCCTCTCGACCCATCGCCGTCAGTCTGCAACGGGAATAAACATGGGCTTAGTCACATCAACGTTGCTAACATACATACATACATCACTCTGTCTTAAATACTTGCAGAATGTGGCCTTGGCTAATTTATGAAAACACATTTATATGATGACCTTAGAAGATGAGCTGAACCCCGTCTGTCTATTCCTGATAGTGGCAGCAAGGATGAACATTGTGGAGCTGAGCGATGGAGCAATGGAAGAGAATTAATAATAATAATCATTTATTAAACAGATCATACAACCCAATTTGTTAGTAATACGTACACATCTTAAACACTAATGTTAGTAGGCACACACATTTGAAAATTTTTGATAATAATTACTAATAATGTCAAGACAATCAGCAATAATAATGTCAAAATCAGAAAAAGTCAAAATCAAATAATGTCAAAATCCAACAATGTCAAAATTAAATAAGGTCAAAATCAGAAAATGTCAAAATCAAATAATGTCAAGATCAAACAATGTCAAAATTACCCCTAATCATGTCAAAAACCATTAGCAATATCACTTTACATTATAAAGGACCCCTCCAGATCCGTGAACAGTATTCCAGTGCCTCACAACCGGACAGTCAACCCTTTCCAATATGGTATTCAGAAGGCTGTTGGTGCTGCCCCGCACGCGGCGCATCAGGGAGGCCACTCTTTTCCGTACTATAGCCCTAAAGCAGTCAGTGCTGGCCTTAGCAAACATACCTGATGCACTGCAAAAGCGAGGCAACCCCAACAGCATCCTAAAACCATTATTGTACAGGACCCGTAGGGCATTGAATAGTATATTTCAATATAAGTGCGGAAAGCCTGTCATTGCAAAGAGTTTCGACAAATGTCTAGCCGAGCCGAGGCACAGCCGACGGCGAGGGTTGACAGTCGGAACAAGTTGCAATGACGGTTCCGCACGTGTACTGAACAACTATTTTTAATACAGTTGCGAAAAAATGAAGCAATTTAATAAAATAATAAAACCGTAATTAAACTCGCAAAGAACATTTTTGGAAAATGGCGCCTACCGTAAAAGAATCTATGCAGAGATTTTTTTTGTTTTCTTTAAGTACCCATTCTGGGTAGGCAAAGGAAACTATATATACAGCCAAGTCTTCAGTAGATTTTTTTTATTGATATAAAATAAAAATGAAATTTAATGAGATCTCATTGAATCAAATAATTAAATCTGATATTGAAACAAATTAGTAGCTTCTTTAGAAATATTTGCATGAATCATAAAAACTTCTATGATTTTATTTAATAAATACTTCGTGGTTGGTTTTTTTTTAATGGACATTATTTTGACAGTTGGGAAAGAGAACGCACGAGTTCGGGAAAGGTAAAGAAAAAGCACGAGTACGTAATAGCCCCCATCCCGAACGCTATACGTCCCTGCAATACGCCACTTTTTGAGCAACTGTATTAAAAAGATCTTTGCGTATAGCGGACCCACAGGCTACAGGTATAAATTTACAGTAACTTGGAATTGTGGTTGAATCTACGATCTCCCAAGTTTCCTTATTAATTATGGTAGTGTTAAAGCAGAAAGATTGTATCCAGACGCAAAAGGATTACCCCATAAAAGAATAAATAAATAAGAAGAATTCAAGAAAGATCAACGAAATTAAAAATGATCTCACCTCTCCCGGAAGGTAGCGAAGCAGTCCCTGAGCGGCGGCGGGAAGCGCGGCGCGGAGTGCGCGATGGAGCCCCAGGCCGCCGCCACCGCGTCCCGCAGCGCGGCCTGCTGGCGCCGCAGTGCGCCCGCGCCGCCCGCGCGCAGCGGGTCCACCTCGCACTCCGCCGCGCCCGCGCCTGCTGCCATCGCCACGGCTTCGCATAGCGTGTCCTACAAAAATGGAACAAAAAACTCAATGTTATGTTTCTTCGGGCATCGTCATCAACAGGCGAGGTGAGTAATGGGCTTGTCGATGGCATATTGTTACTTATAGCAAATGGAAGGGGACCCCTGCAAGGGCCGACGCCGGAATACAATAAAGGACTAACTAAGAAGGAACATGGGTGACTTTTAGTCAGTAGGTACAAGTCTGACACTCCTGCTCCGCCTGGAGCGGGCGGGGTCATTTGATGATCCGCAAATAAAAGACATGATCATCATTGATAGCCTTGTTTCTACCACTGCTGAGCAACAGTCCTTCTACCTTTTGTGTCATACATTCTTGGTGTTCGCAAGTCTCAACCAGACCTTACCCATGATTCTAATTCACAATTACTTGATGAGATTTGCAATTCGGTAGGCCACACAGCACTTTCTCGCAATATATGATTAAGAAAACACGCCAATGGCGAAATTTGGCGTCAAAATTGACGCTACGAAGAATTTTTACCGCGACAATCAACGGCCCAAAAATTTTGGCCCGTACTATATAAATCACTCATGAATCTCAATCTTTTTTTTTACAATTGCCAAAGTATCTACAATCAGGACATTTCGGTCAATTAGTACCTAAAGCAATAACGCGTACCTGCAGATACTGATCTCCCACCAGCTTGAGGTAGGCCTCCATGCTCTTGGTGGCGAGTGAGTTCCCGCGGAAGGTGAGCGAGTGGTCGCCCGTACGTCGCACGTCTAGCGCCACCACGTCCGCTAAGTAGCGCGGCGCTAGGCCTGCGCCCGCCATGCACAGCACTAGCGCGCAGCCTATGTCCTCTTTGGCTTTCACACCTGGAAGAAATCAGGGTGGTTGAGATACTTTTATTTTAGAGGGTGGAAGTTAGTTGGTTGAAAAAAAGCGGAGGATACATTGAGGTATAATTTACTGTACATTATACCTCAATGGGAGGATATCGGTATTTAAAGTATGTGACGTCTAAAATGATGACCGATAAAAAATACTACGGCGAAGGAGTATTTATATATCACGTCTCGTTTTCAATTAGGTCAGACAAATTCGATGCTGTTAGATTCAAATACCTATTAAGAATGATGGATGGATCGATTGTGTTAAAGATAATAAAACTTGAAGAAAGTGGGTGCCTATTGAGATGACGGCTAATAGAGAATTAACTACAGAACGAGAAGCAATATTGCGCTAACGTTCAGAATTGTCGAGATAGTTCAAGTTAGTGATAACAGCTAGCAATAGCTCTATCTGCTATCAATAGTTCTGATGACCCTCGCCTGATAATAGATACTTACCGCAAGCACTGACGGTCGACCCACAACGTAATGGTCTGAGCAATCAAATTATACAATGGTCGATCGCCGGTGAACGCGGTAGTCATCTAACACTTTAAAGATCGAAAAATAGTCGAAACTCACCAATAACAGGTTCCAAATATTCACAAAGCCTCCTATAATTCCTCTTGAGATAATCCAGGAACCTCGCATAGTGGTCGATGGGAAGCACGTCGACGCTCTGGTAGCGGCACTTGATGCGCAGCGCGGGAGCAGGCGCCGCGGGGGACGCTGGCTTGTCTGTCTCGGTCAGTGGGTACCAGCGCTCGTTCAGGTAGCGGGAGGAGACGTCGTCTACTGGTATGCGAACTGTACCTGAGGAGAGAGACGGTTGATGATGTAATTGTTTTTAGATTTTTGTTTTACCAACGGTAGGTCGGTTAGCGGTCCAGATTTTAGCAGCACTTGAATATTGCGCAGTTTGGGTTTTAACGTAGAAAGAAAGAATAAATATTTATTTGTCGCAGAAACAAGAGCATACATACTTACAAGGAGACACAAAGAGAAAAAAAAACTATACAAAGCGTAACAAACAGTAAGAAATAAACTACATTCTTATTTCATGGGCTCGGTCGGCTTCCAGTCTACTCAGATGTAGCTGAATACCAGTATTTTACGATATTAGAGTCCTCCGTCTGTCTGACCCGAACAACCATTACTGGGTAGATGGTAGGTAGGAAGGTAGGGCTATACATATATTATATACCCTTATTAAGATTGACTGTTTGTGAGACTTACGGAGAGTCATTATGTATTTTTGATAAGCTAAGATTTTAAAAACAGAATGTAAAGAATTTTTAGAGCTCTTTAAAGAGGAGCTTATCTGCAATGCTTCTTGTATGGCTAATGTCCATATTTTGTCCACGTCTCGTTGAACAGCTGTATTGCTTTCCAACGCCCAAAAACAGGTCGCATCGGAATTTTGAATAAAGAATGGAAAGGAGACTAACCAACAAGCGCATGTTTGTCTCTCTTCCTTGACCGTCGCTCGGGCTCCCGATACACATTGACGTGTATAGCGCGCACGGCGGGCAGGTTCGCGAACTCGTACACCTCGCCCCAGAAGCATAGCTCCGTCTTCAACTTTGATGATGACCTGGAAAATCAAACGAATAATTTATAATTACTTGCTAGCTTTTGTCCGCGGCTTCACCCGGGTTGGAGATCGAAAATGATCCCTGGTAAGAAGTACCGAGATAATAAATGTATGCCGGGCTATTGTGTATCTTTTTAAATGTCAGTGGCCATCATAGTGTTGCCCATAAATGTCTATGAGCTACCGTGAGACTTTCTTTCCATTACAATTCTTTCCCATATCTAATTGCCTAACAGTATTTCTACCTTATAGAGATTCCATGGCTCCCGCTTTAATAAAATAATTGCTGTACCTTAAATTTTTGGGCACAAACCTTGTATGATAAAAATCTTTCGTCTTTCACATAAAACACTTTCGTTTGTATAAACGCAGCATGAAGGATCAATTTGCTTTGCTATCGACAAGCGTGTTAAAAAAGAAACCAGTAATTACCTGTTGCATATTATGTTCGTTTGTATGAATACTATGCAAATATACCGAGGTCAAACGAAAGATTATGTTTGACCCTTGCATGTTTTCTATTTCTCGTGTATTCAGCTAGGTTTCTTTACGCTAGTACCTAACTTTCTTTTTACAAATACTTGTAGTTGGTAGAGAATTGTGATTGTGTGTTGTTGATAATATAATATTTAATACTTTAATAACTTTTTAAAAACACCTCAGTTTTGATTATCTTACTCAATGATACAAATACGTCTGTTGGGCTCTTTGTTAATGTTAAAAGACAAACTAAGTATCTTAAAGAATGCCTCTTTGTCAATAGCCATGAAAATAACGTAACGTAACACAACATCACGCCAGTAATCCCTGGGGGGTAAGGCACAGGTGTATCTGATAGTACACCCGCTTTTCACCAGTTATGTTTAAGTCCAATGTAATTAATAGGGCGAGCTTATTGCCATCACCGAGGCTGTCAAAGCAGTTTTGTAATAGTTTTATTTTTAAGTATTTCTATAATTAATCAAATACTAAAATCTCTCTCTTTAACACCTTATTTTTTCTTTGCTTATAATGTCCCATTGCTGGGCGAAAGCCTCCCCCATAACCTTCCACTCTTCCTTCTGTTTGGTTTTCTTCCTCTAATTTGTCACAAACGCTTCTAGGTCGTCACGCCAGCGTTTTCTAGGGCTCCCTCGGCGACTCTAACACCTTACAATAATAACACTAATCATGTAAGTAATAAAGTGTATATTTACCTAGCGTATAACGTATCGTCGAGCAGGATTTCGCAGTAGTATCTCTTCTTGGGCGGGATCGCCTTGGCCTCCAACAGCCACAGCTTGACGGTCCGCTCACACCGGCGCGTACGCATCTCGTCTGGTCGCGCCGCTTGCCGCAAGCTGGCGAGGGGAAACAAAGAAATGTTGTTATTGCGAATAATGTTGATTAAGTACAGAGTAAATAAAGCGGCAAGTTGCCGGCGTTTTTATGGGGGAGGCCCTTGTTCAACAGTGGAGGTCTTCTGGCCGATGATGATGATGATAGATTAAATAGAGTTCTCCCTTGGAAAAAAGCATTCATGAATTGTAACGTCGGGAAAAATAATTATGCAAGTTGACGCAAATTGATGTGGGGGGCCCACATCAATTTGTCGTATGATACATAGTTATTTCATACAATGCCAAATAACGTCTCTTGTGACTTTTATATTTTTTTCTTAAGGAAAGTGAAAGACGGCCAATTAAAAGTTTTCGCTAACAATATAAGGGTAGCACAAGAAACAGTAATAGTATCATAGACAACATTCTAAATAACAATAACGACAAAGGGTACACAAACACGAGTTTAAGATAACACTTAACCTTCCGGATCATTTTCTAATGAGTGTAAAGATTTATCTGTCTCATTACTACGTTATGACATTTCTTTAACCTCTACTTTAACCTACAACAGACTACACACATAAAAGCATTAGGTACGTACCTACATACACATACATAAACTCACGGACTTTTCCCATCGAGGTAGGCAGAAACCACAGAACGCCACCTGCTACAATCCTTGCATAGTCCTTTTTCCTCGTCCACATTCATAAATATGGTCATATACGTACGCCGGTTACGAAAAAAAAGCATTACAATCGAATTATGGTTTTGTATAAACTCCTCGCATCGTATGCTTCATAGCATAGAGCAACGCATTCTTTGATTGTTTGTGTTTATCTTTATAAACAACTAGCACTGCACCCGCGACTTCCTCCGCAAAAATGTGATAGGTCGGCTTATATACATGGTATAAATATAATTTAGGTATAGCCTATGACACCCACGAATAATGTATGTTTCTATCAGTAAAAACATTTTTAAAATTGGATCATTACTTCCGGAGATTACACACTATTAGTTCGCTCAAAGAATGATCCAAAAGCAGGTGTAGAGTGAATGAGCTGGAACCTAAGCAATTTCTTCAGAAATGTGTTCAGGATGCTCAGAGGGTAAACATACGTTATTATCTATACTAATATTATAAAGCTGAAGAGTTTGTTTGTTTGTTTGTTTGTTTGTTTGTTTGAACGCGATAAACTCTGGAACTGCTGGTTGGATTTGAAAAATTCTTTTTGTGTTGGATAGTTCATTTATCGAGGAAGGTTATAGGCTATATAACATCACGCTACTACCAATAGGAGCGGAGCATAAATGAGAAATGTTGCAAAAACGGGAAAAGAACATTCCTTTCTGAGAGCTTCCGTTGCGTGCGCTGTGAAAACGGTTTAAGTTACGAGAATATCATGTATGAAGTAATTATTCGTCTTTAAAAGTTCTAAAAAAAAGTCCGCGACAGCATCTGTCTATCTTTTAAGATTGACTCACTGTAACCATTTTTTACTATTAAAATGTTAGGTTAAAAAGAATTATTTTTTGCGAAGCTTATTTAACCCATATGGTATTAATCTATATCTAAATAAATGTGTTCGTTAGAACGGAAATTTAATATAGAATATTTGTGATCTTTACTATAGACAGTTTAAACAAATATCTTAGAAGATATCGCAATGTAAAAATACCCGCGCGGAAAAATAATTACGCGGGTTGCGTCGCAACGTAGGTACGGGGGATTCTGGCTGGCCTCCGGGAAATTCAAATTCAAACAAAATAATGTTTACAAGTACAGGGTGTTATCGACATCGTATATTTGACAGTAAGAGATATTTATAGTAATTCTCATTTTAGTATAATCTTAACTAATATTATAAAGAGGAAAGTTAAAAATTTTTGTTTGTTACGATTTAACTTAATAATTTTGGTTGGATAGTTGATTTATCGAGGAAAGTTATAAGTTAAATATAGAGACGCAGACAAAGTTGCGTGGGTCAGCTAGTATATTATATTATCATACGTTGGTGAGGATTTCGACCTTGCTGTGCTTTTGATAGCTTCCACAGCTCCCACCCAAGACATCCTGCTGCTGAAACCTGGTCGAGGGAAAACCAAAACAATCGCACTATCCACCCAAGAGATGCAGCATCATGGATTTGAACACATCCTTTTCTTACACTCATTTACCGGGTGCGATACAACATCTGCAACTTTTAGAAGAAGCAAAGTGGGTTTCTCAAAACTGTACTTAATGTTTGATATCATCAAAGAAGCAGCAGCGATCTTTTATAACCCCGCCTCCACGCACAATGAAGTTGATGAGGCTGGGAAGACGTGCTTTCTTCAATGGAATGGGGCGCCAACAAGACTGACTTCCCTCAACATCGTCCCTCAGTATCGTTTTCAATTGTTCATGAGATCATTGGCAAATATTAAGCCTGACCTCAGGTCCCTCCCACCAACTGAGAACGCAGATAAACAGCAGCTTTGGAAGAAGGAACCTTGTCAGGACCTTCACGACCTAAACGGATGAAGTTATAAAATTAAAATTAAGAAAGGATTTTTTTTTCAATAGCAGTACGGCTGAACAAATTTGTATGAAATTTGATATATAGGTAAATTAGGCCCTGGATTAACATGCTGGCTATTTTTCATCCCGAAATAACACGATTGAAGTAGCAGGCAAGAGGTAATGTTTGATAAGTCGGTTTTTGTCGAAAATTTCACTTTTCCAGAACGTGTACTTCAAAAATAGTTAGGAATTCGAAAAAGTGACTGAAACAAAAGTTGTAGTAAATTTTATTAGCTTTCATTACGTAGAAGACACTTTTTCTCTACAAGGCCAGCGTTTTAAAGATATTAGCGAAAAACTCTAAAGTGGGAACTTTAACCCCCTCCCCCCACTCCGGCGCCCCCCCTAGAGGCGGGGACTTTTAGTATGTTTACCCTCTGAGCATCCTGAACACATTTCTGAAGAAATTGCTTAGGTTCCAGCTCATTCACTCTACACCTCCTTTGTTAAGTGGACTATATATACAAACAAATACTTCTTTATGATATAAGTATATACATATATACAGACGCTTTTTTTTTTGAGAGTCTTGTTCTGAATCTATGTATAGTAAACATCCCACATGGTCCCTTACACAGTGTATTTGTCCTAGACCTATTTATAGATAACCAATTAACCTGTGGCTGTAACGTTACTAAGAAGCGCTACCTACACCTTCAGGGAATAGCTGCTGACGCTATACGCTACAAAGAAAGTTACGTTTACTTTGTACGTGATATTGATTGATAGCGACATCGACGACCTACTTAATAGGGGTTAATGGAAGCAGACTTATACAAGCAATCTAGAATTGCTATTGTAGACTTTTCGAAGTCAGTATCAACCAGAAAGAAAGAACTACACCTTAAAATATACAAAACTAAAAGGGTGTGTCAGACTTCTACTGACTAAAAACCAGGCATGTTCTTTCTTAGCCCTTTATGTCGAGGCCGCCAAAGGGTCTCGGTCAGCATAATGTCAGATGGCAACACAGTGTGTTGACCTGACGCTGATTTCAGCCAGACCAGTGAAAATTATAGAGCTTTGCTTGCAACATTATCTTATCCCAGTTTATTTAGGGTAGTTTTTGCGCCATATGTTTATATCAGTCGTCATTACAATTAAACATAATCTGCCATACAATCCATTCATCTTTTCATGTCTGTCTCTCTCATAACCACCCACATTCTTACTACACACTTTTCTTGTTTCGTGGTCCTCATTCCCCTACAACACATGGACATTCCATGCTTCGGCCCTAGTCACATAATATCTTGATGGTTTACCTGTATATCCAGCGGTCCCGCTCCTTTCGTGAGGCACAAGCGAAGTAGCGAGGAGCTCGAGTCTCAGCACTTAGCGCGAAGCAATGTGGCCTCCCTAGTACTGACGAGTGGAGAGATCGGATTTCTACCTGAAAACATGAAATAGTAAAGTTAGTTGGCATCCCTTACTGTTTTAAATACTAGATACGTTATAAAATGTAACTGAAGATCTGACTAAAATGAGAGGTCATTGGTCAAGTGGTCACGGAGTCAGGATTCGTGCCCGGTTGTTTCCAATAGGCTCGTCTCCTTTTATATGCGACTTAAACATAACTGGCGAACTGAACTGTAAACTGCAGGTGTACTATTACGTACCTATAATACACCTCTGCGTAACCCTTCGGGGATTACAGGCGTGATGTTTTGTTATACATAATAATATTCCACAACTATCACACAACGCCATCTAGTCCCAAGCTAAGCAGAGCTTGTGTTATGGGTACTAGACAACTGATAAACATACTTATATATTTCTAAATACATACATATTATAGATAAATTACACCCAGACACAGAACAAATGATCGTGCTCATCACACAAACATTTGTCCTGGGTGGGAATCGAACCCACGACCTCCGGCATAGCAGTTAGGTTCACTAACCACTAGACCAACAGGCCAGTCAAAGTACAAAGGCCTATTTTGTGTTTGATTATAGGTCCATGTTCAAAGGTATCTAGATTTCAAAGTTACGAAAGTTCTGAGTCAAAGCATGCCTACGATGGCATGTCATACTAGCTAACAAAGTTCGTCGGCGAAAGCTAAAATAGTTTTCATTGAGGCTGGAAAACCGACCCCAGCGTAAAGCTACCTTAATGTAAGATCAAGATAATGTAAAGAAAAATGATGTAAGTGATCCACTAAAACAATTGCTATTAAGAGGAAATGCGAGTGCTGTCTCTTTCTACTATCGCTGTCTCTCTCCGTCCTCCTGCCCTCAAATTCGTGCGATAAGGACAACTGTAGAAAAAAGTTAGAATTCGAGGTTTGGCTCTCGCCTATTTCCTCCTCCAATATTGAACCAATTTAAAAGATATTTTAGACAATGAATAAGGAGGTTATATACTACGCCGCTATGTTTTTCTTTTTTCGTTAATAGTTGTCAAATTTGTACACTAGGACTCTGTTAACAGCGATCTAAACAAGCAATTTTGAGCATTTTTTGAGGGTTCTAGTGCTTATAAAAATAATTTATCACCAAAAAGGAAAACATAGGGGCATAGAAATAGTTAATATTTATTATTCTGTAAAAAACCATTGCTCTAGGGTCATTAACCAAAAAGAAAACAGGCGAGAGCGTTTGTATGGAGAAAAGACCACTCGCGTTTCCTCTTAATATATTCCTATTTTCTTGTATTCTATAGAAATCTAACAAAGTGATATAAGAATAAACAACTTCATTTAACTGGGTTTAGATTTAGATATTGAATACGCACTTGATTAGGTGGTCCCAAATCCATGGTAGAAACGGCGGGTGAATGTGCAGACAGGAGGCTTTCGTGAGATCTGAAACAAACAGATTTGATTACCGTTAGAGCTTTGCTCTTCAAAGGGATTATTTGGGCGAGAATTGAACGACGGGTTTCGCTCTCCCACAAATGTGAATGGTAAATGATATCTTGTACCTACCTAGAATATGTACAAACTTAAATGTATAGGTATATACCGGATATTTTAAAATAACGCTTTGATTTAAAATTTAGATCAAAAGTTGTGTTCGATACGCGTTCCTTATTAATCCATCTACACATCAAGCAAGGCCAATCCAGGAAGTGATTCCTTTACAGTTTACGACCTCCATTGTTTGTGTAAACGTTTACACTACGTGAGGCTTTCCATCTGTTACACGAAAGCTTCAATAATCATTGGTCTATTTAATGCTGGTGTTAATTGGCCGCCACAAGTTACACTATTTAATTAGGTCTCGATGAAGTTGTCGTGTTTGCGTTAGGAGGGAAGTAATTAAGAACATTTAGTGAACAGCCGCGGGGCAGACTGGGCGGGGCGACACTCCTACACGTTGAAATACGACACCATACAACCTGGATAACGTTTTACAGTCACGACATATCGCTAAATACACTTGACAGTTGTTTTACTGGCTAATTTATGTCAGGATATACGGCAAGCCCATTTGCTATCCAATTTGCTGACTATAAAGTCGAGCACACGTCATTGCTTCGTGAACGAAAATGTCGAAACTTTTACAACACAGCTAACTTTGTGATTATGCGTACGGATAAAGTTAGTGACTTGGCTAGATTTCTAAATATTTTAGATAATAGAGCTATGTTTTTGATGAACAAAACACGTATTAAATAATATTTATGTAAAATTATGGAATATTTTCAAATACAATTTGTAATGTTTTGGTGGCTAACAATAACATAGGGAAACATTACACCAAAGAAACTTCGATATTAACTGAAGCGTCGAGACATTATGAGGACTACATAGGTACTCGTTACTTTATGTAGTACAATTTCGCAATAAGAATAAGAAGTCTGTTTTACGAGCACTATTTCGTCGGAAACACAATTGATATTTCTATCATAAACTAAGTTATGAGGTGAGAAGAGGAATGTTTCGTATTACACAGATTATTTTATTTGGGTCATAAAACAAGTTATTGTTGGCAGCGATACGTTTTCTAGTAATCCACTGCAATAATGACATTTTATAGTCATCAATAAACTGGGTAGATGGATGGATCAACAAACTGTGACAGCTGTTCTGTGAGAGAATAAAAATGAAATATTCGTGAGAATACTTTCTTCAAAGAAAAATTAAATCACGCTTACGTGACTCCGATCAATTCTTTGTCTGACTTTAAAGGCTATTGTGTTTTATATCAAGCTGTATCTCTTCTGAAAATCTCATCGACCTCCAAGTATTTGAGAACGATTTCTGTTTAGCATTTTCAAAAGAAACTAGCATGGTCCCATCTAGTTATATTGGTAGCAAACTCCTACACCTATTACTCGGGTTACTGCTAGTTCAACACCTAATTAGATGCACATATAGGTACCAACCTTGATGTCCGCAAGGCATGTGTAGGTGGATGTGTGGGTGCGGCGGCCAAGGCTCGTTCCCTCTCGATTTTGGTCGCCGACTTGGTCCTCTTGAGGGGGTTGCTCCTGAAGGATCGTTTTGAGAAGAAGAAGGAGGCGAGGCGGGAGGGACTGTGCTGCGCCTGCGCTCCGGGCACTGGCGTGCTCGGTGCTGAACCCCGTCGGCATGCCTTCTCATATGAAGTGTCTGGAAAGAAAGGAAGTAAAGGTTAGAAATTGAAATACAATTTGTGAACACTATTGACAATATAGTCAACTTTTGCCAATGGAAAAAAAAATTTTTTTTTAAATCATTACCTACACAGCCCAATAAATGATATAATAAATAGTGCCTCATATCCGTTTGATCGAACAACACAATTGACACTGATTTACCGTCAACCTTGCAAGAAAATTACTAGAACTGCGTTGCCAATGCACATGTAATGTTCGCGAGGTTTCACATTACGGCGACACATTACATTTAGTTATGCATTACAGATAGATATGTAATGTGATATCAACTACATAGCAAGAGCCATGTACGGCGTGGTTTCCGCCGGAAGTTGCGCGCACGCCGCCCGTGACCGCTGCGCATGCGTCGGCAAATGTATGACAAAAAGTTTCGAGCAACAAATTATTATGGTGTCCGCGTCCAAAACATTCAGCGATATTTTTGTGTAGTGACTCCGTTGAATTCGTCGTTTGTTTCTGTGTACGATTACTACCCGCGGTTTTACAAAAACCATTGATTTTAATTTGTACATAAATATTCTTGAAAATATGATCGTCCATTGGTCAGACCTGTCACCTGACTATTCATATTGACAATAAATGTTTATGACAAATATTTGTAGCGACTATTAAATGTGATGGCTGGTTATGGATAAAGTTTCCTGTTTGTTTTGATTCGTGATGCCACAAAGTTATTGTTACGAAGGTATTTTGTCGAATAATAAATGTGGGGAAGTTAAGTTAGCAACAGCCTGCAATGTCAACGACTCCTCGACGTGTGAAGCAACAGATGTTCTTTCGGCCCCATTATCGTTATTACCTCGGTTTATGAGTTGTACTCTACGTTATGAGTTGTGGCCCCTTAAATTTACTGACCAGTGAACGGTAGCAACTGCACAGGTGTCGATTTACACGGCTATTGCTACTGTTTCCAATGCAAATCATGTGCAAAACTGTTTGAAGAGAAGTAAATAATTTAAGCAGTGACCAGACGACGCACGACGTGACAAAATTGCACTAAGTCATAGTTTTCAATGTTTTCATGGCTAAAACTTATTGTTGTCTAGAGGTCTTCGACGTAATTTAACAAAGGCTATTTGGAAAATCACTGATTTCCGAAATAAGGTAACCTTCTAAATTATCAAGTAATCACTTGGACTTGTCGTTTACCATACTATTTAGAAGCAATTATTTAAAAAGCCCGCGGACTCGTTTCTCTGCGCAATCATTATGCGTACTTTTGATAAGGAGACGACGACGATAACAGACCATGAGGAAGTGCAACGCGACGATACGATAGTGACGGTACATTAGCGACATTTTTATGTTTGTGTTACGAAACATTTATGTACTTACAAGTACATTGTTTTGAAGGAGCGACCGACTTCGATTTTGTAGCGCAGCGTTTTTGAGCTGAAGTCGTGTCGCGAATATTTAATAGAAACGGTAATATAGTCTTTTGTTTACAGTTTTTCAAAGCAGACAAAGACACTCGTATTATTTTAGAAACGTTATTAGATAGGAGGGAAAAAGTTACCCAATTTTGCCGAACAGCCGAAAATAACTTGTATTTTAATAAAAATATATGACTGTGTGTGTCAAGCAATGTTTGGTCCTGGTAAATAAACCTACAGAAGAGCAACGAAAATAACCTCGGTAGGTACAAAAATAGTTTCATATCAAATATGGGAAACACTTCGTGCATTCGTAGCAATCCTTTGACATATTAATAGGATGATGACACAGGGGGAATTGTACGTTGCAGTGTCATGGGATTCCATCCAATCTTTTTGCACATAAGTAAGGTAACAACATAGGTGGAACTGTTGAGGAAAAAGTTAAAAATAGCGGTGATTTACGTGTTATTAAGCATTGTTCTCGATCATCGTTCCCTACTGCAATCTATTATTAGATTTCTCACACCTATGACAATCTTTAATTTATTGTATTTAATTTAATGTGTTTCACAGGAATCGATGCAGACGTTCTTACATTTTTTAACCGACTTCAAAAAAAGGAGGAGGTTATCAATTCGACTGTTTTTTTTTTTTTTTTTTTTTTTTGTTTTTTTTTGTTTTTTTTTTTATGTTTGTTACCTCATAACTCCGTCGCTTGCTAACCGATTTGAAAATTTCTTTTTTTGTTGGAAAGGATATACTTCCCAAGTGGTCCCATGATCACCAAGTCAGGATCTGATGATGGGATCCTGGAGAAATAGAGAGAACTCTTCAAATTTTATAGGCACACTTGCAGTGATTTGAGTAGTTTTTGGAAGAGTACTTTCTCGGAGTGGTTCCATTTCAATTTAGTGAAGATCTGATGAAGAACTTCGGAGATAGGCAACGGAACTCCTCAACAAACGATAGCAAATGGACTGGGATTGCTGAAATCTCATGTCTGTCTATTGCTTACACCAGTTCATAACATAACATCACGCCGGTACGTTGTGAAGGGGTAAGCACATGTGAACCACTAAAAAGTGAAAAATAAAAACTTTTTAACAAAAAATAAAACCGACTTCAAAAAAAAAAACACTAAAAAGTCAAAAATAAACTTTAGAAGAAAAAAACAACACAAAAAAGTGAAAAATAAACTTAAGAAGTAAAATCAGCTTCGGAAGTCGGTGGCAAAAAAAGCCAAATCAAACAAACAAATGTCACCGACTTCAGAAGCTGATTTTTCTTCTTAAGTTTATTTTTCACTTTTTTGTGTTGTTTTTTTCTTCTAAAGTTTATTTTTGACTTTTTAGTGTTTTTTTTTTGAAGTCGGTTTTTCGTACCAACCATATTTTTATCGGTGTCTCTAACCATTCTCTAACCTTGCATTGGGATGGGGGAGAACTTTGTCCAGCAGTGGGATACACAAGGCTATTAAAAAAACCAACTTTGTATTTTTACTCTATTGTTTTTAAAATATCTCTCTATTATGTCTATTGTTTGTAAAGTAAACTTATTGTTTTCTGTTCCAGTTATTATAACAATAAATCAAGTCGACGATGAACGTTTATACTAAACTACAATTTGAATAAACCATTGTTTATAACGACAGTCACTTAGATTTAATGGGACTTGAATAACAAGATGACTTCCACTTTTCGTAATGCCAACTTTAAGACATGATGTATCGTTCGCTAAAGACCTTCGCTTCTGATCCTTGCTATGTAATTAGAGGGCATTGTTTGCTGCTATGAACAGGGTCTAGTGGAAACAGCCACACACTGGTAGGATAGTTCGAAAGTGTTAAGTCATCCGTATTAGGTACTCGCACAGTAAGGGCTTTCAAACGCTTTCTCCTCTCAAGTGTCTGGCATTGTCCACTAAGTGCTCCAGTGTGTGCGGTGTTAGGTGATCGATCAATATAGTACGAATAGCATGTATAGTGAAGGTTTATCCAGAACATACAACTCACTGAGTGGTAGTCTGAAGAGTTGTAAAAACATTCATTGAATAGCTGAAAATGACTTCTAAGTCAAGTATGAATTGTTTTTGTCTGACTCATAATATTGTATTGTATTCGTAGCTAATTTATTTTAGAAAGGATCTCGGTTATTCATTCAATGTTAGTTATAATTTGGCGATCAATGTCAAACAGGCGCACGCCTCCATATTTCACTTTACGCAACGAAGTTTAACGCGCTGATTCTGTTACGGTATAAATTATGGTCAACGAACACAGGCGATGGGAAGTTAATTACAATTTATTCAAGGTTGGAATAAATAACGATTTTATGACGGCGAATGTCTTACCAGAATGTACGGCTACATCGTCGTCCACATCAAGGTATGCTCGTCGTATGCTCATAGGGCTGTTGGCCATTTGAGCTTCGTGTTTCTTAATTAGAGCACAAATCACTTCAGATTCGCCCCCATTACTATCTACAAACTTATCATAATTTTCAGTCAGGTCCGTCACTACAGCGGCATGTTCGTCCAGCCCCTCTTCGATATGTCTCGCAGTAATACTGCGCAATAAGGAGTTGCTTCGTGACAATTTTGTGCTACGAGATCTTCGAATAAAATTCAGTCCAGACATTTTTCCAGGACTTTTATTTGGACTCTCAGGAGTGACAGTTATTCTAGGTGTTCTAAATATAGACGTAGAACTACTGCTGCCTCTAATAGGCGATGGCACGTTGAGATTTTGTGGAAGTGTTTTTGATTTCTCCTTCGCAGGAGATAAAAGCTTTGGCGAATCAGGAATGAGTGATAAGTTGGAATTCATGATTGAAGTTTTCGAGGGTATTTTACTTCCAATGTTCGTCGTGGAACTATTCAGTTTGTTTGATGAAATTGATCCACCGATCGGTGAAAATATCCGGTCGTAACGTGGCTCGCACGATGTGGTGCTCCGTAATCTCGGCTTGGTATTCTTCATGAGAGTGCTTTGGGCGACAAGTCTCGGGCTAGTCAAATCGCGATGACCCAATCTTGTCAGTGCCTCGTTAGAGCTCGCCGTGGATGACAAAGGCCGACGAAACCGTCTCTCTGGACTAAACACGTTAATGTCACTTTCACTTTCCGTAAAGGATGAATCACCCCGAGATGGGATTCGTAATCTGCCGCTGTCTGACGCATTCCTCCTTTTAGTTTTTGTAGAGATGCTATCTATATTTTCGCCAGATATTAGAGCGTCTTTTTCTTCTGGCGTCAAGGGTAAGTAATTGTCGAAGCTCTCAAACAATGGCACGTAGAAGACGGAGCGTCGTCGCGGCGGCTCGTCGCCGACGTCGGAGGCGCTCGGAGACAGCGCACTCGACATGGCTGGCGGTCGCTGCAGCGCGGCGGATGCACGCTGCGTTAACGCCTATCGGCCTCCACTAAGTTCTCTCGCCGCATCGCCGCCGCCATTCGTTTCACTGATGTTCCTCTTCTTGTTATCCTTTTTCTGCTTTCATTTCACACTTTGCAACTGTTAATTGAAATCCAGAGTGCACTTTTGATTACTCACTGTTTTAGATCACTTGAAATGACTCGTTCTACAAAACAAGGACGTACATGTTGGAGTATTACAGGGCCGTACAACACCATAATGGATACTAAACATTTTTCGCGTCTATTATGAAACTAACGAATAACCGAAAATGATTTACGGCAAATATGATAAGCAAAGAGAACTGATTCATAAGTGGGTGAGGTACATGTGTGTATACAAGTATTGATCGAAGTAAAACTGTTTTGTTTTATCAACTCGCGATAAGATTATGCACTAACAGCAACCAATGAAAATGTCGTATCGAATCAATGGAAGGAGGCCAGGCAAATGTCACATTTGTACTTGTGAATAATATTACAAGTGTTCTTATAAAATATGGGTCTGAGAACTAACATGCTAGAAAATATTGAAAGTTAAACCATAATAATGTGACGGAAATTCAACATAACCTATTAATTAAATATGATGTAGAAGGCGCAATTCCCCATAACGTGTCATGTAAGTAATTGTATGGATCAGGGATGTTGCGAATATTCGAATCCGCATCCGCAAATGCGGAGCTTCCGCATAGATTTGAACATTCGCATCCGCATCCGCATCCGCAATAATCATTGCGAATATTCATGCGGATGCGAATGTCATACAAGTTGCGTCGTCAAAGAAATTGGGCCAGGCCGGCGAATGGCGCGTGCCGTTTCGCATGTGACAAATGACAATGACCAATGGGAGCGAAGAAAATGGTGACAAGATCCAACGCGTTTGTTGTGGTGCATCATTTGTTTCTTGTAAATAAATTTTTACGTGTTTGTTTGCGCTGTATTAATATTATTATTATCGTCATCGTCGTATCGTGTCGTTCGTTGTCGTATTGGGTCGTTTGTCGTATTACTTGTCGTGATATTTCGAGTGTTGTAGTGAGTTGTGATTGTGATGCAGTGATCATGTGTAAATAATTATTTTTGGGAAAACTTTATATTAGTCACACTAATCTAAGACTACTTTAGGCATAGCTCAGCTTGTTTCAATCGCCAGGTCAATTTCATTATGTTACACCGATAATACGTTTTATTGTTGATAAAATTTATTATTATTTTAACAAAATTCTTTATTTTTTTGCGTGGTTCCCGTAATTGATAGATTACCTAACTATGTAGTTTAAAAGAAAGTTAATGTCACCACCGACAAAAAGTACCTAATCTAGGGAATGTAATTCTTCATTCATATAACTACTTATTTTTATTTTTTTTACTTCATTTATATAATTTCTTAAACATTCGCATCCGCATCCGCATCCGCGGATGTGAGCCTTCAAAACTCCGCATCCGCATCCGCATCCGCGGATGTAAAAAAATCGGCATCCGCAACATCCCTGGTATGGATGGCCGTTAGCGCGTGAGCGAAAATAGGAATGTTATTAGGGCAACATGTGCGTTCGTTTGTGCTTGTGGTGAGGAGTGGTGGTGTCGTGCGAATATATTTAGAGCCGCCCCCTAGCCCATCCGCACTCGCAATTAGCTTACGACATACGAATCAGTTTAATTTAATTAACGTACGCGTGTGTACCGAACATTTTATTACAACTCTGGAGGGCATACAGACTATGATTTATGCAAACTCGTTTTGTTCGTTTTTTCATTACGATTTTCCAGGTCAGACTCATTTCCGCGTACCTAGAGTGCATGTAATGGCGACACTTAAAAAGTTAAAATGTTTGCTTCCCTAATCAGTAAAACTCAATTTTTCCTAATGACAGGTTTCCTTCATCAAGTAGGTCTCAGTCATCACGATGGTAATTTGTGCAATCACAGTCACGACGTGTTAATGGCTGCAAGTTTAAGCGACGCTGAACTAAGCACACTTTAATAACCCCGGAATAGTGTGCAGCCCATCACTCAACTGTGCAGACGAACAAAACTGAAACAGTAAACAAAAAGTTTACGACAAAACTACGAGCCCATGAAAGAGGCATAATTTAAAATATTCGTACAAAATCTGAAGAACATGGCCATAATTGTTCCCCATACGAGCCTGCTTCAAGTTCGTTGTACCATGTTCAAAGAAACGCAAAATAAAATACCGGATGTCGTGAATACAGAGGCGAGGAGCGAATGAGATCCGAGCTTGTGATCGCACGACGAAAGCGAAGCCTGCGGAACGAATGCACATAGTCAAGCACCACAATGTAGTAGCTTACTGAATAAAACAAGTTTACTATCCACGCGATTATCTACGCTGATGTAAGAATTAAGAACAAGAGTAGCTATCGGTCTTACGATACTTGAGACACTTCCCATCCGATGATGCTTCATTGAGAGAGTACCATTCGTATGGAAATTAATGACTTTAGTATTAGCGCTCGTAGTAATTTATTGATGCAATCTGAAATCTGTGTTCACAACTTATTACAACATGAAGATGTTTTGAAGTATGTAATAAAGTAATTTCATTTCTTCACGTGGTATCTGAGCATGGATGGAACCCAGTTTACCTCAGACTTCAGTTCATATCATGTATGATATGAAATGCTTTACACATAACATCTCAAAGGTAATTCCTAAAGCTTTGCGGAGATGTGGACCTAAACAAACACACCCTTCACAGATTTAACAATTCCAAGTATTTCAATAATTTCATTTGAGCGACAGAAGGGTACGCGGCTACAAAGGACCAATGTGAGAATTAGCTAATACATACGAAAACAGACTCATAATCAACACTGGTTTTATAAATCAGCGGTGTTATGTTGATAAGGATTTCTATCAATATCTAATATAATCGATAGAGTAAAGATAGAAGTATTATCATCATATTATGTGTCTCTATATAAATGGAAAAGGTATGTTGTTTTGTTTAGATCTTGTAAAATAATCAAGATACAAATAAACCTTTTATAAGTAAGCCTTTCAATTACCTAACCAACCATGTACTAAAACATTTTTACGAGTAATGTAAACTATTCGTTTACTGTCACCAGGAACGCATAAAACTATGGAAAATAAAAATAAATGGTGAGGAATGGAAATATGAGCCTTCGCTGAAAGTGGTCGAGTGGTGGCGTGACTAACGCGCGCGGACAATCATGATTCAAGGCAGCGCAGGCGCAGGGCTGCGCAACTTTGTAGCTATGAGTGTCCCTCGGTCTTTCAACTCGGAGGAAAGTGAAATATCAGCTTACGTAAAGCTAGTAAGCGCCTAGTACACTAATTATTACGCATCAAGTAGACTTTATCTTATCTTAAGATTTCAAGCTTGTTGTTGTTTCTAAAAGTATTAATTAAACTCCGTAGAAGTTCTACGATTCATTGTTGAAGAAGCTCTTGGAATAGAAAATCAACAACATAAAGCTAACTTTGAAAGCTAACACAAAGTTACCACAACACAAAAGAACATAAACAAAACAAACTTCAAATAAATACTTAATCATAACATCTAACACGCGGAGATCTCCGAGTGTGAAATATGGATACGAAAATAAAACGTCCAATATGGCGGCCAGGGCATTTTTCTCACGCAGTCCTCGCGAATTATACAACACGCAACTTAGCTTAGCAATTTGCTCGTCACTTGTGTGAAGGAATACGGTTTGTCTTACAATTGTCCTTATGGGAATATTGTAAGACAAACCGTTGGAAGTAATTTGTTAGCCATTACAGATACAAAACACATTAAGGGTTTGAAAGGTCATGTAACTAACGTAACGGCGGGGAACGGAGTGGATGCCAATTGGCTGGCAGTTACTATCTCCATTACTGTAGAGAAAATAGACACGGATCCTAGAACAAAACGAATGGAAATAACTACCCAAATACCAACGTCATGGAGCATTGGAGATATATTAGGTAATGATTGATAACCACAGGTAAAATTACTACTATATTAAATAATTGTGTAGTCATTTAACCTGGGGTTTGTGGTGCGTTATTTTAAGATATTGTACAAATTATAACGTACAATATAATTTAATTATAATATCCCAAAACAACGCACAATAGTAATGAGTATTGTAAGCATAACTAACTAATTAATAATTTTCCTTAATTGGCGAACACAAATGGCATCTTAATTGGGACAGGTACGTGCTTATTATATTTAAATAGAACAGGATAAGGGGGGATAAATAATGGAAATAATAATATTGAGCGAATTTATACTCAGGTGGAAGATAATGGAAGAACTCAACCGTAAATAAAGGCATAATAATATGAAGAAGTATTACTTAATATCGTTGAGCTCCTATGTACCTATAGTAAACGAAATAGCACTAGAAGAAATAGAATAGAAGCCTTATTTTTCAAATGAATGTACTAAAGATTAAACAAGCTGATAGTTTAATTGCATTGCCAATTGCTATGAGGATTTAAGAGCGAGTTAATTTGTGATTTAGAATCGGCCTTATTCAACTGAACAAGAGTTCAATCAAATTACAACAAGACTACTGCTGCACACTTAATAACTACGACCTAGAAGATCAATGTACTGAGAAGAATCTTGAAAACTGTCGTCATGTATGCGGTTAAGACATTTCAGACAATGATTAGTGCCAGCCGGCGCCAGACGCATGAAACTAAAGCGGTTGCAAAAGTTTCCTCTGGGCTTTCGCAAGTTATTCCGACCGCATGCTCGGCGAATGCAACGAATGCCATAAAACCACAGAACCGTTACTCTTGCGCAATCAAAATATTATGTTCTTTGAGATGATATACAAGAGCACAATGACGAAAAGCATTAGTACAAAACTAGTTGAAGGTAAGAAGCGGCACAGAGTTGGACTCAGATTTACAATTTTAGAATTCTTTCTGACAGACCAAATAAGTAGGTCTCTTAAACAGTGTTTTATATGAAAAATGTTTAGAGTCTTGCCTCTCTTTTGATAACAAAGTAACCCCTAACCGATATTTTATAATTATTCATGTTTCTAAGCCAATGGTTGATATAAGCGTTCTATAAAACAAATTGCAGGCAATTACTGCAATTTACAGCAATCATTAGTACGAACGCCGTCAATTCATTATTCATGCAAATTATACTGCTCTGAACTCTGCGGGATTTTCCGAAAGAAAACCTCACAAACATTTTTGACACATTATTCTATACAGAGATATTGCAACACTGAATTATCATGATGGATTTTATGACCTGGCAACATTACGTTGCGTTGGGCTATAAATTATTTCTGTGTAGGAGGCAAGTCGATAGTAGATTGAACGGTCTCAGTATTATGTGAATCGCTGTTATATTCGCAGGCTAAGAATAAAGTTGCAGGAAAGCCAGAACACGGAACACAAGCCGGATTTAATTGCTGCGTCTAAGTGCACAAGTTCCGGATGGCGAATGGTGTCAAAACTAGAAATGGTATCCGGTGAGAGCGGTACATTAGCTGGTAATAGCTCTAATAAAATCATAACTCGGAAAGAAAGAGCTACTACTTTAAAACAAACACGTACCGAGGAGTTTGTTTGTTTGTTGGGGTTATGACCAAAACACATCTAAAACATCAAATCCAAACTTAACTCTCTTCAACGAAAAGAACGGGTAAGAGCTCTTCGATTGCATCACACAAGCGTAAACTCACCTTTCCTTTTACACAAAGACTTCTTTCGAACGAGTAAAAGAAAATCCGGTTTTATCGACAGAAATTATTGACGCAATTATACCATCCATTATACCATGGATGGGACTGGATGCTTTAGTAGTAATTGTGTGAACAGCACAATCATACGAGTAAAAGGCGTCTCCGTGGTCGTTGCTAGGAGACGTTGTATAGTGCGGATGCAGTCCGATACTTCCTTAGCCCGCTCGACAAGATTACTATAAAATACATACAGGTTTGTCGACCGGACATCGACGTGTGTGTTTATAGCTAGGCGTATTAACGTTTGATCAAAGATACTCATTTGAATCATACTTTAAACTAACGATATACTATCAATTAGGGATGTCTCAAATAGGGACACCTTGTACACCGGTAATGAATATAATTTCACGTCTAAAACCGCATTCAATGAGAACTTTCTGATAATCATCATTAAGTTTGAAAGCTCTTTGGTGGAAGGGTTAAGTAGCGAGTAACTCAATAGAAATCAAGTTTCTGATCAAAGCAAATCACCCAATTGAGGGAACGGCTGCGATCTTACGTCAATTTGATGTAGGGAGACGAACAAGCTTATCAATCACGTGTTTTCTATGAAAAGGGTCTCCGCTCGTCACTGTGTCACGCATTTACGTAAGTTCAATTAATTTGGGAGTAGTGATGCTGCTTTGTCGATACTTCCGAATCGTAACTTTCTTGGTGTAGAAATCGACCATTACTCATAATTTTACTCGAATTCAGGTCGATTTCTATTACAGTGTAGGAAATTGATTATGCAATGCATACTTGCAGAGATAAGTTAAATGATATAATTTTTGTCGCTGGCTTGAGAATGCCAGATTAGTCAGCAATTCTAAAGAAACTAGTGTGCAAATCCTATTTTTTTTGGTGGAGGCTATTATTCAATATAACATTAAATATGATTGGATCATCAGTTTTCAAAACGCGGTCAAAAGCTTTGGATCAAATTGGCCGTGCACAAACCTTTATGCTAAGGTCCATAGAATATTCCTGTTTTAATCTTTAAATTAAAAAAGATAAGCACTTGATTTATTATTTTATGATCTCCAATAAATGTCTAGTGTAGACGAATAATTGAGTTTGAGTAAGCCTGATGTATTAATAACAGATATAAAGTACCGTTTTGATCTAGGAACGGTTTCCCTGGTCGTAACTCAACCAGACACGAGTTAACTCGTGTCTAAACTGAAAATATTCCCTTTAATCACTTCCATAAACGTGCTGCAGAAAACGAAGCAAAAAGCAGCGATGGCGTCCCGTTATTTAAGAGTAAAAGGCTGTTTAACGAATGAACTGTATCTGAAGAGTTGAACTCTCATATACACGTGTTTGTACTAACTTGCCCAAGAGAACAGTTATCTGTGTGGCGGTCAATATTTCGGAGCTGCAGTACAAATATTGTTCGAATGTATTTGTATTGTTGTAATTAATAGGAACCGGTTCGACCGGGTCCATATTGGCTCACCTAAAGTTTTTTACCCGAAATTGTTCTTCCTAACGATTTTTAATCCGAATGATCACTCCTCCTAAAATTTTTCATCCTAAAGTTTGAATTCCTACTATTTGTAATGCTACTGGCGATGTTCCTAACACTCATGTTTCCGAAAATTTTAATTCATAATATCGTTATTGTAAACATATTTCAACTCCTACTGTTTTTTATCCTAACGTTTTTATCCCTAAACATAATTACCATAATATTTTCACTCATACAACTGTTTAGAATGATTAAAGGTCGTTTCACTGATTTTTGTCTTGAACTGAAATAAATGAATGAAATTCAGGTCAGAGTGTCGTCTTGGGGGCACTATGAAAAAAATACTTAGAAAAATTTCGCGACCAATATCCAGGTAGCGCTCGCCGGCCGCTGCCGCGGCACCGCTCGCTTCGCTCGCTCGGCTCGCGCGTAGTTGGTCACAGTTCTAACCTAACCTAACCTATGGATATCTTTGCATAGTATATAAGGTCCCATTAAAATAGGTGGACAAATTTTAACACAGCGTTTAGTAAGCCTAACTAAAAACACCTAAACAAAAAAAAAACACTATATAAAGTGATTTTATTTGACTTAAAATAATAAATTGCCGGCACTCTAGAACAAACTCATCCTATAAAAGTAGGTATTTTAATGTCTTTTTCTTATATATTTTTTTACTATTGTCCTTATTTTAGCGGTCTAAATGATTTCTAAAATGTTGTCCACCTATTTTAATGGGACCTTTTATAATACTGATTATTATGAATAAAAAGTAATTTATACAAAAAAGATATGACTTTGAATAATAGTGTAAAAGATGGTTATGTTGAGAAAATATAGGAAAACAAATAATAGTGTAATAGATGTTTATTGCTACTGACATTATGAAGTTGAATGCTTCGGAATTAAAACATTAGAGACAGAGAGTTTAGGAATTGCGATCGTTAGGATGAAAAATGTTAGGAAGAACATTTTCGGATTTCCAATTATCGGAGTTGAAATTTTAGGTGAACTTTGGCGCACCCGGTTCGACCACTTTCTGTTCATGTGCTACGTTTAGCAATACAAGTGCTTTAGTTAAGTTCAGATAAACTATTTGCTTTATTGTATTTAGTACTGTTCTTTGGCATTATAATATGAATACTTTCTCCGCTGATCTAATAAATCTAGATAATAAACGAACGAACCTCCCTTCAATTCCTTTCCTAAACTCAATAAATTCTTTTCACGTTCTGTCAAACGGAAAATCTGCCTTCGCCAAATACAATTTTCTTTATTACATTTTCGTAAAAGCTCAAGTGCTAAAATGTATTCAAAATATGTCCCCGTTTGTCAAATATGACTTGACGTGACATCACAGCCGCGGGATATAGGGCAGGCGGTGGGTCACGTTAAAAGCTCTTAGTTACAGTGCACCTCAGCAAGACTACGAAACGAGGGCAAGAGCGTGACTACCAAGTACCAAGTGCAATTTGTGCAAACAACACTAAAGGTACAGTTAAGGTACAGTTACACATGCTTATTTAAAGCACGAAAGCATGCTTCAACCGAGCATTTGCTGCTTACAAGCACGTGTGTCCATACCTTGCTCAAAATAAGCATGCTTATTTGGAGCATACTCAAAAATCGACAGGCGTGCGATTTTTGAGCATGCTACCTGCGGCGCGGGTGGCGGGGGGCGTGGTTTAAGCACGTGTGAACAGGTCTGCTTATTGAGCATGCTTGTTAGTAGTATTCCGATCGTCGCTGCAGGAACTGGCGCCGATTTCTCGCCAAAAATGGCTCGCTGGGGTGACGAGAAGACTTTGAAGTTTGTCTGGAAAGTTCCATTTGGTTCTAAATCCATGTTCTTATTATTATTTGTCATGTTCTTATTATCTTATTAAAAAGCATGCTTATAATAAGCATGCTTAATAGAAGCAAATGTATTGAGTTCCAACAGCATGCTCATTTTAGGCATGCTAACAAGCATACTATTTTTGAGCATGTGTAACTGTACCTTTACACATGCTTATTTAAAGCACGAAAGCATGCTTCAACCGAGCATTTGCTGCTTACAAGCACGTGTGTCCATACCTTGCTCAAAATAAGCATGCTTATTTCGAGCATACTCAAAAATCGACAGGCGTGCGATTTTTGAGCATGCTACCTGCGGCGCGGGTGGCGGGGGGCGTGGTTTAAGCACGTGTGGACAGGTCTGCCTATTGAGCATGCTTGTTAGTAGTATTCCGATTTGATTCCGATCGTCGCTGCAGGAACAGGCGCCGATTTCTCGCCAAAAATGGCTCGCTGGGGTGACGAGAAGACTTTGAAATTTGTCTGGAAAGTTCCATTTGGTTCTAAATCCATGTTCTTATTATTATCTGTCATGTTCTTATTATCTTATTAAAAAGCATGCTTATAATAAGCATGCTTAATAGAAGCAAATGTATTGAGTTCCAACAGCATGCTCATTTTAGGCATGCTAATAAGCATACTATTTTTGAGCATGTGTAACTGTACCTTAACACTACCGTTCATGCTCAACAAATGTGTTTTACTACGTATTATGGAAGAAGTCACGGTTTATACTACCGCGGATAAACAACCGCTAGCATTTCGAAATAACTTAAACCATAATCTTGGTGCATGTCTTTATACGTAACACAATATTGACTTACTACATCACGAAGAGCTGTTTGCTAAGTAATCACTAGCAAGGAATATGAAAATCTAATCCAAATATAGAGGTACGGAATTTGTATGCGGTACAACTGAAGCTAATAAAATAATAGAGAGAAAATTGTTCCGAGGAAGTTCAAAGGTGACACGAGCAGAAATGATTGGAGGCGATGCAAACACAGGTGGCCAGGGAACGGAACGTGTTCCGAAGGTAATCACGGTTGCGTTACGCAATAACGATTTTCTACGCCACGCCAGACATTGTTTGAACAGTGAATGCACGAAGACAAATATTTACAGACGTCGTCGTCGGAGATTTCACCAATGTTCCTTAGATTTCGAAACGACAGATTAGAAAGAAGAATACGAGGTTAATGCATACAAACTAAACAGGAAATACTATGAAATGCAATACCAAAAATAAGTCAATGAATAAAGATGAAATGTCGCACACAGTAATACGGAATCAGCATCCAAAACTGACTGAGTTGAACTCAGTTATATTCACGATTTTAAGATAGGCGTACACAAAAGAAAACTAAATCAAATGGTAGATGGAATCGTGCCGAGGCTTGGTTGCATAGTAGATAGCCCAACATTCACTGACGAAGGTCACGATCAGCCAGTATGACGGCACTTAATGTTGCTAGTTGCTACTTATTTAAATGCAACAGCCCAAGTCCGATTGCAAGCGGGTCGGAATCCGCATAAACGCGGAATAGAACGACCATAGATCATGCACATTCATGCAAATTCTTACCATGAGGATACTTTCGGAACCAAATGCTGTTTTTACTTTAACTCGATGTAGAGTTTATCAAAGTATTTAAAGTCCTCTTTATCTTAAAACAACTGTTTCAATTAGGATATGATAAGATAAAGGCAAAGACGCGACAAAAACGGATACAAATGGCTATGAAAATGCCCATAGTATTTAATTCATTTGTTTGACGCGTTACAATTTATTTATAACCCGCTCTCAATGACACTTATCGAAGACAAATTAGAATGGTAGCTAAAAGGTCAATATAATAACACAGCCCTTAATTAGTCTGTTAAACAACAGAGGTTTCTGCGTTTCTACATCAACAAAGTTATTATCAAAGACTAGCTGACGCTCTACAAATATGTACATTGTAATAACAGCTTTATTAGGAAGCCTAAATTATTCATATTTGTTGACGCTATCTTAATCAATTATAAAATTCTGTTAATCAATCATTTTCGTTAATTAAAGTAGATATTTGCAACTCACTACGACAATTAGGACATTTTCTAATGACAATATAATTGCTTCATTCTTCTAAATCGTACTTAGCAGTCGATTATGATGATTAGAAAATCTTTATGCCAGCTGCCGTCTGGAGAATGTCGACAAAAAATCTAATTAAGAAGCCGAATTCTGACAGAGCACTTATCATCTATAATGGACCAAACGATTTCCCTCCGTCAATGTTCACTGAATTTTCTCTATCTAAAAATTCGTTCTGGGTTCCGTTTGTAATGTTGAAGTAATAAAAATAATCAAGCTGTAGAGTGATGTTTCAATTGGAATCAATCGCATCAATGAAAACAATAATTGCATCGCTCTTAACGGTTTCATCCGGCGTTTAGGCGTTGATCGAGATGATTCAACACACAAAAGAGCCGATTACAGAAGTAATTCGCACGGGGTTGCGTGACTCACACAAGTCGCTAGTCTTGAACGTGAAGCTATCGAAAGGATAATGAACTGAACTTAGAGGAACAGAACATAGAATTATTAATAATGTATTGATAGTAATACGGGTGGTCGGTAAACAACGAGTCATGATCATAATTAAATTAAGTCATAAACATTGGGAGGAAGCGTAAAGCATTTTAGTTGTCAATGAGATAACCCGATTTCCTGTCAAATGTTTTCATGGTCTGTTATTGGTCAGTTAGTCGGGGTCAGTTCGATACTACGACTATTATTCTTTTACTGTTTCTCATAGTCTTGTTTAATATTAGGCTTTATTACATTGTCCTTTTATTTACTTTTTGTTTATAAATCAAAAGCTTTAGTGATGTTGTCCACCATTTGAGTATTAGTTTCACCTGTTTTCGGTGTACAGTAATATTTAAACATACACGAAAAAGGTGTATCCAAGACAGGTGATCGGCATACTTTTTGTGGTTTAATTACGGATATAATACATACAAGGAATTAATTAACCTCCCAATATATTATATATTTTTGGTGGATTATAAATTCTCCGGTTATTCGTTTTTCAGTAATCACTTTATTTATATTATGTAAGATTACACACTACACTAAAGCTGTGTAAACTCGGCCCAGTCTGACCAAGTGTTTCAATGCAATCGAATCAAATGAACCGTACCAGCAGTAACAATAGGCAATAATTTACACATTAAATGCACTGTTACACACTGACTATACCATTTATTTTAAATGCTACGCACTTCAAACATGCAGTACATTCTACAAGTATGTATAGGTACTACATCTCTTGTTCTTATAAATCTTTTGAAAAGTGCCTATTCATGTAAGGGTCCAATAATCTGTCCTAAACACAAACCCCTCCTTTTGTTTTCTAACGGTTGGTTGTTTCATAAAGAAAAGCTGTTCCTAATTACTTTTAAAGAAATCATTTTAAAAAGTCCTACCATTAACGTTTGACATTAAAAAAAGTATTGGATTGGAATGCCAAAATATTAGAAATTAGCATATTGACACTGGTTTTGTGATGATTCACATACCGTGAGAGAAAATTCAAAAGTGAACGTTATTTGAACAAAAAATATTAGTTCAACGTAATAAATAGTTGTTAATGGACCTTCAAGTGTAATTAGATCGTAAAATTGAACCGGTTTCACAGCTTCTGGCCGGATAAACAAAATCTAGTTTACAAATCGTGTGGATTAATACGTTATTAATAAGAAAAGCTTAATAAAATATGCAAATTAATTTAAAAACATCACTAAATTTATCAATAACTTCGCTATTTATCATATTTATGTACATGTTTCTGATAAAAAAGATAAAACAACGATGGTTTTGTCTTTGGTATAACACCTTATAGTTAGAAACTAACACTAACATTACTGCAGTAAATATTATGCTTTAGCAAGTTTAGCACTTAAAACGTAGTAAAAAGGGGTACTTGGCCTCGTAAAACTAGTCAATACTTTTTGCTATTTGTAAACTTAAGTGTGCATAGATTATTATTTTAATTGCTTTTTAAGGTATAATATAAATTACAGGCAACAAAATGATGATTGCAGCCTTCATAAGTATCTTGTAATTTTATTATCATACATAACCATGATGAGCATTGTAATGATAAGTTCCCCGACTGAAATTGTATTTTAGTTGTGGTTTTATGTTCAGTTTAATCGATGTTTTTTAAAACCCGACGTCTTATGGAAGTACGAATAGACACCATATTGCTGTGAACACTCAAGGGATATTAGTACCTTCGTATGGTTGGTGCTATGCTTCAAATAATAAATGAATAGCCATATAACTTTTTGCGTCAAACAAAACAACGTTGTATTAAAAAGTAATTTGCTAATAAAACATTAATCCTATAAACATTCAATCTTAAAGATTTAATGCTTTATAAAGTTCTCGGTTAATTTCGACATCGGAAACGACAGGCCTTATAAATTGAATTCAATCGTTCTTCGCTCATATAACACTTAAAAAAGCAGCAAAAAAACCTAAGAGTAAGGAAAGCGAATTCAAATCACCTGCTTTAGTATGTAATAGGACACCTGCCTCGACAGATGGTTAACGAAAACCGCCCCCTTTGTGATGGGGGTTCCAGGCCCACAGCGAACTTTTACTGACTCATACATATGTGATCCACACAAAGACTTCGAAATAAATATCTTTTGGTAACCAAATACCTGTTTCATCATATCGTAGTACTACGGGTTTCCTTACAGACTTCTCATTCCTTTTTAGGGTTCCGTAGTCAACTAGGAACCCTTATAGTTTCGCCATGTCTGTCTGTCTGTCTGTCTGTCTGTCCGTCTGTCCGTCCTCGCTTAATCTCTGTGACCGTTAGCACTAGAAAGCTGAAATTTGATACCAATATGTGTATCAATCACGCCGACAAAGTGCTAAAATAAAAATTGGAAAAAAATGTTTTATTAGGGTAGCCCCCCTATATGTAAAGTGGGAAGTGATTTTTTTTTTAATTTTAACCCTAACGTGTGATATATTGTTGGAAAGGTATTTAAAAATGAATAGGGGTTTACTAAAATCATTTTTTGATAATGTCAATAATTTCGGAAATAATCGCTCCAAAAGTAAAAAACAAAGCGTCCCCCCCCCTCTAACTTTTGAACCATAAGTTTAGAAAATACGAAAAAAATCTGAAAAGTAGAACTTTATAATGACTTTCTAGGAAAATTATTTTGAACTTGGATGGAAACAACAGATGGAAACTGCAGTTAACCAATATAATTTGGTCCCTGAATCGTATGAGCGCCTATACAATCCAGAGGTCAAGTTTCATTGGCCCGTATTTCAAACAAAAAAAGAATTATTACTACGGAACCCTACACTGAGCGTGGCCCGACACGCTCTTGGCCGGTTTTTTAAATAAATAACGTGATTCCGCGATACGGCTTATTTAAGTGGACCGTTGCAGTTTGGTGCTACAACGAAGGTATTATGTAATCGGAAAAGGTAAAAGAGAAAAAGGAACGCATGTAGTCGCGTGGGTCCGGTTTGGTGCGCCCGCGCCGGCACTGGCGGCAGCCCTGGAATGTGACCCAGACCTCGATGGGACTCGATGTGACTCATATGAACGCACTTTTTTTAAAACTACAGTTCGTCGAGACAACATCCCGCCGTTTAGAAAGTCCAATAAGATCCGACGTGGGTGCATAGGTAAACAGGATTACACACGCCTACACGCTTTTTTTAGTCATATAACATCCCACATGCGTGTTTGATTTGAATTTATTCACGCCTGTTATTATTTTTATCCGTCAATCAAACGCCCGCTATACAAAATCTAATCAAACGCGAACCAAAATGGAAATGCTCTACCCTTCGATGCAATTAGTTACACAACAAAAATCTCGAATACTAACGAGATCAAGGGACTGTTGCATAAAGATGCAGAATATAATAGATCTACTGTTCGTTCGTTCAAAGACATTCCTGACTAAGTGAGAAAAAAAACAATACCGCCTCAAACAAAAAAGCCGAAAGGACATTAATTTAATCTGAATTAATACAATGGCGTGTCTGAAACTGTTCTCAAAGCTTTGAAGGATAAGACGGGGCGGTGAGCTGCGAACTCGCTAAGAAGATTAACGCCAGACAGCGAGTTGGCTCCAACGCGGATTTATCAAGCGGGGAAGCGGCTACTGAATTTATGCACAACGCCTAGAGACGGATTAACTCTCTATACACAACGCATTTATCTTATCAAGGAAAGTGCATTGGAGTGGGAATACAGAAGGATCGAAAGATTAAAGGATCGACTGTAATTTATGTCTCTATTCAACACATCTTTCTGATATCTTATGGACAGGAATGTAGAGATACAGACTGCTTTTTGTTACCCGACTGCGGCGAAGCCCAAAAGGAGGGTTATTTATGAATAACTATCGATTTGCATTTTATTTATTCCGTGCAGCCAAAGGATCTAACGCTCATGTTTATTATAATTCGAAAAACAAGAAAGCTCAAACTATTCTTCTCTCTCCTATAAGGGGCGTTAGAACTATCTCGAAAGCCAATTCGGAACGTGACTTTGATGTGGGTGTCACGTTTCGCGCATTTTTTCCTAAATGCCGGTCTGTGTAATAGCTGTCCAAACACGCACGTTGGTCCCTCGGGGTGACGTAGCGCCCACACACGGTCTGACCATCAGTTAAACTGCCCTTTGGTGGAACCCAGGAATTCATCTTAGAACTTCGACGGTCCAGACATAAACTAAACACTTGGAATGTTTACCATCCGGGGACCTAAGACGATCCTCATGAAAGATATTCCTGTCTTCGTATATTGATCTAGGGATCGACAAAATGAATGTTTCCTCTATTTACTCATATTGATGAGGCACGCTTGAAATGTGTGACAGGAGTCCGTTTATTCGATATTTTCTGTCTTTTCTTATAAAATATGAATGGGTCTTATCGGAATATCTATATAAATTCTCTTTGGAAATTCAAGATGTATGAACATTTCTCTCTTATATAGCAAATATTTATAAAGCACGTTCAACTTATTTGTATTTGAAGAAAAAAGATTTTAAAAGAACAGTTCAAAGAATCGTCACATTATTTTAAGATGTATGTACTATCAGCAAAAGTTACGCATGACCACCTTAAGGCTGCATTTCGTGTGCAGTGACCGACGGCTACCTGCGGCTAGCTTGGTTTCGTCCACCAATAGTATTGCAGTAACACATTGCTTAAGATTTTTTGTTTGTTCGAAATATAATAATAGGAATAGTTTCTTTGGTTGCAGTTAAAGAAATACTGACCGGCAACAGATCGGTGCTTATGATTATGACGTTCACTTTTATAATTTTGTAAAAGGCCGCCCCGGAAAATTAAACACGAAGACGTTTAGGTATTCATGGAACTTTAATATAGTATAACTTACCAACTAACTTACATATATTACCTATTGTAACTATAACTATGATTATACGATAACTATTAGATACTCCTAACAATATCTTATTACTACTACTATTCTACTTAAGTTTAGCCACTTTCTTTTTGGTTTCTTCATGACGTTCACCAACAGCATCCTGTAGGCAATAAATTATTTAAATTATTGGATGTGTTTATACCAAATTTATTAAGAACTGCATCATTTTGCAAGATGATAAAATGTTATGATGCTGCTGCACAAAAAGTTACTTCGGTGTGGATGCACCATAAAAGAACATATAAAAATTAGTCACTAATACCGAATATTTATGTCACGATATGCCATGAAATAAAATACTTATTATGAAAATTCATTAAACATAAATTAATTTCAAATTGTGACAGGCGGGAAAGGCTAAGACAATGGAGTTTTTATTGTATCACGTTTACTATCGCAGTGCCGCCTGCCTTTTGTTTACGTTACGTTTACCTAAAGGGGTTGCCCTAAAGGGGCACCGTAAAAACGACCTGTTTTTCGTCGCAGAGTTAGCCGTATTGCTACTTATTACAATTCCAAAAAAAAATACAGTGTATAGTCAAATGTATAGGTAAAAGACTTATGCAATAATATTTTCTAAAAGTAATCAAGAACCTCGAAAAAAAAAATCACAAAATCACAAAAAAATCTGACGAAAAAACTTTTTCGTCTCGAAATGCTCAATATTTTGAGTGACAACTGTTATTTTTTTTTTCACTATCAGAAAGGAAATTTAACCAACTAAAGACATATGTAAAAAAATTTTAACATTACAGCGTATTTTTTTTTTAAATAAATTAAATCTGCGAACTATCGTTGATTTTGGCAGTCACGAGCATCAAACGCATCGCCATTTTCAACCTTATTTGTTTAGGCGATGAGTTAAACGCGCGCTCAAGGTCGCGGGCAGCTAATGTCGCCTTAAGGTTGAAAATGGCGATGCGTTTGATGCTCGTGACTGCCAAAATGAACGATAGTTCGCAGATTTAATTTATTTAAAAAAAAAATACGCTGTAATGTTAAAATATTTTTACATATGTCTTTAGTTGGTTAAATTTCCTTTCTGATAGTAAAAAAATAAATAACAGTTGTCACTCAAAATATTGAGCATTTCGAGACGAAAAAGTTTTTTCGTGTGATTTTGTGATTTTTTTTTTCGAGGTTCTTGATTACTTTTAGAAAATATTTTTGCATAAGTCTTTTACCTATACATTTGACTATACACTGTATTTTTTTTGGAATTGTAATAAGTAGCAATACGGCTAACTCTGCGACGAAAAACAGGTCGTTTTTACGGTTCCCCCGTTAACTGCGCCTTAAGATTTATTTCTGTTATAAGCTTATTGTAAACAATATCGAGTAACACTAAATATTATAATGGACAGGCGGTGTTATAGATCTTAACCCTCCTGGGTCAGGAACCATGCTTATTTTTTCATCATTTACTATTGTGGCACACGATTAAATAGACCTCTATTGAAAGTTCGGGAGATGTCGTGGTGAGTACTGTAATTTAACTATGCTTTTTGCTTTTAGAGTGGAAAACAAAACGGTGTAAGTATCTTTTGATACTGTTGTAATGATCTGTTTTTGACTTTTTGAAAATATGGTCCGTTCGAAGTGCGATCTTTTAACAGTTGATAGAAAATGTTGGGACTGAGTTATAAGCATTCAATTTTTCCTACTAAGTAGCTAATACGATGAAGAATTTTATTGTAATAAAAAAGATAGGCTATGACGGCGTTTCATTCAGAAGTTTTATGATTATTATAAGAAAATATGCTAAAACGAACATTTTTGTTTATTAAAACGTTTATTTTTATCAATACTTTCATTCTATGAAGACGCTCAATTACTTCCAATCATTGGAGTTTATTTTACTGTGATAAGTCATTTACTTAGTTTAAAAGTTGCACCGTTTTGTTTACACAGGGTTCACAGTAGCGGATTTTTTTAAAAATAATTAATAAAAAAATCTAGAATAAATGTTTAAAAATTAGATTATTTTAAATCGTTTCCCATCAATAAAATTAATCTAATTTTCCCTTATTTTAATATTTTTGTAACCCCGCGACAAGGGCTTGTTTCGTAGTGCGGCAGTTGTCTTTTGAATAAAAAAAAGGTCATCTAGTAACGAATAACTTTTTTTATTACAGGCTATTGTGTTGTTTTAAATCGCCCAGCGGCGACACGTCGAGGGGCCCAGAACCCTGTAACTCCACGTCTACAATTAGCTCTACGAGCCGGAGGCAGACTTGGAGCTCAACGGCTAGCCAACGGAGCCAGACGCCGTCGCCTAAGTCGACGTCATCACCCACTAGGACTACGACAAGCTCATCACTAACAAGTGGCGACGACGTCTGGGAGCCTGGACGTCTGGGTGGTGGTGGCGTTAATACGCCACCTTCACCACCGCCACCACCACCATCATCATGGGCTTCGGGCTGGAGCTCCAAGACGCCGTCGCCGCCACGGTCACCACCACCACCTCCACCACCATCGAGGGCATCACCGGCGACAATGCAAGCCGCCAGTCGCAAGTGCCAATGTGGCGCTTGTGATGGCGGCCATATTATAAATTTTTTTATTTAGATTATTGTGTAGTTATAAGTATAGGTATTAAGTTTTTAATTGTTTTTTTAGTTTAGTTATGTTAGTGTTGTTTTGATTTATTTTATTTTAAAATATATAAAATAATTATGAAAGATAGTCGTAATTATTTAATGGGTCCATAAAATCAAGGTGTAACAAAATTTGCAGAAATCGGTTTATAGCGGACAAAAATACCGTAATGATTTTTTTACAAAAAAAGGAGTCTGTGATAGTTTCTTCCCTTCCCTGTCCCTTAAAACCAACATCTGGTGACTTTCTATTATTTTTTTAAGCAAAATAACGGACTCGGGTAAAGATAATATTTTCGTTCCAAACCAATTTGTAATAAAGTGTTCAAAGATTACAACTTGCCTAAACTTGAATAGGTATTCGTTTATTGTATTTCGAATGAATGGATTCACATTGATTTTAATTAGCAGTTGTTGGTATAATTCACATAACTTTTAACCTGTGCATCAGACTACATATTTAATGCTATTTATACTTCTTATTGTAATATAAGTTATAATAATAAGTAAGAAGGTCAGTATAATATTAATAGTATTACCTGAGATGGTGTCCAAATCTTTACGGCGCCGGCTGGACGCACAATTCGCACTCGTCGGGCTGGTAGTGATAATACGCACACATTGTGCATATCGGGCACCAAAACCACGGACAGTTCATAAATATTTCTAACATTATGCTAAAGGACATATCTATTATTATAAAATGATCCGGTTGATCCGGCACTGGCTGGTGTATATATGTGCAATTGTTGCACTCTGTCGCCCGTATAAAATGGGTTTCTGGCCATGGCCATATAAGGCCAAATGTTAAAATATGGACGAAATCATCTCTAAAAAAGAATCTATCTACGTCCACTATGATTTCCATTTTTATGTTTTAAGGAACGAAATTGTTTGTAACTACACTGGCTGCTCTGAAGGCACTGAAGATCTTTACTGTTAAATACTCATGGGCGAAAGAGTAGAGTCAAACACTTGAAAATAATCTAATGCTGCAATGTGCTCAATATATTTCATTAAGTGCATTCCAACAGCATGGGACTTTAACAAAAATTTCAAGAACTACAAAATATATTCACAGACCACTCAAAGCTGCAATATCTCACCTAACACACAATAAATTAAAATCAAGTGGTCTCAGAATGCATAGGAATATAAGCTCAGCATGGAAACATATCAGAGGGCTCATTTAAAAATCACAGCTCAAGGTCATAAATCATTTATTATAATTAGGCTGATAATTCAGTACTTTCTGAACGTCAAAAATTACAAAAGATAACAAAACAAACAAAATAAACTCCCCGGCAGCACATCTATTGTTTTAAAAACGATGATTCAATACAATAGTTGTTAATAGTGAGTATTAAATATATTTTTAAAATTTTTTTCATAATTAAAGCAAAAACCGTCCAAGTGGGTGTCGGACTTCGCACATTTAGGGTTCCACAAATGAGGGAATTATCAAAGAAAAATCTAAGTAATCAATGTATTGTAATATGTAAAAACTATGCTTAATTTTAATAATAATACCTACTTGTAAGTAAAACTAGAACTCGATACAATATTATATTATGATAAAATACCTATCTAATACTACCTAATTTACAAACACAGAAAATTTATAAATTTAATCTAAAGAAAACCGGCAGAAAAGAGATTGCTCTGATTAGAAGCAGCGAGGCTTCACAATATAATACATTTGGTAGAAATAAATGAAATAATAATAATAGCCATAAATCAGAAGAATTAACTATGAACTAAATAAATAAATAAATAAAAATCAACTCTTACAATGTTAAAAACCAATTCTAAACAAGAAAGTAGTAAAAACTATGCTTATTCTAAATAATAATACCTACTTAACTCGTAAATAAAACTAGAACCCGATACAATAATCTATTATGATAAAATCCTACGTAAAAACATTATCAACAAATTTCAAGTTCATTAGTCAATGGAAAGTTAAAAAATTCTTCGTAACAAAATTTTGTGGCAGACAACGGACAGACTGACACGTGAGTGACAGCAATAGGGCTCCGTTATGACCCTTCGGGTACGGAACCCTAAAAATAGCCTCCTTGTAGCATTCTTCTGCCCATTAGTAGAAAAATAATAATGGATATAAATCAGAAGAATTAACTTTCTCTACCATCAACTCTAACAATGTTAAAAACAAATTAAAACAAGAAAATAATAAAAACTATGCTTAATCTATATAATAAACTTAACTCGTAAATAGAACTAGAATCTGATAAAATATTATATTATGATAAAATTACCTATCTAATACTACCTAATTAAACACAGAATATGTATAAATTTAATCTAAAGAAAACCGGCAGAAAATCGATTGCTCTGATTAGAAGCAGCGAGGCCTCACAATATAATAAACTCTACCTAATCGTTTAGTTCGGCCAAACAGATAATTCAGAACACCATAAAAAACACAATAAAAAAGTATGTTTTTGAAGAAGACAATAAAAAATAATTATTATATTACGTAGTAAATAAAAATACACCGATAACGTTGCCATACAAATACTTTGGAATCCATTGTTTTATCTTTTTACAAATGTTTATTTTGATGTTCTTTGTTATCTGTTTGTCCGAGAATTATTGTAGGAACTTAATATTTTGTAAGGGCCCCGCCTGCGTCTATTACGGCGTCACATCTGCTCCGCATCGATTTTACAAGGATTTCACAAAGATTTGAGCCCCGTAGTGAATCCCACACCTGGTCGACATGTTCGACAAGAGCTTGCTTGGTTCTTTCGGCTCTTGTATCCCATCTCTGGACCATAATTGCCCATAAATTTTCAATAGGGTTTAGGTCCGGAGATCGTGAAGGCCATGGCACAGCACGCAAGTTAGGTTGCTGCTGGATCCAATTGTCAACCAAGTGACAGCGGTGTATAGGACAATTGTCTTGAATAAAAACAATCTCCGGAACCTCCTCCTCTGGATACACCACTCTCACTGTCGGCAGCATTGTATCCTGCAGCAACTCTAAGTAGCTTGCGCCGTTTGCCCGTTCGGGGATATATACGAGCTCTCCAGGTCCCCCTGCACTCATCCAGGCCCACATGTTGACCATAACTCTGCCGGACTCACTGTTCGGAACAACATTCCTTGGCTCGTAGCGAGTATTATTCACACGCCATAAATGACGCCGCCCAACCTGACTGGACTTAAAAGTCTTTTCGTCACTAAATATGGCGTGTGAAAAATCGAAATCCCTGTAATCTCGTGCAAAACGAACCCTTGCCGCTTTGTGGGCATCCGATAGTAAAATTTTTCTAGCCGGTTTTCTGTGCCGAATGCCTGCCCGGCGTAAAGCCACCCGTACCGTTTGCAGACTGCACTCATATGCATTAGCAAAAAATCGAGTAGGAGTAAAGGGCTCCTGCTCGTAGGTGGTCACCATCCGGTCCAAGCGGTCTTCTGTGATGACACGTGGACGCGACACCCGTGCTCTAGTGTCGACGTGTCCCTCGTTGTCAAAACGACTGAGCCACAGCCGGACAGTGTTTCTCTGTAAAAAATGAAGCAAAAAATGAGAGAGTGCTTATAAAATACAATATTGATCACGTTTTTGCTTTCAATGTCATCCATATGAGTAAGGTATAGAAAAAAGAAAAGAAAAATAATCAGAAGAAGAAATCAGGGGAGTAAACTGTTAAAGGGTTCCTTTGGTAAAATTTCTAATAAATGGTGTCTAATTAGGGACCGACTCTTTAATATTAACACTTTTAGGTTTGAAATGATATTAATAAAAATAGTTCGATACTTAATATTTTAATGCATAAAAGAAAATTTAAATCATTTATCACTCACCGACATATTCAGCTCTTGAGCTATTTGGCTTATATTGCCTCCTTCATCTCGCAGGTGAATTATGCGGCTGCGCTCCACATAACTTATGTTCCTACGCGAACTCATGGCTATCAACAAGATATCTCACAGACAGAAATCACTCGGATACGATATAAACGTCGCGACGATGTGCAAGATGCAACTGAGGAGTGATGAGCAAAATTCAGACAACTGACTAAGATTTTAAAAGTCATAAATGTTACAAACAGGGTTTTACAAAAAAAGGGCTTTGTCTCAACATATGGTGTTCGTCAACATTACGTTGTTGCCCAATGAGACGAAAACCATTGGAGACAAAGCCCTTTTTTGTAAAGCCATTGGAGAGCAACGTATTGACCGACGGCTACCTGCGGCTAGCTTGGTTTCGTCCACCAATAGTATTGCAGTAACACATTGCTTAAGATTTTTTGTTTGTTCGAAATATAATAATAGGAATAGTTTCTTTGGTTGCAGTTAAAGAAATACTGACCGGCAACAGATCGGTGCTTATGATTATGACGTTCACTTTTATAATTTTGTAAAAGGCCGCCCCGGAAAATTAAACACGAAGACGTTTAGGTATTCATGGAACTTTAATATAGTATAACTTACCAACTAACTTACATATATTACCTATTGTAACTATAACTATGATTATACGATAACTATTAGATACTCCTAACAATATCTTATTACTACTACTATTCTACTTAAGTTTAGCCACTTTCTTTTTGGTTTCTTCATGACGTTCACCAACAGCATCCTGTAGGCAATAAATTATTTAAATTATTGGATGTGTTTATACCAAATTTATTAAGAACTGCATCATTTTGCAAGATGATAAAATGTTATGATGCTGCTGCACAAAAAGTTACTTCGGTGTGGATGCACCATAAAAGAACATATAAAAATTAGTCACTAATACCGAATATTTATGTCACGATATGCCATGAAATAAAATACTTATTATGAAAATTCATTAAACATAAATTAATTTCAAATTGTGACAGGCGGGAAAGGCTAAGACAATGGAGTTTTTATTGTATCACGTTTACTATCGCAGTGCCGCCTGCCTTTTGTTTACGTTACGTTTACCTAAAGGGGTTGCCCTAAAGGGGCACCGTAAAAACGACCTGTTTTTCGTCGCAGAGTTAGCCGTATTGCTACTTATTACAATTCCAAAAAAAAATACAGTGTATAGTCAAATGTATAGGTAAAAGACTTATGCAATAATATTTTCTAAAAGTAATCAAGAACCTCGAAAAAAAAAATCACAAAATCACAAAAAAATCTGACGAAAAAACTTTTTCGTCTCGAAATGCTCAATATTTTGAGTGACAACTGTTATTTTTTTTTTCACTATCAGAAAGGAAATTTAACCAACTAAAGACATATGTAAAAAAATTTTAACATTACAGCGTATTTTTTTTTTAAATAAATTAAATCTGCGAACTATCGTTGATTTTGGCAGTCACGAGCATCAAACGCATCGCCATTTTCAACCTTATTTGTTTAGGCGATGAGTTAAACGCGCGCTCAAGGTCGCGGGCAGCTAATGTCGCCTTAAGGTTGAAAATGGCGATGCGTTTGATGCTCGTGACTGCCAAAATGAACGATAGTTCGCAGATTTAATTTATTTAAAAAAAAAATACGCTGTAATGTTAAAATATTTTTACATATGTCTTTAGTTGGTTAAATTTCCTTTCTGATAGTAAAAAAATAAATAACAGTTGTCACTCAAAATATTGAGCATTTCGAGACGAAAAAGTTTTTTCGTGTGATTTTGTGATTTTTTTTTTCGAGGTTCTTGATTACTTTTAGAAAATATTTTTGCATAAGTCTTTTACCTATACATTTGACTATACACTGTATTTTTTTTGGAATTGTAATAAGTAGCAATACGGCTAACTCTGCGACGAAAAACAGGTCGTTTTTACGGTTCCCCCGTTAACTGCGCCTTAAGATTTATTTCTGTTATAAGCTTATTGTAAACAATATCGAGTAACACTAAATATTATAATGGACAGGCGGTGTTATAGATCTTAACCCTCCTGGGTCAGGAACCATGCTTATTTTTTCATCATTTACTATTGTGGCACACGATTAAATAGACCTCTATTGAAAGTTCGGGAGATGTCGTGGTGAGTACTGTAATTTAACTATGCTTTTTGCTTTTAGAGTGGAAAACAAAACGGTGTAAGTATCTTTTGATACTGTTGTAATGATCTGTTTTTGACTTTTTGAAAATATGGTCCGTTCGAAGTGCGATCTTTTAACAGTTGATAGAAAATGTTGGGACTGAGTTATAAGCATTCAATTTTTCCTACTAAGTAGCTAATACGATGAAGAATTTTATTGTAATAAAAAAGATAGGCTATGACGGCGTTTCATTCAGAAGTTTTATGATTATTATAAGAAAATATGCTAAAACGAACATTTTTGTTTATTAAAACGTTTATTTTTATCAATACTTTCATTCTATGAAGACGCTCAATTACTTCCAATCATTGGAGTTTATTTTACTGTGATAAGTCATTTACTTAGTTTAAAAGTTGCACCGTTTTGTTTACACAGGGTTCACAGTAGCGGATTTTTTTAAAAATAATTAATAAAAAAATCTAGAATAAATGTTTAAAAATTAGATTATTTTAAATCGTTTCCCATCAATAAAATTAATCTAATTTTCCCTTATTTTAATATTTTTGTAACCCCGCGACAAGGGCTTGTTTCGTAGTGCGGCAGTTGTCTTTTGAATAAAAAAAAGGTCATCTAGTAACGAATAACTTTTTTTATTACAGGCTATTGTGTTGTTTTAAATCGCCCAGCGGCGACACGTCGAGGGGCCCAGAACCCTGTAACTCCACGTCTACAATTAGCTCTACGAGCCGGAGGCAGACTTGGAGCTCAACGGCTAGCCAACGGAGCCAGACGCCGTCGCCTAAGTCGACGTCATCACCCACTAGGACTACGACAAGCTCATCACTAACAAGTGGCGACGACGTCTGGGAGCCTGGACGTCTGGGTGGTGGTGGCGTTAATACGCCACCTTCACCACCGCCACCACCACCATCATCATGGGCTTCGGGCTGGAGCTCCAAGACGCCGTCGCCGCCACGGTCACCACCACCACCTCCACCACCATCGAGGGCATCACCGGCGACAATGCAAGCCGCCAGTCGCAAGTGCCAATGTGGCGCTTGTGATGGCGGCCATATTATAAATTTTTTTATTTAGATTATTGTGTAGTTATAAGTATAGGTATTAAGTTTTTAATTGTTTTTTTAGTTTAGTTATGTTAGTGTTGTTTTGATTTATTTTATTTTAAAATATATAAAATAATTATGAAAGATAGTCGTAATTATTTAATGGGTCCATAAAATCAAGGTGTAACAAAATTTGCAGAAATCGGTTTATAGCGGACAAAAATACCGTAATGATTTTTTTACAAAAAAAGGAGTCTGTGATAGTTTCTTCCCTTCCCTGTCCCTTAAAACCAACATCTGGTGACTTTCTATTATTTTTTTAAGCAAAATAACGGACTCGGGTAAAGATAATATTTTCGTTCCAAACCAATTTGTAATAAAGTGTTCAAAGATTACAACTTGCCTAAACTTGAATAGGTATTCGTTTATTGTATTTCGAATGAATGGATTCACATTGATTTTAATTAGCAGTTGTTGGTATAATTCACATAACTTTTAACCTGTGCATCAGACTACATATTTAATGCTATTTATACTTCTTATTGTAATATAAGTTATAATAATAAGTAAGAAGGTCAGTATAATATTAATAGTATTACCTGAGATGGTGTCCAAATCTTTACGGCGCCGGCTGGACGCACAATTCGCACTCGTCGGGCTGGTAGTGATAATACGCACACATTGTGCATATCGGGCACCAAAACCACGGACAGTTCATAAATATTTCTAACATTATGCTAAAGGACATATCTATTATTATAAAATGATCCGGTTGATCCGGCACTGGCTGGTGTATATATGTGCAATTGTTGCACTCTGTCGCCCGTATAAAATGGGTTTCTGGCCATGGCCATATAAGGCCAAATGTTAAAATATGGACGAAATCATCTCTAAAAAAGAATCTATCTACGTCCACTATGATTTCCATTTTTATGTTTTAAGGAACGAAATTGTTTGTAACTACACTGGCTGCTCTGAAGGCACTGAAGATCTTTACTGTTAAATACTCATGGGCGAAAGAGTAGAGTCAAACACTTGAAAATAATCTAATGCTGCAATGTGCTCAATATATTTCATTAAGTGCATTCCAACAGCATGGGACTTTAACAAAAATTTCAAGAACTACAAAATATATTCACAGACCACTCAAAGCTGCAATATCTCACCTAACACACAATAAATTAAAATCAAGTGGTCTCAGAATGCATAGGAATATAAGCTCAGCATGGAAACATATCAGAGGGCTCATTTAAAAATCACAGCTCAAGGTCATAAATCATTTATTATAATTAGGCTGATAATTCAGTACTTTCTGAACGTCAAAAATTACAAAAGATAACAAAACAAACAAAATAAACTCCCCGGCAGCACATCTATTGTTTTAAAAACGATGATTCAATACAATAGTTGTTAATAGTGAGTATTAAATATATTTTTAAAATTTTTTTCATAATTAAAGCAAAAACCGTCCAAGTGGGTGTCGGACTTCGCACATTTAGGGTTCCACAAATGAGGGAATTATCAAAGAAAAATCTAAGTAATCAATGTATTGTAATATGTAAAAACTATGCTTAATTTTAATAATAATACCTACTTGTAAGTAAAACTAGAACTCGATACAATATTATATTATGATAAAATACCTATCTAATACTACCTAATTTACAAACACAGAAAATTTATAAATTTAATCTAAAGAAAACCGGCAGAAAAGAGATTGCTCTGATTAGAAGCAGCGAGGCTTCACAATATAATACATTTGGTAGAAATAAATGAAATAATAATAATAGCCATAAATCAGAAGAATTAACTATGAACTAAATAAATAAATAAATAAAAATCAACTCTTACAATGTTAAAAACCAATTCTAAACAAGAAAGTAGTAAAAACTATGCTTATTCTAAATAATAATACCTACTTAACTCGTAAATAAAACTAGAACCCGATACAATAATCTATTATGATAAAATCCTACGTAAAAACATTATCAACAAATTTCAAGTTCATTAGTCAATGGAAAGTTAAAAAATTCTTCGTAACAAAATTTTGTGGCAGACAACGGACAGACTGACACGTGAGTGACAGCAATAGGGCTCCGTTATGACCCTTCGGGTACGGAACCCTAAAAATAGCCTCCTTGTAGCATTCTTCTGCCCATTAGTAGAAAAATAATAATGGATATAAATCAGAAGAATTAACTTTCTCTACCATCAACTCTAACAATGTTAAAAACAAATTAAAACAAGAAAATAATAAAAACTATGCTTAATCTATATAATAAACTTAACTCGTAAATAGAACTAGAATCTGATAAAATATTATATTATGATAAAATTACCTATCTAATACTACCTAATTAAACACAGAATATGTATAAATTTAATCTAAAGAAAACCGGCAGAAAATCGATTGCTCTGATTAGAAGCAGCGAGGCCTCACAATATAATAAACTCTACCTAATCGTTTAGTTCGGCCAAACAGATAATTCAGAACACCATAAAAAACACAATAAAAAAGTATGTTTTTGAAGAAGACAATAAAAAATAATTATTATATTACGTAGTAAATAAAAATACACCGATAACGTTGCCATACAAATACTTTGGAATCCATTGTTTTATCTTTTTACAAATGTTTATTTTGATGTTCTTTGTTATCTGTTTGTCCGAGAATTATTGTAGGAACTTAATATTTTGTAAGGGCCCCGCCTGCGTCTATTACGGCGTCACATCTGCTCCGCATCGATTTTACAAGGATTTCACAAAGATTTGAGCCCCGTAGTGAATCCCACACCTGGTCGACATGTTCGACAAGAGCTTGCTTGGTTCTTTCGGCTCTTGTATCCCATCTCTGGACCATAATTGCCCATAAATTTTCAATAGGGTTTAGGTCCGGAGATCGTGAAGGCCATGGCACAGCACGCAAGTTAGGTTGCTGCTGGATCCAATTGTCAACCAAGTGACAGCGGTGTATAGGACAATTGTCTTGAATAAAAACAATCTCCGGAACCTCCTCCTCTGGATACACCACTCTCACTGTCGGCAGCATTGTATCCTGCAGCAACTCTAAGTAGCTTGCGCCGTTTGCCCGTTCGGGGATATATACGAGCTCTCCAGGTCCCCCTGCACTCATCCAGGCCCACATGTTGACCATAACTCTGCCGGACTCACTGTTCGGAACAACATTCCTTGGCTCGTAGCGAGTATTATTCACACGCCATAAATGACGCCGCCCAACCTGACTGGACTTAAAAGTCTTTTCGTCACTAAATATGGCGTGTGAAAAATCGAAATCCCTGTAATCTCGTGCAAAACGAACCCTTGCCGCTTTGTGGGCATCCGATAGTAAAATTTTTCTAGCCGGTTTTCTGTGCCGAATGCCTGCCCGGCGTAAAGCCACCCGTACCGTTTGCAGACTGCACTCATATGCATTAGCAAAAAATCGAGTAGGAGTAAAGGGCTCCTGCTCGTAGGTGGTCACCATCCGGTCCAAGCGGTCTTCTGTGATGACACGTGGACGCGACACCCGTGCTCTAGTGTCGACGTGTCCCTCGTTGTCAAAACGACTGAGCCACAGCCGGACAGTGTTTCTCTGTAAAAAATGAAGCAAAAAATGAGAGAGTGCTTATAAAATACAATATTGATCACGTTTTTGCTTTCAATGTCATCCATATGAGTAAGGTATAGAAAAAAGAAAAGAAAAATAATCAGAAGAAGAAATCAGGGGAGTAAACTGTTAAAGGGTTCCTTTGGTAAAATTTCTAATAAATGGTGTCTAATTAGGGACCGACTCTTTAATATTAACACTTTTAGGTTTGAAATGATATTAATAAAAATAGTTCGATACTTAATATTTTAATGCATAAAAGAAAATTTAAATCATTTATCACTCACCGACATATTCAGCTCTTGAGCTATTTGGCTTATATTGCCTCCTTCATCTCGCAGGTGAATTATGCGGCTGCGCTCCACATAACTTATGTTCCTACGCGAACTCATGGCTATCAACAAGATATCTCACAGACAGAAATCACTCGGATACGATATAAACGTCGCGACGATGTGCAAGATGCAACTGAGGAGTGATGAGCAAAATTCAGACAACTGACTAAGATTTTAAAAGTCATAAATGTTACAAACAGGGTTTTACAAAAAAAGGGCTTTGTCTCAACATATGGTGTTCGTCAACATTACGTTGTTGCCCAATGAGACGAAAACCATTGGAGACAAAGCCCTTTTTTGTAAAGCCATTGGAGAGCAACGTATTGGGCGGGGCGAGGTATGCTTGACAAGTTGCAGGCAAAAATTTTTCGAAACTGGTCATGCTTAACCGTTGCTGATAGTACCTATTGTGTTTGCTGACAATGCATTAAGAAACGTGAGGGATCGTTTTTATGCAACAAGTTAAGCACGTGCGGAGCTCGGCTTTGGAGAAGAATAAATAATTAAGGAACAGTGTCGCATGTCCGTGACGTCCCGGAAAACAGTGTGTGCAGGCCATTAGTTAGGGGGAATGTATTACTACTACCGGTAACAGTATCCAGTATGCTAATATGTTAGCATCTACGACCGGCTCTGCTGTGTTTGAGTGAAAGTCACCTTACAAACTATGTAACTTCGATAATCTATTAAATAAGCGGTTAGATCATAATGTACAAGGTTCGAAGCCCGGCCAAAAAGTTTTCTGATGTTTGAAAACTACTTTGAACTTGTTCCTATTTTTTGTGTGACCATGATTTTAAACTACTGCTATAACGAATTAATAAATTATGCATGATTATTAAATTATGAATCCACAATAAACATTGTAATCATACGCGGAGTTCTACCGTCTACGGCCCTCAATACTCCAACATTCCATTTAAACACGTTTACATACCACTTTTTATTTAAACGAAATAACAGAAAAACAAATAAACACAATTTCCACACAAATAACGCTTGTTTTATTCACTTTCACACTTTTTTGACACAAAATTCACTTATAATTCGCGGTTAGGGAACGGAACACGAATGCGCGCGACCGGTCAGGCGCTCCAAGTCGAGTAAACTTTGTTGACAAGCGCTAAGCGCACCTCCGCCGCCATGTTTGAAGCCTTCGGCAATCTCCGGCCGCGCTCGGCAGTCTTCGGGAGTGTACACTACCAACGTTACTCACTGATTCAACGGAGTGGTTCAAATGAACAAGCCCTCCTCTTTTCAAATGTCTTTATGAACGCAATGAATACGCGTCGTTTTATTTTTGTTTGAAATGTTCGCATTTCATAAATAGGCTATGGTCAATTGTTACCTACTATTGTACCAATTAAATACTTTTGTAAGCTTCTCTACCAAGCTATATAATTATGTTATGTAGGTATGTATTTACAGGAAAAATTGAATTAAAAAAAAGTTTTTTTTTAAACGAATAGTACAAATTTTGGTTTATCTATCTACATTCAACACAAATGTGTAGTGATTTTGGCTGCAGGATCAAGTCATGTCTATCATAATCATAAAATGTATTGTCACCAGAATCAACGGTGTGTGCAAAATTTCAGGTCAATCGGATACCAACAACTAGTCAAAAAATGGTTTGGTGAAAATAACCACTTAGGTACTTATATAATTATAAATAGCGTCATAATAAGTAAATGAAGGCAAAAATACAACTAAACAATAACAAACATTTTGAGAAATTCTTTCGAGTTCAGAAACTTGCTACGAAGCTACGGGCTACGCCAATTTATTGCATTTTTTACTTCCGAAAATCGCAAATTACGTGAATTTGTAAAAAAATTACAATACAATGACCTATTTCAAATAATTCATCGATGTTATGAGAAGGAAATACGGGAAAATTGTGTATGTTGTTCTATTTAACCCAAAGGTTGACTGGTAGAGCATGTGTTGTGACATTAAGTCCGCATAATATGTACCAAAATTTGTAGGTAGGTACATAAAGTTTAAATAAATAAATAAAAATTAATCTCACAAAATTGACACACATGAACGAATAATATCTGACGCTAGAAGTTTTATTTACCCGAAACATATTGTGAATGAAGCTTTCAACTACGAAAGTTCGTAGCGCTACGGGCTACGACGATACAAACTCGTAACCTTTGTAACTCTAACAATAGAAAGTAAACAGGTAATCTTTTTATAAAAATAGTATAAAAACATATTCTAGAAAACATATTCAAGGTTAGATATTTAAATAATTTTATACGTTTCCGCATTCTACGACCGATACACGCTACGATGTAACCTACCTACTTTTATTTTCAACCAACCAAGTTTGACCTCTAGTTCCGCTTCAAAATATGCTTAATGAGCTTTTTATAAAAGAGCATGTGGGTCTAATAAAAGTGGTAACACAGTGCGGTTCCTTTCTTGGCCAGTTTTTATTCGCCGCAGGGCACAAGTAGGTACATGAATAAATCACGACAAGGCTCGGCATTATGCGAGAGGCGATCGCGTCGGTCATGAACCTACTAAACTGGTTCTTGTGGTATTGTTCTTAGTTCACTCTTCACATCAAGGTAAAGACGTTACAAACCTACATATTTCTATAAATTTATACGATATTGGAGGTCATTCATGAGATTTTCTGTACCTATTTGAATTGATTTCCAGTTTCAATTGGATTTTTTTTTGTGACAGTTTTATACTTTGTACAAACTTGGAAAAAGTAAAATACAAATTTAGATTTACTCACAGTCATAGAGACAGGGGTTTAGTAGTAAATATTATGAATGTAACCGTATTGTAGAATTTGTAGAGCCATTGTGTTATTGTGTGAAGTAGCTCTGCTACTGCCATCTTGCGTCAAGTAGCAGAACTACAGTTGCTTTACCGTAACGTAGAGGGCGCTACCAGTACTTGAAAAGTCCGGGTGGTTGTGAAACTTACCTGAAACAATAAAATTAAACCATTAACCATTTTGTAATGTCTGTAAATTTAAGTAACTTTGTATTTTGTATGTTTTTTTTATGTAATTTGGGATTGAATGCCTGTTTAAATAAATTATAATTATTAATACGAAATAAAATACAAACACAGTCATTATAAATACAGTAGCTACATACTTTGACCCATTTTAATACAAGAAGCTGCCACGAAACTGATTTATTACTTTCCAACAGCACACTATAATTACGTAGCCACACTTAATAGGAAAATTATTATGTAGATTGAAATGAGTGTTGTTGGTACATATCGGTCGGCTGGTATTGCAAAATATGTACTAATTTACATAGAAACTATCATTTCCTGCGTACGGCATACTTTTCACATGCGATAACAGTAGACGGCTATGGTTATTGTACTAGCTTATTCCGCACTACATTTTTTACTAGTCAATCATTATTTCAAATGTAAATTACGAACTGAACGTTATACGTTGCGCACAAACAGGTCAATTATGATCATTATTTTGTAGCAAAATTATCCTTGAAATTATAGGATTTTACAACATGCGAAATTGAACTCGAAAATTATGATTCACACATGGAGGAAAAGGAGTCTTTTGTCCTACACTACTCTAATGTTCTACTTAGTATTGAATAGTCTAGGGTTTAAAATATGCTTCCATCAGCGTATAAAGAAACATATTTCGTTTTATAAATTCAAACAAAAAAGCACGCGCTTTTCTTTCATTCACTGCAGATATGAATAAAACTGCATTAAAAAAGCTCTGCACGCACAATTACTAAAATAATGTTAATTTATGAATGACGTGTGACAAACGCTGCTCATATCAAAAACCCGCGGCTTGCCAAGAACAAGATATTAATAGAAGACTAGAGTGCAATGCACGGGACAAATCAAAACATTTTCTGACCAACGACGGCGATCTTGTGTTTAACACAAAGAATTAGCTAGATTATAATAGATACTCGTATTACTTTTTGTCACCATTTCCGCAACGGTAATTGGGAAATCATTGATAATTACTTTTATCTACCCAACTATCATAAACCCTCTCTAATGCGTTCAAAAACCATAGGCAATGACCAGCATTACCAACCAGCAGAAATTAACAGAACTGTAATGAGCTCATAACCTACTGAAAACAGTAGGTTATGAGTTTAAATTTGGAACAGGTGTCAAATTCAAGTGAGTGACTGAGTGTGCTATTCTAGTATCTACATTAAAACAGATACCTATCGATACGAAACCCCAATTCAGTATGATTTTAATTATAAATCTCACGACATTTTGATCTCGAGTGACACAAGAATAGTGACTTTGTTCGTTTGCCTATGATTAAAAAAAAATGACAGATATCCGAAACGCCGCCATTTCGAGCTGTCATTTGTTTGTTAGCTTTTTATTCCCTTTCATTGAGTAGACAAATTTTCTGATAAGTTCTTTATTTCTGTCGAAAATGAGTGATAGTGACTCAGAAATTAACATGAACACTCCGCCAGATATCGTAAATGCAGCGACGAATGCAACTAATATCCTGTTTATTTTTTATTGCATTACACTGGTAACAATGCTGGTCATTTCCCTATGGTTCCTGAGCCCATCATAGAGCCCTTATGATATTCGGGTAGATAAATTAGTGTATGCAACTATACATAATTAGGCATTACAACACTCGTGTGATGCTATTAAAAACGAGCCGAAATGCCCTTCATTATGCACAGTCGCATAAACTACTATTACTTGTCTCATTCGTTTCAATATGACTAATTGGCTATATCGATAATTAAGAAACTTAAGTGTTCATTTTAAAAATATAGGATATTAATAGGTTAATGCAAAACAGTATAGATCTGATATATGCTACAGTTGACCACTTTTTAATCTTATTACTCAATGCATGACGGTGAAAAGTGGGAGACTGTCAGTGAACTCAGTAGTACGTATTTACCTGATTCAGACTGAGTTTTTCCCGTAAAAATGTAATATTACTCCATTTGAAATGTTTCGTACTAAGTATCATGTAGTTGTCACCTTTGTAACCTGCATGGTAGAACAAGCTTGGAATAATTGTTTAAACAGAAACTAGGAAAAGCAGGTTACTACAGTACCTGCAAACAATGGCCTAGTACACCTACGTGTACGGGTACATACTGTTAATTCGCACTGTTGACATGTGAGTCAATAGGTTTATTGCTTTGCTAACATTTCTTATGCACCTATGACTTGGAATTGTACTGAGAACACACGAGCTGTGATTTCAGAGCGCAAAACTTCAATATTGTTATAATGACAGATGAACGTCGATAAGTATGATAATTGTGACATTATTTATGATGAGCTCACGAGTGATCTCATGCGCGTCTACAATACGCGCTTGAGCGAAACGAACGTTTTAATTGTCACAATTTACTTTATAATTGAATATGGCACGAGATGAGACTAGACTAGTATCTCGTCTCCGAAGACTTCGAACCAAACCGTGATGAACCATAATGAGATGAAGAATGTTAGTAAGTTTGTGGCTGAGAAAGTAAACCCGAAGTATTCGTGCTACAGCTGTTTGTGATGGCAATTAGTACGTGCACGTACTTCCTGGCTTCTAAACCTCATGCGTATGCAGTCGCACGACAAAGGGTTACGCCGGTATGTTGGCTCTTGGCTCACAAGTCACCACGCAGCTTGCGCCAGTAATGGACGTCTCACAAAAACCAGCCCCCGCAAGATGCTGGAGATAATACAGGTAACAGGATTGACAATATTGATGTCGACGCACTCAGCGGATGCTAATAATTAACGAAATATCTTGACTCTACGTGACTTTGTCGAGACGAGTAGTGAGGCCGCTTTTTGTTTGTTGAAATACGACTTGCTGGGAATTGAACACGATTTTCCGACGATAAAAGGTAGGCCACCGTTGTGTTAATGTACCTAAGTGCTATGTAGATTACAATCGTCTTGTCCACTATGGACTTAAATTGCTTATGTGAAAATGTTACAATAAGCTTTTTATGTGAATTCAATTATATCTCACGCCAATCGCACCAATTTTCATTCACTTTGGTGTACTAAGCTATGAGAGATAAGCTGTTAGATAATAGTAAAACAGTTAGCAGATCATATAAAACAAACACTCTTTTTTTTGGGGCAGTCGTGTAAAAATAGGAACATTAAATTAGTTAACCTCTCAAAGTCATCTGTTTGATATGATCCATTGTTTATTTAACCTTGATATTAATATAATTTGGGGCGGAAGCCGTGACTGGTACTGCGAAGGGTTGAAAAGGCAGGAACACAGGAAGCGGATGTGTGGCGTTGCACACAGAGCAGGCACAGGTGCGGTGCCCGCGCACCATTATTCAACTTCAAACTTTGGCTTGGACTAAACGTAAACACGTGACTTTTTTGTTTTATAATACGTGCTTTGAATATATTTTAAGCCAGGTAATTTTTAGGCACTGCTAAAATACAAAATGTTGAAAAGATCCGGTTGCTACGACTGAGGGTACTTATGTTCGTGTTTATGTATTCAGAAACCGTGTTCACACATTATTAGTCTGTAATAGTTGGTAAGTAAACCGATGATTTCAACCACATCTCAGGTGAGTACACGAATATTTAATTCTTAGTAAATTCTCTCACGGGCGGGACCAGTCAATGAGTCGACACTTATAGGGCGCCTTCAAATATGCCGCGCGACTGCAGCGCTACATCCGCGCTGCGGGTGTGCGGTTTTAAATCCGCGATTTTTATATGGATTAACAAAGCAGCGCGGCGGCAGCGCTGCAGCCGCGCTGCCACCGCGCGGCTCTTTGCGGCTAATTTGAAGGCGCCCTAAGGCGAGCGAGGCCTATGTCAGCAGTGGTTGTCTTTCGACTGAAATGATGATGATTATATTAAAATTCTAGAGACTCGACATGCAACTTATCTAAACGTTATTTGTTCGAAGTCTGCAGCGATAAAAAGATAAAGCACACTTGTTATGAACACAATGAGAAAAACTGTATGTAACACAAGATAAGATTAAACTACATAAGGAAAACAACGACCACATGGAAGGACGGTCTATCAACACTTCCTTTAAAATTTAAATAGATGATATCAACCTACACCAACATACACGGGAATTTGACCTCTATTGTCATGGAGATACAATGAAAATCATGTGAGATGGTATGAATCGGCGATACCTAAGTACATAATACGTCAGGCTACCCACGATCATGTAAGAAGGACGTAACATACCTATCCGGTGTTACAGTGAGTCATAGTTGGTGAACACGCGAATATAACTGCGAATCAATGTCAAGATCGTATCATTGATAATATCACCTTGAATTTTTTTGCGAATAATGTTTGTAATGTTAGCGTTGGTTGTTATGTTAACACTCTCGAGCGACGATAATTCTTTATGAATTTAGAGATAGTATTACTGGTTTTATGAATTATTGCGTTTGTCTGTAACTATGTTCGCGTAGAGTTTCTGATTTTATCAGAAAATGTATGCTATCTGTATTTTGTAATTGAATGAGTGGTCTCGGGGAGTACCAGAGAGTACTGCTTGCATTCAAAGTTCTTCCCCCTTTAGTTCTTTACAATATTTTTGAAGTTTTGTTGTAAAATAATGTAAATGATTCCAAGCTACATCAAAATTTTCATACGTGCCTCAAAGTCAATATAGGTATTATGTAAATACATAATAATTAAAAGATTAAACATTAGATAACTTCTCAAACTTTTCCCTTTAACGCTTAGGGATATTATTTTGTAAGATATCCCCTAAACTGTAACTTACTTAGCCAACTTTACAGTCTGTTTGTTTAGTCTAAGAAATATTAGTTCTACTGTTTCATTTAGGAATCCTCATCATATTCCCCATAGTGTGTCTATCATTGGAAGCTACATAGTTGCATCAGCAAAGCTATCCGAATTAAATTACACACGTACAAAGTTAGACACGGTTTTACTTATAGCAGTCACAATCTGCGGTTAGCGGTCAGGCTGACAGTTAGATCAGTCGCCTGTGATATGCCGTAAATGTACGTAATACCTTCCTTATATGCCAGGTATATAGCAGCATTTCTGTTTGTGCTATGGGCATATGGGACCATCTGTCTTTCTGCTCTTAGTATACGTGCTGTTACAGCCTGCATACCCTTTTCTATTCTATCAAGGTATTTTCACGATTTTTGTGTATAGAGCACAAGTCAATTCATCAATGAACTGCTGGTATTAAAATACTCTCCTTATGAGCTCATACGCCTTATTATAGACACAATTAAAAAACCCTTGTTATAAATCTCCTGGAGATTTATTAGCGGACGGGAGGTTATAAATGTACCGCAGTACCAACTGGATTGTGGAGGGTCCGACTCAGATAGGCAGTCGTTCCATGTAAAATATTGGTATTCTGCAGCATCCGGTTAGACTGTACCGGCACCATGGGCAGTATGAGCCTCTTAATGACCTATTCATGTCAATACGCGAGAAAATAAAAAAGTCAATCTACAGCACTATTTTTACCGCACCCACTTCAACAGCAATACAATCTTAGCGTAAATTGTAGTTGATGACATCTTCATCATAACCCTTTATGAAACTTTGCGGTTTGAACCTATGAATTTTTGCGGTAGATTTCTCCTTCCATGAATATCTATCAGTGGTTAATGGTCACCCCTTTCCTGGGCATGTTTTTCACACAATTCATACGTAACAATTTAGTCTTCGCCTGAAGTTTTAATTGTTATATATATATGGTTGCATAATATGATTTAGCCCTAGGCTGCTCTACATATTTTGAAGTTAGGCCAATAGCAAATAGAACAGACTCTAATGATAACTATCGACTTTTGCAAAGCAGTTCCAGAATAACTTAGAGACATTAGCATGCAAGAGCGTGCTCGAAATTTGTTGATTTTCTTTTTACCCATCAATTAAACTACAGGTTGGCAGGCCTACAGAGTGCTTCTATCAAGTAAATATGGGGTGACAAGGCAGTAAACAAGTCCCTCTGTTTGCGTTATCAGGCCATGGCCTGGCCTAAGGGTAAAAAGTAAAAACACGCTACTGTCACACTTTCAGATCTATGCGAAGATACTTAAAAACAAATTGTAGGTATCCATGATGTCAGGTTTTTGATTTCTGTAACTTCGAGTTAGTAACTTGAGAATGAGATAAACAAATACCTGGAACTTACAAAAAGTGAAAACCGACTGGGGATCGAACTCGCGAACATGTTTAACATTTTTGGAAATAAAACATCATAACAAACAAAATATTTCTAATGCCTGAAAAATATGTCATTGTTAACCAAGTCAGAGGCCCACGGGCGGCATGAATCTTTGACACCAGGTTAGGAAGTAACCATACGATAAAGAAGTAGAAGCAAAATGTTGTTTCCATCAGATTTGGAATTCTGAAATCTGTTTCCAAAATACTGCCATCAGATCACCGCTCTTGGCGGGTCACTTCAAATGCGTTGGCCTGCCTGAGTTTGAGCAGCCTTGATCTAGCCCATTGGTATTCCGATATGTCCATATAATCTCAGCCTACTTTCCCGTAGCCTGTCCTTCCTTATATGCCAGACACATAGCAAATACGGCCATATGCCATAGGCATATACGACGGAACCACTTTAAATACATTTACCATAAAAAGGATGTATGATTTACATAATAACAGAGTGTTGTAAGCTTATGTAATATTACTAGTTATATACTTATTAAGGACCGGTTAAAAATACTGGTTTTAATGGTGGAGAGTGAGCAAATGTAGGTGTATGTATGTAAATGTAGTGAAAAAATGTACTCTCGTGTCTCTATTTAAGTATGTAGTTAGTTAGTTAGTTAGAAATACAAGATCATTTATTAATTAATCCATAAATACTGCTTTAGTTATATACAGACCACCTGTTATCTAGGGATAATATAGTCCCTCTATGGCTCTATCCCCTGAGGGATTCTGAAGGAAGGATATACTGATACAGAGAAGCTGCAAATTAGATGCAGTGTACTTTGATACCCTACGCCTGCTGACAACCGTGATGTTGCCAATATTACTGTGGTTTACTATAAAATGTAGTTAAAGATAATTTCAGCTAGGAGCTTATATCAGTTATGTATTTTACACTTCCACCGTTTGTGCCTTTTATAAAGGTATTTTTTTAATATTCACCAAAAAACAGTTTTAATATTTTCAGGTAACAAAGAATTTTGAAACTTGATGTTTGATCAACAAGATACCTCCCTTTGTAGCTATTTCTCTACTCTACCTACACACATCATGCAGCCTGATGTATATATAGGTATGTATATAAAATATGATAGACGTGTGGCACTTTTGATATCATGACTCATGCTATAAGAAGTGCCACACGTCTATCTCAAACATATTAAAACGAACATTTCCGGAAAACGGAACGCCAGCTCACCTAACAAAAATAAAAGAAACAAACCGGATGATTTGTTTGTTAAACTAAATAGAGAACTACTGGACAGATTCAAATAACAAATCTCCCGAGAGAAGCCAAACATCATCCCATTTATTACGACGGGAGAAACATAAACACCGGTGATTATTAAAATAAAATATTCTTGACGGAATTAAAAATATGATGATGGGTTCACTGACGGATAGCTCCGGATAATGAGTCCGTTAATTAATAAATACTGCGATCTTTATATGTCAGACCCCTTTGTGGGTCAGCGAGCAAATTACGTACGGCCCAGTTGTCATAGGAGTATTCTTGAACGAGGGATAGATAGATTTATGTATACCCTCTGCTGGAAGTTTGGACATGTAAATAATATGAGGCTTTCAAAACATACCGGCTTTCAAGCTACCGGGAAAATCTGGAGATATTTAAGGTGAAAGCGCCAGGGAAACCCGCAAAATTTAAATTTTCTTACAGTGTTTGCTATTCAGCGAGTTGTGTGTTGGCGTGCCTAGTGGCAAAAATACGGTAAGCCTATAAAGCAGCATCATCATGAATAATAGTAAGTTATAAGGGCAAAACAAGCTTTTAGGCTTGTATAAAAGTACGCAAATCATGTATTCGCGTATTATATTATATTGTTAGCGTGCGTAACATTATGTAGTAACAGAATTATAATTATTCATAATAATACAACCCCTAAGTTAATACAGTAGTTCGCGGGCCACCCTGGCGCTTCCACCGTAAGTTTGGTTGTTGTTTTGGTTCCCACGTTCAATGTGCACTTGCAATGTTCTTCTTGGCCAAATTACAGTCGCTAACCCTCATCGAAACTGCAAAATTCCAAAAGTAATATTTAAACTTTGGCATTGAATAATTCCCTTCTAATTGCAAACTTCCATTAAATGAAGAGAGACCCGAGGAATCAAAACATCGGAATTTTAACAGCATTGCATTATCATCTACTATTCTAGAACCAGAATAAAATGCATAATAATTACTTCTATCTAAATGTCAAGCACAGCACGTGTTACTAAAATGTTATTCGTTTGTGTAATGTCAGCTTGTTGATAGCAGGCGATTCAAATTTACGGTTACGACCGATGCATAAATTAAGTTTCGATAACTGATAAAGTACTGATGATGAGTAATTAGCAAATGAGTCGTCAATTAAATGTGAAGTCGTAAATTAAAATACATTTAATGAAATGGTTGTTCTCGGGAATCGGGTTATTGTTAGAAATAACCCTAAACCAGTGACATGTGTCACGATATTTCAAGGAATTTGAACGAGGGGGACCGACAAAATCAGCCTAACAGAAACAGTTATGTATTGAATTTTGCAGTAAGTACATACCATTTTCATCCTGTGCTTCGAAATCTGCTAAGGATATATTTGTCAAATCCTCCACATACACCTGTGGCTGTGTCCTGTTCAAAGAATGCCTCCCTCCGAGGGAGTGGTAGCAGCTTTCCTCATCGTCTGCTGCCTCCTCCGTGGAGGAACCTTTCAAACACGAGTGGAAACTCCGGGAGAGGCGCCTCTCTGTACTCATCGTCACTCATGTCCCGAAACACGCACTAGTTTTGAACTTCACCACGATTAAAACTAGCAACTGCTCGTTATAATTTATTCACTGTATTTTTGCACTTTTCTTAACACATTTAACCTTCCACTGATTAATTGATTTCGTTACGTCACTTTCTGTATCGAGTTCTTGCGATTGGTCGTTCTAGCGTTAAATGTTCCGTGTAAACTGCACACCTTTTCAGATAACACTGTTTATTTCACATTGTCGTTTCCTTATCATTCGTTATCGCGAAGGACTCTGTAATCGTAAGGATTCAATGATCTACTACTCGAATGGTCTACATGCAAATAAACAGCATTTAACTTTATGTTGTACAATAATTTATTTCTTGCGACCAGTGTTGAGTTAATAACTGGTGAGAATGCTTGGAGTTACGCAGAAGTAACTGCATCTTTGTCACCGGTATCGCAATGGGGGTTAAATAAATATTACGCATAATTTCACGTCTGTTATCTCAATTCTATTTGCCTACAATTTGAGCTTTTTACATCACGAATTCACGAGAGTCACGGTTAGACGCGCCTATACAATCAAAGTTCACGCCATCACTAAAGGATTGGACATGCGTTATTTCCAGTTCTCACCACTACTGAATAAACCATCATTTTATTTCGAGAACGCATAAATAATATAATTTCAGTTCCGAGTATAATGCATGAAGATAAGAAGAACATATTTAAAGCAAAAAGAAATCTCCTTATCTCAATTTGTTGAATCTCGACATGGTGAGCGATTGCAACATCGAAACGTACCAAAAGCGCGTCAACCCGTAAAACACGTTACATACATGCGGACACGCAGGAAACATGACAGTTCAACGCACTCCACAAGAATGGGGACCATGCCACATTCGGCTAATGAATGGCAGACGAACAAAGGAGCACATCTTTGTGGCGCCGTGGACCTATTCACGTATGCTTGTGACTCGAGAGTGTGTGATGTTTCAGTTTTTAGTGTCGTAACTTTTTAGTACGGCCTCATCGTTAACTAAAAATACAATACACCCTTTTCGTACAGCAACATCACCCGCAGAAACAGCGCAATCCGATATTTCCTCAGTAGTCGTAGCCCTGTCCGTTGCTTAAACAATGTTAATGACGGAACCAATGGCTGAATTAACCATTAAGCTATTACAATCCAAAGATTTCATGAGAATCTACCGAAGTTTTAATTAGACGAGCATTATGATTTACGAAATAACGAAGCTGGTACTCAAATAATGTAGACATAACGGATTAATTATAAAATTACTTTACATTCCACATAAATCATAATTTCTAAAAATCTCAGCTGACCGTATTCCCTAGTAGCATTTTTGTTGGCATTTGTTGGCATTTAGTTGGGCCACATACATTTTTGTTGGCATTTAGTTGGGCCACATACCTCTGATGTGGCCCAACTAAATGCCAACAAAAAATGCTACTAGGGTTATAGTTGATTTGCAAGTCACATTGTTAAACATTGCAAAATATTCCAATCTGAACAAAACTTTACCGACTACAAACAATCATAACAGTAGCAGTATTTGTTTCCGGAATCATTGATAATGTAATTAGCATTGAAAACACAATAGCAGAATAAGCTCTATCATGCAAGTTACAGTAACATATAGGAACTGAATATCAAATGATATTCCGCTCACAGCAGGATTATGTTTACGCAAGAATCCGGACGTGATTGTGAAAAAGTGAAAAAAATATACATGACAAAGCTTGCACGCATTGCAGTACTTAGTCTGAGGCTACATTAGGCCGCGACGCGACCTGCGACACATAAGCGATTAAAACAAGTAAATGAATGCTCACGTATATGGCTACACCGCACATCAATTCAATTCAGTTCAAAAAATTTCGCTCTTCCAGTCGCATCGCAAATCGCTGCCTACTGTAGCCTCAGCCTTAGGCGTGCGAGAGCTCGAGGTCTTTACATAACAATTAGTGAAACAAAATGTAAAACCTGAATCGAGGAAGAGACTATTACGACTGATTTTAATTAACACCGGATTGCGGCAAGTTGATGCGTTGACAAAAACAGTGAAATCTTCAACGACCTATTGTCTCAGTGGAAAGTTCTGCGTGGGACCCGTTGACTTCAATCGTGCTGCCGAGAAAATTGCGGAATCAAGCAGTGAACTTTTCTATTTGATGTAGAAACAATTGATGTTCCTCTGCTTTCACACTTATTTCGTTCATTACATAAACACAGCTTCTCGCAGTCGTTTGTTATGAACAAGAGCACGTGGTTATTTTTGCCGATCGGCCCTCGCCAAGGGGCTCCTTGATGTAAACAATGCTACCAATTTCCCATTGTTCCGAAGGTCGTCGCAAGGTGCCAGACCACCCGGAACGACTCGATATATTATTTATTTAATACTTTTATAGTAATTCCATTCAAGTAATATTAAACAATGGAAGTTCAGATTCCGTAGCCATGACAAAAATGTAATAGGAACCTTAAAATAATGACGCAGAGTTATAGCTGTTGTATAATTCGTTAATGAGCTCATTATAGACGAATTTACTAAAAGCGAAAATAGACTCTAAAAACAGAAATCCATTTGGCATAGTGCAGTTAATCAAGCCTAGCGTAACCGTAACACAGTCGGTACAGTAATGGAAACGCGCGTGAGGAGGAGGACTGGCACGATGCCAATATTTTCCGTTTGCGACTGAGATTTTCCCAAGATAAAGTACGCCAGGGCTCCGACCAGTGGCCTCAACATCGCGTGTGCCACCTAAATTTTCAGATTATCAACACGAAAACGCCAACCGGGTTAAATCATAATGCCAACACTAAAATTATACATTTAAGTATGTCATAAACTCATAAACGACAACCTTGTCATACTCATAATCCAGATAAAGAAACCTTTGATTTGATAATTCGAGTGTTTTCGATGTTGACCTTTCTCTGAGATTTCCGTCGGAGCAGTATGCGATAAGATTACATATAAGAACTGTCGATGTATTATTTTCAGGAGTTGGAATCACAGTATGACAAGCCTCGAATGAATAACACATAAGTAGCATTGGTTAATCCTCTAAGTGAGACCTGTTAAGGTTCCATTCTTATAGAGCTGGTTATAAATAGAGTAGGAGCAAATAAAATGCATCCGCTAGCGACAACCGTTGACATGTTAACTAATGATGGGTCAGGTATAAATCATGTTTATAATAGCGAGTCAACGCGAAGATGGTCGGAGGAAACGGTCGATTTGCGACGGATATGGCGATTGGAGCAAGTGGAGCGGCGTACGCGCGGTGAACTCGTGAACTGACTTATTAATCTCGCTCATTATGTCGGCCACACTACAATGCCGTCATTGTCCCACTCGCTACTGTCTGCTAATCATTGAATAGTTCACATTTTTTGTAATATTTATTTTGTTTGGCGAGCGTGTGTGTATGAATATGAGACATGTGTTTTGTTCTTGTATTGAATGCCTGTAAACATTTTCGATGCAAAAACAAGTCCTCATTGTCTGTTTATTATCTTTAGACAATCGGGTATCGGGAACAAGTGCAAAAGTTGAAGGTTGCTTCTTCTTTAGCACAAGAATTTTAGGGTGTAAGTACTACCACTAAATGCATAAATACTAAGCTCTCATTCACCTATGTTGTTTTGTTGTTATGGCTCTAAAAGTGATTCATAGCGAAACGTCTCATATTTCAAACTAAGTAAACGACGACGCACTAAACTCGACTTCTTTACGGCAAACTTGTGAATAACCTTGTATGTCAGCCATGATAGGGACCATATTTTCATCACCTTTATTGTCTATTAGCTTACAGGTAGTCTCTTCAACTTTCTGTGCCACTATACGTAGAGCGAATACTAATATAAATGCTAATCAAACTGTTATAGATATTCAAGAAATAACGATGCTGTTTAATCACATGAAGAACATCATCACTAAAATAGAATTTACCCAGAAATAAATGTACACGTTACAATCGTGTTGAGAAACTTTAAACACAACACAACACTGGGATCCGTACGCGGACTGGACTCGTTAGGATAAAGGCCTAATCCACATACACACGGATTCGCCCGACTTTCGTACAACATACAACGTATTTAAAGAGTAGCACAGAACGCCGCGTGACTGTCTCCATTGACAGATAGGAACACACTGAGTGAACGAAGCGGCGAGTCGGTGAGGCGCGAAGACAAGCAAGAGCGGCGCGCGCGCACGCCTGTGTGCCCTCCGCTGCCAACCGTTTATTTACTATTCACAGTTTAAAATTCGAACGTGCTCTAGTAATCAACATGGCGCAGAAAGATCGAGGATACCTCAAGGTACTATCATAGGTCCACGGGCACCCACGGGTGGAGCATGAAAGCATAAAAACCAATTTGTTAGAAATAAGACAAGAAACGCGTAGATGATGTTGTATCTTATAAGCGGATTAAGGAAACACGCTACTGAATGAAACAGAAATTAATGCAAATGACGTTAATATAATAGATAAAGTTTACGGAAACCGGATCAATAATACTAGGTATATGGATAAAATCGAAAGTGAAAGTCAGGTCGTCGCCACTCACAAAACCCACTCGAGAAACCTGTTAAAAGTTTGGAACACTTTTACTCTTACGAGAAAGAAAATGCCAGGTAGTCAGGGCTAAGGTGGAAGGTGAGCCCGGGGGCAAGGAACTCTAAAGGGTGGGTTGCGCCAACGCACTTGTGTAATTATTTTAAGCCCGCTAGACGAGGACGGGTAAACAGAGAGACCGAGACTGGAATGTTGGCCGCATATTTAAGGAGGGCTTCCACACTGTCATGGAAAGAACACAGGCGCCAGACAATACACACTCATACACTTACACACGCGCATATCTTTGTATAACTTGAACATGAATCAAATGTAACTAGACACCAAGTTTATCAGCGTTTTGTTAGAGTAAACATTTCTACAATTCTACTAACACGTCCCTACGTGTAAACTTGCTCAAATTTCAGCTTCTTCAGTTAACATTCCTTGGCTATCTTGTGATGATCTTTAACAAAACAATGTCAAGCAGAAACTCGAGGTTATCAACACAAAGTAGAAAAGCCTGTGAGCAATAAACATCCAATGAAAGTTGGCAAAAACAAGACTTACCAAATATCTTTCTAAATTAAGTGTAAAATATTTAATAAATAACAAAAAGGCAAGGCCTATACTCAGTAGTGGGTCATTCCAGGATTCTGATATGATGATGATGATGATACAAATAACAGAAAAAAACTATACTACAGTACAGTTAATCCTGCATCACAAGTTCGCAAGGCAACCCCATAGCAGCAGGTGGTACGCCTACAGTCACACACCGGTTTACCTTTAGCCCACTTTTGCGGGAATATTTACTACAACTACTTAGTAAAATATTTTAGGGGCTCGTGGCTCGTGACCGTCCTGTAACGTAAAACCGTTGAACCCTGCTCTGTCATGTTACGTAAGTTGATGCAGGCAAAAACATAAAAAGCATAATATTTTATAAATTATCCTCCCAAATACTGGCACAACTAACCTGGCATCTTTGTGGGATTGCACTATACTAAATGCAATTATAAAGGAACGTCATGGAATGTACCCACATTCCATGTTCCTTTATAATTGCATTTTTCCTTCAAAAACAAATTATCGTACAAGGAAAAACCACTCTTATATTCCATTTTTAAAACTCTGATAATCTGGCAACCATAACAAAATACCGAAAGAGTTTGAGGAAAATGTAATAAAATTCGCTTCAAACTGTAATTTTGTATCAAAATAACATATTCAATTTTTCATGCATTCGCTGTCAAATAAAAGTAGTCGGTCTGAAGGGCTAACTCATAAATTCATCTAAGTAACAACACTTCGTCAAACCGTTCCGCCATTTGAACAACAGAGTTAGTTCCACTTCACAAGGTAAGAAACGCTCCAGCGAACAGTCTAATACTGCCCACAACTTAAACTTTACCACCAGAAATCACGTGCTATTGAAATTCGAAGATCTCAATTGGCAGTCGTGATAGGACACAAATGCAGTAACTTCTCCCAGTCGTTCACAAGTTCACAACACACACACAGGATAATAAGCAGCTGTTACACTGCATTTATATAAATTCCTCGATCGGTATGAGCATAAAAAGCAAAAAGCGAATTTTTCCCATGGTAACACTTGAAACTGACGGTATGTTGTCTGTCAGTAGCTCAAGACGACGACCTTGAGTACAGAACAATGTTACGCTTACGTTGCATCTTGTATCGCTGGTTCATGGACACGCGATATCTCGTCCAACTCTCGTCGAGCGAGCTAAAAGCGAGATGCACTCGATAAAAATAAACGGTAACATTTATCATGGACGCAGGTGCAAGTAGCTTTGGAAGGCGGGATAATGTTTTGACAGAAGCTTTGGTGCAATAGGAAAATGTGCAGTTTGCAACATAAGGATGGAGAGATGCGTACGTGCCGGAAGACACATTGCCAGGTACGATATTGAATTTATAGAAGGTATTAGTCATAAGTTCATAACTTCATCAGACAATCCTCAAAGGATAATGTTTTCAATACCCAAAAGGACTAATATGGAGACGCCATTAATAAAATTAAGGTGAGTCACAAAAATAAATCATTCGATTTCGTTAATGTATTTTTTCAGTTCTCTATTCCATTCTTACTCTGTTGTTTACTGAGCCAAAACCTTTTACAAGTATATCGTCTGTCCGCCTGTCGGCTCCATATTTGAGATAGGCGTACAATTGTAGAACATTATCAGTTATCTTATGTTGATCGTTACAATCACAAATCCTAATGGATGCTAAGACCAGCTTACCGATGCTGCGTAGGCAGTTAGGCACATGTTTGGGCGGGTGGGCGACTGAACTTGGCACGACGGCGACTCTTGCGCAACCAATACAAGCCCTTCTATATTCAATGACAACTCGAAAAGGATCACAATTTGTCCACAATACAAGTAAACATATACAAAGCTATTATTGGATGCATGAGTACACCTTTTAAATGGCAGAAGGTTATTTTACGATTGCTACAATTCTTATGTCGTAGCAATTATGTATATTGTAATGTAAATAATATTAAATTAAATCGCAGCGATGAATTGAATACACTATAATGCACATGCACAAGTGCACATGAGATAACAAAACAAGATGCATTTATTTATTTTCATAAGTTTGACTTTACCAGTCGAAATTATCAATCTTAACGACTTTGATAAGTGGCTAACACGGAGCAAACTACATGGCGCGTGGCATCAAATCAATTATTGAATCAAACTCTTTAATAGAACACTGGATCAATGAATAAGTCAGTGGCAAGGAAAGCGCAAAAAAGTGGAATAAATAACAAACTTTCGTTGGAGAGAAGTGTGCCAATAGAATGCCGAGGGGGTGTGCGTGTGCGCAGACAAACGGCCGACGCAGTTGCAGCCGTGCAAATGTACTGAATAACTGCATGCGTAAATACTTCAGCAAACGTAAGTGAAACTGATGCGTTCCAGACACAAATACAGAATAATCGTGTAAATAATTAAACGAGTGTGAAAAACGAACGCGATGCAGCGGAATTACTATTAAATTATGTAATTGGAGCAAGAAATAATATTAAGAAACAACATCTCAAAATAACCAACAACTTTAAACAGAATGTTAATGATAAACAAGCAGTCGTGCTCATGAATAAGAATTTAAATGCTGAACATCGAAATATAACGCGTTACTGTAACATCTATGAGTATACGCTAGACGAGTCAATCAGGGTAGTAGGGTAAAAAGAATGCAGCCGCCTTACAAATGCTCAATGGAAGAGATTAAGCACGCACGCCGAACGCCGACGACGCATTACCGTTGCATTACATACCTACCCAACTACTGTATGTGTATGTGTTTACACTGACATACATATAATAATGAGATCATCCTTATTGCTAAGGGGAAAATTTTACATAAAAATTATAGCTACCTTTGATGTTGAAAATCTCGGATTAGAAACTTTACATATAAGATGTTTAAATTGTCGCCTCGTTCTTTCAATGTAGTATTCTCTAAGAAATTTATTTATAAATGTAAGACTATACTAAATATATAAACTAAACTAACCTAAAAACAAACTAACTATAAAAGGGCATCGAAAAACTCCTCCTCAACGCTGTCAGCAGGTAAAGTACCCAAGAGACTGGCAGCGTTGCCGCGTTGTATGGCAATACTTATCCTCTGGCCAAAGAAAAAGCCAGCCCTTGGGTCGGAGGTAGCGTCAACAAGGCGTTTTGAAATATCCTTAAAAAGGTTGTGTGCACTAGGACCCCACTAGGGCTCTAAAGTTTCAACCCCAAACGGCTCGAAAATATAGATTCCACAAAGGTTACTATATTCTCTAATGAATTTATAAGACTAAATAATTGTCGACATGCTATGGCTCTTGCTATACAATTGATATGACAAGCCAAACATGGCATATATACGGAACATAATATTTACAATGCAAAACGAAAACATCACTGATGATGACACACAATTCCGCTAGAAATGTATCGCGCACCATTTCTACGCTGATTGCAGTCAGCACTTCCGCATCCGGCACGAGTCGAACAACGCGTTTGGGCTCAGATAAAAGCTTGTAAAGCCGGGAACATATTTAGGCGACGACTGATCGGCTCGGTAAACAGTGTCAGCTATAAACTGTTGTTTGGACGAACGCCAGCGTTGATCCCGATCGGCTGCTCCCAGAATCGATGAAACTGTATCTGCCTTTGCAATGATATTGGAACATTCGTGTATCGCATCGCGCCTCTCAATTTAGACGACCTTACGCTTTATAAATTGCTCAATGAGATAGACTTGACTGGAATGCCCGATTCCCACAGAATGCAGAATGGTACAGTACCGTCCCTATTAACAAAGTAGACTACAGCAATTAAGAAAGTGTCACAAGACGGGCGGATGTAGCAAGTGTATCTATTAATGAGAACGTTCTAATATAACAACACATTAAGAAACTAGGAAGTCTCACCTTACGACTACTTAAACTTACATCAACTGATCATATTGAAAGAATCCAATAAAGTATAAAATCAATCAAAGACAATGAAATGCAGTACTTCACTACCCAGATTTTCAAGTGAACTTATATCACAGCGTAGTCTAATGAATACGAATAGATTGCACATAGTTGCAATCTAGCATCATGAACCGACGTCATTGTCGATTCGCATAATGTTCTAACAGGATAGTTTCGCAGAACTAACTCAAGCTTGGCTATTACAGACAGAGCAATGTGCTAATGACCGAGGATACGGCGCGTTCAGAATTTTAAAATAACAAACAACAAGCAATTATGTTTTTAAATGTTGTAAATAAAAGGTATCAAACTAGCAATTATGAGTACAAAGCGTAAAGTGTACATTTGTCAAGATTTCCTCTGACAGGACGAGCTCGGCAATTATGTTAGGATTAGTTTAGGCTTCAAATGGATCAGGTCTTACGTTGGAAAAGAAGTTTATTTGAAATAACATTTGCATCCCTATTTCGACGTATCTGATTTCGATTTCTTCAGATGAACTACGAGTTGACGCGTCTGAATCATATGCGAATGAACATTCTGTTCATATTTTCGATAAAACCACAAGCAAACTGTTGATATTAGATTTAGAACCATTCATAACATTATTTGTGAATGAGTTCTAAGACAATCGTGAGAAAAAATTATAACGAATTGTGGAGACTGGTATGCGATTATTGTATCAATGCATTTTCTTTCCTCCAATATTTTGTTTTTTTTCTTTGTGGGAAAATTAAACACACGTCTAAATTCAATGATGTTCCATTTTCACGTACGTGGGAATGCTGCTTCCAAGATTTATGAGTGGCATTTCAAATATTATAATCTACTGCAAGTCAAGACTCAAGATTGCGCCAGAGCAGCATATTTGTATTTACGTTCTAAACATAACTCGGATGAAACCATTCTGCTGGCAACGTGATGATTACACCAGCTCTATCTAGTAACATTACTTTAACCAGAATGCCCGCAGGACATCAATAACATATTATTACACGTAGTTGCCTTTAAAACTGCAACTAGAGCTAGATTAACTTTGTTTAGTTCTGTCTCGTCCATCGCTTGTGTTATAACATTTTACACATGTCATTATCTTAAATATTGATGTATACTCGTAGTTGCAATATTGCAAGCTGCCAGCATTTTCACAGGTTTCGGTAAGTCAAAGAATTTCACTTAAAGTGGCACATGGACAAGTAGTCCGCCAAGTTCCACATGCTGTCATAAAGTGCGACTCCGGTTCCGTAATTGACAGACCTTAGTGAGCTACAAGAGTATGAGAACACACGCCCATACAATGAGATTTCTCCACATTTACAATGCACTCACTAACTCTATAAGATCAAAGAAATCTTTTTGTAAATGTACCTTCACGTAATAGGCTTTAAGTGCATTCGAAATTTTCATAAAAGTGAAAGCTCTTGTATAACCGTTACAAGAACAAAGTATGCCGTAAAAACTCTAAAATAATACAATGTATTATAATTTTATGTAGATTATTTCCATGTTTCCCACGTAATTACAAGAATTACTCTCATTATATAGAGCGTTCCCAAACAAGATTGAATTCGTGACTATCACTAAACGTGTATACGAAATTTCTATAAGACATTGCACGTTTTGTACCGTTTCCTACTTGCAAAATCGTTGTAAAATAAAGCCCTATACTGTAGTAAACTTCCAAATATCGACTTGTAAAAGGCTAAGCGTGCAAGAAGTTAACAATGGTTTGCGGTAAATAGGCAATAAAGAATAATTACACGTCGGAGTAAAGGCGTTTAGAAAACATGATACTTTAGTGAACAGTTGCAGTTCAGTAGCAAATCACTTTGGAAAGCGAATATAAAGTACTCGACACTTTCCCTCGCTAGCTGATGTCAGTAGACATTAGCACTAAGGGTACTATCAATATTTATCAACGGACTCGCGTATTCGATGTGTTCTCGATTCACATAATTTTATTGCTCACAAATCAAACGCTAACGGAAATAAAAGTCTACTTTCTAGTTGTAAAGTCTAAAACTGTTTGCAGTCATCTTGTTAACGGAGATAAAAATAAAATCTCAAGATTGATTTAGGCGTTATAGGGAAGATAGTTAAGTTAGTCGAGGAAACCAAGTTGTGCAGTATCTATCTACAACTTCAAATACACATTTTACCGCAGATGACTATATTCCAATATTTTTTCCTATTAGTATTCTATTCATAGCCCCAAAAACATAATAATACAAGGCCAATGCGATGATATTGGCCAATAGTGGGCTGACTGACACCATGAGTGTGCGTCAATATCCGGCGTATACCCAGGTGCCGGAACTGCGGGGGAATGACCGCGATCCTATCTGACAACTGACCACTTAAGTCTGCAGCACGCTGCGAAAAAATTACAATAAGTACCGTTTGCTGCCATACTTTTAAGGGAAAGATGTTGCGATGCCAGTGTTTTTATCAGCTTAACAATCGGTTTACATTTAATTTTTAATTGACTGTTATTTAATCTCTTATTTCCGGGGGCTGAGCAACGGTCTTTCTTTTCTCTTTCCTTTCAAGCTATTTCTCTTTATGCTGAACATTCATCTAAACATTGCAGCACTATTCTGCGTATGTAATCAGATGTAATATCATTGACCATGATTACCAAGATCAGGTTACCAACATACTTCATTAGCGTCAAGCTCAGTGCAATGACTTCCATGTTAGTGGAACTCCCCCCTACTTTCAAACTAGCTATCTAGCATAGTTGTAAGATTCAAGCATGTGTGTTGATGTTCGTCGAGATAAGCGTAGGATAGTAAAATATCGATATCGGCCTATTTAAATAAATATGTGATAGAGCCCAAATAACGATAAAACGTTTCGATTATAATAAAATCTCATACAACCTGACATTGTAACGCACCCTTAAATCTAAGGAAAGCTTCTATCGTAATCAACTTGAGTTATGTTTATTGGCCTTAAATGTTCCCCAAAAATCCAGGATTATCCCCCGAATGCGTGTTCTCACGGCATGTTATCGGCTTCTCGGGGAATTCGGTTCAGTGACGATAAGCACGCACTTATCTGTCGCCGGAGACCACGACACCGATTTATAAGCTAGTGACGATACGCAAGGGGGACTCTTTAGTTAAAACACTAGTAATTTTTTCAAAACATTCCGTATTGCGTGTTCGCTTTGCACAAAGAAATTAATGTGGATCGCAGCTTTTATCTTCCGTACACAAACATTTAAGGATTTCGGCGGTGAATTACGGAATTTTATTTGTAAGCGGGCTTCGTAAAGTATTTTTTTTGCCAAGCAGCGGTCCCCAAAATAAATTTCTATTATGAAAACAGCGATTAAAATTCCATCGCATATGCACAGGCCCGAATCGGATTCTCTTTACATTCAACGTTGATGCACGGTGTGGGTAAAAGACGTGGTGCGATTGACAAAACAGCCCATTGGACTATTATGAATCGTTTACCTGTATGCCAGTATCGCGAACACATAACTTTATATTCTGTCAATGTTTGCAACCTCCTGCAGCCGCATGACAACATACGCATTTGATTTGCACTATGTAATTGCGTTGATTACTCAAAAGGAGCTGTGCTTTATTAAGCAAGCGAATAGTAATAAACTATAAATAGCACGACGGACGATGGCGACGGTGCAGGCTGAACTTAACATTCTACTAATCAAGTGCAGCTACGATGGCGTACTTGAGAACAAAACAACGTGTTATTGTTGTTCTTAAGAACAAAACCGAGTAAGAAGGTCCATTATTACCACGAGGAGGGAGGAGAACAATACGTGGCAAGAGGCAGGTAGCGGGATACGGGCCCCAAGACGTCGTACGACCACACGACATGTGCAAGCGTGATTTTGGAACACACGGCATGGCACCGGGCGGCAGATGCTTCCTTACTTTTTTGAATCACCCGTTCAAATGTTCGCCAAGATTAAACCCAACATTCCGAGTACTTGATCAATAGAGAAACCGAAAGTTATTACAATTGATATATTTTTTATCAAATGTCAGTTGTTATTACGTGAAGATCAAAACACGAATGCTTTTGTTAACAATATTGGATACCAAATCGTTCGAGTGTATCTAAACTTCTCTTCATTGATGGCAATCGAACCGCGAAGTATCGGCGCTCAGTCACGCTACTAGATCAGGAACAATAACAAAATATCTTCAATATTTTGAAAACTAAATAGTTAACTCGTTCCCTGAGACTACAACTAATTCATTTCTAAACGTAAAGGTAGTTATCAAATTTTAACGACCATAACAAGCAATCAGACAGTGATAAAAGTAATGTAACGATGAGGCGCAAACTTTAAAACAAACTGAAGTGAATTGATGATGCCAACGTAGCCCAATAGAAGCCTAAAATAGTAAATAGACGAAAGTTACAAGAAGTTAGTAGTAAAACTTGCTCTTACTAAAGTTCGGCATGAAGCCGAACTTCTCAAAGGTATCCGTATCAGAGCAGGTAGGTTAACGGCATATTTGTGTCCAAAGTGACCGTCCCTCTCAATTGTTTAGCTGCAACCTGTCTCCACGTAGAACAGATGACAAGATCTGTTACAGAAAGAGACAAATTGTAGCATAAATAAAACGTTGACACGCTAATTAAACGCGTGGTGTCTATGTATGTAGATGTCAACGCAAAGGGTGACTGTTGTGACCGCCACACTCGCCAGCTATATTTAGGCTCCTCTTGCACGGTGTGCGAGTGCGACCCACCGAACGTGTGATACGATGCTTGGTCCACTGGAGGCAATCAATATACTGAGTGATTAATTGATTTATTACAGAACACTGCTCTACAGGGCCACTGTCAACTTATCGGTTGACCTTATAATTTATGAAACCTGACATTCTGTATGAAGACTTATTTGCAAGAAACGCAAGACGATCCGTCAGACGCTTTCGAAAACGTAAGCTGCGTAAAGTTCAGAGTGTGTTCTAACTTAATATGAGTTAATATTCACATTAAAACAATTATTTATTTTAGATTGATGTAATTCGTAACTTGCTTGATACAATGGGAACCATAAACAATGTCATGATCTATATATATGTTTCATAGACACACACCAATAACTAGTGTTGTTAAACTAAAAATAGTGATGTTCTCATAACATCAAACATCTCCCTCCTAGAGTAATTAATCAGAAAATTAAGAACTTATTAAGATAAACAAAGCTACTGCTAAAAGAATTAAACTTGTGTAGTATGAGTTGACATAGGGTACAACATAACTGCTTTTATAGGAATATTTAACATTACTTACTTAAACATTAGGTACATACTTAATTAAAAACACACATTCAATTAAACAATAATAAAAATTTACTTTAGTAAATTAAAGTAGTTATTTTAAAGATCCATAATATGTCTGGGTTTTATCTGCCTACCTGCTCTGGTAAAGTATGGAGGCTGAGACCCTTCTGTAACTGGATGTCTCATGGTTTGGGGAGTGTGTGGTGGTGAAGTCCCCACTTCATTTTTCCCTTCTCTCTCAGACTCGAAATCAACATAGTCACTATCATTATTAGTACAGCTAGATTTAGTGAATGACCTTTTGATTTGTGATGTGTTGCGCCTTAAGCGCCTACCGTCACTTTGCCTTTCAATTATGTATGAACGGGGTTCTTTTAACTTAGATATAATTTTGGCCTTTTCCCATATTACCCCTTCCCTGAACACAATCTTGTCACCTGGAGCATAGTTTGTAACTTTTTTTCTAGCTGAGTCATCATAATTTTCTTTATATAGAGATTGCCTTAAAACTAGTTTATCATATGCATCATTCTGAACCTTAGGCTTTAATACATTAATATTACTGGGCATTATTCTTGCCAATCTGCTGTTTAACATTTGTGAAGGTGAGATATCCAATCCTGACAGTGGTGTGTTATTATAATGCAATATTCCTTCTCTGTAATCAGTATTATCATCTTTACATTTTTTTAAAATGAGTTTACAAATATGTACTGCTTTTTCAGCTAAACCATTACTTTTGGGATATCTAGGTGTTGACGTAATCAAGGTAATGTCTTTACACTTAAAATAAGTCCTACATTCAAAAGAACCAAATGGCACATTATCAGCAATTAATTCTACAGGATATCCAAAACGTGTGAATGTCTCTTGCATGGCATTTATGACATCTTTAGCACACTTCCCAGTCATTGGCAGAAGTTCTATCCAATGAGAAAAATAGTCAACTATGACAAGGAATGATTTCCCATGAAAATCCAGAATGTCAGAACCCACTTTCATAAAGCGTTCTTTGGGAATTTTATGTGGCAATAATGGTTCATTGTAATTTTGTGAACTAAACTTTTCACATGGCCTACATTTACTTACATAATCATGGATATCTACCCGCATATTAGGCCAATAAAATAAGGGTTTTGCCTTATTTATACACTTTGATACACCACAGTGACCTTTGTGTAAGATATCTAGTATATAAAGTTTCAATGACATTGGAACTACAAGCCTGTTACCAACAAACAATAATCCATCCTGAAGGTAAATGGTATCCTTGAATTTTTCAAATATTTTGCATTCTTTAGGAACTGACTTTGGCCACCCATGGTAATAAAATCTAGATATAAGATTCAAGACTGGATCATTGCTGGTTTCTCTTCTAAAAATATCTTTGCGTTCATTTGACATGGGTAAGTATTTAGATACAGAATGCACCATTTGCAACATTTCATTATCATGTTCAGTTATTTTTAAGCTATTTCTAGATAACATGTCAGCAAAATGAAGTTGTTTGCCAGGAACATAATAAATATTTAAATCATAAATCAATAATTTGAGTCGCAGACGTCTAAGTCTTGGTGAACCAACTTTACTTATATGTTTTGCCATGATGGCCATGATTGGCTTATGATCTGACTGCACATCTACACTAACTCCATATATGTATTTGTGAAACTTTTTACATCCAAAATAAATGGCTAACAGCTCTTTCTCTGTCTGCCCATAATTCTGTTCAGTGATATTCATAGTGCGCGATGCACATGCAACAAGTCTGGGTGTACCCTTGTCATCATTTTGGAACAAGCAGCAACCCAGACCATGGCCTGATGCATCACACTGCAATGTAATTTTCTTTTGAGGGTCAAAAGGACACAGAGCTGGAGCTGAACCAACTTTAAGTTTGAGTTTACTGAAAGCTTCTTCATGAATAGGTAACCATGTAAAATCCACATCTTTTTTTAAAAGTCTACACAATGGGTACATTAATTCCCCCATGTCAGGTACATAACGCCTTATGTAACTAAAAGAACCAATTACACTTTTGAGTTGTTCTTTGTTAGTAGGAGATTTTAAATTGACTAGAGACTCTGCTCTGTCTTTATCAATTGACATACCGTTAGCACTGAAAGTTTGGCCAACATATTTTACCTCAGATTGACAAAATTGAAGTTTATCTTTGTTAAATACAACACCTAACTCTTTAGCTTTTCTCATTACATTATTTAAGGATATATTATGATCCTTAATATTATTTCCCATGACTAAAATGTCATCAGCCCACACAACAACATTAGGTAAGTTCCCAAAGTGAGTTTCAAGTACTTCCTGGAACAATTCTGGAGCATTCATAAGTCCATAAGGTAAGACTCGATATCTGTAGACACCAAAAGGTGTCGCGAAACAGCATTTCCAAGAAGACTCTTCACTCAATTCCAAATGATGAAATCCTTCTGACAAATCCAACACTGTAAAAACTTTTTTGCCTAATAACTTAGCTGCTAGGTCATCTAGTGTGGGTAACATTTTTGGTTTCTTTACAATAATTTTATTCAAGTCAGCGGGGTCTAAACATAATCTTATCTTTTTGTTAGGGCGTTCCACAAGAACAATTCTATTGACACAAGCTTTATTATTTATATTATTAACTTTAACAATAGCCTCTCTATTAACAAGTCTTTCAAGTTCAATCTTTAGTGGCTCTAACAATGAATGAGGGATCCTAGACGATGGATGACAAATTGGCTCTGCTGGCCTTCTTGTGGGAATATCAAAAATACCTGGAACTTTCCCAAAACCTTGAAAAACTTCAATATTATCACCTATAAACTTATCCCTACTTGGATTATTAATATTTGTATTAGTGACACTGTGCACTCTTTTAATTAAATTTAGATTTAAACAACCAGGCAAACCAAGCAACATTGATTTACAATCTACTATTAAGAAATTTTCACAGCACTTATTATTTTTGTATTGACATTGCAAATTTATCATGCCAACAGGTATAACTTGCTTGCCTTCAAAAGATTCTAACCTAGTGTTTGTAGGCAAAAGTTTCAAATTTAAATTTTCATTTATCTTATTAAATAAACTAACCGGCATTATGCTGACATCAGCTCCTGTATCCAATTTACATTTTACCTTACTACTTTCAATGATAATATTTTCATACCACTCAGACTTCGCACCATTTATACTTCTGGCTTCTCCGCAGTGCACATTTTCAGATTCACTTGTAGAGCTTGTTTCCGTAGACTCGGTGCAGACTTCCTGGACCTTTTTATTCGCCTTCTTGCAGCTTACAGCAAAATGGTTGAGAATTCCGCATTTCTTACACTTTTTCCCAAAAGCTGGACACGAACGGGGACCATGTTCCGTTTGACATCTTCGACAATTAAATGTAGACTTCTGTACCTGCTGTCTTGAAACTCTGGCTGCCTCCACTGCCGCAGGATGCATAGCAGACACTTGCCTCGCCGCTTGCTCCTTCGTTTGACAGTACTGAATAGTTTTGTTCAGAGTGAGGTCATCGACTCTTAGTAGGGCCTCTTGTGTGGCTTTATCAAAGACAGTCTGTACTATGTGGTCTCGCATCATTTCCTCCTCCATGGTTTTAAAATCACAAGACTGAATCAGATGCCTGCAGTCCGTCAGAAAATTCTCAAATGGCTCACCCTCCAGTTGTCTTCTTTCGTTAAACTTAAAGCGCTCGAAAACCACATTTGTTCTTGGGTTGACGTGAGCCGTGATAGTTGCAATCACATCTTCATATTTATTTTCATCTTGAGGTTTTGAAATCGGAATCGTAGATAAAATTCTAGTTGCTTCAGGGCCCATCATGTTGCGTAGAAGTGACAATTTAACGCCATCTTTAGCTTCGTTTTTCCCTATTACAACCAAATAATCTTCAAATGTGCGTAGCCAAAACTTCCACTCGGACGCTGCATTCTCATTTGCGATGTTTAGGTTTGGAGGAAGTTTTACAAAGCTGTTATCCGTCGCCATGTTGAGCACGCGTGCGTGTCGTTTTGCTCCGTGTGCAAGCAAACCATAAAAACTTGGCGGTTTGAGGAGGACGACGGACGACGACGTAACTCACTTAACTTTCGAACGGCTGCGCCATGTTCTAACTTAATATGAGTTAATATTCACATTAAAACAATTATTTATTTTAGATTGATGTAATTCGTAACTTGCTTGATACAATGGGAACCATAAACAATGTCATGATCTATATATATGTTTCATAGACACACACCAATAACTAGTGTTGTTAAACTAAAAATAGTGATGTTCTCATAACATCAAACAGAGTGGTTTCGAATTTCTTATCTCAGTTATGTAAGTTGAGTAAACTTGACTGGTTAGTCTTGAAAGTTGCATGTAGTCATTCGATGGATCATTGAGTTAAAATTAACTTAACAGTATACACCATACAGCTATAGCTGACATACAAACTGTTGGAAAATGGTCACTGAACAAAACCACGGCCTGTAACACTTGACAAAAGCACGTAATGATTCCACAAAACAAGCACAATGGTACGGTGGTTCATTGGAAGCAGACCGCAGAGTTCCTGGCCATTGTGGCGGGGACACACAGGGTGACGGACACGAGTGTGGACGCACCTCGCACAATGCCGGACAAGCGAGGCGCGACGTGCACGCGACACGGACCGATGCCAACTGTTTACCAACGCGCCATCGCTTGGTGGCGCGCTCAGTGTGCACCCACCACTACCAGGGCTGCCACGTGATCTAATGAGGATATTGTTGTTTGTTTACTTTACCCATACGGATTATATGGGTGCGCCAAAGTTGACCTAAAATTTCAACTCCGAAAATTGGAAATCCGAAAATGTTCTTCCTAACATTTTTCATCCTAACGATCGCAATTCCTAAAGTCTCTGTCTCTAATGTTTTAATTCCGAAGCATTCAACTTCCTAATGTCAGTAGCAATAAACATCTATTATCCTATTATTTGTTTTCCTATATTTTCTCAACCTAACCATCTTTTACACTATTATTCAAAGTCATATCTTTTTTGTTTATATTACTTTTTATTCATAATATCAGTATTATAAAAGGTCCCATTAAAATAGGTGGACAAAATTTTAGAAATCATTTAGACCGCTAAAATAAGGACAATAGTAAAAAAAATAATAAGAAAAAGACATTAAAATACCTACTTTTATGGGATGAGTTTGTTCTAGAGTGCCGGCAATTTATTATTTTAAGTCAAAATAAAATCACTTTATATAGTGTTTTTTTTGTTATTTAGATGTCTTTAGTTAGGCTTACTTAAACGCTGTGTTAAAATTTGTCCACCTATTTTAATGGGACCTTGTATGCAAAGATATCCATATGTTAGGTTAGGTTAGAACTGTGACCAACTACGCGCGAGCCGAGCGAGCGAAGCGAGCGGTGCCGCGGCAGCGGCCGGCGAGCGCTACCTCGAAATTGGTCGCGAAAGTACTTTTACGCTACTACTTTCCTTAGCGTAACGAAGGTTGAGTGGGTGAAGCGTAACTCAGGGGCGACGACACGCATACTTTAGGGTAATGTTTTTTTAGTGGTAGTAGGAGGTAGTAGGCAGGTAGTAGGTAGGTAGGTAGGTAGTAGGTAGGTGTAGGTAGGTAGTAGGTAGGTAGTAGGTAGGTGTAGGTAGGTGTAGGTAGGTAGTAGGTAGGTAGTAGGTAGGTGTAGGTAGGTAGTAGGAAAGTATTTTTTTCATAGTGTCCACAAGACGAGACTCTGACCTGAATTTCATTCATTTATTTCATTTCAAGACAAAAATCAGTGAAACGACTTTTAATCATTCTAAACAGTTGTATGAGTGAAAATATTATGGTAATTATGTTTAGGGATAAAAACGTTAGGATAAAAAACAGTAGGAGTTGCAATATGTTTACAATAACGATAATAGGAATTAAAATTTTCGGAAACATGAGTGTTAGGAACATCGCCAGTAGCATTACAAATAGTAGGAATTCAAACTTTAGGATGAAAAATTTTAGGAGGAGTGATCATTCGGATTACAAATCGTTAGGAAGAACAATTTCGGATAAAAAACTTTAGGTGAGCCAATATGGACCCGATTATATCGGTGCTTTAATAGCATTTGTAGCGGAAACTAAAACGATCAAATTGAATCATTCCGTTAAAGGAAAACTTATTATTTTACCTTATTACTTTATTGCATTTAGTATTATTTAATTATTAAAATTTGAATAGAAAAACCTAATACTTACATATTTACATTTAATAATGCCTACTTTATGGGGTATTTCTTATTGCAAATTGCAAATCAGAATAACCATGGGGAACCCTTGACACAATCAGAAGACAATGCGGCAGACCTCGCAGAAAACGGCGGACGACCTGGACAAAATCAACGACCAGTGGTCCAAGTTACCCCTGGATCTATAAAAACTGGAAGTCATGTACAGTCTTTACCCAGCTAAGGGATGACGTAGATCTATAGTAATTAAAAATATCGAAAATCTATGTCAATTCAATTCTAGGCAACCCTGTTTAAATCATACAGCTTATTTCACATAAAACTTGGCACGATAAGCATTATCATACGCGTCGGAACTTCGAAGTTTGTGTTATCATTCCTAGTTGGTCATAGAAATACAATATTTTCTCTATTAGACATAATATTGATATTTCCAACTTTCCAACATCATTTTTATGTGATGCAGTCTACGTAAGCCGTTGTAAGGCCATGTGTAACATAAGCTCATAAAACTAGTGTCGGCTTACTGGACGCTCTTGAAATAAACAGCTTACATCTGTGATCACCTAGCTTAGCATCACAAACAACTGTTCTATTTTTAAAAGTTTATTTTTTAATCCGCGCTTGACTCTTAGCGGCTTACGAGAGATGTGCAAGTATGCACCAGCCTTATTGCAAAGTTTTACCCAACGAGTGAGTGACTGAGTGTGCACAAGTTTATAATTACGGAGCATGGCCTGGCTTGCTTGACACACTTTCGTACAAAATTAAAGCAATTTTATTTATTACTTTTGAAATAAAATACGTTTCATTGGAAGTGTAGTTAAACAAACCATCAGATATGTTAAGCATGGTTCGGTGTAAAAATACACGTGTCCAAAGGGAACCGAGTAGTGCAAGCAAACACGAACTGTGTGAATGGTGAACGTGTCGTTTACTTATACATAATTGAAACTTCACTTACACAAATTGACACTGATAGAACCGAAACGGGGTCGCACGAACTCGTAACAACGATAATTTGACGGCAGTTTTCTTTAGTTTCGTTTGCACAGCGATACCTACGGCAGAACGTTTGGAGCCCATCGTATGTAAATATCGATAGGAGTATAGGACAGTCGACATGTGTTCAGCGCAGTAGCCCCCTTATCTGCATGCAGTGATAATTGAGCAATACATTGCAGTGTGGCCGCAACATACTTATTAAAGATTTAAATTCTGATATAAAGTTATCTTAATTAACACAAGAATGTAAATTATCACACATTCATTAATTTATGTGTTGTTCAAACTACGAATATTTATAGCTATCGCCGGAAGAAATAAGTAAACATAAATCTTGGGCTAAAATTAGCATCCAAACAGTGAGGAACACACAGCATAAAACCCCAGCTGCCTTGTGCAGTGTGTTCAACACAAAAAAGGAAAATTATTATATGGACAGGGCAGTACAGCAGTCCGTACATCGGTAAGGGCCGAGCCCATTGAGTCACGTTTTCAGAGTATCTTACGAGTTTTCACGCACGCACTTAAGCACGTCCAAAGATAAGAATGAATAAATAAATCACGATAACAACAACTTAATCTGACTTCAACTGAAAGCTTAATTTAGTTGGTAAGATGTTTCGACGCTTCTTTTAATTCGCAATTTGAAAACAAAATTATAAGATTATTGATGATCATGTCATGATAGCAGCACGCCACATCACTTTTTCTTGCTGATACATTTTTACTAAATTGTTTTACATGCATGATTACTCCTGTAATTACAGTAACACATTTACGTAGAAAACGTATCAACGCAAGTGCATCAAGAGTGCTTCGTTTAAACAGAAAAAGCGAATGCTGTTCGTGAAAGTTTTAAAATATTCGGCATATGAGCTCAGTACCCAGCTGTGTCCCAATTCGTATGCGTAAAATGGCACATCTGCATTGCCGTTGAATGTGGGAATAATATTTTTGGCACAGGAGTTTTAAAATCGGGCCAAATCGCCGTAGCACCGAACTATTGGTTTTGGCGTGAAGGAAATGGTGTGATTTAAATTTTGTTGGAGTTGGGGCTATTTGAAGGCCTCTCACTAGGTGGACCGGTGAGTGGTGACCTAGTGAATTTTGCGGGGATCCGTTGGATGCGAGACGTACACTTGGGGAGGCCTACAGTGGATGTCTTTCGGCTGAATTGATAATGATGATGGGGCTAAAATTGTTGCCAAGAAAGCTCATAACATTTTACTGGATGATGATGTTATTGGCGTAAGACCATTAAGAATAGTCAATTTAGAAGTTAATGGGCAATATAAATTGTCGAAATAGCCATTTCCATCAACTCAATGTATTCCAAAAACCATCACGTTAATAGAAATGTACTTGTTTTACTAAGAACCATTTTACGGGCGTATAAAATGCGTATTTGTATCTAAATTCTCCATATAAATGTGAGTTTTAGTACAAACTGTTCCAAGACTCCCACACTCCTTATGCATACAGAATCGTTAATGTGCGTGCACTTTTATACAGAACATTTTAAATATCGACTGTATAACGATTCTAGGAAATCATGTACGGAGCCGGCCACGAGAGCTTCACATTCTGTTATGTGTCTCGCATAATTAAAACGTATCATTTAAAAGAAATTCTGCGTTGAAGACAGTGAAGGTGAATACTTTTGAACTTAGAAAATACGCCACTTTGAAACAGGTTCACAACTACTTAAAAGTCATTGATTTTAGAATAGAATGCAAAACGAAAATTCTATATACAAGATGTAAAGTCAAGTCAAGGTGGTCAAGTCAACCAAGTATTCTGTATATCAAACTAAGTGACTCTATTCTATAATTGCTGATAAACTACATTTTGGGGTGAAAATCAGGTTTTATGGTAGGCCTCAATGCAAGTGTAACACACTCAAAACATTATGCTGATGGATGAATTGTGAATTTGTGACATAAGTAAAGGTATTTGAAGTAAAGATCTTAAATTTTTAAAAATGTATTATATAAAAAAAAAAAAAAAAAAAAAAAAAAAAAATATTGTATTAAATGTATTAGTATATGGACTACCTACGTCCGAAATAAACGTTTTATTATTATTATTAAAAGAAAATTGGTGATAAAGTTGGAAGTTTGACCTCTATACCTCCGTAAATAGAAAGTTCCCAGGTATGGTCCTTATCAAATGCAGTATTACAATGACGGCGAGAACAAGTGCCCTTCGAAGTCGTTAAGGGTCTATTTACACCCTTTAGATTCTTTACTTTTTCTATATTAAATGGGCCCACCACCTCAAGCTTGTCCTGATGACAAAGATGAGGTCGACTACGAATCGAGCTAACCCAAAAGAAGCCTATTCCCTCGCCACATTGTAAGCCACTCAAGCTAACAACTATGCAGATCGTGTCAATCAAACATAATCCCGTTCGGAACGGTGCGTAACAAATTGTCAGTGGCACCAGGCCATCATGACATAATCACAACAGGTTTATAAATCAATACAGACTAACAGTGATAAACAGTGGTTGTTGATTAACTCGGCTGATTCAATAACGGTGCGAGGGTGACGACACGGCACACGACTGCTATCAACAGCACAGGAGGAACAAAAATAACTTAGTAAACATCCTTGGGATCGGTGGCAGATGAGGTCGTGAAGGTGCAACGAGGGTATTGTAATTTTTGTTGATACTGAACAGAATCTTTGGAAATAATAACATAACTTCTCGCCTGTAATCTTCGAAGACTAAGGTAGAAGTATACCTATTAGTACACCCACATTTCACCAGTTATGTTTGATGTTTAATGTAATAGGGGGCGAGCCTAAAGCCTTCAACCGGGCACAAATGCAAACTGCGTCTGCTACTGAGACATTCCTGGGAAAATCTCAATAAAACTTTGACTATCTGACCTGGGTATCGAACTCCAGGACCTCAGGCTCAGCAGACGTACTTACGATCACTAAACCAACGAGGCATTGGAAATTACATGAATAAAAATTGGGTCAAACTCAATACATAGATGACGATTGATAGATTATGATGGTTGATAGCTGATGCAGTAAGAGATTTACGCTTTTAAATAATTGGAATAATGGCAAGAGTTGATGTTGATAGTAAAGAAATCTCAATAGAATGCTCGTGAAGTCGTAAATTCTACTCGATTTGAATTGCACTCACGAATCTCGTAACATCAAAGATGACTGATACTTGCGCGGTGGTCTGAGCCTTGATCCATAGTCACTCACTAAGTTAAATCTGCGAGCATACAGGTATTTCACAGCCCCAATTACGCACGTCAACCAGATATCTTGTTTGCGGTCGAAACTCGGCACGTCAGCTTGAAAGCCTGGACGACTGGCGTGTAACCCTAAGCTGCTCTTGTTTTCACAGACATCCGGCGACCGGTGAGGTGCGACCGGACGGCCTCGCCGGACTAACGCGACACACGATACAAAAGAGCACACCAGAGATTACACCAGTAAATTACTGCACTTTATTGCATCCGTTATACAGCATATTCTCTTTTATTAACAGCGTCATGAAATTATCATTTTTAAAGTGGTCTTGCATAAAAATGTACATAATGAGTTTTTAAATAACGACTCGTAAAAGCTTATCGGTACGATGCAATTTGAACTGTATTACATAAATGTCATTTAGGATGCCCCGTAAAGAATCGGATAATCGTAAACAATCTTTTAACGGTTCACTTGATACGATCCAAAATAGAATTAGCAAGTATCAGAGCAAAACAGTGTTAAACAGTAAAATTAGGAGGTAACATATCTTAATGGATACAGTAAAGTAATTATAGCGGTCAGTCACCAAATTAAAAGTTAACTGAATTCGCACCAATTGTGTGAGAGATGAGATCGCGTAAAGGCCTTTGTTTAGAGAGCGTGAATATAAGATAAGTTAATCTAAGGTACGCAGTACTTACCGTTTAATGCCTCAATTAATTCGTAAAGCAATCGACACTTACCTGTAACAAAAACATTACATAATTAGTGAAAGCTTATATTAAAATTACAATTTAAATATTTGAGAAAGTGTTTGTGAATATATATGTAAAATGGTAAGCCTATTAATTACAATATTTCATCAAAAATGTTGGTAAACAAACTCGCAACATTTAGCAATGTGCCTAATTAAAAGTTTACAGCCGGTACGAAGTCGGCAGGCTACGCTAGAGTATGTCAATTATAGGCGGCTCTCTCAGGCATTTACAATTACTTGCTAACATGCAAACACGGAGAACGGATGGCCGATGGGGCCGAAAAGTTCTGCAATGGCGACCGCGAACCGGAAGACGTTGCGTTGGAAGGCCTCCCACTAGGTGGACCGATGACCTGGTCAGGGTTGCAGGAACCCGCTGGATGAGAGACGCACGGGACCGGTCAATGTGGCGACGCCTGGGGGAGGCCTATGTCTAGCAGTGGACGTCTTTTGGCTGAAATGATGCAAACACTACAAATACCGGTACTTAAGGGTATACAGAGGCAGAATACGAGATTATCTTTGCTAAGAAAAAAGGCAAGGATAAAGTGCAATATGGCCTCCACAGTGAGGTGGGGAGGTGACTCACTAACGAGCACTCCGCTGATTCATTGTTTTCATCGCCATAATGAAAAGTTATATAATTTGCTGCGAGACCCCACTCAAACACAGTATGTATAGGACGAGGATACAATCATGTCTACCAGTCTGCCCACACTCCAACTGGTAACTAATCCTACCTACATCAATTCTCAATCTATTTAGTAGGTCAGGTTATGTCTAGTCAGTAGTCACTGACTTTCAATCTTGATTTGACGTGCTAAATGTTTATTCTCGATGATACTTCAGAATCATTCGATGTCACAATAAATAAAACCTTATTAACAACCGGAAGCTGTGCTCTGTAAGCGTAGTACGGAACGGTAAAGAAATTTAAAATGCAAGAGAAAAAGATCGCTAATCGTATATTCGCATCCTGTTGCCTCCAGCTGCGTTGAAGGTACCCAGTGTCTCCCATATGTCGCGGCCGAACAATACATAAATAAAACAAAACATAGCCGACGCTAATAATCATGTTGATACCATCTGACTTCTGAAAACAATCTCTAATTTTCGATGAGAAATCTAGGGCGTTTTTAGGTAGCATAAACAAAGGAACAGCTTTCTGAGAAACATCAATAGGTTTATGAATCACAAACAGTGACTTAGGCAGTCACATATATTGACGTCTTAACAGATTGCTAACTAGGTAACCTCTACCCAGTTTAAGAAACATTTTAGAAGAACAAAAAGCTTTTCAATTTGGGTCTGATCTTTGTCTGCCTGTCAATCATACAAGCTTTTGATCGCCTTACAGATCGTCGTCGCTTTAATGGCAATCATAAAATCAAACTACGTGTTAACATTATGTAGGAACATTCAAAAAGTCGAACAACGCCATATAAAGAAAGGAAATAAAATGGACCACGGGCACGAATGGGCACGAAACGCTCTTAACTCTTTCCTCAAGTATACGGGTACAGTAGAGATCGGTTTTCCGTATTCATCGAAAGAACGCAATTGGAATTGCTTCTGAGAGCTTAGTCGAATAAAAACTATGGAGAACAAGCGCGGATCCAGGGGGGGGGTCAGGGGGGTCATGACCCCCCCCTGGGCTGGGTCCAGGACCTAGGTGGACCACTAATTAAAATTGTTAAACGTAATGTTTTTTACACAACAGTCCAAAAAATTGAGTGTTTTTAGGGTTCATGCACATGTATGTTTATTTGTGAGTTTCTATAATCCACCATAACTTCTAAACGCCTGAACTGATTTTGATAGGTACTATCCTTAGATTGTTTGCATTATCCCTAGTGTTATAGGCTGGTGAAAAATCTACGTTAAAAGATCCACATACGTTATCCCAACTACGAGTATGTTGTAGTCGGCTTCCAGTCTAACTGGATGCAGGTAAAAACCGGAATTTTACATGGAACGACTGCTTTCTTGACCTGCACACAGTACACACTGCACAACCCAGTTAGTACTGGGTACAACGAGATATCCCTTAGTATGACTGGTTGTCAGACTTTCGGGATCTGGCTGTTTCCGAGGCAATGAAAAAACTGAGTACCTACATACTAACATATTTTACGTTTTATAGTTAAGTAAATCTTTACGTATCGTAGTGTTAATCGATTTAATAGACCACAAAATCTCAGTAGCGGCTATAAACAAAGTACACACCAATATTTTTTTTCGTAAGAATAATCGTTTATCATTGTCGAGTCAGTCACATCTTCCGAACCTCTGTCTTAGGCGCTTGGTTCAGGAAGTAGAGGATTGATGTCTACCAAGATAAGAGTAAGCGGATCTTTTCTCGAATCAAGTAAAACAGTATTTTATACTCTTTCCTCCCAATGACAATATCTTTGCCACCCACCAAAATCTTAAAAAAATTTCGCGCTCGCTTCGCTCGCGCCTCCCTCCTGCTCTCCCACCATTATGTCACGCTTGAGACGCTCATCTACTTCAAGTCTCATTTCTGATTCGAAGTCGTCCATCCACCGAAAATTGTTCAACGCTTTATCCCCCTGGATAAGGGTTATAGCACTTCGAAGAATCAAATCCTGGCTAAGAGCTTCAATGGTTGAAGAACGTCTAACCAGACTGGCACTTCTCCAGACTAATAAAACGTACCCATTGAAGTATTTGAGTTCGATGAAGTGGTAACGCGTTTCGGGAGAAGACGTAAAAGAAAAATTGATTAAACATCTATTTTTTTTTACTTGTATCCATGATTATAAAAATAAAATTATAACTTCTTGTGACTTGACCACGACTCTTTGTGACCCCCCCCTGGCACCAAAGCTGGATCCGCCCTTGATGGAGAATTTAGTAATGACGGCCTTCAGAGCGTAACTAGTTTTTTTGTGGAAGCAGCTCTCGCTTCCACATCCACAGTAGGAGGTTGTCTCTTAAACAAGCTTGACATATACGGAGAATTAACTTGATCTCGCAAAATGGATATCGGAAGATCAAGAGCACTTTAGACGACTGTGTTTTTGTGTTGGCAAATTGTAGTATTTATATTATGCAAAGTAGTCTTGATTCGACATTACGGACAGTAAACGAAACATGACTATGCAGTCCGTATTGACCCTTTTAGTAAACAAGGTAAAAGGATAAGGTGTAATAGAAAGACCCTATTCAGAGAAAGCCCTTTATGCGAAGCTCGTAAGCTGACCGCAAAAAGATAAAAAGCTGACTTCGTAGCACTACGTATTAATTCGTCATGAGTCAGTTCTTAGAAAACGGATGCGTTAATTTGACACAATTTGTACACAATAGCAGGAGCTGCTCATTACCCGTGACGCGCTCGGGGACACGGCCGGCGGCCGCCGCATTGGATTTTTGCGAATCTCTCATTGGATCAAGGAAACTCGAGAATTATTCACCCGTAAATTAAGGTTATCAACGAATTCGTTGTAAGTGCATTAACAATTACACCGAACGAAACTTGACTAACTAAAGTACTACAGAGTAGAAAGCGACTCGTGTGAATCAAAAGCCTACAATTTGAACACAACATTAGATAACAGTGAAGGGAATAACCAAAACTGTAATTATTCTCTAATTGCAAATGACTTCCGAATGTCCCAAAATCATAATAATTAAGAAAGAACCGCAATGCGTCTAATACGACCGGATGCACTAGAAAATGTTGGCCTCATAAACTAATATATGCGAACCATTGAAGGGACCCATTATGCTGGTTATTGTTGATTCAGATATGCATAAATACATTCGAGAGTATGTACGTAGCTGTTTGATGTCCCGAAGGAGGCGGGCGCGCCGGAGACGATGGCCTGGCTAAGTATGTGGGTCAGACCTGTACACTGACTCCGACCATTGATTGAGGCTTGCGTGAGCGACATTCAGTCACACACGTGTACAAACAAATATTGCACGAACATATGTACCTACTTATGAAAAATAACCATGGACGTTTAACAGAGGAAATAGAACGCTTTACAAGAAATTAGAGACATAGAAGTGGGTGAAGCTCAAAGTAACAAAATAACAAAAGAAAATAGCATAAGAAAACTCTACGACAGACTGATACATTGCCAAGTTGAAAGACCTTCGATTTTGAATGCATGTAAATGGCTTTTCATGATTGATGTTTCCTCTGTGTTCATTTACATGATATATTTTACATTTCCAAACCCTCAAATGCCTATGGAACACTAGGTATTTAGGCATATCATTACATTATTATTCTAGCCTTCCAAACGGGTATTACTGGGCGTTATAATAATATTTTCCATTATGGATATTCTATGTATATTAAAGTGAGGAAACATGTCATTGTTATGTCTAAATGCGCAGTAATTAGCAGATTTACGTAAAGTCATGGAAACCATGTCGTGGGAGCCATATTGTCTGCGCGTGGGCAACGTTCTTCGCTAGTGTCAGTTTCTTTATAGTCAGCGCATTGTAGTACCGAATGATTACCTCTTCGCATTGCCAACTGATGTCCTTTCATGATTTTTACTTGGAACAATGACAATTGTTTCCGAATACGGATGGGGAATGAGACGAGTAAGCTCAGGGGTATTCTTCGCTGGTGTTCGCTTTAGGACAGGCTTTTTAATTAAGAAGACTAGATTTTTATTTTAAAATATTATACCCGGTGGCAGGAAGATGGATGATCAATGCAAAACGGTTACCATGTATTAGAACTTAAAAATCTGCTGTTTCATTTTTCTTTTATACCAAATTAAAAATCCCTAAGGTAGACGGGTTCAGAATGATGTTAGTTCTAAAGCTAAACACTACACGCACACGCGGCTAACACGTGGTAACCGTTTGTGCGTCTATGTCCCTTCCATCCTGTACGCCATTGAAAAAAACTTAGATATTTTACAATAAAAAAAGGAGAAAACTATGACGACATTATTCCCAAATTAAAAAACAAGAAAATCTGTTTTCTAAGATCTTGAAGATAATAATAGTAATGCTTCAGTGTCGTCGGTTGTCGCAAGGGCTCCGTTTGTTGTAAAACCGTGGGTCACGAGAGCGTTAGAGTCGCCAGAAATGTAACAAAGATTGACCTCATTCAGAGAGCGGCAACGTTTGACGCGGTTGGTATAGTAAACACAATGGTATGAATCATATTTTCCCACAATTGAAGTCCGAGAGGAGGCAATGGCCATGCCATTACGCGTCTCCACAAAAAATGCACACAATGTCATCGTGTTGATTTCAAGTACCTATGGTACAGTCAACAGCAAAAGTAGATGATCAAAATCAGAAATTCAATACAAATGAACGGAGTTCGCGTCAGAACTGTGTGGCGTCGAAGTGATACCAAAGTATGTGAATGTAAATTATGCCAAACATTTACTACTAGTACAACTGCCATACATTCGTGATCTGCCTGTTTTTCTTTGAATTTCTGATTTTGATCATCTACTTTTGCTGTTGACTGTACCTACAAGTATTTACCATATTTAGTTAAATTTTACGCAGTGCGATACGTATCTTTTAAAAAAACAAGTATTGTTTTAAAGAAAGAAACTTCCCCTCTTAAAAATAAAAGCTAAATTTTTCGTAAATATAACTTCAATAAAACACGACTAAATAGATTATCTAGTGTTGTTGTTAGATTAGTAATTGTTACATTTAATAATTATTTAAAACCATAATAATCATCGCCAAAAAAATTATTTATCTGTACGAACACGCGAACACCACCACAACAAAGACAATAATATTCGCACGGAACAATCAGTGCTGCCATCTAGCGTCGAGTAGCGATAATACTTACATGCTCTGAGCGCGTCAAGAGATGGCGGTAGTGTCGCTGAACTACCTCCCTGCATTGCCGCTAGAGCGGAGTACGACTCTCGATCGCCTGGTAAAACGTCGCTGTATTTCCTCTTCCTGTGTAGAATCGCCTTCCACATATTAAATTTTGTACGTTTTTCCCTTTGAAGACTCATTACATATTTTTATAAACACTTTTATTACTACACACTGCTCACTGAACTTGTACTTTTAGAAGTTTTATTTTAATCGGTTGTTCATTGCTGTTTGAAATAAATTATTTGAGTGCCTAACAGTCATAAAGTTTGAGTTATAAACTGCAAGCGAGTTCAAGGGTCGAGTGAATAGATCACAATTGGCGTGTAAATCACTAGCATTACGACACGACGACGTAACAAGATAACGATAGTGAATGAAGATAGGGGCTCTGCCCTCAAGTGTATCTCCGCATCATTGTAGATTTATGTCATTTCACTTTAAAAGTCAATTTGTCTACATCACTACCGTCTGGTGGTAAAATGTTAAAACTCTAACTAGATACCAAGTTGTAGCGATACTCAAATAATTACATAATATTATTATGTACAATTAAACAAAATGTATCAATCTAACCGATCTCAATTATTTATTTACAGTTGCTTTAAGTGTTTTATGTCAAAAGACAAAAAAAAATGGATTAGAAAAAACGATGAAAATGTGCCTGAAATTCGTCAACATTCCAATAAAGTTCATGCCAGAAACTATCTCGAGATCGAGTCGTGTCTTGTGTCTAACGAGTAGGTAATTACTAATTACTCGTGTTATTATTTAATTACAGTTCACGTTATATCTGTAATTATGTACACAATGATACTTCTCATTTCAGATGTCTTCATCAATCTTTCAGAGCGTGTTATGTAAACAATGATAATATCGTTCTGTTAATTGCCTGTTTTTGGTATCAAAGACATTGAATGAAAGTTTATTTTTTATTTACCTGTACTGTCTCACTGCTGACCTAATAACTAAAATTAATCATGCTTTTTGAATAAAGAATAGAATAGAATATTCATTAATATGTGCACCATTCACACAAGTCTTTCTTTCTTCATCGTGTGGTTTATGCTCATCCTGGTGTCCAAGCTTTTATACCGCCCATAGGCCACTGACTTGGATTACCATACAAGTACCATTCGTAAAAGAAAACATTTCACATCGTGCCCTTGTCCCATGAACTCCCATGCCATTGGAACGGCTCATCACTTTTTTTTTAACACTTTAAGATAAAGAATGCGTCCTTGAAGTAAATACCTTACTCATAAGGTAACGGATGGTGATCCTGTGAGGTCACTCCCAAAAGTCGTACTTGAAACACTTATGACATAATTATCAGGACGAATAACGGGCTCCTGGCATTCCATAAAGAGAAGAGTGACGACATTAGTAAGGTCTCTTGACGATTAAAGTTCTTTATGGTTACGGAATTCAAAGTCAAAGAAAGCTGATTACAAATTGTGTGGGATTATGAAATAGTCCAGTTTTAAAAAGGAATAAAACAATTAGAAAAATTAAACAGAGGTGTTGCAAATTGTTCATCGACACTACTTCAAGTGTGTGGTCGCAAGTGTGTGAATGTCAAAACTACTACGATGGATTTTCATGAGACGCAGATATACTTACTTAGTTACTTAAGTCTAGTGCATTTACAATAATTGAGGGCTTACTTAACTGGGTCCCAGTGGGGCCAGCTCGAACGGTTTGAGTAGCCCATTGAACTGGATCAAATAACTGTCCGTGACACTTCAAACAATCAAATCACAGGTGCACATTTTGCATTTCAATTGACTTCCGATAATGAACAATTTATTACTCGTCCATTTATAAGAAAAGCACGTCCCACCACATTTTAAAAAGTGCTGCAAATAGCTGTATTTGTTTTACAATTAAGTAAATGAGGACGCGTGTTGACACGCTCCACGGACCCTGGACTACGGCCAAGAACTAATCCTAATTAAAAATCTGATGAGATGTAATCGTCACGTCGTTCACAGAATTAATGTACGCGCTTCTCAAATCCTTCACTAACAATGGACTACGAAAACCTTTGACAGAAATTATATTTAATTAGCTATATTTTAAGATTAGAAAAACAATAGAGGGAACATAATTTACAAATGACTGTTCACGAAATCAACAATGGTGGGAATACAATTCAATTGAATATGACGTTCAATCCAAAATTATTCAAATATCGGGCTCTGTCACAGCTATTGTCCACTTCATCAGAAGCACACAAACCGTACTTACAAAACGAGATTACGAGATCGGTATTGCTAAAAAATTACAATTGACATATTTATCTTGGCTAACGGAATTAGGACAGCACCTTGGTCCATCTAGGTCAAAAAAAAGTTTGGAAAAAAAATAGGCGGGTAGGTTACTTAAGTGTAGTGTCTCAACTTCCTTGGTGAGGCATGACCAAGCTCAGTGCAATACCATAACAAATCATTGGTTCTTTGTCTTAATTCGCCATTGTACCGAAACTAGCAGACGTCACTGCGTTGGTTTGCATACAATGCCGCTAACTACTGCAGATGAGTCAACTGTACGCGACTGTACTGCGGTTTGTGGAGGGTTTGCATCATCCCGTAATTTTAATTTGTGAGTAATCAATGTGGTTGTGGATGTACTTTATGTGACGTAGCAGGAAAGTTTTATTTTCAAGAATTACATCGCAATGAAGGGCTTTCTACGTAAGCGCTAAGGAACAACTATTTTTTCTCTTTTCGTGTGGTTAGTGACTAACTTGATGTCAGAAATTCTATGCTGCCCGTAGGCTTCTGACTAGGCTTTACATGTCGTTGAGAAATATCTCTTCGTCATGCTGGTTTAGTTTCCTTACGATGTCTTACTTCACCGGAGCCAGCGATGATTATATAATACGCATCAGAGCTGCCTGTCCTGGGTTCGAACTCGAGACCTTTGCATTGGCTGTCAGTCACACCACTCGGCAATAAGTACTTTTAAAAGTAGAACTATTGAACTACTTTTATGAGTGATATTTTGTTTTGCTACTACTCATTCCTAAAGACGTCAATAATCATAGTTTTCTTCGTCTAGGTGCTGATCCGTTAGTTATTAGCTAGGTAAGTTGTAGCAGTTAGAAACTGCAGGAAACTCGGAACAATTAAGTCTCCGATGCATTTCAAACAACTTTACGTCCAACTTTCACAGACTACCAACATTAACAGCTTACTTACTGCGGAAACGGTTAACGTTTTACAAGTTACCTGGAAACTGCCTCGAAACTAAACTTCATTTAACTTGGTAACTTGCGAACGAACCAGAAATAACCCAAATAAATTTTGTTTTTATATGCTCAATGAACGTAGCCTTATCATATTCGGAAACACATCGATACCTTATCAATATATTCGAAAACACATATTAACGAGTCCATGATTGAACCCACGACATCTAATATCGTGTTTTCATCCGATAACCTACAGCGTAGCTTCTAATCTTTAAACTAAATATAAGTAGCTAACATAAGTTTTAAGAGTACCATCAAGTTTTCAAAACAATACTTCCATAACCGTTCAATATTATCGGATGGGTAACAAATTTATGAATAGCTTATAAACGTGCGTACGTTTAGATATATAATACCTATTTATAGAGCTGATTATTATGTGGGTACTTATAACAAATCTTCGCGCCTGCGCAAAAGGAGGTGCTGCCCATCCACCCCACACTATATGAGTACTCGATCACTCAACAAACGTTTTACTAATAATAGACTCATATTTAAACGTTACATCATCATTTACTGACGTACAAGTTATCCCACTCAATCCCTGGAAATGCATTTCAAACTGAAAATGATTGCAAAGTATATTTTTAGTTTAACTAAAGCAGAGAGTTTGATTTTTACATTACACACACTGAGAGCAGTTTATACTGTTTATAGATACTGAAGATCGCTTTACACTAAACTAAAACACTTAGTTTTAACAAACAACAACGTTATTAATTAATAAACGAAGGTATGCCTGTCATTGACGTCGAGGGAAGCATGAGAAACTCTAGGAGTAGCCTAAAAGCATTTATGGGGAATGGCGCAAGAGGGCAACGCACAAGGCAGAGTGGAAGTATATGGGGAGGGCCTTATCCCAGCAATGGAGTACCGCAGGTTGAGGAAATGCACAACCTTAGATATGATAACAGGCTCTCCATTCATAGTGTTTTCAGGCACGTCGTTCATTCCTTATATTAGCGCACGCGTACAAGTAGGAAGTACTAGAGTACAAGAATACTTGTAAGAAACTGAAAACAAATCGTGATGATATACATTTACTTACTATTGTGTAGAACGTGAAACAGACAATAAAATGACTGTCAATGTTTGTAAATAACTTGTAAACAATGACTTATTACTAGCATACTATAGCTGCGTTGTCATCTGTAGTATTTTTGTAGACGAGGCTTCATTCTACAGTGGATGTTTTGAATAAAAACACTTGCAAATATCCTGATATACTAGCAGTTGCCCGCGACTTCGTTCGCGTAGAAATTTTGACTCTCTTGTCTGGACTGCCTGTGGATGGTACTGTCAAATCGAATGCCAAATGCCAATCGAAGCGATTATATTCCCTTAAACCAGCCCTGTCGAAAAATCTATTCCTACCTGAAATGTCTTAACTATATTCTATCTCTCTGCCAATTTTCAGGTACAAAAAGCCAAGGATTTCATATGGACTTACGGGAGCCCTTAGTCCAGGTCTTCCTTACAAATTTCTTAGCTTAGATCTCCTACTCCTAAACTCTAGACTTGTTAAATTTCAGGTTGTTAGTACAAAAAAAAAACAGTACATTTTTACAAACATGTGAAAGCCCTCAGACCTCCTTATTCTGGTCATGTTGCTAAACTCGCTAAATCTGTTCTTAGTCAACGTCTACTAACTATAAAGACCTTCCTGCCAAAATTGTAGCACAAAAAAAGGAAGGACTGTCATACAAACTCGTCATACAAACTCGTGTGAGCCCTTAGACCTCCCTAGTCCGGCCCTGTCGCAAAATCGGTTCTTAGCAAACTTCTACTCACCTACTACGTCCCTGCCAAAATTCAAGTTAGTAGCACACAAAATGATGGACTTTTAAACAAACTTGCGAGCGCCCTTAAACCTCTCTAATCCGGCCCTGCCACAAAACCTGTACTTAGCAGAGTTCTACTAACTATAAACTACGTGCCTGCCAAAAATCAAGTTTGTAGCACAAAAAATTAAGGATTTTCTTACGAACTTGCAAGAACCCTTATACCTCCCTAATCCGGCCCTGTCACAAAATCTGTTCTTACCAGACGTCTACTAACTATAAACTACGTCCGTCTCAAAAATCAAGTTTGTAGCTCAAAAAATGAAGGACTTTCATACAAACTGGCGAGAGCCCTTAGACCTCCCTAATCCGGCCCTGTCTCAAAATCGGTTCTAAGCAGACGTCTACTAACTTTAAACTACGTCCCTGCCAAAATGAAGATTGTGGCACAAAAAATGAAAGACTTTCATACAAACTGGCGAGAGCCCTTAGACCTCCCTAATCCGGCCCTGTCACAAAATCGGTTCTAAGCAGACGTCTACTGCTTATAAACTACGTCTCTGCCAAAAATCAAGATTGTAGCACAAAAAATGAAGGACTTTCATACAAACTTGCGTGGGCCCTTAGACCTCCCTGATCCGGCCCTGTCGCAAAACTAATTTATAGCGGATGCCTACTAATCAAATCAAATCAAATCAAATCAAATCGTTTATTTGTGATACATGGGTTACATGCAGGTGTTTATTACATTTAAAAACTTTCAATGTTCATACCACGATCAGCCACTAGGGCATACAAATGATTAAAATAATCCAATAAAAATATGATTCTAAAATTTCTAAAAATTGACAATACATTGCATTTCAGATTAAATATAAATGGAGACAGACACAAAACAAAAAAACAACCATAAAATTTCGTCAAGCGGGCATAAAAAAACATTCAAAAACTTCTAGTCAATAAAAATTCAGCAACGGAGTAATATGATTTTTCAATGAGAAACTTGAATAATTTATTTTTAAAGACATTAATATTGCTACACTCCTTTATATCATTCGGAATCTTATCGTAGATCTTTGTGGCCATAGCAAACACACTTTTCCCAAAGAGGGTAGTTCTATACTGCCTAGTAAGGTTATTATTCAAATTACTCCTACCTCGTGATCTGAGCTGCAAGGTAAATAGCGATGGATGATGTCTAATGAACAAGGCCATTTCAAAAATATATAAGGATGGGACGGTTAGTATTTTTAATTTTTCAAAGTAGTCCTTGCAACTGTCAGTTCTCTTGAGACCACACATTGCTCGCACGCACCTCTTTCAATTCAATTCTCCACTCTCAAGATTGACCTTTTTAGCTAGCATATATAAACCGTAAGATGACTGCGACACTTTTTTGCAAACGAATTCAATATGACTTTGCCATTTCAAATTGTCGTCAATGTGTAAGCCGAGAAATTTTGTCGTATTCGTTAATCCCACTTTTTGACCATTAATTTCTATTTGAGTATGCAAACTGTTCTTTGTTTTCTGCTTAAATTGCATTAATTTAGTTTTATCGATATTAATTAATAAATTATTATTTTGCAACCATTGAATAATTAAATTTAAACTACTATTTATAATATTTTCATCATTGTATAAAACAGTACAATCATCGGCAAATAGTACCATACGATCTGAAATAGATTTTGGCAGATCATTGATATAAATGATAAAAAGTAGTGGGCCCAAAACACTACCTTGTGGAACTCCATATTTTATTTTTCTAGTCCTGGACTTATAAATTATTTCATGTTTTGTATCAGGAGAAATTTTTACAATATTTGTAGTCTGAGTTCTATTACTGATGTAAGATTTTAGTAGGTCTAAAGTGTTGCCTCTTACACCGTAGGTTTCAAGCTTACTCAGTAGTATATTATGATCCACGCAGTCGAAGGCCTTTGACATATCCATATACAAAGCATAGACAGGCTGTCTTTTGTCAACTCTAGGATATACCAAACTCAAGAAATCATAAATAGCTAAATTTATGGACATATTTTTACGGAAGCCTTTCTGATCCGGTGTCACTGACTATAAACTACGTCTCTGCCAAAAATCAAGATTATAGCACGAAAAATTAAGGACTTTCATACAAACTTGTGAGGGCCCTTAGACCACCCTAATCCGGCCCTGTCGCAAAATTAATTCATAGCAGACGCCCACTGACTATAAACTACGCCTCTGCCAAAAATCTAGATTGTAGCACAAAAAATGAAGGAGTTTCATACAAACTTGCGAGGGCACTTAGACCACCCTAATCCGGCCCTGTCGCAAAATCCGTTCTTAGCGGACGTCTACTAACCATAAACTACCTCCCTGCCAAAAATCATCTTTGTACGTCCAGCGGTTTTCGAGATTTCGTGATGAATCAGTGAGTGAGTGACCTTTCGCTTTTATAGATATAGATTTATATGCACCAGAATTATAAAGATATAGGAACTAAGCTATTATTTGATCTGAGGGAAATCTGAGGGAACTAAATAGGCCAGACATAAACCATTCGCCACTGAAATAAAGTACTCAATAGTTAAAGGAAAAGGAACGAGTAAATGACGCCTGATGTTTGACGGGAGAATGGAAGAAGAAAACGTGTTGCGCCGACCCCAGACAGAATAGGACAAGGCCAGGAAGATGATGATGATGAAATTAAATTGCAAAAGCCAATCTGACAATCTTAGTGTCAGATTGCCAAGACCGATGAGCTTAAACTTTGAAAATATTAGACACAACAAGAAAGCTAGCCACGTTTTCTCGAAACCCATAATTATGATGCACCGGATGCACATCACTTGAGCATGGAGGCGGGATTACACATCTCATCAGTGAGATTTGACAGGAGGATACAATAAATCAAGTCCTACATAAATTGTTGGCAGAACTGATAATAACATTACCTGTCCTATCCTATCATCGCTAATGCAAGTAATTACCACTATCAGCGTCATATCCCTGCAATAACCTTGTATTAGTCATCACTACATCAGACGTTCGCGCTAGTCGCCAGCAGATGGCGCCGCGCCAACGCCATTGTTTACTCTGCGATTGCCATAAAACAGAAATAAGGCCGTAATCAAAAGAATACGGTTACTCTTACATTTGATACTATCAATGAAAATAGATGCAGGAACTGGTACTGTTTATTACATTCTTGCCCAATTACTTATTTAGGTAAACTGTATTATATGATCGTTGATCTCATTGCCTGGATTTTCCAAACGTTTTCTGGAGTAACTACTACGTACAAGTTATAGTGATGGAAAATCCACTACATAATTTTATAACTTGACCTCAGGAGTTGTTCCTACGTCTATTCTTGTACTTTAATTAATTAACGTGATTAATCAAAAGAATGGCGCCTTAGATCTTCTTTATTGCATACAGGAATGGCCCTGCTGACGAACACTGCTCATAAAATTGTGATCTATTAAATAAAAGGCAAAAATGTTATTTATACAAGTTTGATATTACAACCATGAAGTCCATAAGGTCCTCGATTCCCAGGTCGGGCAAAATTTTTCATCAGGAATTTCTTAGTATCGTAACGTGTCTTGATTTGTGCCCAGTAAATGGCAATAGGGTTGCTCCTATTACATAGGACTTTACCATAACTGGCGAAAATTAGATGTACTAAGTATTAGATACACCTCTGCCTAAACCTTCGGGGATGACAGGCTAGGTGTTATGTTATGTCATTTGACAACCTGTTTTTTTTTTTAAATATTTTGTGGCTATGCCACTGGCTTGGTTACAAGACCTTTAAGCCAAGTCTTTATTTTAAAAGTCTTAATTTGAATGACAACCTGAAAATTGGCTTATTTTCTTGCCAGTGTAACCACACCTCAATGTTACTAGTCATTGTTATAAAAATTAACTCAATTGACATTGAAACTTCAGGGTTGCATACTTTATGCTTGCGGTTTAATTTTAATGGCGAATATAACTGAAACACCACGAACTGTAGCCAATGTCATGACCTATATGCCATCTATCCTATTTGCACAAACAGTCATTTACCGATATACCTACATTTAATATTATGCAGATGACCACCCACTGCGAGTTACGTCTACGAAATAGACTTTACTCAAAATACATGTTCAGCTAAAAACATATTTTATGGGCTAATAATACTGTCCATATGAAGTCAGTCGCCGGAACAAGTCTTGTAAAGCTTATTATAAACTTTTGTTAATATGAAGACTACGATATGTTATGATCGAAAATAATTCTTTGATCCAGCAGGATTTAGGGGTCTCGCCCACTACATGGCCACGATCACGAGTTTTGGTCGCAGAAGCGACTTTTGGTTGAAACAAGGAAGAGAGTTTAGTCGTACGAGCACGTGTCCGAACAGTTGTGTTCGAAATAGCGGCTGGTGCGAAAGGTCTGATAACTAGTGTAAGCATAAAAAGGAGAACAAAAGGCGAACATTCGTCTGACTTTGTCATTTTAGAGTAAAAGGGGAGATTCGGCCATGACGTCAAGTTGCAAACACTGATCATAACATCCCGACTTGTACATCCTTGCTGAACGGATGCTGGCAGCTCGCCAAGCCCACGTTACGAACAGGAGAAATGATTTAACGCTTTATTTTCGACAGTTACCCAGACTCTGCAATATACGGTTTACTACCATTGAGCCTTGGCGCGGTGCTGAAGTATAATTTTACTAGCCATTCTATAACTACCGTACGGCTCGTCTACAATAGTTCTACTGGACAAACTTCGTCAGTTTCCTGGCTTTATGGGTCTCGGTCTACTAGCATTGTAAAATAGACAATCCATTACTTAGGTACTATACCACCTACACTAACATCCATCTTACTTGCACACAGTACCTCATAAACACGTTTCTATGTTCGTGTTCGACGTTACGACGACACCATTCAGTACTGAGTGTCGATGACTCACAAGAGCTAAGTACTATTTCCATAAGATTCTCCCATGGCAAATTGGTCATCGATTTTATAAAACCCATATCGCACTGACTCCGATTATAACGCGATATGGCATAATGCCCATAGAGTAACAAGCATAGATATTAGAATCTAGTTTCTACTGCATGCAGAAAGGTGATGTAGACATATTTTTTTGAAATACAACGTTGGTCCCATTAAAAAAGTTGCTAAGTTTGATGATCTGTCTGTACCACACCCTTAAATATGAACTAACATTTGCTGTAAGTATAGTTACTGTTTGATAAATCAGAACCATGAAGCACATAACCAGTGGAGAGCGCGTGCGGGGGCTACCGCGGGCGCCAAACACACGCTATATCAAGCTAACGCGGCGAAATTTTGCTCAGTGGCAAAAATTGTAGGCTAACGCACGAACGTCACGCGCTCCCGTTTTGAAAGCATTTATTACGAAAAATAATGCCTAGTTGTGCAATTAAATGGTGTGGAAAGTGTACTACAACTTCAAGTTACACAAAAGATGGGTTAACATTGCACAGTTATGTGGTTTTCTATTCAATTTGATCAAAACAATGAAAAAAGAATCATATAATTGCTGTCTCTTTCTGGTACACTGATTTGCACTAATGCAGTTGTCTCTTTCTTTCATGATAGTGATGTTCGAGTTCGCAGTATCGCGACGGTTTATGGTATCGATATAATTTAAAATATAAGTTCTTAAAATACCTTACATTTTGTAGTTTCATTATTGCTATATTTTCAAATATGCTTATTCCCTTGGCTTTACTCGCAAATGTGTATAATACTGGCATAAACTTGTACATAACAGTAAAAAAATTAAGTGTATGATATCTCTGCCTGCCTTTTACACAAAATTTAGACGCGTTGCTTGGAATCTATTTGAATCATTGCAATCCTAGACAAATATGTTTTTTAAATGTTTTTATATAGGCCAGTGTAGGTATGGAACAGACGTTATCAATTTTAGTTTTGGAGTAAAGGTGGCCAATACGCGCATCGGCATGTGAACACATTGCTGGCAGTGGCGTGCGTGCAGAAAAACGGAGGCAAAGGCCTATGAAAAAACTGACACGATAGGGATAAAAAAAAATTGGTTGGATTGTGTAACCTAGCTATGGAACGAGGACTTAATTTTTTTTATTACCAATTTTATTGCAGTATCGGGTTAACCTGCGCCATATACACCATTTAGGGTCCGATAAGCATGGTCCTACGATGCACCGTTTCCGAGTTATGGGCGTTTTAAATTATTGTACCAAAATAAGTTAAATACAAATAATATCTTGAAAACGGATCGTCCTAGGCAAAAAATGACCGAAATTTTAACCCCCCTTTGCTACCCCCGTGATATCATGATCTTAACACACAAAATTCATTCATCATCATCATTTCAGCCAAAAGACGTCCACTGCTGAACATAGGCCTCCCCCAGGCGTCGCCACATTGACCGGTCCCGTGCGTCTCTCATCCAGCGGGTTCCTGCAACCTTGACCAGGTCATCGGTCCACCTAGTGGGAGGCCTTCCAACGCAACGTCTTCCGGTTCGCGGTCGCCATTCCAGAACTTTTCGGCCCCATCGGCCATCCGTTCTGCGAGCAATGTGCCCTGCCCATTGCCACTTAAGTCTGGCGATTCTTCGGGCTACGTCGGTAACCTTGGTTCTCATGCGGATGTCCTCATTTCTGATTCGATCACGCAAGGAAACTCCGAGCATAGCCCTCTCCATTGCCCTTTGGGTGACTTTGAGCTTACTAGAGAATGGGCAGCAGCGTTCTCTGTGTTTCTGTAACAACCATACTGCGATCGCCAACCCGCCTGCCAAGCGTGGCGATTATGGCAAACCCCCCCCCAAAAAAATGATGAGCGTTAAACAAACAGGCCCCTAGTACCCGGCAGCCCGTCTACCCTCGGCTACGGTAGCGGTCGAGGCAACGGCGTGGCAAGGGGTGCTAAGAATCTCCGGACGGGATCCGGCTACCAAACATACACAAAATTAATTTGAACTAATTTGAGATCCTTTTACTTTTTTTTTCACCAATTTGACGTAGAATCGACTAACCATTTAATTGATTTAGCTTCATGTGTAGCAAAAAAATATATTGATACTCGACTGACATATAATACGAAAAATAATACAAATCCAAAGGATTATATATGAAAAACATATTCAAAACTAATCCATTTTAAAAACCAGTAAATATATTATATTTTTTTTAAATACAGTCTTCTAAGTTTAATAATTACCTGTTTTATTTCAAAATCGAACTCGTAATCTCTGTATTGCAAACAAATCGTTATAATACCTACTAATAAGTCAAACAATTATCGATATCGATACTTTTTCAATTACTTTTATGGAATCCCTAGAGAATGAGTTGTCATTTGGTTGTCAGTTCGTCAACCAATCACAGAGTCCGAAACGTACCTCTCCCCCCGCAGTATATTAGTGACTTTGATTTAGAACAAAAACGTGCCCATACTTTCTCCACTGGTTATTTTGCTCCATGATCAGAACAAACACTACCTGACCTCTACCAGTGAAAAAATCAAATATTGCTACCCACTGTTGATTTATAATTATGTAAATTAAATTAACCGTCTGTATTATCTTTAAATGTGACGACCCGGAAAACCAGTGTAGGTATCTTATCTGGCACGCAACTATGACACTAGTTGAAATATTCAGTAATTAGTATCCCACTAAAAACATTTTACATGAAAATGTTTTTAGATATCATGTAGAGCCAAGCTTCTAACTCTACACACCCTCTAACTGAACAAGCTCCTACTTCACAAGCTCTACATCTTAGTCAAAATTATGTGGCGACTCAGAGAAGGATGATAAAGCAAGAACGGAGATGTCTAATGAGATTTTGAATTAAAGAGAAGTGTAGAAGAAGAAAGACTATAATCGATCATAAATACATTGGGATTTACTTATAAGGCAAGAGAATGATGGTCCAAGCAGTTTGATTATTTTGTGTAATAAAAATTTGAATTTGGTGTACTACAAAGGGTTGATGAATGAATATCTAACCATAACTACTAAGTCAAACGTTCGTTTACTGTTTTCTGTGATGCTGGTAATGAAACAATAATGATACTTCGGTTCGGTGGTTCGGTGGTTTGCGGGCCTCACGTACAGACAAATGACAATTAGTTTGCGAAACACGTGCTGAGACCAGCTCTGCTACGTCATGAGAAATATTTATTTACCTGTCTAGAAATAATACATTGACACATCAATATTTATACTTGAAGCAGGTTATTGAGTTATTCCATCTTAAAAATGTGTGGAATTTTCTCACTTTTCCGTAAATACCAGGTATGAGGCATTTTTTTGGAAATTCGAGTCAAACCACATGCATCTAAAATTTCTCTGCATTAATATTGATCTAATGAATAAAGAAATGAGAAAAAATAGTTGTTTTAAAAATAATGTTTGCAGCTGAAGATATTTTACTGCAACCGTCGTCGTATCCTCTAAGTATCTTCTCTATCTAACAAATGCAGACTGACTAATGTTTTCATCTCTAAAGCTTAGGTTACTCGTGCCATCAATCTCGTGCAAAAATAAAGCGTCCATTTAATATCAGTCGTACTGGGTGGCCTTCCAATGTTTACACTCACCCATCATTAATACTGCAAGTGATAACTTATTCGAGATCAAGTCATTCACGCAATCACCGTTATCTATATGTCAATCACGTTTAGTCTATTGCCGCCGCGGTCAGGACTTACGACGTAACTTGGTATATTAGAATCTATTACAGTAGATAAGATGGCTTGAGGAATATTGATATGTTGACTTCTACTTCTAGGGGTTACACGCGCGAGGAAACTACAGTGTTGTGCAAGTTCTTGTTTAATATCTTCTGTCTGATGTAGGGGTTTTTACTGATTCCGGGTAACATTATCTAGTAAATTTAAAATGTCACTTACGGGATATCTTCCGTGATTTTAATTTGTTTTGAGTTCCCGATATTTCGACGCTGTTGCAAGCGCCATGATCGCGGGTGGACTGGGTTAAATATAGTTATGAACCGTGAAAGCTTAAAACATTATCTAGTAATTACTAAAAGGGACAATTTGCTTTTACTTTTCTCACAGGTAAAGATGTTGCAATGCAACGTACCACCAACTACTCCATACATATATGTCACTCACTAGACGTTAAGTATCGTTTAGTCATTAATGTGATCTTAAATCCTAGGTATTAACTTGCGAAACTATCAATGAACTTGATTATATACAGCAAAGGTAAGCTTTATACTTTTTCCTGTTTTGGTTTGTAAAGTTATTCATCAACCAGTCAACGATAATCTCGCGACAAGAACCAAGAAACCTTGCTGTCCACAACTTGTACAAGTTGTACAGGTAACAACACATCTGTTACTGTCCACGCCTTTCAATCAGTTTCAACAAGCAATGACACTTATAACTACAAAGTAAGCTGAGATTACTTGAACAAATATACAGTACTGTTCCTTGTAAGGAAGAGTTTATTGTACGGAGAAGACGTACAAACTATCGGCATTGAATCCTTGACGGCCGAAACCTTGGCATCGATATCTACTGCCATTTAGCGTAGATTTAGCACGATTAGAGATAACCCTTCAAGTGGACTAGTTTTAATATTCATAAACATTACTTTAATATCTTGACGTAATACTTTGATACCATACATTTTAAGAACGGTACTGCACACAGGAACGTGACAATTGAATTATTTCTTCAAAGACTTATTCTGAGAAACATCGCACATGTAACTCGATATTAAAAACTCCTACGGCTTCTTAAAACATGAATACTATGTTTGAAAACATTCGTGTTTCATCAAAACAGAACATCACACTATTTTAATCGTAAAAACTCCTTAATCCAGTGAATAGGGAACAAAGACCCTATCTCATAAATATGTATGTACCACGTTCCAATTACGAGCTGCACCCACTGCAGTTGATGCTCATCTAAGCATATCGACTGCACAAGCAGATTCAGAGGGCGTCCCCTCGCAGGATTTAACTTTGGGGCCCTCCAGGGGTGGCAAATAATGTGACTACCTAATGAATTGCGTCGGAGTTCCCCCAACAGTAATGGAAAGGGTTCAATTTGGTAAGCTAGCGAATTTTGCAGTGACAAAAGAGGAGCGTAGTTAAAATGCAGTGGAAATTAACTGTTTGTACATGGCAATGATTTATCTTTTGTACTGGACAGGCGTGTTGATTAGTATTCGTGAGCCTCAATGCCAAGAACCTTATACAGCTTAAATAAAGTATTCGTCGAAATAACGAGCTTTAACTCTCAGTAGCAATGTAGATAGCTATAAGAGTAGAGTACGACCAAAAAAAAGATGCATGGACTGTGTGAAGGAGGATATTGCTAGAAAGGAGGTGTCTAATGGAGAAGTATAGACGAAGAAATAATCGACCTCAAATAGCTTGGGATACGAGCAGGAGAATGATAATGGCAATCAGCAAAACGTTCCATTCCAGGCTCGATAGCATTCTTCCAGTCGACTGACCAATAGAAATACAAATTAAGTGCGCGTTCAATTCAAGGATCAATTAAGAATTTAAGATAAATAGTTATCAGGCAGACATCTAAATAGAGGCAATAAAATTAATTATGAACGTGATCTCATTTTAATTGGAAACAATCTTATCCGAGTGTTTGCTTTCTCCAGTTCGCTACGCAAGATATCCTACGTCTAACGTCCATTACGGAGTTGACAATAAGATAATAATATATTGTAACATCTACTTCCTGGTATCCTGGTATCTATGGTCTACGTATTGTATGAACTCATCCCGTTATTGATTCTCTTTTGTCTTTGGTGATCCGATAAGAATCAGTCATGAATCGGTAACTTTTATCGCATACTAGCTTATGCTTGGCATGCTGCTTTAAAATTATTTAATGTTAAATATTAAACAAAATACTACTGTACTAGCTTTTGCCCACGGCTTCGCCCCCGTGGATGTCGGTTCAACTACAAAAGTGACGATTTTCCATACAAACTTTCAATCCCACTTTTCACCCCCTTAAAGGTAAAATTTCCAAAAACCCCTTCTTTGTGCTCCCCTACATTATAATAGGAAGTCGTGTGCAAAATTTCACATTCCTAGCCCCAGTAGTTTCGGCTGTACGTTGATATGTCAGTCAGTCAGTTCTCCTTTTATATATACACTAGCTGACCCACGCAACTTTGTCTGCGTCTCTATATATAACTTATATTACTTTCCTCGATAAATCAACTATCCAACCAAAATTATTAAGTTAAATCGTAACAAACAAAAATTTTTATCTTTCCTCTTTATAATATTAGTTAAGATTATACTAAAATGAGAATTACTATAAATATCTCTTACTGTTAAATATACGATGTCGATAATACCCTGTACTTGTAAACATTATTTTGTTTGAATTTGAATTTCCCGGAGGCCAGCCAGAAACCCCCGTACCTACTACCTACATTGCGACGCAACCCGCGTAATTATTTTTCCGCGCGGGTATTTTTACATTGCGATATCTTCTAAGATATTTGTTTAAACTGTATAGAGTAAAGAGCACAAATATTCTATATTAAATTTCCGTTCTAACGAACACATTTATTTAGATATAGATTAATACTATATAAGCTTCGCAAAAAATAATTCTTTTTAACCTAACATTTTAATAGTAAAAAATGGTTACAGAGAGTCAATCTTAAAAGATAGACAGATGCTGTCGCGGACTTTTTTTAGAACTTTTAAAGACGAATAATTACTTCATACATGATATTCTCGTAACTTAAACAGTTTTCGCAGCGCACGCAACGGAAACTCTCAGAAAGGAATTTTCTTTTCCCGTTTTTGCAACATTTCCCATTTATGCTCCGCTCCTATTCGTAGTAGCGTGATGTTATATAGCCTATAACCTTCCTCGATAAATGAACTATCCAACACAAAAATAACTTTTCAAATCCAACCAGTAGTTCCAGAGTTTATCGCGTTCAAACAAACAAACAAACAAACTCTTCAGCTTTATAATATTAGTATAGATATATAAGATACTGTAAGAGCTCCTGCAGCCTGTGATGATTATACCTACATTTCTAGTTTCAGATTCATATTGTATTTTACCTTCTCGGATTCTGAATCTACTTAAATGCCGACTATTTTGATTATTCCTGACAAGAAAATCTCTAATGTTTGTAAACATTGTATGCCTTATCGTGTTGTTCTTTGAGTGTAAGATTAGGGCAAGATTGAGGTCAAGAGCAAGCCCATTCATGATAAAAAAAAAAGAGTGCAACTCCACCTCATTCAGCAAACACTTCCCAAAACAAACGTACTAATTACATTTACAATTAATTACGGTTCAAGGCTATTAAAACACCTATCACAGCTAATCTCATTACGTTTTAGCACAACGACCTCCGATTGCGTCTCACACGCCATTGATGTTTACTTTATATAATAGAAGGGAAAATGTTTCCACAATGTTAATAACGTATCGAGTCAACTTTCGCTAAAGACATAAGTTTCACTGCGGTGGGGAAATTGTGGTTTGACAAGCTGCGCATGAGTGCCTGCTGATTATGATAAGGCTTTAGATCAAGAGATATCGTTGCGTAATAGATCGATACAGAAACGGTATGGGCTTTTTCTTTTCGCTTTTTGAATTGAGAAGATTAGCTGTTAAAGTCACGTACAAGATTGAGCAATGAGCTAGAGGTCTTTGGGATGAATCTAGCGTATTGACTTTTAAGTTAAGGGAAAAACGACCTTATTTCTAATGTTAACATTATAGAGAAGCAATTTTTTTCGTAATTTAGAAACAGTCACATGTAAAGAGTAGTTATGCTCTTACAGTTAGAGCAATGACATAACTGTAGTTACATTGTAAACAATGTAGATTGCTCTAAGAAACTGCTGAAAGAAATACGTGGAAAAACGTTGTCAAGAAATGCACCTGAAGCCAATTTAATTAATTTTTTTATTTATCCGTACAGGCAACATTGACCAAAAAAATAAATGTACTAAAAACTCTTTGCAAAAAGTGTCAACTGTCACTTTAAATAGATCCGTAATTACACTATTCAGTGCTAATAAACATGACTGCTTTGTTGTGATTTCTCATTGAAATAAGGAAATTACGATTTAATGAATTAAGATCATTATGACTTCCTGAAATACATAAATTTACCGCAAAGTCGTCCTTGTTTACCTTTTACTACATTATTTGTTGTGATTATTGTTATTAAGTTCTTTTAATAAAGTGCGTTTCTGTGTTCTATTTAACTTATGTTTTTATTAAGTTAAAACGATAAGCCTGGAGCACATAATAATAAAGGTCTTAATTCATTCAATATTTATGTTTGTATTCATTTTATTTTTTTAATATCTCTAGTTGCCTAACTGTATCATCTCTATATTTATCACATATTCCAAAATAATATTCATATTACAGTCTATGTATACAAAAACAGGATTTTACATCAAACTAAAAAACTAAATTGATTAAGTCGCAACGTATATTGTATAACTAATCATATTAGCACTACTGCTACAATTCACTACGGTTAGTTTCTTGCGATGATTCGACGCTGTCACGGCTTCTGTTTATCGTATTATATAAGTTTACGATACAATAACATAGCTAAATACATAATAATAAGGTACAATTTTGTCAATTTTCAATTTTTCATGTAGCCAGAGACAAAGAACCATACGAGCTCGCTCTACATTGAAGAAAAAAAAAACGTAAAAATTATGTTTTTTAACTTCTCGAGCTAAAGTACGCGAAACAATAGAATGAATCCGTTATCTGGTAATGTAATCTGTTATTCTAATAGTTTATTAAAAAACCTCATTATTGTTTATCTTTCAGACAAAGATGTCTGACAATTACAATGAAATCCAAGGTTCTGAGAAGTGTGCAAGCAAATTGAAATTGAAAAACAGTGTTGTTTCTTTAGCCTGTCCAATTATTTACATTTTATGGTAAAAGAACTGCGTGATTACTGCAAATAAGTAATTAATTTGCATAGTTTTCTTACTTGCCATCATTATAATATTTATTTACCTCACTAAGTTTGATTAATTACTTATGCATCTACTGCACACCTCTACAACTTTCGTGCAAGCACCAATCAAACACACGTTTCTAACTAAGTACCCATAAACAATAGTGTTTATTGCAGATTAAATGGCAATCACTCGAATACAGTGGCCAATCAGTCGTAACTGTCACAACTCATTTAGCATTAATCTATCACATCAGAAAGTGGACACGTCCACATCGCCAGTAATTTCCCCTCGCGTGATCACATCTCCGATTACCTGCGAGTACGTCTACTCGATAGAAACTTGCGTATCAAACCAATACAACATACATTTGTCAAAATCACGCATGCAATTGTATCCCCTGTTGTTATTCGATTAACGTTTAGAATGATATTTGCGAATTTGATCTGTGATGAGCTAGTAGCTGGCACGAAAAGTTAACGACATCAACGAATAAGAATCGATGAGTGAAAAATCAAAACAATGTTCGATAATCAACTTTATGTGTGATGCTCAGATGTTTCATGATAGTTATTGATAGTCGTCATATTCATAGCTATAAGAAGACATTCATAGCTTTATGAAGACATTCATAGAACGAATCGGAACGAATCGTCACAGTTACTGTTAATTGCATCACACACGTCAGGAAGTAGTAATTATAACACTTTTAGAAGAAGGAGCACTGCTCACATGCTCATACTCACTAACCAATTAACGGTGTTCTGATCGAGTTTGACACGATAGGTAGCCACCGCACGGTATTTTTATGCAATACCTTACTATCATAGTAGCATGCATGTTACATAAACTATGAAATCGATAATAATTATGCTGTAACAGTTACAAGCTTAGTGAAATGTTTAGACTTTAATCACTAAGTTTCGCATTAACGTGCTATCTCGAACAATTAGTGACACAGTGATTATGATCATACTTCTATTTGCTTGGATAACTATATAAAGTGAGCGATAAATCTTGAACACGCAATGGAAAACGTCTGCGCCTAGATTTATTTACGACAGTCCATCTTGTACGGTTTATCAATGAAGCTCGTGGCTCTAATGAGGTTGAATATGTCCCGAGCGAATGGTAGCGTAAACTGCTTATAAAGTCAAATATCAAACACGGAATTCCCACTCGCGAGCCTGACTCATCAGTACTGAATTTTATCGGAGTATCTAAATGTTTTTAACTTTTCACTTGCGTTCCTGGAGCTAACACTTTGTGCTTGAATGCAAGAACATATCCCAGGAATACTAAGAATTCTCACGGGTAAAGTGCGTTGATCTACATAGACTTGAATGTGCGTAATGATAATGATGGTCAGGTCAGTCATTAAGGTAAACTTCTACATTACCTTCGCGAGAACCGATTGGTTCACTCTCTAAGTTTTTACAAACGTCATTACTCATTACTATGAACATAATTACTTTAAATTCGCCGGAAACGCGTATCAAATTATGTCAACTTGCTATGTTTTTGTATACCGACATATTTGCATTATGTTTATACTCGTGAAGTACTATATTAGGACGGTATTTCACAACACTGCTAGGAATGTTTACTGTTTACATTCAAATGGCATTTCAATGGTTTAAAAACAGAATAAGAAACGCATCTGGTACCGACAATAATACAATTCTGAGATTTCATTGAGGATAACCAAGGGCTCGGGTTAAAGTTAATTGGAGAAGAGAAAATATATTTAAAGAGGCTTCGTCTACTTAGTTCTAGATTTCCATTGACTTACTTAGCCCTAAAGCAGTTTCAGTAAAGTAGGCAAAGCGTAGAGATACATCTAACTTTACTTTTTATCTTTATGCTAAGACCATCTCTTAATTATTCACATCTGTATTGCTCTATCATAAACCACACACTTGAATGAAAACCTTATCTATTACAAAACTAGATTCATTCATTGAAGGATTAACAGCGTAACTGCTTTATATGCTGAGGCCTATAGATCATGGCACGACCCTGCTTGTGTATTATTTATAATTATAACCATAATTATAATACTTATAATCAATTAAGACAAGGCGAACTGTGAGAACATAGTTGACAGACTCCTACGCATGTACTTGCACGCATGTGCTGCCAACGGATGCTGATCAATCGTCCTTTTTTATTCAGCCAACGTGCGAAGGTTGTATTAGAATATTAATCTGAAAAAACTTAATAGTATTCTAGATACTTCCAGTACTCTAGTTTTTGAAAAAAAATGTAAATGAGTTATTCTATTCAGGAAATTACTGTGTCCATCTTAATGCGCAATATGTATATGTCTGATAAGACGCATAATAGAGGACTGGATAGCTTAATATTCATACATTCGAGACAAAGAGGAATGTCTAGGTTCTCTGCTGAGACCTAGAAGGTCAGCCAATAGGATAAATTCCTATATATCATTAGTATAAATTACTCAAACTTTTTTATACAGCGACACCAACAGTTTCCCACAAATTAGTACCGAACTGTGAGATCAGGAAGATTGATCTGTACTTTATAATGGGAAACTTTGACGCTATAACATTTGTTGCCGACATTACATCGATTATGAGTTAATAACAATCAATCTAACACCCACACGTATACCTTAATAATAGTTAATAATTCATCAAGAAGGCACGTCATGAGTATTGGCAACATTCAATTATAAACTAGTGAGTAAACAGTCACCTACAAGATTTAAGATAAATCTGGATTCAGTCTTCAACATAAAATCGATAAAATTAATGGCTTCTTAAATTCCCTGCCGAGTCTCCAATTGGAATTTAATGGCAGCTGTCAATATTATTGTTTAGTCAACGAGCTATTTGTTACAATCAGTTGAACTCATCTATTGTCTTCGCCGAATGTCGGTATAAGTTATCCACAATGAGTTTCCAGTCATTCATACCGAATTCCGCACGTGTCGTACTGCTAGTACATAAAACATATATTTCGTAATGCGTGTAATTTAAACCAATTTGTTGCCAATGTTTACCATAAAACAACAGAAACCTTATGACGTTAATTCCAAAACAGCTGATCAAATCACAAAACACAACACAATAGCACCACACACTATCAGATTTTATAGCTTTAGCCAATTTCCACGCACTGAACTTTACTTTCAATCACAAAAGTAGGATGTACGCTGAAAATTTTCAAAGAAGAAGATCGCGCCCGATTGTTTTCGAAGTTTGAAAATCCGATCGGTTTCGGCTCCTCGGTGTGTCGAGTCGGAAGCGGCATCGCACACTGGCGCGGACACCGCGTACGCGCCTAGCGTCTGCCGCCATTGACTCAGAGAAAAGTAGGGGCGTCACTCACTAACACAATATGTATAATTTTCCGCTAGTTAACAATTAAAATACGAACTGCACACGATTTTTCAGCGAATGTCTCTATTGTCGTATACACGCCCCAGAGAAAGCACATATAATTATGGCTAATTACCGTCTTTAACTGTGTTTGTTTACTTTCATTTATCTTTATGTGTAGAGCTAAATATTTCACACAGCGATTAAGAATAATTACATGCGGCTTTATAAAGTCTTTATTCGCTACTCTTACATTTCACACCTATTCTGAATCCATGGGAGACAAAGAATCTAAAAAGCTACCTAAGCACTTTTTCCCACCAGATACCGTAGCGGGGCTCTACGGCGTAGCAGCCCTAACAATACATTACGGCGGGACAATAGACAGTAGCTATATCAGTTCTGTCGCCGGCTGATATCAACGGACACTGGAAATGCATCGCATCCAATATTGGAAATATTATGATGAATCACTCGCTGCACCAAAAAGGCCGCGAGCTATTTTTGGCAGGGTTGCAACGTTGTGGATGATATTCATTAGTGTCGCAGACTCCCCGCCTACATGTGATGTCAATGCTGACTGCACGATTGTATCGTGTTTTACGATCGTATTAAAATGTGCATCGATATTATACAAATAAATACAGTTAGGTACGTAAACCTTCAAATATATACGACCGAATATCTTTAAAGTCTCTTTGCTTAGGTATAAGATTTTCATTCAAAATATAACATAACATCACGCCTGCAATCTTTAGGTTAGGTATCAGGTTATTGCTATTGCCTTAACGGGGCACACATTCAAACTCCGTGACTATTAGTGACAAAATTCTGAGGAAAACCCCCTAAAACACTTTAACCGACCTGGGATTCGAACCAAGACTTCTTTCCTTACATTCAATTGTGTTAGATAGAATTCATTATTATGTTGCGGTTAACTGTTAACGTTAATTTTATAATTGCGAGGTCACATAACCAACCGGAAAATCAAGTTCACAACCTTTACTTAGTGGTGGGCGACCATTACTAATACATAAAAATAGACTAATATTCTCTGTATTTATTACAATAGATATTCCATGGTCACACGGTAAAGATTACTCTATTGACACTTCTAAATACAACATGGTGTCGGTAAAGTATGGTCACATTGCAGATGGGTTAAATACTATCAAATTATATCACTTTTTTGATGACCAGCATTGGCATCGTGAAAAATTTTCAACTGTCCCTTATAAAACACACTCCACGGACAGCTGCCGATTCCTTCAGGAATACGATGTTGCTCCCATGGACAATTTTATTCAGTTCGATTGGTCTTCTTCATCATCTTCCTGTCGCTGGCACTACGATTATAAAGCTAATAAGTCCAGAACTTTGCCAATAGGGGATCGGACAAAAAAAAACTAAATAGTCGGTCAGATAGATTTCCAAAAAATTATTAACCACGTATTTTTTCTTTTTTCACGTAAACAAAAAATGAAGACGATACAGTGCTTCGAAAACTCGTGTGACGTCATATGATAGTACATTTTGTACCTTCAATTGACGTTTCAAGCCCCACTCCATGATCTTTGACGCGCTTTATCTTCGTCAATTTTTATTGTTTTGATAAAACAAAAAACACGTATCCAATATTTTTCGATAATCTAACTGACGGACTAAACAGAATCATATTTTTTTGAGTCAGTCCGATCCCCTATTGCACCGTGTTGGTGGCAGTGCAAAGGTAACCACAGCTGCATGTTTTTCGGATAAGAGGGCAGGATAGAAGGTGAAGCATAGTTTGTGACATCGATCTAAAGCACATGCTTTAATATGACCATTGATCACACCTTTCTACATGCCGTACATATTGATGCTGGTATACGGATCTACGGTGCCTTATATAGCACACATGAATCACTCATTGTTACCTACATACACGTAAGTATATTCCACTGGGTATAGACAACTGAGCTGTACTCCTTTCATGAAAGTTCAATAACGCACGTCTGGCAGTGAGGAGCGAGGGCACGCCTTGTATGGTCGACTCATGCTTACCAGTTTTAATTCTCTGACCATTTGAGTAGGTATCGAATGTTTTGGTTGGTTTTATTCCGAATATTGCGAGAATCATTTTCCTGCCCTCGTGCCATTTAACTTGGGGTCGGCAACACGTTTTATTCTTCCATCATCCCCTGTCTGAAGTCACGGCATCTTTACTCCTTTCTCTTTCATATCATGCCCCACGCTATCAATGTTGTATGTCGTCTTCCTCTCCCTCTCCATCCCTCAATATTAATATTCATCATTATTTTGGTGATATGCGTTTCATTCGACCCCATCACAAATAAAAAGATAATTAAGAAAATTATGAAAGATGGCCATAGCAGGCAGTAAATCAGCAGCCTGCGAGTTAAGCCCTTTTTCCAATTTTAGCAAATAGGTATTCAACAATGATAAAGTACAAAACATAAATAATGATTAAAGTCAGAACAAATGTGTAAAATGTGATAATATGATTGTTTTGACTTCCTATTCTTCATATTATATTATTTAATTTACCGGTTCCAATCACCAAGTATTGGCTGTCAAGTATGTGTGTGTAATTCCACGGAGTGTATGTTATTGTTTTCAACTGATTTTCCTGTTTGGTAAGTAAATATACTGTCATATATACAATCGCAAAGTAAGCAGCATAAATATATTCATTCACAGCATATACATTGTTTCGTGATGATCCTAAAAAACTGATACTGATACAGAACTGGTGCTATATTAAATCATAGAAGAATTTTCAATTTCTCAGAAAAAATATATCAAGTGAACTAATGCAGTATGACTCGCAAGTTAAGTATACATTTAACGTGCCAACGTTTTTGCTTAACATTCTGGCAACACTTAACAGTTTAAGCTTGTGATTTACCGGCTTATAAATACAGACTAGTCGGTGCCTCGGTGGTAAAACTTGAAATTTCTCGCTCCGTACTTTCGCAACTCGGGCATTAACAAGTTGATCGACTAACCGACGCCAGGTCTATTAAGAATTCAGTTTTTGTTCGGAAACCAGTCGGTCCTTATAGACAGACAATGTATTGAATACCAATTAATATTCAGGACGGGCGTCAGTTCATAGGAACTTATGTGTAAGCGGTAAGCCGCCTTTACTTCCCTATCAGTCCTACACTGACTCACACTAAATTTTATTTAGGTAAACGAGGCATCGAACTCATAACTTCAGAATTATTCGTAAAAGTTTTATGCTTTCAGCTTAGTCACAAATCAGACCTAAATAATATTTCCAGTATCGTCACAAAACTCAGAAATGAGACAATCTTTTGTCTCATCACGACAAGGGAACCGGAATTAATAGCTCTATTCGTTAAATTACAATTAAGAGAAGAAGTCATAAAATTATCTTCATTCTTAAGTTGTAATTAACACCCAATATAAACAGGTTGAAGCCACCCAGTGCACTTTGGCAGTGACATCTTGAAACGATTCTTCGTAAACTCTTTAAATCTGTTCAACAAATAAACATTCCTTAATCAGGAAGTCTCCAAAAAGACTAACAAATTACAGAGGAAGATCAATGGTTTTTTTCCACGCTAAGTGTTCAGGCCGACGCGGTTAGTTTTCCAACCACCCAAAATATTACGGACAAGAAAAAAAAATCTCTGGTTCGAAATTAGAATTTCTTTTTAGTAAACCGTTGCTCCTCTATTTCGGAGTCGTCAATCGACCCGTGTTCGCTTACTGACAAAGTTCGTGTCGTGCAACCGTGCGACAGGTTAAACTGTTCAGCGTATTTTAGTTCTTCTTTGTAACGAAAATATGAAAGCTGAAAACTGAGTGACGGTTGGTGCATTTGTATTGTGGCGCTGCGTTCTATTTTCAACACGAGCTTCAAAGACTGATTTTCTGGAATCGTATTTTAGTCTAGCTAGGAAGTCGATGGAAGCAGTTCGGTTGGAAGATTTATCGTTTAAAATATTATGTTCAGTGTATAAGTGTTCGAACTTCCGCTATTCAATGGATTTATTCAAAACATGGACTGGCCTTCATTCCTGTACAAATTAGGGCTTACGATATAGATAAGATAGAATTAATAGGGACCGGACTATCATCATGTTTTTTTTATAACAAGGCCACAGCGATTAATATTTTTAAGTCCAACTGATGCACCTATAAAATAGCAATTAGCTCCACCTACGCTGTCTATACCTACACGACACATTATAACTAAAGGTACAACAGAAATAATTAGGACCAATAAAGAGGGATAACTTATAAATTTCGTCGAAGATTCTTTTATTGTATTAATGAAAATTTTCTAGAAGATTTCCTACGTTTTGAAACAAACGGAATAGGTAGATTTAACTGTCCCTTTCTGGACCTATAAATAATCAAATACCAAATTTAAACGCTCAAATACCAAATTCCACCCCTTTTGGTTTGTTTCGTGCAGTAGCCAGATAAAAATCAAGTGGCGTACATATTTGCGTATCAAGTCAGAGATTGATAGGCAAGAGGGCAACGCGCACGAGCCGAGGGCCGAGGGACCGAAGTCAATTAAAAACTGTCGGGGCCCTAATTGTGCCCATTTTAGCTCGATTGCGCCAGACGGCTGAAGGGACGCCGAATGTTGTCGCGTGTCCAATTGCAATACTGTCGCGTATAGTGGAAAAACATACGTTTAATATACTTCATAAATTATGGCAACTACATATTTGTCAAGTGGCTTTACAAGTTTTTACTAGGAAACTTTCTGTTTATGTTTTGAAGTGGGAACACCATTACGGTTCCTGTTTTGTAAACAACTTTTTCTCTGGTACATAATTTATGGTATTCGTGCTAACTCCTTATGTTTTTAAAAAAGTATTTTGGCACTGCGTTGACCAATGCCAAAAGATTATAAAACTTTTGTTTCTCAAATGGGAACAATCAAAATTCAAAGTTTTCCTCGTCCACGTCAGCCACAGTTACCGGAATTAATTATCAGTTGAGCCTTTTAGAAATCATGATACGGTCCCAGTACAAAAGAAAACTGTGTAAAAGTCCAAAGAAAAAACATTTTACTGAGGGTCCTCAAAAAGATGAGACAACAATGCGCCCCACAAAAAATACCGAGGACTGTTTCACAACAGCACAACGCAACGAAGATAAGGAATTCGTTAAAGAAGCTAATATTCTCACTAATTTTAGGAGTAATAAAAAGAGTGACAAGTATGAAGCAGGGGCGTGAAACATTTGGTTGAAATCGATTGGTGACGGGTGCGCTCGCGTCACGGTGCGCGCCCTTCTTGCGTTATGTTGGCAGCTCCGGACAAAACGTCACTCAGCCGACTTTACCGCTTCCAACGACCATACATACAGCCACTAGACGCCTAATACTTGATCTAACGCACGAAACAAATTCTGTCAACTCGCTGAGGTGCGGGGGAACGGGGTACTGCATTCTGATTGGCCCTTTCAAGGTCATTGCATTTCATAGGGATGAGACAGGTTTAAATCAAACAAGAACGTATCGATATTTTTTAATTGTATTTAATAAAATATGTATTTACAATTTACATAAATAACTTGCATTTAAGTACCTTCTTTATTCTGAATACGATTGAATCATGTAAGAACATTCAAAAATCGCTTGGTTGCAATTGCCCATTTTTTTTTTAAATCTGGATCGTGTGGGTGTCTAAAATTAATCGTTAAAGTTTCACAATTTGTTAGCTGTATCCTGTTGTAATTTTTAATTACTAACAATATATTTTTTACTTAAATAGTTAGGTTTTTTTGCTTCATCGATAACAGGGGTGGTCATGCGATTTGGAGCATCACTAATTATTTTTACTTAAAATCGAGGAAAAGAGATGGCAAAAAAAATACTCTCAAAAGAAAGAGATGCAATCATAAAAGACATCAACGCGCGCTCCAAGAATGTGCACTGCATACAAGTATGACCAGTATAAGATGAACTCCGAAAAATAATGTCAGAAAATTAATTTTATTTAGATTAAGGAACCATTAACTTACCGATGAAATGTGATACCGTCTTTCAGGAAACTTGAAGTCCGGCTTTCTTTATCACACCAACGTACTGTACACGGGGCCATATTATGTTTTTTTTCTCGAATTTTCAAAGGTGTAGTGCGGAAGTGTGTACGGCTCACAGGTGTGGTCGAAACTAATGCGAACTTTGTGACTGACGACGGCTATAAGATTTATAGCCCTAATGTGTTGACAGACATTTGTCGCCTGTTATTAGGCGTCTAGTGGCTGTATGGTCGTTGACCGCTTCGTAATGAAGTGAAAACTTGATGATTAATGTCAGAGTTTTGTGGCATTTCCTTTGCTTTCGCGGATGTTAAAGTTAGCGGGTAAATAACTTAATATGTTTGCCCTACTTCGCCCCATTGACAGTTTCCTGAAAGTTCAGATGTGAAAGCTGTGTTTCATGTCATGACTGAACTGTCATTAAAAACCCTTGACATCAAAATTAGTATTCAGAAATAATGTTTTCCCCTGTTGCTAGTATTACTGAAAACTTAAAATAAAACTTACTAGACCTCCCCTTTTATTTCGTAAATAAATTCGAATTTCATCGCTATACATCAAAGTTGCAAAATTGCAAACACAACTTAAAAAAGAAGCCATTGTTTAAATAAATAGTAACTGTAACCTATTTCTCAGTCGAAAAGATTTGTCAAAAGTTTCCTTGAAGTTTCTAAGAACATACAAAGGTGACACCTAGTGTACGAAGCATGAACTGATAAAGCGCCATCTAGTACCGAGTAGAAACAAAACTACGGACGCACTCGTCAACACTTCGACAGAGGGCGCTAATTGTCAGTTGCTGCTATTCCACGCTAGATGGCGTTGTAATAAACATACTACATACCTTGAACGGGCATTGCTCGTAGTGAGACTGCATCTTCTTCGATTTCTTCTTCAACTTCTTCCTCTGTTATCGACGGAGGTGCAGCCCAACAACGAAGTCTCACGCCGGCATTGCCAACGTTTGCTCCGTTGTCAAGCCTCACACGAGGAAGGCTTCGAGATGAGTAATCTCCGTTATTATTGGTCTGTCAAACAAAAAAAAATCTTTTAGTTTCCTTCTGTAATATTTCGTTGCATATAAAAATTTGGTTACTACTTCGTGAAAATAATGAATGTCGACAGTTACCTGTCTACAGGCTATTTACGCTAATTACCTAGGTATTTGTATTCGGCTAATGAATGATGCAAAAATAAAGCAATAAAATTAAGGAAGTTGCTGTCATTAGCACTACATGTATGCAAATTGCAAATGCTTAACTGAAGTTAATATAAGCACATTGCAACCAAAATAAAACGGATTTGATACAACTAATCAAATAGTAACGGAAATAAGAATTAATGAATCGTCTGAAACACGAGAGCTTTACTGCCTGTGTTTGCCTTTGAGGAGGAAGATTTGGGGAGTCAGTGCTACACAGTTGACAGTGGGTAGGGGTAACCGGGTAGGACTGTTTTAAAACGCCTCCCAAATGCAAACCTACGTTTATTTAACTTCTTACTCATTTAGGGCATGCGGAAATCGGTTTCGGTCTGAACCCGGGTTCCACATTCACTCCTATTGTGTGCAGTAACTAGGTACTTATGTGTTTTAGAAGCAAGACGCAACGGGGGAAACAATAATGATATTCAAGCAAGGTATTTGATAAGGTCCTCCTCTATCGACGGTACAGACAGAGCGTCTTAGCGTCGAGTACTTCGAAAACTTGTTGTGGCGTTTGATTTAAGACCTGGTACCTAATGTAAATATATTATTATACAGGAGTTAAGTAGGTAGGTAAATAAGTGCAGTGGTTTGTAATCACACGCAGCCGTCGAACCAACGACTCACATTTACTTAGCAAGCACGAAGTAGCAGCTGGCTACTGATAATGATACGTTATGAAGTATAAATACTGCTTTAAATAAGGTAATGTTGGGAGAAGGGATTTGTAAATCAAGCTTTACAGCTAAGACAGCCTATCGGTGCAAGACTGAGATAGATAAGCGAAGAGTGAGAGTGATAAGCGTTAACTGGGATATTTTATTATTTGAGTAGACATGGAAGACTATGTGAGGTTCCCTTCGGCGTTTTTGACTGTCTCGTTGGCCAAGTATTCGCAAGTGCGACTGCTGACTGACCGTCAGGTCTTGGGTTCGATTCCCGGGTCGGGCAAAGCTTTTTTTGGGTTTTTCTAAAAATAATTCTTCAGAAGCAGTCGGAAGTTTTTCTAATCGGAGTGGGGATACGTTTTCCCCATTTTAAATGGGGCTTAAAAAACATAACTAGGGAAATGTGGGTGTACTACTTATTAGATACACCACCACTTCGGGGATTATGTAAATATTTTTTACCGTGAACCGTCTAAAGAACTTGCAGATCTAAGAATCATGGATTAGAATCTAAAATAACTAAAACCCAGTTTACACAGAATACCGAGCTTAGTCCTTGAACCAGCCAGACGCATTAGTGATATGAAAACATTTGATTATTCAAATCCTAAGCTAACATGCGGATCTCAAAGTACTGACGCCAGCACATAAAGCTACCCGTCAAATTTTCAAAACTGTCAAATTTTCCTAATCAACTTTGAACTTAATGCTACATTAGTTTATAGTTGAAAATCTATTTAAAAAGACAGATTCTATTAGCGTGATGTGCTAGTGTCTCTATGTACACAAAACAAACCTAATTCAATCAACCTTGAATCTAATGCTCTAATAGCGATTAAGTTGAAAATCTATTGAAGAAAGACAGATAGTTTGATTTGCTAGCGTCTGTACAAAAAAAAAGCCTCAGTTTGTAACTGCGTGTGTTCCTGAGGATGTCACAAGTCACAAGTAAAGCGTATTCTATCGCTGAGTAACGGGTCAACATCCCGTCAGCGCTTAGCGTTAACATTATCGCTGTTTTTTTGCTAAGTTATTTTAGGAGATCCTGTCGTACGACGGATTTCGCGTAAGTCACGGTGAATGAAACTGTCTTATACATATCTACTTACATACGATACAGGAATGATGTAAAAATAATCTGCATGGACGAATGAAAAGAACTTAGAATGTTGGCATAGAGCTTGAGCTTTAGGTACTCGTACGTGGACTAAATAGCCTCCTTCCTGTGTATTTAATTTCTGAATTTTCTTATTTCGTAGCTGATCTGTTAGCTTTATATAAAATTTTGTTGTGCATGCTGTGGTCTCCTGTAAGTGAAGGAGTACACTTACGCGATACTTTTGTCGTCCACTAAATATGACGTCATGATCTGTGTATATTCTTTGTTGGAGATCCTAAATAAATAAATAAAATAATAGACTCAGCTTTTTTATCAAATGTAAAACATAACATCACGCCTTTAATACCCGAATGTTATCGCATAGGTACTGTACTAATGTAGTCCCATGTAATCGGAGGGCGAGCTCATTGTCATCCACTGGGCACAAATCAAGGCTCCGTGGCTGCTACTGAAAAATTCCTCATGGAATAACCCAATAACACTTTGCCCTATTTGGGAATCAACGCCAGGACCTTACGCTCAGAAGTCGCGCTTGCGATCACTCGACTAACTATAGCCAACGATGGTGTTTTGATATAGTTATCTAATGAAGCAAAAGCTCTAATGAAATATTTTACATACAAAAGCAAAAGCATAACACGCACTTTGAATAAGAATAAACCCTATTAGATAGACCTATGCCTGTAGCCTTGGGCCGGCAGTCTCGACAGAGATAACGACAAAATCGCTAACTTTCAATCCTTAATTACTAACGAATAAATTCGGTTGCAATAATGATGCTTGCAAGTAAAGCAAGTCTCTACATCCAAGATGCGTTTCTCGCAAGCAACCGAATATTGCAACCCGTTTATTGCAACCGAATTTATTCGTTGGTAATTAGCAATCGAAAGTTAGCGATTTTGTCGTTATCTCTGTCGAGACTGCCGGCCCTGTATGCCTAACGCAGAGCGGCTATATAACTATTTAATTAACAATCCAAATGCACTGTTTATGACACAAATGTTTATTCAAAACAAGCACGTACTCAGTCAGCACAAGTGTTTTATATGATGAATAACCGGAGCTTTAACGTGCGACAATTAATTATCTAATTAAGTGCTGCAACAAGTTATACCGATGTATAATTTGCCGAGCTATAATGAAGGGTAATATAAAAGTAATTAGGTATAATGTAGGTGAGTGGTATCGGTAAGGGTACCGTGGGAACGCAACAGCATCGCTGCACTATATCTTACTAGTTCGGATTATTCCGAGGCCTTATACAGATCCTTTCGACTCGAGATCATCTCACCCAGTGAGATAGTGTTCGAGTGTACGGTATAGGTTACTGAGAACTGCCTACTTTAAACTTGATTGCAGATTGATTATAAACTAGTTGTTACCGTTGATTATGCTGTCGTGATGTTTACAAGATTTGTAACTCTGTGTGGGAAGAATATAGTTGTATTTTGAAGACAATGTCTCCGGTTCCAAAACAAATGCATGTGTGTTTTACAGATGATATTGTGTAATGAAAACACCCACCGCCTGGTTTACACGCTAATTAACGGCCTGAAATACGATGCGCGGTAGACTTTTGTTTCAGATAATGAACCCAGTAATTAACGAACGCTGAAACACAATAAACATATTTCACTCAAACTCACTGTTCATAACTTTTCATTAACACACATCCATTCATTTATAACTCTTCATTACCGCCAAACGTTGCAAATCTAGAAAATGCTCGGATCATTTATTAATCACTAATTGTGCCTCATTAGTCATTAATAAAGGCTGTACAAGAAATGAGGTAGGTATGTATAGCAAAAAGGTCACAATCACAATCCTTCCATATCGTGGCATAATAATATTGCACAATATCGTTGCAATATTATGTTACTACAGCTACAGTCGCTAGCACTAATGCTAGGTGTAAATGGACCCTTCATGAAGTCGTCAACCTAACATTCTGGACATCAAATTGAAAAAGAGAATTATTGTTTTTGGGGTGAAAAATCACGTTTTGCGATAAGACTGGTAACTTTTACGTACTCAAAAATCGTGCTGATCGATGCATAGAAATAGTACATGGGTCAAAAAAATTAAATTAAAGCTTTAACCGTTTAACGTAACCTTAAATTTAAAAAATAACTTGTGACAGTTGGAACCTCCAAATTAGAATTTCCAAAATTCATGGATCAAAAGTTGTTAATCAAGAATTCAAGATGATTCAAGTGGTTATGCTTTATTGTGTTACACCTAGCATATACATACTATTCCTCGCGACTGTACAAGTAGGTACAGCACATACCGTATTGATCAAATGCCATACAATAGAGTATAGAGGTGCACGAGTACCAACACCCGAGCTCTGGCGGAAGAATCCGAAGCACGCGTTTATTTCCCATTATACAGACCTGCGATATGACATCGCGCGTCATGTGAACGGACTGAATGGCTGGACCGTGACGCTGATCGCCACTTGATACTAAGTCACTCAATGTCCTTGCTGGACGGTGTACCTCTCTAATGACACTGTGTGAGTTGTGTGACATGATCACTTGCTCGCATTTAAACTTTATTTTATAATTACTTGGGCTGTGTGCTAAATTTTAGTTTAAAACTGGTAAGACTCGATTAGTTGAGAATAGGTTGTGAAAAGTAGAAGCAGTAGTTCTCAGTAGCAACTACGAATTCTGAATTGGATTCCTGTTGGAAGCAATAGCATGTAGTAGCTTCTTTCTGTATTCTGAGGTGTAGTAGCATGGGACTAAACCATAACAAGCGAAATGTCGGTGTACCTACTATTTAGAATTTAGATACACCTCTGCCATACTTTCGGGGATTACAAGCGTGTGGTTTTATGTATTAGTTTATTATTTTCTGCAATAGTTGTTATTGTAACCAATTATATTTTAATAAAGGTTTATTCAATCTACTTTAAAATCAATCAAGTTAGTTTTAGTACATAAAAAGTACCGACTAGTACCAGACAACAGTCCAGTAGCACCGTGTGAGAACACCGTATTTATTTAGCTTGTATGTATTTGTATCACACAGGGACACTATCTCCGACAATATCACCGTTCCGAGCCAGTGTCCAGTGACAGAAGTAACAGTTCCAAGTTTCACGATAGCGGACGAGTATAGTTGACAAGTCGCGACAAGGCCTACGGGGATACCACAAGACAACACTAACATTTGCCTGACACTTACAGCTGGCGTGGCGTGGGCAGATATAATAAGTAGCTGATCTTTTCACGTCAACATATATTAAGAATGTAATTAAGAGTAAATCTCAACTATATTACTGAACAGGATGAGCGCGTTCAAGAGCTGTCAATAAAAGAAGTAAAAGAAAACCAGCTGAAAAGCAGAAAATCAGTAGGGACATCTTAAATTAAAGAAAAGTTGGTATTAGCAGGGCTCATTTCAATACGAAAACGGAATGCATGAAACTTTTTTGTTTATATGATACCCCACTGTCTTTTTATTTTGTTTTTTGGAAGAAAAACATATTTCAAACTTCTAACAATGTACAATTTATCTAAATCCGTTTACCCGTTTAGGAGCTACGAGGGAACAAAGAAGCGGACATACATTAAGTACATATACACGTAACCTCCTTTTGGGCTTCGCCGCAGTCCGGTAAAAAGGCTTCAAAACTTAACAGGTTCGTTCTAAATACCATCTTTAACTTCAACGCAGCACTTTCTTTACTTCAGTAGCAACACAAATGCAATAACGACGGGCCCACTTATGTAGCGTTTGTGACTTTGTGTTATTGTTGTGTCGGACAACATGTCATAAACACCACGAGCTAGACACAACATCGTGTCCGGTTGGCAAACAAATATACTGATATTTTTATGGTGAATAAGGAGAACAGATGGCGAAAAGTGTTTTCTCTGGATCTTTGTGGCTATTATTGTACCAACTTGCAGCCACTATATAATTACACATTGGGTGGTTAATGATCTGCCTAGCCTTTTCCCAAGCATGCTAGAGCCGGCAGCTAAATACTTTTATAAGGAGTGACTGCTTATCTGACCTCTACAACCCAAAGGAAGATTGGATAGTTCATACTGATACAATCTATACTAATATTATAAAGAAGTAAAGTTTGTGTGTTTGTATATGTATTTGTTAAATTGTAAGGGGTAATCTCGGGACCTACAGAACCGATTTTAAAAATTCTTTCACCAATAGAATGCCACATTATTGCTGAGTGTCATCGGCTATTTTTTATCCCTGTACTGAGTACTCCCACGGGAACGGGATCTACGCGGGTGAAACCGCGGGATGTCCGCTAGTATTATTACCTATATAGTATGAATTGGAAGTCAAATAAAATCAAATTAATTCTTAACGGTGTTTACATTTTTTTGGGGCTGACTGCATGTAATAAAGCGCAACCTTGTCCATGTTTTTCCGTTCTATGTACCTTTTTTTTTTTTTTACCTTTGTAATTGTTGCTGTTGTGTTGTGTCTGTTTCGAATAAATGTTTTTCTATTTCTATTTTTTTTAAATGTAATACTAGGTTCTTCGGAGTTGAGGTCTCAAGAACATCCCAGGGAAGAAGGGTTTCCAGCAGAAAACCCTATATAAAACCGTCTAATAACCGAGATAGAGCGAGTAAACAGCCCGGTATTTCATACTCGTAACACAGAATATTAAAGAGAATTGCCTTCACAATTGACGAACACACATGAGTAATTAAATACCACTGGCGGATTAATGAACGTGAATGATGATGCCAACGAGGACACATAGAAGTAGGACAATTTATTAAACCATTTTCGTTGCAACTAATATTCGATGAACTATAATGGATATTTCTAGCTTGATTGAATGATTACATAACATAAGGTTAAATACTACAAAATTAATAATCCTATTCTTAAAGTACAAACATAGCAAGAACCTTCACTTCTCATAAGATCGTCGTGTGTTTATTTTTTGTTAAACATAGGTATTCACCATGGTTCCGTATGGTGTCGGACGTAAAGAATAGCACCATCCCATATCTTCCCGTGGGTGTCGTAAGAGGCGACTAAGGGACTTACAAGAGAATGGGCAGCAGCGTTCTCTGTGCCTTTGTAACAACCATACTGCGATCGCCAACCCGCCTGCCAAGCGTGGCGATTATGGCAAACCCCCCCAAAAATGATGAGCGCAATGCAGAAAAGGCCCCTAGTACCCGGCAGCCCGTCTACCCTCGGCTACGGTAGCGGTCGAGGCAACGGCGTGGCAAGGGGTGCTAAGAATCCCCGGACGGGATCCGGCTACCAAACATACCGACGACTGGACCTGGCAACATTCAACACGCGCACACTCCGGGCCGACGAGAACCTAGCGGAACTCGAGGAAGAATTAAGCAGGCTGCGATGGAGTATTGTCGGATTATCTGAAGTCCGAAGAGAGGGGGAGGACACGATAATCCTGAAATCCGGCAACCTGCTCTACTTCCGAGAGGGAGACCGGCAGTCACAGGGTGGTGTTGGGTTTATCGTCCACAAGTCTCTCGTGAATAACGTGGTGAAGATCGAGAGTGTGTCGAACAGGGTGGCGTACCTTATACTCAGAATATCCGCAAGATATTCGCTGAAGGTCATACAGGTCTACGCCCCGACCTCGGCATACCCCGACGATGAAGTAGAAACCTTGTATGAGGATATTTCTAAAGCCATGCATGGTTTCAGAACTTACTTCACCGTTGTCATGGGGGACTTCAACGCGAAACTGGGCAAACGAAGCGATGATGAACTTCAGGTGGGGCAATTTGGAATTGGACAGCGGAATCGCCGGGGTCACCAACTGGCCAGTTTTATGGAGAAGGAGGGCCTCTTTATGATGAACTCCTTCTTCAAAAAACGTGAGCACAGGAAGTGGACCTGGCAGAGCCCCGATGGTGCGACTAAAAATGAGATTGACTTCATCATGTCTACCAACAAGCAAATGTTCAATGATGTCTCTGTGATCAATTCGGTGAAAACCGGAAGCGATCACCGAATGGTAAGAGGCACATTGAACATCAATATAAAGCTGGAAAGGTCACGACTGATGAAGTCTACGCTCCGTCCAGCACAGATCCAAATCCATAACTCCGAGAGCTTTCAGCTTGAACTTCAGAATCGCTTCGAATGCCTAGGAAGCTCAGTGGACGATTACAACGACGGGTTCGTGGAAACTGTCCATACGACTGGGTCTAAATTTTTTAAGATACGTCGTGCAAATAAGATCAAGAAACTCTCAGATCACACTCTCCAGCTCATGAAGGAGCGGCGTGAGATGATCCTGCAGTCTTCGGACGAGGCTCGGCAATGCCGGCAGCTCAATAGACGGATCTCCAAATCCTTGAAGAGCGACCTCCGCCGCTTTAATACCGAGCGTATTAAAGACGCAATTGAACGGAACAAAGGCTCCAAGGTATTTGCAAGAGATCTGGCTATTGGGCAGAGCCAGCTCACGAAACTGAAAACCGACGATGGCAGGATCGTGTCCGCCAAACCGGAGCTTCTGAGAGAGATCGAGAGTTTTTATGGGCAGCTGTACACGTCAACTAGTCAACCCGTCGAAAATCTAGCGAAAGACCCCAGAGCTAGACTGACCCGACACTATACCGAAGACATCCCGGATGTCAGCCTGTACGAGATTAGGATGGCTCTGAAACAGCTTAAGAACAACAAGGCGCCGGGTGATGACGGAATTACGGCCGAACTGCTGAAGGCGGGTGGCAAACCGGTCCTTAAGGCCCTTCAGAAGCTGTTTGATTCCGTCATACTCGAGGGGAAAACGCCGCAGGCTTGGTGCAGGGGTGTGGTGGTGCTCTTCTTCAAAAAGGGTGACAATGCCCGGTTGAAGAACTATAGGCCCATCTCACTTCTAAGCCATGTCTACAAGTTGTTTTCAAGAGTCATCACGAATCGTCTCGCACGCAGGTTCGACGATTTCCAGCCTCCCGAACAAGCCGGATTCCGAAAAGGCTTCAGTACCGTAGACCACATACATACGCTGCGGCAAGTTATACAGAAGACCGAAGAGTATAACCTGCCTCTCTGTTTAGCGTTTGTGGACTACGAGAAAGCCTTCGATTCGATCGAGACTTGGGCTGTACTGCAGTCTCTCCAACGGTGCCAAATTGACTACCGGTACATCGAGGTGTTGAAGTGTTTGTACAAAAACGCCACCATGTCAGTCCGACTTCAGGACCAGACCACGGAACCTATCCTTCTGCAGCGCGGTGTGAGACAGGGAGACGTCATATCTCCGAAACTGTTCACCGCTGCATTGGAGGATGTCTTCAAGGTTCTGGATTGGAAAGGACTTGGCATCAATGTCAACGGCGAGTACATCACTCACCTTCGGTTTGCCGACGATATAGTGGTCATGGCTGAGACCATGGAAGACCTCAGTAAAATGCTCGATGACCTCAGTAGAGCTTCTGAAAGAGTGGGTCTTAAAATGAACATGGACAAAACCAAGGTTATGTCGAATGTTCATGTAACACCCACTCCTATCAAGATCGGAGACTCTACGCTCGAAGTTGTGGACGATTATGTCTACCTGGGACAAACGGTCCAGTTAGGTAGATCTAACTTCGAGGAAGAGGTCAATCGTCGAATCCGACTCGGCTGGGCAGCGTTCGGGAAGCTGCGCGGTATCTTCTCGTCCAACTTACCCCAGTGTCTCAAGACGAAAGTCTATGACCAGTGTGTGTTGCCAGTGATTACATACGGGACCGAAACGTGGTCGCTCACAATGGGCCTTATCAGAAAGCTCAAAGTCACCCAAAGGGCAATGGAGAGGGCTATGCTCGGAGTTTCCTTGCGTGATCGAATCAGAAATGAGAACATCCGCATGAGAACCAAGGTTACCGACGTAGCCCGAAGAATCGCCAGACTTAAGTGGCAATGGGCAGGGCACATTGCTCGCAGAACGGATGGCCGATGGGGCCGAAAAGTTCTCGAATGGCGACCGCGAACCGGAAGACGTTGCGTTGGAAGGCCTCCCACTAGGTGGACCGATGACCTGGTCAAGGTTGCAGGAACCCGCTGGATGAGAGACGCACGGGACCGGTCAATGTGGCGACGCCTGGGGGAGGCCTATGTTCAGCAGTGGACGTCTTTTGGCTGAAATGATGATGATGATGATGATGATGAGGTATTCACCTATGTAAATGTTTAACAAAAAATACATGATGATGCTGAAAGTGCCCTTTTTGCTATTAAGCTGCGAATATCAGAAATTATGATACAACTCAACATAATTTCCCAAGATATCTTCAAGAATTAAGTATGATAATGACTATTGAACTTTAAAAAAGGAGTGTAGCAATTAAAATATCCAGGGACCGTGTCACGATTAATAATGAACAAAAGTATGCCTTTATACATACATTTACATACACCGACACATGCTCTTTGTAGCTGAGTGCAATACATCGAATTTCAGGACGAATTTAGTATACATAAAACTGCACGAGATCAGGCCTTCTTAACCGCGTACATAAATACTGACAGTGTCATTTTTACAGAAAAATGAAACTGGCATATATGGCGGGATGAGTTGAACAAAACCAACTACCAGTGCTCCACATTAGCCATAGATCAAAAAAACTGTAAGTAAGCGGCCTTTACCTTTTTCAGCAGAGTGAGATGACGCAGGCTAACAGTTTCAGTAATGAAACTGAGTGCTCTTAAACGCGTTCAGTTTTATTGGTGCAATTCGTCCTGAAATTACCACAGATCGTAGAGACAATGTTCTACAAACCCAAACTTTACAACCAGCCAACATTAACAGCTCTGCACTGCAATATTACTATACATACAACACAGCATAATGTTCCAACAAGTTATCAGCTGTACCGCTCTTTCCGTTAGCTAGAATCTAGGTTCAAATCGAGCGATAAATAGCTTTACCAGTTAATATTCTGCGTTCACTCACTGTTCATAGAAAATAACAGAAGCCGATGGTACAGTCAAACAAGCTATTTGATATACACGCAGAAAGCTTTATAATAGGGATGTTTCCTGACTAAAAAATATGATCCAAAAGTCAAAGATGGTCAAAGTGGGAGTTTGTGACGTCACTTTCTGGTAAAAAAAAAGTACCAAACTGTGACGTCACACGACTTTTCGAAGTACTGTATCGTCTTCATTTTCACTGACAATATTGATTGCAATTTTGTTTAATGAAGCATTCATCATTTGACATCAGTCTCTAAATGTATCTGTGTAATCTTAAAAGTAAATGCAAGTTAGCTGGCTGTATACTTTATACATTGTTCGACCGTACGTTCAAAGCGAGTTGGTGCATCAAACGGGTAATAAAAAGTGAACGAGCCACATAATTCACGATGTTCAGAAAGCTATACGTGACCTAATTAGCAGGCTTCCTTATTGTGACGGGACTTGTTCTGGGAAACAGGGAGTAGTCAGTGTGTGGACGTTTGTTAAGAAAACTTGTTTAACCTACTTTATCGTAACAACAAATCAACATAAGCTTTATACTAAATATATATTTCTGTGTTTGGTCTAGTGGTCACAAGCGTGACTGTTGAGCAATTAGATCTGGGGTTCGATTACCGGGTCGGGCGAAGTGTTATTGGGTTTTTCATTAGGATTTTCTCAGTAGCAGCCACAGAGTCTGGATTTGGACCCGGTTTCTGACAATAGGCTCACGTCTATTACATGGGACTTAAAACATAATTATAGCGTTGTGAAAAGTAGATGTAAGTATACTACTAAAGAGGTCCCTTTGCCTAAACCTTTAAGTTATGTGTAATTTATCTTGACCTCATTTTATTCGCAAGGTTATTGTTTGACTACTTTAAAGTAACTATTATTGGAATTAAATTAAAACGCTTTGAATTCATACAAAATTGATCACAGTCAAACCTCATAAATATTTCAATCAATCTAGCTCGAACTGCTGAACAATCACACAATTCACTTTAATGTAGCCATGAAAATTAACATAATTAGATACAGTGGACATTATAAACTATAAACTTAACCATACGCCTATATTTATGAAGTGGTAGACAGAGAGATATGGTTCACTTATAAGGTACTTAGGGTTCAACTCCCGTGTAATAAGAGCTATGGGAACCACTTAATACGAGTACATCCAGATTCCGGGCTGTCACTAAAAAAATCCTAGATGGAAGAACCAAAACACTTCGCCTGTATTTCTAGTAATCTGACTGCCTCGTTGGCCTAGTAGTCGCAAGCGCGACTGCTGTGGGTTATGTGAGGCCCTTGATCGGGCAAAATGTTATAGGATTTTTTTCGTTCGGAATTTCTCATTAGCAGCCACGGAGACTGAATTTGTGCCCAGTTGGTGGCAACAAGTTCGCCCCCTATTACATGGGCCTTAAACGAAACTGGCAAAATGTAAAAAAGGCGAAAGGGGTATGTAAGGATCGTAGTAAGTGGCGTTCTGTGGTTTCTGCCTACCCCCATGGGAAAAGGGCGTGAGTTTATGTATGTATCTATCCATCTATCTAATCTTAAGTAAATCTAACCACATCAGATCTAGGGTACGTAATGTATGACATGTAACACAAAACTGGCGGACATTGCACCGTGTTATAGACACTTAAAAATAGGCCGGAGAAAGCTGTTTGAAATTAGAAACGGCGCCGAGAGCCCTTTGATACGAGTATGTAGGCAAATAAATTGTGGATGCTACTGCTATGAATTAACTTTATTAGGATGTCATAATTGCAGGTTATTTTGTAAACAAGATGAGAAAAAGCTATGAAAATCGTAGCCAAAGAAAACGGATGCTGTCAATTGAGATCAGTATTTGCCGTCTGATCTCTCTTACATGTCTAGCATGACAGAAAGATAAACAACAGATCTAGTTAACTCATTATTATGGAATAAGCAAGTAACTCTTGAATTATTAGTTACTGATATCCCTACAATGAAAATCATGACTTTTTGAGAAGTATAATATTTTCTATAAGGAAAGAATTGAGTTCAAAGCACGTAAGTTAGTAATTTCTGCCGATTGGTAATCCATTTAACATGGCTTGTTATTGTTAAACAGAGCCGCTTTATTAAAATTTGCCAGCGGCTTCGCCCACGTGAAAATGACTATTTTCCATACAAACTTTCATCCCCTATTTAAATCCCTTAGGGGTTGAATTTCGCAAAATCCTTTCTTATTCCTTGTCTACATTATAAAGGGAACCTCTGTGCAAAATTTCAGCTTTCTAGGTCCAAAGGTTTGGGCTGGGCGTTGATGAGTCAGTCAGTCAGTCAGGACTTCTCTTTTTATTTATATAGATAAGTAGATAATTATTTAATAACTGTATTCACGATCAATGTGATTTTGATGAACATAAGTAGATACTTACTTGTTCATAATATTACAGTCATAAATAAAGCTAAGTGTTCAGTAAACTATGTACCGACGTGGTCAAGGAATTCTGCTAACATTTAATTTTGTTCCTTCAATAACCTTATGAACTTAGGTAATAAATTATTTTACTAAAATTATTAATCTCTTGTAACAAACTCCGTAGTTATTCATAGTATGTGTTTCGTAGCTCCCGCGTAGCACCAAATAATTATGTAGAACTGAATTGGGAAACTGATCTTTATCATAATAGTTTGGAGTGAGATACTTAACAATCTGTAATCGTACTGTAATATTTCCATAGATATCATTTATGTATTACAAATATAAACTACACCTTGCATAATAATATGGTAAGTCAGGATGGAACGATTTTTTTCGTAGCAAGTGTAGCAGTTACTACGGGTTTATTTAACCAAGCTTTTGTAATTTTGAAGATGCGAAGATTCTGTATAATTCCTCTATTACTGTTGTTTAAAAACCAAAAAACAACCTAATGCAGTATAGGTACGCAACTTATCAAAAATCAATAAAATTCCAAAAAGGAACGTAATAGAATATTTTATTCTTCATTTTATTTTGAAATAGCCCTATTTCATACTTGATAGCGGTTTGTGGCCATTCTGAGATGTACCAGGCATGCATGAGTGAGGGGAGAGTGGCTATTTATGAAATGGCGTGATTGACGTACGCATGTTTTGTGAAGTTCTCATATTTATAAGTTTAAGTTTAGCCTGAGAGCAGTCTCTGCTAGTAGAGAACAAGAGACTAACAAAACATAAAATGATCACCATGATCATACATAACGACCAATATTAAATAATTTAAAATATATCGATAAACTCAAACTCAAAACATTTATTTCAAATAGACCAACACACAGGCCCTTCTACTTAGTCAAAAATAAACTACCAACAGTCAGTAATGGCTCATTTCAAAATCGTAGAAGTATGGTCAAAGTCACTCCATGGACACTCTTTTCAAATTTGTACATAGTCGCGGGTACAATATTTTTGCTTATTTGTGAGCAAAGTATGGAAATAGAAAAGATAATTGAAATCCTAAAGGTAAGCTTACTGAAGTATCATAGGTTTCTTTAGAATGGAACCGATATTAACTCGAAAGATTAATTTGGCTTTAAAGCAAGTTCGAAATCCATGCCTGAAACAACAAACATAACCTCACAAAAACAGCTCTGTAGCTCCCAACAATCATAAAACTCAACAGACAGCTCAAAGCAACAAAGTCTATAGAAATCCTTGTAAATACAAATCATGCAGAAAGCACAGAATTCCTTGACATAAAGCTCTTCACACATCGGCGCGTCGGGCGTCGCGTCTGTATGCAAACGAAGCGACGACGGACGGACGGACAGGACGAGACTACAATGTAAGTACCTAGTGGTTCTACCATGAAGGTCCTTATATATATATGATCGTTGCATAACGTGCACATTGAACGATTTGCACGTGTGCTCAGCTATGCGATTGAACGCATAACACATCGACTTCGACCATATTTCAGATGCCGATCCATAAGTTTATTGAGGAAACTTGCGAGAGCATCGTTGATGAGAACTGAGAAGGCTCTAGAAGGGGGTACATCTTGAGCATTTTTCTGTTTGAAACACTGCGAAATACTAAATCAAGTCAACTACCTATTTGATTGAATATGAATAACTACACATAAGGATGACACTCACAACAAACTTACCCTATAACAGGTGTGTAAAACTATTTAAAAAAACAATTGAAAAATGAATTAGAATTTCAATAACTATAGACAAACGATACCATGTAATCTAACATACATTTCATTACACTATGACTTCAGAAATGTGTCATTTGCAAGAAAACTATCGATAGTTTATTTAACGACACTTGAACACTAAAAACGGCATCACTGAAACGCTGATAACACTGAAACGGGAAAGGAGTTTATCCGTGATCATGTTTACGTGTAAACTGAAGGTGCTTAAAGCAGCGCCAGAATATCGAGTACTCAAACCCAATAGTAAACATGGTAAATATCTCGTCTCAGTGTTAATTATAGTGTTGGTGACCATGGCAGTTTAAAAACCGACATGTTCACCAACAGTAATTAACACTAATTACGTGAGAAGAAATTAATCTACAATGATAAACTATCACTTTGATCAAAAACTTGAAAATTCAATCAATACAATTCGATCTCCTAAGTTCATACACATCTTCTATCTGACGACATGAGCAAAGAATTTTTAAATTGCCTTAAATTAATAAGTTATTACCGAAAATATTTCAACTGAAGAAAAACTAAACGAAATTAGAATTACGTGTGTGCCGAATTCGGCGTGGTCAATCAATCATTGAACTACCGCACTCGTAATTAGGTAGTTTATTACCGAACCATTTAAATAAATTACTTAGTTCCTGTGGCTTGCGCAGATTATTATTTTAAATGTTGTTCATGTTACATAGCGATAAGGTAACAAGTTTTTTTTTTAGTTTACTCGTTACAAGCTTGGTCAGGAATAGGTTTACGAAATATACAACGTTGAATAAAACACCATTAACATAACATAACATACATCACGCATGTAATCCCCAAAGGGTTAGGCAGAGGTGTACCTTGAGTAGAGGCGTACATTAGTACACCCACATTTCGGTAGTTATGTTTAAGTTCCAAAGTAATACAGGGTAAGCCTTTTGCCATCAACCGGGAAAAATCCCAGACTCCGTGGCTGCTAAAGAGAAATTCCTGATAAAAAACACGTTGTCCAGCCCGAGAACCGATCGCAGGACCTCATGCTCAGCAGCAGTAGCGTTTGCTACCACTAAACCGATGAGGCAGTCAACAAAACAGTAATTTATCTAAAACAGTATCATCATCATCAGCCTATAATGTTCCCACTGCAGGGACTCTGGCCTCCTCTCTAGGAGAGGGATGGGCTATAATCCACCACGCGGGCCCAGTGCAGGTTGGTAGATGTCACATGTCTTCGAATTTTTTGGTTCTAAGACATGCCGGTTTCCTCACGATGTTTTCCTTCACCGTTTTGAGAGCAGCGGTGATGAAATAAATTACACAAAGTAATGCGCCTGCCTGGGTTCGAACCCACGACCTACTGTTCGTAAGTAGGGGCCGACACCACTGGGCCACCGCTGCTACCAGCTAAAACAGTATATTAACTTGAAATATTGTAGCTTTGCTCATGTTTGAAATGCTTTAAAGTTTACTCAAGATCAAAACTAACACAGAAGTAAAACTAGTTTGAAAGGATCTAACGATGTGAAACGCACCAACTTTTCAGTTCAAGTCTCACAGTTTATCAAAACACTGTTGTTAATCACTGTACCCGACGGAATACATAAATAGCTCCGACTGAGGGCACTGTGGCACCCAGTGCAGTATTAATTGAGAGCGTTTGTTACTCGATATTCGAGGGACAATGAGTCTATGCGACTCTACCGGACCGAGCAATAATATGACTGTATTATGGAACTCCGAAGTTCGAAATACTGATGTACGTATTACAGTCGAAAATTTCAAAACGCGAATTTCTCGTAAAATAACGATTGTAACTTCAAGATTAACCTACTTTATGATAGCATAGGCTTCAAAATATTAATTTCGTTACGTAACCTAAAAATGAACTGAAAACAGTAGGCGAAAAATATTTCTAAACTTTGCCAAGTGTATGCATATTGGCGCTACTGACTGTACTTGCTTATCATACCTGTAGACTACAACTAACTAACACCCCTGTAGGACTACAGGGGTTTTGTTATGTTATGTTGCTTTTTGAACCTGTTGTTTACCCTGCAGGGATCTGCAAGGTCAGGCAGAAGTGTACCCTGATAGTACACTCACATATTTTCATCGTTTATATTTAAGTCTCTTAATAAAGTAATAGGGGGCGGGGCTTTTGCCAAAAACAGATAAAAATCAAACAATGCGATGAAGGACATTATCGTTATTTTCAGGTATTTCTGTAATGTGTAAACTTTTAAAGGTCACGTTCCATGTCTGTATTAATTACAGAACAATAACAAGTCAGTTGAATGGCCTTTGTTTTGTTTAAACCAATGTGATAATTCTACTGTTTGGCATAACAAACACTCCTATATAGATAGTTATGCCATACGCTCCAAAATACGTTAAGTCCATTACTTTTTTACAAGCGTTAAGCCTGCTATTATTCTTAGGCCGAAATTAAAATATGTAGTTTTAAAAGCAATATTTCATCCTTGGAACATATTTTTTTAATTGAGCAGTGCGTAGTGCTTTATTTCTTAGCGATAATATCTCAGAGAGCCGAGTGCGGACCACATGTTTATTGGTAACGGTCGTCGATGGTCAGGTACAAACACCAATTACGTACGATTTTATAAGCCACGCGATCAAGTACTCGATAACCCGATTGCCTACTTCAGTTTTAATGGTTATAACATTTACCAATTGTTCGAAAGGTCAATTTAACGTGAGAGTCGGTTTTATGTTACACGGTTCCACCAGGCGCCTGGGAATGATCTGTCCTTGCCTTTACACCCTTGAAAATACAATTTCAAGTATTACATCAGATAGAGTTCGGTACAGTCTCTGCGTATACGCGTACTTATTCCAGTTCTAGAATGAACTGACATGTAGTTAAATTATGATCAATCAGTATATATATTTAACCGGTTTTTAATCTATCTGGTTCTACGCGCGGTTAAAAATAAGCAGCAACTAAATTTACATCAAAAACAAAAAACAAAATCGATTCTAGCTTAGCTATCCTGTGGACAAAAACGTGCTGACGAATTAATTAGGGCAAAAAGATTCTAAATATACACTTTATATAAAAATAAACACTTTGTCCGTATCCCTCCATGGTCCGCCGCGCACATGGCCTTTATAAGTCCATGACATCACCCAATGTGGTTCCATTTACATCGCCACCATGATCCAAAAGTACTTCCGAGAATCAGGACAAAGAGGAATGACTTATAAAAAGCTTTTTACAACAAGTGTGTTTTGAAAAGACGTAAAGTTATTAATATTGAAAGATCAATACTATCGTAAACGTGAGTGGTATTGCATTAACGCCAGATTGATTAGTCATTTCATTAGTTATTGTAGAATGTGTCTGTTTATGTGTCGTAGTATATGGGGCTTATTGGATAAACTATATATTTAAGTTTTAAACGTTAAGTGAGTGAGTGTCAGCGGACATTTATTGGTGAACAATAAAGCTTATTCTATTCGTAAACCTGAATTATTGTGTCAAGAACGATAAACCTTTTTTTATGTCTCGGATTCATTAATTTATTACTAAATAGGTTTGCGTTTGGCCACAACTCACCTTATGTAAAACGATAATGCAACCTAGGGTAGAAATGGTCACAAAATTAAAGAAAAACTACATGGGGATAACTTCTATCTACATGTGAAAAACTAATGATTTCATGCATATCATTCAGAAAAAGGGCGACGAAAGAAAATCAAAACAACACAGGAACAAAAATCAAGTTTACAAGGAAACTCTCAATAAAACCGGTCAAACAACGAAATATTTGCACTCATTTAACGACATCCACGAATCAGGTGATAAAAGGGTGAAACAATCTTAAAAAGCCAGCGCACACATCTTACCTTGTCCACATAAAACCCGGGGAACGACTGTCCGGCCGCGTGCAACAATACAAGTCACAATCAGTACACATAATACAAAAGTACATAGAACAAACAGGTGAAAACATCGCTTTGTAGCTTTTTAATGTAACTCTCTATATTATCGTTGTCCACTTTTCCTAAGCTATTGACAGAATAGTCTGATGCTTATGGTAAATACATAGATCATTCTTATGTCACATTTATCATGCCTAAGAATGGTAATATTATAATAACTGATGTAAGAGAAGGTCCTCAATTTGACCTCACAATGTGGAAATAAGATGGTTTAGCTTGTTGGTGATATCTAATATCTATACATGTTTAATACGCCTCTTACAAAACAGTAAACACATTACATAAAAATAGAAAACTGAAGTCTAGGTCTAAAGTAATAAGAACACTGTAACACAAGATTTCCTTGCTCTATGGTGATTTTTCATCTGTACTGCCTCAGACATTAAAAAGACTTACAAATATTATAATCTTACGGAAGTAGTAAGAGTCAACGAGAAAAGCAGACGGTAAAGAACACGCAAAGGAATCTGTTATTATGGAGATCGTGATCGTAAATGATTAGCTAACTACCCGACTACGCCATAATATTATTTTGATCTTGCTTGACACGTCTTTGATATTCATGCAGCATCATAATTATTATGAAAAGTAAAGAATAGTGTTATATTAGAAAGGATAGCATTTCTGAATGATCTGCATTTACTTTCATTGACTATATTGACTTTTAAAACCTAATGAAAGAAATCATCATCAATCTTTCAATATCAGGGTAGAAAACAGCTGGCTCTCGCCCGATAATAAAACGGAAAAACAGGTTTATCAACACCTTCCGAATTCTGAATCAAATCCAATTCGATTCACATTAGAGCCAAGTTGACACTTAGGTATTTAAATGAATAATGAATAGCAATTTCACACTGTGTTTGGAATTCGTGTCAATTTGACAAACATTCGTGTCTTATTCGATTTCTATAGTCGACGTGTTATTTTCTTTTACTTTTAATATGGATCCCTTATTTTATGTTTCCTCTTGGATATGAACAGCTACTCATCCAAATAGACGAAGGAGAAGCAATCTTGCGACCCAATCATCGTAAACAACGCCTACTAGGTGACACAACGCATCTTCCACTTCATGATTCAGCTAGAAAGCGATGCGTGTTCGTGAGAAGCGGAACCCAGTAACTCAGTAACTCCACGTTTCCGTCCTCATTGTTCCAAGACATCCTGCCTTTGATTAATAACTCCATGTAGGACGTATTTTACTATCTTCTAAATATTTGGCCATAAAGTTCAAAGGCTCAAATGACCTCGCCCAAAAGATGGCTTCTTACTTTGAAGAGGAATGTAAATTTTTGGGACAAGAAACTCATTATGAGTCATGATTCGCGTGTTGGCGATCTCATCATGTTATTTTGAATAACGTTGAGGTTCAACGGAACAAATACTGTTTAGATAATTATATGGCTATGATGAGGCTAAATGATTAAATATAAATAACGATACAGTAGCAGAATGATTTGCTTTTTCTGAGTTTTTGCCCAGTAAATTGTGTGGTCATGAGTTCAAAATATGTAAGAAACAATGCGAGTATTCTTAAGACACGGTGTCACTTTACTATTTATCTTGTGATTTGCGTCCTTATATTTTCGCATTAAAACCAATAAAGGAACCTTCTTCGTCATGAATCCAAGCCACAGGCACATTGTACAAAACCTCGAGCTCAGAAAAGAAACATCTTCATTTCAATTCACCACAAAGTGTCTAACAAGTATCAAATAGGCCATAAAACTGCGGTTCAAACAAAGGTTTAACTGCAGAGTTCATTCGTCTTATCCTGCGGCCGGGCGGCAAAAAGCCGCTCTTAGGCGCGCAACGCATAATTTTGATTTATGCAGAGTGCCGGCCGCGCGCCCACGCTTCGCATTTGTCTGTTTGTACTCAGTGCGCAGGCGACGCACGACAAAAATATTGTGGCCCTATTCTAACAAATAGGAAATTCATACGAAATAGGCAATTTAAGCTTTTGACATTATAATAATGGTTATTTCATGAAGTATTACTTTATACCAAAATAAGAGAGTTTTTCCTAACCAACTCTGTCCCACTTCTGGGCCCGCGCGTCCTCCTTCCAGTTCTGACGTCCCTATAGAATAAGATTAATTTAATAATAACACTGACAACTTGAAATAAAGGTACATTCAACAATAATGAACATCAAAAGCAAGTACCAAACAGTCAGCGAACAGATTAACAATTTCCTCAAAAATATGAAACGTGTTAGAGCAAACTATTAATCCATCCGCTAACTCTTTATTACTTTATTAATGTACCTACCTAAAATTACTATAAATCTGTCCGAGGCCTACAATTAAGCCGAAAAATGTAAATGAGTGTTTCCATCTCATTGTAGATCATCATTAAAACGGTTCATGTGTTCGGGCCCGTTTCAAACGCGAATCGCGTTCTCTGTTACAGCACTTAATCTAATTTCCCATCAGAATGACGTAACATCACTAGTTGGTCCCAACTCCCATAGTTATCATAATGAGTGTAATCAAAACTAAAATAATACGAGGCTGTGCTGTCGAACGTATCGAGGTGGTATCGGTATCGATAAGCTCCAAATTATAATCGACTTTCACTTATCTTATTAGGGTTGATTATATACTTCCAAAAATAGGTCATACAAAATAATAAGTTCTGTCAACGAAAGTTAGGCGACATAAGGTTTTCCTTTCTTCCATCCATTAAAATGACTCCATAGAGTAATTAAACTACTTAGATTATGTATTCAATCACAAAAGTATGTGAGCATCAACCGACATAGGTACCTTTGTTTCCATTTAATGTTATTTTGAGCAACACACAAAAAAGTAATACTTTGGTAATACTTTTTTTGACGTGACAACGTCTTATAATTCGATAAAGCCGGCTGCACGCACGAAAAAACATGACTCATGAGGCGTTACCACTGAGGCGTTACCTCTGAGGCGTTACCTCTGAGGCGTTACTTCTGAGGCGTTACCTCTGAGGCGTTACCTCTGAGGCGTTACCTCTGAGGCGTTACCTCTGAGGCGTTACCTCTGAGGCGTTACCTCTGAGGCGTTACCTCTGAGGCGTTACCTCTGAGGCGTTACCTCTGAGGCGTTACCTCTGAGGCGTTAGCTCTGAGGCGTTACCTCTGAGGCGTTACCTCTGAGGCGTTACCTCGCTCTGAGGCGTTCCATGTAAGGCTTGAAGTGCAAGCGAGAGCGCGGAACGAGCGACAAAGAAGCACAATCGGCCTTTGCGTTCGGCAGCGTTCGACATCCGTCTCTCTCCTACTTGAGTGAGCGATGCGTCTGCGTGGACAGCTGCTATACTATAGTACATTTACATGTTTTGATCGAGTATCAAGTGCAGTGAAAAGTGAATGTGGTGTCAATTGTTTATAGCAACGACAATTACAGCGATAAAGGTAATGATTCAGGTTCATTCCCATTAGTTCGATTCATTAGTTCGATCGTCGAACTAGTGAGTTTTTTTTTTGACGTGACAACGTCTTATAATTCGATAGAGCCGGCTGCACGCACGAAAAAACATGACTCATGAGGCGTTACCACTGAGGCGTTACCTCTGAGGCGTTACTTCTGAGGCGTTACTTCTGAGGCGTTACCTCTGAGGCGTTACCTCTGAGGCGTTACCTCTGAGGCGTTACCTCTGAGGCGTTACCTCTGAGGCGTTACCTTTGAGGCGTTACCTCTGAGGCGTTTCCTCTGAGGCGTTACCTCTGAGGCGTTAGCTCTGAGGCGTTACCTCTGAGGCGTTACCTCTGAGGCGTTACCTCGCTCTGAGGCGTTCCATGTAAGGCTTGAAGTGCAAGCGAGAGCGCGGAACGAGCGACAAAGAAGCACAATCGGCCTTTGCGTTCGGCAGCGTTCGACATCCGTCTCTCTCCTACTTGAGTGAGCGATGCGTCTGCTTGGACAGCTGCTATACTATAGTACATTTGCATGTTTTGATCGAGTATCAAGTGCAGTGAAAAGTGAATGTGGTGTCAATTGTTTATAGCAACGACAATTACAGCGATAAAGGTAATGATTCAGGTTCATTCCCATTAGTTCGATTCATTAGTTCGATCGTCGAACTAGTGAGTTTTTTTGACGTGACAACGTCTTATAATTCGATAGAGCCGGCTGCACGCACGAAAAAACATGACTCATGAGGCGTTACCACTGAGGCGTTACCTCTGAGGCGTTACCTCTGAGGCGTTACTTCTGAGGCGTTACCTCTGAGGCGTTACCTCTGAGGCGTTACCTCTGAGGCGTTACCTCTGAGGCGTTACCTCTGAGGCGTTACCTCTGAGGCGTTACCTCTGAGGCGTTACCTCTGAGGCGTTACCTCTGAGGCGTTACCTCTGAGGCGTTAGCTCTGAGGCGTTACCTCTGAGGCGTTACCTCTGAGGCGTTACCTCGCTCTGAGGCGTTCCATGTAAGGCTTGAAGTGCAAGCGAGAGCGCGGAACGAGCGACAAAGAAGCACAATCGGCCTTTGCGTTCGGCAGCGTTCGACATCCGTCTCTCTCCTACTTGAGTGAGCGATGCGTCTGCGTGGACAGCTGCTATACTATAGTACATTTACATGTTTTGATCGAGTATCAAGTGCAGTGAAAAGTGAATGTGGTGTCAATTGTTTATAGCAACGACAATTACAGCGATAAAGGTAATGATTCAGGTTCATTCCCATTAGTTCGATTCATTAGTTCGATCGTCGAACTAGTGAGTTTTTTGACGTGACAACGTCTTATAATTCGATAGAGCCGGCTGCACGCACGAAAAAACATGACTCATGAGGCGTTACCACTGAGGCGTTACCTCTGAGGCGTTACTTCTGAGGCGTTACTTCTGAGGCGTTACCTCTGAGGCGTTACCTCTGAGGCGTTACCTCTGAGGCGTTACCTCTGAGGCGTTACCTCTGAGGCGTTACCTCTGAGGCGTTACCTCTGAGGCGTTACCTCTGAGGCGTTACCTCTGAGGCGTTACCTCTGAGGCGTTACCTCTGAGGCGTTACCTCTGAGGCGTTACCTCTGAGGCGTTACCTCTGAGGCGTTACCTCGCTCTGAGGCGTTCCATGTAAGGCTTGAAGTGCAAGCGAGAGCGCGGAACGAGCGACAAAGAAGCACAATCGGCCTTTGCGTTCGGCAGCGTTCGACATCCGTCTCTCTCCTACTTGAGTGAGCGATGCGTCTGCGTGGACAGCTGCTATACTATAGTACATTTACATGTTTTGATCGAGTATCAAGTGCAGTGAAAAGTGAATGTGGTGTCAATTGTTTATAGCAACGACAATTACAGCGATAAAGGTAATGATTCAGGTTCATTCCCATTAGTTCGATTCATTAGTTCGATCGTCGAACTAGTGAGTTTTTTTTTTGACGTGACAACGTCTTATAATTCGATAGAGCCGGCTGCACGCACGAAAAAACATGACTCATGAGGCGTTACCACTGAGGCGTTACCTCTGAGGCGTTACCTCTGAGGCGTTACTTCTGAGGCGTTACCTCTGAGGCGTTACCTCTGAGGCGTTACCTCTGAGGCGTTACCTCTGAGGCGTTACCTCTGAGGCGTTACCTCTGAGGCGTTACCTCGCTCTGAGGCGTTCCATGTAAGGCTTGCAGTGCAAGCGAGAGCGCGGAACGAGCGACAAAGAAGCACAATCGGTCTTTGCGTTCGGCAGCGTTCGACATCCGTCTCTCTCCTACTTGAGTGAGCGATGCGTCTGCGTGGACAGCTGCTATACTATAGTACATTTACATGTTTTGATCGAGTGTCAAGTGCAGTGAAAAGTGAATGTGGTGTCAATTGCTTATAGCAACGATAATTACAGCGATAATGGTAATGATTCTGGCTCATTCCCATTAGTTCGATCGTCGAACTAGTGAGATTTTTTGACGTGACAACGTCTTATAATTCGATAGAGCCGGCTGCACGCACGAAAAAACATGACTAATGAGCCGTTACCTCTGAGGCGTTAAGTCTGAGGCGTTACCTCTGAGGCGTTACCTCGCTCTGAGGCGTTCCATGTAAGGCTTGCAGTGCAAGCGAGAGCGCGGAACGAGCGACAAAGAAGCACAATCGGCCTTTGCGTTCGGCAGCGTTCGACATCCGTCTCTCTCCTACTTGAGTGAGCGATGCGTCTGCGTGGACAGCTGCTATACTATAGTACATTTACATGTTTTGATCGAGTATCAAGTGCAGTGAAAAGTGAATATGGTGTCAATTGCTTATAGCAACGATAATTACAGCGATAATGGTAATGATTCTGGCTCATTCCCATTAGTTCGATCGTCGAACTAGTGAGATTTTTTTTATCATCTGTTCGACCGTCGAACTAGTGAGAACTTTTTTTTTTTCTCATTTGTTCGACCGTCGAATTAATTAGATTTAAAAATAGTTCTACTACATTTAAATGTTTTACTAATTTCGTAAGAAAATAAAAAACGCAAAATTATAGGCTGTTGCTAGTCGTCCGCTAAGTGGATGAATCACCGTTTCGCGACAGTATCCTTTATGGGCGGCATGGGCACCGGGCCGTAGGCCGACGAAGGAGGCCGGCGGAGGCCCGGCACTTCGGGGACAGAAGATTTTAGTGTTATTTAATATGCGAGCGAAGCGAGCTCGCGTCATGGAGTACATGCGTTGCATGTATGAGTGTTATCTATTACGAATTAAATCTAATTAATTCGACGGTCGAACAAATGAGAAAATTATTACTTTTTTATAACAAATTACAATTAAATTTGCTAAAATAATTAAGTAACTAAATGAAAAAAAAAATTATATTATTAAAATAATAAAATCAAAATTTTAATTTTAACAATTGAGTAGAAATTTAAACAATAAATTTTATTCAAGTATTTTGTTGTATTTTTATTTTTTTAATTTAAAATGATTTTCTGAATGAAGAATTTTATGTAAATCAGTATTTTCTTAAGACGTTGTCACGTTCAACTATCGTCAGTAAACCGACTTTACAGACAACCAATTTTTTTGTTTAGTTTGAATGCTCTACAAATTATTATGACGTGTTAATGGCAGCCCTGTTCCAATGTGTAAGCATAATGGTCCGGAATGTTCCCTTAGCTGCCCGATGATGACGATGAGCCACTCCGGTGCACGCTACTGCGCGCACGCAACCACAATCAGATCAACACTCAAATTGAGCTATTTCTAGCGCTAATACATTAAGTAATTGCATCTGTACTTTGTGTTTTATCAATCTTTGTCTTATCCTAAGACAGGGGAAAGGTTCTTCATCTTCTTAGCGTGTCGATGGCGTTTAAATTACTTCAGTCCATGATTTGGCGACGACTTTAACAGTTTCAGTTGCGCCCATCATGTCCTGTAAAGTATAAGCGACAGGATAGACAGACATAACGTGTCCATCTGGCATCGTTTGTGGAACAACACCACATTTACACTCCAGAGCAGAGTATCTATAAATCTCTAGCTGAACAGGTTTTCCTAGCTTCGGCCAACCTGTGTCCGGAGTCTATTTAAAGATTTCCAGGTCAGCCATGGCAACTAATGTCCAGAAAAAAGATTCTCAGCAAGTGGCTCAAAAGGGTTGGGTGAGGAAACACTTTCTCGTCAAAGCTTGAGTCTTTTCCTAGAGAAGAAGGCTTTTGTTTGCCAGTGAGCGGTGAAAATTGGCTTTTTAGTCTTCGCGGCACAAAGATATTACTTATAATGTAAAAGGTGTTGTGTGTCGGTAACCATTTTAGCTCTTTCAGTAGAGCTTACCACCGCTCTGCAAACTTCTGGTGGCGCCATTCCTGCCAGTGGATAAAACATCTGTACTGGCATCGGTTTGAGGCAACCACAGTGATTTTTTTCAGAGCTGTATCCACTAACTTTACATGGGCTGAACGACTCTAAAGAAATTCCAGTCAACATTTGGAAGAGATCTTAATAGAATTTTCATGACAACAAAAGATAACATCCTTGATAAGTAGTGGTCATCATCATCGTCTGTTCAAATATGACTAAGCAAATGATTTGCTGTGCTACATCACTTTAAAAACCATCAAATGCACCGAACAAGCAATTTTCACGAGATTAGGAAAGCGGAACAAACGAACCGACAGATAATTCGCCATTTCGAAAATAATAAAGCAACTTATGTATGTGAGAAAGTGACCATCATTACGTGTAACGAGTATTACTCTTTTTTGGTAAGCGATAAAAAACCTTTCCTGCGAGAAAAACACTATACCTTTCTAAACCTTAGAGTTAAAGAAAAACTAATGAACCTTCATTAGTTTTTCTTTATCATAGCAATTAGGTTAAAAATTAATTGTTTTGTCTAACATCCATTAACCTTCCTAATCGTTCCGTGGATTAGCATAAAATATGCAAAGGACTAATGCATTGTGGATACATAAAAGGATTTATGTGCCAAATACAAAAACCTAAACGTGTTCGACAATAGTCACGCTCTATTGCACTCAGATTTAGTAACATCACCGCATCCGGTTTTCTATGATTATACGGTAATAAATAAAACCTTCGTGTTGGCATTAGTTACTGACCCATACGGAATGCTAAACTACACGATTTGTCTACATAAAATCGACATTAAAACTGGCAAAGGTAGGAAAAAATTAGAACGTCCTGGATACGATGAATTGTTTCTTTATTTCAGGACTTATCACTCATAGGTTATGCGTTTGTGAAATAGACCGTGTAAGTAATTTGAAATTATGATAATTAATTTAAACTGATCCATTTAGTTCAGTATAAGGTAGTTTCAACAGTAATGCCTCGACCTTTAGGTAGACAAATTGAGCCGGTTTGATACTTTCCTTTGTAAGTGACTGATAGTTCCGTTTCAGTGAACAACGTACGCGTTAATTTATTGATCAAAATAATTGTACTGGAAGCAATGAACGCTTTATAGCCTCAATCATGTTTATGCCAAATGCAATCATAATAAATATGTTCACAAGCAAGTATTCTGTAATTCTTTCTTCGTATTGAGGTTTACGATACTACTTCTTGAAATGGTGTAATATTAGCTATAGCTAATATTACACCATATAAACGTGAAGCATTATAATTAGGGAATGCAATCTCGAGACGAGATCGCTAAGTCGAGATCTCGAGGAATCAGAAATTCAATCTCGGCGAGATCTCGGTATTTTCGGGATCTCGAATGGATTTCAAAAAGGTATTTTTTATTAGATAACTGACACATGATTGAAACTGCTTAGTAGTTAGCTGCTTAGTTGCAACATGAATAATTGAAAAAAAAATATTACTGATGTTACCTATTTTAACACAAAATTTCAGACCCTTAAAATCTCTTTTAAAGAAAGTAGTAATTTTAACAAAAATAATAATAGTGAAAACAAAAATTGCGATTTCTAAAATCACTCCTAAACAAGGAGCTATTTTGGACATATATATACGCTCACTTACTCTAGTCAGAACTTATGACTTATTCTTTTCTATTCCACTCGCCCAATATCTTGAATACTCTAGTTTGCGTATGCAGTCCGACACAGTGCTCCCAATCGTGGGGAAAACCCATGATTTGGGGGTTAGCGCGGGGAGAGCCCGGGGAATAACATAAAAACAGAGAATTTCGGGGAATCCCGACTCGCTCGCTCGCTGAAAACACGCGCCATGCCTCGCTGACTCCTGCCGCTCGATCCCGTCAATCTCGGCCGAGATCTCGTCATTTTATGCTTCGAGATTGATCTCGAAAAATGAGGCGAGATCTCGGGTGATCGGGATCCCGCGAGATCGAGATTGCATTCCCTAATTATAATGCTTCACGTTTTGTAGCAGGGTTCCAGGGTTCTTAGATTGTGGCGTACCTATATTAGGGGCCAAAAATACGGCAAACCCATAAGGCTAGCAGAATGATCAGAAACCCTAACATTATGAAGAGTTGTAATAGGTGATCAGGGCAAGCCAAGCTCGTAGGCTTGTATGAAAGTAATAGTAACAAAGCAGGTAAATTTATCAAAGGGTGAGTACTTACAGCTAGCTCTTCGCTGGTATATGCGGTGAGGATGCGGCGGTCCTGCTGCAGTACGCAGTAGAACGGCTCCCAGGACAGCGGCACCCCCACAACCGCGCCCGCCACCGCGCTTGATGCCCCATCTGGTGGAAAACACAAGCAAACTTTAGAATCTCGAAGGTAAACTGTATAAACATAACAATAAAGTCTACTCCAGCTTGACGTGTGGACTATTGATGATTATAACAAAAGACGATCACTGATTCGTTTTTCAATTCATTCATATCAATAGCAACCCGCTGTCATTCATAGATAATATTTGGCAATCGATACGACTAATCAGAAGCCTGACAGCCTGACAAGCAATCCTTTCATAGAGTATCGTGTTACGTGTGTTCAGTACCGTCTTTACCATAAGGGCACAAGGGGCACTTGCCCAGGGCCCCCATCCTCAGAGGGCCCCGAAGGGCCGACAATTTGTAATTAAGGCGCATTTATCGCATTGGGGGTTACCCTGTAATGGTAGATGTAAGTTGGTAAATAAATAAATAAATAAAATTTCTCTCACATTTAATCTCAAAAAACTCATTACACTTTTCTCAATGCCCGAATATCGATTATTTTCAGATTTATTCGAATCAATATATTTATATGAATTTGAGTGACATCAAGCCTATGTAAGGGTTTACGAGATATCAATGAAAACTTAATGTATACTTGTGTCCAGCCATCTTGAACTCAGGCTGGCTGGACACGTGTATCTCCGCTGCCTGATGATCTTCGACCTTCAAAATGTTAAGTATCAAAATGTTGTGACGGGGACGATAATGATAACCTGAATTTGTGACGGAGAAACTTTGCGTAGTTTCAAAGATATTGATCATTTAAATTTTCGGTCTCGGTTGTGTGCGGTGTATAGACACTGTAGCTTCTTGCTTAATTTAACTTAGTGCGCTTTTTGGCTGTACTAAAGGGCTGTTTTTGGTCTGATATAACTTACCAGACATTTACTTGAGTTTATAAATTTTATAATCTAGAGTCTATAATGTCTATTTTCAAGTTACTTAACATTTGATTTTTTATTCAGTTATTCAGTAATTTAAAAGTACCTATTTCTGAACGCATCCTACCTAATTTACTAAGAACACCATCTAGCGATCATCCATGCAAACCGCTCCAATGCCAAATTCAAGCGACCATAAAAAATGTCGACTTTGTCTATGGTTGGGGCTTGGGGGAATCCCCGGATAAATTATGAAAAACTTTCAGTCGGAACTTTTTACCTAAAGTTATTACTTATTATATCACTTATTTTCACAGAAGTGTCGTGATTTAATTTTGTTTAATGTAATTTGGGTAAATTCCAAAAGGGCCCCAAATTCTTGTGTGCCCAAGGGCCCCAGCACAGTCTAAGACGGCTCTGCGTGTGTTATTCAGTACCTCTGGGTTATGAAGATCGGATAGGTAGTGGCTCTATCTAAAATACTGGTTTAGCCGACTTAGCTGCACCCGGTTAGACTGAAGCCGAACCTAACAAAGTCGGGAAAAGACTACGGAGATTCTGATCATATCACAAGTCCCAATAGCTTTTCCAGTGATTCAGATAGGTCAAGAGTTCACCACAAAAGTTGAGTCATAATATTGGCGGCCAGACCTTTTACGCCATATCTATTTATGCTTTCATTAGCAATAACCATCGACCGCATTTGGGCACCCAACAAATCAATTAGCAGCTACGCAGACATTTTATAATAATATGTGGCCGATCGATGATGACATCTACGGAATCATCTGTTTGTAATAACGCTCATCTTTAACTTAAATAATATAAAGATTACTGTCTATCTAATAAATCACCGCTTTGGAGGCTTCTGTTCAACAAAGAAACTAAAGATAACTTATATTTCAGTTTAAGTGAAAGTTATGAATAACAGAACAATAGCATTTCGAAAAACTTGTTTTTGTACAGCTTCTTTTACAACCTAAGTCTTATGTTAAAATAAAATGAAAAAGTGGAGAAATTCTTGAAGTGTCCAAGAGAGATTTGAGAGATCGGTGCGTTTAGCTTGCCAATTCTATACTAATGTAATGCTCATACTTAGCAAAGGCAGTGAAAATTAGGGTGTAAGATAAATATTTTAGTAAAATAATCTACCTAGTTGCAATGTTTCTTTATCTTTTGGAGAACATTTTGTAACCCTTCGTTGTAACTTTAGCCTCATTCTTCCGCCATATTTAGCCTAATTTCTCTTTCATAACTTATCGAGTTTATGACCCTTTATTATGACCGAACTTAGTTCGCCATAACAACAACATAAAAATCCAATTAAACAACAATGTAAACGTAATAAACATAATAAGTCATTAATAAACACACTTACGTTACGTTAAGGCCTATACTATCAAGTGAAAGGTACTTTACCTACTTATTTAATTGTAAACATTACATTACACGCCACAAAATACCATAAGGTTACGTGACTTTAGTGATATAGCTAAATTATATACGTCCATACTGTATCGTGTGCCGACAGTTTTTAATTACAGTATACGACGTTAGCTTGAGATATTATGGAAAGTGGGCCGTTCATCTATCAGATAAAATTGGAAAGAACTGAATTACATGCACGCTGTGCGCCGAGGTGTGGCGTAACGTATATGTAAATTAATTTCATTGCACACTTTTAAGCTAATATCTGTTGTCAACGGCTTTGCGAAAAGCTCTAGTAACTGCTTAGCTTATGGAGAATACTGATTACGAAGTCTTCTATACAAATAAATAAAATTTAAGTGTATACTTCAACGTTGTCATTTCAAAATAACAGCTTTCGTACTGAATGCATATAATAGCTATTTATTCACCAAGGGGAGTAAGGCACAGATTACTAATCGAGGGTGCATTTGAGGCCCGACGCGAAGCGGAGGGCCGTGAACCACACGAGTTTAGTAATCTGTACTTACCCTCGAGTGAAATATACTGCTTTATACTACACTTAGCTTGTTTTTCACTTTTCCACTGCATAAATATTTCATATTCCTTCATATATTTCATCTTGGATTTTCCAGGCAAGAGATTACTAACAATGTCTTTAGCATCTGCTATTATGTCAGGTGGAGTTGTTGTTAATAAATTGCTATCATTGTCACTTGAATCACTCATTTTAACTTGTGATTTACACCGCCAAACTTTAAAATTTACCAAGAAAATTGTTTCTACAAAATACGTCAACCAACAATAAGTTCTTTTTTTTTCTTTAAATTTTAGCGCGTCAAACAATTTTCACGCCAAAAGACGTTAAGCCGCGTCCCCACTAGAGCCGCACGGCACGCGAAGCCGCGGCTTCCGAGCCGTGCGGCTCTGTGTGGGGACGCGGCTTTAGGGAAGGTAAAAAGCGCCCCGTTTCGCAGGTTCCAACTTATTCGAGTGTTAAAGCGAGAGAGTGTTATAAATCTCTCGCTCTATCGCATAGAGGTTTGAAGTTTTCCGGCCCTACCGGAATGTAGAATGTATGCTACCTGCTTTAAAAGTTCTAGTGGCCAGTACTTTTTATGGTAAAATTAAATCGTTTGATTACCAACGTCATCAAGTCTTTAAAAAAAAAAACAAAACGCGTTAGTAATGAACTCATTATTACCCTGATTTTCAGGGCAGTAATGAAATTCCATACAATATAACTGCCTAGATTTTTGAGAAGGTTTAATGAACAGCTTTCAACCCGTATAGTGGGGTAGTATTGGTACACTTACCAAGCAAGTGTAGTATAAACATTAATACGGCACTTATAACAAAGTGTACGACTGGCGGAACTTTGACTGGTAGAGCTAGTTGGTTGGTTTTCACTGATATTGTAAGGAGTAGCATAGGCTTTTATTTTAGGAAATTATGTGAGTGATGTTAGAAGATAAAACCATATTAGGGTTTCGTGCAAAAAAATTAAAGCTCTTGAATCATTCAAATAGGGAAATAATATTTTTATAATAATTTCACGCAGACGAAAGTCACAACTCACAAGCAACAGCAAGTATGTATGTAATTGTATATCTTTTGTAAGCACAGACTGCCTAAAGGTTTCTTAAACATTTAATAATATTCAAAAGAGATGTGATGTAACATTATCATAATAATTAAGTCATTATTCATAGTAAACCCATCAAATCAGATACACCCACAATATAAGACAAGACTAACAAGCAGCCTCGTTATCTTCTAAGTTATAAAAAGGTTTAGTTTACAATTTAAATAATCACGATGCAACTAGTCGGCAACTAAGTAGTTTATGCAATATATTACGGCATCGATTGCCGCGGAGTAGAAAAACAAGTCAACCCGACTGATGATGGACCAATATCTTAGCTGCGGCACGACTGATCTATTACAGACTTCACGTCCCTTAAATATTTTATTGTAAACCTTTCAACACGATCTTAATCAGTACTTTATAATAGCGTGCCCACATGTGATTAGTCACACTACGCAATATAAGCATACTGTAACCATAACAACAAAGGCAGTATTTTAAAATAATCTGAACAAACGGATTTCAATGGGGCTTGTGCCTCGTTCACACTGTTCTTCCTTACGAGGTAAACAAACGGGCCAAGAAACACAAACATGAGGTGTTCGCGCCACTCGAGCCACATAAGGTAAAGAATGTACCTAATGATGCTCTGCGCTTTAAACCTATTTGTAGAGTCGCAGCTGCAAATTCATCACTTGTGTGAATACAACAGAAGCTTTCGCTCAATTGACTGTCAAGAGACTGAAACATAATGCTACTAAATAAGTAAAAATAAGGGGTCCATATTGGCTCACCTAAAGTTTTTTACCCGAAATTGTTCTTCCTAACGATTTGTAATCCGAATGATCACTCCTCCTAAAATTTTTCATCCTAAAGTTTGAATTCCTACTATTTGTAATGCTACTGGCGATGTTCCTAACACTCATGTTTCCGAAAATTTCAATTCATAATATCGTTATTGTAAACATATTTCAACTCCTACTGTTTTTTATCCTAACGTTTTTATCCCTAAACATAATTACCATAATATTTTCACTCATACAACTGTTTAGAATGATTAAAGGTCGTTTCACTGATTTTTGTATTGAAATGAAATAAATGAATGAAATTCAGGTCAGAGTGTCGTCTTGGGGGCACTATGAAAAAAATACTTGAAAAATTTCGCGACCAATTTCCAGGTAGCGCTCGCCGGCCGCTGCCGCGGCACCGCTCGCTTCGCTCGCTCGGCTCGCGCGTAGTAGTTCACAGTTCTAACCTAACCTAACCTATGGATATCTTTGCATAGTATATAAGGTCCCATTAAAATAGGTGGACAAATTTTAACACAGCGTTTAGTAAGCCTAACTAAAGACACCTAAACAAAAAAAAACACTTTATAAAGTGATTTTATTTTGACATAAAATAATAAATTGCCGGCACTCTAGAACAAACTCATCTTAAAAAAGTAGGTATTTTAATGTATTTTTCTTATATTTTTTTTTACTATTGTCCTTATTTTAGCGGTCTAAATGATTTCTAAAATTTTGTCCACCTATTTTAATGGGACCTTTTATAATACTGATTATTATGAATAAAAAGTAATATAAACAAAAAAGATATGACTTTGAATAATAGTGTAAAAGATGGTTATGTTGAGAAAATATAGGAAAACAAATAATAGTTTAATAGATGTTTATTGCTACTGACATTATGAAGTTGAATGCTTCGGAATTAAAACATTAGAGACAGAGACTTTAGGAATTGCGATCGTTAGGATGAAAAATGTTAGGAAGAACATTTTCGGATTTCCAATTATCGGAGTTGAAATTTTAGGTGAACTTTGGCGCACCCAAAAATAAGCCATTCCAGATTAACGTAAGCTACCGTCCAGTCCAGATACTACCATTGTCTACAAAAGCTCGTATCTCCAAGCCAATTAGGATCGGCGATCTGAAAATAACTTCTGTATTTGTCTGCCATTGTTTCTGTTATCTAAAAATATCCTTTATAAAAAAATCCTGGAGTCGATTTTAAACAGGACAAAGGCAGTAATTGAAGCACTTGTTCAGCTAATAAAAGCCAGCGGTGGTGCGTCGCTGCGTCCACATGGATTAATGCGTTCCATTTAATCTATTAAATACTGACTCATAGGGAACGACGATTCAGTACACGATCATCAAAAGGGGCAGCCATATTAATTTCAAGCTTAGGTACTAGTTTGGTCGCTATATTAGGATATTTTAGAAAGTCAGGCAAATGTACTTGATGACATTGTCAAAAATCTTCTAATAAATAAAGAGAGAAGTCCTGACTGACTGACTGACTCATCAACGCCCAGCCCAAACCCTTGGACCTAGAAATCTGAAATTTTGCACAGAGGTTCCCTTTATAATTTAGACAAGGAATAAGGAAGGATTTTTCGAAATTCAACCCCTAAGGTACTTAAATAGGGGATAAAAGTTTGTATGGAAAATCGTCATTTTCACGCGGGCGAAGCCGCTGGCAAAAGCTAGTCATGATATAAACCGAGCAAAGAAATACTTTGCAAGGCCAAAAGTTTCAAATATTGTTGCACTGAAAAGTTCAAACTTCTAATGCCCATAAATAGTCTAGGCAACAAACGCCTTTTTGATGAAGTTTTTTCAGCAGTCTCCGAAAATTATGATTGAGGTGTCATTCGATTCGGAATGGCATCCAGATGATTTTCGAAGAAAAATGAAGTTCCGCTTGCAAAAATTGCAAAAGTTATTAACAATAAACAAAAAAAAATTAAATGGGTTTAGTGTTTTGCAAATATCTCAAAACCTAATTAAAATTTTTCAAATTTGAAATAAGATTCAAAAAGGGGAGGAAATTTCCTAAAGAATGTTCTAACTTTCGGAATTGTAGGACCAATATTAATAACTTTCCGATCGGGTTGAAAATACGCCCGAAAACTGGGCCGTCTTGCGCAAGCTACGCTCCATTCGGACCTTTAATGAATAAATGTTATTTAAACTTATTAAATATGAAAATTAAAAATTGAAAAAATTCAGGCGCCTGCAGGATAGATCAATACATAATAATCTGTGATCTAAAAATTTTTATCGTGAATTTTCAAAAAGTTATCCATTAATTAATTAACAATTTTTTGTAGCACGAACACTGACATTGCAAGTGCGATAATTATTAAACTATTCATCTGAGATTTTTTTCCTTTCGTGGAGCTATTTTTCAAAGGTCTTAGAATAGGCTCTCGTTGGAAAAATTAAAAAAATGTTAATTTTCGTTTTTTTATTAACAATTTACTGAAATGAAAAATTTCAAACCTTCATTAGACATTAAAAAATTCTTTTTTTAAATTATATTATTATTGAACCGTTTTTGTATGATCAGAAGCTACTTAAAAATGATTTTTTATATTTTTTATATCCTGTTTTTTTAAATATTTTTTTTAACAAATGCGTTGTTTATGAGATAATTTAATGTTTTTTTTTAATTTCGTAATCTTTGATAATAATCATGATTTTTTTTAAAAAAACCGTTTCTTAAAAAAAATGTTTTATTGCTTAAAAACGCATTTGTTGATTAACAATTATTTTCTCCCACTTCTAATTAATATTAAGGTATCATTATTTTTAAATCACCATTATTTGTTTTTTCTTTTCGATATATAAAAAAAAAATTTGTTTTATTAAAACTTTCATTGTTTATGTAATAAACAATTTGTTAAAAACAAATAAATTTTTACTTTATATTTTTTTTTCTCGTTTTACTTATTGTCACAAAAACAGAATGACTCTTTTTTTTTAATTTAATTTTTTTTACAACTTTTTTTTTAATTTGAAAATAACAAAATCATATCTATTTTTGTGACAATATTAACTTATTGTCACAAAAACAGATATGATTTTGTTTTTTTCATTTAATTTTTTTTTCAACTTTTTTTTTAATTTGAAAAAACAAAATCATATCTGTTTTTGTGACAATAAGTAAAACAAGAAAAAAAATATAAAGTAAAAATTTATTTGTTTTTAACAAATTGTTTATTACATAAACAATGAAAGTTTTAATAAAACAATATTTTTTTTTTATATATCGAAAAGAAAAAACAAATAATGGTAATTTAAAAATAATGATACCTTAATATTAATTAGAAGTGGGAGAAAATAATTGTTAATCAACAAATGCGTTTTTAAGCAATAAAACATTTTTTTTAAGAAACGGTTTTTAAAAAAAAAAACATGATTATTATCAAAGATTACGATATTTAAAAAAAAAACATTAAATTATCTCATAAACAACGCATTTGTTAAAAAAATATTTTAAAAAACAGGATATAAAAAATATAAAAAATCATTTTTAAGTAGCTTCTGATCATACAAAAACGGTTCAATAATAATATAATTTAAAAAAAGAATTTTTTAATGTCTAATGAAGGTTTGAAATTTTTCATTTCAGTAAATTGTTAATAAAAAAACGAAAATTAACATTTTTTTATTTTTTTCAACGAGAGCCTATTCTAAGACCTTTGAAAAATAGCTCCACGAAAGGAAAAAAATCTCAGATGAATAGTGTAATAATTATCGCACTTGCAATGTCAGTGTTCGTGCTACAAAAAATTGTTAATTAATTAATGGATAACTTTTTGAAAATTCGCGATAAAAGTTTTTAGATCACAGATTATTATGTATTGATCTATCCTGCAGGCGCCTGAATTTTTTCAATTTTTAATTTTCATATTTAATAAGTTTAAATAACATTTATTCATTAAAGGTCCGATTGGAGCGTAGCTTGCGCAAGACGGAGTACCAGTTTTCGGGCGTATTTTCAACCCGATCGGAAAGTTATTAATATTGGTCCTACAATTCCGAAAGTTAGAACATTCTTTAGGAAATTTCCTCCCCTTTTTGAATCTTATTTCAAATTTGAAAAATTTTAATTAGGTTTTGAGATATTTGCAAAACACTAAACCCATTTAATTTTTTTTTGTTTATTGTTAATAACTTTTGCAATTTTTGCAAGCGGAACTTCATTTTTCTTCGAAAATCATCTGGATGCCATTCCGAATCGAATGACACCTCAATCATAATTTTCGGAGACTGCTGAAAAAACTTCATCAAAAAGGCGTTTGTTGCCTAGACTATAAAATAACAGACTGAATTTGATGCACGCAATGTACTGTACTGTCTACGGTAGTGAAACTGTGCAACAAATAAATTTTACTCTCTTTGGGTGATTGGTAGTACAGTTCGGCGTGACTCATACAGTTGCTGCAAACGCTATACGGCACTGAATTATGCTCGTAATATCAATCGTTTTGCGTCTATTTGTCTCGTGTTCTTGTGGAGCACGCGAGCCAGTAAACGGTATCAACGTAATACTGAATTATTAAGTGTAGTTTAGGTAAATTGGCGTAATATGTAGTGTAATTATAGGTGCACTAAGTAGAATAGTATGGAATAAATAATACCTAGCTACTTGAATTTAAAGGGGTGCTAATTAAACCGGCTTCTTTTTAATAGCATTATTTGCATCTAAAAATCTAACTTGCCTTCTAAATTACTAAGTCAGCCACAATTAACGAGCATCTAAATAATACTATCTTAGCCACAAGTTATCTTTTTTAAAGCCACTCTAAATACAACTCAGCATCGTGATTATTTTTTAGCATCTAAATTTGTAACATGAATTCAAACAGTAAACTTGTAAAATATTAATATATGGCATCAAAAAAATATTCAATTAGCTTCTAATTTATTAACTCAGCACGTTTAAATTATAACTCATGCCACATTAACTGAGCATCAAAATTTAATTAAAATTGTCATCAAATATTATATTATAGCCACTAATAGTATGTATAATTGTATAAACTCCTGTCGTGTCATCGAAAGGCTTAAATATAGAAGTTCAGAGTACTTAATGACCTAAATATTGAAGTTCAGAGTATCGAATGTCCTAAAGATCGATTTTATTTACATGTTGTGCTACAAAAGTTATCGACAGAATCGCTTCAGAACTTCATTTTTATCGGAAAACTAGACAATAAATTGTGAAAACATTTCTGCAAGCAACTCGGAAGTAGCGTTTGGTCACAGTTTTAACCTAACCTAACCTATTTCCCTCAGTTTACAATAACGAATCATACGATCTGCCTGTGACTAGTCATTTAGACAATAGTAAAAACATTTCTGTAACTAATAGGTATTTTTAAAGTAAATATAATAATCTAAAGTGTATCAAAAGTTGACATTTCATGGCACTCTATGATTGGTGCAAATGGCCGGTCGCTGTCGTCTCGCGCGCTCGCGCCAAATCTTTCTGTTGCTATTTTCACGATAAAAGAATGTGATGTATTATTTTACATGCGAAGTTATAATAAATGATGTTGACTACGGTCGCTTTATTTATATTTTTTTGAGGGCCTTGTGTTGAGGCTGTAAAATGTAAAATGGTGGTGAGGTATAAATTCCGTGGCTGAGTTAGTAAATTAGGTGCCTATGTATAAATAACAAGGACAAGATAATATAAATGTTGATCGTCACTTGATGCTTTCTATAGAATATTTAGTGGGCGTTGTAAAGAAGACGAATTAGTATATTAGAGGCTATATAATTTTCCCGTGGCTTAGTTATAAAATTAGAAGTTTGATCCTGTGGCCAATTAAAAAAACTGAGGCTCGTTTAATTATTTCTCAATTTAAAGCTGAAAATATGATTTGCAGTACTTTCTCAGTAGGCAGTAGGCTACTCTCGATGCTATATGCGTCCTAAAAGATCACGATATTGCGTAAGTAAGCAGTAATGGGTGTAGCTAGTCTCATAGCCGACGAATATGATCGTAAATCGTTTCCTTTCGAAGGTTACTCAACTTGTACGGAATGATAAACAGCTGCCGTAAGATTTTCGTTGACTCCGAGATGCCAATGCACCTACTGCCATATAAAATGTTACGTTGGTATTACTAGCTAGTACAGTACCCACCCACGGCGACGTTGTGAATTTTTGTGATAATCTATCGCGCAAAGCACACCTACTCGAGCCAGCGCTTGAGGCAAGTCGGCAAGTCGTATTGAATACGCGAGAATGTATAATCGTGTAGAAAGCACATTTATTAACACCCATATTGCTTAAACTTTTAATAGCACTATTATCTATTGTATAAATTTAATTAATTGTTCTATTGGTATAGCGAATTGTATGAATAAAAAATATCATGAAAAAACGTAGGAAGATAATGGATTAATTATTGATTTCATGTGTCTATTTCTTATTAAACCGACTGGATTGTTGCATGTTCATAAAACTGGTTTATTGATATTAAATTGATTAACGACTTTATTTGCGTAGATTTGTTACTTGTCAAAATCTATTATTTTAGATAGGTAACCACTTAGGCTGTCAGCCGATCAAAAATTATCAATTGATACGAATCTTTGTATGAGACAAATATTGGTCATACACCGCTGCCGCAAGGAGTGTTCGAAATGTACACGAATATGTAAATTGAAAAGTACTACAATCACATCTGCATGTATTAAAAAAGGTGCATAGGTAATGTTCTTAATTAACATTAATTTCACATGTTTTCATTGAACGAAATATTAATGCGTTTGTGTTGCGTAAACTTGAAACAACCCATCAGTCACACACACACGCATTGGTTAAAAGTTGGCAATTTTTACATTTCCCGGTGTAACTAATATTAATATCATAAACGGGATATTTACCATGTTTGATTATTGTTTCGAGTTCCCGGTGTAACTTCAGCAGTGCAAAACCATCTGCCTAGCCTTTCCAAACTATGTTGGGGTCAGCTTCCAGTCTATCCGGAACAGCTGAATACCAGTATTTTTACATGGAGCTACCGCCTATCTGACCTCAACAACCCAGTTAGTACTGGGTATACGATAACCGAGGAAAGACTTCAAACCGCGACATTAATTAAAAAATAAAGATGCTTTATGAAGTTGTAGGTGCTCAAATATAATTCCAAAGCTAAACCTATCTTATCTGATATTTCTTTCAAGAATTCCTCAGAGCCGCCACAGAATACTTATAGTTAATGAGCGTAAACCTAGAATCGCCTTTAAAAGCCCGTCGTGCTTCGAAAATAGCCGGCGGCTATCAAAATCACTATCTCCGTCTAAGTCACGCACGCTTCGCCTTCCATGATATGGCTACGAGCTAGGAGGGGAAAACCCTATTATAATGGATATTCAACTAAATATTCAGAAACCATTGTTTGAGAACATTGCTCAATAACTGTTGAAGTCTTTTTAGTATTATTATGCTTTATATAACGTCGAATTATTAAAATTACATAACTACGAGTAATAAGGTCTGCTCCTGCATTATGTTAGTATACGGTGACATTGCATTTTGATGCAAATTATTTTTTACTATCGCCTAATGAATTCAACACACATAGCTCATAATTCTGCCGGTGTACCTTTCACGTAGGTAGGCGTATCCGGTGATCGTATCTTAGATCGGCGATAGCCCTGATTACCAGTCAGTGTGGTAATGCCGGTGGCACCTAGTTAGCGCCAGCCGACGGCAATGATTCAAGCCGAAGCGAGCGCAGTTCGCGACTCGTCAACGAACAAGAAAGACTCGTCTAGGTACAAGTTGCCTTATAATAACATTATACAACCGAGCTATGCGGGACCCGATGGGCTAAACCTGAACCAAAACTTTTGGAAGTCTGTCAATCGTAACGAAAGCAAAAGACACCAATCAAAAAATAATTAAAGACGGAGCACTGCGCTGAAAAAATTATTATACGATTCATGAAACAATATACTTTAGTGGATAAACATGTATAGTGCAAGAGACTGCACAGTATCATTACGTTTCGACTTAACAACAGAATCCACTTTCCAGTTTATTATTCCCTTCTCTGTTTGGCCAAGCGTCCTAAATGTAAACAGTAACCAGAAGTTGATTTTAAAGACAGCGTACAGAGGCATATTAACGACTCCCTTGCCAATGAGAGGAAGCTTTTAAGTTTGTGTTAAAATAATTTCAGTATTTGTGTGAAGGGGTTCGGTTGCGTGGGAGGGCGGCGCAAGCGCAGGCGAGGCGGTGAGAGGCGGCGAGGCGCACCTTCACGCGAGATGCCGCACAACAATGAACTTGAAATAAACAGGCGAACCTCACGACCGACGCAACATGTTGCCCGCTGTTTATTTATAAACACACCGACACCACGACAGATAGATAAACGGATAGCTACCGATGCTGCACGTTACATCGATCTAACTTTGAACGTTGCAAATATTTTACTGCCCATTGTCCAGTATTATTTTCATCTGCATCACGCTATTGGGACTGACTGCCCCGTTCTTGTCGTGGTCACAAGCGCGCCTGTGGATTTCGGATTCTGGGTTGGATTCCCAGGTCGGGCAAAAAGTTCTTTTGGGTTTTTCCATTAGAAATTTCTCAATAGTCGCAGTTTGGAAGTTGGCAGTATGATACCCCCTTGCCTCGGAAAGCACATTAAGCCGTTGGCCTTGCGCCTGATCTCTGTCAGGTCGAGTGGAATTGCCATGTAATTTCAGTAGCGAAAAACCTTCTTCATCATCTGCTGAGAGGTCCGGTTGAGTCGGATTGCCGACATGAAGCCAGCCGCAGTTTGAAGAGCTTTCCAAAAATTCATCAACAAAGTACATTAAACAATTCATAAATTTGCATAACAGTGCTCCAATTCCAATGATACATAACATTATCGTCTAACTCTACATCTCTGTGTAATCTTGTCAAATCTCAGGCAGATTCAGACACAACATTGCCTAATTTGGGAACTAAACGACTGTTATTATTCTATTTATCTTCATAACAATGTTAATAGCTTGTTATGTAAATACATTGCAAAGCAACGAGAGAATATAACAATAATTGTTTCTCACGGAGGTGTTGTACTTGCGCTTAATTTATTTTATAAATATGTCATTAAGATTTGAGGAATAGATTAACAATTGATTAAAGTTGTTGGCCTTGAAGGTTGAGCTTATACTGGCCACAATCAGGTTGAAGGGAGTTGAATGAAGTGTTTCTAGCATTTATTAATCTAGAAACACTTTTTTTTTTCCTTTTTTTTTTCTAGGTTCGGCGAATTTAAGTGCTGTCCATCATAGCCTGAGCTTTCGTCTTCTGTCGTCGTCGTCTACATCAACCTTGTTTTCATGAACCTAACATGATTTGACTGACCCCTTTTTGTTTAGCAAGTCTTCTGCATTTTGAGGAATTATTCAAAACCAAATCATAAATGGATAGAGCAATTTCATGCATTCATGCAAAGATTACTTAATGTCATATTATGATATTTTACATAAGAAAATTAAGTAAAACTTTATAGCACCAACCATGGTTTACGATGTAAATAATAATTACTACAAAAAAACAATTGTACTACCTAACTAATTAAACGTAACATAATTAACACTCAACAAGGTGTTATGATATAACATAACTGCTTATAACATTAATTTAATTTGCTTTATCGCTACATTCGTTACTAAACGTAATGAAAATTAAATGTCAGGTCAATCTGACGCAGGTTTTTAACACTTCAACCTCATTTACTGAACAGGCTTTGGGATGCTTTCCCAGTTAATCCTCATTCCTTCCTTGTATTCCTAATTTAAATCTACCGCCACACGCGACATTCAAACGTGGCGTATCCAAACATCATAATTATCGTCGGATCGCTCGCGCCCTCTGACGGAAGAAAACAAAAACGTCAGTTCGAACTCAAGCAACGAGCGGCCGGCCAGCCCATCTTCTCCGCGAAGACTATAACTCAAAAATACCGTGAAAATACGACTGATCGTGAACAGTGTGGTGATCTCCTGGCTCCCAGTATCCCGTGAGTACATTAATCTTCCTTTTTTGTGTCTCTTAGCCTGGTTCCGAATAGAAGCCTTCAAAACCGCGTGAGTGGCTGTACGTGAAACTCAAATCATATTTGTGGTCCATTTCGAGCGCGATTACCTGTAGATTACAGTTTTTTCAGGCATTCTCTGGTTCAATTTCAATAGAAAACTCAGAGATTTCCTAGAATTTCGCAAAATAAAAGTATTATCCTACAAAATTGTGTTGTCATACTCGCAGGGTAAACCTATGCAGATTCAGAGGTCATCTTAATTTAGTCGGGTTATATCACAATAATTCGTAGTTATTTTACGAAATTCATTGTGCAATCTTATTAACTTTATCTATTCACGGTATTTATACACTAACAAACGTTACTAGATAACTATTTCACATACAGGTATTGATTTACACCTAATAAATCTCAACTTAGGTTCGTATTTCATACTTAGCATTATTCTACCTACGTAAAACAATATGGAAGACGGTAAACTTAAACTTCTTCAGTCTCAACGCGAATATGTCTATCGTGATATCCAAATCCTTTATGACTTATCAAAATCTATGATTCAAGATCGTTCAAAGGTATCGTCGTTCAAGGCGAGATATACGCGGATACATTCAATTCGCGAAGAATTTGTTGCGTTGTGTAGTAAAATACAGGCGTTGGAGTTAGCCATAAAACCTGATGCAAAAGTGTGTCAAAAGTCTTTCCGCCTTATTACAAAACGTAGTTAAACCTGGTTTAACTTAGACTTGGTTTATCTCGCATGACGTCTCACTTCAATAATATTCAAAAGAAAGTGACAGCATGCGAGATAAACCAGGTCTAAGTTAAACCAGGTTTAACTACCTTTTGTAATAAGGCGGTTTGAGTTCGTTTGATGATTTGTACTATGCCGTAATCGGTGCAGCAGCTGAGGCTGAGGCTACAGTAGGCAGCGATTTGCGATGCGACTGGAAGAGCGAAATTTTTTGAACTGAATTGAATTGATGTACGGTGTAGCCATATACGTGAGCATTCATTTACTTGTTTTAATCGCTCATGTGTCGCAGGTCGCGTCGCGGCCTAATGTAGCCTCAGCCTCACTTACAAGTCGCTGTTAAGAGCGAAAACGTCGACGGGCGTAACGTTAGGCTACCTACTCTTGAGTTACCTGAATTCGATAGTAAAATAGAAAACTGGCAAACATTTTATGATATTTACAAAACTTTAATTCACGATAACAATTCGATTTCGCAAATAGAAAAATTTCATTACTTAGCGTCTTGTTTACAAGGCCCGGCTTTGTCTATTGTCAAAGGGGTTCCGATGACCGCTGATAATTACGAAGTAGTTTTTAATAGTTTGATCGAGCGTTATCAAAACAAGCGTATTATTGCTTTAACATATTTAGATAAATTCTTTAACCAGCCAGTGTTGAAATCGGGTAACTTCCAAGATTTACAAACTTTATCAAACGTAATTTATGAGGCATACCATGCACTCCAAGCTTTAAAAATCGAAAATTTAGGTGATTTTATCTTATTTTGTTTAACTTCACGTGCGCTGGACTCGGACACGCGTAATCGTTTCGAATCTCAGAAAAACATTTCACAAATACCTACTTTTTGTGAATTGTTAAAGTTTCTTCAAGATTATGTTAAAATCTTAGAAACTAGTCATTTATCTTCTAAATCTAATAACAATCCTAACCCTCGTAACCTCGAAGGGAAAAAACCTTCGCCTGCGACCAGTAGGCAAAATAGCAGCGGTTCAAAACGCTCATCTTATCTCGCAAAATCTAATCCACCTGCCAATGTGGCTTGTGCTCATTGCAGTGAGCCGCACTTGATTTATCGGTGCCCTACCTTTCAAACCTTAGATTCTCGTGCTAGACTCGCGTTAGTACAAGGTAAAAACAATATGTGTACAAATTGTTTGCGTACAAATCACGTCATAGAAAAATGCGTATCTAAAATGTCTTGTACGGTGTGTGGATTACGTCACCATACCCTATTGCATATTGACCCAGCGCCATCCAGCGCCGGCGCGACCACTGGAGCGAACGTTACAGCACATTCTCACGCTGCCGTTCCCAACCGCGACATGGTTTTACTAGGGACGTGTCAGGCGCGCGTGTTCAACACCGCCGCCGGCACTCAATATACCGTGCGTGCACTCGTAGACAGTGGGGCGCAGGATTGTTTTATCACCGCTGCGTGCGCGCGAATACTCGGGTTAAAACTCCGCCGCTGTAATCTTAATATAGCCGGACTAGGACAAAACTCAGTCACACAAGTAAAATGGGTGACGGAATGCACTATACGACCTGTACATGGTGAGGCTCCACAATTTAATATCAAGCCAGTCGTGTTAGATAGCATCACTGCTCTAATACCTAGCGTGAAGGTACCATCAGTCGTTCGAGAACGTTGCAACCATCTAGTGTTAGCCGATCGCGACTACGATGTTCCCGCCAAAATCGACTTATTAATTGGGGCGGAACTATTCCATGAAATCTATGACGGTCAACGCATCAATCTGGGGCCCGGTTTACCTACCGCTCTGCATAGCGTTTTCGGGTGGATTCTATCAGGGGCAGTAAACTCTAATTCTGCACCTTTAAACACTGCGTGTTCTTTAGTGGCCACCACATTTAAATTAGACGAACAAATTCAAAAGTTCTGGGAAGTGGAAGAACCACCGCGCGCTGTTATCACCGTACCCTCCATCAATTAGCAGCCGACCATGGCGCCGCGTACCCACGCGCAGCTGAAGCTCTCCTTCACGAGACATATGTCGATGATATTACGACCGGCGCGCCCTCTGTACGCGAAGCCATAGAACTAAAAGATCAACTTATCAGTTTATTAGGCTGTGCTCAACTTGAGCTCCGAAAATGGAGTAGCAATTCACAATCCTTTATTAAAACTTTGCCTGCAGATCATTGTCAAGTACCTAAACTTTTCTCTGAAGACAGTGACAAATCAACGTTAAAAATCTTAGGAGTCCAATATGATCCTGTGAGTGACAGCTTTAATTACTCACAGTCCCCAATCGAGGACAAAAAATGTACTAAGCGTTCCATCTTATCTAGCATCGCACGTATTTTCGATCCTCTTGGGTGGCTCACACCTTTTATCTTAAAAGCCAAATTGCTCCTTCAAGACTTGTGGCGTCTTAATCTTTCATGGGACGAACCTGTGCCCAGAGACATAGCTATAGAATGGCAAAGCTTTATAGCGGATCTTCATAACTTAAAACTAATAGAGATCCCTCGTAGGATTATACCTTCTCAGTCTAAGGAATTTCAACTCATCGGATTTTGTGATGGATCCACTAAAGCATATGGATGTTGTGTATATCTTCGTGTCGTTACCTCTCACGACGTACAAGTTTATCTTTTGATTGCTAAGTCCAAAGTAGCACCTCTAAAAGTGTTGACTGTCAACCGCTTAGAGCTTTGCAGTGCTGTATTACTGTCAAAAGTAATAAATCGCATTCATTCTTTGCTTAGTTCAAAGATCATCTTAAATAAATCTATCTTGTTCACAGACAGCTCGACTGTGTTGTCGTGGTTGAACACTGAGCCACACAAGCTTAAAACTTTCGTTGCCCACAGAGTAGTCCTAATTAATGACAGTCCTGTATCAGCTGAGTGGCGACATGTGTCCACCCATGACAACCCAGCCGACATCTGTAGTCGTGGATTATCATGCCTATCTTTATCTTCATCTCAATTCTGGTGGTCTGGTCCTCAGTGGCTGTCCAACGAACTCTGCAACTGGCCTGTTTCAGCAGTTGCAATGTCCGATAGCTTACCAGAACTTAAGCCCCCATCACGCGCGTGTCATACTGGTGTGACACGTGAAGTTGAATTGCTTACTTCCATCATGGAACGCCACTCCTCTCTTTCTCAAGTGGAAAGAGTGGTTGCATGGATATACCGTTTCATCAACAACGCAAAAGCTAAACGTTCTGAGCGTAACTTATTACCTTATCTGACAGCCACTGAATTAAACCAATCTTTAGATCATTTAACAAAATATGTTCAACATCAAAGTTTTAATGATGTCATATCTTTACTATCATCCAATAAACCTTTACCCAAACACTTATCTAAACTATCTCCTTTTCTTGACACTCGCGGAATCTTGCGAGTGGGGGGACGCCTTAAACACGCGTCCTTACCAAGTCAAGTCAAACATCCATACCTCTTACCTAAGATTTCACGATTGAGTACTCTTCTTATTGACCGCTATCATAAAACTTATCTTCACTGTGGGCCTCGCCTACTCCAATCTTTAATTATGCGTCGATTTTGGATACTCGGCGTTAGAAATCTTATCAGATCACGGTTATCTAAATGCGTGACCTGTTTTAAAGTCAAACCTATTCCACTTCAACCTTTACAAGGTGATCTTCCACCTTCTCGACTACACCCGGGTCATTGTTTTCAAACAATAGGCATCGACTTCGGAGGTCCTTTTATGATAAAAGAAAGTAGACGTCGTAGCGCTAAAACTTACAAAGCTTACCTTTGCCTCATAGTCTGCCACGCGACAAAGGCCGTTCATCTCGAGCTGGTTACTGAGCTCACATCTGAAGCATTCATAGCGGCCTTAGATCGTTTTGTATCGCGGAGAGGACTTTGTCACTCCATAGTCACAGATGGTGGCACTAACTTCGTAGGTGCCAGGCGTTACTTGTCGGAAGTTAGGGAAATGCTCAACCGCGAAAGCGATAGTATTAACAGTCACCTCGCTTCTCGAGGAATCACTTGGAAACTCAATCCTCCTTCCGGTCCTCACTTCGGAGGCATTTTCGAGAGCGGTATAAAATCAACAAAATACCATCTCAAACGTATCATAGGATCCCAGATTCTTACCTTTGAAGAATATTACACTATCTTAACGAAGGTGGAAGCCATGTTAAACTCAAGACCCTTAGTGGAACTATCTTCCGATCCCGGCGAGGTTGACGCTCTTACAGCTGGTCACTTCCTCATCGGTCGACCTTTAGTATCTCTTCCTGAACCAAGGTACGCGGAAAACGAGACCTTACGTACTCGTTGGCAGCTATTACAGCGCCTCTCACAAAGCTTTTGGCGCACTTGGCAAAGGGATTATTTGCATACCTTACAACAGCGAATGAAATGGTTCAAACACGGCAACCATCAGCCAAGACTGAACGATCTTGTTACCATTTATGAACCCAACTTACCTGCCAACGAATGGAGGTTGGGCCGCGTTGTACAGCTCCATCCGGGTAAAGATGACATTACTCGTGTTGTGACAGTCAAAACATCTAAAGGCTTACTAGTAAGACCTGCTGTCAAAATTTGTCCTCTTCCAATTGAGCAAAATAATTAACTTATCTGCATATATTTTCATACTTATAATTTAACGTACATAAAACACTTAACCATTATTCAAGTATCTAGTATATGTATATCAAACTTATATATTACATTTAAACTTATTTTGTTCTTATCAGCTTAGCTTTAATCTTAGAATCTTATCAGTATGATGACAAATGAATCTGCATAGGCCGTAAGTCTCGAACTTCATCTATCTTATCTTATGAAATCACCGGTTGATTTCAAATGGGGGGATATGAACAGGCTTTGGGAAGCTTTCCCAGTTAATCCTCATTCCTTCCTTGTATTCCTAATTTAAATCTACCGCCACACGCGACATTCAAACGTGGCGTATCCAAACATCATAATTATCGTCGGATCGCTCGCGCCCTCTGACGGAAGAAAACAAAAACGTCAGTTCGAACTCAAGAAACGAGCGGCCGGCCAGCCCATCTTCTCCGCGAAGACTATAACTCAAAAATACCGTGAAAATACGACTGATCGTGAACAGTGTGGTGATCTCCTGGCTCCCAGTATCCCGTGAGTACATTAATCTTCCTTTTTTGTGTCTCTTAGCCTGGTTCCGAATAGAAGCCTTCAAAACCGCGTGAGTGGCTGTACGTGAAACTCAAATCATTTACTATGTAACAAGTATGATTGAATACAATTACGAAATTGAACACACTATGCAAAATATGCTATGCGTTGTTAATTTAACCAGGAGTTTTGGTTCAAAATCCCCTGTTATCAGGAAAAGCGCTTTTAAGAACCCCCTTGAGATAATTCAAGAAATTTATTTCAAAAGTTTCAGGATAATACTAGAAACAATCTTTTTTCATGCTTCACGTTTAAATTCTAAGCTTTTGTATACTTATTTGTATAATAAGCTGTACTTAGTGGTGTAGGAAAAAGTGTGCCACTTCAATAAGCAAGTAGCTTTTTAGAAACTAAGTACACCTCGTAAGAACTTGACCCCAACTTGAAAAAAATGAGGATTCCTGCATCTAGGTTTCCTGCCCTTAGTAGACCTAAAGGTCAGTTGTCGGCCGGCTGTAAAGGTCGTCGCCCTTTGGAAGCTACGCCAAGCGGCCACAATTATAAATTATACGTTTGCACACACGGATCTCTTTATACTGCAATTATATCACCCCACATATACATACGCACTTATAGTATCTAGTACCTATATCTTCATAAAAACTAACCATTAACGTAGACTGGACTAGGAACGTGGGAATCATAATAGTATGCAATTTTCTTCTTGTAGGTAAAACTATAATATTCATGCCGCCCATGCGCTAAAAGAGCTTACTGATTTTTAATGCATTATCTCCAAATTGTAAAATAGCACCAAGTTCTCTGCCTAGACGCGATTCGTGTTGCCGCTGAGACGAACAGGTTGAGCAAGCCCATATTTTTATTAGACTTTAACAATGGCACAGAAAACTAAACTTTTATTACGTGTCATTAGTAACAATTCCACGGAGTTGAATACAAACACGGTCCTTTCATCACGACAACGGCATACTTACATTTTCATTAATCATATTTGTATGTGATTCACGTCATGTTTTAAGGAACGTCTTGAAGTACTAACGAATCAAATTCGCCTTTATATCTCCATCACGGTTGCATTGGGGACAATGTAAGCTTCCCGTCAGGCAGATTGTCGCGTAGGAGTTAATCTTCGTATAATATTATAATGCTGGGCGTTAAAAATGTGAGCGTTTTGACAGACGATTACGTAGGCATGTGAACGCCACGCCTGCGCATGGGCACCGTTTGTGTCGAATTTCATGCGTTACATCGTGAGCTGAATACAATTATTTTACGAAGTGCTTCGAATATAATTAGAAGTGGTTTGGCTGTTTTTGGGCATAATAAAAGTTGAGGAGTTGATAATTTGCGGGCTGTTAAAGATATGTTAGTTTTTGACGAATTGTGCGTCAGAGAATAGAAATCTAAGCATAGACTATCTGATTAACGTTGTCCACGTACTAGCACGGTTGTCCAATTCGGCATCGATGTTCATACACGGACGGTAAATAATGACCTGGATTATGAATTCACAAAGGCATTGCCTGAAATAAATTGGGCTTAATTTACAACACAATACGTGAGTGCATACCAGGTGATAATTTCTGAAGTGCGTAGGCGCAACATGTCGACATCTCGCGCGACTGACTTTCAAGCCCTTCACGCGGTGTAGAGAAAGTAGATCAGATTATTCCTACGTGTTGATATAAGTCAACAATGTGTTCAATTGTATTGTCTTAACGGTCGTCTGCAGCCTGAACATAACATCAAGATCAACCACAGCAGCTATTAAGTCAATAACAAACAGAACACAATTCATATCAAACACGTTATACAATCAATCTTACGTATAAATAACATGAAAATCTATAGGAAAAACGTCTAAGCAATATAATGCTTGTAAAACAATAGCGGGTCTATGAGCTTGATTATCATAAAGTGCATATAGGTTGCGTAGGTGCTCTTATTACCTAGAAAGAAACCATAGTCTAACAATACTGTGCTAATTACAAACGTATGCAACAGTTCCCACAATTGCACGGTTGATGTAACAGATGAGGCGTTGGATAACCGGCATTATTTGCAGCGGAAGCCCTACGACCTCAAAGCTGATTAGCTGCAACATACACATCACGCGAGAGAGCAATAAACTGATCGAGCCGAGCACGAAAATCACAATCACACAAAGGTTTGAATTACCTTTAATTCCACCTCCAAGGATTTCCTCATAGTAGGAATGTTCCCTGGGTCGTGCTAGTAATACGATCTGGGTATTGTAAATTCCTTTGTTTCCCTTAGAAATAAAGGTGAATTAGATAGTGGTTCACATTTCATAAGTCGTGTTGTCCATTGTCAACGTGATGAAAATTTAGCTGACAACAACGGCGTGTCCGTTGCCGGTGGCTATTTCACACGCATCGGGCTGGAACATTAACTTGTGCGCGTTTTACTTATTGTTCATATTTCGTATCAACCACTACATCTACTCTTTGTGTGCAGCCAATTCGCCTTTAGACACATGCATGTTCATAATGTTCAAGTCTTAGTAGATCAGAGCATAATTATAATCCTGTATTGTTTCGAAACCTGACCTGCCCTGAAGCAACATGTGCATCAACTTAGAATTCCCTGTGAGTATGTTTATGATGAGCAATGTTTGTTATTTTACTAGTAGCTGTACAAGGTACCTATTTTGAAGTCCTGTGCCCGTAATTTCTTTTGCTGCATACTGCATATTCCTATTTATATGTGGTTATTCTCCTGCCCTTATCCAAATTTATTGGGTCGCCGCAGCAATTTTTGTGTGTATAAACTTGACAAAATAAAAATGGTTTGAAAGTCAGACCTCCAGAAAGACTAAGCTGTCATAGAACAACAAAAACAAATTCAGGTAAGATATAAAAAACCGGCCAAGTGCGAGTCGGACTCGCGCACCGAGGGTTCCGTAAAAAAAATATATTATGTGATGTAACTAAAAATTTATGGTTTTCGTAATTATTCCTTTATCTATGCTATATGACGTTGCTTCGTACCAAATTTCAAGATTCTGAGTTCACGGGAAGTACCCTGTAGGTTTTGATTCCCTTGCGAGTGTCGAAAATTTGCGGCATAAACGGGAGTATCTTGATGTAACTAAAAATTTATGGTTTTCGTAATTATTCCTTTATCTATGCTATAAGACGTTGCTTCGTACCAAATTTCAAGATTCTGAGTTCACGGGAAGTACCCTGTAGGTTTTGATTCCCTTGCGAGTGTCGAAAATTTGCGGCATAAACGGGAGTATCTTTTGATCGCGTTGACTTAGAAGTTTGATTTTTTCACAGCTCCAAGAGACCATAGACTTGAGTATTTGATATGAATTTCAGCTTGATACCTCCACGCGTTCCTGAGAAAAAAGGTCTTGACAGACAGACAGACAGACAGACAGACAGACAGACAGACGGACAACAAAGTGATCCTATAAGGGTTCCGTTTTTTCCTTTTGAGGTACGGAACCCTAAAAAGGAAGCATCGATCTTTCCATCATAAGAAGCTCATTAATTTAGGATAAACGACAAACTTCCTGCAAAAACAACAGCAAGATCGAACGTAAATAGTAATGTTAGAACATCAATCACATTGCTTTTCTATGAAGAACTCCGATATTAGTTTCATAATCTCTTCCTACATCGACTAATCATCCAAAAAAAGCCGGAGACATGATGTAATAGCAAAATGCTAGAGCATTGTTAAGAAAGAAGGCTTGACAACTTTCTCTATGAGCGAGTGCTGAGCCTGCCACCGGAAACGCATTTGTTTGCGCACGCGTCACTTGTGAGCTTCTAAGAACTAATTCTCGGACTTCCTTCGTATTGTGTGCATAATATGAATTGATATTAATATGTGAATTTCATGAAAACCCATAAAGTATCAAGCGAACATTTCCCGTATTTATGAGGCCATTACGAAAGCTCCACAGGATGTTTGAAGAATCAATTTATAGTAATACGTATGGTCACACACTCGGTAAGCTATTATATTTATCTGCTCACGAATGATAATTCATTCGTGGAAGCTTATGAATGAAACACAGAACAAAGATAAAAAGAGGTCACTCCTTCCGCGAGGCTGAGTACATTCATTCATATAAGAAGAAATCAATTATAATCACATGAATAAACTATTCAAATTGCTATGTGCTGCACACGCGAGCGCTGCGACTTAGTAGAATTGAGTGGTACGGTACAGTTGACACAAGTCACGAACTCTCCGCCTTTACATTCAATGCATGAATAACACTTTTGTCGGCTGTACCGAGGGGTTGATGTGCACAGAATTATTTCAATGCCCATTTAAAAATCATTGATCATCCGTCTTCACTGTATTTATACGAACTTGACTTTTAAATGTATTTATAGGCGACTGTTTAGGCCTGGCGTCGTCGTTTATCTCGTGTCATTTTAAACGGTTTGTCCAGGTTATTTATCTAGTTTCCTCTCACACCTATTTTTTATTAGAAAATGTATTCTTATTCTTAGTTTCAATTCTGAGTGGTTTATTCCATGTAATGTACGCTAAACATGGAATTTGTAAGTCTAAGCGTACAATTAATATCAGTATTATGTAGATTAAAGCCGTTGTAGTACTTCAAATGCCGTGCATAATTTAATGTTACTTTCGTGAGACTAAATCTGACATTTGAGCAGCGCACCGTAAAAGTAATTCAAATGAATGAATTTACAATTTTGTATTCTTTACCCGTCGTTTTATGTTGAATGTTTAAGCTTTAAGTTTAGATATAATAAATGTTTAGATATAAACTGGTTCTTGAATGGAGACCACGTACCGAAATGAGCGTACATGACGCGCACAAGACAGCTAAAGTTACCTATGTTACGACCTAAAAACTTACGTTACATGTAAGACAAGAAAAACGTGAGTAGGTACCTAATAGAGATATAATCGTAATGCCTCACAAAAGCTCCGTGCTAACATTCAAGTCAATTAAGAAACTGGGCCAGTGGATATAAACATTATGAGTAAGCTCAAGCTGCGGTGCAGGTGTAAAACAAACAAACAAGCAATGTATCAGACGGCCTTGACTTTTAGTTAGTCACTATCACTTTGAAAGTTTTAATCGATAAGTATGTGGTCGATGACGTCAGCGTTGAAGTGAGCTGGGGAAACTGGACCAGTCGGGCGAGTGGTCGAGTGGCCGCGCTGGTACAGGTGCGCCCGCGCCGCCGAGCGACGCGCGTGCCCCAACACCACAGCTGCAGACCGCTCATTGAAAACTATTCAAAAAATTCGCAGTGCAGCAAAAAATCCTATGAACTAATTTTCGATCCACACCTATCGTAGCTACAATTTTACCTAACCGGTTCCAGCTAGTTGTTCATGGTTGTATAGAAATAAATCTTAGTTAACAGTACGACAGCCGAATCTGGATGCTTGGTGAAAGGCTCTGAAAATATTCAACAGTTATGCCATATCAAATAAATACCAGCCGGTGCTTATATCAACTATACCCAGACACATATTTGAACATATTTTATGATATGGAAATAAATCACAAGGGTATTTATCTCACGTATCAAAACACCATAAATTGTGGAACGACGATGGATATCGGTTCTCCTAATTTATTTACTAAACGCATTCCGATTCCCAACAGTATGGAAATTATGCGATATACTTCGTTACTGCATTCTAGGCTTCGTCGTCTGTTCCCATGATTATCGAGGATATTTGTCTCTCAACGAGTTGTAAATTATCTGCAGATAGCAGTTATTTAAAGCGCTTTTTCAATGAACAAGATACTCGCAAGACGAACGACTCCACTCAAGTCCAGAATCGTATACATTTTTCTAACTCGACAATTTCTAAATATTATACAGAATTGAACATTAGAAGGATAGTGAGTGATGTACTATCATTTGACGAATTCTGATGATAGTGAGGTTGAGCAATGAGGAGTATGTGGAGCTGTGTTTTACTTAAAAACTGTTGATATCTAGATGTATCACGATACCAGAACTCCTTAACTTATTAATTAAGTTCCTAATCGATGTCTTAACCTATGGTGCACAAACTTGGTCCATCCATAACTAACATCCAGAAGTCCAAACTTAAGGTTTGCCAACGAGCAATGGAGCGCAGGATACTAGGTTTCTATTAACAGATTGTGTTCGAAACACAATACTACGCTCCAAAACAAATATGGCTGACGTGGGTCAAAAGGCCACCCAACTGAAATACAGCAGCACATGTCTGCCGCATGTCCGGTGGCCCAAAATAGCAGGAAACTGGAGCTCTGACACAGCGAGGCAGGTCACGATGATGATGGGACGAACTGAGCAGGTTTGGTCAGAATATATTTCGCGAGATATAGTCAGAGTCGAGCTTTGCCCAGGAGTGAGACAAAGAAGACTAGGAAAAAATCAATGACTTGTTACATGGGTAAGGAACAGAAATAAGGAGTTGAAAGCTTATTTGTAATTTGCGTATTTCCAAGATAATGTTACCATTTGAGAACGGTTTAAAAACAAGAGATCATAACCATCATTATAACGTCAAGCAAACGCATGTTATGTAAACACAACCGCACGTAATACACGTTTAGTTCTTGGAAACAAATATTAGATGCCATAACAAACTATCAACGGCCAATATCCGATATACACATGGCATTATCAGAGATGTGATTATAGTAATTATTTTATATGCGATCGCTATCCAAAACGTACACACACCATAATGTTAAATTTGCGCAATACTCCATGCATATGAAGGTCGAACGATTGCGTTGAAATGAAAAATTGGTCAAATTAGTCTCAATCATGCCTCAAATTATTTCATTTCACAACCACACGTCACGTCACTCAACAAACAATAGAGACAATGCCCCTTGGGCGAATGAAAAACCCAATAGACATATTTATGCAATCGAAGCGGACAATATACCGGTATTCGGAATCGATATTGAAGATATCTTCATTGTAAGACATTGCATTTCCGAAGAAACGTTGTTCATTTTTATTCTCGGCAGTTGAAAGGATGCAGCGGGTCGTAAAAACTTCCTTCAAACAAATGCAAGTAACTTTCTTGGGAAACGCGAACACAGTTGTGAACTTTAAGTCAAGACTGATAAATATTTGGAAGGCGTTTATCAATAAGCAAATAGAAATCAACGAACGCCCTCACCTTGGACGCAATGGCAAACTCACTGATTAAACCAGACTAAGTTATCTGAGTCATATACACTACGCCGATTATGTATGTACTGCCATAATTTGAAATATGTCTGCACTAAGAAAACACTCGGCCTATGTCGAATAGACTGCAATTGGCTAAGTCTATAAAGCAAACACTATAATTTTCGAAACTTTTGAAAGGGACTTGTACACTAATCCTTGTCGAGTCTCGGCAATCCTTCTTGTGTAACTTATGTTCATTGGCCTGATGCCAGGATGCGCTTTCCTAATAGACTTTCTCCGTTGCATACAAGTAAACAGCCAACAGGACCAAGATTACGACAGAAATAACCCTCAAGACGTTATTGCGATTGGAAATTGTTTTATGACTGCATGTTCATACATTACGACTATTACCATATCTATGCAATCATTAAGTAGAGGTTCTAAGCGATAAGTTTCTTTGAATTTTCATTTAGCGTTGTCGTCAGCATAAAATTCTATGAATTTTGAATTATCTTTGTAATAAACTTCAGTTGAATTGAAGTATGCCGCTGAGCCTACGGTAATAAGCTAATAACGTTATGTGTATGTTAAAACATTAAAAGTCCAGTACCAAAGTTGGTCGAACTCAAGTAACTGTATACTCCCAAGTTACTCCAAAATACACAACCGCATATAATCATTATGACATAATTAGATACCGTACACTCAATTCCGTATCCGTATTGTCTGTGAGTTTCTCATACAAATTGCTGGTTATTACGCGAAATTGCCACTACGGCAGTAGGTGACCGTCCTGGTATTTCTTTTTCTATTATCGAAACGTAAGAAGTTCTCAATATTGTTGTGTTCCAATTTGGTTTCGATCTCATTAAAGATAAGTTGTTGTTTGTAACACATACTTGTATCACACATATATCGTACCTACATTTTGTTTTTCTACGTTTCTTATTTGCGTCTTGAATCGTTCCATTCTTATTCATTAGTAATACATAAATGTCTTCACATAATTCAAACTATACCTACTTTTATTTGCATGTTGGGTTTTATAATTAAGTTTGCATTCTGTGCGCTTGTCGCGACGAATATAATCACCAAGTTATTAATTATTCATATTCAAAATGCAGGTGACTGTCAAGCAAATTATAGAATTATTCGCAAGCTGACCGACATTTAAAGTCTTGTTTGTATTGAAAATAAGACTAAAACTTTCAACATTCTGACATCTAAAAGTTGCAAAACTTGTATTTGAATCAAAACGTCGTGTAGTGAAATGTTAAATCCTGTGCTTGCCTCACATTGCGCTGCACGCGAAGTGCTAAGTGCATGCGCGAGTGGCTTCCTTCAAGAAGCGGCTTACAGGAAGGGCAAGCTCATTAGAAAGTATAAGCAAACGATTGCATCACATAAATAACTGGACAAGGATGCGCACCCAGTCCCTGATCGAGTCTAGCAAGATTATTGACGTTATAGTCTCAGGATTCCATATAAGAAACTCGAAAGAGCATGTGAGGTTTTAACTGAGCGGGATTTAGTGCTGGTACCGAGGCTTGTTATTGAATTTAATCGTCCCCATCTTATAGTAGGCTCGAGTTATGGCCGATGACGATAATAACTCGGACAGACGCACGACTCATTTAGCTAGTGGAGGCATGTAATGATGTAAGCCTCTAATGTCTTGTATATTGCAGACGTGTCGTAATTAAACAGTACAAATGTTAGAATAATATTTGCATAGAGGATTAAGATAAGATTGCTTGTCGTATTTGAGCTTGACATGGGGTTTGATTGGTTTGTAACAAGTTGTACGGGATTGGCAACATTCTTGCCTATCGCGGAGGTGTCTAGTGGTGAGTTGTTGAAGTTGATGAGTCGCCGGAAACCGACATAAAGTAATTATTATACATATCGATGATCTCCGGTAAACGATGTTGATATATCGCAACAATTTGTGACCCTATTTTTAGTCTATCTTACGTTACAAATCGATTATTCTGATACCAGATTATTACTAGCCATGAGATATCAGGAAGATTAGGGAACTTGAAACACAGAGAAGCTGATAACAAGAAGTGCACAAACACAAATCAGTGGTTAAATTACGTCAAAACACACTGCGTGAAATTAGTTAATAAATCAAGTTCAACAACAATAGACGCGTAAACATGATGAATCACTTTCCGACTAAATCCGATGGAAATGTTCCTTTGATAATAATACTTTGCAGTTTTTAGTTGGCACGTCTGCACAATGCGGTGTAAATCAACATAAGTTTCCTTGTTTTGGCCTTTTGGGTAAGCAACGTATACGTATATGACTCAAAGGTGATCGCTCCCACGGTGGCCGTGTTTTTAAAAACATTTGTTAAAACTGGGAGAAAACAAACATTGGGGAAAGAAAACTTGGAAGTCGTTGCGTGAGGACAGTTTTAAATGATGATGATGTAACCGAATGGACAGCTGCCACTTTCACGGAAAAAAGTAGAAAGAATATGTAAAAGAGCAAAAACCTAATTTATAGATTCAAATCTAGAACTTAGAAACTTTCTGATTTATTGTATCAGATGACATCTAAATCACAACGAAAAATAAACACTAAAAGTGAAATCCAATTTAATAGAAATTCAAACAATAAGTCTATGAATAGGCACAGGATAACTCCAAACCGTTATTCCGAAGTAAAACGAAGGATCTTTTACGTTACACTTACAACCACACAAACCCTCGTAAAATATTAACAGCAATGACCCCTTAACTTTCTCACGTATTGTAAAATACTTGTTTATATGGTAGGCCACGTCCCGCGACTTTTAGCTCTTTTAACAATGACGTTTGTTATGAATGTTCGCCACTCCACAACAATGTCACGAAAATACCATTCCATATTCGTACAATTCACCAAACTATGCCTGTCTGTATGTTATCTGATAACCTTGCATTTTGACGGCTTTTTTGTTGCTAGTCATTCATTCTTAACGTTGTTGGCAGTCAGATGTGTTGATAGGAAGGTAAGTACGAGTGATTTTAACTTAAATTATGATGGAACCGTAATAGCTTACAGGATTGTATCAAGATTTGCGATTAAGCTTAGATTGTGTCTATAATTTTCGGTGCTTAGAACGATATTAATCACCTATTCATCAATCTTGCAGACTCAGTCGGTGAATCTTTAGACAATACTGAATTTGTTTAACCCGAAGGTTCTATTATGAGCCAATATTCTTTCAAACTTTGGCATCATTGCTATTTTTATCATACTCCACTACAAACAGAAGAATATGCTTAAATCAAGGAGTAATGCTGCATTGCGAGCCAAAAAGTCAAATAAATACAAAACATGAACTTTTGTCTCTACCTGTCTGATCATTGAACACAATTGGAACCCATTAAAATACATTGGAGCATTTTAATAGTAGGTACGTGTTGTTTTTAACGTTTAACGAGCGACGTTTCAAAATTTTTGTTCATACGGAAATAATTACTTCAACGTGTACTTATACGCTTAAAATTACGAACGCTATAAAGTTGTAAGCTTTAGAATTCTCGTTATTGCATTAATTTATTAGCGTATTATTTCATCGTATTTTTTCCTCTTATTAATTTTATTTTTGAATATGCTACTAAATAAGGGTCAAGTTATTTCGCATATACCCATTTTGACCCAAACCACGTTAAGTTTGTCCGTTACATTTTCTCCACCGTGTGTGCTTTGAACGGGAAAAATACAGAGCACTGACTTATACCATATGTTTACTTGCTTGTGTATCTCTGTATCTTTGCTTATCTGCTCTGGTATCCATCGGATTTGCATGAGGCAACAATCGCCCTCTATCGCTACCGGTAATTAGAAACTTGCGACTAACGGTACGCAATTTGTACGTAGCGCTATTACTACAATATAAAAGCTTCGTTGGATGTTGGCTTCCGCATTACAGGTTGCTAACAGTTTACAGATTTTTTCTACCAATGCTCTAGGTAACACATCCGTGATACCTTTACAGATAACTTTTTTCATACATAATTAGTTTTTAGCCTATCTAATTTCAATTCAAAAATATCGATTCGTATACTAATGAACGCCTACTCTATCAGGAATGTTACCTCCAGTAATAAATCAACAGGCATTCGATCAAGATCAAACCCATGACTTGCGAAGTATGTAGGTAACGTTGCGTGTGTTATGATAAGTACCTTTACGGCCTATTATGCTTGCTTGCCGATAGCAGGCGCTGTTGTCACTAAAAGTATGACAATGCTGCCAGTGATTGATGCGATAGTAATTTCCCGCACACCGTTGTTCGTATCGGATACGAGTCGGATTGACGGAGACCACACGGCCACGGCGGTACAGCGCGGCTGCTCTATTCGCTGTGCTCCTAATCACTATAATTGAGCGTTATCACAACAGCGGTTCCGGGATGCCTGAGCTTCACTGCGAATGAATTAGTTTACACGTCACTTACCAATGCTGCTGTCAGGGAGCGCGTACAATATCCCGCACAATGTAGTTGAAGCGGATACAGCGGGGTTTCGAGCGGGCTCCTCACTGCAGTCTTCAGACTCAGTTTGTGCCGGTTCAAACAGAGCCAGGTCCAGACCGTCCATGTCACTTCGGTTCGACACACCATCATCCTCTTCCGCCACACGATCACAAAAGTGTTCTGGAGAGTCGACATCCTTGGGACTGCGACTACACACACCGTCACTCAATGGATCGCAACAACACGTGTCCGAGAAAGGCTCAAAGTCTCTACAGTCAAACTCACATCGTTCAAAACTGTCACAAGTGCATGATGACAATGCGTCCGAATCGGACTCTTCGACAAGAAATACATCATTGCTTTGCACCACCTCTTTGCGTGCAGTGTCAGTTTTCGCGGAGATGTAAAACACGCTTGAAGTGTATGGCACTTTCTGAACTTGTAATGTTACATTATCTGTTGAATTTTCATCAGTGTAAACCTGGTCTTCTGTTTCAGACGAGATCTCTTCGATCTGTGGGCGGCAGTCTTCATAGCGAGCAAAGCTTGATGTATCAGTGAGATTGGACGAGCGGTCTACAGAGTAGACGTCTGCATAGGGATCTATAGAATCGCTTTGCAGAGCTGGTAATCTGTAGGGAGCGTGGTGAGAGCGAGCGCCCAGGAATATGGTGGTGTAGGGGCAGGTGTGGGGAGGTCGACTGCGGTCGGCGCGGCGCGGGTAGCTGGCGGCGAGTGGGTCCCGCATGGGAGCCCCTTCAGTGTCTATATACGCCTCGTTGGTCGAGAGCACGTTGTATCGCCAATCTGGCATCGCTGATTACAACCATCACTTTACGGAGACACAATAAAGAACTGTTGGTTTTATCCCAAGGTCACATCCACACTGGTGAGCTAACTAGCCTTAAATGCACATTAAGTCACTTATTGTTCAACCTTAAGAAAATATTACAACTTTACTACTGTCGGTGTCTGCAGTTGTACAAACATGCGCTCAAGTATTTTCTAGATCGTTTCGCATTATAAAATGACTCATTTATGCGAAAAATGTCCTAGCACTATTAGACTATTAGGTGTATGTCCAATATTGATATATATACCAAAACAGCTACTCATAATCCTAATAAATTAATGAAGCCGTAAAAGGCGACAGAACATGCATACTATCGAGGCTAGCACCATAACAAATTTCATACATAACAGCTGCTTTATATGTCTATAAACTGCCCTAGTTTACATAATAGTAATGAACTATAATGATACATGATATGAGCAATCACATAATTTCTGTTTGACTGATTAATTTCAGCGACCACACGAACGCTAATCGAAAACGCGTCACGGTTGTTAATGGGTGAAGCAGCTTCAAATGGGACGACTGTTATGTGGGTCAGCTGAGCAAGTGAGCAACAACTCGTAATAAAACCAAACAATGAACATAATATGCATACATGCACACTACATGTCTCACGAACTCGATAACGTTACAATAACCGTTAAGGAATAGTATCGAAATGGAATAGTAACCATTGATGCTATATTTAACCTCGTACGTAGATATCAATCATTGAGATATCAAAGGATATTCTATAGAGATAGTTCTATTTCCAATCTAGAGTATCTACGTACATTATAGTATGTAATGTATACAAAGAGGCTTGTGTTAAAGTTGCCGGATGTATTTGAGACTGGTTGTAGATATGGTAACAGGTCCAGTACGTTACGGTATCGTATCGGTGGACCCGTTACGTTCGAATTATTTTGACTCACGTCCGCTCCAAAATGTTTACTCTTAGCTACTGTAAGTGGTATTTAAATATGATCCAACCGTGTCTTTTAAAGATTTAGAATAATTTAGATCGTAATTCGTTCGGGCCTAGTTCGTATCCGTTGACCGGTTTCATTTCCTTCCCCCAGGGAAATTCCTTGAGTTAGTTATCGACAAGTTGTTCTGCATATTTCATGTGTTAGGTCTTTTTTTTAATTTGTTAAGAAGTATCGATTAGTATTTGTTGATAGTTGATACTGAATAAGGGCTACGCTAGACCCTGGGAACGATGGTTCAATTTGGACTGTAACGAAATAAAGGAGTGAGTGAGTAGCCCGTATATCCAACTTGTTTGGGATGGTTCAAATTAATTGTCATCTGTTAGGGTATTATTATTTAATCAAACATGCTTGTATCTACCAGCTTCTATTTTGGGTGCTATGATCTTTAAAAGCATCGTAAGATACAGAAGCAAATTGTCCTTTATTGCCATGTACGCATATGACACTTAATCTTTATAAAATACTACAGGCAGGCTTTTCGATTTATAGAAACGACTAAAAGATAGCAAGCTTTTTCAAACAATCAAAACATTTGGCGGCACTTAAACTAAACGTCAGTTTACAGCGAAATAAAAAGCATATTTTCTTCCATGAAACAAACGCCAGTAAGTGATTATAGGGTCAACGCCTGCGAGTCGTGCTTAGAAAACGCAATTATTTTGTAAGTACGTTGGAAATTGTTATAGCGGCATGATAATAAGAGATGGGACTTCGTGACCACTGGGGTACTGTGCTCTTTGGAAAAAAGTTCACGAGTACTTACTACTTAAGTACTTACTGAACAAATCACGAAATAAAAGAGTCTAGAGCTAGACTAAGAGCGGTTTTAGATTAGCGTATTTTCGGAGCGTAAAAGCTCGGTTTTGGTCGCAATACGCGAGTTTTGCCACACGCCGAGATGAGTCGTCACTTTTGCTGACTCCTGTCATTTTATCGTGTACGCGCGTTCGATTTTCTGAAGCGCGTTATGTGTCGCGCCGTCGCGTCGTGCGTGTTCGCGCGTACGCTGGTATGAGCTTATTTCGCGTAAGTTAAACCCCCGCTTCAACGGTTTAGTCAGTACAATCTTAACTGATAATTTGATCACCATAACTAGAAGTTCACATCGAGTACAAGCTCTTTTAAGAGCTGTTATAACAAACTAGGTCAGAACTATTAAGACTTTAAAGCTGTACATACACTAATTAGTTATTATCACCATATTTATCTTGTGCCTGTGAACAATGACTTTTACTTGACTGCTGTGATTTAATTAGCGTAGAATGTGTAGATAACAAATAGGAACACTTCGCGGATCGTTAAATATTCAATTTGCAAGAAATTAACATACAAATTGAATTATTTAAAAAAGTTTACTTATTTATTTTTTAATTCAAACAAGTAAAACTTTGTATTTTATAAGAAAAATTTGCATCGGAATTGTTTAAAATTTTATTTATTTGTTTTTTTATTTATTCAAACATGCAAGTGTAACCAAACTTCTGTATTATACGATTTACATGTTACAAAAAGTTAAATTGTAATATATCGGCGCAGGCGCAGGCTCGTAGCGGTCGTAGGCACGTGCTACAATTCCTGAGGCTCGATGCGGTGGGCGACAAAAACATCAGTTAACCACGGTCAATGAACGAAAATAACCAACCATTTTACTCGTTACCTGCGCACGCGTCTGATACGAATAGGAAATGCTCTACATCTATCATTAAATAAATCACCCTATGAAATAATGGAGTATAAACGCTTTTGTTATATGAATGTGCTTTGCGTCTGCGCTCTATAGAATGCATAATATAAAGTCGTTGATCTTGTGCACAAGTCGGTGGAAAAGATACAATTACTTAAAAAGCTCGGCCAGTTATTAATTACACTGGATTGCACTGAAGCTGACACTAACTTAGACAAGAGAAATTACTATAAATATTGACAGATTTCGTTGTTTTGTCTTATTTTACGTAATGTGAAACTTAGAAAATATTTCCAATAGACATTTATTACTTTTAACATTACACTGCTAGTTGGAATACCTATTACGAATGTATTTACTAACTTTTCTTATGTAATTTGAAATTTAAAGCAGAAAAACTGGACAATTTTAAATGTTATAAGCATTGATATATTATACATCAATGGTTATAAGCCAGTGTTAAGTTAAACATTGACAAAATAAATATTATGTATTAGTTTCCTTGCAAATAATATATTCCTAATGCACTTATTACACTAGCATTAACATAAAGTATTGAATCTTAAAAGCTCTTCGAACGATGTATCACGAACTATTTTATTGCATCGAAAAACAAAGTATGTGGGTGTAGTAAACTCATAAAATGGCCATACTACTAATGCTAGTAGATAGAATAGTAAACTAGTAAAGTTTATCCCAACTAAGCCATTTGTAAGTACCACGTATATAAAGCTGTACTGATTCTTTTAGTAGTTTTTGTAGTCTATGAACTATCATGGAGGTTTTAACTGGGATTTTACCTACTTCATTTGTGGTTTGTTTGTTTAATATTATGATTAGGTACAATAGAACCTATTTCTGATCGGTTGCTCTCCAAGAGTAAGGACCAGGCCTTTGGTTTCAGAAGAAAGGAACCATTTTAAGGGCATAGGTACCTACACGCTACACGGGTCTTTTATGAGACTATACAAAATGTTTTAAAGTTAAGAAAGTACCAAATCACTTTATTTTATATAACACAATAGTTTGTGATTTATGGTTCTTGTAAGAAAATAATCCTGTTTAATCGATGCCCCAACACGCAACACAACTTTTCTAAGCCATTAATTAATCACTATCAGTTTATTTGCACCTGACTATGCCCATTTACCCAATATCCACGAAATGGCATTCACTTTCTATTTTATTTATAGTTTTCGCGCATCGTTTTAATAATGAACATGTAAATATAAAATTTTGCATTTCGCTGTTCGCTGTTCGAAATTCGAAATGTGGTCAAGGAAAGTTAGCCTAGACATAGACAATCGCGGCCTCTTTGGAAAAGCTCCCGAGAGGTTTGACGACGCGGGGCCACCACTAGATATTGCATGGTAAGTAGCGGTGAGAGTTGCACCCACTGGGCCAGTATTGGGGATTATAAACCAGGTTTATTGTTGGCATCGGCTGCCTCCTAGCAACGGCCATCGATATTTTATAGACCCGTACTATCAGAGCAGTGCCCCTCGTGCTTGGCGTAGCAACAGGCGGGCGTAGGCCTGAGCTTTCGTAGTTCGCACATTACTTGCGTGCATTTATAAGGAATTGAAGAAAATTTTGGACTTCTCACTAGTATCTAAAAAACTCTTTTGGCACATAAAGCCTAGATTCAGTTACAGTTACAGAACAGGAATAGATTGCTATACAAGTATATCATAGTTAATTATGAACTCTTGACCTCCGGAACATTTAGGTAGAGATTTTGCTTACTTTGGTTTGGACGTAAAACCCTTGGTTATTTTTATAACTACATGTGTGCGGTTATTCAGCAGAATTTAATTATTCATCTGTATAGTGCAATGAGTAAACATTCCGTGGAAAAACTTTTTCCTCAATGTCAATTGTCACACAAACTCACGTCTTACTGCACGTAGGTACAGTTCGTCTCACATGGTTTCCTAGAATTTACTTTAATTATAACTATTTAACTCTAACCTAATTTTACAATAACAGTTTCCAGCAAAAGCTGGAATCTGAACACAGAAGCACTAACGAAGCGAGTAAACATGCACGTTACCAATGGTAAATAGGAACACGGAATAAATGAACACCAAACCAAACAAAGTAGGTAAACAATCCGTGAAATTGAGCGCATGGACATACAAAACATTTTCTTCTTAAATACTTTCAAATAAGGTAAATCCATAAAACGACACGTGAATATGAGACGCCGACAGTAGTAAACATAAACAATCTAGAGTGCTAGGAAAGTCCTACCGAACGCAAACACAGAACTTGACACTGGACATAAAGCTGTCACTTTTCAATGGTAATTTGACAAGACAGTTGACCGTTTCATTCGAAATTGGAATGTTTCGCTAGTATTCGTTTCGTATGACGCGCGGTACAGAGGTGCGCGTGGCGGGTCGCGCTCGCACCGACTGTGCGCGGCGCGGCTGCGCGGAGGGCGCCTGCTCGAGACCCGCTCATCTGTTCGCAGCTGGTCGCGACGTACGGGCCGTTACCACTCGTGAGGGACACCAATTTCAAGTCACAAACAAATCCCATTTGATATTCATGAATTCATGTCAACTATTAAACACGCAACAAAGGATTTGAATCGAACGCGCCTATCCAAAGCGTATACTTGTCAACACTTTTTTGAAAACTAGTTTGCGCGCCTAGTTTAACAATCGGCTAGGGCTGGGGAGCACACGGGGGCACAATCATTACACCGCTTTTTGAATCCAGTGATTTACAATAGAAAGTATATAAATGGTATTTTTATTCCATTGAACTATCATAGGGGCCGAAACAGTCCCCAAAATCTCATCTATTAGATATGAAAGAGTGTCAAAAAGTTTTTATAATGGTACAGTATCGCTACTTGGCACATAAGCGTTACTTTATCGTTGATTTCGAGCGGTAGACCGGTCCGGTTCTGATATATTTGCATTGAACCGCTGGGTATCCTACGAGTAGAGACAACAGCCGATGCCTGTTAAGCCGAGATAAAAATAGTACAGACAAATGAACATGCCAGTGTAAGCAATTTCACACTGAGCGTTTATAGCACTTGTGCAAGGAAATTGTATTGTGTTGCTTAATAGAGCTTAATTGTAAAGTCAAAGGTCTCTTATCGTGGGCCATTACGGGCCACAACGATTACTGACGCGTTGTTGTACAATTACTGCTCATACTCTATATTTACTAATTGCACAATTATATTTTCGTTGACATTCGTTCGGTGCACTTGCACAAGAGTTTTTGAAACCGTTCTCATTTAGCTTCAATATAAATGAAGCCTTATTCATTAACGTTGTTTTCACGACTTGACATCATAATAAAGTGGCATATAGAATGCTATGAAACTGTATGCAGTCAGAACCGTCAAGTTGAAACTTACAAATACATAAACTGCTATAGAACTTTTACAAATGAAGAGCTTTTAAACGAGACTTGAAATCTACAGTGCAGTACATGCATCTATACATAGGTATTTGTAGAAAGTTTAATCAATAGGGGATTACCGGATAGGGTGCAAGAGTTAGGAGTTATTAGGGCTTCCAAAACCCTTCATTATCCGAACGTCGGAATTAACAACGCATTAGAACTTATCGAAGCACTTCACTAATGCAGCCTAACAATTAACAACACTTTCATCCAATTTCTCATTTCAGGATTCATACTTAAATAGAACTACATAATCTGTAACGTTGTTCAATGTTTTTTTTTTTTAATCTATTGTTTTTTTAGTGTGTTGTTTATTTGTATTTTGATCAGTGCTTTCTTACATAATCCTAAGTTTTACTAACAGTTTTTGAGTCATGGTCAGTCATGGATATTGGATACTCGAATAAAGAGACATTCTGTTCTAATGTAGCTCAAACCAAACTCGAAATTCATTTAAAAATTTGGTAGGGCTCAATTCCGAAACCGTTAATATTTCTACTTTCAAGTATTTAACGTTGTATGTAAGTAATTGAACGGTATATGGATACATCAACAATGTTGCTAAGTAAGCGATCATAGATGTAATCTTTCACACGGGAAGCTATTGTTTGCGCAGAGCTCCAAAGCAGATGGTTACTCATTGCTCCGTCAATATTGAAGTTTACAGTAGGTTACCTAAGTAAATAGTTCTGGACATTTCAAATTTTGTTGGTCACCCTCTGTTTAAAGTATCATAAAGAGGTCGATCTAAAAAGCTCTGTGAAACGGAAAGCTTTATGAAGAACAATGTCATATAAACATACTTTATGGATTTTGATTTCGTATTCCCGTTGTTTTTTTTTTTTTGGCGTTGCAATATTTATTGAGGTGGCCAAACATCACTTTAGACGTCATAACAAACAGTTTTGACATAGATAACTAACTACACACGTAATATATATAAAACAAGTCAAAGTCATTAAGTACTTGAATAAAAGTCATTACTTATTTAAATTCTGATTTTTATTCAGTGGCTTTGTAATTGCTTGATAAAATCTTAAGAAAAGATGGATAGAGTGTGTGAGGAATGATAATATGAAGGAAAAAGGAGTAAATAATTACGTGTATCTAGTATACTAATGGAAGAAAAATATGTGTTACACCGACCAAATAACATGCACACACCAAGATCGTTAGCAATCATCCAAAATAATATTGCTGATGATGATGGATCTTATTCTTATTTATTATATGCATGTCTTCAAAATCAGTTGTATCATTTGCATCCTCATTTTTAACCGACTTCCCAAAAAGGAGGAGGTTCTCAATTCGATCGGTATATTTTTTTTTTTATGTATGTACACCGATTACGCTGCGATTTATGATACGATTTACGTGATTCTTTTTTAGTTTGATGCGGAATGGTTGCCATTTGGTCCCATAAAAATTTAGTATAGTTTGGCCCAGTACTTTTCATTTTGTGAAGATTTTTCTTAATTTCTGAACATTTTTCGTTTATGCGTGTTCGCGAATAACTTCGTCGTTTAAGAACCAATTTTGATGATTCTTTTTTTATTGTGAAGGAGATATTTCAAGGGTGGTACCATGATATGGAAACCAGAACCTGGTGATGAAATCCCAGAGAAATCGAAGGCAACCCTTAAATTTCATAGGCACATATTACGTGTCGTGTTTTCCTGACGCCATACAAGTATTCGCATCTAGCAGTCATCACTTCATGTTGATGAGCTGATGATGGGTACTACTCCTCAAAGGTTAGGAGTTGAAAGCAATAATAAGGGTATCTTGAAGGATTAGGGGTAGGTTTCTTAGTCGAATGTTATATGTAGTAAATATATTTCTATGATATTACAACTAAAAATGAAAAAATAAAAAAACTTTTTTACAAAAAAAAACAACCGACTTCAAAAACACCAAAAATTTAAAAATAAACTTCAGAAGAAAAATCAGCTTCTGAAGTCGGTGGCAAAAAAACGAAATGAAACAAACAAAATGTCACCGACTTCAGAAGCTGATTTTTCTTCTGAAGTTTTATTCTGTCATCAACCACCAGAGCATTACGTCAGCGGTCAGACCAATATCTTTGATACCTACATTACTTAAAAGGACTCGTTACAAATTAGCTCCATGAGTCAGTTCTAAGTATGTACTTGAACCGAACTTCACTAAAAGTAGGTATGGCAACGTAAAAACATAACATCACGCCTGTAATCCCCGAAGGGTTGGACAGAGGTGTATCCATTAATCCGCGTTACACAAAATCCACGTTTTGCCAGTTATGCTTAAATCGAAATATAGTGGTCGACCCTATTGCCATCAACCGGGCCCAAATATACAGACACCGAGGCTGCTACAGCGAAATTCCTGCTGGAAAAACACAATAGCACTTTATGCGACCTGAAAATCGAACCCAGGACCTCAGGCTTAGCAGTTGCGCTTGCGACCATTAGACCAATTACTATAGGCAGTCATGACGTCATAATGACACAAATAGGTAGTAATAGCAAATTACCAGAATGAAATGTGCCAAAGCACCTGTACCTAACACCGATGCGCAAAGAACTATAAAGAATTTCACCATATCACTGAAAAATTTAAAGAAAACTAATAATAATAAGAGGATCCGAGGTTCCTGTCTCTGGAGCCCTAACCACCGGTAGCTAGGACCCTGCTCCCGTCACCGGTGGACGACTATTTTTTATATTTTTAAATGTTTTTTTTATAAATTCTGTATTAAATATTTAAAAATGTATAATATATGGATGAAAATGAATAAAGGACATAATAATAATAAATATTTTTATTGACACAAGAAAAATAGTTATACATTTCGATTTGAAACCCTGTAGTAGTCAAAACTAGGAGCTTGTGGCTAGATAATAACAGCCGCTCAGATCAATCTTCAAGTTAAGCCGCGCTTGCCTATGTTGGTGTGTGGATGGGTGACCAGTGTTACCACCCAATATATACCGAGTTTCCTCTGTGCCTCGGAAAGCACGTCAAGCCGTTGGGGCCCAGCTGTCATTAGTAGATCTCAGTCGTAACAGGCAGTTAGTGGCCCGAAAGTCTGACAACCAGGCTTACCCTTTCATATAGGCAGCCGCTCCATGTAAAATACTCTTATCCAGGTGTATCAGGGTTAATTGGAAGGTGACTCCAACATAGTTGGCAGGGTTGGCAGATGATGATGTAGTCAAAACTAACTTTATTACAACAGTGTTCGTTCAAAGCTCGGTTGTAAATGGCTCGTTCTTCCTATATTCCTATAAGAAACGTGACAATGTCTTCCTCACATGATCCTTCGTCTTTATTCGTCGTAAACTTGGCCCTAAACCAGGAATTATTTAACGTCACGAGTTGAATGAATACGTATTGCTTATTTACGTCGTCTGCGGCCTCATTTGAAATACATCACAATTTTCTAGTCAAACGAAAGGCATCTCACGTAGCTATGGTACAGTCCTTTCATATTTATTGTACCTCTGATAGCAACAGCCCAACAATAACCCTATCAAAATGAGAATAAAGGTCATTGTAGCTTTGACAGATTTCTCAGTGGCAGCAACCGAAAAGCATCCCATATGTAACACAAATAAAGACTGACTTTGACAGTGATGCTATGTCAAAGTTAGCATAATGATGAAAGGACTGTAGGAACCTCATAGCTAATGGTAGTGTCATCTTGTGACAGCAATGAGGTCGCAACGCTAAAGGCCTAACGTGTTCTACACGAAGTGTTACAATGCGGAGCCAATATGATCTGCCTTGAGCTTGTTTATTAACATTATTAAAAAAGCTTTAGAAGAAATCCACAGTTATGGAAAGTTCTTTGAATAATTTAATTTGCAAGCTTTCTATGTCCTGTTTTATATCAAATTGACTTACCTAATTTCTTATCACTGTCTGTCGCTATGTATGCTTAAATCTTTAAAACTACGCAACGGATTTTGATGCGGGTTTTTAACAGATAAAGTGATTCAAGAGGAAGGTTTTAATACCTTTGTTGCAGCCGTGCGAAGCCGGGACGGGTCACTAGTATTCACTAAAACTATCCCATATGGACCTTGTGGTTCGAAATAATTATTTGAATTTGAATAAATCACCAAATCCAAATGACACATATTTTTGGCATCACTAACTTTTATTATGTAATTTAGGATCGATGTCGAAAACGTTATGTTGGAGCTAAAGATCGGCATCCAGTCGGAAAACTTTCATGCCAGAACAAATATTGCTCGAACTTTATTTATTGTCCCGCCCTCGCAAGTACATCAATATTTTGGGATTACTGATCTAAGGATGAAATTCTCCAGCAAATATTTCACGCCAAACAAACAAATGAACGTAGGCATACTGACGCGGCGCGAATAGCATTCTCGCAGAGGTCCTCAATCCTGCGCCAATTAGCATGAACAATAACACCCACGGGGACTAAATAGGTGCTTTACAAATCATATTTTAATCACGATGTCGTTGACCGAGCAAACAAAAGCGATGAAGCTATGATAGACCATACGATATCTATGTAACCTACTCGTAGCTCACATGTGGTAGCCACATTACCTACGTGTGGTACAGTCGAACAAGCTAATAAATATACAGCCAGCAAACTTGCATTTACTTTTAAGATTATACAGATACTTTTACAGACTGATGCGAAACGATACAGCACTTGATAAAACAAAATTACAATCAATATTTTCAGTGTTATAGAATTATAAAGATCTCTACCCTGTATACTTATTAGCTTGTTCGACTGTACATAAAGAGAGATGAACTCGATATTATCTGTATGTGCCTAGATAGACCTACAAACAATGATTCGCTATTTACTTAGGAAATATTTTTTGTAACGATTTTCTCGTACTCAGATCCTTTTTTACCCGACTACGGCAAAGCCAAAAGGAAGGGTAATGATTTTAGCAGTCTATGTATGTATGTAAGTATGTATGTATGTTCCACCGTAGCGCCTAAACCACTGTCATCATCATCAGCCATTAGACGTCCACTGCTGGACAAAGGCCTCCCCCATAGAACGCCATAAAGATCGGCAGCCTGCCGTTTGCATCCACCGGTTGCCCGCGACTCTCACGATGTCGTCGGTCCACCTGGTGGGAGGCCTGCCAACGCTGCGTCTTCCGGTTCGTGGTCGCCACTCGAGAACCTTTCTTCCCCATCGGTTGTCCGTTCTTCGAGCGATGTGGCCTGCCCATTGCCACTTCAACTTGCATAGTTTTAGTCAATATATACGTTTTGATTACGGTCAAACAGTTCTCGCGGTCTAGTCTGTGTTATTTACTCGTGTTTGTAAATAACAAACCAATATTTTATTCGTAGTCGGGTTTTAGATTTTTAAACTTGTTCTTTAATGGATACACACTCACAAATCGAATTTTGCCAAAATCAGACATTGCAATGTTCACTAAAGCCTGGGCTTTCTCACTTAGCTTTTTGGATACGGCAGCGTTTAGATAGATAGATAGATGCATCGGGCTAGTGTCCGCAACTCCACGCCCGGAGCGTGGGTTTTGCGTGCGGGTGGGAATCTTATTCGATCCACCGAAGCTCCCCGAGAAAAGCCAGCAACCCCTTGATGTTACCGGCAATCTCGCGGAGAGTACCTGGGTTACCGAAGTACTTGGCCCTGTATGGGGCAACCCCTGGACAGTGCAGGAGCACGTGGGCTGCTGTTTCTTCTTCCTCCATGCAGGCTCGACACAGAGGACTATCCGTGACACCTATAACAAAGAGGTGCTTATTAAATGTACCGTGTCCAGTGATGGCGGCCGTCACTGTGCGTAGCTGCAGCTTAGTCAGCCGGAGCGCTTGTTTGGTGAGGCGGGCGTCGATGGCGGGAAGCGCCTCCTTGGCCTGCCTGCACTCGCCGTGTTCTAGCCATAGCTTGGCGTGAAGTTCTCTGGTACGTTTCCTTACCAGCGTACGAAGATAACTGAAAGGGAGCGGCACGATGGGTTCTGGTCCCACCGCCGCCATGCTTGAGCCTCTTCGAGCGAGCTCGTCCGCTGCATCGTTGCCTCGGGAGTCGCTATGTCCTTTAATCCATTGAATGGTTATATTGTTGAGGTTACCTACCTGGTTCAGGCGTTGGTGGCACTCGTATATTAGCCCGGAATTGACCGTGTGGCTCCTTAATGCCAGCAGCACCGCCATGCTGTCAGAGAGTATACGGATGGATTGATCCTTTACCTCCCGTGCCAAGATGGCTGATGCCGCCAGGGAGATGCCCATGCATTCTGCCTGAAAGACAGTGTTGTGGGCACCTAAAGGTACGGCTATGTGGATATTGAGATCCTCCGAGAAGACTCCGGCTCCAGTGCCAGTACCTGTTTTGGATCCATCCGTGAAGATCCGCAATTCTGCGGGGCTAAGTCCCTCGCAGCGGTGGTCCTCATGGAGTTGGATTTTGTACTTCTTGTCGAATACGTACTGTTTGGGTACTCGATCATTAACAGCTTTCACCAGGGGAAATTCGCTTTGGAGTCCCTCTAGTGCCGCAGTATGCTGCGTGTACTTCTTACCCCAGAGTTGTAGCGTATTAAGGCGCACCGCCGTCATCGTTGCTTCTTGTTGAATGAACAGGTGGAGCGGCGGAAGCCCCAGTATGGCTTCGAGGGCTGCAGTCGGAGTTGTCCTCATGCAGCCTGTGATCGCCATGCAGGCGAGCCTTTGCATACGTTGCAGCTTGTTTATGGCTGTTATTAATTTGGTACGGGGCCACCAGACCACTGCCCCGTAGGTGATCATGGGTCGGATTACCGCACAGTAAAGCCACAGTATAATTTTGGGGGATAGGCCCCACTTCTTACCTATCATCCTCCTGCATTGCCAAAAGGTGATGCAGGCCCTGTTAAGCTTGTTGTCAAGATGACTGCTCCAATTTAACTTACTGTCCAGGATAACTCCCAGGTATTTGACCTCGTTGGTTACCTGGAGCTCTGTATCGAATAGCTTGGGTAGGCGATGAGGGCCTAGCGTACGTTTTTGGGTAAACATGACTAGCTCAGTTTTCGTGGGGTTCACTGAGAGATCGAACTCAGCACACCACCGTTCAACTATGCGAAGCGCCTGCTGAGCGAGATTGCATATAGTCCCTGTCACCTTCCCCGAGATGAGGATGGCGAGATCGTCTGCGTACCCAATAGTATAAAAGTGATTAGCATTTAGCTTCGTGATAAGGTCGTTGATCACCAGATTCCAGAGGAGGGGCGACAGCACTCCTCCCTGGGGACAGCCCTTGGCTATCACTGCCATCTGCTGCTCCACTCCAAGGCGGACTACTCTTTTGCTAAGCATATTAGTAATCCAGTCTGTCAGTACCTGTTCCACACCATGACGGGAGAGGGCGGCGCTGATGCTGGAGAAGTTTGTTTTATCGAAGGCTCCTTCGATATCTATGAAAGTACCCAGGCAGGTGCCTTTCTGATGTATTGCTTCTTCTATCCGGCTAACTACCAGATGAAGAGCGGATTCAGTGGACTTACCCGCGCTGTATGCATGTTGGTTTGCGTGAAGAGGTATTGCTTTTAAGACGCCATCCCTCAGCTCTCTCTCGCATATCTTCTCCATAGTTTTCAGGAGAAAGGAGGTCAGGCTGATCGGCCGGTGGGATTTGGCGTTGGTATAGTCACTCTTACCTGGCTTAGGGATAAAGATGACTTTCACTTCCCTCCATCCTTTCGGGACATAACGAAAGGCCAGACACGCCCGCATAATAGGCACCAGTTTTTCCGCGACGGAGAGCCCGCCCCACTGCAGTAGTGCAGGAAACACCCCGTCCGGACCAGACGCCTTGAAAGGATGGAAGCACCCGATCGCCCACTGGACTTTCTCCAGCGTGATCATCATGTGAGCGTATTTCCAGTCGTTATCTGTTGGAGTTTGATTTACCTCAGTCCAGTCAATTGTGGGTGTGAAAACGCAACCCGGGAAGTGAGCTTCAATAAGGACGCGCATCGCCTCTTCTGGAGTAGTGGTAAGCGTGTTGTCAGGTTTACGGAGCACTACCGGTCCGGCAGAATTCTGCTGTGCCAGTATTTTCCTTACCCTGTTTGCTTGTTGGCAGGATTCTATTTTCCCGCAGAATTTCCTCCAGCCACCAGAGCTTCTGCGTCGGATGCATTTGTTGTAGCTGGATTTGGCCGCCCTATAGACGTCCCAATCCTCGTCAGCACTGGTGTTCATGGCTCTGTTAAAGGCTGCCCTTACCTTCCTGCGCTTACGTTCCAAATCCGGTCCCCACCATGGTTGCTTGCCTGGGGTTGTGGGCGGAGTTGTTTCTGGGCAGGTTGCATGATAGCTATCTAACAGTGATTTCGTCAGGTAACTTACTTGCTCCTCGATCTGGCCCGTGTTGTCAGGGGTCTTCCAGTGCTTTGTTGGCGTAAGCTTGGTTACCAGGATGCGAGTGTAGGCTGCTCGATCAGTATTGCGTGGGTTGCGGCGTGGCAGTATAGGTGTCACACAGACCGGGATGTCGAAGCGGATCCACCTGTGATCCGAGCAGGAGGCCTCTTTCGAGACCTGCCAGCCGGATGCGATAGCCGCGACGCCCTCCGATGCCAAAGTTAGATCTATGATCGTTTGACTGCGTCTGGTGACGAATGTTGGTTCGGAACCTGTATTTAGTAGGGTTAGGTTTGTCGTAAACAAATAGTCAACTAAGGCCTTACCTCTTGCGTTCTGCGTGTTCATGCCCCACAGAGGGTGATGAACGTTTGCGTCGGCCCCTATGACCACCTCCAGCCGTGTGCACTCACAGTGCCTTACGAGGCGGGCGAGGTCATGCGGGGGCGGCTCCTCAGCCTCAGGCATGTATGCCGAGACGAAAGCCACCTCTACTTCCGTGTCACCGCGCCGTAATAGCAGCCTAGCTGCAGAGATATCCCTGCAACAGAATTCCGTAAGTGGCTGTGCTTTTATGTTATGCGTTATGTAGATACACGATCTCGGATTATCATGTTCTGAGCTAAATAGGAGCTTACCCCCAAGATTGGAGAGTCCTTGAATTCTTCCCGCCCTGATCCACGGCTCCTGGATCAGGACTATGGCCGTGTGTTGAACCTCCAGCCACTTCCGTAGCTGAGCCGTTGCGGTCTGACTGTGGTGGAGGTTTGCCTGCAGGACTTTACAGGTTAGCGAAGGGGATGCCATTGCTGGTCGATCCGTCCTCGTCACCCTCGAGCCGCAGCCCAGCAAACAGAAAGCCGGGGTCGAAGCCGCCCTCCTCCAGGTCAGAAGCCAATGACAGTATATCGTCATCGAGCTCCCCTCCCGACGTAAGGACGGTTTCCACACCGACGACTGCTGGGGCCTCTGGCTCTGCTCCCGCAGGCACGTCCATAGGCCGTTCCGTGGAACTCGTGGAGGGAGTTGACTCCTCCACCCGTGATACCCCCGATGTGGTAGCTTCTGCCGGGAATTCCTGAGGGACATTGACGAACTTGCCACTCGGTGTCTGGAACATCACATAGACCCTCCCGGCACAGAATGACAGTCGTCGTTCGGCTTCCATCAGGATCGGAATATGGTCCTCAGGGATCCCGACTACCACGAAGCAAGCGTTTTCCTGCCTCTTGGCTTGCAGCAGTGCCCAGCTCTTGATATCTATCCATCGATTCTGATGGGATAGAAGTCGCCCGATGTTGAGTGGGTCCGTGAATACCCCCCGGTCGTCAGGGATCAGTATGCCGCAACGTACGCGGCGCTTGATGTCTGCCTGCCTCTTGATCACAAGCGACGTGCCAGCAAGGGGAGGCATCTCAGCTATGAGCTTCTTCAGCCAGCTTAAGGTGACTTCACTGTCGCACCACAGCTTGAGCACCCCATCCACGAACGCCGGCCTCGCGTTGAAGACCGGTACTGGCAGGTCCAGAGCGTCAGGGGAGCAGGCCTCGTCGAGCATCTTCCTCTGAAGAGCCTCGAGGATCTCGCCCGCCACCTCCTTGCTGATCTGCCCCATCCGGTCGCACGTGACTGCGACGTCGAGGTCCGATCCTGCAGCTTGGGCGTAGCTACGGTTAGCGACCCGCTTGGACTTATCAAGCCGCGGCCGCTTACGCTCCCCACGAGGCGACGAGGTCTCGTTGAGAGCCCGCTTAGCCGCAGCCTGATCATTCCCAGCAGGTCGCTGCGTAGCCGCCGTGGCTGGTCCTTCTGCCGAGCCTTGTTCCTCTATCGTGCCGGCTGGTGGTCGACTGGGGCCTGGGCGGCTGTTGTCGACTCCAGCCTGCGACCGCTTGCCTGCGGAGAAGAAGTTGACAATGCCACTGGTCGGTTGCCCCTGACCAGCAGCATTAGCCTGCATTAGTTGCCGGGAGTTACCCTTACCTTGTGCCGCTAGCCGCTGCTTCTTGTTCGGCCGGTTCCTTCTTATGGCACCACTTGTCCCGGGGACCGGAGCAGCTTGCACTGCAGGGTCCGCACGTTGACGTCGTGATGCCAGAGCGTTACCCCCCTTCCTACCGTTGTTCCTGCCCTTCTGCACCTGCCAGTTTTGCACAAGCACGTCGTTGGAGATGCAGAGCTCCGCCGACTGACCAGTGACGGCCATCGGGGGAGGGGCTACTAGAGGAGCTAAGGGTGGGGGAGGATTTGGAAGCAAAGCCCGCCCACCGGCGTTAACCGTTGCGGGGGACTGTGCAGGAGGATCGGTACTGGTCCCAGGCAGCGCCGATGTTCTTCCCTTGTTGTGGGACTTGTTGGTCTTGGCAGCGGTATTCGCCACTGCCGGACCGGTGCCCGCACTGGAGCTCGCTGTGTTGGCAGCAGAGCCCCCGGGGGCCGAAGAGGTGCTTGGAGCACCCCTCTTCGGAGTTTTGGCTTTCGCCTTCGCTCCGGTGTGTGCTTGTATAGTGTTGGGTTGAGTTTTTGTGTTTGTGGTTGAGGTTGTTGTATGTGTGTGAGTGGATGATGTTTCTGTGTGTGGTTTTGTTGCGTGTGTGTTGAGTGTGTGTGTGTTTGTGGTGTCAAGTTTGTTATTGTCCATAGTGTTACCTTAATTAATCTTCATCTCTTTGGCTTCCCACCCTCCTTGGAGCCCGCACCAGGGAACGTCTCGCTACAAACTAGCTCGAACGTTAGGACTACCATCGAGATATAGGAGTGTGAGGCTGGTTCACAGTGCGACATCGGGTGCTTGATCGGGTTGGCATAGGGGACTGACTAATCCCTTCTGAACTGATCAACCCTCACTCACACCGTCAGCATGACCTTCACCACCGCTTTGGCCATCCTGAGACAACCTCCGCGGACCTCCCACTCCTCGCCGTGACCCTCTGACGGGACACTATGGCCATTTCCCTACCCCCGGCTATTGGGTAGGGCCACCGTTTCGCTTGAAATCCAGACCAAAGAGGGCGTGTTGCCTTGCGGACACATTACCACCAGCGCCGCTCGGCTCAACCCCCCAGGACTCCTTCATCCCCGCTTACGGCGCTCAACTGCGCAGGTCCTAGCGCAGGTGACTGGTTGTACCTACTCGATACCAGCTGAATTTGAGTGGCACCGAGCCCACCACCATCCAGTCACAGATAGTCGCAGTACGGTAGGGTAGAAAGCGCCTGGTGGTTTTTGTTACGTCTATTTCGTAGGGAATTAGGCCAAAAACAGGGTGGCAACCACGTGAAGGTGAACACACCAGGCTTGCCTTGAGGATCTACACGACTGTAGCGCTCTCCCTCAAGACCCCGCCACCTTACCGCCTCTGAGGGAGGCAGCAAGGTAAACTTGCGCCTATGCTAAAACATGCAAAGCAGAGGTATGCAAAGCGTGTCGTTATAAATTCGCAAAAGCATAGATCCAAGCCCTCCCCAGCGTTTAGATTAAAAAGTAACGTCGTACACGTCAATTATTTGAAAAAAAATATTTTTACAATACAAAAAACTTGATTGCCAAAAATATTACAAAAAGGTTTTACTTTGGCATTGGCGCCAAACGGCCAAACCCATACCTACAGATCAAGGGTTTACCTATGGAAAACTAAAATATATATTCGGTGAGTATCAAGATAAAAAAAAAGTAATTTAATTAGAATGAAACTTTGAAAAAACATCGGGAAAATAGACAGAACAAAGTATACCAGCGCCATCTATTGTCGAGTGGACGTAACTTTGAAATGCGTCATCTAGCGACACCTTTATCAAACGAAGTTACAACGATTTAAGTTCTACTTGTAGTGGTTCCACTACTCGCTACTAGGTGGCGCTAGACATAAAACGAATGCACTGTACAAAAATTTCATGAATGTGAACTTTTTATAATCAGTAATAAAATTATAGGCGGACCTTTTATCAAACAATCAAACCAATTAATAACAGTGCAAATATAACAAAGGTACAAAGCAAAGTGCGGTCACCTGGTTGTCCATCGTTCGGAGTGGGTTAAGCGTGCTTTCGGCCTGTTGCAGATTCGATTCTCGGACGGGAAAAAAAAATATATCCTACAACCCTCTATTCACTTGTCTAAAACAGTGATTGCACCGGTGACATTATTTAACTTTAACCAAGGCACTGGACAAGAACTATAGTTAGACCAGGGCCAAACGATAAGATCCATAATAATAAAACAACGGGGTGGGAACTTCCTTGCACTTTTATAAATTATTAAAACGTGTTATTGACCTTCAGGTAAATGGCTTGTGTGACTCAGTACGTATGAGCTCATAAGATGTGTGTCAAGAGCTTCTCACGTTAAAATTAATTCGCGCCATGACTCTTGCCGGTATTGGTCAGGTCTCTTGTTTATACATACTAGCTGAGCCCCGCGACCTTCGTCCGTGTGAAATTATTATTTAAAAAAAACTAGTAAAGCATAGTAAAGTAAAAATAAAGTAGTATGTATAATATATTTCAATCATGATTCGAAAGACACGTCGCGCCATCTATTATATCATAAGAACCTTTTTTGTTGTTGTTTTCCTCGGGAAAAGTGCTTTTTTTTTCAGGGTACTCAATGTACTCATGTCTGTTTCTGTACACCTGACGTGTATGAATAAATTAAGGATGATCGGTTCAGTGGTTTATTATAGGTGTAGCAATGTAACAAACAAACTTACTTTCAGATTTATTAATATGATAGGATAGACACATGTACCTCCTGAAAATCGGACCTTGAACGGAAGACTGTCTATTAATCCGAACTTACATAAAGATACAGGTTCCTAGTATGAACCAGTAGGAATTGTATGGATTACGGTGAAAATAGTCCCATACTTTCTATATTTTTCCGCTCGCCCATGAACAAACAGGTGCCTAACAAAAGCATAAATGATACAGGTTTTTCCGACCCCTAATTACCGTGATCGGAAATCCTGTGTATCTTTATACAAGCGCACATCCTTAGAGACGATAATTAGTAATAACGCAAATATATTTGTTCTATTTTTTCACGCCATTCGCAGAAATTTTTTCCCAGGAGAGTTCTATTATGGGAATATAAATAATCGCTTTCCTATTGGTGTTATTGCGTATCTGAGATTTGTTAACATGAGAACATAACATGATTCATCATTGATTAGGAACCTACTTTTAGTATAAGGTGTGACTGAAATATATGTATAGCTAAGTATGTTCTTACTATTTTACTATAGATGAGCACTTTAACTTCGACAATGTTTTACAGAGACACATCGCAAGTGACATCTTACAAGACTATACCATTATCAAGTTGTCTTCGATGCTCACATTCTACGCATTAGTACCTACCTACGTAAATCTCTATAACTAACAAAGCTTTGTCATACAATTACGTATGTATGAGTTCAAATAACAGGTGGCATAGCGAGTAAGCCTATAACCAAAACATGCTCATTGCTCGCGGTTAGAATGCGCAACCGTTACGATGAGGTCACTGCATTAGCGCTGCCCCACACGTCCGGCAGGGTAATTCAGGGTATCGCCGCGGCAGGACATCGGCCGTCCTTCCACTCGTACTCCTTCCTCACCCATCACTCACAAGCACCAGTTTTGCGCACATCACTCACTTGAAGTAGGTACCGTTAGGAGTATATTTGCACATCGCCATCGTGCCAACCGTTTTTGGGAGCACAGCCATTAGAGCTTGCGATTTTTGAACACTCTTTGTTCATTGATCTGTGTAATGCTCGTTGAATAGTTAGGTCATTATTCTCGGAAAATGCTGAGCGTCTAACATTGGCTACATTGTTCGATGTATCTTCACATGTTGATAACATCAAACGGGAACGTTGAAAACACGTGTAGTATCAAGCTTCGAAAAAGAGCTGATTACTATTTATTGAGATTGATACGAATTGATGGCCAGACCTTGTATGGGCAGCTCGCTATTATTCTATTGATTGATACCCAACAAATTGTCCTTCACATAACGGATGAACAATAATATAAAGACTATGCATGCATCCTTTGTGGGCGTCACGCAATAAACTGTTTTGAATACATAAACAGTCTCTCTATTCAAATTAGTGTGAAGCAGCCTTTGATGACCCCGGGCGGACGTTTCGACATTCGCGGTATGGTACCTAACACAACGTTTCGTATAAAAATATAAGGTGGAAGAGTATTCATGAATAAATTAGCAGGTACAGTCATTATGTCGTTGAGCAAACGATCGCCAAATCAATTTGATAAATCAATTCTTTTTACCCGACTGCGGCGAAGCCCAAAAGGAGGGTTATGTGTTTGACGTGTATGTATGTATGTATGTATGTCCGTTTCTTTGTTCCCTCATAACTCCTAAACGGATGAAGGGATTTGAATGTAACATACGTCGTTAGATTCGTCTTGATGGCGCGAGTGTTATAGGCTATATTAAATATAAAAAAACAAAGAAAAAATGTGGATTTTGGGGGCAAAATCGCGAAGTTGAAAAAAAGTTTTTTCTATACCATCGAGTAGGGTATCAAAATGAAGGGTTTTAAAAGGAGATTACAAAAATATATAATACTTATATGTTTAAAAGAAATTCAAAGTGTCAAATCCTATAAACAAGTACAAAAGTTAAATCTTTTGCGAAGTATTTTACGCGACCAACGAAAGGACAACAAACACAAAAGAACTAAAAAGATGGAAATAAAAAAGAGTAGTTAAAAAACTAAAAAACCCGACTGAAAAAACCGAAAAGCAAAAAACAAGCACATTTTAAATCACACAAAACTTGGACGCAGGCGGGGTTCATTTGAATATTAAATTATGAAATGAAAATAGAATGAACCCCGCCTGACTCCAAGTTTTGTGTGATTTAAAATGTGCTTGTTTTTTGCTTTTCAGTTTTTTAGACATAATCATGTAGAACAAGTTAGCGTCGAACTGATGTATACTGTTTTCAATCAAAGCTTAAGTTACTACCTAATGAAAATATTATACGTAACAGGAAAATACCTCTCATTTTCCTTCATCCCCATATAAAAGATAAAAGCTCAATTTCAGGAGGTATTTCATTTCCCAAAGGCCGGAAAATCCGGACATTCCTTTGTGTAAGTTATTTAACTTTTAACACACATTCTAAGTTCCTAACAAAAAAGTTATTTACACAAGGTATCTTTGACCACATGAAAATTCTGGCGACCTCGTTTGCAAATGAGACCGTGATAATAAACATGTCTGTCAACAGTGTTCTCTGACTAAATATAGACACAATAGCATAACAACACATCTTTTTAATTAGCACCAGCGTTTACGACTTACGGACTATAAACGTAAGTTTATATTCGAGATATTTATTATGTATTATATTCTCTATTATGTTCTATCGACCGACACATTATTACATATAGTTTGCCTCATTTATCTTTATTTTTAGCGATCCACACGGAAGTTGAATGCAAGTCTATTCAACAGATAGCGTTACGAAGCGCTTTTGCTATTTGGAACACTGGGCGGCCATTTTCCAACAGTTTTACAAAAACTCAACGGGTTGGGCTGTTATTGGAGCACTTCAATACATAATGGTAATTAAATTGCGTAAACTGCAAGTCACAGTACCTATAAATATTGTCCTAATTAACAATAGGTGTGGTAGGTTTAGTTCAATTTGCTAATAATACGACTTTATTGGATTCTCACATAATCACGTTTTGGGAAATAGTGACAAACAGAAATAGCATTAAGTGTACTTATCGTCCCGCATACAAGTCGTGAATAACTGAGGGAAATCGTTATTAACGACTATTGCTAACTGTAACACAATTTGAAACCGAAAAACATTAATATTGCCCGAAGCTGTGGGCCACCCATCCCACACACATCATAATAAATATAGTTCCGGCTAGAGAATAGGCCACTGCTCGTAATGTATCGGTAGCAATCAAAACAAATGCCTATCTTTTTTTTTTTTTTGGCGGGTGGAAAATCATCAAATGGGGGGTCATTTGGGCAGAGCGAAGGGGAGTGTCAGACTTCTACTGACTAAAAACTGAACCCATGTTCCTTCTTTGCCCTTGTGCCGAGGCCACGTCATCTAGTACTAAAATCCGCGGCCCCGACGGGAAATGCCAACTATCTTGCTTCACTTTGTATCCAGTGTTTTTCTATTACACAATGTTCATAAAAGCACTCGCAGTAAGGTGCACGTGAATACCAGGAAAATATAAACGCATACAAGTTCTCGTCAGCCACGGCTAAAAATAAACTATTACAAAATCAGTAAGGTCTAGCTGACAATATTAATAACAGCAGTTTGTCTTAAGATACCTACAGGCTACAGGAAACAAACCCATCAGTTTAATAAAGAAAAACTCGTAAAATGGAATCAGTCCACGTTCCACAAAAAAGAAAAGCTGGGTAGATTTTATTACGCTGCATAAAATTTGAATTTCCATTTGATGAAAATGGTATATCCAGAGAGGGATGAGCGCTGGGGCGGCATCCGGCAATCCCTCCGGAGAGAAATTACGTTACACGCTTGGATGGACACTGCCTGCACCCAGCGATTAACCGGAACGACGCAGATTAAGCTCACATACCCAGCTTCATAGCGTCATAACGCATAGTAAGCCTATTCCAATTTATGCTGAGATCGTCTGCCTCGTAAATTGAAATAGCCCTAGAGTAGACCTTCCCAGGACTCAGGAGGCTATGATTTTAGTACCTACACTAATGGATTTCCGTACCTGCGATAACATGCGCTCAATGTCGTCCCTCTTCTAATATTTGAATAACATCGGGCAAACCAGTATTATTATGTTTGTTCAAAACCAGTACGTTATTCAATGTACAATGCATTGCATGTATTAAGAAAATATTCTACAGAACCAAATTGCTACTTGATATTTCGATCTCCATATTAAGTGGTCTACATTCCTTTTAGTAGAAATTGAATTAATTTGAACTATTCAGATTAAAAGAACCGAAAATTCGTAGTATGTAGATCGTTTCTTATATTGACTCTACAAATAAAGCAGCAATCGACGTGGATTGAGAATCAATAAAATCAGAGTCGAGCAAATATTTTCAATCATCTTAAAAATAATGTTTACCTACATTCAAAAGAATGCGAATGCTACGAAAACCAAATCCTTAGTGTGTGTCCCTACATTTTGCATGAGATTCTATTTCGTCTACGAAATTGTAGACCCATCCGTAGCGGTCGCGTAGACCTTGCTACGAAAACTCCTAAAACGTAGTTTCCCTTTTAAATGGGATTGAGTGAGGCACATCCGTAAACACATTTACTCTCAACTTATTTGACTACTTAGTTTGTATGCAAGCCCGACACTTACCGATTCAGTGCTCGGTCCTCGCGTCCATATTGAGTAGTCATCGCTGACGCAGCGGTTTATTTACAATCCAGTCCACTGACTTTGAGTTGCATTTCAATATCCGTGTCAAGGGTTCAGTGGGACGACAATATCGTTACATTCAACACTATGTTTATAAATCGCACATTAACAAGCTACATTTATTACCCAATCTATTCCATTGTGAAGTTATTGCGAAATCAATACCGCAAGGTCGACAACCCCTCGCAGTCGAACTTGTTTATGATTTTACGCAAAAAGCTAATGTCAATATATTATGTCCCAAGTCTATGAATATAGATTCTAAAATCCGTGCAAAGTAAATGTCAGCGTGCGCAGCTATTGGCCGATAAATGAATTAATAGATTTCTATTACATATATCATTAAATTCTATACGCACATTGCTCCAAGAATTTCTAATGCAAGATGCGTCAGTGCGTCATTCATTGTACTCAATGCAGATTTGTGTTAATGTCACTGAAAATTCATGCATAATATCTTTATGAGGTACCTACAGTATTTCAATTCATAACTGTAAAAGGATTTTTAAACATTCATTTTAATTATAATATTTCATTTAAAATGCAACGAAATACGCAATCAGGAAGTAACCCGAAGCCTGCAACATGAAGCACATTATAAATTATGGGTTCCGTAATAAAACGCATCCGTTCCTTTCTTTTGATCATCATAATGCTCAACATGATTATGACTTGTGCTGCCTGTCCCAATTTATGTGATTGGCGTTTTTAATTTCACAGGTATTTACCCCTAAGTATTATATTCAACAAGCCCAATTACTGTTAAGTATTCACCAAGTTAACCCTTGTTTAAATTATATTTGCGAATATGGCAGATGTATTAACACTTTCAAAAGTGGCCGGTAATAAACTCCCCATTGGGAATCGCACAATGGCAGAGACACCTTATCAGTAATGAGCACGTCATCACTGTAGGGACGTTAATTCTTGTAAAAATATATCATTGGAGGCAGACACGCGTGTAACACAGCGGCGGGTGAGGGTTGTTTCGCTCTGTCTACTCTGCGTCTGTCAATATTCGCGGGAAGTGGCGTTGTCATGGCGACGAGGGAGAGCTTCCTACATGACGGTCGCTGCCCCCTGCACAATGCGTCGCAGAGGGTCGGAGGGCGAGAAACGAAAGAGGCCTGTTGTCTGGGATTTATGCAAGGGCGTCCCCCGTGACGCGATGCAAAGAGCCCCGAGGAGGACTTAATGACGTCTAAAATATTCACAGATGGATGATGTCATGCCATGCAACGAATAAAATCATGCTTTTAATAAATACTAAAGCTGTCTCGATGGCTCCATAAATCTTGGTTTTAAAAACGAATAAAAATATGGCTCTGTTTGAAATATCCTATTTATTGAAATATTCGAGTAAACAAAGCAAGAATTTATAGGTTTTCCCCACACTTGGTCACGTAGTTTAGCTGTTCCAGTTCCCTTTACGATTGCGTGACAATAATAACAGTAGAATTCCCGTTAAACTTCGCCTACATTTTCAAATGCTACATGCATGCAGGCTGTTGGAAAGCATTACTTGTGTACATACAGTTGCTATATAAAACGACAAACACACAACAGAATTAAACCTCATTCTCTACGATATTTTCCACGAATTTAATAGAACAAAATACAAAAGTTATACAATACGCACTGGTGTTAAAACTTTATAATTACGGTCGTAAGGTCAGTAACATATTCGCCCACGAAATGTTGAACCCATGTCACGAAACCTTTTAACCATTTCTACTATGAATGGAAATTAAGTCCAATGATCCAATCCGTTGTGGCGTGTTATTATTATTATCATAAATCACAGCACGAGGATCGAAGAACGAACGGTGTAATTGTGAGGTAAATGTGAAATTAATATGAGTAGAGTGTGGCCAGCCTCCCACGCACATGAAGACGCGTAGTGTCACAAGATGCGTTCTCACCGTAACACGAGATACTGTTCTAGCAACAATAGTCGCGCTTGACCGCATCACAGCCATCCACTCGTCAGTGAAAAAGTCGTTAGACATAGATTTGTATGAATTATAAATAAAAAATAAAGCTGAATCTATTAGATAACAGTTTTACCAAAGCGGTTCGACCAGATTCGATCCACTGGTCAATAAACTATCGAAATAAATGTTACATTTGCACTCTTTTCGAATGATCCAGCCTCGCCCCCGATGCAGTAGTAATGAATAAATAATTTACCGCTAACTAACAAAAGGTGCCAGGTTTAATATTGAAATTATACAAAAGCTTAAATGACGCACAAAACCATTTTCGATACATTAATTATCAGCAAGCCGCGCAGCCGGAATTATCGGAATTGCGGCTGAAAACGGAAATGGGAAATGTATGTACTTTGGAATATCGATGAATGGCAGAAAGCGTGTTATTGTTTTGCACCTTTACAGACGTATTGATTTTGAGCTTTTGTGGAAGCCAGGCTTTATTCAATTTTGACATACATAGGTAGGTAGACGTACTTAATAGAATATTTTGATTTAGCATTTGAACTGCGTGCCTGTTATAATAGAAATCATTATATCATACGACTGACAGTTCAACAATCTATAGTCTAAAGCTATTCACAACTTTTACATAGTATTCGTGCGTGATATGTGAATGTAAGCTTTATTCGGTGTGCACTTCTAACTTAGCACCGTAGAAATAGTATACCTTCATTGATTTGGTTCAAATCGCTCAAAAGCTAGGACAGACGTGACTGTCAATCGACAACCACGCAATTTCACATTTTACGCTTTCATAATCAATCTGAAGTAAACAATAAAGATAATTACAAAAGTAGAATACTGTTTTATTATACTTTAATTTTAATTACATAGTTTATACGCGCATATCTTTTACAATCAATAATCTGTCGGATCTGTTACAGGTGTGTAATTAAATTATGAAACAGAGACTCGTAACAACGTTATAATATTATAACGTCGGTGCATTTTTAAAGTTCTTTACGACGCTCGCTGTCGCTGTGTAAACAAATACATGACTTTAATACAAGACGTGGAAAAGCTTGAGTAAAACCTAGAAAGATCCCTTGAAGAGCGCAGATATGAACCACCTCTGATTATTTTGTGAAATTAAGAGGTAGATAGTTAATCTAATATTGTTCCGTTTATTAATTACTAGCGGACGTCCCGCGGTTTCACCCGCGTAGATCCCGTTCCCGTGGGAATACAGGGATAAAAAAGTAGCCTGTGACACTCAGCAATAATGTGGCTTTCTATGGTGAAAGAATTTTGAAAATCGGTTCAGTAGATCCCGAGATTACCCCTTACAATTTAACAAATATACAAACACACAAACTTTACATCTTTATAATATTATATTATTAGTATATTAATATTAGTATAGATTTGCATAGACCGTCGTCGCTACGAAACAGGTCCTTAAAATCAAGTTTAATAAAAAACTAGTGTGCAGTTCATAGTCACCGCCATTTAGAAGCAAAGAAAGGGTTTATCTGCGATTTTTTTTAAAATAAAGGCAGATATTATAATACATAATTATATTATATATATAATATATATATATATATACTCATATACTGTCACCGATCGCCAAAATGGCAACTTGTATAATATTAGAATAATAAAAACAAGTGTGGAAGAAATCTGATATCCAAGCTAGTGTCACGAAGTCACGTTGCATTGATCAACAGCGAATTCTTCGGTTTCGATTACCGCACATTGAGCTTTGAAATTGATCTCTAGCATTATAGAAATTGGAAACCTATTCTGTGATCTTACGTTTATATAGTTCCCTAATGTGTTAAGCCTTTTCGAGGTATAAGCAATGTGTGTCTAGAAATATCCTTATTGTCGTCTTGCCCAAATCCTTGAGTTATTTTATTTGACAGTGCAAATTAGGGTCATTAGGGTATTTAAATTTCAAACGCGCAGCATTATTAGAAGTTGGAATTTGTCATTTTTATCAGGTCAGTCTACTGTTACCCACTTCTAGGCAGTTTCTAGGCAAATAGCGTGTCGTGTATAGAGCTCTTTATGTTGTAAAAAAGCCATATTTTTACACAGCTTTAAGTTTTTCGTTTAAATTACAATGCGAACTCCAACGTTGAACCATCCTCGCATACCTCAAAATTGCACAGCTTATGAAACTTTTCTCAATCGCAATATCCACGCATACGTCAGCGACAAGGGCAGATAATACGTTACGCGTGGCAACATACAAATTCTTTACAAAATTGCATTTTACGAAATCGTTGGCACGGAAAATAGTCGGTTTCGACGTCCAACGAAGAAATAAAACTTGTCGCACGCCTTATCGTGATTGAAAGTGTGAAAGTAAAAATATATCAAGAGCCGGCACGACCACCAGTCTACCACGAGTTAGTTGCGTTTTCACGACAACTTTTATAAGCAAGTTTTTGTTTATGTACACGTCTACGTGAAGTAATAAACATTTAAAAGCTTTTATTAAAATAATTGGTATTTTTTCTACCTGTTCGCGTCTCTGAAGATTTTTAATCTGCAGGTGTTTTTTCAGCAATCATCACCGACCATTCTAATGATATTATAATGCAACTCTGAAATAAATTTAATACGTAAACAATTAAATTAACATATAATAAAGATACGTTTAAAATAGATACATTTTAATGGCATTATTATTTTAAAAGATACCAATTTTGATTTTATTTACATAATAAAGTAGGTATTGAAATTATGTCAAGCAACAGACATGTTTTAATTAATTAGCCAGAGATTTTATTGTCCTTGTTCACGCATTATTATTATGAAAGCGTTATTGTTTAAGATGTATTAAATTAACATTAATTTTACAAATTGCTTAAATCTGGTTTGGTCTTTGAGTTTAACTTAAATAATAATATGGAACCTTAACGATGAACCAGTCCAAAGAACGGTGCCTATACCTAATTCACGGAATACTTGAAACTCTTGCGTAGAAACAGTTGTCAACTACTCGATAGTAACTGATTAACAAAATTTATAGCACGGCTACGATGATATCCATCAGATTGAGACTAAATGTCCAGCTGACACGTAAAATCACAATTAGAAACGGGTTGCCGTTGTCACATTAACGTAGACGGCCGCCTGGCCGCCGACCCCGGTCCAGTTCTGTTGATAAGCTGTGACCGTGGGAGGATACTCCATGACCTCACTATTCCTCTAATTGAATGATAGGCCAGTATTTCTCACTTATCATCATCATTAATGTGCCTGAAATGATACTTTTCTTCTACGTTCCATTTTCTTAATGGCGTTCTATTTACGCTCGAGTTGCCGACTCTGAACAATGCGACGAGGACCAATCAGCGCTCTACAGCTAAGTTCAGCCGTTGCATTTTTCAGGCTGGAGTTTCAGACAGTCAATACTTTTATTTTACCTCGACCAACCACTATAATTATCAATACGTTATTGACTCGACGCGACCAATGACCTAACATGTAATGTAATTACACCTTGAGGCGTTTGCGCGTAGAATTGGGCGCAACACGTAACGGAAAAGTTGTAGGTACCCAAAGTAAAAAACTATTGAGAGAAACAAATAAAAACAACGATCAAAATACCATCGTCATTTGATTGAGCAATTGAAATAGACATTTCAACCTTAGTACCGAAACCGGTAAAATTAAATTAATTCATTTTCAATAAATAGAACAAAGTTTTTGAAAACAAAGTCACACAATATATAATAACTAGCTTCTGCCAGCGGCTTCGCCCGCGTGAAAATGTCGATTTTCCATACAAACTTTCATCCCCTATTTAAATCTCTTAGGGGTTGAATTTCGAAAAATCCTTCCTTATTCCTTGTCTACATTATAAAGGGAACCTCTGTGCAAAATTTCAGCTTTCTAGGTCCAAGGGTTTGGGCTGGGCGTTGATGAGTCAGTCAGTCAGTCAGTCAGTCAGTCAGGACTTCTCTCTTTATTTATTAGATATATATTAGAACAAACATAAAGGTTTATTTTACATGGTGTGGAATGTGGATTAGAGAATATCTATTGGTACACGATGTGAATTATATCATTTATAGGTATTACATTTATTTTATAACATGCAAACGACAGAAATCGGCACGTGATCCATTAGCAAAAGAAGCTCTTTTTGGTGCGGTCTACTAGGTATATCACCTTTCCTAAATTGGATTATTGTAAAAACCTTGATTGAAGACTCAGAAATTCCGAGAAATTCCTGTAACAACAATAACAATGACCTGTTCTAACACAATCTAAACTCAACGCCCATAAATGCATTGACATTATCTTGTAAGCTGTTTGATTTGAACACTTGAGTCTTAAACCTCTTGCTAGCAGATATTTATACTGAATGAGGATTAGAAAAGCCAATACTAATGGTTTGTTTACTCAGCTTGTCTTGGTGTTACGAGGAATTGCCGGTTTGCGCAATACTTGTCCGTGTTCGTAGGTGATGCAAGGCGGGTGTGGACTCTGTAGACACAGATGAACTGTCCTTTCGGCGTGCCCAAACATGAGACATAACCAAGCCTTTAAACATTCTACGTTTCACATTACACATTCGTGTGATTTGTCAGGCTTGTTTCTATTTATGGAACTTGAATTACAAATAATTTGAACACAAGGACCTACTATTGATTACTAAGTCCTTTAATAGTAAATTGGCATTTATCCTAAGCCTACATAGAATAATTCAAACAGTTTCGTTTGTTCAGCTCAACTGAGTGAGACCTTCATAACTGAACTGGCAGCGTCCCAAGTAGTAACTTCATCAGTGACGTTAAGGAGAATCAATTTAGTTGGGATTCCGATAGCGTGATCAGCTAAGCCGAGTTAGCAGTGATTTATATCCAAAACTCCAGAGAGCCCCTTGAAACGTCGCCCAGGGGCGAAGAGTAATTACCCAGCGATTCGAAAAGACCCCTACTCCAGAACATTCATTAGATTGTTACCACTCACCCTACGAGGCTACGACGACCCACCAAATTACTAAGTTTCGGGGAAAAAGTGCTACAAACGAATTGTTTAATTATAGGTCTTTAGATACAGTACAACAATTAAAACCAAATAAAATTAAAAATGACACGCTTGAGAATTTGGAAGCTGACACAGTATTATCAACTTTCTAACGCAAACAAAACCCAGTAATTAGTAAAACGGTATGATCATTAGTTAATTGTGTCGTAAACTGTGTGAAAATACATCAAAGGCTAAAATTCTTCAGTTTCTTTTTATTTTATTTTCATTTTACGGGCTGTAGAAAGTCTGTGGTAAAATTTCACGAGATTAGAGATGTCACTTTGGAGAATAAAACAATGGTCTCTGGTCGGTGTACCAATGTACAGTGAACTGTAGTATCGGGGACTGTGGCTCATCGGGGCAGGCCGATGTGCCTACGCTAATGCGAGAGTTTACTTTCTACCGAATGTCATTCGCAGGCGCAGCACGTGCCCGGTCTGTATCCAAGTCAGTATTAAAATAACGGAGCTTCTCTCGTCACGCTGAGAATGTATTAGGCTCGTCGCGCAGGACGGAACAACCATATTGTTGCCATTATCCGATATGTATGTATTACCCATGGCATAAAATAATAATGACGATATTTACCTCATTTCCATCAAGATGACATTAACTCCAAATGGCACTGATGGTAATCGTGGATATTCGCAATGATTGAACAGGCATTGGTTGGATTATGATAAGCTTAAGCATTTACGACTTACTTATCCGGTCAAGTCGAAATCCAGACATTAGGCTGAGATGTAATCTGAGATAAATACAACTTTACATTAGATATTATCAGATAAACTTGCGTCTTTTTCTCACGCTTAAAAGCTAATGACCGCTAATTGTTTTACGGAACGGTTTATTACATTAGCGACTGAGTTTAGTCAGACGTTTCCTTTTTAGCGTGCGATAATTTGGAACTAACCCCAAAAAGGAGAATACAGGATTACCAAAATCTTTTTCAGGCTTATGTTTACTGTTGATCTTATTTTAATAGATGTTACAAGTCCTTTGTATTCTTTATACAGATGACATAATTAGTCGTTTAATTCCATTCATACCTAATAGGTTGACTGCGTGTTAGATGAAATTAGTTCATTGATTTCAGTAGGTTGTTTTAGTTAGTGCTTCTCATTGTAAGAAGTTGGAGCAATTAACTTAGTACACGCTGTAATAAAATTAGGAATGTTGCGAACGTAGACGTAGGTAACAAAAAAGTCGCAGTCGACTAGCGCTCTGGACTCGGTTTTCAGCGTGGTCGTTGAACCTACAGTTTCGTCAAATAATAACATGCTTTTGACTTTACTATTTTAGTTTTATAACGAAATAAAATAGTCTTTGCCTAAGACTTCACTTGGGTTGCAGTCGAAAAATATCCTACAGGACCCTTTTAAATATAGCTTGTGACTTTCTGAAGTAATGTAGCTTCTCATTAGTAAAACAACCTTACGGTTTATCTTATTTTTTGTGTGGTTAGTTTAGGAACTAAACACACAAAAAAATAAGATAAACCGTAAGGTTGACCCCAAGTTAGGACTTGGGGTCACAGATTTTTTTCCGCTCAAAGGCCTCTGACTTGGCTTTACCTACATGCCGTCGTGAAATATCTCTCAGGCATGCTGGTTTATTCCATAATTAAGTATAAAATACGCACATGAATACGAAAAATTAGAGTTGTCTTGGGTTTGAACTCAGGACTTGTCAGTCTGACGGTCACACTACTATAGGCCTAGATAGAGGCCTGAGATAAATCAAGAAGGCAATAGCAATACATTTCTGAATCTGCTATAGGTAGGTAACTATTCCACCAAGTATGGTGGGTAGGCACAAACAAACAAGCTATGAAGGGCACAGTATGACATCACTCGTCCACAAAGTTCGTATTTCAACATTATATACGGCGTGACTGAATAGCTCGGTAATAGGCATTAATTTGATTAAGGCAGAGCTACTTTATTATTATGTTACCGTCAAATTGTTACGTCGAATAACAAGAACCTAATTTCTGAGTGTTATTTATTCTTCTCTATCAAGTGGTGAAAATTAGATTTGACGCGTGTGATGTAAATAATCGAAAAATCGGAGCAGAACCAATTCAAATAGATTAAAACGGTGATCAAGGTGAATGGTCCTCGCATCCGTATCCGCGTCCAGACGTACAAGTGATTGATGTGATGGAAGGTCTACTTTAGCTTAGTTAACACATAGATAACTGTACAAACTTCTTATTTTGGGAGCGGTAGCGTAACGAAGTAACACGTAACGTTATAACGAGTAACGTTATTATTTTTCCTTGACTTCAGCAACTAAGGATCACACACAAAGTAATATTACATATTATATGCAGAATACTTTCAGGATAATATAAACAAATACCAACACGTTCTATTTTCAAGAGATTTCAGCGAAACGTAGAACGGTGTCATTTCAATCACAGTAACTACATATTTGAGCACAATGCTAGGTAAATAATAAAAATAACCTTTGCAAAATTAGTATAAATATAATACGAGTAATACATACCTATATAAATACCAAGTTACAACGAAACTTGCGGTTTCTGAAATTGCGGTAAGAAGGACTTTAATATAATACCAAGGGGTGATAGTACCTGAGAATATTGCGCAGCCGCCGCGTAGCACTACGCTCGTAGCGCATAACACCCTTAATGAAAAATACATTCAATTAGTATTCCTGAACATTTTATAGCATATAAAATATTTATAGTTATACTTAGTTGTTAAATGTGTATATACGTATGAAACATAGGCATAACAAGCATATAAATTGGAAGCCAATTACTGCAGAACAAAGGGAAAACGTTGGCTTCGATTTTATAAAATCGAAGCCAACGTTTAAAATTAGTCTTATATGACTAATTTTACAACACTCGCAACTCTTCTTACTGCAGGTGTCCACAGTGGGTTTTGTTTTCGCTTTAGATTTATGCACATCACGCATTTTACATTATACAAGGTGTAAGCGGACCATTCACAAAGCCGCCAAGAGCGTCAACCAAGCATTAATTAAATACCGAAATTGATGAAAAAGTTAGATAATGGAAACCGAACCCGAAAAGTTAATTTAGCATCGCACTCTGAAAGGCCCTCCTGAATAATTAATAACAGCCACTCGGGTCGATTTTCAGGTTAAACCGTGTTTGCCTATAGCGTAGATGGGTGGTCACCTCACATATCGAGTTACCTCCGTGCCTCGGAAAGCACGTTATGCCGCTGTGGACACTGTGGTACCGGCTATCATTTATAGACCGTTGATAGTGGTTACATGTAGTCGTGGCTTGAAAGTCTGACAACTGACAACCAGTTTTACGTAGGGGTATCGTATTAGCCGACGAGTACGACCTGGGTTGTGGAGGTCAGATAGGCACTCGCTTTATATAAAATACTGGTATTTAGTTGTAGCCAGTAACTCGGTCAGACTAGATGCCGACCCCAACATAGTTGAGCAAGGCCGCATAAGAATCTGAAAGTCAGGATGGGAGTGGAAAAGCTGAGAAAGAGGAAAGGAAAGGGTAAAGGGGAGGGGGATTTTTACTTTATGTATAATTTGTACGACGAATACTAATAAAATTAGCAAATTACATGGACTCTACTAGAAACTTTTACATCATTTATTTATGCTATTTGGAAAAAGGTTGTGTGTCCATATGCGTAAAAATAATGATGGATTGGATATTTTATTAGCATTTCACTGAATAATGTAAATAATTTAGTACCTATTCAGTATTGTAATGAATTAATGATGTAAGAAAATATGCAATTATGATCCACTTGGCTACACATACAACATGCCTGCCTATCACTAGTTGCCCACTGGTCCGTGTAATGCATTATTTGTTCGAATTAACCGGATTTTAAGTGAAATATCTTCGGTCTAATTAATTAAACCAGTACTGCGAGTGTCAGTGGACGATTATGTATGGTATATCAATATTTATGGATGCTGTAACACATTATGAGAACTAAAGGCAGCGAGATTAATCACAGCTTCCATGAGAGCAAAACACGCATCATTGAAAGTTATGACGTGGTTTGAACGAACTTCAATCTAGGTCATAATATTAGAAAAAAAGCTTAGTTCAACCACTTAAACACTTATGCTGTTTACTGTGTTCATTCTATGGCTCATTCCTACGCTACTTATCGCATTTTTTCCCGGACACTTCGCGCTAATCATTCTCACGGATACCACAGTCCCTTAATTGAGACTAGAAAGTGAGTCAATTGGTCCCAGCCTGATGGACCGAAACTCGATAGAAACCGCAGAGCGGCGTATAGTTTTCACTGTAAGTGGGCCATACGCGAACGACCTGCTACTCTCTTGACGATAAGGTCCGTCATTGTATTAATTACTCTATCGTTTATATTATTATCTTTAGATTTATAGTACACACAGAGAGTTGTAAATAAGTACTATATAACTTGTCAGCTGCGTCGAAGAGACGTTAACCTTTGGAAATGATAGAGAGGTGATTGCAAAACTAAAATATTGATAGATATTATATGTTCAAACATCTTATTTCAAACATATTAGAATTTTATCTGCTTTCCAGTCACTGGAATACTATCTAGGGCAGGGTCTGCTTCTGAAGAAAGGCTGCTAAAAAATAAAAGTAACTAGGTAGCAGTTTTCTATCATTTTTTGATTGACGTGAAACTCGACAGTGACTGGACAAAGCAAAAAGCTTTGTTTGAACACTTAGCATACCAAAGAACCTTTCTAGTTGCAGTTGGAAATTTCTTTTTTAGTCATTTGCATCACTAAATTGTTGTTACAAATGGCAAGAAAAGAAATAGTAAGTGCACAAAGCTTCTGAGTGTCCAGCCACACTCATATCAATTAAGACAATAAAATCAGTGCTAACTCAATCTCTTCCGAAGATCAGAATGACTAAGCATTCCGCACGTGGTTCAATTTAGGCTTAAACAATTACTTGTAGGTTCGCGTCAAGTCAATATACATAATTGCCGGATGACGGGGACAATCGACGTGGCTGTGACAACACCCACTGTTGTGCAATACGACAATTAAACACAATCACAACATCTCGGCCACAAATCAAAATCAATTCACGCAATAGTTCTGATAGTTCCCGTTCATTAGTCATAATATGAAACGTTTTCATTGATGAATTCGGGTATTGACTGTATCATTTTTGCTACACGTTAGATTTATATGGCATCTAAAAAGTGAAAATGGAACATTGACTTATATTTACAAATGGAACGAATATTTTTAGGTTTTCTTTTTTCTTTTGGGCTTTCGGTGTTCAGTTATGAAATAGATATCGTTAATTTTTAATCAGTGGGTCTAAAATGGCCACTTTAGCTGATCTTAATGATTATGAATTGAGGTCCACTTTACGATTTTTAACGCAATTCACATTATGATCTGCTAAAGTGGCCATTTTAGACACCCTGGTCATAACACGAACAAAATATTTTGTTTATATTCGTAATTACCGTGAAAATACGAGACAGGTGTAGTTGGCAAAGCCCGCGACCTTACTCACTTGCATACATGATACATGTTACTGATTGAGCACTTACGTAAAGCGCCCCAAATATCTTGCGAATAATTTCACGGTAAAAATAGCAAGCGTAACTGAACGTAAACTTTGTACAGAGTGCATTGAAGTGTTCGTACTTACCACATCGGTCGAGCCAGCCCTCAGCGCGGCAAGGGAACGTTATCACCGCCAGGTTATCATCATTCCTCATCTTGATCACAATCACTTGTCAACAATAAACACTCGTAAAAGTCCCGCGGACGATACATACATTGCTTTACATTTCACTATACACCGGACAGCTTGTCTGATCAAGCGCTTCAAGCACTGGACTCCTCGACTGCACAACACTTTCACCAGCTGCCAATAAAAAGAGAAGTATGTTAATCATTAGAAATAGCAGCGCTGCAGCGCTAAAACAAGATAAAAATTGAAATGCAGCATTCAGCAGCTTCAGCGACGCACATTCAGATTCTGTTTGTTCTCTACGTACTGCGGCTTTTATTCCCAGATGGCTAAAAAAAAAATCCAGCTTTTTCAGATATTCTTAGACTTATTCCCCAAAATAAAGTTATATTTTCAACGAAGCTTGTTTATCTAGTTACCTCTAACATGCATTGAAAATGATTAGACCTTTTCACCATAACTGCAATGTTTATATTTTGCTTAAATTAATATGAAAGCAAATAGAAAGTTTACTATTGGTCTACCAATAGTAAACTTTCTATTTGCTTTACTTCATTTACTTATTTATTTATATACAGGGTAAGAACACACACACACACACTTTCTGTTACAAATTAATTGTTTGTCAAACAAAATTATCCCCAACTGAATCTAATAATTATTACCATAATCTTAATGTTACTTTGAGACACTTCTTAGCTTTGTTGCCTTATTACTTTTAAATTTAAAGTCGAGGGTAGATTAATTTTTGCTTCCCCAAGCATTTTCAAGTTTTCCTACCTTTTCCATTTTATTAGTAAGATATCTGCAAATCTATTACAAAAAAAAAACAAAATTTTATGAAAAATTACCTTAACTTTTTTCGACCGATTCTTTAGCCCAAATATTATGTTATAGATTTTGAAATTTCACGCGCACGTGATAATCGCACTAAATCGCTAACCATCAACACACCCACATCCGACACCAACACAGAAAAAACTACTGAATAGTGAATTGACGTTTCCATTCTGTTTTCGGTCCTGGTGGGAGAGTGAAACAGCTATATATTCTATCCCTTTCACTTCTTTATTGACCCGCCTTCTTATCATTCATGTTATCAAAATGCGCGCGCACGAGCGCGAGCTAAAGTCCATTTCACGAAAGAAGTCCCGCGGACAATTGTGGAACTAAATTTGACAGAGGGGGAGATATGGAGAGAGAGAGAGAGATAGCAACATTAAGTCGCGCGAATACAGCGCTGCGTCTGCGGGACTTATTTCGTGAAATGGACTTTATAATAAATTAATCTGATATTCTATAGCTATTTTAAATTAATAGGGTAACATTGTTAACTTTACACCAAAGATCTTCGATTTTGATTACATTGTAATAGGTACTTACTTTACCTTAAACATCAAATAATTTGTATGAAAACAACAATAGTTGACATTTCGAGCCATAGACGAAAAAAATACTTCAAAGTTGTTATACCCATAGGTATGGGTAGGGTTGCCATCTATCTGAGTTTCCCCGATTTCTTCTAGTTTGGAGGACGTCTGGGGGCGGTCCGAGCTGGGATTTAAAAAGAGTCAGAAGGTTAAAACTCGGTTACTTTCAGTGTTACGCGAATCCACGTCTACTGAAACTGTGTAAACACGGCATGTGGAGCAGCCACGAACAGGATATGATTGTAACAGATTAAATGTTCTATAGTTTCAGGAATGCATAAGCATGAAAATCATTGTTTTATGGCATAATTCTGCATGTATGGTAAAAAATAGTAACGATGACCTGACGAATGAAATCACTAAATTGAAACACATCTTAGTTCAAAATTCATGTGTAACGATTTAAATTCGACCGTATCCGGTCTTGTGCTGGAAAATAGCCGTAGACCGATCACCCCCGCCCCGGATTTTCAAGTTTTTGTCTGGTAATGTAAATATAGATGCTGGCAACCCTAGAGGCTAGAGGTGGGTGCAATGGGATGAGCAATCATAATTATATTAATGTACTCCAAGTATAATTTCGATAGATTTTAACTATTGTTCTCAGAAGACCATCTTAACAAAGGTGGCGAACATAAAATTGAATTACGTACAATAACTTTGTTTATAAAAAGGGTAACGGGTTGCCAGATTCTACGACTTCATTCTTTGACATTTGACAGTTTTCACATTCGTCTTTAGTCTACGGTTCAAGATGGCTCTCAAAGCACAAGTCGGGCAAAGTGAGTTAATAAAAATATGATTTTATCAATTTAACGTCGCTTTCAACACGTTATTACCATTTATTTTAGAAGATAAATATGTATTACGTATTTCAATATATATTTTTTGTTCATAGTGTAACATTTTCCATGATTTCATTTCATCAACAGTTATCAACTTACCGATGACTAATAGTTTTATGTGTTTTTGTTGAATTATTTTGATACTTTTTATCTAAAATTGCCTGGGAGTGAACATATCACATCAACATTTTTACTGTGTCCTACATTTGTTGAGTTGTGTAGAGCGGCATACAAACAATGGGTTCCTGTAGCTTTACTAGAATTAGACAAAGGTAAAAGAACTGTGTGTTAAATATCGATACATCGCTTCGTTAAGCTATTAGATCTAGTAAAGTATTGCATTGGTTGTTAAAAAGTTACGGGAAAGGGCAGAAAAGCTTCGCACGTAATATTGATTTTCTTGTGTCACTTGAGCAAGGGGGTGGGGTGCTACATACGTCACGAAGCGCCCACGAACAGTGCGAAACCTGAATCTATTGTTTTCAGGCACTTTTATGTATATTATACACTGATCCAATTTTTGAATGAGTCCTTGTAACAGAAAAATCCGCCCCTAAGACGATCCACTGACCGAAAACTAGTCTGTCTTACAGATATAATACACCAGCTCTATTGCTAGCATAACAGGAACCCATGATATAAATAGAACTATCCTGAATTTTGTTATTTTGAGGAAAATATGTAACCTGGGAGTCAATAAATAAAATAAATTAAGCGAAATGACATCATCAGTAGTATGATCAAGAAATGTTTATCAAAGCATCAAGATAATTCTTATCTAGTGTAATGTAACCCTATGATTTGGGATGGGCTGAACTTCCTTGACAAAGATTGCTTCTTGGCAGGGGCAGCTATGAATAAAGAGAGAGGCCTTTGTCAAGCTCACATACCGTCTTGTAAAAAAAAGTCACATAAAAATCCAATGAGATATTTTCATAAATTGACATCAAAATCATTAAAACTGTTATAAAAGCTGCTATTTTGTCATTCTCTTCACAGAGATTATGAATGAGGTGATCCGGTATCGGTCAAAAGGAAAGGATAAAATAGAATGGCGGGTGTTAGTGGTCGACCAGCTGTCCATGCGCATGGTGTCTGCCTGCTGCAAAATGCACGACATCTCTGCAGAGGGCATAACTTGTAAGTATATTCTTCTGTGAAGTTTCAAAGATGTACCTTTTACCATAGACCCATAAGCCCAAACCAACCCATCGAGCAGGCTGGATACCGCAGCGGATTTTCGACTACCAACCATATCCATACGGTAAAGCAGTTGATGGAGAAGTGCCAAGAATATAACCGACCCATATGCATGGCTTTTGTCGACTACGAGAAAGGTTTCAACAGTGTCTGAAATGCCTAAATTGGGACAGTTGTGGTGTTAACATAAATGGTGCTTACCTGTCGCAATTAAGATTTGCAGACGACCACGTTCTCTTCGCTGAAAACTCCGAGGATCTTCAGAATATGCTTCAAGACCTATACGATGCTTCTTTCAAAGTAGGACTTAGGATGAATATGACCAAGACGAAGACTATAGCAAATATCAACAGCTGTTCAAATTCTTCTGTCAAAGTTGGAAATGAAGAGTTGGAGATAGTTGACCAGTATGTCTGTCTCGGTCATATTCTTTCCTTTGGCAAAGAACAGCAACACAAGGAGATATCTCGAAGAATACAGCTTGGGTGGGCCGCGTTTAGCAAATTGGACGACATTTTAAAAACAGCCAAAGTTCCGCTATGTCGGAAGTCCCGCCTCTATAACCAGTGTGGTCTGCCCACAATGACATACGGTGCCGAAACATGGACGCTCACGCAGGAGACTGTGTACAGATTGAGAGTTGCACAGAGAGCCATGGAGCTTTCCATGCTAGGCATAATAGACCGAGTTCCTAACGTCGAAATTCGAAAACGTACAAAGGTTTTCGATATTGGAAATCGCGTTACGGAACTCTAATGGAGTTGGGCAGGACACCTAGCAAGGCGCAGTGATGACAGGTGGACTAAGGCTGTTACTGAATGGCGTCCAAGAACTGGAAAGAGAAGTGTACATAGTTACCATCGGGGGAAAAACCTGGATGAGGCTGACACAGGACCGTGGAGAATGGCACATGAAAAGGGAGGCCTATGCCCAGCAGTGGGTGAATTCAGGCTGTGGATGATGATGATAAGCCCAAAAAGAGTGGGAACCAAAAAAAAATATTGTTTCACACAATCATTGTTGTATTAGTCAGCACTCGTGTAATATTTAATTACATGTTCATTTCTGACTAATAAAATTATTATTATCAAAGATATAGTATGCTTCTTTGGTGACTATAATTACAATCACTCGTGCCCTACTAACTAATCATCGGGCACTCCCATGTAAAGTAGATGGGACTAGGGTACGCAGAGGATGATGCCTATTTAACATATTTATGCTCATGCCCTATTTAACATATTTATGAACTCATGCAGAATACTAGCTGGTTTCAGCTACATAGTTATGATAATTTAAATTAATTTATGTTTGCCTAGATAATTGATAAATCATTTTTCTTAATAACTTTTTTCAATTCAATCCCACTGCATGCAGAGACAACTTAAAATCATATATTAAAATTGTTATTGTCATATTCCAGTGGTGGAGGACATTCACAAGAAGAGGGAACCGCTATGCACCATGGATGGAATCTATCTCATCACACCATCTGAGAAGTCTGTGCACGCTCTCATCAATGACTTCTCTGTGGGCAACCGCATCATGTACCGGGCTGCTCATGTGTTCTTCACTGAAGGTATGATCATTTTAACGCTATGTTGAAAGGACTTGAAAAAATATTAAGATTACTTATTCTTTTTTTTTTCATTCATGTGGCTAGTTTTTTTGTTTTCTTCATTTGGGCTTTAATTTTTATTTGCAATTTAATTTCTATTTTTACAGCTTGTCCTGATGCACGATTTGACGAATTATCACGTAGTCCTGTAGCTAAATATATCAAAACATTAAAGGAAATCAACATTGCTTTTATTCCTTATGAACAGCAGGTTTGTCAAATTCTTTTGTTATAAAGAAGGGAGAACTCTATTAGGCTAAAGTAGAACACATAATATGTGAAATAAAAAACTATTTTAAATAAAATATTTCAGGTTTTTTAAACATGGTTTGTATTCTTCTTTAGTCATGCCTAAATCAGATAGAGTTCAACCTTAAAACTAATATCTAACACTTGGTTACACGCTGCCACTAATTAGTATGCCCTGAGGAACTGTTCAATGAACTCTGCAAGTCTTCAGCAGCACGAAAGATTAAAACTTTGAAGGAAATTAACATTGCTTTCTTGCCTTATGAAAGCCAGGTCAGTATATTAAGAGAAAATCTTACTATAAGCATTAACTTTTTAAGCAGTACTTATAACATTTTTTTTGAAAATTTCTTTTCTCTCTTGGTTCTGACTAATGCCCGAAACGGCTGGAGTAACAGAATACTTTTATTTAAGAATGAGAATTTGGATTCTGTGCAAAAAAAATGAAAAACCTTTGTTTGTTTAAAAAGTCCAATTCAAATATTTTTATAACCATTTCACACGAACGAAGGTCGCGAGCATTACACTCCAGAGACTCTCCAGAACTTAACATTCCAGATGCGCTGGTTACACCTAAGTATAGTCACTTTTTGAGTTGAGACTCTTTTACCTAATACATTATGTTAAATATTTCGTTTTACATCACCAGGTATTCTCCCTGGACTCGCCCGAGACGTTCCAATGCATGTACAACCCGGCGCTGGCGCAGACTCGCAACGCTAACATGGAGCGCATCGCCGAACAGATCGCCACGCTCTGCGCTACTCTTGGAGAGTACCCGTCTGTGCGATACCGCACGTAAGCTATTTTTTTTTTAACTGTTACACTTGATCTCAGAGTCAAAAAAAGGCATTTTTTTAAATACACTTCAAACTGAAACCATTAGCTGTTAGGTGCGCATGTCTCAATAACTATTCAAATTCATGTCCTAAATTACCAGACACATTTTAACTTACATTTTGGAGTGAAAATAAACAAAGTATTGTTTTGCAGTGACTGGGAACGCAATGTGGAGCTTGCCCAGCTGATTCAACAGAAACTGGATGCCTACAAGGTAAATATTCTAAAAATTATCACTCAATCGCAAACCAGACTCCTTGGTTGATCAAGACAGGTTCCTATAATTCTATAGGCGACAACACAACATCAGCCAAATCATGTTGTACTATCCTGATTCCAACAAAAAATATCTGAGTGTAATTTTTCTTTGCTGTCTGCTCTACACTATTGTTTTTACACTCTAGGCTGACGAGCCGACTATGGGTGAGGGTCCCGAGAAGGCTCGCTCTCAGTTGCTGGTGATTGACCGCGGCTTCGACTGTGTGTCGCCGCTGCTCCACGAGCTCACGCTTCAAGCCATGGCATACGATCTCTTGCCAATTGAGAATGATGTGTACAAGTAAGTTTTTTAGAATATTTTTGTTTATTTGATAACTTTTCCCAGAAACCTGGACAGCTCTGTTGTTTGATTCATTGAAGTCCTTGAGCGTACAGTTAGTTGTACACGACTGGCAAGAGATATGTGGCATATCCTATATTTTGGCTCCACACTTGCATTCTATCCGAGATACACACATCATATTTGCAAATGTAAGCTTTATTGCTAAACATCATCATCATCAGCCTACAATGTTCCCACTGCAGGTACTCACGCCTTCTTTCTAGGAGAGGGATGGGCTATAATCCACCACGCGGGCTCAGTGCGGTTTGGTTTTGGTAGATGTCACATCGTCGTTGATACTCCTAAACCGCGTAACTAACACTGTTAAATACCGCGTATGTGCAAAAAAATCAAAATTGAGATTTCGCAGCTGTAGGTAGCTGATTGTGATTGGCATCGAAGCGCATGACAAATTTTTGAAGACGAGTAATTGAAAAGCAACGAAACCGCGAGTCTATCGTCGAACAAGTTTCAACCTGAATTCCGCGTATCTGCGCAGATTACTAATAGTGTGACAGGATTTGTGTGGCGCTCCGGCTGAAAATAGTTTTTTTAATAGATTTAGTGGATTATTGTTTTTGTAAGTACGATATACTTATTTTATATTACATAATAAATGGAATTGTGATGTTTTTTGTTTTCAAATTGTAGAATTTCAAATCTAAAAGTTAAAATAATGTTTACGTTGTACTTACGCGGTTTTGATAAAATTTTGTCTTGGTCTAGTTTTGCACTTCCGCGGTTTTGTAATAAGTACTTTTTAGTGCGCTTTCACAATACGACGACAAGCAAGAATAGCACCCACCCATTTCATCCCGAGGGTGTCGTAGAAGGCGACTAAGGAAAAAATCCAGAAGTCGGGCAGCAGCGGCTTCTGTGTACTTAACAACTTCACTGCGATCCCCAAGACATTGAATTGGGAATTGCCATAAAATGTCAGACAGACAAAGCACACGGCCCCCATTCCCCGGCGGCTCCACTATTCCTGGCCTCGGTAGCGGGTCAGGTAACGGGGGAGCAGGGGGTACTAAGAATCCCCGGCAGATGTCCTGCTACCACCCCCAACGGACTTTGGCCCTGGCAACACACAACCTCCGCACATTGCGGACCAACGAAAAGATTGTCGAGCTGGAGGAGGAATTGAGCAAGTTGCGATGGGACATACTGGGATTGAGTGAAATAAGACGAGAGGGTCAGGACACGATAATCCTGGATTCCGGCAACATGTTTTTCTTCCGGGAAGGAGACCGAAAATCCCAGGGTGGTGTTGGGTTTCTCGTCCGTAAGCCCCTCGTTAATAACGTAGTAAAGGTCGATAGTGTGTCAAGCAGGGTAGCATACCTTATACTCAGAATCACCGATCGGTATTCGCTGAAGGTTATACAGGTATTTGCGCCGACCTCGACATACCCTGACGATGAAGTGGAGGCTATGTATGAGGATATATGGAAAGCCATGCATACCTCCAAATCATACTTTACAGTTGTGATGGGGGACTTCAATGCAAAGGTGGGCACACGGAATGGTGATGAGTTGAGAGTGGGGAAATATGGTCATGGACAGCGGAACCAGAGGGGCCAGAGGCTGGTTGACTTCATGGAAAAGGAGAGACTCTATTCGATGAACTCTTTTTTCCAGAAGCGCCCGACTAAAACGTGGACCTGAATAAGCCCTGATGGTTCCATTAAAAATGAGATCGACTTCATCATGACGACCAAGAAGCAAATATTCAATGATGTCTCCGTGATCTGCAGGGTGAAAACTGGTAGCGATCACCGTATTGTCAGAGGCACATTGAATATCGATGTTAAGCTTGAGAGGTCACGTCTGGTGAAGTCCACGCTCCGTCCTAATCCTGCCCAGATCCTAAATCCCGAAAGCTTTCAACTCGAACTGCAATCGCTTCCAATGCCTAACCGAATGCGAAACAGTGGGCGAGCTAAACAACGGGTTGGTGGAAACTGTCCATGCAGTGGGGTTTATGTTCTTCAATATCCCACGCCGAAAAAAGCCTCAAAAGCTCTCGGCAAACACAATCCAGTTGATGGAAGACCGGTCTGAGATGAGACTGCAATCTTCAGTAGATATGTCGGAATATGGCAAACTCAATAGGCGCATCTCAAAGTCCATGCGACACGACTTGCGGTCCTATAATACTCAATGTATTAAACCGCAATTGAGCGAAACCAGGGCTCCAAAGTGTTCGCGAAGAATGCGTCTATTGGGCAAAGCCAAATGACAAAACTGAAGATCGAGGACGGCAGTATCATCTCATCGAAGCCAGAGATACCGGAAGAGCTTGAGAGGTTTTATGGACAGTTGTACACCTCGACCCGACAGCCCGTTGTCAGTTCAGCTCAGGACACCAGAGCGAAACTGACCCGACACTACACTGAGGATATCCCAGACGTCAGCCTGTATGAGATTAGAATGGCCCTCCAACAGCTTAAGAACAACAAGGCGCCGGGGGATGACGGAATCACGAGTTCACGACAGAACTTCTGCGAGCGGGTGGAAAACCAGTACTTTTAATTCTCCAGAAGCTGTTTGACTCCGTCATACTCGAAGGTATTACGCCAGAAGCATGGCACAGGAGTGTGGTGGTGCTCTTCTTCAAAAAAGGTGACAACACCCTACTGAATAATTATAGACCCATCTCACTGATCTCACTCCTGAGCCATGTGTACAAGCTGAAGAAATTACTTTTTGACTGAGTTTTGGTCGTTTTGTTTATTTTTTTTTGTAGTGGTGGAATGATTATGATGAAAATGGTTAATGTGCAATGATTGGAATACTTAATAATACTAAATAAATGGTTGATTGAGTGAAGAGCATCATTTTATTTTATTAACAATTCCGCGTAAGTACAGATACTGAACCCATTCCGAACCGGAACCGTTAGAAAAATACAGCGTAATTGAATTTGTAAACAAACTAATAGCAATATTAACTTTAAAATTAGTGCATTAGTTAAAGGAGACCGAAATGGTTCTAAAACACAAGTTCTTTCGAAATTCGGCTGATTCGTTGTTTAGAAAATTAGTTTTTTGGCCCTACTGTAAAGTTGCAAAGATGTAGTTACGCGGTATTTAACAATTTTAGTTACGCGGTTTCGGAGTATCAACGACGACATGTCTTCGAATTTTTTGATCCTAAGGGTCAACTCACACCGAAAGAGCGGCGAAGGGCAGCGAAGCGGAAGTTTCATATGAATTTTAACTTTATTATCATTACCAGAGCGGCGAAGGGCAGCGACTCGTTCGAGTTTCTCATGCGATAATAAGTATTATGGTAATGATAATAAAGTTAAAATTCATATGAAACTTCCGCTTCGCTGCCCTTCGCCGCTCTTTCGGTGTGAGTTGACCCTAAGACATTTCCTTACGATGTTTTCCTTCACCGTTTAAAATTCCAAACCTGAAGTTTTGAATTCATTTCTAAAGTCTCACATTTTACCTGTTTCTCTTAGATACGACTCTTCAGGCAACATGAAGGAAGTGCTCTTGGATGAGAATGACGAGCTGTGGGTGGAACTGCGACATCAGCACATTGCCGTCGTGTCTACGTCCGTTACTAAGAACTTGAAGAAATTCTCCGATTCAAAACGAATGGGTGGTGGTAAGTTACTAAATAAATCCTACTTTATTACCTACCCAATTCTACTTGAGTTTTGAGATAAACCAATGATAAAATCACTTAAGCAAAGCTCTAAGAAAAGGCACTGTAGTGAACTTTATATATGAAAAGGTGATCTTTCTTACTTAAAAATTAAAAGTCCTCTAAAAGGAGACTTTGTTTCGGTTCACTATAGACTGAAGGAACAACCTCAGAAAATGTCTTTTATTGTAATAATTATCTACTTTCCTCATGAACAGGTGACAAACAATCCATGCGGGACCTCTCCCAGATGATCAAGAAAATGCCTCAGTACCAAAAAGAGTTGTCCAAGTACGCCACTCACCTGCGTCTGGCTGAGGACTGCATGAAGTCTTACCAAGGCTACGTCGACAAGCTCTGCAAGGTTGAACAGGTGAGATCTTCATTTCAAATGTTACTATTACTATTTTGTACACCTCACCTTAAAGGTTGAGGGGAGAGGGGATTAAAAAAACACGATGGGGGAGGGGGTCATCACATGTATTTGATTGTGGGACAAAATAAACCACCTGTTTTTCAATAATAACTAACACATGATGCTGGGAGGGGGGCAAGAGGGGTAGCCTCAAACCTCACAATGTATGACCACAGGGAGGGGCTATAAAAGTGGCCTAAAAATTTCGCGTGTTTATAGTTCTATAAACACGCGAAATTTTTAGGCCACTTTAAGGGGCCATTCTAATGGCCCCTTTTCGACATATTTACAGTAACTTTCAATACATAAAGATTTAGGCCCTTATACATGCCAAGAATGTTCTTACTTACAAGACTTTTTATTATGATTTTGTACCAACAGGACCTGGCTATGGGCACTGATGCTGAGGGCGAAAAGATCAAAGACCACATGAGGAGTATTGTTCCTGTGCTTCTGGACCAGGTATGTAAGGAGTTTGATAATAACGTCTTTAAACAATTTCTCTCTAAAAAAGATGTTCACGAAAAGGTCGACACAGCATAGAACTTTTTTTTTTTCAGGTCAAACATTTTTGGTTTTTGCTGGAATTTTATAACACCCCTTTTATTTATCGATACTTTTACTATGGTTTAGTGTAGTTACCTCCTTTTGAAACACTCGCAGGCAGTGATAAACTTCAACAAGATGCGGATCATCGCGCTGTACATCATGTCCAAGAACGGCATCTCGGAGGAGAACCTCAACAAGCTGGTGACGCACGCGCAGCTGGAGCCGTCCGACAAGCAGACGCTACTGAACCTCGCCAACCTGGGACTCAATGTCGTTGTTGATGTATACTTATATATATAGATATATTTATGTATTTTTTGCATGTAGCATGATATTTTGTTCGTTTTGTTTTGTTACACTGACTGTTGTGATAAATCTCTTTCACTAAAGTCCGTTTTTTGCAGAATATTACTCAAGACTTAAATGTTTCTGCCGGGCCTGCGGGGTGCGGGTTGTTCGAAAGAGATACCACCACGGCCCTGGAACACAAAGGGCTAAGAAGGAAAATGAGTGGTTTTTAGTCAGTAGAAGTCTGAGTGATTTGATGATTTCACACCCACCAAAGAGAACAAAAAGGCATTTGATGGGTTTTAAACTAATTAAGTAATTCTTGAGTCTTAAGTAATTTTCTTGCATACGGACCTAAATCCTATTGATGTACCTGAGATACAATATTCCGTCCAATTATGTCTTTTCAACAACAGACAAATAAATTAAAATAACCGTTTCAAAGCAGTTCTTACTTTTACTGTGTTCATAGACAGTAAGGATGGACTGTGTATCTTAGGGTTTTCGTTTATCAATGTCCCCCCAACCCCAATACTCAATTATTATTTGTTCGTTTCTATTATTCTATCCTTTTTTTTTATATTGATATATAAATGTTACATAGTCGCTTCAATTCTGAAGATAAGTTAAGGTTTCCCTAATCTAAAAATAAGCAAATAATGTTACCATATAATGTTCAATCTACAGGGGAACCGAAAGAAACAATATCAAGTACCAAGGAAGGAGAGGATCACGGAGCAAACATACCAAATGTCAAGATGGACACCTGTCATCAAAGTTGGTTGCACTCATTATTCCTAACACAAGGAACCACAAAATCACCGCAAGGTTACCTAATAATTTCTATGTTTTAGGACATCATGGAAGACGCTATTGAGGACAAGCTTGACCAACGTCACTTCCCATTCTTGGCTGGTCGCGCGCAGACCTCTGGATATCAAGCACCAACTAGGTAAAGCGCCAAATCTTTCAACATGAACAGAAGAAGAGTCATTATGGTTTCATTGCATGTTAACAATACTTATCGATATAATTTTTATTCCAGTGTGCGTTACGGACACTGGCACAAGGATAAGGCTCAGCAGACTATCAAGAACGTGCCGCGTCTGATCGTCTTCGTTGTTGGAGGTAACCATCTGAATATTTAATTATGTTTTAACTGCTTTGTACGCGAGACATCTTCGGTTGCTTCGCCTCACGATAAGATATCCAAAACCGGACCCTATGCGCGGCATACAGTATACTTAACATTCCTTCTATTTCAGGCGTCTGTTTCTCTGAAATCCGCTGCGCATACGAGGTGACCGCCGCGATAAAGAACTGGGAGGTGATCATTGGCTCTTCCCACATACTGACTCCAGACAACTTCCTGTCGGACCTGAGCTCTCTAACCGCCTAAACACCGACACAGGACACTTCAGGAACCGGCTATCGACATACATATGAAATTTACAAAGTTAATATCGCCTAAACTTGTTTTTAGTTGTCGAAGTAAACATTAGCAATTGCTTAGGATTTCATTGTTTGTATTTATTACTTATACATTAGCATAGCGATGCCGTACTTCGACCATTTATTGTGATATAAGCATATTGTAACTATGCAATTAATAATGGCTAAACTTAATTTATTATAAGGGCCACATTATTTTATTTATCGCTTTTACTTACAAGTTTGAATTACATACCTCCATCTGAGTATTTTATGAGTGTTGTTTTGGGAATACAAATTGTGAGTACTTTAATAACTTAGAATTTTTAAATAATTTTTAAGATCAAAATAAGTGCAAATGTGCTTTGTAATTATGTTTACTATATTTTACGTTTTGTTGTACAACAGAATGATCAAAAAGTTTATACTGTTGACTTTTATTTCGAAGAAATGTTTAAATCAGAATTATTAGTTTTTAAGAGTTCCAATTGTATTATTTTGTTGTTGGTAGGAATGTTAAACATTACATGGCATGGGTTTTGCGTACTATTAATATAGACTGATTCAGACGACATGCTATTGTTAAATTATGGTACATTTAAATTTTCTATTGAGATAACGACTTGGGGGGAAGTGTAGGCATAGTTTAAAAACTAAATTGTCAACAAAATTATAGTAAGGTACAATGTCTTTTATCATATGTGTGTACTAGATGTAAAATTTGCTTCCGAAAACCGTTGTGCAGTTTATTTAATGCCAAATGCTAGGATCTTAACGAGTTTTAACCGTAGATATAATTTGTTGACAGGATTCGATTGTTCTTATAACTTGCACCTTCGATTGTCACTGTTCAACGCACTTCTGTCGACGTCGCATTGTTGACGCACTTCTCGACATGCTAGAGATTTCCTCGTCATCTTATATATTCTTATCTATGATATTATTCTGCGTGTTTAATAATATTTATGTAATATTAACAGATGCGTTTACATTGATACATTCCAAACTATCTCGATATGTAATTGTTAGACAGTTTCACATGTTACTCTTGAAATGATTTAGTGTTTACCCTTTAACGTTTTCTGAACTATGATAGGTACGTTTAACGTATTGGTGATTTACATTGTATTCATATAACATGTAGTAATGGTCTAGATAGGGGATTATAATTTCATTTCATTAATATATCTATTGATATCTCGATGTAGTTCACTGTTCAAGCGATTCAAGTCCCCGTCAGCATCTGGCCACTATAGCCTTAAAAATGTTAAATCTATCAATTTGCATGAATTGTGTGTTAATGACGGATTGTGCAATTATGTAGGGAATATTCGTATTAATAACCAGTCTAATTATTACTTTAAATATCAGTATTCAATTGTTAACAATTTCATTAAATTATTTAATCATCGAATTCGGATTTTATTTTGAAGCCGACACATTCATTAGGTAGGGGAGATGTATGCAATCGGGATCAGTTGACAATCGTGATCACGTAATAAAACAAAAACCAAACGCGAGCGAGCCGTTGTAACATACCTATAAGCTAGCCGAGGACCAATAGCGTGCGTCAGCGGCGGCGGCGGCCAGTGTTCGCCATGCCCCCCATGAGCGACCCCTCGCTATCTCGCTATCAGGCGGGGTCGACTCATTGGGTAAAACTTGGAATACCTACGGGGGCTAGAACTGTGTCGCCAGTCCTAAAAATTTCGGTCTGTAAAAATGACGTCTCGCAGCGAATTGCATTTCGTCAATAGCAATTCGCTTGCATTTCGTAAATAGTAAATGTTTTAAAAAAAAAGTTTAATAGGAACCTAGATAAATATCGTCTGTATCCGAATAACATAATTTTAAGTTGGTAATATGTTCGTATCGCGAATGATTTTGGTATTACGTTTGTATGGAGACTGTTCGTTCACTTTCGCGAGTTTCCGGGGGCACCCACCAGGAGGCGCTCAAAATCGTGCCATTTTATTTGTTCGTACTTGACATTCCTCTCGCTATTATATTATACATAATATATAATATTATGTTCTGTGTCGCCATGTGCTAGCGAGTGACGTAGGTACGTGAACACGTTTCGCGCATCTTTGATGTAATTTTTCGTCTGCATTGTTTTGAAGGTAAGTTACGAAATATTTGGGTTTTCATTGTGTTCATGGTAATTTAAATAAATTACCTAATGCTACGGCTCAAATGAGCCGTAGCATTAGACTTTCTAATTGTTAACGTAAATTTCCATTAACAGGTGTTGTGTTTGTGTTAAGATATTTTTTTCCCGATTTTTTAATGTAGGCAATTGGAATCAGGTGATCACCATTGCCATTGGCTGAAAAAGTGAAGGGAAAAGGCATAGGAAAGAGGAGCAAGCCAACGGCGTTGCCGAAGACGGCTGCTGCTAAAGTAAAGAAAAGAATTCTACAGGAATCTAACTAATGAATCATCATCATCAACGACGTCTGAAGTCAAAACAGATGATTTATGTCAATATGACATAGAGGATGATGCAGAAGACCCTAGAAACCAGTGTCTCGTATGTGGTGAATTCGGAAGAAACAACGAAATGTGGTTTCGTTGTACTTCTTGTGGGCTTTGGGCACATTCAGAGTGCACTGGATGGGAATCTGCCCGTAATTATGTGTGTGACATTTGTGTTGATCCCCAATATCAACCAACACGCTGATCACCATTGAATAGGTACCAATGTTGACAATGGTGGTCAAAACAGTTTTTTTTTTAAATGACTACTGTTCTTCAAATAAGTATTATATGTGATTTAAAGTGATCTCAATTAATAGTGCGTTAACCAAAGTATGCAAATGCCCAAAAGTAATAAACGATTTATTAATAAACATGGTTTTATTTCAATTATTGCTTATGTGATCCCCATTATATACATCTCCCCTATATACACATTTTGCTGACACATTCTCTGTTTATTTGGAAAACTAGTCTTTCGTTATACGAAAATGCCTTTGTGATATAGGTACTTATGGTATTACGAATCAGGAGTTGTTGGGACACACTGTGTCCTATTCGCATTTACACTACCAACATAAAAGTTGCGTTTATTTTACGGCGAAATCTTAAATTATTTCATACCAGTCAAGTTCAAATTGCACCGCGCGCCGTAACCACAAACCCATGCGGAAGAGCAGACATCTAAAACATAAAGCGTTTCTAAATAATGGTTTTAATAGATAGTAGTTAGCTATACAATGATGTAACTATTAATGTTATCACTTAAGTAGTTGGAAATAAAACAATAAATCATGTGACTAACAAAGTCTTGGGAGCATTATCCGCAGGCTGCGCAGGTTATCAGTTATTGTGCTGAGAGTCACAAACAAGTTGGCTGTGAAACTTTAATAGAGGCGTACTTGTTTGTTACGTCCCTTAAACCATATACCTTTTATTTGGTGAACCCAAGGCGGGAGGAGACATTAAATTATCGAATGACGCCTCCCGCTCGCGCGGAAGGGAGTGATTTCTTGTCAGCCCTAAATTAGCCCGTAGCTTAATGTTATGCAATAATACAAGTATTTAGTAAAGAGTTTTATCAAATAATATGCAAAACTAACACGAAACCTAAAAGATAAAAACGAAGCAACCTGTACCTATTTAATTAAATTATGTTGACTAAAACCGGCTTTATTTATTTATTAATCCATTAGGTAATTTTCTATCTAATGAACGGCTCAATAGGCTTCTTTACGGGGTAGATAGTTACGTGCAAATTATTTTCCATGTAGGTACCTACTTTCTACGCAGTGTGACTATAACATCACGCTTGTAATTCTCGAAGGGTCAGACAGAGGCGTACCTTGGGAGGTACGCCTCCTCTGTAGACAATAATCATTCACATGTCACCAGAATGTTCGGTGCGATTTTATATAGGTATTAAGCTTAATATAGTATAATACTTCTACTGCGAAATTCTTGATAGAAAAACCAAACAATACTTCGCCCGACCTGGGAACCGTTTCCAGAACCTCATGCTCAACGGTCACGCGAGTATTTATTTAGGGTAGCATTTCTCGTGCCCTCTCTCCACTCTTTACATCCTGAAGCCGCAACTGATGTGGTTTATAGCCTAAATGACATAAAGTAGACATCCACGCAGTATTGGACAAAATGTAATCTACCTACTGATTACTAACTAAGACTACAAAAAGTAGTTGGCAATCATAACTACTAACTACATGAAGTAATCGAAAAATGTAGTTAGAAATTTTAACTACTGGTAACTACTTAACTACAAATTGTAGTTGCTATTACGATTACTTATTTTATTATTATTGTTTTTTTTTTTATACTTAACTACATTTAAAATGATGTAGCGTTGAAAATGCCGAAAGTTTCAATTTGTTTTTTTTTTTTGTATTTTTCGAGTGTTGCAGTGAAAAATTCACATAATATCTACGACTTTAATCCTTGCATTCGATTATTCATTAAAATAAACATAGGTATGTGCAATAAACTGTTTTTTTATGCAGCCTTATTTCAAAACATATTTAAATTACCTACTACACATTACATGTTAGGTAATTTCATTGCAAAATATAAGTTCGTAAAACTTAAATAATCAGTAGTTATAACTACTCGATTGCAGCAATCAAACTAACAACTACATAATGTAGTTTGATTAAAAGTAGTTAACTACATGTAGTTATGATTACATGTAACTTAACTACATGGTTAACTACTTTTTCAACACACTTGCTCATAAAGTGGCTATAATTTCACCGCAATTAGGCACGTAATGACACCTATAATCAAACTGTGACTTTTTCATTGCTATTATTCACTAGTGAGTTATAGGGTTTTTTTTTAAATTTTATTGGTTGAGTTGCTACGTTCATGAAAAAGTTTCGATACAAAAAAGATCGTGTTCAATAGTAAAAATAAATAAATGTACCTAGTGCTTCCCCATTTCATGCAACTTTGAATTTAAATAAGTAGATAATTTCAACTTAAACGTTTTTAATAAATTAATCTTTCACTCAAATAATATAACTTTTGTTTTCTCTGTAATAAAGAAAAAAAAAATCCCCATTTTGTCCGTGGCTAAAACTCTATCCGCGAAAAGTCAAAAATAAAGAAACCACATTCTTTTAGTCTATGGCCGATCGTCATTGTTACAGTAGTGGCGCCACTGGTCAAGAAAAAACGCATCGCTACGTCAAACTTAGTACATTTATTTTAGTTCCGTGTTTTCCCGCCTGCATAGATAACTTGGTAGAACTGTAGATGCGCGCGCATTAATTTTTCCCGCTTTTGTGAAAAAAAAAAAAACAGAACAGAACTTGTTTTAACTGTTGAAGTTGGTAGAACTGTAGATGCGCGCGCAATAATTTATCCCGCTATTGTGAAAAAAAAAACAGAACTTGTTTTAACTGTTGAAGATGACTTTTTAGTATTATTTTCTTCACAAGTGTGTTGAAAAACGTCGTATGATACACGTGTGTATTGATGATTACCGTCCTCGGCTTTCTTAAGACCCTCACCTGACGGCTCGGGTCTCAATGGCGCCTCTGCGGTAATCACCAACGTTACACACTTGTACCATAATGTACTATTAATCGTAGTTAGTAACCAGATTACAAAATTGTAGTTAACTACGCCCCTACACTGGTCCACGGTACACAAGCATTCTGCGAAAGTGCATGAAACATCACAAGTTCGATTTAATTAATGTATGTACCTATTCGATCGGATATCACAAAGAGTCGCATCACTATATATTTTGTTAACCTTAGGGTTATCAGCCCATTCGCTACAGTTCGTTGTCGCTTTCAGTCTACCAACTACGCTCTGCAAGCAAACACTTAACCATCGTAATGACGAAAGATCTTGTTATTCTTGCCTACTCTGGCGGTTTGGATACCAGCTGCATCCTGAAATGGTAAAGTATACCGTATCTTCGCTTGTTGGCCAAAAATCCAGACTCCGTAGGCGCTACTGAGAAATTCGTAATGGAAAAACTCAATAGCGATTCGCCCGACCCGGGAATAGAACCCGGAAACAAATTTCATGCTCAGCATTTACTATTGCGACCACTTGCGAGGCAGAATAATAAAGTAGTTATTCAGAACATGTTTCCTATGATCACTTTTCTCTTGCTGAGTATCTGATTGTAGCATCCCATTCGACAGTAAAGCTTGCTGACCATTTAACACTCCTTCTGTTTTCCAGGTTAATCCAAAAAAACTATGATGTGGTATGTTATATGGCCGATGTCGGTCAAAATGAAGATTTCAAGAAAGCCAAGGAAAAGGCTTTGGCAGTAGGAGCGAAAGATGTGAGTATATAAATTCTACATATTTCCTTTATAATTTGCGGTAACTTTACTTGAGTAGGTACTTTTATTTCTACCATTAACGAAACAATCATTTATTTTAAGGTGATAGTGGAAGACCTGCGTAAAGAATTCGTGTCCAACTATATGCTGCCTGCAGTTCAGATGGGTCTGGTTTATGAAAGTCGTTATTACTTGGGAACTTCTCTTGCAAGACCATGCATCTCAGTTGGCCTTGTGAGTGCTGCTAAAAGACTAGGTGCCAAGTACATCTCCCATGGTGCCACAGGCAAGGGAAACGACCAAGTCAGATTCGAACTTAGTGTGTACTCATTGTGGCCCGAAGGAAAGGTAAGGATAGCAATATAGCATAGATCAAGTAGGTGCCTCAGACTTAAAATAATATTTTACGGTTAGCGTACTTTGGCTTACAAAATATTTTATCCAGGTGATAGCGCCCTGGCGGCTCCCGGAATTCTTCGAAAGGTTCCAAGGTCGCAGTGATCTGATCGAATTCGCAAAACAGGAAAACATCCCGGTTTCCGCAACCCCAAAAGAACCCTGGTCAACAGACGAAAATATTATGCACATCAGGTAAAGATAACATTCAATTATGTATCACTAGCACTTTGCCCACGGCTTCGCCCGCGTGGATGTCGGTTCAACTACAAAAGTGACGATTTTCCATACAAACTTTCATCCCCCTTTTCACCCCCTTAAAGGTTAAATTTCCAAAAACCCCTTCTTAGTGCTCCCCTACATTATAATAGGAAGTCGTGTGCAAAATTTCACATTCCTAGCCCCAGAGTTTCGGCTGTATGTTGATATGTCACCCAGTCAGTTCTCCTTTTATATATGTATATAGAAATACGCATCTATATATTATATTATCTAAATAAAAAGAGAAGTCCTGACTGACTGACTGAATGACTGACTGACTCATCAACGCCCAGCCCAAACCCTTGGACCTAGAAAGCTGAAATTTTGCACATAGTTTCCCTTCATAATGTAGACAAAGAATAAGGAAGGATTTTTCGAAATTCAACCCCTAAGGGATTTAAATAGGGGATGAAAGTTTGTATGGAAAATCGTAATTTTCACGCGGGCGAAGCCGCTGGCAAAAGCTAGTATAGAATAAAAATATTGAGTTATAACGTTATAATACTTAATTGGTTTCCTTGCATTCATTCAGTTACGAATCTGGCGTGCTTGAAGATCCTGGGGCAATTCCTCCTAATGGTATTTTCAAAATTACTCGGGATTTGAAACAAGCTGAAGATTATCCAAGTACGATTGATATCAATTTTGAAAAGGGTGCGTAAGATACACACGTTATGAATGTATACCATACTAATCTATTAGATTAATATCCCTACCTACAATAAAACATTATTATTCTACAGGTATACCCGTCTCCGTTCGAATCCCTAGTGGGCACGAGAAGTCCCTAGTATTGACCGATCCTCTAACGATAGTGGAAACTCTCAACAAGCTGGGTGGCCAGCACGGAGTTGGACGTATCGATATTGTGGAAAATCGTTTCCTAGGACTGAAGGTTTAACGGTTTTTTGGAATCTATAAAAACACAGTTATTGCTTTTTACAAACAGGTTTAAGTCGCAACTTATCTTTGATCTTAACTTTAAATTGCTTGATACTCGTAATTGTCTGACATTTTATTCTTGCGTCGGATTTCAAAATCTGTTGAATAAACCTAAAATGATGTACTTTCTTATAGTCTCGCGGGCTCTATGAGACTCCTGCGGGGACAGTTCTTCACGTGGCCCACGTCGAGCTAGAGGCCTACGCTCTTGACAGAGAAGTTTTAAGGTAGGTAACATAGTATTAAACCAGAATGGTTATATTGGCTGTTGAGAGACATTGTCTTTAGGGCGCTTATAAACATTTTTTTATTAAAATAAACAAAATAGCGGTGTTAGTTCGAACTATGGCCACCCGCCAAAAGAACCATAGGTACCTACAGCACTATACTATACCATAAATGGGATATTGAACAAAATCTTGTTATATTACAGAGTAAAGAAAACTCTTCAGGATAAAATGGCTGATTTCGTTTACAACGGATTTTGGTTTTCACCCGAAGCAACCTACACTCGAAAATGCTTAGAATTGTCTCAAGAATCTGTAAATGGAATGGTTACAGTCCAAATATATAAAGGAAACGGTAAGTTGTAATTGCAATCATAGTTCTACACTTTTAATTTATTATTTTAATAACTTACATTGCCTAATTATCTGATGTTTTCTTTATTATAGTTACCATATTAGCAAGGAAGAGCTCAGCAAGCTTGTATAACAAAGACCTGGTGTCGATGGATATTGCTGGAGGATTTTCGCCTGAAGACAGTACCGGGTTTATCAATATCAACGCTCTTCGTCTGAAAGAATATGCTAGATTTTCTAAACAAACCTAATAATTAAAAAATCACAATAATTACTCTTGTCTGGAAAAATAGTAATAAACGATACTTTGGCCTTAAGCATACTTTAATTACCTGTTTAAAATCACGTTAATTTTATATTTATTAATTATACAATCTTTAGGATGAAGTCGAAGAGACTGACTACAAGATAATCATCAGTCGAACTTGTTTTTGTGGTTTCCCCTGTTTCATTTCGTGGTACACCTGCACACGACGAATAATAATTCAATTTTTCGCTCTCATTTGTCTGCAAAAATAATGTTTCCTTAGGGGGGCTGCGGGTTGGCCACAAAGATACCGCGGCCTCGACATAAAGGGCTAAGAAGGAACACGGGTGGTTTTTAGACAGTAGAAGTCTGACACTCCCTTTCACTCTGCCCAAGAGCGGGAGTGGATATCTGATATTAAAAAAAATAAAAAGTCGTTCACATCGACCGGCTCGGATTGAGGCACAGAAGAGTGAGATTTTTGATCACGTTTATTCTTCTTCTGAGATACTTCTCGTTTGCTTATTTTGTTTTTGAGCGTAGTGACATGTCAAAATAAATCCATCCATATCTCCCTTCTTCCATCGGGAGACTAGACGTACTGCGGGTTATCACCGATACCTAGTCGACGTTCCACACATTCGAACGAAGCGCTTTGCTAAGACAGTCCTTTATTATGCGCACAGTCAAGGAGTGGAAATCCCTAGCTGCCCGCGTTGGTTTTTCCGAGTTCAATATAACCCCAATCTATTTAAGTCGCGAGTAAACATGTGCAGGCTTCTTCTGGGTAAGCTCGTTCGATCGTCGACATCATATCTGTCCTTAGGGCAAGATTGAAGTCAAGAGCAAGTCCATTTATAAAATTCCGTACCTACCTATTATTTTAAACGTGATAAAAATAATCTGCCCTCCTCTCCCCGAGCTGGTCGGTGTGAACGGACCCTAATACGGCTAGAGTGAGAACAGTGAACTGGGCCCCGAGTCTCTATTCAATAGTGTCAGAATGGTCGATCATTGATCTCATAATGGTTAATTGATGACAAGCCAAAAAGTACGTTATGCCTGTCGACTTAAGGTACTTTTTGGCTTGTCGTAAATGAACCATTATGAGATCAATATTCGACCATTCTGACACTATTGAATAGCAGACTCGGGGCCCTGGTTATAGCCCTTTTTTCTTGGGTGTGGGAAATCATCAAATTACTCCTTTCGCTCTGGGCAGAGTGGTAGGGAGTGTCAGACTTGAACTGACTAAAAAGTACCACTCATGTTCCTTCTTAGCCCTTGTGCCGAGGCCGCGGTATCTCTTTCGAACAACCCGCAGCCCCGACGGAGAGCAGGTAATAGCCCTCAAAGCGTGATCTATGGGCACCCCGATACTACTATTTAGAACCTCACCTCAGACCAAGAAAAAAGCAAAATTAAAAATTTTGAAAAAACCCACGACTGTTAAAAATTAATTGAAAAAAGGATAAAATAACATAAAACACCCACCTTAAAAAAACCCAAGAATGTCCGTCGGGGGCTGACATTAAATGAACTAGTTTTGCAATGTTCAGATCCCGACGGACATTCTTGGGTTTTTTTAAGGTGGGTGTTTTATGTTATTTTATCCTTTTTTCAATTAATTTTTAACAGTCGTGGGTTTTTTCAAAATTTTTAATTTTGCTTTTTATTTTAAACTTTTTACTTTTATTTTTATTTTTTTATCTAAGAACATGCACCAATCAAACCTTAACCCATAACTGAAAACTGAATCAAAATCGGACTTGTAGTTTTGGAGAAAAATGGCAACTTTGATTTGCATAAAAAATCTTTGCTGCAGCGCCCCCTGGTGAGTTTTCACCGTAACACCTATCTAAAAACATGCACCAATCAAACCCGAACCCATAAGGCCATAACTGAAAACTGCATCAAAATCGGACTTGTAGTTTTGGAGAAAAATGGCAACATGTATTTGCACAAACACACAAACAAACAAACAACCTCTCACCCCAAACGCATATACCGTCTCCGTTCCGTCGTGGGTAAAAAGTTTAAAACCAATGTACAGAGGCCAGCACATCAAGCTATCCCAAACTGTCAAATTTTCCCAATTGAATATGAACCTTATTCTCTTGGCGTAAAGTTAAAAATCTATCAAAGAAATCTGACAGATTGGGGTAGCTTGATGTGCTGGCCTCTGTACAACACAGGGAGTGTACGACACAGTAATCGGCGACATCGCGCGATTGGTTGGCCGACTACTTGGGCAACTTGAAATTTTGGGACTTGGATACTAGGTAATTGAGCTAGGTAGTGCTGCCGAATTAAATTGTACTCCATGACGTGCGCTCGCTACGCTCGCATATTTAATAACACTAATATCTTCTGTCCTCGAAGTGCCGGGCCTCCGCCGGCCTCCTTCGTCGGCCTACGGCCCGGTGCCCATGCCGCCCATAAAGGATACTGTCGCGAGGCGGTCGTATTATAGGAACACGAAGAAAAAAAGAAGGAACCACGGAATTTTCCAGTATTTTATTGTATCACCCGTCCCTATTGTCACATGGCTTTTTACTTTTTTAATGTGACGTCACTGTTTGTTTTGATTCCAATTCTCGTGCTGTACATTCTTGCCCGGACAATCGAGAATGAGAATGCACGACATGACAATGTATAATATTGGAATTCAAAACACAGTTTACATTCCTATGTCGCGCGTTCTCGTGTCGTGCATTCCTGTGTTGGGCATTGCTGGTTGCTGGTTCCCTTTTGAAACATGTACGAATAGTCAGATCATGAAGAAATAGATAAATATGGAGGCCACACTTAGAACAAAAGTTTGAGTCAAATACCTACGATTCTCTATCTCACTCTCTGTGGGCTTACCTCTCTTTCTAAGGTGGACGATAGTATTGCTATCTCGTTATTAAAATCTCCTTATTCATTTTTAAAAAGAGTCACCACACAAATGTAATCAGAAGTTAAATACTGTCAAATAATGTGCTAATAAATAAAAAGCTAAACTAAGATTACTGAAATTAAAATTCCAAAATAGTATGTCACGAATGCTTGACAAGGTTGGCGAATCAGTGAATTATTTTCCCATTTCCTAAGGATGTGGTAATGTGGCAACATTGGCCCCACATGTCAACCAGTGTCTCCATATACACGGTAATTACCGTAGATGCACCGTAATCAAGTCAATATCTACGGTCAAGGTAATAATGTATTACCGTGTCATAAATCACCGTATTACCATTAAGAATTATTTTATTGTATAAATTTCACCGTGTACTGCTGTAAGTCCTCCAACGAATTTCTCGTCAGTCAAATTAACAATTTTGTAAAGGCAACACTGCCGGGGGTCGAAAGAAACAAACTTCTAACCAAAACAATAATATCCCTTTCCTTGCAGTCGGGTAAAAAGGAATAGAAATGGGAAAAACTGTGTTGATTTCAGGCAAACTAACGTTGTGAAACATGCGAAATTCAACATTAAATCTAATATTAATGTTGAATTTTGCATGTTTCACGTGTATTTTTTTTTTTTACTTGTTTAGGAGCAAAATATTATAGTGTTTTGATTCATTTCATATTAATGTTGTTATATTAGCCTTTGAAAAAATACACGGTAATTTGGTCGAGAAACACCGTATTTTTACCCTAGCAACACGGTAACTCTCGATTTAAATATGGAGACACTGATGTCAACATAAATCGTACCAATATGGCGGTTGTTTTTACTTTGCTGTTCACAGTTTCGTTTGAGATATTTGCCTGTAATCAAAGTTATAATTGAGAAAATGGTGCAAACTTGTGTAGTGCGTGGTTGTGGTAGTACGTGGTGTCCAGGAGGTGATATAAGATTTCACGCGTAAGTGTTTAAATCGGGATTTTTGACACTGAATAATTGTAAACATATTTCTGCATATTTCTTTGTATTTTCAATTAATTACTTCATAAAAGCTTGACCTATGATTTAGTCAATGATAACTTAGATAACTATGTAAAGACCAACCAGTTTTACATTGAATTTCATGGACTTTCTGAAATTTTATTTGTTTTTGTTTTTATGGAGTCATACTGAAGTAGTGTGACCATATTGGGGATATATCTGGGACTTTCCGTGGGACCTTCATTAATTATATAGTCATTATCATACTCGCTTTATTACATTTTATTACTTTTTTCAGACACCGTGTTATTTCTGTTAGTTTTTTGAAATAACATAACATTTTCGTGAATTTTTAACAGTAGTCAAATAGCCAATTACTATTTAAATAATACAGTAAATGTAATGAATAATAAAAAATTATGTTCTGATTTCACACTCTTCTGGTTTTAGGTCAACAGCGGAGCCCAGGTCTCTACGAAGATTGATAGGGGCGTACAGGTGTAAATAAAATCAACTGAAGAAAAAATACTGCAGAAGAAATCTAAGATGCTTAAGCAAAGAGTTTTACGACAGACTAAAAAAATCAGGACATGTCTTCGTAATATAATAAAATGATTTTAATTTAGAAAGTGTTTTTGTTTCATTTTGAGGTTTTATACATATGTATTACCGTTCCTATTATAGCCCCGTATTTAGATGAAAATACATAATATTAAAAATTCCACAGTGGTAAAAAACCTTAACACTGACTTACCCAGAAATCTTTAAAAAAAAAACATCTTATATGTATCATTTTCATTAGTCTACAAAATAAAAGAAACATCTAATTTCTTTTTTGTGATTTCATGATTTTATAGTAAGAGTTGTACTGGGCAAAAATCTCTCCCAAATCCTTCCAGATTCATTATCTTGAGCCACCCCACCAGCCCTTGCGGTAGGCAACCACCGTGGTCGTGTCACCACCTCTTCTGTCATTATGATTTACTAGCTTTTGCCAGCGGCTTCGCCCACGTGAAAATGGCGATTTTCCATACAAACTTTCATCCCCTATTTAACTCCCTTAGGGGTTGAATTTCAAAAAATACTTCCTTATTCCTTGTCTAGATTATAAGGGGAACGTCTGTGCAAAATTTCAGCTTTCTAGGTCCAAGGGTTTGGGCTGGGCGTTGATGAGTCAGTCTGTCAGGACTTCTCTTTTTATTTATATAGATAGATAGAAGATCATTAATTTCGTATTGCTACAGGAACTAAAGTTTTGTACTGGCCATGGTCTATATTCTATTTCTGTGCGAAATTACGTAAGACTTTTTTGCGTGATTGAAAATGACAAACTGCCAAAAAAAATCAGGAACTTTCACACTGTAAGCAAACAGCTTCTTTCGTAATTTATCATTGGCATCTTTCATCAATCTAGAAGTGAACAGAGATGTGGATATATAAATTTAATCAAACACAAGTTATGAAAAGGAACTACGTAATGTCCTAGGTAAAATAAAATAAAGGTTACCCTACTTAGAAAGAGAGGGTCAGCCCACAGAGAGCGAGATAGCGATGCATAAGTTTTGCTTCAAGTAGGTATTCGAAGTGTGGTCTCCATATTTATCTATAACTTCATGAGTCAGATCTTTGAACTCGTTTTTTTTTACCAAAGTTAGCAGCAATAAGATGACAATTTTAACAATATTTCTGAAATATTGGCAACATTAATGTTAATATTTTATCACGCTAGTAATAAAATAACTCTATGTGTTCAAAGTTTTATTGTTGACACATCAGGATAAGCAAAAAGACAAGAGAAAAATATAAAAGGAAAAACATGTCAAAAGGAATACCTCAGATCAAATAGCAGCCAGATAGAGCGCGTAGAACACGAGATTGCTGTCACCAAGGCAAATACAAATTCAAAAGTGAATACAACCTCGCGTCAGTAGGTACCAAAATACGCGGCGTACTGATTAGACGTCACAAGTGACTTATTATTTTATGTCAAATCATGCCGTCTTGTGTCTTTAAACATTGTAAAAGTTGTTCCCAAAAACAAAGAAAAGAAGATGGAATATCTTTCCATAGGTTACTATTGTTTATTTTATTGTTTTGTTATTTATTTTCCCTATAAATTTTCAACACACTCAGAACGAAAAATATTGACAGTTATTCGTCTGTGTTGCCAGTTTACATCGAAATAGGTTTCCTTGAATTAGGGGAATTTGCATTGTGTGTAGGAAGATGAATTTATACATGTTTATAAATGCAGAAATATTTTTTTATAATCTATACTAATAATAGTATAAAGCTGAAGAGTTTGTTTGTTTGTTTGGTTGAATGTGCTAATCTCAGGATCTACGGGTTCGAAAAATACTTTTGTGTTCGATAGCACATTTATCGAGGAAGACTATAAACTATACAATATCATGCTACGACCCTTAGGGGCAGAGCTGTTGGTGACACCGCGGGGAACAGCTAGCATCCATATCCATACTATCCATACTTCCATACTAATATTATAAATGCGAAAGTAACTCTGTCTGTCTGTTACTTTTTCTTTTGTTTTCTTGAACGGATTTTGATGAAATTTGGTACAGACATAGTTTTGAACTTGAGAAAGGACATAGGATAGTTTTTTTTTTCGCGAGATAAAAATCTGCCGGAAGTCACTATTCCAGGCAAAAGCTAGTATTATATAAATATCTTTGTTTGATGAAACTGTTCTTTATTTTAACCAACCAAAAGGTGCTTTATTTTCAATTTTGAGTTTTTATCAACCGCTAAATATTGTTCATCATTTCTGCCTAGCCTTTTCCCAACTATGTTGGGGTCGGCTTCCAGTCCAACTGGATGCAGCTGAATACCAGTATTTTACATGGAGCGATTGCCTCATAATAGAAATAATAATACATTCATACAGTAATATTACATACACAACATTCAATACTATTCAATAAAAAAATATTTAGCACGGCGGGCACAAGCTAACTTAAACTTTAAATAACTTTTATTCCACCTTTTTTTTAAATAATTATTATTCTGTTTAATTAATATTATTTAAGCACCTATATGCTAAAGTGCATTAATTCCAATTTTATACATTAGTACCAACAATAATTGAAAAAATTGTGGGAGTTTTTACCAATACCTAGCAACATTACACACACGCAAATGCCCATGTCCCTACACTGTCGCTCCTAGCTGTCACGCACACATAAATATTAGGTAACTTCACATTGTTTTTTGCGCATGTTCTATCTGGCTGTTATTTGATCTGAGAGGAATACAGTCAATATCAAAAGAAGAAATTATAAAAGAGGTAGAAAAGCTAGGATACAAACTCTTTTCTTCCTAACACTCCTCCTGAATTTCATTCTTCCAGACCCATTCCTTTCGCACACCATTCATACTTTCCTCTCAACAAAGCTTTAGTCAGACTGTCAGCCACCATTCGAGTCGTCTCCACATACTCTAACCTAACATGGCCATTCTCAATGGCCTCTCTAATAAAGTGGTGGCGTACGTCAATATGCTTTGTACGTTGATGGTGCACAGGATTCTGTGCAATAGCAATTGCAGATTGACTGTCGCTGCAGATCTTGACAATCACTTCTGGTAGACCACTGATCTCCGCAATAAATCTTTTAAGAAATATGGCTTCTCTCGCAGCTTCAGATATTGCCACATATTCTGCCTCTGCAGTTGAAAGAGCTACTGTTCTCTGTTTCTTGCTCTCCCAGCACAATCTTCTTTTCCTTTCTCCTCAAATCCTTCCGGTTGCTTCATATAGACAGTCTCAGATAAGTCTCCGTTCAAAAACGCTGTTTTCACGTCCATCTGATCAACATTAAAGCCTTCATGAGCAGCCATCGCTAAAAGGACTCTAAGTGAACTATGTCTAACAACTGGAGAAAAGGTCTCGTCATAATCCACCCCATATCTCTGGCTAAAGCCTCTTGCAACCAGTCGAGCTTTATATCTCTTCTTATTTCCCGCCTCTTCTTTGATTCTAAAAAGCCATTTAGAATCAACGACGTTGCATTTGGCTGGTGGTTTGATTAAGGTCCAAGTCTTATTTTTCTTAATCGCATCCAGCTCCTCCTGAATCGCTGACTTCCATGCTTTACTGTCAGTTCTTGACAGTGCTTCTTGAACCGTAGTTGGATTCTGATCTAATTCAGCAGCTTGATACAGGATGTAATCCGGGAACTGCTTGGGTCTTCTATCTCTGAGTGGGTACCTCCGTCCACTTTGTTGAGATTCCTCGTCGACATTTGAAATCGATTCGCAGTCTTCGAATACATCCACATCGTCCACAATGGGCTCCGGATCTCCAAGATCCTCAGGTTCAGTTGGTTGATCCTCTCTCTGACTATCGCCATCTTCACCTTGATCTACCCTAGGGTCAATGTCTGCTTCGGCTTCACCCTCTGATGCTTGCAGAATATCAGATCCTCCGTTGTGTCCTATCACGGTTTCTTTTTCAGCTTCAGAAAGTTGGAGTATTACTTCTGGATGTTCTTCTAAATTCGATTGCTCGTGATGCTTTCGGTTTTCAAAAAACACCACGTCTCTTGCCTTAAATACTTGGCCGGTAGTGAAGTCTAAAAGACGATATGCTTTTGCGTTATCACAAAAACCTGTGTGAATCAGTTCTCTGCTTTTCGGATCCCACTTACCTCTCTTCTGTTGAGGAATGTGCATAAAAGCTTTGCATCCGAAAGTCTTCACTGTACTCAGGTTGCACTTCTTACCTGACCATTTTTCTTCTGGCGTAACATTTTTCACCGCAATCGTTGGTGATCTGTTTTTCAAGAACACTGCATGACGGACAGCCTCTGCCCAAAAGCGTTTCGCCAAATTAGCATCTTGAAGCATGCTTCTTGCTTTCTCACAGATAGTTCTATTTGCGCGTTCAGCTACGCCGTTCTGCTCTGGCGTATATTCCACCGTTAGTTGACGCTGAATTCCGAATTGTTTCAAATAGTTATCCATCTGTTTGTTGACGAACTCGGTGCCGTTATCGGTGCGTAAGATCTTCAGCTTCTTACCACTTTGTTTTTCGGCATACTCCTTAAACTCTACAAATTTTTCGAAAACCTCACTCTTTTGCTTCAAAAAATAAATAAAAGTTTTTCTCGTAAAATCGTCAATGAACGTCAAAAAATACCTGAATTTGCTAACGGAAGGCACCTCCATAGGTCCGCACACATCCGAGTGCACAAGCTCTAGCACTTCCTTAGCTCGGGTAGCATTTAACTTTTTAAATGGTTTCTTGGTTTGCTTCCCCATAATACATGGTATACACTCAAGTTGAACTGAAGTGTTGGGAAAACTTACCCCTGTCGCCATCTTATCTCTTAGTAGTTTGAGATTGTTGATACCCAAATGCCCCATCCTCCGATGCCATAGCATAATTGGGTCCCCTTCTGTAGTAGCTAGAGCAGAACCCTGTGAACAGCATTTAATTTTGTATATGCCTCGTTCTTCCACACCTTTCACTACAGCCTTACCTCGAATCTCACAACCATCACTCTTAAAGATGTCGCACCCTTTTTCTGTAAATACCACCACGTGGCCCTTTTTCACGATCGCATTCACACTTAATAAATTAGATGATAATTTAGGTAATAAGTAACATTGTTGATAGTCAAACCTATTGACTCACATACAACCGTTCCTTTACTTTTACCCAATACCTCATTACCGTCAGCACATGTCACCCTCAAAGGCTTTGAAGTGTCCTTCAAGTCCTTAAACCACGATTTACAATTCGTCATATGTGTTGAAGCTCCAGAGTCTATGATCCAGCACGTCGATGAACCATCTGGTTCTGGACGTGCGCCAAACGCATAGGCTTGTAGTGCTTCCTTCCTTTGTTGTTTCGGATTATCTGGACATTCATGTGCTTTGTGTGGTCCTTCACAAATGAAGCACTTGACCTTCACTTTCGGTTTCTTTTTGTGTGTAGCCTTGCTCTTGTGATTCTTAGTCAGCAATGCTGATGGCTGTCTTACGCTTGAGCTAGCCGAGAAGGTGTCTTCCATCTGAAAGAGCTTCGTCTTCACATAGTCGGTAGTAAGCTCAATATTACTATTCTCTATGGCTAATCTCATTGGATGAAAATCCAGGGTTAGTCCTTGTAACAAAAGAGCAGCCAACAGTTCATCGTCGACTTCCTTTCCAAGGTCATGCAACTCCTGTGACGTGGCCATAACTGACGTCACATATTCTCGAACCGTTGAAAATTGCTCCAGTCTCATGCTTACCAACTTTGTTAATAAGCGGCAGCGGTTGTTAAGGCCCTTGTCTTCAAACGCATTCCTCAGAGCGTTCCATGCTTCCCTAGCTGTTTTCGCTTTGCGCACATGAACTAAGCAATGGGGCCTGAGCATTAAGCAAATCTTTGCTCGAGCTCGCTGATCCCTTCTCATACCTTGTACATCCGTGGCTTCAGGTGTAACACTCGTGTACTCCCAAAGATCGTCGTGTATTAGATATAGCTCCATCAAGAATTTCCAAGTTGCATAATTACTATTACCGTCGAGTTTTTCGATTGATAGCATGCCACTACTGCTTGAAATTCCAGTTTCATTTCTCTGGGAACTCCCGTTACCATTTCCGCTGTCCGACATTTCTGCGATTTTTATGATCACTTACATGCTGGGCCCATAACCTGTTAATATTTTATCACGCTAGTAATAAAATAACTCTATGTGTTCAAAGTTTTATTGTTGACACATCAGGATAAGCAAAAAGACAAGAGAAAAATATAAAAGGAAAAACATGTCAAAAGGAATACAGTCAATATCAAAAGAAGAAATTATAAAAGAGGTAGAAAAGCTAGGATACAAACTCTTTTCTTCCTAACAATTAATGTAGTCGATGAATGGCGACTTTAGAGTCTGTCAAGCGAGTCTAGTCCCATGAAAAAGGCGGCAAATTAAAAAATCACTGATATAAAACACTGATATAGCACGCTGAAAACTTATTGATAGAAGTCTGTCAAGCGAGTCGAGTCCACAACCCTTTTACTTTAAAATTCAAGTATCAATAAGTTTTCAGCGTGCTATATCAGTGTTTTATATCAGTGATTTTTGAATTTGCCGCCTTTTTTATGGGACTAGACTCGCTTGACAGACTCTAGTTTTACTCTCCCAATGCTTTTACTCAATATGTTCTGTGCTTTTACTTCTGCCCACAGATTGTATAGAAATAAATCTGTCAAAGAATTTGTTTTGATCTTGTAAATAATGATTGCTGTTTGTCTTGAAATCTTGAATAATTGAATTGCTTGAAAATAATTCAAAATGCAAAGAAATTTGCCACAAAATAAGGAAGCATTGCTAAAATCATATACAACCCGACTAAAAGAAGATGTAAAGAGCATGTTAGAAAACTTTGAAGGTAAGAAACAAAAATAACACGCTCTTGCTTTTGTAATTTTAGGGCTATTATCATTCGGATGAATGACTCAAGATATAGTAGATCGCGGTCTGTCGATGAGTTCTATTTATTCTTCTTCGTCGTTTCCGAAGAGAATAGAAGGAAAAGCCAACCCCAAGTAATATAGGACAAGGACAGGAAGATGATGATTCGTCGATTCCTCAATGCTAAGGAGCACGTCCACAACTGACGGTCTTCGGCAGAACAGCTCGGTACAGGCTGCCCCTTACCAGCCTTCTTAGTCACGTATGACCACCTTGCTGGTGCTCTATGATTGGTGCATATTAAAACTGATAGACTTGTTTAAAGAAGCTGTATGTGTTTCTGCCTGCTATCAAAACAATACAAAATGCATGCACAAATCGTTATGCCAGGTTATGAGAACATGAAGACTAGCAATAGTAAAATAATACCTTTGGTCTTCTATTATAAACTAACAAGACTCGATTATTACGGACAAGCCTTGTTGGTTTGAAATGTTGACTAATAATTGATTATTGAAATAACACAGTGTAACACATGAAATGCCTATCATTCACAGTATGTTTCTATTTACAGAAATCATTAAACTTGCAAAACTGGAAAATGAAACCCAACTCAATAGAATGACACAGATTGAGCAAGATACATTTGAAATGCAAGTCCGGGCTGCCAACATCGGTAAGTTTACAACAATGTTATTATTTAACACATTGCCAAACCAAAATTCTGAACTCAACTAGTAGCCAAAAAAAATATGCTGCATTTACTTTATTGTTGTGATACAGCATAATTATTATAAATTGTTAAAGTAAAGGCACCTTTATAAAAGAAACAAGCCTTTCCTTGCACTTGTGTAAAAAGCAGAACTTAAAGGGGTTTGAACTTTTTTGTATGGGAGCTGGCATATCGACCCACCGCCATTTTGATTTTTTTTCGAAATCGCGGCCCACGATGAAAGTGGTATGTATGGATAGAGGACATATAGACGAACAAAAAATGTCAAGCAACACGGTACCCAAAGTGTCACGTTACCGAGATATTTGAAGGTAAAGATGGACAAATCAGTACAATGACCACATAAAAATTAGACCTTTTACGTGTCTCTAGGCGTTGATTATTATTATTACTGGTTATTGAAAGAGAGTAGGTACATTACATACTACTAGGAGCACGAGAAAACTATTTTTTGACATTACATAGCGTTTCAATGAGATGCGAAGCGATTTCAATGTGCGTATAACAATAATCAACCTGGGAACTATTATTTGGATATAATTTAACGCCCAAACACGTAAAAAGGCTATTTCATCATCATCATCATTTCAGCCCGTAATCACCCACTGTTGGGTATAGGCCTCCCCTTTCTTCTGCCAGTCTTCCCTGCTTTGTGCGTCTCTCATCCATCCATTCCCCGAGCTCCTGATGATATCGTCTACAAAGGCTATTTAAAAAAATTTATTTTCTAAAAAGGCTATTTAAAAAAATATTTAATGAATGTCGTTGTACTCGTTTGTCGATCTTTAACTTCAAATATCTCGGTAACGTGACACTTTGGGTACCATGTTACTGGACATTTTTTGTTCGTCTATATGTCCTCTATCCATACATACCACTTTCACCGTGGGCCGCGATTTCGAAAAAAAATCAAAATGGCGGACAGGTTGATATGCCACATTGGTTCTATCCCCTTTGCTTGTCCCATACCTATTGTTGTAGGTGCTCTATTAATGTAGCAACACCACATTAGCAAAGTGAAATCAAGTTGCCAATCATTTTTGTTTCAGTGAGAGCCGGTGAATCCCTGATGAAGCTGGTATCAGACATAAAACAGTATTTAATATTGAATGATTTCCCGTCAGTCAATGAGGCTATAACGCAAAACTCTAAACTATTCCGCACAAAACAACAAGAATGTGACCAGAAACTAATGTCTCTCCGTGATGACATTGCAGCTGACCTCTATGATTTGGAAGATGAATATTTTACTAGTATTTATAAATGAAATCATAATTTGAAATTAATTGATGTTTAAAGATTTTTTTAAACTTGCCACTATCATGCAATTTTCAGCAAATTTTAAGGTCCATTTTGTAACTGTTTCAACGGCTCAGGGCCACCTAGTGCAATCCATTCAGCTTAGTAATTTTGTAAAAATAAAAACAATGGCTGTAGGTAGAAACTAGAAAATGCCACATTAAGCTACAATAACTTAGAACACAGTACAGTTGTACACATCCATAAATATAATTAAAGCCTATAATTTAATACTTTTCAAGACACTGATTGAGAGTGCCAATAATGTAAGGAAATTCTAGGATTATTGTATAATAATAAAAGGAATTTTAAAAACTTCTTTGTAATATTTTTACCCTTCTTTTATACAAAACATATTGAGAAACAAATAGATAGATAGATAGATAGAATACTCTTTATTATGTACACCAAATTACAAAAAAACAACAGAAAAACATTTTACAAGGGGTGACACAATGGGCGGATGGATAATAATAGTCCTCCTGACCGTTTTCGGTCACGGCGGCCAATCTTAGCGTAGATTAGCCCGATGCGCAGGAGATTTTATAGTGCACAAGTGTGTGCGCAGGCACAGGTGCACTCTCTGTTCCTTTTCTCTCATAGTCCGATGGGACGGCAATCCGACACGACCGGAGAGAGATCAGGCGCAGGACCAACGGCTTAACGTGCTTTCCGAGGCACGGGGGTATTATACCACCAACTTCCAAACTCCGGGCTACTACTGGAATATTTCTAGTGAAAAACCCAATAGCACTTTTTGCCCGACCCGGGAATCGAACCCAGGACCTCATGCACAGCAGTCGCGCTTGCGACCACTAGACCAACGAGGCAGTTAAGTGGTGTACCATTTACATAATTATATACAATAAATACACACATATACATACATAAAACATATTACACTTATATAAATTTACATTATAGACAAGTGCGAAGAACTAAATTAAAATAGCTAACAAAAATTTAAGCCTACGGAGACAGATAGAGTTTCTTTATCATGCTTTTAAAAATTGGCAGAGATTGAGCCCGCCTTATAGTCACTGGCCATTCCATAACCGTACTGCTTGAACTGTGAAAGACTTGTCGTAGAAACTGGTGGAATGCATTGGCATCTCTAATCTTAAGTTTTCCGATGACCTCAGATATCTATTATGTGTGTCATGAAGGAACTTGAAACGTTCTTTAAGATAAGCGGGGGTTGTAGGATTGAACAGAATACTGTAGAGCTGAAACAGGATATGAGAATTCCGGCGAAGACGTATAGGAAGCCATTTGAGCTTTGTACGAAATTCAGAAATGTGATCATATTTGCACAAGCCAAATATAATATGTGTTTATTTATTTATATAAATAACAAATAAATAAACACAACAGAAATAATAAGGTCTGGCAAATCATTTTACAATAATGTGAAATGATTTGCCAGACCCTGTGGCCACATTTAGGAATACTAACAATTTCTAGTAGGTAGATTTTTAGTTTATAGAGAATTTTATTAGATCAAAAGGCACAATTTTACAATTTGTAAAATTAATATACTTACTGCAGTAGAGTTAATTAGGGAAAAAGAAAAAGAAGATTAAACTCAAAATTGTTTTATTGAAACTATATTTTTAAATAATAATTCTAATTTGAACAGACCAGAACAAAAGTTTCATTTGCCAAATAAGTAGTGAGTTCCCTGGGATGGGTATTGCTTAGCAATTACAGGCCTTCCAACTTTATAATCTTCCAAAAAGAAGAACAATGCAAAAGATCCTCCAACAACACCCAAAAACCATGTCCACTGATGCAACAATGAGAACCTCCTCTTCATAGCTGGATCATAACGGTCACCACCAAATATTTCTATTCTCGCATGCATCTGAAAATTAATGAATATAATTTATAGGACCAGTTGTCTGGTGGTAGTTGCTTCTTTTGATTAAAAACTTTTTAAGTCTTACAGGTTCATTAAAGTTCCTCTTCAATTCTGGATTATCATAAGGGTAGTGGGGATCCCTAGAATCCTCTCCCACATCAGGCAGTTTTGGGTAATCTCCATAGCCCATACTCTCGGGATACGGCTGGTACTCCTCAATGGTCATGCCATACTTTTTTGCCGCAGCCTCTCGAGCCTCTATGGTCTTAGGATACGGACCAGGCATGTATTGGTAGTTCCAATCTAAAATGAAATGACGTAACAGTCACAACACTGGATATTTTTTTATAAACAAGCACAGTCTGGATATTTCTTACGGTTTCGTGTAGCATTGCAAATTATTCCGAATGTCTTCCGCACAGTGGCAGGATTGGAAAAGATAGCTTTTTTGAGTAAACTCGATGCCATTTTGCTACGAATAGCACATAAAATTATTAAAACATTTGACAGATTGTCTGCTTGACTGGCAAGTGACACTGACACTGACTGTCGAAGGCCGCGTTCCGTATTACAAAATAATCGCTCACAGCCGTAGACAAAGAATAGGTATAGACAAGGCATCAGCGTATTCGGTAAGAGACAGCGATAGTTATTATCCGATTAATGACAAATGACATGAACTGACAAAGAGAACCACCTAACCTGTATTGCTACACACTTTGGTCGGGTAATATAAACAAACAAGTTAAGATAATATTATCGTCGTACTAGATGAAATTATCAATTATCTTTACTTGTTATTGACAGAAAATAGTTGTACGTACAATAATCATTTGATTTACTTGATGTAATAGATGGAAAATGCCACTTACCGATGAAAGGTTATGTTTGGTTGATTTCGTTCACTACGGCTTTTACAGCCATATATACAGCAATTCACCATCACTACACACTTAATATTACTTTCTGGAATATCACTAAGTTGCAAATTACACAAAATAAGCGTATAACAATTTTTATCTAAGAAAATATTCTGACATCACAAATATTGCTTGCCATCAGGCTAGTGATGGCAAACAACAAAAAACCGATACGCAAAAAGAGATGAAAAAACGATGCTATGTCCTGTTCACACATACACATTTTGCCATAGTGTTGTCTCACTTTCGTAATTCTTATTATTTTAATAGCTTGTTTAAACCATTCTCTGTCTACGCTCACAGCGCTCACGTCTATATTTTGCGTTCCGAATATTAGTTAGCACGATTATGACAGCTATCGTCAATATAACAGATATCATCAATTCGGAACGCTCGTAAACGCGTTTACAGTGCTCACTCACTCGTCACGTGATAACAAAAACATGAGAGAAATTCGTCGCCCGTTAGGCTCGTCTTGTATATTTACTTGAATACTCATGGTTATGAGACTCCAAAGCACAGAACATTATACTCTAGCGAGGCTCCAAAGAGATTTCAAAGAACTAATTGAATGTATTTGTGCGACTCCAGCCCAGGGTTGCCAGACGAGTGTGAGCGAATTATCATACCAACATTCGAAAATTATCATACCAGATGCAAAATTATCATACAACTGCCAAAACCACGCGAAATGCGCTATTTTGCAAAATAAGGATACTAATTTTAGGAAATTGTTAAAATTAGACAATAATAAAAAAATATTATAAGAGTTCAGTCAGTGGTTTTTGAATATATGACTGCTGAAGTCATTCGAGACAGCATTTTGTCAGTTGGTTTGAAACCATAACAGCAATGTTTTGACTGGTATTTTATGCATTGCGCTGAAAGTAAAGCCCCGTAGCAGTTTTTGTTGCAAGTTTGTTTCGTATTTCAGTTTTTGTCAAATTATTTTTACTGAATAGTAGTCCGGTGTCCGCATTTGAATGTGGAAGTGTCAAAAAAATACTAGATCTGTTATGATGGGTTCATAAATCACTATCAAAAAGTAACTGGGCGTATAGAAATAGGAAGATTCAGAATGTTGGAAATTATCATACTTTGGCGTATGATAATGCATATTGTATCATACATCTTACCACTGTCGAAATTATCATACATGTATGATAATTATCATACGTCTGGCATCGCTGCTCCAGCCAGTGAACCTCAGCTGTGAACACACACACACCCAGACACACATACACATACACACGCATCAGACATCTGTCATTTTTTACTTTGATTTTGACAGCGCTCACGGTGATATTTTATTTGGGGCACGGTCGCGCGGTCGGTGTAATCGCAAGATGGCGCATGTCATGACGTCATCTATGACGATTCAAGGGACATCGATATCGCGCTCACAGTAATTCGGTACGGGTTTATGGACGCTCAAATCGATTACAGCGTAATTCGGAACCATGAAGTAATAGATAAATATGGAGGCCACACTTAGAACAAAAGTTTGAGTCAAATACCTACGATTCTCTATCTCACTCTCTGTGGGCATACCTCTCTTTCTAAGGTGGACGATAGTATTGCTATCTCGTTATTAAAATCTCCTTATTCATTTTTAAAAAGAGTCACCACACAAATGTAATCAGAAGTTAAATACTGTCAAATAATGTGCTAATAAATAAAAAGCTAAACTAAGATTACTGAAATTAAAATTCCAAAATAGTATGTGAAATAACAGACAAAACCTATACTTTAGGTTTTAATTTGCAAAACGTTACATATTGTTGAAAATTGACAATTCATTCCTAAGACAGTTTGATTATGACATATCTGATCTATGATCATAGAAGAATAAATAATGTTGTAAAAAGGTTCACCACATTCACCCCGGCCAGATGTAATCGCGCAAAAACTTCGGTGGATTCCGTGATCTGGGCGACCTCCGGAGTGGCTCCGAAACTGGGAGCTCGATCCCGTCCGAGCTCATTTGTTCTGGTTCCGGTGCCACTTGCAAATCCTCCGATGGTAGCGGTGACGAAGGAGTAGCTGGCAGCGAGACTGGTGTTGAGTAAGATGTCGGTGAAGAAGGCGAAGTTGGTGGTGAACAAGATGGTGATGGTGACTGCGATCTTTGGGGTTCGGCGTCCACAAATTCGTTAATTGTGGGAATATCTTCTCGATTGCCTCCTAAAGGTGCTAAATGGCGGTTAGATACAGTAGTTTCGCGACCATCCATTGTTCGAACGAACGAATAAGTGGGGTTTGTCTCCAGTACCTCCACCTCCTCGGCTAGTGGTTGATATTTTGTTTTCCGGTCAAAGCGTCGCATTAGTACTCTGTTTGAGCCAGATAGCCATGTGGGAATAGAATCTCCATTCGTCGATCTCCGAGAGTGGCGGAACATTCTTTCATGCGGCGTACAATTTGTACTAGTACAAAGAAGCGAGCGTATGGAGTGCAATGCTTGCGGTAGGACATCTTCCCAGCTCTCTATTGGCAAGTTCTTAGTTTTCAAAGCTAACTGTACACTTTTCCAAAGCGTAGAATTGAGCCTTTCAACTTGGCCATTGCCTTGAGGGTTGTATGGCGTTGTACGACTCGTCGCTATTTGCCTGGAGTGTAGAAAATCTTTTACACCAGCCGATAAAAATGATGTCCCTCGGTCCGAGTGCACGTAGGCCGGCATGCCGAACATGATAAAAATGCTGTCTAAATGCTTGATTACAGTCTTTGCGCTTATATCAGAGCACGGAAAGGCGAACGGAAAGCGGGAGTACTCATCGATTACTGTTAAAATGAATCTGTTATTCGACTTAGATGGTACTGGTCCCTTAAAATCCATGCTCAGTCGTTCGAAAGGCGCTATCGCTTTAATAAGTTTATTTTGAGGATCAGCTCTAATGAATCTAGGCTTAACCTCAGAACAGATGCGACAGTCTTTCGTCATACTCTTTATCTCTTCAATCGAATATGCTAAGTTTTTGGAACGCACCCAATGTGCCATTCTGGTTACACCCGGGTGACAAAGGGCTTCATGAAGTGATCGTAACTTTGCAGGTGTCTCGACGATGGCGCAAACACGGGAGAGGGCGTCCGCTACATGGTTCTGTGTGCCAGGCCTGTATACGATGTCGTATTTGTATGGAGATAGTTCCAATCGCCAGCGCTGTATTTTCTCGTTTTTAATTTTACTATTGTGCTTAGCATTAAAAATGAAAGAGACGGATCGCTGGTCAGTGACGAGCAGAAATGATTTCCCTATTAGAAAATGCCGCCACTTCTTCAAGGACTCTACGATTGCATAAGCTTCTTTTTCAATAGCTGAATGATTCTGTTCACTTCGATTAAGTGTTCTCGAATAGAATGCTACAGGCCTGCCCGCCTGCGAAAGAGTTGCCGCAATTGAGTGTTCCGAGGCATCAGTTTCTACTGTAAATGGCATATTATTGTCAATGGCGTGAACACACGACTTGATTATGGCGTTCTTAAGTTCTTGAAAATCTTTAATGATATTGTCATTCAGCGGAAATGTTTTGGTCTTTGATAGTTCATGTACCTTTTCGGAGAAGTTTGGTATCCACTTAGAGTAATGAGCGAACATACCCAGGGCTCTTCGCAAGCTGGGCAAGTCTTGAGGTGGAGGTAAGTTTAGAAGAGGTTCTAATCTATCATTGTCGGGTTTGATGATATTATTGGCGATCGTGTAACCAAGTATGTTAATAGAAGTTTGTTTAAATATGGATTTTGCTTCATTCAGGGTTAAACTGTACTTCTTAGCTGCTGCAATAAAATTTTGCAGATTATAGTCGTGCTCTTCTGGTGTTTTGCCGCAAATTGTGATATCATCAAGATATGCGAATGTGCCTTTCAATTTTTCCGTTCGAATAAGCCAATCTATAGTTCTCTGGAAGCTAGAAACTCCATTGGTCACTCCAAATGGTATACGTCGGAACTGGTATAGATTTCCAATTGCTTCAAACGCAGTGAATGGTCTCTCCTCTGGCAAAATAGGAACTTGATGATAGGCGCTTTTTAAATCTATGGCGCTAAATACAGAGTATTTTGCCACTTTTGATATCAGTTCCTCTATACTAGGAAGTGGATACGCGTCCAGTTCTGTGAATCGATTTATAGTTCTGGAGTAGTCGATTACAAGACGTTTACGGTGATTCACATTCTTAGTGATCAGTACCTGCGCTCGCCATGGTGACCGGCTCTCTTCAATGACACCTTCCTTTAAGAGATTCTTCACTTCCTCTTCAATAAAACGTCGGTCGTCATCACTGTATCTTCGAGACTTAATAGCAATCGGTTTGCATTCGGGAGATAGGTTGGCGAATAAAGGCACAGCAGGGACAGATGCTTCGGCTACGTTACACACGACAAGAGGCTCTTTCGGGCCACCAAATGCGAATTCTAGTGAGGAATGTTTCTCTAATAGGTCGTGTCCTATAATCATATCTGAACATAAATTATCGACCACAAGCAGTTGAACGTTCTCATATGTGTGTTTACCCAAGGTAAGTGTGAGGTAAGTTTCTCCTTTGACTGATGATATATGATTAAGAGAGGCCATAGATATTGTCTGCTGGCTTGGTATTATCTTTAGAGAAACCAGTTTAGAAAATTCGAAATTAATGAAACTTTTAGAACTGCCTGTGTCTAATAGTGCTTCAGCTCTAATGCCTTTGATATATGCAGGGACAATTGCTTTATGTAAGGACGACGGTGATGCAGCAATGATGCAGGCGGTGACTTTTTCCTGGTCAGACGCGGCAGCGCTAGTTAGGTTCTTACTGCGACAGACTTTTGCGAGATGCCCTTTCTTGTTACAAAGTTGACATGTCACATTGAAGGCGGGGCATGTCTTGCGCGGATGCACGCGTCCTCCACAGAAGAAACATTTGCGGTTCGAGTAATTCTGGAACGCCGGCGTGGCTGCAGAGGTACTTGCATTTCCACTTGACATAGGAGTATTCCGTACATTAGTGTTATCAGAGATGTTTTTTGTAGCCGCGTTCATAGTTATGTTGTTATAATGTAGTGTATTAACTTCAGCCATCTCCAAGGAACGCGCCTGGTTATGTGCTTCGTCCAAAGTTAAGCAAAGGTTTTCGAGGAGTCTCTCTCTTATTTTTGTCGAGGTGATGCCAGCTATGAAAGCGTCGCGAATGTTGTCATCCTGGTTGGTCTTACTATCGACAGCCGTGAAGTTACAATCTTTGGACAGCTGCTTCAAGGCTTGGATGTATGTGTCGATAGTCTCATGGCTACTTTGTTTCCGTGTGGCGAGAGCGTGACGTGCATACAGGATGTTAGTTGGTTTTACATAAAGTTTGTCTAAGAGGTTCAATGCCTGTTCGTATGTTTCACATTCACTTATATGAGTATACACGTTCGGAGACACGTGATTAATTAATATAGTAAGCTTGACCTTATCAGTTGTAGTAGTCGAGTCCTGCACCGCAAGGAAGTTGACGAAAGTTTTCTTCCAGTGTGCCCATTCCGTGGCCGCCGTGCTTAGGGACGGGTCGCCATCGAACCGCTCCGGTCGTAGATATTTGTCCATGGGATCTTAATCGTTTTGTTTGCAAATTAAATTGAAATAACAGACAAAACCTATACTTTAGGTTTTAATTTGCAAAACGTTACATATTGTTGAAAATTGACAATTCATTCCTAAGACAGTTTGATTATGACATATCTGATCTATGATCATAGAAGAATAAATAATGTTGTAAAAAGGTTCACCACAGTATGTCACGAATGCTTGACAAGGTTGGCGAATCAGTGAATTATTTTCCCATTTCCTAAGGATGTGGTAATGTGGCAACATTGGCCCCACATGTCAACATAAATCGTACCAATATGGCGGTTGTTTACTTTGCGGTTCACAGTTTCGTTTGAGATATTTGCCTGTAATCAAAGTTATAATTGAGAAAATGGTGCAAACTTGTGTAGTGCGTGGTTGTGGTAGTACGTGGTGTCCTGCAGGGCTATTGGCTATCTCTGTTGACAGTTGTTTTGAATATCACTTTCGCTCTGTGTGCTTTCATTAACTGTCAAAAGGTTAATTTGGTATCGGCTATGACCAGTAGTACAACGCGTATGACGTCATCGGAGACCATTGTCGTTGATAGTCACTTTAACTCATTTTGACAGAAGTTTCTGTATCGATATTTTTAAAATTGCGATTGTCTAAGCTTATTTGACATTACATTGTTTATACACAGAGTTTAAAGTGACTTTCGTGAAAGACGCTTCTCAAGGGTAGTGTTTTATGATGATTTATGACGGTTGATACTGGTACTAGTTTCTATAAGTCCCGTATTGTTGGAGCTACTAAAGATTTTATAACTATATTTGCATTATCTAAACTCAATCTCCTTAATATTATATATTCCTTGATATAATTGCATAGCCCATATTGTGTGAATAATATGTACAATATAGAAACCTGTCTTTTCTTGAATTTGGATTTTGTTTTTACAATGATGGTTTTTTGAGACAATCTGTAATATTCTTTAGGTAGTTGGTGAAGTACTGAAGTGTAATAATGGGTACACCTCTGTCTAACCCTTCGGGGAATATAATATTTTCCTACCTTTGTATAGATTCATTTCACGTATTGTTTTGTGAATATGTGAACATTGTGGCCTTTTGTGTCGTGCCCTGCAATGTTCTGAGTAATAATTAGGGTTTATTTCATCAAAATTGTCTTACATAAGCAATAGACATTAATTTTTAAAACTTAATTAGTAATCTCGAGCAAAATATTTTATTTTCCTTTTGTCTTTACTTCTTCCATGCAAAACATGAAAGTAATTAGTACTACGTACAACAGCAATTTCTTACTGGCTGACAACAAAAATGACATTCAAATATTACTTTTAAATCTCTTTGACAATAACCATTTGACATGTCAGGTGCCATAAAGAGGCTAAATCTAAAATATATCCTCAATCAAGTATTGTAACGTTCAAGCAGTACCTGCTTAACTTGGCCGAATAATAGTCGATAAAAAATAGAGGTGTCAATTGCTGGGATGTTAGTCACCCTTTAATCACTGTCACGTGTTATCCACACAATGAGATACGCAATACCAATTTTATGACATTAGCAGTTAACACCAAAGTTCTGTGGACAACTGGTGCTTGTTATTCACTGACTTTTGAAAAGATAGACAATAGATCTGCTGGAGGTGATATAAGATTTCACGTGTAAGTGTTTAAATCGGGATTTTTGACACTGAATAATTGTAAACATATTTCTGCATATTTCTTTGTATTTTCAATTAATTACTTCATAAAAGCTTGACCTATGATTTAGTCAATGATAACTTAGATAACTATGTAAAGACCAAACAGTTTTACATTGAATTTCATAGACTTTCTGCAATTTTATTTGTTTTGTTTTTAAGGAGTCATACTGAAGTAGTGTGACCATATTGGGGATATATCTGGGACTTTCCGTGGGACCTTCATTAATTATAATAGTCATTATCATACTCGCTTTATTACATTTTATTACTTTTTTCACACACCGTGTTATTTCTGTTAGTTCTTTGAAATAACATATAACATTTTCGTGAATTTTTAACAGTAGTCAAATAGCCAATTACTATTTAAATAATACAGTAAATGTAATGAATAATAAAAAAATATGTTCTGATTTCACACTCTTCTGGTTTTAGGTCAACAGCGAAGCCCAGGTCTCTACGAAGATTGATAGGGGCGTACAGGTGTAAATAAAATCAACTGAAGAAAAAATACTGCAGAAGAAATCTAAGATTCTTAAGCAAAGAGTTTTACGACAGACTAAAAAAATCAGGACATGTCTTCGTAATATAATAAAATGATTTTAATTTAGAAAGTGTTTTTGTTTCTTTTTGAGGTTTTATACATATGTATTACCGTTCCTATTATAGCCCCGTATTTAGATGAAAATACATAATATTAAAAATTCCACAGTGGTAAAAAACCTTAACACTGACTTACCCAGAAATCTTTTAAAAAAAATCATCTTATATGTATCATTTTCATTAGTCTACAAAATAAAAGAAACATCTAATTTCTTTTTTGTGATTTCATGATTTTTTAGTAAGAGTTGTACTGGGCAAAAATCTCTCCCAAATCCTTCCAGATTCATTATCTTGAGCCACCCCACCAGCCCTTGCGATAGGCAACCACCGTGGTCGTATCACCACCTCTTCTGTCATTATGATTTACTAGCTTTTGCCAGCGGCTTCGCCCACGTGAAAATGGCGATTTTCCATACAAACTTTCATCCCCTATTTAACTCCCTTAGGGGTTGAATTTCAAAAAATCCTTCCTTATTCCTTGTCTAGATTATAAAGGGAACGTCTGTGCAAAATTTCAGCTTTCTAGGTCCAAGGGTTTGGGCTGGGCGTTGATGAGTCAGTCTGTCAGGACTTCTCTTTTTATTTATATAGATAGATAGAAGATCATTAATTTCGTATTGCTACAGGAACTAAAGTTTTATACTGGCCATGGTCTATATTCTATTTCTGTGCGAAATTACGTAAGACTTTTTTGCGTGATTGAAAATGACAAACTGCCAAAAAAAATCAGGAACTTTGACACTGTAAGCAAACAGCTTCTTTCGTAATTTATCATTGGCATCTTTCATCAATCTAGAAGTGAACAGAGATGTGGATGTATTAATTTAATCAAACACAAGTTATGAAAAGGAACTACGTAATGTCCTAGGTAAAATAAAATAAAGGTTACCCTACTTAGAAAGAGAGGGTCAGCCCACAGAGAGCGAGATAGCGATGCATAAGTTTTGCTTCAAGTAGGTATTCGAAGTGTGGTCTCCATATTTATCTATAACTTCATGTTCGGAACGCACCCGAAGAGTATCTGCAACATAGATATAGAATTCCGTAGATTGGTAATGTCAACAATCAAACGAGACCAAAAACCATTGATCTATCTATATTTTATTTTGTTTGTTACAATAAGTACCTACATATAATCTATTTTTCTAAGACTATGCATTTGTAAGACGCTATCTTAGCTGTCGATATCAACAAAAATTTGGCCATCGCATCACTAAAAAGTGAGGTTTTAGCTCCTTCGTATTTCTCTATTTGTTATTTCTCAAATACGTCGGTTTTAGGCATGCTAATTCATCTAGATCGTAAATAAAATAATGTTCTCATAATATTTTGCTTAAAGCCGGCTTATTAGGTGCATTGTTATTGCAGAAATAACGATGTAAACAACTTGTAAACTTACTGGTGAAACGAGTAATCCTGGGGATTTTTCTTTTTGGAAGATTCACATCCTGGTACTGCACAAGAAACCATCGTATTATGGTAATTCAATCACGGGTTATCACTGTAGTTCACTTAAATAATTGCCGAAACGCTCGCGTAAACAGTTACCGGGGCCGGTATGGGCCGGTAGCAATACGTGTTTTGGCCCTGTTATCAGCGTCACTTTCTCTCTCTTTCTAACACAGCAAAGTTCCGCTTAAGCGGGAGCTCTCATTCACTCTCAAGCCCAATCTACGGAATTCTATATCTATGATCTGCAACGACCGTATCTGTCACCAAGTCTGTCACACTGACATCAATCTGACCACAGAATAAGTAGAAGAACGACCAAAGTTCATAGATACATATTTTAAGTTCGTTTCGTCAGCCAAAGTACGGTCCTTGGCTACTGGCTTTTTCCATTGTCGAATTATGTAGTAATATTTGGTAATGGTACTATTGAAATAAGTTGTAAATAGAGCCAGTTTAGTGAAACTCAAAAGATGGTTGACTTTTTATTACCAATATTTCCAGAAGACAGAACATATTTTATATCAACAAGAGTTACTTAGCAACCTAAGTGACCATAGAATAAATGTATCCAGCATACAAACTCTAATAACCCCCACTGTATGCCATTGAGTTATAATGTACTAGCGTACTAGAGGAGACACCTCAACTCGATTTTTTGTAACACACGTTTCGGTGCGTGCACTGAACCTCATTTAGTCTATGCCGAGCGGTTGCTGCGACGTGACACATTTGAGTGAAGTTTTTTGTTCTAAAATATGCCTTCGTGTGCATTGAAATACTGTACAAATAATTCAAGAAATACAAGTAAAAATCAAGGAGTGACTTTTCACAAGTAATTAAAATATAACAATTATCTATTTATCACATTTGATTTAATTATATTTTTTCCATTGCAATGTGTCATCGCGGCGGCCATTTTTACGTGAATGTCAAAGAATAAAATGCTCAGACCAGACACTATCGACGTAGGTAGGTATTCAATGCTTGGCCACGAATCCTCTACATGCGAGTCAAAATATTGATAGTAGGTTGTATAATATTAATTTTTGCTTAAGTATCAAGACAATTAATAAAAAAGTTAAAATGTGAAGATTGCATTGATAGTTTGACTATACTATAAACTTCCACTTCACACATCTATCATAGGTATGTAATTGAATACGGCAAAATTGGTCTTGCCCTGAAATGTGATTTTAGTTACATGTCCGTAAACACCGTAAAGCATTTAATTAGGAAAGAAGTATTTGCAAATTTGAATCAACATTCACTGAATCAGCCATCAACATTCAATCACAGATAAAAATAAAAATTATTGTTACAGTTTAAGTAAATTTTTATTTATTTTTTAAGTACTGTATAAGTACAATATCAATTAGGCAGAATAATAACATTGTCTCATCTGCACGTATTGATAGTAATCTATGAGAACATGACACCCCCCGCCTGCCCCGCTGTCATCAAGTGCGCGCACATTTTTTGTTTGAAATAGCTTCTCTAGTACGCTAGTACATTATAACTCAATGCTGTATGCCTATACATTTTTTAAAGAAGTCCTGCTTAACTCTAGCAAGTCCTTTTGTGAAGATGAAGATATCGGCGGGCATCTCATCAGTCTTACAATATTTGATACAAATTTCATTTGCCTCGGCCAATTCCCTCACATAATGATACCTAATATTTATGTGCTTAGACCTCCTACCGACTGTTGGCACGTACACTAATTTTATAGCGCTTTGGCTATCGCTGAACAGATCAATAGTATTATTCTGACCTGTCAGTTCATTGTAGAGACCTTTGGCACAAACAATCTCTTTCGCTGCTTCGCAGATAGCAACATATTCTGCTTCAGCCGTACTGAGTGCGACGCAACGTTGCTTGCGGGTCTGCCAGGAAACCGCAGCACCGCCAAGGACAAGAATATACCCTGTGAACGAATGTCCATCAGCGTTGGCACCCCAGTCCGCATATATGCAACCAGAGGATTGCCAGTCTTCTTGTAGACCAATCTGTGATCTACTGTACCTTTTAGGTACCTCAGCACTCTCTTGAGTGCAGCCATGTGAGTAGAATTCCAACAAGAATTAAACTGACTCAGGTAGCTCACTATGAATGTGATGTCAGGTCGTGTGCCACAGGACAGGTACATGAGTGAACCCACAATCTCCTGGTAGCTCATATCTCCAGTCGGATCTCCTTTCTCCAATCTGAGATTAGTCTCTGTGGGAGTCGCGACAACTTTGCAATCTTCCATTTTATACTTTTGGAGGACCTTCTTTATGAAACTTTTTTGGTTGAGCTCCACTTCTCCCTTCCGTTGCGTGAGCTCTATGCCCAGGCAATCCTTTGCCAATCCCAAGTCTTTAATTTTGAAGGCGTCCCCAATCTTCGCTTTCACGGCCTGAATCTCATCAATGTTATGCCCAAAAATGTAGAAATCGTCTACGTATAAGGCAATTGCGAGAAATTTGCTTTTGACCTTCTTTAAGTATACGCATGGGTCATATTTTGACCTCGTGAACCCGATCTCAATTATGTGAGCGTGAACCTTCACGTTCCAACATCGTGCTGCCTGCTTCAGACCATATATGGCCTTCTTCAGCTTGCACACCTTTCCTTCTTTCCCCCTCGTGATGAAGGCCTCTGGCTGTTCCATATACAGTTCTTCAGCAAGGTCACCATTAAGGAAAGCGGTCGTGACATCAATATGATGCACTGTCAATCCAATTTCTGCCGAAAGCGCCAGCAGTAGTCGGATCGACGACAGTTTAACCACTGGTGCAAAGGTTTCGGAGTAGTCCTCCCCCCACTTCTGGGAATACCCTTTAGCCACCAGTCTTGCTTTGTGGCGCTGCACTGTCCCAGCAACGCCAATCTTCAGCTTAAATAGCCACTTGCATTTGACTACGTTCGCTCCGTTCGCTCCTCTTGGGCGATCTACCAGCTCCCAGGTTCCGTTCTCGATGAGCGAGTCGTACTCTTGCTTCATCGCATCCAACCACAGGTCCTTATCTCCGCGGTCCATTGCATCCTGTACCGATACAGGATCGTGCATGCTGAGAAAATTATATTCAAAATCTTCCCGTCTATTTGGAACTCTGGTCCTTTGAGGGTATCGAGGCCCCTCTACAGCTGGTTCAGCTTCTCGTTCTTCACTTACTTCTCTTTCAACGCTTACGTCTCTTTCGGCGTGAGAATCATACCTGTCAGAATCCGAGATGGAATCCACTGAATCATGGAACTCCTCAGATTCGACTACAACGTTTTCGGGTGTGGTGGACCCGGTTCCTGGAGCTTGTACGCTCTGGCTTGGAACTTCTTCCTCAGTTTCCATAGCTCCGGTAGTCCCTCCTGTTATGGGGACTACGAAAAATTCTTCAGGAACATCCACCACCGGCATCTTAGTTGGCGATTTGTTCGGAGGTCCGAGAAAATCCATATTGTCCTTAGACTGATTTGGTAACCTCTCATCAAACACGGCATCCCGAGCAACAATAATCCGCCTTGGATTATTCTTAACATCAGCAAACTTAAAACCCTTTTGATCCTCACTATAGCCAAGAAATATAAGTTCTCTTGTCTTGGGATCAAACTTTTTGAGGCTTCCATCCTTAATAAGAACCTGTGCCTTTGAACCAAACACTTTTAAGTGTGAAAGGTCCACTGCCTTTCCGGTCCACACCTGTTCAGGAACCTTTTGCGAAATAGCCATAGAGGGCGAGCGGTTCTTCAAATAAATCGCCGTTAGAACTGCTTCACCCCAATATCTCTTATTGAGATTGCTTTCTGCTAGCATGCATCTCGCCTTTTCAACGATTGTTCGGATGGTTCTCTCCGCAACTCCATTTTGCTGTGGAGTGTGCGCTACAGTTGTCTGATGTTGAATTCCACGATTTTTCAGGTGATCTTGGAATTCCTTACTGGTGTACTCACCACCATTGTCGCTCCTTAACTTCTTAATCTTTTGACCCGTTTGATTTTCAACTAATGCCTGAAACTCACAAAACATCCCGAAAACTTCTGATTTGCATTTCAGCAAATAGCCATAAACTTTCCTGCTATAGTCGTCAACGAATAGCAGTATGTATCTTGTGCCGTCCCATGACTCCACCTCAATGGGACCCGCAACGTCACTATGGACCAGCTCCAAAATCTGTGAAGCTCTATTGAATTTCCTCTTCGGAAACTTCTTCACGCATTGCTTGCCTTGACTGCATGGTACGCAGGGGTTCTTGCAGTCCCCAAGACTATAACCAAGGCCCTTGACGATATCCTTAAGTTTGCGCATTTCAGATTGTGATAAGTGGCCCAATCTCCTATGCCACAACTCAAAGTCATCCTGACTTTGTCCTAAGAGAACCGTCGCCTTGTTACTCTCCGAACCTAAAACAGTCCGTTTTGCTTGCGTGGTGCTGTAAACAGTACGTTCCCATCCACATATACATTGCCATCGTAAACTCTGCAACGATTTTTGTCAAATACTACAACCTTACCATTATCAGTGCACTTGCCAACAGACATCAAGTTGGTGACTAGTTCTGGAATCAACAACACATTATTCATTGTCAGTCCTAACGAACGTCCCTTGTGACATACATCTAACTTCACAGTACCTTGTGAGGTCGATACTATTTTGTCATTATTCGCGCAAGTAACAGCTTTCGAACTGCTTGCTATAGGCGTTAAAATAGACTTATTTGATGTCATATGTGATGTTGCGCCACTGTCTACCACCCAGCAATTATCCCCACTAGCGGCAAGTAAAGTAACAAAGTCAGTAGAAAAATCATCATTAATCCTGCCTACAGCCGCTAAATTGCTTTCAGTCTTGCCTTGTTTGGCTTTGAAAAGCTTACATTGCCATTTAAAGTGACCTTTCTTTTTACAAAAATGACAAACTATTTTCTTACGATCGCTACCACTACCACTTGCAACATTAGCTAAAACCGTATTGTCCTTAGCATCATTCACTTGCTGTCGGTGACCTTCACGCAGAAGAGCCGCTATCACGTTCTCCGACGATAATTCCTTACCAGAATGTTCCATGGCCATCACCAAAGGGTCGTAAGAATTCGTCAAACCAGCTAAGAGAATAACAGCGATGAATTCATCATTCAATGCAGCTTGGATTGCCTCCAGCGCTTGATGCGTAGCTTGCACTTCATTGACGTAGGCATCCATATTTAGGAAATTATCCAACTTCAACGAAAATAGCTTTCGCAGCAGACCTAATCTCCTGATTAGACCACAGTCAGCATAGGCCTTTTTCAGCGCACTCCATGCTTGCCATGAGGTTTTGGCATTCTTGACGATGGTGATGCACTGTTCTGCAATTGACAGACAAATCTTTGCCCTTGCCCTTTCGTCGCGTTTCCGGTCTTCAGGCTTGGTAGAAACGAAATTTTCGCTCACACAGTCCCAGAGCCCCGCATCTATTAAAAGCATTTCGATGCTGAAGGCCCAACTACCATAATTATCTCGACCTGTGAGCTTTTTGACCGCACTCGTGGAACTTTCCATCTTTATTATATTCGAATTTACTATATATAACTGCCCTACAAATTCAACATCAACAAGGCATGGTCTGGGCCCATAACCTATTGAAATAAGTTGTAAATAGAGCCAGTTTAGTGAAACTCAAAAGATGGTTGACTTTTTATTACCAATATTTCCAGAAGACAGAACATATTTTATATCAACAAGAGTTACTTAGCAACCTAAGTGACCATAGAATAAATGTATCCAGCATACAAACTCTAACAGGTTCTACAAACAACTCACTCACCAACAATAAGTAAAAAGAAATAGGTACCTAATGGGGTTGTTTCCTGGAAACTTCGCCGCAAGATGGCGCTGGTGTTTGGCTACACATGTCAATTTTTTTTAAATAAACGTTTGCGTTGTGTGGACGATTTTTCAAGTATTTGCGCGGGTTTTTTAACTCAATTTGTCGCTGCACAATGTATGCTACCTGGCGTATCACCCAGTTGAAGGAGGAATTGAAAAAACGAGGAGCAACGCAACAAGGAAAGAAAGCGGAGCTTGTCGAAAAGTACAATAGATTTAACATTTTATCGACTTTTAGCTGTTTTCTGGGCAATATTATGGTTCTACAAGTTGTAAAATAAACTTCACTCACTAACTTTTTGCTTTTTAATGATCTAATAATAAACAAACTAAGATAATACATCATTTGTTAAAATGTTACAAAATGTATAGTTATTTGAAAAGAACCCATTTCCCCATCCAACCAATTCTTATGTCTGGAATAAGATCAAAGCTGGTAGATGGCAGTGGTTCGTTTGATATTATAGGGCTTGATAATAAGCAACGCCTTGCATTTCTCTGTTGCAATCGCTCAGTTCGAGCTGAGGTGACACTGTGATTCATTCCAACAAAATATAGAGGGCACAGCAGATTTCTTCAAAATTTTGCGTTGGAGTGGAAAGCCTGAAACAATATTGGGTAATGTTAATACTTGGCATATATCAGTGCGGCTTAAATCCCCCATGAGCGAACGTTGACTTGAAGTGGGAGAAACCGAGTCAACGTTCGACCCTTGTTTCTCCCACACATTCAAATTATTAATAAAAGTCAGAATTAATAATAGGTATCGTACTAACCTGTCGCCTTAGAAGTGGTCTCGTAGTCTGTTTCGTTGAAATGTTTCCCACTTATCCTCGAAAAATTACTTGTTTTGAATTTTTTTAGTTTCAGTGCCTTTTCCCACTTTCTCTTCATGCGCAAATTTCTGGGAAATCCGACAACGCCTATTTCTTTGCATCCAAAGGCTACACAACGACCCATAATATTGAAAAAACTCACAAAATATTAAGATATTGTTCAATTTCTATGGAGTTAGACAGTTTGTTTGTAGCCAACGCACAGCGCCCTCTAACCTCAAATCATCACGATCGCGCCGGCCAGCGAACTCAACTGGCACTCGAAGTTAGCTAAATGATGCGCGACAATTCACGTATACATTGTTTCGGCGGGGCCGAAAGGTTCGTCCAGTTATTGGCCGAAACCAAAACTATGGCCGAAACTAGATTTTTTGGCCGAAACCGAAACCGAACCTTCGGTCGGTCCTTTCCAATTTATGTGGGTTCGACGCAGTATCTCTTCATAGATACTTCCGTACGGGAGTTAATATTTCCATGGTAATCAAATGTCACTCATGGGCTGCGGTTTAAATTGTACGATCCTTTACAAACGTGCCAACCTACAAACTAGCTGTTTAAATTGAATGTTTACCTAACCTCGGAACTAAGCCGAAAGCACAGAACATAATATTACCTATACCCCTCTCGGAATTATTTATTTACGTACTGCGACATTTTTCATTGAATAATATCTAAATAATGGTGCAACAACAAACAAACAACATCTAAAAGCAAAATAAAAACAAGTCAATTGCTTTCCTTGACACTTGTCAAATTCGAATTTGACGTCTCCGCACACGCTGTACTACCAAATTTTTGTGTGCGCCGTTGGTAGCGATCGATGAGTCGATGACGTCAATCATGACGTCACACTGCTAAGAAGAGCTCACGTTTGTACAAAATAAACCGATTTTAAGCACGAACACAGTACCAATGGGGAAGAAAACTGTCAAATAGTTCCACGTACAGGGCGCTGTGCGTTGGCTACAAACAAACTGTCTAACTCCCTATAAATTGAACAATATCTTAATATTTTGTGTTTTTTTCAATATTATGGGTCGTTGTGCAGCCTTTGGATGCAAAGAAATAGGCGTTGTCAGATTTCCAAGAAATTTGCGCACGAAGAGAAAGTGGGAAAAGGCACTGAAACTAAAAAAATTCAAAACCAGTAATTTTTCGAGGTTATGTGGGAAACATTTCAACGAAACAAACTACGAGACCACTTTAAGGCGACAGGTTAGTAATAATTTGTAATAATTTGAATGTGTGGGAGAAACAAGGGTCGAACGTTGACTTGGTTTCTCCCACTTCAAATCAACGTTCGCTCATGGGGGATTTAGGCCACACTGATATATGCCAAGTATTAACATTAGCATTACCCAATATTGTTTCAGGCTTTCCACTCCAACGCAAAATTTTGAAGAAATCTGCTGTGCCCTCTATATTTTGTTGGAATGAATCACAGAGTGTCACCTCAGCTCGAACTGAGCGATTGCAACAGAGAAATGCAAGGCGTTGCTTATTAGCAAGCCCTATAATATCAAACGAACCACTGCCATCTACCAGCTTTGATCTTATTCCAGGGGCCCTACTATGACGTCTTAAAACAGTCCTAACTTATTATTAATCCAGTGTGGAGGAGAGATGGCGCTAGACACCCTGTATAGTTCTGTCACGTTTCCACACTGGAATAACATTAAGTTAGGACTGTTTTAAGACGTCATAGTAGGGGGGCAGACATAAGAATTGGTTGGGTGGGGAAATGGGTTCTTTTCAAATAACTATACATTTTGTAACATTTTAACAAATGATGTATTACCTTACTTTGTTTATTATTAGATCATTAAAAAGCAAAAAGTTAGTGAGTGAAGTTTATTTTACAACTTGTAGAACCATAATATTGCCCAGAAAACAGCTAAAAGTCGATAAAATGTTAAATCTATTGTACTTTTCGACAAGCTCCGCTTTCTTTCCTTGTTGCGTTGTTCCTCGTTTTTTCAATTCCTCCTTCAACTGGGTGATACGCCAGGTAGCATACATTGTGCAGCGACAAATTGAGTTAAAAAACCCGCGCAAATACTTGAAAAATCGTCCACACAATGCAAACGTTTATTTAAAAAAAATTGACATGTGTTGTCGCGAAAGATGAAATCGCGATGTTCCAAACACTTACTAAATGTAAATATATGTGCACAGCACTATTGTAATAGCAACACTAAATCAGTAGTGACAACTTGACAAAATCGACGCTGCCCCAATCGGTAGGTGTTCTGTGCCCACGCGACGCGCCGACGCCATCTTCCCGCTTAAATAGTCGCTATGATATATTCAGTCTAAATAGCTAATGTAATTTAAAGTAAAGTAAACTCAGTGCAAGAAGATCACATGTGGATCCTTGTCATCCGTGTCGCGTGCCTCCTGTAAAGCTAAGTATTATTTATCTGTTGGTCTAGATAATATCGTTAAAGGATATTGTAATGCATGTGGAGGTACGTGTTCGTACCTGTTCGAATAGTTTGAGACACCTAAATCCAAATGTGTACGTCGTGCCTTCAGCGTTGGGCTGAGGGCATAAAAGCGACTGCACGCAAGCTGCTAGTCCGGACAGAAAGCGCTTAGGGTATATAGTCATAGGAAAGGTCTTGGGCAAGCCTTCCCTTTATAAACCCACCCCACCGCCTACGCATTGTGCCGACGGGCGCAGACGTCGACGGACGTATAATTACACCATATCACCTTTATATGGGTAATACCAGTACAATTACACTATATCACCTTTATATAGGTAATACCAGTACAATTACACTATATCACCTTTATATAGGTAATACCAGGGGGGAGCATTCAGACGATGAGGCGTTCGGCCGAAGTCGGTCTGAGATGCATGCTTTATATCAGACGCTGACGGAATTCCGGTATCTGATAAGCACATAGGTGACACAAACATTATTGATGAGAACTTAAAGTAAGCTTCATCATAGGTATGGTAATTGGAATTGCCATAAGGCTTTATCACTGAAGACAGATAGGTAATACTTAGCCCCCAGAGATTCATGGGTACTTATAACTTACAGATGTCCTATTGACTCCTGAGAAGCTGGATGAATAACACTCCGGTGCCCTTGCGGACCGGAGATAAGAGACTGGATTGCGAGATACTTACAAAACGGAAGGGGAGCCGTACTGGTGAGTATCTCTAATGTATCGTGAGGCGGTTGGACTTCTCTTCTCAGTAAGGCGAAGCTCATATATTGTCGGTGTGAAGTACACCACTTTGTAACATGTAAATAACCAGAATATAACAAGAGGAGTAAGTCTAACTCGTCCTCGCGACATGGTGGAGATACTAGCTGAGATAACAAAGACGCCAGCATTTAAAACATTTAAAGCATTCCAAAGCATCCCGAGGCATAAAATCAATCCAGACTCTTATTGTTAAATATTAGAAATATTTGTGTATTAAATCAGGTTGGCAGCGACATCTATATAATTCGATTGGAACTAACGTTCATAAACGGATATCCATAAAAATTCATCTACATAATAATATTTGTGTATTAAATCAGGTTGGCAGCGACATCTATATAATCCTATGGAAACTAACGTCCAATAAACGGATGTCCATAGGAATTCACCTAGATATTTGTGTATTAAATCAGGTTGGCAGCGACCTCTATATAATCCGATGGGAACTAACGTTCATAAGCGGATGTCCATAATAATTCACCTATAGGCGCCAAATTTGGAACGTCAAGGTGATGATGAGTAAACGTTCATTTATCTAAGTTTATTGAGATGAACGGCAGGCCGAGATGAAAGATTCTCGAAGTTACTGCAAATTGAATCGGTATGTAGCGTGTGTACGTGTAATGTGCAACGCTATGAACCAATTAAACATTCTAAATTTGAATTTGGCGCGGGTTGGGTAATAAAGTCAAAACTTGCCACGAGTTTGGCAGAATGAATGTGACTGATGCTCTCTTTGAACGGAAGCAGGAAGTAATGTGCTTCAGGTTCGAATAAACATACGATTATCTTACTTTTAACGAGTTACAACTAATAACTCTTATATATGATTCATGTAAAATCCAAAAATAATTTACTGAATAGCATAATATACACTTTCACACTAAACAAGTGACAAAAAATTGAATTGCGAAATTCGACTGTGAAAATGTTCCTTGCATTCAAAATGGCGATGGTAAACAAAACGTTGACGTCTCGTGTGTCATACTGATTAGTGATAAAACTAAAACTTACTTATTTCTTAGTTCGTTGCATTCTTATAAAAGAATTAAAACAATAGAAACCTGTTACGTATTGTGTGTATAGTAAACGTAATACGTTCAACTGCGAAAAAAGTGCACCTGTCATAAAGTTGTTTTGACGAAATAATTACAAGAAAGTTATATTATCTACCTATAAAAGTGAATGGAAAGAAACTTAATATAACTTAGGAATAACTAAGAAGATTAACAGGTAAACTATTTTACTATATAAAAGCTATAACGTAGACCTAAAGAGGAAATTACCTAATGTAAGACTTTGATACAACAACACAGACTCTTGGCTCCTAAGACATCACGTAGAGATCTATATTGATGGTTTTTTGATTGTGGCTATAATATGGCGTATGAGCTCATAGGCGCTCAAGTACATACGTGCCAAAGTCAGCACGGATATCATTGTGTACTATTCTAACCAAATCAAGTCATTTATTTGCAATGAATGCAGGTTAAATTAAAAAACAGGTGGTGTACAAGGAAATGAGCCATGTACACTCATTGTGATACTGTTACATTGTATTATCTAATAATTAAGTAACTGAAGAGTGACTTAGGTATGTAAGTTGTGATGAGAACACCTGATGTGTTAAAACTCACCTAAATACAACATGTTATGTATGAGTTAGCATAAAACTGTTTATTTATACCAAATATTCTCCATACAGATGGACAAATGAAGGCAGATGTGTGACACTGATTCTGCACACCTAATATCTCATGTATAGATCACTACTACTATAAAAGGAAAAGTACATCAAAACTCATTGTAAGTAATTTTACAAGTTACTTTAAAAGAACTAATCATAAAAGTGATATGTTCTCATAAAACTAATTAAATACACTGGCGGAGAAAAACTGGATTGTATATTAATAATTACGTCTCAACTTCTGTCATGTTATACACATCATCCCTGACTGACTGCATCGTCTCATGTTGACTACTAAAGTATACCAAGTAACTAAGTACTAAGTTGATGTAAGTAGGTAAACTCTAATATCATTTGTGGATGCATACACAAACGATGTTAGTACCTAATATGTTTTTGAATAAGTAATGAAACAACTGATAGAACATCAACCATATAAATGTTGACTGATGAAGAGTGAAATGAAAACCAGAGGAACGATGAATGGATTGTGGGAGTAATGGTATGAAGGAAAAGGTGCAAATAATTGTGTTGTGGTTAACAGGGGAGAATGAAAGAGGGGTCGGGAGGGGATGATAGGGTGACATGGATATTCTAAATAAATTAAGGAAAATTTAAAAATAATGAAACAAACCAGTTTTACCCGTCGAACAACATCAGTAATGTGAATATATTCTGAGTTAATAATAAAACTTCATAGGTACAAGGGAATTTTCCTTGCACATATAATTCAGTAACTGAGTTTATTATAGAAAATATAGTATCCTATAGATTTGATAGATAGTAAAATATTCCTTGCTTTTAACTTGGAAAAAATTTCTGTTCTATACAGGGTGACCATAAATCTTTTTTAATCTATACAGGGTGACCATAATTTTTTTTTTTCTCTAACTTATACAGAGTGTTAATAAAATTTTTCTGTTTCAAACAGAATGTCAATTAAAACTTTGTTACATACACATAAAGTTCCTTGTTCATAGGAAGTTAAGATAAACTTTTGGTCATACAGGATATTAACCAAATTTATTTTCTTTCGTTTTTATTATATTGCGAACACTACGCAATTTGGAAATTTAACGATACGTGATGTAAATCCTTAACCTAAGATACAGGGTGTGAAATTATAAAATGTTATTTCAGAATTTCAAAATGGAACAAATTCTCATAAGACGACTTGAGTCTATATCAACGGCTATCTCTAAACTCGCTGAAGAAGCTCTCACTTATAAGGATAATGCTAGTAAAGAGAATTCGGAAAAGTTAGAAATAGTGCTAGGTAAGCTGGAGGTAACGGTAAAAAGGTTCGGAACTGAGTTAAACAGTAGTCTATCAATAAACGAAATGCAATATTATGTGGAAGAGGTCACTTACTTTAGTGACATACAACTACACGGTGAGGAGGTTCTAGCGGAGATGAATTTCAAACTGAAAAGGATAAAGGCAAAAACCGAGTCGATAAAAGAAATTCGTCGTCACTTGGAAATCATAATAGCTGCTAGGGAAGACGCAAATGGGATCATCTCCGAAAATCTAGAAGAATATACCACTCAGACGTCACGCACAAGCTCACAAAGCAGAAGAGGAAAATCCATGAAACCTAACCGAAATTACAAGAATCCTGAAAAACACGATCCGAGTCATACCCGCCCTGGAAATAAAAGGGAAGAAAGGTCCAGTGAGAAAAAACCATTTCATAAAAATAGTGACTACAATAGTCAGTCCTCAAAAAGAAGACCTCACGGACAAGGAAGTCAAGGAGACATGCACATGAAAAAGAAAAGGAAACTTCAATGTATTTTTTGCCAAGGACCACACTTCAATGATCAATGCGATATTGTTAAAACTGTGGAAGAAAGGAAAGAAAAACTTAAGGATCGTTGCTTTGCCTGCCTAGGCGAAGATCATCAAGCAAGAAATTGTAAAAATTCAATTAAATGTGTACACTGTAACAAATTTGGCCATCATAACAGAGCACTTTGTTATAGGAAATTGCATAAATAAGACCGAGGAAGTCAAGCACAAAATTACCTAAAGTTGTTATACCCAAGTTCAAAATATAAACTTTTATTACACTTTAGTTTATTATATTTACGTTAAAATTACCTACTAGTTACAGAGATGTTTTCACCATTGTATAATTGACTAGTCACAGACAGATTGTATGATCCGTCATCGTAAACTGTGGGAAATAGGTTAGGTTGAAACTGGGACCAACGCTATTTCCAAGTTGCTTTCACAACTATTGTCTAGTTATCCGACAAAATCAAAGCTCTAGTGATTCTGTCGATAACTTAAGTTTTTGCGAAACATGTAAATAACAATATCTATAATTAGGTCATTATAATTATGCTCTGAACTTCTATATTTAAGCCTTTCGATGACACGACAGTAGTATCTACATACTATTAATGACTGTTAAATAATATTTGATGACAATTTTAATTGAATCTTGATGCTCAGTGAATGTGGCATAAGTAATTACAATTTAAATGTACTGACTTAGTAATTTACAAGGCAATATAGAATTTTAAATGCAAATAATGCTATTAAAAGGAAGCTGGTTTAATTAGCACCCAATGCTTAAATGCTTAGGGGAACTAGAATCCATGAGAATATGTGATTCACCAAGACTGACCAGGGACGAAGAAGTAATCAACCAATTCAATGATACCATAGAACTAGTAAACGACAGGTACACTGTTAGTTGGCCATGGATGGATTATCCGCCTAATTTAGAGACTAATTACGGCCTAGCCATAGGCAGATTAGTCAACCTACTCAATCGATTAGATTTCGATTCACTAACAGCGTACGATACTACATTAAAGGAACAATTAGCAAAAGAAATAATTGAAAGGGTACCAGACAAGGAAAGGAGAGTAGAAGATGTAAATTATCCTATACACTACCTACCACATCACGGTGTTAGCCATCCGGGTAAACCAACTCGCATAGTCTACGACGCTTCGGCGAAGACCAAGCATAGCAAAAGTTCAAATGAATGCTTACATTGCGGACCACTTATGCTAGAAGACCTGACCGGAATGTTTTAACAACATTCCTCCATTCATGGTTTAGGTCGCGTCAAATAGGAATAACAGCAGACGTAGAAAAGGCTTTTCTACAGATAGCATTACACGAAAGGGACAAAGACGTAACTCGATTCCTATGGTTGAAAGACATCAAAGGAGCGGCCACGGAGGATAACATCCTACACTTACGATTCTGTCGTGTACCATTTGGAGTGATATCAAGTCCATTTCTTCTAAACGCTACTCTAAAACATCATCTACTGCGTTCCAATGAGGAAAGTCTAAAACGCATAGTGAATGACATCTACGTCGATAACCTTGTCACAGGAGTGGAATCGATACAAGAAGCAACAGAGATGTATGAGTCGTGTAAGATCACATTTGATGAGATTTCAATGAATCTCAGAGAATGGAGTTCAAAATTCCAAACGATTCTCAGAAAGCATTTCTTCATCGGATGTTTGCAGAGACGTAGAAGTTAAAGTATTAGGACTGAATTGGAACACAGGAGAAGATACGATCACATTAAGACCAAGAAAGACTACAGAAGCCACTAGAGAAATACTAAAAAACATAGCGTCAATTCATGATCCATGCGGTTATACTGCACCAGATTTGTTACCAGCAAAACTTTTACTACAAAATCTTTGGATACATAAATTCAAATGGGATACCCCATTACCAGTAGAATTGACTAATGAGTGGCAAATTATTAGAGAACAGCTAGAAGACACAAAAAACATTGTTTTACCAAGAAAATACTTCAAACAAGCTGGTGATGACAGTATCAGGCTGCACGTTTTTACAGATGCATCAACCAAAGCCTATGCTGCAGTTGTATACATTTCTAATGGAAAAGAACTGAGCTTCGTGATAGGAAAATCACGAGTGGTACCCATCAAGGATCAGGACAATTTAAAAATTCCAAGACTTGAACTATTAGGTACTCTAATAGGTAGCCGGTTGCTGAAGTACGTAATCAAGTTCCTGGACTTTGAATTTACAGATAACACTATATGGACAGATAGTCAAATAGTGACTGATTGGTATTACGGAAACAAGCTACTACCACCATTCGTTGCAAGAAGGATAGAAGAAATAAAGGGATATACACCAGTAACTGTAAGATATGTTCCAACAAGTTTGAATCCGGCAGACGTGGCTACTAAACCCACAAGTTCTGTGGAAGACAAGCAGAAATGGCTATCCGGACCAAGTTTTCGACTGGAAGACTGCAGAACTTGGCCGAAAGGTCGTAGAGCCGAAATTTCTTTACTTAATGAAACCAAAGTTGCAGTTAATCCCACATGTTCTTCTGTGGAACATTCTTTTTCGTTTCCTGTTGGGGAGGGTCTCACGAGTGGAGAAAAGATCTCATAAGAACAGGAACGGAGAAATCAAGTAGATGAGGAATCACGAAACAGCTCCACAGAACACTGTGAGGACAATACGCTATCACATACACAAAAGATCAAAAGGATTCAAAAGGAACATTCCCCTGAGGAAGTAGAGGGTAAAGATATTAACTAATTCTAGATCTTAAGAAGTGTGAGAGTGAATTAGAATTATGTAGGTCAAATGAGACCGACACTCAAAACCTTCAGGATGAACTGTTTGTAAGGGAACATGCACTAAAGGATATCTTTAGTAAATATGAGGCTTCTCAACGGGACCTGAGTGGGCGCGTGCAGGAGGCCAATGAGCTGGTGGACCTGATCACGTACGATGCGGAGAGGTATGAGTCTCGGACCAATAACCTTTCTTGTAGCTGTGCATGTACAGTTATTGCACAGCCTCAGCAAGTCAGCACCAGTCAGCTACTCCCTCGGTGGCTCGACCAGTTGGCAGTATTGATGATGGAAGTAAGAATAATAATATTTTAACAGATACTACTTACTTATTTTCTGATAAAATTGGTCAAGGTTTTGGTACCTTATTTAATCAATGTTCCCAACACTATGTAATAAATAATTGTTTACACGGTGCCAACTGCCAGTGTTATCCAAATAAGTAGTGGAATTAAACTGACTGAAGTGGATCCCAATTTTACTGTTGTTTTGTTAAATGGGAATAATTTAAATGTAGGGAAGGGTGACATAGTTGAATGTGTCCATTTGATGTTACATCTCAATGAGACCATTAATTATTGTAAATTCAACTTTTGTGCTTTGCATTATTCTCAATATTTGTCCATTGAGCAAAATGGATGAGTTTGTGGATTGGATTTGTTAATTTATAATGGGACGTGTCATCGCGGTGACGCTATTTACCCGACTACAGCGAACCCCCAAAAGGAGGGTTATTTGTGTTTTAGCCGTAATCAATTTATTTCTGATTGCTCACTAACTTCTCAATGTTTTTGCCACCTAGTTCTGGGCGACATATTGCTAACCTTTTAACATACAATGTACACAGCGACACTGGTGTGCATTTGCCAACGTTTTCTGTTGGTAGTAATGTTAATGTTGTCTTTGTTACTAGCACTTGTACAGATGCTAACACTTTTATTGATACACCTTGTAGGTAGGCTTCATATATGTTGAAATGCTGTTCATGAAAATATGGTTAAAGGTTATCTGGCAAATAATTAGAGTTAAGTTTGTTTATAGAGAATTATGATGTTCAGGTTTTGTGTCTAACTGAACATTGGTTGAAGAAAAACACTGTTTCAAGAGAACTCTGACTAAAAGTTTACTGTCAGATAATCAACTAAATACAATCACAAAAGAGATAGAAGCAATTTTAAACACACGTCCACCGACGTGTGTAGGTTCTAATTTAGAGGATATTCTCAAACCCTCAGATTTTCTAACCTTGAATAAATACATCGTGACAACACCTTCAGATGCAAATTTTCCACAAGAAGGCACAGTAACGAAACAGAATCTAGGGGAAGGTTGGAAACGTGGACAGAACATGCTGAAAGAGTTTAAGAGAATGTTCGTCGACCAGTACCTGCCAAGTCTAAGGGAGAGGTACCGACACTCTCTTAAAGAACCAAGGATAACAAAAATGGAAATTCCAAAACTAGGAGATATCGTCCAAATTAAAGGAGATACGAAGAACCGAGAAAACTGGAAGGTTGGAAAAATTATATCTTTGTTGAAAAGAGCCGACGGTCAATGCAGAATAGCACGAGTAAAGGTGAATGATACGGAATTCACTAATTCCTTCGCACATCTTTATCCGTTGGAGGTTGAAGAAGATATATCTGGAAAAGAAAGGGTTATGTTTGAGTTTGAAAGAGAAGATGTTACACCAGCATGGGATAACTTACCTCTACTAGAAGAACTCGACTCAACCATTCTTACCGAAGAAATATCCACAACTCCACAAACCGCAGAACCCGTTGACAAATCTGAAACAGAAAACCACATAAACAGAGAAGAGATAGAAGAGAAAATAACTCAAAGAACACTTACCTCAGACAATGATGATCCAATGATTCTTGATGAAAACCACAGTAAGGATAGCATACCTAAAAGCACTGATACAAATGAAGTAACTCAAGCTCCTGAAGTGAGAGAAGTGAGAGACGCGTCCCTGAAGGCTCGAGAGAAGATCCGAGAGTGGACGCGAGACTTAATGGAACGCATGTAATTTGTGTCGTCGTCGGGAGTGTCGCGAAAGATGAAATCGCGATGTTCCAAACACTTACTAAATGTAAATATATGTGCACAGCACTATTGTAATAGCAACACTAAATCAGTAGTGACAACTTGACAAAATCGACGCTGCCCCAATCGGTAGGTGTTCTGTGCCCACGCGACGCGCCGACGCCATCTTCCCGCTTAAATAGTCGCTATGATATATTCAGTCTAAATAGCTAATGTAATTTAAAGTAAAGTAAACTCAGTGCAAGAAGATCACATGTGGATCCTTGTCATCCGTGTCGCGTGCCTCCTGTAAAGCTAAGTATTATTTATCTGTTGGTCTAGATAATATCGTTAAAGGATATTGTAATGCATGTGGAGGTACGTGTTCGTACCTGTTCGAATAGTTTGAGACACCTAAATCCAAATGTGTACCTACGTCGTGCCTTCAGCGTTGGGCTGAGGGCATAAAAGCGACTGCACGCAAGCTGCTAGTCCGGACAGAAAGCGCTTAGGGTATATAGTCATAGGAAAGGTCTTGGGCAAGCCTTCCCTTTATAAACCCACCCCACCGCCTACGCATTGTGCCGACGGGCGCAGACGTCGACGGACGTATAATTACACCATATCACCTTTATATGGGTAATACCAGTACAATTACACTATATCACCTTTATATAGGTAATACCAGTACAATTACACTATATTTTCTATTATATAAAGCTAAACTACCACTGACTGACTCACTCACTCACTGACATCATTGTTCTCCCAGATGTTGGATGGGGAGGTGGGTATATTTTGACAGATTCGTAAACAAGTAACTCTGGTGAGTATGGGAAAAGTCCCAAACCCCCCCTTTTTGCCCCCCCTCCCCCCCCTCCCTATCGTATCTCGGAAACTACGAGACCCGTTTTTTTTTTTTTTTACGGATTCGTATAGAGGAAGCTCGGTAAAGTAAAAATCATTTTTCAAAGTGGCCCCCCTTGCCCCCCTTCTCCCCCCCTTTAGGCGAATCTCGAAAGTTAAGAGACTTGGAACGATTTTTTTTTCAGATTCATTTAGAGGGGCCTTTGCGATAATCGAAATCATTTTTCGAGACTCCCCCCCTCACCCCCCCCTTCAACCCCCCCCCCATTTTCACTTTTTTTTTTTTTTTTTACATAAAACTATTGAGGGGCGTTGAAACCTGTCCGGTGGTGGTACAGCGGCAAAGCGAAGGGGGGAGCGGGCGAGCGAAGCGAGCCGGCGACCCCCGTAGCGTAGGGATAATGTCATGATAGCTTTCCGGTGGTAGGTAGGTCCTGAGTGGAGCGAACCTGCGAGACCGAGTGGAGCGAAGGGGGGAGGTGGCGAGCGAAGCGAGCCGGCGACCTCCTTAGCGTAACGAAGGTTGAGTGGGTGAAGCGTAACTCAGGGGCGACGACAAGCAAACTTTAGGGTAATGTTCTTTTAGTGGTAGTAGGTAGGTGGTAGGTAGTTAGTAGGTATGTGTAGGTAGGTGTAGGTAGGTGTAGGTAGGTGTAGGTAGGTAGGTAGGTATATAGGTAGTAGGTAGGTGTAGGTAGGTAGTAGGTAGGTGTAGGTAGGTGTAGGTAGGTGTGGGTAGATAGTAGGTAGGTGTAGGTAGGTAGTAGGTAGGTGTAGGTAGGCAGACCCGCGAGCTGCGCGCAGCGAGCGCAGCCACGCAAATACTAGTCACCTTTATATAGGTAATACCAGCGGGGCGAGCACGGGCGTACCCAAGACGTTGGTGACAAGACGTTATAAATTATGTCATGTCTTAGAATTTGTCTTAAATGCTAGCACGGGTACCACATGTGATATAATTTAAGACGCGACTTGTCTTTCTTGTTGCTGACTTCATAGTGTGACCTAGTATATTAAAAAAATAAAAATGTCTATGACCATCTGAATAGGCGACCAAATAAAAAAGTACGTGTATAAGAGCACAGTTCATACAGTTAAACAACTTTTTAATTTTCTTGGGTACTAATTCATTTTTGACATAACACGTACGCGCAGTGTTGCCAACTTAGTGGATTTTCCACTAAATCTGGTGGTTTTGACTTACCTTTTAGCGGACAAATATCGGTTTTAGTGGCTAGTGGATTTTTCTAGTGGAATTATTTGGTACCAAACAGTCGTATCAGTCCGAGTTAACGATGATGATACGGACGGAAACGACTCATCTGAAGATAACTTAATAATATAATTTGATTGACCTCTTTTAAAAAATAGGTTTTATTAAGTATTTTGTTCTTCCACAAAAGCCATGAATTAATAGAGAGTTGAAGTTGAAGTATTTTGTTACATTATATGTAATTTTCATGTTATTGCTTTAATAAACGTTTCAAAAAAATATTATTTCCTTTAGTAAAGACCAAAAATCTGCCAGAAATAAAGTAAGTGGAAAATTTAGCGATTTTTTAAGAAGGTGCGATTTCTGGTGGTTTTAGAGGTCGATTCTGGTGGGGAGCTTGAAACTAGCGATGGGTCGTTGACGGTTTTTCCGTCAACGAAACGTTAACGTTGATTTACGTTTGTCAACTAGTTGATCAACTAGTTGAATTCGTCAACGAGTTAACTTAAAATTAATGTCAACTTGCAACGTAAACCGTTTTACCGTTCATTCATTGAACGGTTTTATTCAACGTCAACGCTGCGACGTTTAATTTTAGAAACGATTTGATTCAATTTATGTCTTGGAAAACGTTTGTTTGATGGTTCTACATAAATGACCTTCCCTTCATACTTTTTCATTTTTATTCTTAAAATAAATATTTCGAAAATCAACTCTGTAACTTGGTACTTAGAGTTCAAATTGTACGAAATGACTGTCGCTCGCAAATCTATGGCGTTATTTTCAACGTAAGTTTTTTAATTTGCTCAGTTCGTTGCGGTTGCGTTCTCGTTTATTAAACGAGATGCACGAGTTAATGTCATAAACGTCGTTGACGAATTCAACTAGTTGATTCATAAACAGTTAACGTTAATACGTTGACGGGAGATCAACGGTTGATTCAACTAGTTCGTTGATTCAACGCTCATCCCTACTTGAAACTTCGATGGCAACACTGCCGACACTGCGTACGCGGCACGTCTTTCATTTTCTTTTTTTATTTATTATTTGATAACTTGCTACTAACTAAAAGTTCTGTTTTTCCTTTAAAAGTTTGATGTGATTTGTTTTGAAATATATTGTGAAATTTTTGAAGTGAAATAACTGGAACGGATTAGAGGAGTCCCAAATGTTTCTTCGGAATATTTTCCTACTTTGGACCTCTTGCCTTCGGGCAAGAACATAATTATAATAATTTACTGCCATTTGATGCAGTAGTAAGCAGAAAAATATACTTATATTTTTAATTTACTTTTATCACCACCTCCGAACGAACGTGATATATACGAGCATATTCATCTGTCAAAATGTGACATTTGTTACAAAATGGGTGCGCCCATATTAGCAAATAAGATATAGGAGTCCCAACTAGACGTCAAGAAGTTGTATCACATATCAAGAAATTATCTTACGCCGCCGTGCTAGCATTTAAGACAAAACGGTTTTATCGCCCAAACTGTGATAAAATGTGTGACTCATGCCATGTCACTGTAGGCCGTGCTCGCCGGCCAGGGGGGAGCATTCAGACGATGAGGCGTTCGGCCGAAGTCGGTCTGAGATGCATGCTTTATATCAGACGCTGACGGAATTCCGGTATCTGATAAGCACATAGGTGACACAAACATTATTGATGAGAACTTAAAGTAAGCTTCATCATAGGTATGGTAATTGGAATTGCCATAAGGCTTTATCACTGAAGACAGATAGGTAATACTTAGCCCCCAGAGATTCATGGGTACTTATAACTTACAGATGTCCTATTGACTCCTGAGAAGCTGGATGAATAACACTCCGGTGCCCTTGCGGACCGGAGATAAGAGACTGGATTGCGAGATACTTACAAAACGGAAGGGGAGCCGTACTGGTGAGTATCTCTAATGTATCGTGAGGCGGTTGGACTTCTCTTCTCAGTAAGGCGAAGCTCATATATTGTCGGTGTGAAGTACACCACTTTGTAACATGTAAATAACCAGAATATAACAAGAGGAGTAAGTCTAACTCGTCCTCGCGACATGTGTAGCCAAACACCAGCGCCATCTTGCGGCGAAGTTTCCAGGAAACAACCCCATAGCGCACATCGTACAATTTAAACCGCAGCCATGGTATAACCCGGTTCATTAAAGAAAGGAATCTAAAATGGCAACACATGGCATTTGATGGCATGTCCTCTCGCTCGCTCACTATAGTGTGCGAGCGAGAGGACATGATAAAAACCGCCATTTTAGATTCCTTTCTTTAATGAACCGGGTTATAAGCAATCGTCACTTCTGTGATCTGTCAAATTTATACTGTGTCAGTGGTGAAATGTCACGTTGACCTGCGTTAAATACTTCGATCGGGAACCAGCAATGGCCAACACAGCAATGTACGACACGAGAACGCGCGACATCATTTTGACAAGTGTTTTGAATTCCAGTGTTGCGCGTTGCTGTGTCGTGCATTCTCGGCCCGAACCTCGATTGTCCGGGCAAGAATGTACGACACGCCAATTGGAATCATCACAAAAAGTGACGTCACATTTAAAAAAGTAGTAAGCCATCAAGCCATGTGACAATAGGGACGGGTGATACACAGATTTTATTGATTTTGATTGAATAAGGGTTGAAAGAGACGATTGATTTTGTAGTAATCTGTGAATTATCTATGTTATGTTTTGTGTTGTGTGCCTGTGCTGTGGTTGTGTGGAACTTTTTAGAAACGCAGTTTGGGTTACAGAGTACATTTTAAATTCGGGTTGTAAGGCGGGTTTCTATTTCTACAGCTAAATTATGAAGAGAAAATGGTCCTGTTATGAGATGGAAGAAAACAAAAGATAATGAAATACTTCAGTAATAATAAAATCAGCAACGTGCAAGCGTTTTCAACAAGAAATGATATTTCATTGGTGATCTTTGAGATGTTGCAACATGTTTGGCAAGTAAGTACCTACTTACAAATTACAACAAGTACTTATTGGAAGTTTGAATCAGCATAGCAACAATTTCTCCATGAGCAACCAGGGCTCCTCTGAGGGGCTCCTAATATGAACTTACTAACCCACCTCAATAGCATTATTCTCAATCCGTAACTTGAAAATCGTCTCAACTAAGATACCTTAAGATTATCAGTGTGTAAATTATTAGAGCTCTGTGTGTATCTGGTGGGTCAAAGTGTCGTCTTAGGGGCACTATGAAAAAAATACTTCGAAAAATTTCGCAACCAATTTCGAGGTAGCCGCTGCCGCGGTACCACCGTACCACTCGCTTCGCTCGCTCGGCTCGCGCGTAGTTGAATGAGTTGATCACAGTTCTAACCTAACCTATGGATCCCTTCGACATCGTTTTTACGACAAACGGTTGGTCGGAGACAAAAAACACCAAGACACTTAAGCTTTTATTTCACTCCAACCGGAATTTTGTAGAACGTAAGTACCTACCTTTAGCTGCCATCATAATAACTTTCTAATTAATCTTATTTATTTTAGATTTCACTGCGACCGTAAGATGTGCGCGACTCACACTTGATGGAGATAATTATAAAAGCAATGAAATATTTGCCCCGAACATAGTCCATACCACTATTGTGTTGCTGCTTGCTGCTCAAGAGGACCGCAAGCCTGACATAGAATTCCATTACTTACATTAATATATGGTTTGATCGCAGAAGAAAAGAACACTTTAGTAAAAAGTTAATTGGTTATACCTAGTCAAAGCTGCCCTGAATTACATACCTACATAACTGCTTGTGCAAAAGAAATACCTACTATGAAATAAATTCTAGAATAAGAATAGTAATTGGATAAACTAAATTAAGGGTGCAACCAGAGGTAAGAAGGTTAAGTGTGGAGACAGTATGAAAGTGGCAATGTAAATTATTATCCAGATAGCATTATAGTTACTGCTCAATGAATGCTATAGCTTATTAAAACCTTAGCTTATTTTCCTAATTTCGATCAAAGTATCAACGCTATAGACAATAACATTTAAATTGACGGCACGGTTGGCACAGTGGCTGAGTGATTGGACTGCTGCGCTGCGTGTCGCGGGTTCGATCCCCGCACCGAACAAATATTATCAAAAAATTATTTTAGTAAACCCCTATTCATTTTTAAATACCTTTCCAACAATATATCACGCGTTAGGGTTGAAATAAAAAAAAATCACTTCCCACTTTACATATAGGGGGGCTACTTACCCTAATAATACATTTTTTTTCCAATTTTTATTTTACCACTGTCGGCGTGATTGATACACATATTGGTACCAAATTTCAGCTTTCTAGTGCTAACGGTCACAGAGATTAAGCGATGACGGACGGACAGAGAGACATGACGAAACTATAAGGGTTCCTAGTTGACTACGGAACCCTAAAAAATACGGAAATCACGAGTAATGTTTTAAAATCAGAATAGTAATACCAGCTGTTTGTGTTTTCAGACCGTAATGCCGAGGACGTGGAGTCTACGCCTGAGCTGCCAGACACAGTGATGTGCCATCTGGCGAGATGATGCCAGAACCTGTGTCAAGCACCTCCAGTGCTGCTGAAGCCCTGCAACCTGAGTTATAGGAGTACGAGGACGTCCTCCGGTCAGGAGAGGCCGTGTTAGCAGAAAAGACACCGTCACGACGATGCGTGAAGAGGAACGCACACTCCAGCCACCACGCGGCTATATAAACCGCTGCACGACGCATTTCGTCCCTTTTCTCCATCGAGTCAACAAGCTACGAGGAATCTGTTAAATTGAATTGTTTAAAATATAAAACCGTTGGTTGATACTTAGTTGTTTTTATTTTATCTGTATAATGCTAGTTTTCTTATAATAGTCTATACTTATTAAATAAGTAAGAAAGACCAATTTAACCACTAGACCTTGTGGTGCACCTTGGCGGAGAGGCCCATGTCAAGCAGTGAAGATGAACCATTAGCTATTTTTATTATCATCATCATCAGCCATTAGACGTCCACTGCTGGACAAAGGCCTCCCCCATAGAACGCCATAAAGATCGGCAGCCTGCCGTTTGCATCCACCGGTTGCCCGCGACTCTCACGATGTCGTCGGTCCACCTGGTGGGAGGCCTGCCAACGCTGCGTCTTCCGGTTCGTGGTCGCCACTCGAGAACCTTTCTTCCCCATCGGTTGTCCGTTCTTCGAGCGATGTGGCCTGCCCATTGCCACTTCAACTTGCATATTCTGCGAGCTATGTCGGTGACCCTGGTTCTTCGGCGAATTTCCTCATTTCGGATTCTGTCGCACAAAGAAACTCCGAGCATAGCCCTCTCCATGGCTCGTTGCGTGACTCTGAGCTTTTCTAAGAGGCCAGCAGTTAAGGACCATGTCCCTGTGCCATAAGTCATCACTGGCAACACACACTGGTTATACACCCTCGTCTTGAGACACTGCGGAATTTTGGACGAAAAGATGTCGCGTAGTTTCCCGAACGCTGCCCATCCGAGTTGGATTCTTCGGGCGACCTCTTTGTCGAAGTTCGATCTACCCAGTTTAACAGTTTGTCCCAGGTAAACATAACTATCAACAACTTCGAGAGTATCGCTCCCAACAATTACCGGTACGGGTGGAACACGGTCATTAAACATGACTTTCGTCTTGTCCCCACATGTTGAGAAACGTTACTGAGGTCTCTGAGCATTGTGTTCATATCCTCCAGCGATTCAGCCATGATGACTATATTATCGGCAAAACGAAGGTGAGTGATATATTCGCCGTTGATGTTGATGCCGAATCCATCCCAGTCCAAGAGTTTGAAAACATCCTCCAATGCGTTCGTGAACAGTTTCGGAGAAATAACGTCTCCCTGTCTCATTTTTATTAGATCATCAACAAATTAACAGCCTCCATTGTCTAGTGATCCGAGGTTCTGGGTTCGATTCCCGGTGGGGACACTGTCTCACAAAAATTTCTAAAGGTGAATCCTCCAACCAGCCCGCGAAATTCAAATTTTATTAAGTTTTTTGCAATTTGCAGGCCAGTGATAGGTTGTATGTTGATGAACATTTGATTCGCGGCTGTAAGACGTATGTAGTTACAGAATTATAATCATCAAAACCATTAATACAACCCTCCGAGCTCATAAAGGTTTAAAAATTACTTTTTACAAGGTCAAAGCCATTCCGGAACCTTTATGAGCTCGGAGGGTTGTATTAATGATTTTGATGATTATAATTCTGTAACTTTAAACGTCTTACAGCCGCGAATCAAATGTTCATCAACATACCACCTATCACTGGCCTGCAAATTGCAAAAAACTTAAGAAAAATTTGAATTTCGCGGGCTACCCTGGACTGTTCCAACTTCCAAGTTTAGTTTTAAAAGGCATTGCATGTTTAGAAAGTAAGATGATTCTGTGCTTCAGATTCGGAGGACACGTTACTGTCGGTCCTGGTTATTTTCTACGCGGCACCTAGTGGAAACAGAGCCTAGGTAGTTATAATGCATGTTAACATCTCGCTGAAGTCAAAAGCAGATTTCATTTGCTGACTTTTTTTCCTTCTCTCAATTAATGAAATCTTCCGCCTTGCTAGACCTAAAATAAATCGGGAGGCTGAATACTATTATTAAGTACCGATAAAAAAACAGCTTAAAATTGTCCATCAGTATCATTATTTATTTATTAATTATTAGGCTGCTGCAGCTGGAGGTTGAGTTATGAGCAGTTGGTCGATACGGGATGTACATACGTTGCAATGTACTCGCCTCTAGGAATATAATTATGTACTTACCCGTTTCTTTTTCAATGTACCTACCTCTGTAGGTACTTTTGAAGATACTACTTGCTTTGCTACTACTAGCTTGTCCGTGGCTTTCTTCAGCTTCACCTGCGCTAAAAGTGATTTTTCCTGGATAGTTCCTACATATTTTGTAGGAAAGTCAGAATTAACACTCGTTAGTTCTGTGAATGTTATAAATGCGGTTTCCAGCCCATTCTATTTCGGGTACTTAATCGCCGTGATTGCAATAATAAAACTAGGAGCTTTTTTTCTTCGTGGTCCTTAAAATACTGGAAAAACCCGTGGTTCCTTCTTTTTTTCTTCGTGTTCCTATAATACGACCGTCTCCGCGACAGTAAATAAATAAATAAGTGTATACCTATAGGTTTAATTCGTTGCTAAAGGTAAATAAAAAACTGAAATAATATACTGAATTTTATTATCAAATTACATCTATGACATTTTAAACAATAGATAATGGATAGATCTGGGTTTTCCAAAATATCACTAGTTTCCATTAAAGATTTGACATTTATTATGCTTCGTCGTATTCTACACATATAATTTCAACTTTATTATTATTTTGAAATTTACTATCTGCAACACAAAAATAACATTTTTTTATACCACAAACATACATTTGTAATTGCATTTGGGAGTAAAACTTTTTTGTTGGCTTTCCATTTTGTATGTAGTTTTTATAAGTTTCTTCACTAAATGGACAATATGGACATTTAATTTCAATAATAAAATCCTGACCTATTACATCTGGTGAACCAGCAATCATGAAAAAACTTTTACTTAAAAAAAGGCCACCTCTCTGATTTTTTTTATTTAGCTTTGTCTGTAGTACCTCAAGCACTTTATTTTCCAACACTCTGCCTCTTTTAATAGCTGGTGTATCAGGCACTTTACCACCCATGATCAGCCCGACTAATGCCCCATCACTAGTCTGACATTTACCGACTTCATAAGATTTTGATGCTGTTATTCGAGCAAACCTTAGCTCATGCCATAAGTGGCTTTCGGCTTGATCCCTTGTACTTTGATCCGCCTTTACTAAAATATCTCTAGTAAATGATGAACATATTTTTTTTTTAATTCTTCACAACTTTGATCTCTATACATGAGAGATAACTGACATTGATATTGTATCAAAATCCTTTGGATTATTTTGCACATGTCTTAGTAGCTCACAGTTTTTGATGCCTTTGTATCTTCAGATGTTGACGCTATTCCTGATCCCATTTCCAAGGCCGTTACATATTTTATTGACGAACCAACTTTGGATAAAGTTGACTTGTGTGCAAGAAGGTTCTCCACTTCTCCGATGTAACCACATTAAAAAAGCAACGGCATGCTTGCAACCGCCTGCCGATGCCGCACAATCATGGCATTTAGAACTCACGACAGCACCATTCTTTTCGTCCACAATAACAGTGACTGCGTAAGGCGTAGAGCGAACTTTGTGCTCAGGGCATACACGACACTTAATAGTACACACATTTAGGTCTCTTTTTATTTGGACATATCCAACAGCATCATCGCCATAAGATTCTCTTGAAGATCTGAAACAATCAAACAAACGAGCTGTTACAAACTTATTATTTTACGCACATAACCTAACTCTGTAAACAATGATTTAAACGAAGTTCTAAACACGATAAAATAGATATAAAAAGCAGAAAATCATCTATTGCATATGTACTTGAATGTTTTTTATGTATTTGTAGATAGATAAATAGTATTAAACATAAAACTGTACTTACAAAGATGTTTTCACGTTCCTGAATTCTGAACCACAAAAGTCTTTGTTTCTTGCAAAAAAGTTAGCCACCATCAAATCTATCTTTGGTAAGTTGGAACTATTCCCTTTAATGAATCTAGATTCCATCGTAGTATTAATATTAAGTAGTTCACAGATTAATTCGTCGGTAAGATCGCAAAATAAGAAAATACAGAGAAGTACAAACAAGTTGCGTGCGTTGTTGTAAACGTGTTTGACGTTTGACGACAGCTTGTTTTGACTTTTGAGATCTGTGACATAATTATGGCCATCACGTGACAACAGATCTATACATATAATAAATCTGTAGACAAAATATTTTTGTACATTGAAAATATTTAAAAAAAAAATTGTCGGGGTGTTCTAATATAACCAACAGAACTCATTTCCAGCATTTTTAGAATTTTTGTCTGTTTATCTGTTTGTCTGTTTATCTGTTTGTCTGTTTCGATGACTAAGCATCACGTGAAATTTACGAAACTAATGTAGGTAACTTTTATACATAAATATTGTGCGTAACTTGGGGTATTACTTAGTCTTTGTTTCATCTTAATCGGTGCTCTCTATCAAAAGATATTTGAATTTATAGTTTTCAAGAAGAACTTTATCATTATGATCAAGAATGAGACATGTAACGACATCTATTAAACGCATATGGTACTTATTAATAAATGCCTTCAAAAGATAACTTTAAAAAATTATGATAGCTATAGGTACCTACTCTGTAGATAGGTAGTCTAAATGACGCTGCTTTCAAAGTCTACGTAGCCTAAACCCTATAGTGTGATTGATGATTGATCGCTTTTTTCCATGCATTCAATTTTAGCAGTTTATCTTCGTCTTCGATAGATGGCGTTGTTCATTTACCGCGCGGTCACAGATAATTTAATACTAGCGTAGTACTAGGAAGCTGTAAGTTAGCATGATTATACAGATGAGTTACGCCGTAAAATAAAATCCCGCAAAAAATAGTTTTTTAGGGTACACTTAAAAGAGGGGATGTTTTTCTTGCGAAGTCCTTATTGTGGGGTGTCATTAGATAGGTCTTTGAAAAAGATTGTGAGTTTGCTCAAACACTTCGGATCAAGGGATTCGTTTGTGAAATATTAAGCTATAAAGTGCAAATTGTGTTAGATTCAAGTCAGGCTACCTAAACCACCCGTCAGGGCTGCGGGTCCTGTCGGGGCTGCGGGTTGTTCGAAAGAGATACCGCGCCCTCGGCACAAGGGCTTTGAAGGAACATTGGTGGTTTTTAGTCAGTAGAACCCTTCCCGCTCTGGGCAGAGCGGAAAGGAGTGTCAGTATTCTACTCTGTTTCAAATTTCATCAAGATCCGTTCGGCCGTTCTGACGGGGTTGATTAAGGACGCATTTACGATTGATAAGTCAAATCATTACTTTTGTTTAAAAAAGTAATGATTTGACTTATCAATCGTAAATGCGTCCTTAACAAACATCCATACATCTAACTTTAATTTTAGACATAGTCAGTGCTTTGCATTACCCTATTCTTATTTTCTAAAGCGTCAGTAAGTTAACGCAGGGCAATGATTTAATGTACTTTTGTCTAAGCGACGCATTTTAGTTTTCGACAACCACGCGAACGAAGTCGCGGGCACAGCTAGTTAAAAATATAGGATTTGAAATCATTTTTAATTTTATTCTAGATTAAATTATAAAAATGTGATTTTTGGCATTATATTAATACAAACTATTAAAAAATTACCACTAAACATTGATTTGTGATTAATGTTTAACCTGACAATAACCTGCTAATTGCAAAACGCGTAAGAAAATTTGAATACCCTGGCGCTTCCGCCATAATGGCGCACCCTCACCACTTGTAATATAACAATCCCTCAGATCAAATAACAGCCAGATAGAACATGCGCAAAAACAATGTGAAGTTACCTAATATTTATGTGTGCGTGACAGCTAGGAGCGACAGTGTATGGACACATTGCATCTGCGTGTGCGTAATGTTGCTAGGTATTGGTAAAAACTCCCACATTTTTTTCAATTATTGTAGGTACTAATGTATAAAATTGGAATTAATGCACTTTAGCATATAGGTGCCTAAGTAATATCAATTGAACAGAATAATAATTATTAAATAAATAAAGGTGGAATAAAAGTTATTTAAGGTTTAAGTTAGCTTGTGCCCGCCGTGCTAAATATTTTTTTATTGAATAGTATTGAATGTGACATGAGTATGACGCGGCACGGTTGGCGCAGTGGCTAAGCGATTGGACTGCTGCGCTGCGTGTCGCGGGTTCGATCCCCGCACGGAACAAATATTTGTATGGCCTGCAGATAGTTGTTTCGGGTCTGGGTATTTGTGTATGTGACTTTCTATGTTTGTGAACGCACCCACGATACAGGAGAAATTCCTAGTGTGGAGCAACGTTTTTTAAAAGATAAAGATAATGTTGTGTATGTAATATTACTGTATTATTATTTCTATTATGAGTCAGTGACTTGAATTAAATGATTTTATTATTATTTTATAATTACTAACACTTCATTGAGTTTATTAATTATCATCAGACAAGAACAATACTTTATAACGCTTTCTGGAAATTGGTCTTTTAACATTTTTATTATGTATAGGTATTATAATTCGAAAACATTAAAAAAGAAAGAAAAAATATTTTCATAAATACATATATATGTAGATCTTTGGCAGTTATTAGGTAGTCAGTGACCTGAAAGTCTGACAACCAGCCATACTTTCAGGTCACTACCAAAGAATATCGTATTACGCAGTATTAACTGGGTTGTGGAGGTCCGATAGGCAATCGCTCCATGTAAAATACTGGTATTCAGCTGCATCCAGTTGAACTGGAAGCCGACCCCAACATAGTTGGGAAAAAGGCTAGGTAGATGATGAACAATTGCTAAAAACTCAAAATTGAAAATAAAGCACCTTTTGGTTGGTTAAAATAAAGAACAGTTTTATCAAACAAAGTTAATTATATAATATGCTAGCTGTTCCCCACGGTGTCACCAACAGCTCAGCCCCTAAGGGTCGTAGCATGATATTGTATAGTTTATAGTCTTCCTCGATAAATATGCTATCGAACACAAAAGTATTTTTCGAACCAGTAGTTCCTGAGATTAGCACATTCAACCAAACAAACAAACAAACTCTTCAGCTTTATACTATTATTAGTATAGATTATACAAAATTATTTCTGCATAAACATGTATAAATTCATCGATCTTCCTACACACAATGCAAATTCCCCTAATTCAAGGAGACCTATTTCGATGTAAACTGGCAACACAGACGAATAACTGTCAATATTTTTCGTTCTGAGTGTGTTGAAAATTTAGAGGGAAAATAAATAACAAAACAATAAAATATACAATAGTAACGTATGGAAAGATATTCCATCTTCTTTTCTTTGTTTTTGGGAACAACTTTTACAATGTTAAAGACACAAGACGGCATGATTTGACATAAAATAATAAGTCACTTGTGACGTCTAATCAGTACGACGCGTAGCTTATTACTGACGCGTGGTTGTATTCACTTTTGAATTTGTATTTGCCTTGGTGACAGCAATCTCGTGTTCTACACGCTCTATCTGGCTGCTATTTGATCTGAGAACAATCCAGATTCAGTCTCGTGTGTCAAGGTGAAAGATCGACCGACAGAAAAATTTTGCAAGTATTTATTCTTTTCCAGAAAAGGTTTTCATCCGAGCTACCATTTTGGAAATATAGAGCGTTCTAGATAAAACGAAGTAAAATTCGTAGGACCATAACTCGGAAACGGTGCGTCGTAGCCTCGTAGGACCATGTGTCTCAGAACTTAAATGGTTTCAATGGACCAGGTTAACAAGATGCTGCAATAAAAATAGCCGAAATCTTGAAAAAAAAAAAAACTAAAAATTTTACTGTTGTGCCCCGAAAAATTTTGCAAATATTTCTTTTCTCTCTCTCTTTGTCGCGGTTTTTTACACCATCTCATAGTTTTTGACTAGAGCAACAATTCTTTTCCAGCAAAGGTTTTCATCCGAGCTACCATTTTGGAAATATAGAGCATTCTAGATGAAACGAAGTAAAATTCGTAGGACCGAAACTCTGACGGTGCGTCGTAGGACCATGGTTCTCAGAACCTAAATAATTTCTATGGTCAAGGTCAACACGAAACAAAAAAAAAAATGAGGCATTTTTGAAAAATAAATGAAAAACAGCAAAAACTTTTCCAACTCCCGAAATTTTTTTTTAACAATTTTTTTTTGTGTTTTCTTTGCTGCTCATAGTGCCCGTAAGCGTAAACTCCAACTCCTAAAAATCCGCCCCTATGACGACCCACTGACCTCATTTTCGTAATCAGCGACCCCAAAAACCATGAAAACGACACCCATGACGAAAAATCCAAAAATTTTCATCAGCGCCATCTTTGATTTTTATTTTGACCTCATTTTCGTAATCAGCGACCCCAAAAACCATGAAAACGACACCCATCACGGAATAACCAAAAATTTTCCTGGCCGCCATCTTGGATTTTCATTTTGACCTCGTTTTCGTAATCAGCGACCCCAAAAACCATCAAAACGACACCCATGACGGAAACACCTAAAATTTTCCCAGCCGCCTTCTTGGATTTGTTTTTTCTCGAAAGATTCATAGAAGTGAATATTTCAATGCAACATTCGAAAGATTCCCCATTATTTCTAAAATAAAAATTTCTATGATTTTTTATCGACTAGTAAAGTATCATTTACGAATAAACTTTATAGTAAGGTTGCGCAAAGCGTTCCTTTCCAACATAGAACATGACTACAATTTTATTTTATCATAATAAATTACAAGAATACTTTACGTTTAAACTGTTGACAACCTCTGGTCTACCTGTAATCGTATACGTAACTCACACTAAGGCGCGCGGGAGCGCGAGCGACATAGGTCCGTCCTCCACGAGCCCTCAGGCGTTACTGAGCGTATGGCGGCCGTACATCTAGTAATAAGGCATTATTTTGGAAAATCGTAATAAAAAAATGAGACGGCGTAAAATTCCAAAAAAATATAATTAGGGAAGGTAAAGTGTTGTACTATAAGTATGTCTATTTTTTTTTTTTGTTAATATTGTCTTTATCCTATGTTTAAACCATATTTAAAACGCATAAATTTTAGCTCAGTATTGCTTTTGAATATCCTTTTTTTTTACTGCGATTCCATTTATATCTCAATTCTAATCAGGACAAAAACTTCAGGACTATATAACCAGTATTTTGACATTTTTTTCAGATTTTTCTGTGTTGCCAATTTGTCACAAGTAGCAGGGAAAAACCAGATGTTTTACGTTTGCTCGAAATTGGGTGTCGGAAAATTGCTATTTCTCGAAATATGTAATAACATTCAAAACGAAATTCTAATCAGGACATAAACTAAAACAAAGTCAGATTTATAATTTTTCATTGAAATACTATGCCTTTATCTATAAATAAGACGTGTCCAGGACTTGTAAAAGTACGTATTTTCGGCAAATTGCCCAAAGTTTGTGACAGCGCTCTTAAGTACCTACCTTATTTACGAGTGCGGTGCCATTCGTCTAACTAAATAACATAATGAGTTCCCAACGAGTCAAACCCAATCGTGTCACACTGTGACTCGGTGGGATTCTTGCCGGCCGCGAGGCCGAGCCTCGCAGCCTAAATGCCGCGCGGCATCTAATGGGGATGCGGCTTGACGTTTGTCAGTCTCTTGTTTATATTTTTCGGAGGAGCAATCAACACCTCTCTTCGGACTTCAGAGAGAGCCACTCTTGCGAGTTTGATATAAAACAGTAAGCAGCCAGTGATGATTCTGCATGTTTCAATATAGGTCCCTACTCAAAGCACTGCCTGCAGGCCCCTGCCTGCAGTGACACTGCCAACTGCCAATTGTATTGTATGTATTTATGCAGGGCCGATATTTTAATTGTTCACCCTACCGCAAGGCCGCAGTTTCGTTCTGCTAGCCCAATGCATCGTGCATTGGGCTAGCAGAACGAAACTGCGGCCCCTCCAAATACTGCAAGCTGTGCAGCATCTCTGAGATGGACTACTTACACAAAATATCGAAGCTTTGTGGAGCAACACCTTCTTTGGCAGTAACTGCAAGCAGGCCCTGCAGGCAGTGCTTTGTGTACGCTCGGGCATGATGCATACAAGGAGTAAATTCGCCAGCATAGGTTGTGGATTTTCTTTTTGTGAATCGAGTCATGTTGTTTTTATTTTATTTGATGTGTTTGTTTTTTATTTTGATTCTTTTAGAAACCATTCAGATGTAGGAGCCCAGCGAAGTGGATGACGCTCCGTTGACCGGGACTCCCTCAACTTGGATGCAAGAGCGAGCGATTCAAATTATCAAGCCCTAGCCGGTGCACGGTGTACAGCACGAGTAGATAATGTCATTTGGTGAAATAAAAAAACAAACAAAAAAACTCGATTCACTTTGGCTGGGATCGAACTCACGTCACAAGATTGTAAAGCAGCGCTGTACCCTGTGGCTGTACCCCCCCCCCCCCCCCCTTGTTATAAACCGTGGCGAATATTTGTGAATAAGTATGCTACTTAATCGCAAGCCAGTCTATTTTTCGTGCTTTCTAGTGGCTTTCTATCACGATGTATAAAACCTCTTTTTTGATATTCTTTGGTTTTACTATTTTATATGTTTTTTTTATCGTGCTGCCACCTTTTTATTGTTTTCTGTCAGTGTATCCAATATAAAACTGTAAAGCCGCGTCCCCACTTACGTCACCCGAAACGTTCCTGTTAGGCTCGCTGCTCGGCCTCATAGAACCGCGCGGCCTAAGTCGGGACGCCGCCGCCGGTAGTTGTTGCCTATTAGGCCGCGTGGATTTTGTGGGGTCGCAGCTTAAGATAATGCCACTCAGACGTGCTAAATAGAAGTATGATCGTAAAAAGTACGCTTTTGAGGTCTGTGCTTTAGAGCAAATGTATGTACACATTGGTTTTACTATTTTATGTTTTTTCGTGTTTCCCCTTTCACCTTCACCTTTTTGTTGTTGTCTATCAGTGTCTCCAATAAAAGACTGTAAAGCCGCGTCCCCACTAAAGTCATCCGAAACGTTCCTGTTAGGGCGCGTCTCAGCCTCACGGAGCCGCGCGGCCTAATTGGAGATGCGGCCAAACGTTCCTGTTAGTCCACGCCCACGCGGCTCATGCCTCGCTTACGTCCACACTCATGTCAACTTATGTGGCACGGCTGCCTGACTCTAGTGGGGACGCGGCTTAAGATAATGTCACTCAGACGTGATAAAAAGAATATGATCGTAAAAAGTATGCTTTTGAGGTCTGTGCTTCAGAGCAAATGTGCACACTCGGAAAGCATGCTTTTTAGGACAATACTACCTACCACTACCTACTAACAAACAAGCATGCTTTTCTAGTAGCATGTGTTTTTCAGGCTTAATCTACATATTCGCCACGGTTTATTACAAGCCAGCTGGGGGTACAGCGCTGCTTTACAATCTTGTGACGTGAGTTCGATCCCAGCCAAAGTGAATCGAGTTTTTTTGTTTGTTTTTTTTTTTCACGCATTAAAATTTGGACCCAAAAGTCATACTACAAACAAAGTGAATCGAGTTTTTTTAACCGACTTCTAAAAAAGAAGGAGGTTCTCAATTCGGATGTTTGTATTTTTTTTTTTTTTTTTATGTTTGTTCGGGCATAACTCCGTCACTTGCTAACCGATTTGAAAAATTCTTTCTTTGTTGGAAAGGGTATACTTCCGAAATGGTCCCATATTTTTTTTTTCAAAATCGGACAAGCGGTTTTTGAAAAATCAACAAAACTCAAAAAAAACTACATTGTCCACATTGACCCGTGAACATGTGAACCACTAAAAAGTGAAAAATAAAAACTTTTTAAAAAAAAATAAAACCGACTTCAAAAAAAAAATACAAAAAAGTGAAAAATAAACTTTAGAAGAAAAACCAGTCTCTGAAGTCGGTGGCAAAAAAATGAAATCAAACAAACAAAAGTCACCGACCTCAGAGACTGGTTTTTCTTCTAAAGTTTATTTTTCACTTTTTTGTGTTTTTTTTTTGAAGTCGGTTTTATTTTTTTTAAAAAAGTTTTTATTGTTTGTTTTTTTTTTTCACGCATTAAAATTTGGACCCAAAAGTCATACTACAAACAAATTTCAAATATCGCACCCTTACTTACTTTTTCCATGCAATTTTCACAGAGTTTTTATTCGCCTTTTTTAAATTCCTGGTGAAAGTAAAATATAATATAATATAAATATCGCTGGACATTACACACTTAAAATGGAACGTGTTATAACGGTCAATGGCTGATCGAGTCCCTATCAGTTTTTCAATCACGCAATCAATCGTCTTTCGGACAGCACTACCTAGCTCAATTACCTAGTATCCAAGTCCCAAAATTTCGAGCCGACCAGTCGGCCAACCAGTCGGGCGATGTCGCCGATTGGCGTGCTGTACATTCTCGGGTCGAACCAGCAAGGTACACCCCAGCAATTGGCGACATCGCGATGTCGCCAATTACAGTGTCGTACACTGCTGTGTTGTACATTCCAGTGTCGTGCACTGCTGGTATGTGCGTTGCTGTGACGTGCATTATAGGGACTCCTTCGATCATGGTTTTGTTGATTCTTGTTTCGCTGTAATATTATTAATTATTTACGAAGTTTTAATTCGTATTATTTGAAATGGTATATATATAGTTAAAATTCTAAATGATGGGTAACGACAGTTCACAGTTAAGTGGTCTAGAAATTGAAGAGAAAGCAATAGAGATAACCGATTTTTGGTGCCACTATCAGGCCACAATTAACGACAGTTGCAGATATTTCAGCCTTAAAGGGGATGGCTCAGTTTCTGTTTTTAAGGGAGAAGCCGCAGTTGGTCCGCTTTGGTCAATATCGACACCACTTGAAAAGTTTTCAAATGTACGTTCTCAAATTGTCTATTATACTTGACTTAACCGTGTTTGTCTACACAGTCGCTAATGTTTTTAATTTCTTTGTAGAACCTTCTGAAGTACCGTCATCCATGCATTGTTCGATACATTTCTGCTTGGCAACAGCGCTCAACTTTCCATTTAGCCACTGAATTTGTGCAGCCACTGTCGCATATTCTGCAGTCTTTAACACCGCTCCAGATATGCATAGGACTAAATAATATCTTAAGAGCATTAGTGTTTATTCACGAACAGGTTGGTACCTATATAATCTATACTTACGTATATAAGTTGAGTAATGTTTTCATTAAGTTTCAACTAAGTTTATTTTACTTACCACCAAAATATTAACTGGCTCCTTTACCTCCATATTTGCAGGCTGGTATGTCCCATAATAATGTGAGTGCGTCAGCAGTATATGTGACTGGAGATGGACAATGGAAGCTTGGAGGACTGCAATACCTTTGCCCGTTCCCTGAGCTGACGGCAGCTTATTTAAGACATGCCAGGATTCACAGGTAGAATTTAAAAATTTGTCAATACACTGAAGATACCTTCTTAATTATATGACTTAAGGAAAGCAAACATTTTATCTTGCTTAGTAAACATTTTATCAGCCTAGGGCCTAGGATAAGTTCTAAATCATCAGAGGCTGATGGTTTCACTCCTTCGAGACCACCTCCAAACATGCCGCGCGACTGCAGCGCAAATTTGAAGGCGCCAACAATCACACAAAAAAAAAATTAAAAATACCAACCAATTTTGTGTTTTTTTTTATCTAAATATCAGATATAATTTTTTTTTTAAATAAAAACAGATTTTTTAACTATCTGAGTATTTTATTTAAAATAACCAGTGATGCTGTTACAGAGGAGCAGAGTCAGCCTAAAACTTAATGTCATGGCATATCACCAATAGGGAGGGGGGGCTAAAGAGCGCCACAGTCATGTATAGACAAGCCGAGCAAGCAAAAAAGTGCCTTAACTCTGTCGAAGTTAGGTACTTTTTGTTGGCTTGTCGTCTTACTTGACTGTGGCGGTGAAAAGGTTAAAGGATGGCCCCTTAACTAAATAATAGCTTGCTGAATAGAGAGAATTACTATCTGAGAATTTGAAATTAGACTTCTTTCTTTCATTATTCTTTTTCTTTATAAACAAAACATGTTTGCCACTTTTTAGGTATGATAAAGCAGTTGACCCAAATGAAGATTCTTATGAGATTACTACAAAAGTTGATCAATATGCATTTGCAGTATTGGTTGAAGATGTTTTCAAAGGCTGCAAAGATGGTATATTACCAAAATAATTTATTAATTACCATAATTATTTTGTTATCACCATTTGCTAACTACTTGCTTTATTTTCAGATGAAGTACCACATTTAGAAGAATTTAAGAAATATTGTCGAGATTACTTGCAGCATCAAAATCCAGCCAAGAGACCTAACTTATCTGAGATACTACAACATAATTTTTTCAATCATGAATTTATTTCAATCTATAAATTTCTTAATTTTCTTCCTTTAAATTCAGAAGACGAAAAGAGCCAGTTTTTTTCTAATATTTTGGATAATCTTAAATGTTATGATGAAGAAACTGTGGCAAAGCAACTAGGAGGCCTTTTGCTATCCAGGCTTACAATGCTAGACCAAACTGCAAGAAGAGATGTTATTCCTTACATCCTCAAACCAAAAAATGGTAATGAGAGTATACTATCTAATTAATTCAGACAAAGCCGAGTCTAGTAAAATGAAATAATAATCATATCATTTTTAATTCCAGAGCGCACACCTAATGGAGAAGTACCAGGGTTTTTCAGTCTTGGTGTGTTCAAAGAACATATTAAACCTAGACTGATGCAACTATTTGGAGTGAGAGATAGTCAAATCAGGATGCTACTTTTGAGACACTTTTCCAAGTTTGTTCATGTATTTTCACATGAAGAGCTCTCTCAACACATCCTTCCAGAGGTTATTACATCAAATAATTATGAAACAAAAATATTATAAATTCCATAAATTTATACTAGTCATGTACATTATTATCCCAAGGTGAAATACTTGCTACAAGAATCTGAAACCTATTTTTTTTTTGTTTTCAAGAAAATTAAAAGTATATCTATGTATATTTAAAATGTTATTTTTTCTTGTTTCAGTTACTTTTGGGTATCAAGGATATAGATGATGGTTTAGTGGCATCAACTCTCATATGTTTAAGTGAATTGGTACCAATATTAGGAGCTGGTACTGTCATAGGAGGAAAGAGATCGAAATTTTTCTCAGATGGCAGACCAAATTCGAAAACAAAGGCTTTGTTGCCAGCATCCAGTTCAGTAACTGAAACTAGTGTATATCTGCCAAGTAAGTCATTGCGAGAGTTACCTTGCTCAGGAGAAATTTATGAAAGTGACGAAAGAAATGAACTAATGTCATTTGATAAGTCAATAACGTTAAATGAAAGACCTTCCCCAGTTGGTGGCGAATCTATAGATGATTTGGTTATACCGAAAGAATTACTTACAAAGATAGGAGACAGTGAAGATGACTGGAGCGACTGGGATAATCGCCATTTAACAACAAAAAGTGCTTCTCCAATTTTGAATGAAAATGAAGTTTGTACACCTGAAATTTTAGTTCCTATCAAGGCTGTAGATGAAAAAAGTACTTCAACCACAAATATAAATACGAAAGTTGTTTCCGAATCAAGAACGAAGTTACTGCAAAAAGCTGCAATCGAAGCAAAAAAGAATATCGTTGATATTTCTGAATTGGACATAAAAAATCAAAAATACGATTCTAAAAAGAATTCAGACGACTTCGATTTCTTTGCTGATATGACGCCTGTAATAGAAAAGCCGAGTACTGTAAGTATTGGTGAAAACAGCGATACGCAAAACTTAAGCAGCAAATTAGACTTTGTTCCTGATGAAAATGTTGATGAAAATGAAGGCTGGGGCGAGGGTTGGAATGATTAGTAGGGAACTCATTATACAAGAAATCTAAAAGCAATGTTCGAGTACTTCTACACTTTATAGATAAGATGTATATAATTGTAAATCAAATATTTAATGTAAATAGAAAATTGGGTACTTAACATAATAATGTGCAACCAGATGGACCCAGAGTCAAATAGAAAGTAATTCGTAAACGTATTTAAATAATTTTATCTCGACATTATTATGGTTCCAATAATTGACGCTCCATTTGTAACCTTGGTTTATATATTTGTCAGTTAACATTTTTACATATTAGGTATTATTAATTAGTTATTTTGTAATGGATGCCTAATGAATTGCGCTTTGTTTAGAGTTTATTTACACAAAATAAATTAATTTAACTATAATAATTATGTTTTCCAGTGTCCTTATGTCTGCTGTTAAGCAATTATTGTGAAATGATGGGTTTGTGTTTAAAATTAGTAGGTAGTAAAAAACTGATTAGTTTTTGTATGTGCAATTATTTATTTGCTCCTTTCTCCCGCACAAGTACTACATATTGATCACGTGATAACATAATGCAGACCATTTTATTAAACACTAATTAATGTATTACAAAATTTCTGATGTTATTTAAATTAAAACGTCGATTATTGTAGAAATATAAAAACAAATTTGGGTACTTATAGGAGACCTCATGCACATAATGTAAAACCATACCTACCTAACATGGTAGCAGGTACTTGATTTGAAAGAAGCAATCAATTAATTATTATAACAGTTAGATACAGTGATTATGGTAAAAAATATGCACCATGAATGAATGCTTCCTTGTGAGAGGCGCAATAATAGAAACTTAGGCATCTGATTTTCTTTTATCTTTATAGTCCCGTCTGGTAACTCGAGTATTGCTTATCGTACCTACACTAATTGGTTTTCAGTGGTGATTTTTCTGTCACCATAATTAATTACTGCTACTAAAACCTCAAGTACCTACCTACCTACTATTTTGCGCCTGGCATTTATCCATATCGTTTCGTCACGTGATCAGTCACACAATACATCAATGGGCGCCTTCAAATTAGCCGCAAAAGCAGCGCGGCTGCAGCGCTGCCGCCGCGCTGCTTTGTTAATCCATATAAAAATCGCGGATTTAAAACCGCACACCCGCAGCGCGGATGTAGCGCTGCAGTCGCGCGTGCTTTATTTATATGGATTAACAAAACAGCGCGGCTGCAGCGCTGCAGCCACGCTGCCACCGCGCGGCATATTTGAAGGCGCCCAATGGTCACACAATACTAATTGGTGTTTATAATTTATCTAAATTGCTTTACGTTCATCATTGCTTTAGATTATAAGCTTGGTGTTAGGTGAAACTACGTGAAATTCTAACTCACAACCGCACCTTACAAAACACTTATTGTTAAGTAGGTACCTATCTTTTTATTAAACACAGCCCAAACAATAAATTTAGATCGCATTATAGATTCATTGGCTTAGCCAAATAAATATTTATGTACGATTCTATAAACTTGTTTCATTACAATATCATCATACCCAAACAAACGTTTAGGCTAAATCTAAAGTTATTTGTCTTGTGGCATAATAGGTACCTACCATATTTCGTGTAATTAATCAAAGTGAATGCTTGACGCAAAATGCGATTAGGAACATCGCATTGTGCTGATATTCTTGCAAGAAGTATGTATGCAAGAATAAGGTGTATAAGTGCAATTTAGTTTTATCACGATAACTTATATATTAACTTGTTCGTTTCACAGGGTCATTCTCATTACTAAGAACTGTATCTGTAGGTATACAAGAAGTAACTTATAGCGTGCTTACAACAACCTCTCGTGTGATATCTCGGACCATGAAACTGAACCACATGTCATGTATGAAATGAATACTTGAAATTCGCAAGAAGAAGACTTTAAATAGAAATTGACGCGATCAGCTGATCATAATTTATGGAATCCGTTCCGAATCAGTCGCCACACAAGAGTTTGTAAATTTTTTTTTTTAAACTTTGCCCCTCCCTATTGTGGGTGGGTATACAAACATTTAAACTCACATACACAACAGCCAGTTCAGAAACAACTACCTGCATGTCATACAAATATTTGTTCTGTGCGGGAATCGAACCCGCGATACGCACCGCAGTAGCCAATCGCTCGGCTACCTGCGCCAACCGTGCTGTTATGTTCTGTTATGTTACTTCTTGTACATAAATCAAACTAGCGGACGTCCCGCGGTTTCACCCGCGTAGATCCCGTTCCCGTGGGAATACAGGGATAAAAAAATGTAGTTAAAAAACTAAAAAACCCGACTGAAAAAACGGAAAAGCAAAAAACAAGCACATTTTAAATTGGATGCCTGAGTTCTAAAAGTCACTAAATCCATTTTCTTTGTTTTGAGATATAATCATTTGAAGTGCAAAAAAAATTGTTTAAAGAAAATGGTCGTATAAATAAATTTGAAAAAAAATGGGATAATAGTTTATTGAGTAAGCTTTAATATGACGGTCTGAAATACAATATGTTCTTATTGTAATGATCAGTATTAAATACTTTACATATAGGACTTAGCGCAAAAGTAGTGGAGTTAGAGACTTCTAATGAAAATTCTTTGGAATTAGTGACATATTACCATAACTTATGATCTTACTAAAGAACAAACAATAGCAAAACTATAACTTCTTTTCATCATTAGCACTAGCTGTTAATTTTACCACAAAATTAAACCTTCCTTCTAATCCTCTAATTACTTTAAAATCACGTTTAATCAAATTTAACACAGTTTCATTATTATATTATCTCTTTATTCATAAATTTCTTCTGTGTGTCGTTATTTACAAAATCCAGCTCTCTTGCTGAAGAAGTGGCTTCTAACAGCATGTCATCATAAAATAGTCGTTTTTGAACAGGAACATACTCAAGCAGTGTCTTGATATCCTGAAATTTTGCTGGTTTTAATGATATCATCCTTTGGTAACAGTTGCTGAGATCTGCGATGATCTGGTGATCTGGCCACCGATGCCAACACGATACAGTCTATATATATATAGTCGATCTTCTTAATATTTTGACCTGTCATTTAGGTAGCAAATTCAGGGTCTCAAAATCTTTGAAAGCGTACATTTCAGCATACAGCTATTCCAGTTATTGATGGCTTAACATGAGCACACAGATATTGCAGTTATTGATGGCTTACATGAAAAACGAGTCAAAATAAATGAAAAAAACGTGAGAAGTTCTCTTAAATGGTGAAGTTGATCATAGTGAAATTGAAGATATAGATGTTTAATATTATGATGTAGGTACAGTATCATAATTATAATTAATACAACGTTTCGAATAGGTATTGAATTTCAAGCTCTGGACAAGAAAAACCTATTTTTTTTTTTAAATATCAATATTTAAACTGTTGTTTTTATTATAGGATACATCATAAACTTTATTTTCACTATGATGAACCAATATCTGATACAAAACTCTCGTTTTTCATTTAATTTGACTCGTTTTACATCATTAATTTTCATCATGATTCATTTCATTTGTCAAAATCGTGGCAATCTGTGAACTAATAAAATCTTGAATAATCCATGTGCTGAGTCGTAAATGTATCGTATGCGGGTAGTTCTAGTTCGGTACACTTATCTGTTGCCTATATATCAACACTGGTAGAGTTTTAAAATGTATGGACTTAGTGACTTATCACCAAAATTTTACTGGACTTAAGTATTTTTTGCTTAAATTTGTGACTTAGTGACATTTAGAACTCAGTTCAAAGGAGTTAGTGATTTTAGGAATTGGAAAAAAGCCACTTAGCGACATTTAATTTAGAAAAGGGTGAGACCATCTGATAGAGAAAAAAAAAAGATTTTTTTTGAACTGGTTAACTCAATATCGGTAAAAATGGACTTAGTGACTTTTAGAACTCAAGCATCCAATTAAACAAAACTTGTAAGCAGGCGGGGTCCATTCTATTTTCATTTCATAATTTAATATTCAAATGAACCCCGCCTGCTTCCAAGTTTTGTTTAATTTAAAATGTGCTTGTTTTTTGCTTTTCCGTTTTTTCAGTCGGGTTTTTTAGTTTTTTAACTACATTTTTTTATTTAACTCTTTTTAGTCAGTTTTCATTAACTTCGTTATTACTATTATAAGACGGTAGATTTCGATTCGATTTTATATTCATTCCGTACCTACACGTAAAAGAATCCGGTTATACGTAAGAAATGCGATATTGTTTGTTCTAATAACTTTAAATCGTTATATATCCTAAACGGTTTTATAAAATGAAAAATGATAAAGGAAACCTAATATTCATTTTCAAATACCTATTCAACGATACCCCACTTGACATGGTGAGTCATTTTTTTTTTTTTTCATTTTGACAATATGGCGACTAGTTGTTACTATAGTGAGTATTGTTTATTGTAATGTTTTTAGTGACACTCGCGAGGTCAAGACGAATCGATTGACGTACGGATCATCAAAATCGGCCAAGGCGTTTGGCCTCTACAATGCCACATAGGAACAAACATACATACATACATACATAGACTGATAAACACATAACCTTTCTTTGCTTTGCGCAGTCGGGTAAAAAGTAGCCTATGACACTCAGCAATAATGTGGCTTTCTATTGGTGAAAGAATTTTTAAAATCGGTTCAGTAGAACCCGAGATTACCCCTTACAATTTAACAAATATACAAACACACAAACTTTACTATATTAGTATAGAAGTATAGATATAACGCAATCTTAAATATATCCCGCGGCGATATAAAAGATCCAGGAAAAAATAAGGCGTTTTGGTACATACAGAGACAGAATCACAGAACTCTCCAATTTTTATGGGTGCAAACCCATAAAAAAAAAACCATAACTCGGTTGTTTTCTTACTACGTAACAATATTTTACATTATAAATAGGTACTCTAAATTAGAACCTTCTAAAGGGCGAAAAAGGAAGATCAAACATTTGGTATTATATCACTATATCAGTCAACTAAATGGTGAGTAAACTTATAAATACCTATGACCAGAAAAGTAATGGGAAATAATCCTCATATATATTACATTCAACAACACATTTCTTAACAAAAAAATTACTAGTAAAATGTTTACAAAAGGAACAATGTATACCTAAGTTTATTTATCTAACCTAAGGCTTTTTGGAGTAATTTAATTAATCTTTTGTCAAGTGAATGCTTGGCACTTGTCTTTATAAAGCACATGTCCACTTAAAATATTTGTGTACTGTGTATTGACAAATCACAAATACCTCACATTCTAACTTTAACATTCTCATTCATAAAATTGCAGTAATTGTTTAAAAAATAAAAATAAATAGCTCTTAATTTTCTAGGATGAGATTCTAGGAAGTATTTTTAGCTTGGTTTTTTACCAATGGAATGCAAGGTGGGTTAGGACATTATTTAAATTGCAATTTTCTTTTGCATAACTAGATCTTTAGAGCTCTCATGGAAAACATCAATCATTTGTTGACGAGCCATTTCACATAAAGTTTCAACATCATCACGTGTCATTCCACTTGTTGGTATAGGAGGCAATGTAGTGATGACCACCTTTCCTGTAAATAATATTCAAAAAATATTTATTATGCACCTATTTTTAAAGTGTTTGGGATTGAAATATCATCATACAAACATACCTGGTTCAAATGTCTTAGTTTCACTGTCTAAGAAGTAATATTGACTAAATACAACTGGCATTATTGGTATCTGAGCATCAATAGCTAAATAAAATGCTCCTTTCTTGAAAGATTGAATACTGCCTTTGTTGAATCTTGCACCCTCAGGAAATATCCAAAGTTTGGTCTAAAAAATAGTAAGAAATAAGTTTTTACATAATACATAAACTCACGCCCCTTTCCCATGGACCCAGGGAGAAACCACAGAACGCCACATGCTACATAATAATAAAATTAAAAAGCATGAATATGAAGAGTACATACTTTTTCCCGAATGACTCGTGCAGTTGCATCCCTCATGAGTTGGCGAGCTTTCTCTGTTCTTAACCGGTCAATAAATACTAGACCAGAGAGCCAAGCACCAAACCCAAAAGCCCCAGTGAACATTAAAGGTCTCTTTGCCACCACCGTGCAGCGCTTCATGCGAGGCCACATTTCAAACATACCTGGTAGGTATTAAAATTGTAAAAAAACATAGCATTCAATGAGATAATGTGAATAATAATACAACGATATTACCTAATATATCTAATGAGCTTTGATGATTAGATATTACAATACAGCATTGCTCGGTATTCCAATATTCCATCCCCCGTAATTCCCATTCTATACCGACTATATGTGACGCGTAACGACAAAATCTGGAAGCAACTCTGTAGAAAGAAAACAATTTACAAAAATACTTGCTTAAACGAGATTCGTGAATAGTATGTATTCGCTAACACGAAATAATAAATAAATCGATATCTTACATTAGGTTTGTTACGTCGCGAGGATAAATTAACACTACGGGCAAGAGCACCGTGCATGTTATCAACACATACGCGTAATAGAGAAAAAATTTCAAATAATACCGAAATAGATTACTTTTTTCATATAAAAATGGCAAGGTAAATATAAAACCCGCCAAAAATAATTCAGGATATGAATAAGAGGAAGCCATAGCGAAGATTTTAATTATTTGACATTACTTTCTAGGGGTTACCAAACTAAATAAAAGCAAGAGAGTTAATCCGAAGAGTTAGCAAAAAAAAAAAAGGTTAAAACTTGCCTTTGAAACATTGTTTGATTGTGTAATTTGTTAATAACAAAATACCTCGCCGAAATCTGATAGGCATGTCACTGGCCCGATGAATCAATCTAACATTTTGTTTCCGGTTGTTACACAGACACTATTATCCACCATCATCTTGCCCATCTTGCCTTGCAGTACAGTCATGTGAATTATTATGTGCCGCCAGGCCTGGGGTGCGTTTAAGATGGCCGGCGAAATTTTCGCCGGAAAAAAATTAAACTAGCGAGGGTTCGCTGAACGGAGTCATAGGTTTATGTCAATTTTATCTGTCAAATTCAATTGACAGCTATTGTAATCTCGATTTTGCATGTGATCTCGAAATTATTAGTTAGTAAAAATAGACCGGAACATGAGGAATCAATTTGCCGATATAATATTTGTTTAAGGGGGAAGCTCACACCCTGCCCGCGAAATTCAAATTTTCTTACGTTTTTTGCAATTTGCAGGCCAGTGCTTGATTGCATGTTGATGAACATTTGATTCGCGACTGTAAGACGTATTTAGTTACAGAATTATAATCATCAAAATCACCAACACAACCCACCAAGTTCATATAGATCGAGAAACTATTTTTTCAAGGTCAAAGTTATTCCTCGATCTATATGAACTTGGAGGGTTGTATTGATGATTTTCATGATTATAATTCTGTAACTAAATACGTCTTACAGTCGCGAATCAAAAATGTTCATCAACATACAACCAAGCACTGGCCTGCAAATTGCAAAAAACGTAAGAAAATTTGAATTTCGCGGGCAGTATGTGAGCATTCGCCTTAAAGTATTTTATAATATTATATTTTTACAACAATTTGTATTATTACTTCATCCATGATAATCCACAAATAAAATTGACGGAGAATCGGAGACGTTTAGTACTCGTTTCAGAAATATTCGTAAATATGGCGCGATTCTAGCAAATTAACAGCTCAATGACAAAGTCAATCTGACAGCGGGATAAAATTTAGCGAGCTAAAAAGGTCGCTAAAAATTATCCTAGTTAGGGGAAAACTTATACCGGGGACGGCCGTGAACGGGGCAGATAAAATTTTAGTCAGGTTAATTTTTCGCCTCGCGGTGTGCTTGAACGGGGTGTTTAACGTTTAGTCAGGTTAAATTTTAGCCTGGATAAGCATCATAAACGCACCCCTGAGATTGATCATCGCTGTCAGGAATATTGCAGGAAATAAACTTGATGTAAATACTCATTACAGGTGAAAGATTTCCGAAAGTGTTGTGAAGTGATTGTTCACATTACCTGTTCCTTCCTCATGACGAAAATCTAGTAAAAATAATAATGATAAAAAAAAAACAAGTATCTTGATTTAGCAAACGAGATTATCGACGGGTGGGACATAAGTTGATCTGCAATTATTGTATGTATCAATCGATACGATGAATGAAATAATATTATGGCCTCAACCATTGCGCGGCTCAGTCAATGGGTGGATTTGAAAACAGTACTTCTTGCACAAATAGTGAGGATATTCCTCTCTCTGGGCCTTGACCAACGGCAGCCTGAAGCCTGTTCGTAATGTCGATGAGGCATTATTTTTTAACATCGTTAAAAGATTTTAAGCACTTTTGTTTGATAAAAAATACAAAATAATATTTCTTAGAAAATTAAAGAAAGAAGCTAAAATCCATATCGGGCAAATGTAAATATTGGTCTTGAATTTTGTCTATTTGAGCTGGCAACATCCCAGTTCATGTCAGTTCTCAGCTTTTAAAAAAGTTTCTTTTTCCGGTGGTGTCCTTTCTCGGACGCCCGATTCCTAAATAGATTAGGAATTTATAAAAATGGTGAGCAACGGTGCTAAAATATTTTCAATAGTTCTTAGTGTGGTTAAATCTTAAGTGTAATATGGAACGTTATTGTAATTTTAAGTTGTGATTGTGAAAATATGGATTGATAACTCTGTGCCATGTCGGAAAGAACTTTTCACTTGTTAGTTGGAACAATAACTTATTACACGTCGTTGTTTGTGTATCAATGTTACCTCTTTTACACTATATCACTATACTTCTCTTTTATGAATTAGTCCTTCTTGAAAAACCTTATGCTTGATAATATTTTTTCTCTTCCTAACCTAAATGATGAAACACCGACACATGCGCGTCATCTGATGCTGCAGAAGAAGCAAGATTGATGTGTAGTGCCATGTTTTATGTGTACTACAACATTGGTTTCGTTTTAGACTGCAGCTCTAATGATTATAAAGTGCCACTGATAACCTCAAATAGTGAAACAATATTGTTTATGTGTAACGCTCAATTGATTAAACTAAAGCCATGTTTTAGGGTTTCGTGAAAGTTGTGAAGAACAAGCAATACTTCAAGAGGTATCAAGTTAAATTCAAGAGGCGTCGTGAGGGAAAGACCGACTACTATGCCCGTAAACGCCTCGTTGTTCAAGTAAGGTATTTTTTTTTAAGTTTTATTATAGGTTACTTTCATTTGCCTAAGTTCTTAATTTAGTAATGTTTATAACAGGACAAGAACAAGTACAACACACCCAAGTACCGCTTGATCGTCCGTCTGTCCAACAAGGATGTGACCTGCCAGGTGGCGTACTCACGTATTGAGGGTGACCACATTGTGTGTGCTGCCTACTCTCACGAACTGCCACGCTACGGCGTCAAGGTTAGTCACCTCATCACCTTGTGTTAATAAAAATCAGGAAAACATAATGTGCCCATGACAAGATGATGAGTCCTGTGCAATACTTTAATATCAAAATGGTGTGCAGAATGCATCTATTTTAACATTTATGTTAATTGGTGAAGGGCAATTCTAGGGGTATAAGGCTTTAAATGATGATTTTGAACGGGCGGTCTGAAGAGACGTACAAACTCACACAACCCTGTTGTTATAAGGTTCAATACTGATTTATTCAACTAATAATTGGAATGAGATACCTTTCTAATATTTTGATGATGGTTGTAATATGAAAAGTGTATTTTTAGGTTGGTTTGACAAACTATGCCGCTGCCTACTGTACTGGTTTGCTGCTTGCAAGAAGACTGCTCCAGAGGCTCGGCCTTGACTCCCTATACAGTGGTGCTACTGAGGTCACTGGTGATGAATACAATGTAGAACCCGTTGACAATGGCCCAGGCGCTTTCAGGTAATTTTCTTTTGACATGGTATTAATTTGAGCATTCAACTGTAGCTGAAGTCCTGTTAGTTGATGTGTTGTCAAACAGTTATTTAATATGTATATGATGAAGTCATTACGGGCGGTCTGAAAGCACGTACAATGCTAAAAAAGAATGTTGTTTCGTAGTTCTCTGATTTTGTATTTTTTCTATTGTCACACAATATTTATCACCAGTGGATTATTACATAATTTTTTATTATATTTATGATAGATGTTACCTTGATGTTGGTCTGGCACGCACCACCACTGGTGCTCGTGTGTTTGGAGCAATGAAGGGTGCAGTTGATGGCGGCCTAAATGTTCCTCACTCCATCAAGAGGTTCCCAGGATATGATGCAGAAGCAAAGAAATTCAATGCTGAAGTACACAGGTGAGCCCATCCTCTATTTATGTTATATCATTTGCATATTATAAAATGTCTATAATATTCTGTGAGGTAGCTCCATTCATCCTCTGAATTATGGTTTATCTATCGTTTGGACAGCGTTATTGGAGCAACATAAAAATGTTAAGGCTATTGGTTGTGATAGAAAGTTTGATTCCAACTTTTTGTAACCGGTCTCAAAAACATTTATTCAAGAATGAAAAAAAACTGAAGGCTGGGTTACTTACAATTTAATTGAAGCATTCTCAGTTACATGCTTTACGAAATTTACTAACAATAATGTTATTGTTATTGTATTCAGAGCACACATCTTTGGTCTACACGTGGCTGAATACATGCGCAGTCTTGAAGCAGATGATGAAGACTCCTTCAAGAGACAGTTTGGCAAATACATCAAACTCGGTGTAAATGCTGATTCTGTAAGTAGATTACACTATAAAGTTTTTTTTTAACAATCAACGTCCAACCAAATTACTGTTCTAGTAAATATACTAACACAGTGTCGAAATTGGACAATATTAATGCAGTCTTTTTCCACACTTATTTCTTCTATGATTCTAAGTACTAAAAAATTGCAACAGTTTTTTTAAATTTTAAATGATGATAAATCAAGCCACAGTGAATCCTAGAAATCAATAAATACTTACTTCTGCATTGGTGTTTTCAGATTGAAGCCACTTACAAGAAAGCACATGAATCAATCCGCGCAGACCCATCCCACACCAAGAAGGAAGCCAAGAAGAAGGAAGCAGGAACCAAGCAGAAGCGCTGGAACAAGCGCAAGCTGACCCTGGCCGAGAGGAAGAACAGGATCAAGCAGAAGAAGGCATCCTACATCAAGAGGCTTCAGGCTCAACAAGAGGCGTAGGCTCTAAGATCAATATATGCCTGTGGACTTTAAAATGACGTATTTTCATTTCCAATCATAGGTATACCTTAATCGTTTTATACATAACTTGCTGATGCCCGCGACTTCGCCTACGTGGATGTCGTCCAAATTATATACTTTAATAATTATATACTGTACCACTCTAATCCATTGGTGAAAACTTTTTTGCAAAAAAAACAACCGACTTCAAAAACACCAAAAAGAGAAAAATAAACTTAAGAAGAAAAATCAGCTTCTGAAGTCGGTGACATTTGTTTGTTTGATTTAATTTTTTTGCCACCGACTTCAGAAGCTGATTTTTCTTCTGAAGTTTATTTTTCTCTTCAGTGTTTTTGAAGTCGGTTGTTTTTTTGCAAAAAAGTTTTTTTATTTTTTCATTTTTAGTTGTAATAACATTAGGTACCTATAATTCAACCAAGAAACCTAACCCATAACCTTCCTTCCCCTATTTTTGCTTTCAACTCTTAGGCCCAGATTCACAGACCACACTTTGACTTTACTAAGTATGATTTTTGGAAAGTAAAGAACAGCTTGACAGGACTAAAAAATATATTTTTGCGTGAAAGTAGATCTTTCTATCAAAGTAAAGTCAAAGTGTGGTCTGTGAATCTGGGCCTAAGAAATATATTTTTGCGTGAAAGTAGATCTTTCCAAGAAAGTAAAGCCAAAGTGTGGTCTTTGAATCTGGGCCTTAACCGTTGAGGAGTACCTAGTACCTTCCATTATCAGCTCATCAACATGAAGACAAGTGATAACTGCTAGATGCGAATACTTGAATAGCGTCAGAAAAAGCACGCAACACGTAATACGTGTCTATATTTTTCATATATAACAACTAAAAAAATGTGTATTGTTCATATCTGCATACCCCCTCAGAGCATACAGGCGTGATTTTACGTCATGATAATGTATATTCAATAAACATCCAAGCGATTCCAGCAATTACGACAGATTTGCCGTCTATTTTTGAAGAGTTTCATTGTATATCTCCGAAGATCAGCACCAGATCTTCACCAAATTAAAATGGGACCACCTCAGGAGTATACTCTTTCAAATAAAAATAAAAAATTGAGAATCGGTCCACTAATGGGGGAGAAATCAGGTAACATACATAATAAAAAAAAAATAAGTACATACACGAACATAGTAACCTCCTTTTTAACCGACTTCAAAAAAAGGAGGAGGTTATCAATTCGACTGTATTTTTTTTTTTTTTTTTTTTTATGTTTGTTACCTCATAACTCCGTCGCTTGCTAACCGATTTGAAAATTTCTTTTTTTGTTGGAAAGGATATACTTCCCAAGTGGTCCCATGATCACCAAGTCAGGATCTGATGATGGGATCCTGGAGAAATAGAGAGAACTCTTCAAATTTTATAGGCACACTTGCAGTGATTTGAGTAGTTTTTGGAAGAGTACTTTCTCGGAGTGGTTCCATTTCAATTTAGTGAAGATCTGATGAAGAACTTCGGAGATAGGCAACGGAACTCCTCAACAAACGATAGCAAATGGACTGGGATTGCTGAAATCTCATGTCTGTCTATTGCTTACACCAGTTCATAACATAACATCACGCCGGTACGTTGTGAAGGGGTAAGCACATGTGAACCACTAAAAAGTGAAAAATAAAAACTTTTTAACAAAAAATAAAACCGACTTCAAAAAAAAAACACTAAAAAGTCAAAAATAAACTTTAGAAGAAAAAAACAACACAAAAAAGTGAAAAATAAACTTAAGAAGAAAAATCAGCTTCGGAAGTCGGTGGCAAAAAAAGCCAAATCAAACAAACAAATGTCACCGACTTCAGAAGCTGATTTTTCTTCTTAAGTTTATTTTTCACTTTTTTGTGTTGTTTTTTTCTTCTAAAGTTTATTTTTGACTTTTTAGTGTTTTTTTTTTGAAGTCGGTTTTATTTTTTTGAAGTCTGATAGAAACAGCATGACTTTTGGTGCAGTAGTTTTTGAGTTTATCGCGATCAGAAGCGGCGTAGGGCTTTGTTTTGTAATATGTAGTGAATGTATAACAGAACGTTCGGCCAGTCGAGATGGGGAGCTGGCTGCTACTCCAGTTTTTAGGTTCAGGCCACACTGCAAAAAAAGAAACCCCGACGTTAACGTGCAAAGAAGTCGATAAACAGTCGCAGAGTAGAAATGTCCACGGGGATAGGATGACCGTGTAAATAAAAAAAACCGGCCAAGAGCGTGTCGGGCCACGCTCAGTGTAGGGTTCCGTAGTAATAATTCTTTTTTTGTTTGAAATACGGGCCAATGAAACTTGACCTCTGGATTGTATAGGCGCTCATACGATTCAGGGACCAAATTATATTGGTTAACTGCAGTTTCCATCTGTTGTTTCCATCCAAGTTCAAAATAATTTTCCTAGAAAGTCCTTATAAAGTTCTACTTTTCAGATTTTTTTCGTATTTTCTAAACTTATGGTTCAAAAGTTAGAGGGGGGGGGACGCTTTGTTTTTTACTTTTGGAGCGATTATTTCCGAAATTATTGACATTATCAAAAAATGATTTTAGTAAACCCCTATTCATTTTTAAATACCTTTCCAACAATATATCACACGTTAGGGTTAAAATTTAAAAAAATATCACTTCCCACTTTACATATAGGGGGGCTACCCTAATAAAACATTTTTTTCCAATTTTTATTTTAGCACTTTGTCGGCGTGATTGATACACATATTGGTACCAAATTTCAGCTTTCTAGTGCTAACGGTCACAGAGATTAAGCGAGGACGGACAGACAGACAGACATGGCGAAACTATAAGGGTTCCTAGTTGACTACGGAACCCTAACAAATGACTATGTTCCAGGACTTCCAGGGTAGCCCGCGAAATTCAAATTTTCTTAAGTTTTTAGCGATTTGCAGGAATCATATTTTCACTAACATACAACCTAGTTACCTAGCACTGGCCTGCAAATCGCTAAAAACGTAAGAAAATTTGAATTTCGCGGGCTACCCTGGAACATCCACCGTAAGTGATCTGACAACGTTTGCTATTTTAATAACCTCCTCCTTTTTTAAGTCGGTTAAAAAATGGGTGCAAGTGATTGGTGCAATAGAGATGGTAATGAAGTGAAATAATAATAATGACGTCACTCATACATGCAACGCATGTGTACCTACTCCATGACGCGCGCTCGCTTCGCTCGCTTATTAAATAACACTAATATCTTCTGTCCCCGAAGTGCCCATGCCGCCCATAGAGAGACGGTCGTATTATAATTTTGGTTAAAAGAGGTAGTAATTGCATTGATAGATAACCTTTTCCTGTTTATTACCAGTAGTTGTTCCATAGATACATTCAATTCCCAGAAGTACACACGGCTACACATCGAGCTATACAAAACCAGTATAATCTGATCGTTCATTGTGCGAAAAGGTCTAGTAAAGTGAGGCCAAGATTAACTGGTTTTGCATAGCTTGATGTGTAGCCGTGTGTACAACTAGTTGGACCAAGGAAAGAATAACTCGCTCGAGTTGAACCGGTTGAACCGTTGGTAAAGATATTTCCACATAGAACTACCAGTTTTACCATGAGTAAAATTACTTCTCCGTAGTACAACCAGTTGGACATCGCACGGGTCGGTCAATAGAGAACCGATGTGGCATATCAAGCTGCCCGCCATTTTGATTTTTTTTTCGAAATCGCGGCCCACTGTATAAGTAGTATAAATGGATAGATGACATATAGACGAACAAAACATGTCCTGAAACACGGTATCCCAAAGTGTCACGTTACCAAGATATTTAATTTTGAAGGTAAAGATCGAAAAATAAGTGCAACGACAATCATTAAAAACCGGCCAAGAGCGTGTCGGGCCACGCTCAGTGTAGGGTTCCGTAGTAATAATTCTTTTTTTGTTTGAAATACGGGCCAATGAAACTTGACCTCTGGATTGTATAGGCGCTCATACGATTCAGGGACCAAATTATATTGGTTAACTGCAGTTTCCATCTGTTGTTTCCATCCAAGTTCAAAATAATTTTCCTAGAAAGTCCTTATAAAGTTCTGCTTTTCAGATTTTTTTCGTATTTTCTAAACTTATGGTTCAAAAGTTAGAGGGGGGGGGACGCTTTGTTTTTTACTTTTGGAGCGATTATTTCCGAAATTATTGACATTATCAAAAAATGATTTTAGTAAACCCCTATTCATTTTTAAATACCTTTCCAACAATATATCACACGTTAGGGTTAAAATTAAAAAAAAAAATCACTTCCCACTTTACATATAGGGGGGCTACCCTAATAAAACATTTTTTTCCAATTTTTATTTTAGCACTTTGTCGGCGTGATTGATACACATATTGGTACCAAATTTCAGCTTTCTAGTGCTAACGGTCACAGAGATTAAGCGAGGACGGACAGACGGACAGACAGACAGACATGGCGAAACTATAAGGGTTCCTAGTTGACTACGGAACCCTAAAAATAGACATCTCCCCATCTGTCAAAAGGCGGGACTTCTTTCGTGAAATGGACTTTATGTAATGTACCTACTCTCTTTCAATAAACAGTACTATTAATCAACCCCTATAGACAAGAAAAGAACGCTTAAAGACAGTAAAAGGTCTATTTTTATGTGGCCATTGTACACACGGCTACACATCAAGCTGTACATTTCCAGTTTACGCTGATCTCGCACTGTACGGAAATCCTATACAATGCGGGACCAGCTTATACTGGAAGTGTGTAGCCGTGTGTACTAATATGTCGATCTTTACCTTCAAAAATTTCGGTAACGTGACACTTTGGGATACCTACCGTGTTACTGGACATTTTTTGTTCGTCATATGTCCTCTATGCTTATAACTAGCTGCTGCCCGCGACGTCGTCTGCGTGAACGCTATACAGCACCAAAAATACCTACGATTACACTTTTTTTTTTAATCTTATCTCTCATTTGGCTTTGCCGTAGTCGGGTAAAAAATATCCGTCCACTCATTTACCCGTTTCTTATTAAAATTTCATATCTACAGAAAGTGCAGTAACAGAGTGAGAAGGTCTTTTGTAAAATTGACCTTCAAAAAGTGCTAATTTTCAGCCTGCTTTGAGTAAATGACTTTATGGTGATTCTCCTGAATTAAGTCATAAGTTGTGACTGAAGCAGATGGAGAAAACAATGAATAAGGAATACAAAATAGGGTCTTCTTCTTCTTTTCGAGTCGATGACTAAACTCTGTCCGCCCAGTAGGTACGTGGCAACCTGGAAACTCAAACAAAATAGGGTAAAAATAACATACTTACAGGAATTTTCGATAAACAACAATAGTGGGTTGGCTATTATCCGCAGCCAATATGTAAAGAGAGTCAGGACTGGTGACGCGGGAGCAAGCGACGTACAGCTGCCCGTGTGAGAAGCAGCTCGTCCTGAGGTCGACACCCGCTGCCCTCAGTGTTTGCCCCTGCGACTTATTGATGTTCATCGCGAAGCAAACACTAACGGGGAATTGTACACGCTTGAACTGGATCGGGAAGTTATGAGGTATGAGTGGAATACGTGGTATAAATACTGCCTCGCCGACTCCACAACCCATGAGAATTTTCGCCTCAATGGTGTGTCTGTGGAGCGAGATGACTTTAAGGCGGGTCCCGTTACACAACTTCGAAGGAGAAGGTTCCGAAGAAGCATAATCGGGACACCCACCTTCAGCTTGATGGTAAGCGCTGGAAGTCTACTTGCTGACAGGGAGTTCAGAAATTTCACGGGATAATGTCTGGCGTCATCTTGCTCGACCACGCAGTGTTTATAGAGGTGTAGATCACTTCATTCCCCTCAATTTCCGAGATAATGCATTCGTTAATTGCCGCAGTCTGATCATTTTTCGGCGTTAAAATGGCCCGCTCGCACACCCAAGAATTCTGCAGGTACGGTATACGACTGATGTCCCCGTATACACAGCGAATGAGTTCTTCTAAGCTGGATACAACTCTACCGAAGTACCGAGAGAATCTGGAAGCGCCTCCTGTCCACCTCTCTCCTCACCGTCGCCAAGTCTTAGAAGGACATCGGAGAATTCTTGAGAACGTGCATTGCCGCCGTGCCGAGCTCTCATATTAATGGTCAAGCGCAGTGTACGAACTCGTGACCACAACGAAGATCATTTCAACGAAGCATTCACTTCGTCAGCCTTCGATCCCCGCTTCACCACGGAAAGCGTGTGTCCGAAATCGCCACTGAACAGAACTGTGACACCACCCATCAAATGTTCGTTCTTGTGGATGTCCTGCAAAGTTCTGTCCTCGGCCTCAATTGCCTTCCTGTTGGCCATCGTACACTCCTCCCATACGATCAGAGAGCAATCCTTGAGCACGTGTCCCTTATCACTGTTACGTGACACACCATAAACAGGCGTTTCGGCGCTTTCTAAGTCGATTGGAATTTTAAACATGGCATGTGCTGTCTTTAGTGTCCGACCGAAACACGATTTTCAGCCGAAACCGTAAACGAACCTTCGGCCTTGGTCCCAGTTTCGGCCGAAACCGAAACCGAAACTTATTAAATATTTATGGAATGTAAAATCTATTGTATTTTTACGCATATATACACAGTTATCACGTGTAAAAAAATGCAACAATTAAAGTAGGTAATTAGGTAACAAAAATAGCTCTTTATTTGTAAAATTAATAATGTGATTTAAAAAAAAATACAATCAACATATCTGTCAAACTTTTTAAAAAATAGGCACTTCATTTTTAACATTACTATATTTTTTAATAATTAAATAAAAAAAACTAAGCACCTCGCATACTAAAGGGAAAAAATGCGACATGACTAATAGTACTGAAGGCCATTCACGCTAATAGAAAATATATGAAACTTTTTAGTAAAAAAAATCTATTGGTCGATATAACTTTTTTTCTAATTATTAAACAAAAAAAAATACTCATATCATTTTCAAAGATGGTGTTTTAAGAAATAATTTTCATTACGAACTTTTTAAATTATAATAATTAGTTAAGGTTTTAGGCGCTTTGCACATGGAGCAACTATTGCCGCAACTGGCAACTAGCTGTTTACATAATATTTCAATTGGATTGCGCACACATAGCAACTCGAGTTTCGAGGTCCGGCAATCGTCAACAGTTTTCAGTTGATGTAATCGATGACTGAGTTAGTTTTTGATTGCCGCAACTAGCAACTGTTAAATATTATACCGATTTTTAAAGTTAACGTAGACGGCGACGACGTAATAAAATTAGAGCAATTGCTGCTTCTTCGATATTCATCGTCACACTGAATGCTGTTCGCTGCGTAGATTGAGCAACTCGGTTATGAAAGTTGCTCACAGATTGCCATAAAATTGCTGCAACCGTAAACGTTGTAGCAACTATCAACTAGTTACAGGAAACTTTTAAAGTTGCTTAAGTTGCCTCAAATTAAGTTGCTCCATGTGCAAAGCGCCTAAATCACTGGAGATAGTTGTGTATCGGAACTACGGGGCGATTCGAATACGGGTACAAAATTTAATCCATCAACAATTACAAACAAATATCAAACATCACACGTATCTTCACACATCTGTTAAGTGTTAAATTAATTTCTACATAAATTCATATTTAATAAGTTCTAGGGAATAACTCAACAGAACCAAATAAAATATCTAATGAATTCTTTTCTATACACACCTACTTACAACCTATTTATTTTACACTGTATACATCATTAATCATAAGTAAAAACAAATACCTAATTTTTGCGCGAGAAAAATCTCACAACCTCAAATCATCACAATCGCGCCGGCTAGCAAACTCAACTGGCACTCGAAGTTAGCTGAATGATGCGCGACAATTCACGTATACCTTGTTTCGGCGGGGCCGAAAGGTTCGGCCAATTATTGGCCGAAACCGAAACTATGGCCGAAACCACATTTTTTGGCCGAAACTAGCCGAAACCGAAACCGAAACCGAACCTTCGGTCGGTCCTTAGCTGTCTTGCCACGCGGAAGCAGTGTGGCAGCGATTGCCGACGACGCTACAGCAATTGTAATTTTGACTTGCCTCCTGACCTCTGCAATTATGCCAGTGGTAACTAATGTTTTTCCTGTTCCACCAGGAGCATCCAAGAAAAACATTTTACCCTGGTTTTGCACAACGCTTTCAAGGACGGTGTCATAAATTTGATTTAGCTCTGAAGAGAACAAAGCGACATGGTAATTTCGTATGGTGGTCATTTCGCCCGGATCGTAAATTGTCTCAGTGTTATACTCCCGATTTCCACGGTCTTGATGCGGTGCTGATTGGGGAGCTGGTAACCCATAATGACCACGTCTAGAAGTGAACTTGAACTGAGAACAGGTGTTCAGCACGCGTTCATCACAGACAATCTCGATGAATTTTATATAAGGCGGCCAACCGTCCCGCATTCTGCGGGACCGTCCCGTAATGCTAGACGAAATCCCGCTTTGAAATTATTAGTAAAATAGTCCCGTAAAACGTTGTATGCGTCCCGCATGTCCCGCATCCCTATTTTTCTACCACACTTCTACACAACACCCACACGCGCGCACGGTCAACAGCGTAGGAACACAGATTACCTACCTACAGGCGGGTACAACGAAGGGTGACCTTGGCTGAAAATGCCGTTTAAAAATAAACTTTATGTCAAACAAATAGAGTTGGTATTACTTTACTTTCCCTACGATTTTTACGATTACCTACCTATAATAGCGACAAGCGTATCGCGCACGCGCTTCTCTCGTTCTCTTTCTCTGTATAAATTGAACTCATGAGGCGTAAGAGCGGGAAAGGGGCGCACGAGTAATGGAATTGTTTTGATTTTGAAAATTAGACATTAGTGCACGCCGTGACACCATATTGATAGGTTATATTATATTATTGCTTTTTGCTTAAGGTTTTTATTTTATCAGTTCCGTCCGATAATTTTTCAATGCCGCCGACAGTGAAAAAGCGAACTTGTAAATTCACTGAAGATTTACAAAAAGAATTTCCGTTCTTGCAAAAGTGTATAACTCTGTGGACGTCCGAAAAGTCGTCACTAAAAGTGGAAACACTAAAAGCTCTGCTTGTACTTAAAAATATGGGCAGTTGCGAAGTTTTTTATGACATTATCAATAAAAATCCTGAGCTTGTTAAAAAGTGTCACTCCAGTGACAAATATGGTTTTAAAAATAAATAACTTCTACCTAAGTTTTGTGTTTTTATTATGTAAGTAAGTGTTTTTGCCAAAAACTTTTTGGTAATGACATCTACTAATCCCTAACCCCCCCCCCCCCCCCCATTCACGAAAGGTTAAGTCCCGCATTCAGTTTGCGGAAAGTTGGCCGCCTTAATTTTATAAGACATCTAAGATGAAGCAGCTTAAAACTTATATAAACACTTTTTTTTTATAAATGAAATGCACAACCCCATCTATGACTTTTAGAAACAACTATTAACCTCGCCAACATCATCAAATTTAAATTATTTAAAACCAAAAAGGACTTACACATGTAATTCGACTTGATGTTTTTGAAATCCCATAGATGGCGCTGATTTAAATTGTCTTGATACTAAAATTACAATAATTATTATGTTTATCGGCCTAAGTTACTTATATTGCGTGATTTTTATAGTATGAAGCTAGCTTATAGCATGGTTATTAACATAATAACAACATTTAAATATGCGTCGTTTAGATTACACGTTGTTACAGAATGCGTTGAAGAAATAAAGGTTCACTGCTCGTTCCCCGTAGGTGATAGCGTGATAATATGTAGCCTATAGGTTGACCCGACTTCTTAGTAATAATCGTGCCAAATTTGAAGTAAATCCATGCAGTACTTTTTGAGTTTATCCCGGACATACATACAGACAAACAGACAGAAATTCTAAAAACTATATTTTTGGCTTCGGTATCGATTGTAGATCACACCCCAAGTATTCTTTTAAAAAAATATTCAATGTACAGTTTTGACTTTCCTATCATTTTATTATATGTATGTATAGATACCACTTTCATCCGTGGGCCGCGATTTCGAAAAAAATCAAAATGGCGTTGGGTCGATATGCCAGCGTCCATACAAAAAAGTTCAAACCCCTTTAACATTCTAACTATTTAGACAACAAGGTCTATAAGAAAAAGTAGGTTCTGAACCGTTTTTGATGAAATTTCTATGAGACCAATTGGGAAAACATCCTTTCATAAAAAAATTCAAATCGGTTCTTAAACTGAAAATATAGTCCCCGTCACGACACCTAACTTGGCAAGAGTCGTTAGATGCGCAGAAGTCATTTTTAACCGACTTCGAAAAAGGAGGAGGTTATAATTATGTTCGTGTGTATGTATTTTTGTTACCTGACTTCTCCCCCATTTGTGGACCGATTCTCAAAATTCTTTTTTTATTTTTAGGTCTCTTTTGCGGTCAAGCGGGGCGCAGGGTATGAGGTAGCGTCATCCGCGCGTGTGATTGGTGCACTCAAATGCATACGTTCCATTCGCTCCCGATTTTTGGTATTGTTTAAAATTAAGTTTTTGTTGTTTTAAATTTTGTTTTACTTTTAAATGCATATTTTTATTTATAACACCTATGACCTAATAAATGTCTCAAAGTCATCTCCTTTCTTTAACTTCATTAATAAAAGTATGGAAAGGGTACTCAACGGTAAGCTGCTGGCGCACCTTGAAGCGAACGACCTACTCAGCGACCGTCAGTATGGCTTTCGCCGGGGACGGTCAACTGGGGATCTTCTGGTGTTAGCTACGCACTGCTGGGGCGAGGCCATCGAGAAACACGGCGAGGCCCTTGCCGTGTCGCTGGACATCTCGAAGGCTTTCGACAGGGTTTGGCACGCAAGTTTGTTGAGCAAACTTCCGGCATACGGTGTCGCGACACTTCCGCGAAATGTAAATATTGTATATAGCAACATTGAAACTTTATGGTAAGCAACTTCCATTTTTTCTGATTGTCTTTGTCCTATAGAAAACATCTGGTACTCGACGTTACTCTAAAATATCACTTCAAATCTTCAATACTGTCTAGTAAGGTTCCATGATCATTTTAAGTACAGCTAGTGCGTAGTAGCGTGTTAATCTGAGTAGTCAGTGTTATCAAGTGCTGTGCAGCCTATCTCGAGAGGAACCTGGATTTGATAGCTAAGTGTCTTAGGTTTATTTAATCTCACATTCAATACATCTATGAGTGTATATAATGAGTCCTTCGGGGACTGCATGGACCTTATCAGGTTACCAACCATAGTAACTGATTTATAGGGCTCTAAATAATCATCAGTTCTGGGCTTTGGCCACTTCAGAACATAAGGCGGATTCGCTGCCAAGGAAAGAGCCCAATTGTACTCCCATGCCATAGCTGGGACCTACCGGTAGAAGAGGCGAGCTCAGGCTTGTATTTAAGGTACGAGTGAGCGCGGTGAGGGACGCAGGGGCCCTCTCCGTGGTGCCATAGCACTAAGCCTGGTCACCATAGTGACATGTATATAAAGGTCGAGGAAATGTATAGTAATAACAATATGTAAGTGAACCTAGGACACTTAGGTAATTCCATGAAGGGAGGAATTATGATATCATTAAACCCCCAGGTGGTGAATATAGACAGGCGAGACGGGGAGAAGGTTCACCGGAACAGCAGGACTGGACACGGATGGCAAGCGAAGCACTACACACCCAAGGTATGAGTCACAACCTACTATACTTGCACTCTATTAGACAAGTTAGAAACAAGGCAATGATGTAAATCAAAGTAATGCATTATTAGAATAAGTATTTCGTTGGTCACATGAATAGGTGTACATGTTTGGTGTACATCATCATGAAAGGACTTAACGACATACGGCATTCCCGCAGACTTTTGCTGCTGGATATCTGACTTCCTGAGTGAACGGTCAATCCGAGTGGTCATTGATGGCTGCTCCTCTGACCTTATGGCTATCGATGCCGGAGTTCCTCAGGGCCCTCAGGGGTCTGTTCTCTCCGCGACACTTTTCCTGCTACACATCAATGACCTCCTTGTTCCTGGTATTGTTGGGTACGCAGATGACAGCACTGTCATGTAGAGTTATTCATCCAGCGCAAAAGCCAGTGGTGATGAAGTACGTTCATTAAGAGAGGCCATGGTAGAGCGAACGAATTCAGCCTTAAGACTTGTCTCCGAGTGGGGTGACGAGAATCTGGTAGATTTCAACGCTACCAAAACGCAAGTGTGTCTGTTCACCGCCAAAAAGAGTCCGTTTAATCTGGCCCCTACTTTCCGGAGTGCGTCTGTACAAGTTACTGACAGTCTCGAGCTTCTTGGCACGAAGTTGAGCGCGAATCTGAACTTCGGCGCCTACATCGAGTCGAAAGCTCAAACTGCGGCGAAAAAGCTGGGCATCCTAAACAAGGTTAAGCGGTACTTCAAGCCTGGACAGCTTTCATCAGTATTATATAAAGCTCAAGTCCGGTCTGGCATGGAGTATTGCTGTCACCTTTGGGATGGCTCAGCCAAATACCAGCTTGCCACACTTGACTCTGTAGAGCGCAGAGCCAGGAGGCTAATTGGTGACGATAAGCTGGTTAACAAGCTACATAGCCTGGCCCACCGTCGCAAAGTCGCATGTCTGTCGGTCTTCTACAGACTGTACTTCGGAGAGTGTGCGCAAGAGCTCCACGAGCTGATCCCACCATCTCCCTTCTTCCATCGGGAGACTAGACGTACTGCAGGGTACCACCGATACCTAGTCGACATTCCACACATTCGAACGAAACGCTTTGCTGGGTCCTTTATTATGCGCACAGCCAAGGAGTGGAATTCCCTGCCTGCGTCCGTTTTTCCGAGTTCATATAACCCTAATCTGTTTAAGTCGCGAGTAAACAGGCTTCTACTGGGTAAGCTCGTTCCATCGTCGACATCATCTCTGCCCTTAGGGCAAAATTGAAGTTGCTCTTGACTTCAATCTTGCCCATTTATAATAAAAAAAAAAAAAAAAAAATTAAATGTCACTAACCATAGAATAATGACAAGCAATAAAAGCACTGACGTATAAATCATATGGACTTGGCATACCTACAAAAAAAACGTGTATGCCTACACTTTACTGAGCGGATAAAATGGCGGCTAATAGAGCAGCCCCTAACGATCGATATTTCTATAAAATAACATCGATAAAAAATTGTGAGAATGTTTTCTTAGGGTTCACATCTGACGAAAAATGCATCGCATATTATCGGTCGCGTAACGCCAGAACAGACAATTATTCTTAGCGTGATGATACATAGCCTATAGCCTGCCTCAATAAATGGGCTATCTAACACGGAAATAATTTTTCAAATCGGACCAGTACTTCCTGAGATTAGCGCGTTCAAGTAAACAAACAAACAAACTCTTCAGCTTTATAATATTAGTATAGATTTTAAGATTCCAATGCCTACCTTTTGTAACATACAGATGATAGTGGGCTTTAATTAAAACTCAACAATAATAAATTATAATATATTTAAACAAAAAAAACAACAAACAAATTGTTCTCATTCATTTCTGAACAACACAATTTTGTTCAAGTAACTTCGATGTGATATTCTTTCAGTAGATTTCTTTTGTTGACATCTTTAAATTTTCAACACCGATTGTTTCCAGCCAAATTTTCTTTTTTCCTTTATTAGCAGGCAGCCTTGAAAGTAAAACATAAAACCAATAAAGAACCATAAAATAGCATTATCGATAAATATAAAAAATGCCTAATGCACTACTCTATCCCTCCAATCCATACTAATATTATAAATGCGAAAGTAACTCTGTCTGTCTGTCTGTCTGTCTGTCTGTTACTCTTTCACGCCTAAACGGCTGAACGGATTTTGATGAAATTTGGTATGGTGATACATGATAACCTAGAAATGGACATAGGCTATAAATAATCACGCCATCGTTCTTAGGGGGTAGGCAGTAGGCAGATAACTAAAGTGAGTTAGTGATTTTTTGTCGTTTTTGTTGGGACTTTTGCTCTTTCACGTCTAAACGGCTGAACGGATTTTGATGAAATTTGGTATGGTGATAGATGATAAGCTAGAAATGGTCATAGGCTATAAATAATCACGCCATCGTTCTTAGGGGGTAGGCAGTAGGCAGATAACTAAATTGAGTTAGTGAGTTTTAGTCGTTTTTGTTGGGACTTTTGCTCTTTCACGTCTAAACGGATGAACGGATTTTGATGAAATTTGGTATGGTGATAGATGATAACCTAGAAATGGTCATAGGCTATAAATAATCACGCCATCGTTCTTAGGGGGTAGGCAGTAGGCAGATAACTAAAGTGAGTTAGTGATTTTTTGTCGTTTTTGTTGGGACTTTTGCTCTTTCACGTCTAAACGGCTGAACGGATTTTGATGAAATTTGGTATGGTGATAGATGATAAGCTAGAAATGGTCATAGGCTATAAATAATCACGCCATCGTTCTTAGGGGGTAGGCAGTAGGCAGATAACTAAATTGAGTTAGTGAGTTTTAGTCGTTTTTGTTGGGACTTTTGCTCTTTCACGTCTAAACGGATGAACGGATTTTGATGAAATTTGGTATGGTGATAGATGATAACCTAGAAATGGTCATAGGCTATAAATAATCACGCCATCGTTCTTAGGAGGTAGGCAGTAGGCAGATAACTAAATTGAGTTAGTGATTTTTAGTCGTTTTTGTTGGGACTTTTGCTCTTTCACGTCTAAACGGCTAAACGGATTTTGATGAAATTTGGTATGGTGATAGATGATAACCTAGAAATGGTCATAGGCTATAAATAATCACGCCATCGTTCTTAGGGGGTAGGCAGTAGGCAGATAACTAAATTGAGTTAGTGATTTTTAGTCGTTTTGGTTGGGACTTTTGCTCTTTCACGTCTAAACGGCTGAACAGATTTTGATGAAATTTAGTAAGGTAATAGATGGTTACCTAAAAACGGATATAAGATCAAAATGATCACGTCATCGTACTTAGGGGGTAGGAAGTAGGCAGAAAACTGAATTGAGTTAGTGATTTTTTTATGGTTTTTGCTGAGAGTTTTGCTCTATCATGCCTAAACGGCTAAACGGATTTTGATGAAATTTAGTTAAGTGATAGATAGTAACCTAGAAAAGGATATAGGCTATTAATATTCATGCTATCTTACTTAAGGCGTAGGCAGTAGGCAGAAAACTAATTAAGTTAGTGATTTTTAATCGTTTGTTTTAAAAGTTTACCTCATTCACGCCTTAACGTCTGAACGGATTTTTATAAGACTTGGTTAATATAAAGATAGAATCCTAGGCACGGACACAGGCTACTTTTTACGGCGGGAAAATACCTCATTCCCGCGGAAATCTAGCGTGATCGTGTCAAGAAGCGCATGACGCCATAGCTACTGAAATGATTTTGATGTTTTTTTTTTTAACTGAGTGTTACTAAGACTTCAAGTTAGTATTTGATCACTTTTCTAACTTAGAGGGTCGGTAGGCGCCATAATTTAGGGAATTTATGATAAGATTTTGTTGCAGCTGTCTTTATTTAACAGTTTTACTTGGATCGAAACTTAGCGACATTCCATTAGGGTAGGAAGGTACCAAAATTCAGACTACTTTTTACTTCGGGAAAATATCTCATTCCCACAGGAACCTATACACAGCTTCCTATCTACAACATTAAAACTCTGTCTAGAATCACATTACGCCAAAACTATTGATCTGATTTGTATACGATTTTTTATTCAACTGACTGTTACATTACATACAGATAAAATCTAATTACCTACACCACAGAATCATTATAGTACTACATAACTAGCTACGCTTTAAACTTGAGGAGGTAATTAGATAGACATTTATACGAACTTTAAGCTCAGTAATCAATCATAGTGATAAGTTAATACTCATTTTAGACAAAGAAACGGATAGGTAATCAGTTCATCACCGAAATTATAACACCTACACTTAGTTTGTTTACTATTCAACGAGGGAAAATCCTGGATTATAAATGCGAAAGTAACTCAGTCTGTCTGTCTGTCTGTCTTTGCTTCACGCCTAAACTACTGAACCGATTTGTGTGAAATTTGGTACAGACATAGTTTGGAACTTAAGAAAGGACATAGGATAGTTCTTTTTTTTTTCGCGAGATAAACCAAAAATCTGCCGGAAGTCACTATTCCACGCGAACGAAGTCGCGGGCAAAAGCTAGTAACAACATAACAAGAAAATGTGTTCATGTTGAAAATACTGTAGAAAATAAAGACAAAAGGGAAATTATGAATGCTTTACTGTTGAAACTCTTCAACGAATGCAGAATCTTGTTTAGATTAACTAAATCTAAAGATATTTCAGGCGAAATGAAGTACTTACTGGTGCAAAGTTATGTTCGGATGATTTCTGCTTCTTTTGATGCCACATCCGATTATATTGCAATTGGGCATCTTGCTATTGACGATATCCAATAAAGAACCGAGTTCAAACACAATAACACATCAAATTACTCCAAAATTCACAAATTTTATCCACAGCTCAAGAGCATTTGACAGTTGACGTACCCAACTTTGGTACCAAACAGCGAGCGGATAAAATGGCGACCGGCCGCATATAGGTATTTCAATGACGCTAGGAACGAAGGGTTGCAATTATAGTAGCTGTCAAAAACACTACTATCTTTTTTCACTTACGCAAACTTATGAAAGTTAAAAAGAGATGGCAGTACTTTTATGATTTTGGCGTCGATAAGCCTCATATTTGTATAACTGTTATTTCTATAGTCAAACGTTTCAAGTCCATATGATTTATTAGTCATTGAATAAAAGTGACCACTTTTTGTGGCACAAAGTGTACGATGCGCGAACTTTGAATTCGAATTTCGAAACCTTGCCAAGTTACGTTGCGGGAGCTATACAAACAAACGTAAAAAAAAATATTAAGTTTGCCAGAGGGAAAAAATTCTCAACGAATAAGATTCGGAGAACGATTCTGTAACCCGAGGGCCACGAAATGCGACGCTATAAACGAATTATTTATCATGCTGCAAGCGTGAGCGTCAAAGACAAATGCGTCTCGGCAACGAAAATAACGCTACGCTTGTGGCGTCAATTAGCTACAACTTGTAGTCTGGTAGATAATAGACGTAATGGCCATACTTTACTGCATACATTTGTTTTGACGCTTGACTAGGGTTGCCATCCGTCCAGCTTTCCCCGGATTTGTCCTAGCCTAGCCTAGTCGAGAGCGTCCGAGCGGGGGGTTTCGTTTTAGTCCGGGTTTAGAAAATTAAAATTTTGAGACACCCGCGACTTCACTTGGAGCGTCGCATTTCGTGGCCCTCGGGTTAGGGTTCATTTCATACGGAACCTCAATAATAACAATGAGTTTATGTGTGGGCAACATTGGAACAACACGGTCCATTCTGTTCCTGAAGGTATAGATAAAAATGGAGGCCACACTTGGAACAAAAGTCAAAATCCCTACGTTTCTCTATCTCCCTTGCTGTGGTCTGACCTCTCTTTGTAGGGTGGATGATGGTATTGCTACTACCTGTTTATTAAAATCTCCTAATACATTTTTAAAAAGAGTCACCGCAATCAGTAATTAAATACTGTCAAATATAATATGCCAATAAATAAAAAGCTAAACTAAGATTACTGAAATTAAAATTCCAAAATTGTATGTCACGAATGCTTAACATGGTTGGCGAATCAGTGAATTATTTTCCCATTTCCTAACTCTAAGACTTCGGTAATGTGGCAACAATGGCCCCACATGCACCACAGATTATTAACTAGGTATTTATCATGAAGAAATAGATAAATATGGAGGCCACACTTAGAACAAAAGTTTGAGTCAAATACCTACGATTCTCTATCTCACTCTCTGTGGGCTTACCTCTCTTTCTAAGGTGGACGATAGTATTGCTATCTCGTTATTAAAATCTCCTTATTCATTTTTAAAAAGAGTCACCACACAAATGTAATCAGAAGTTAAATACTGTCAAATAATGTGCTAATAAATAAAAAGCTAAACTAAGATTACTGAAATTAAAATTCCAAAATAGTATGTCACGAATGCTTGACAAGGTTGGCGAATCAGTGAATTATTTTCCCATTTCAGGATGTGGTAATGTGGCAGCATTGGCCCCACATGTCAACATGAATCGTACCAATATGGCGGTTGTTTACTTTGCGGTTCACAGTTTCGTTTGAGATATTTGCCTGTAATCAAAGTTATAATTGAGAAAATGGTGCAAACTTGTGTAGTGCGTGGTTGTGGTAGTACGTGGTGTCCAGGAGGTGATATAAGATTTCACGCGTAAGTGTTTAAATCGGGATTGTTGGCACTGAATAATTGTAAACATATTTCTGCATATTTCTTTGTATTTTCAATTAATTACTTCATAAAAGCTTGACCTATGATTTAGTCAATGATAACTTAGATAACTATGTAAAGACCAAACAGTTTTACATTGAATTTCATGGACTTTCTGCAATTTTATTTGTTTTTGGTTTTAAGGAGTCATACTGAAGTAGTGTGACCATATTGGGGATATATCTGGGACTTTCCGTGGGACCTTCATTAATTATATAGTCATTATCATACTCGCTTTATTACATTTTATTACTTTTTTCACACACCGTGTTATTTCTGTTAGTTCTTTGAAATAACATAACATTTTCGTGAATTTTTAACAGTAGTCAAATAGCCAATTACTATTTAAATAATACAGTAAATGTAATGAATAATAAAAAATTATGTTCTGATTTCACACTCTTCTGGTTTTAGGTCAACAGCGAAGCCCAGGTCTCTACGAAGATTGATAGGGGCGTACAGGTGTAAATAAAATCAACTGAAGAAAAAATACTGCAGAAGAAATCTAAGATTCTTAAGCAAAGAGTTTTACGACAGACTAAAAAAATCAGGACATGTCTTCGTAATATAATAAAATGATTTTAATTTAGAAAGTGTTTTTGTTTCTTTTTGAGGTTTTATACATATGTATTACCGTTCCTATTATAGCCCCGTATTTAGATGAAAATACATAATATTAAAAATTCCACAGTGGTAAAAAACCTTTACACTGACTTACCCAGAAATCTTTAAAAAAAAATCATCTTAGATGTATCATTTTCATTAGTCTACAAAATAAAAGAAACATCTAATTTCTTTTTTGTGATTTCATGATTTTATAGTAAGAGTTGTACTGGGCAAAAATCTCTCCCAAATCCTTCCAGATTGATTATCTTGAGCCACCCCACCAGCCCTTGCGGTAGGCAACCACCGTGGTCGTGTCACCACCTCTTCTGTCATTATGATTTACTAGCTTTTGCCAGCGGCTTCGCCCACGTGAAAATGGCGATTTTCCATACAAACTTTCATCCCCTATTTAACTCCCTTAGGGGTTGAATTTCAAAAAATCCTTCCTTATTCCTTGTCTAGATTATAAAGGGAACGTCCGTGCAAAATTTCAGCTTTCTAGGTCCAAGGGTTTGGGCTGGGCGTTGATGAGTCAGTCTGTCAGGACTTCTCTTTTTATTTATATAGATAGATAGATAGAAGATCATTAATTTCGTATTGCTACAGGAACTAAAGTTTTATACTGGCCATGGTCTATATTCTATTTCTGTGCGAAATTACGTAAGACTTTTTTGCGTGATTGAAAATGACAAACTGCCAAAAAAAATCAGGAACTTTCACACTGTAAGCAAACAGCTTCTTTCGTAATTTATCATTGGCATCTTTCATCAATCTAGAAGTGAACAGAGATGTGGATATATTAATTTAATCAAACACAAGTTATGAAAAGGAACTACGTAATGTCCTAGGTAAAATAAAATAAAGGTTACCCTACTTAGAAAGAGAGGGTCAGCCCACAGAGAGCGAGATAGCGATGCATAAGTTTTGCTTCAAGTAGGTATTCGAAGTGTGGTCTCCATATTTATCTATAACTTCATGGTATTTATTACATGCACATGTCAAATTGTCAACCTATATCGAAGTCATGTCATACCAATAATGGGGAGCCACACTAAAAGGTAGGAACAGATGGCGCTGCGAGCGACTGTACCTTGTTTACGTCTTTTAGCAAGTGTGTGGTTGCGATTTTCTGTGTTTATTTTGTGATTTACCTTACAAAATGTACACGCTGTTATCTTTAAGAGAACTTCGAACTGAGCTTCGACGAAGAAATGCGTCGACTGCTGGGAAAAAGGCCGATTTGATTGAAAGGTAGGCATTTTAAGTATTTGAGGTTATCTTTCATATTTCTTCTTTTTTTATGTTAAAACAAACTTATATTTTTTGTGTTCCTCAAGGTTGGAGGCATACGATCGAAATCAAAATTTTGGAGTCCACTTTGATCTTGAAGAAGACAGTTCATATTATGTTTAGGAATGGAACTTTGACAAAGGTTCATTACCTGAAATTTTACATATGTGTAAGAATGACTATGGTGTAAATATTTATACATGTATTTGGAGAATAAATAAGTCACATTTAATTTACCTGTGTAATTACTTCTTCCGAAATAATCACTTTCTCTGAAGTGCAAACTACATAACCTTGCTGTATCACTTTCCCTAAAGTTTTTAATCCGCAAAGCGCTTTCCCATTTGGGGAACAGATGAACTCCCCGGTTTTTACAATTTAAGGCACTGCCTTGAGGCTTTCTTGATAAAAAAACGAGAAGTTTGGTCTTGTTTACAACAAAATGTATAGGATTTGACAGTTCTTATGTCAAAGCAAGGTACGGTTGCCTAGACGCCACCAAGCGGGATAAAAAGGCAGTTTTCCTCCCCATTGTATTATTTGCAGTGTTGCCAGAAGGTTACATTTCTTACATTTTTCGTAACTTTTGACCCCCTCGCGTAACATGTAAGTAACTTTTATATTTAAGGCAATTTTCGTAACTTTTGAGAACAACGAGATTAGTACCTAATTTACTAGATTTTTGCAAACAGTTTTCGATCGCATTTCAATTCAACGCATCCAAATTGAACGCACCTAAAACTGGCGCGTGTAAAAAGTATTTCACTTTAGCCACTCCTTAGCACACTCAGAGATGGCTCTGAATGGAAAGCGCCATGACAAAATGAAACGTATCTTGGTTATATTAAAACTCGATTTTGCTTGAGCGGGTGCGCGCACGTTTCCTACTTCGCGAGTTGCCGCCGTTCGCAGTTTCGACTTTCGTAGCTACTAAGTACAGAAATGCCCGGTTGTGATTCTGATTTGTTTTGTTTCGTTGCGTTATTGTTTGTTGTCGTACAAATACTGTGAGAAAAGTGCGTGAGTGAAATTCTGGTGATTACATTTATTGTTTGGTAAGTAAGTTTATCGGGGCCTGCCTGTTACAAAAAAAACGCGAAATTGCCAAGTTTCCTCGTTGAAATTGTATGCTTTTACTTCATCATTCTTCCGAGGCATACTGTGATTTATATCTCTACATAAATTACAAAATTTTAAATAAGTTATGTTGACACAAAACATGGAAGTTTTTCACAGTGGGTGTGGAAAAAAAAACTGATGCCCGGTTGGCGAATCAATTTCGTGATATCAGAAAAAAAGAAAAGAACATAAATTATTGAAGGCCTGTAAGAAAGAGATTCACCAGTACTCAATTTATTTAATACCTACACAATAAAGAGAGATGACAAATCATCGTCGATAATGTAAGGTCTTTATTGTTTTTTTTTTTTGCATTGAGGCGTTTTTGCGTAATTTGCTGGCCAGTGCTAGGTTGTATGTTGATTAAAATATTATTCGCGGCTATAAGACGTAGGTAGTTATAGAATTATAGTCATCAAAATCATCAATAACACCCTCCAAGTTCATAAAGATCGAGGAGACTTTGATCTTGAAAAAGTCATTAAGTCTTTATGTACGTCTTACAGCCGCTAATAATATTTTACTGAACATACAACCTGCTGCACTGGCCTGCAAATTGCAAAAAAGTGAGAAAATTTGAATTTCGCGGGCTGGTTGGAGCAAGGATTCTATACGTATCGAATTTATGTAGTTAGTTCAGAGTTAAAATAATGATGCACTACCTCGTAGTTTTGGTATAATAGACTAGATAGCAACAACAGTGAAGATGGCGCTGCGAACAAATGAAACTAGTCTGTTTTATCCTAAGATTAAATACACCGTAAGACGTCATAGATTCCTTTATATTTCATCATTTTGCTGATATCAATTTCGACCTCCGACCCCAAAAACACATAAATTAAAAAAAAAAATCAAAAATGTAACTTTTGCAGCAAAAATGTAACTTTTCAGGTAACGAAACGTAACTTATGACTCAAGGGCCCTGGCAACACTGATTATTTGTTGCCTTTGCGATTCACAGTTTCGTTTGAGAAAGTCTGTAATCAATGTTATAATTGAAATAAAACCGTTTAAAAATGGTGCAAGGCTGTGTAGTGCGTGGTTGTGGTAGTACGTGGTGTCCAGGAAGTGATATAAAATTTCACGCGTAAGTGTTTAATTCGTGATTTTTATTTTCAATTATAATTGCTTCATAAAACGCTTGACCTATGATTTTAACATATTAGTCAATGATATAACTTGGTTGGATAACCTATGTAAAGACCAAACAGTTTTACAACTTAGTGCAATTTTATTTGTTTTTGTTTCTGAAGTCGTACTGAAGTAGTGTGACCATTTGGTTGGTGATTTATGTACTTTCCGTGGGACCTCCATTAATTATAGTCATTATCATACTCGCAGACTTCTTTTTCGTTGGTATTTAGTTTTTGTGTAACATTATTTATAATATTAGGTACTTACTGTATAATTTTTTTTTAGATTTCCTAAAAATAGTACTCAGAGGGAATTGTGGTTATCCATTGTACCACTGAAAAGTAAGTTCTATGAAAGTGCAAGAATTTGTAATTTGCATTTTCATGAATCAGATTATGATTCAACAAGGCGCTTAAAACAAACAGCAGTTCCTAATAAAATAATAAATGAAGAAGTTGTATCGTCTTGCAAGGTAAAAATTTAATTAAGTATCTATGTTACATAATTATTATGTTTAAAGAAACATTTTATTCAAATATTGACCAAGGCAATAATTTTGTATAATAAATATATTATAATTTTCAGAAAACAAGTTCATCACATGAAGAGTCAATGGAACAAATAGGTGCTCTGGCAGTACCAAGTACTAGTTCTGGCACTTATGAAAGTTTTTCTTCTCTTATGGAAACGGGAGCGCAACATGCTGGCTGCAATGTTAAGGACCAAACCAGTAAAAAGTAAGAGTTGATGTTAATAAAATTATGAGTAGGTACAACAACCCGAAAGGACTGGCGTGGAAAGGGAGGGGAGGCTTTTTCCTAGCTGAGGGACAAAATAGGCTAGTTGGATTGGCCAACAACCCCTTTTCGTTTATATTCTACCTACACATACAACAACTAGTTTTCAACCTCACACACATTTTTTTTTATCAGCCAGTGCTGTGGGACAGCGCTGGCTGGCTGATACTGCTGGGCAAAGACCTCGCCCAAATCCTTCCAGATATCATTATCTTGAGCCACTTCAAACCAGCCCTTGCGGTAGGCGTCCAGGTCGTGTTACCACCTCTTCCTGGGTCGGCCTCGGCGGCGTCATTATTATCTATCATTAATTTCGTATTACTAAAGGAACTAAACTTTTGTACCGGTCATGGTCTATCTATACTCTATTTCCATGCGAAATTATGTAAGTACGACCTAGGACTTTTTGCTTGATTGAAAATGACAAACACCAGAAAATCAGGAACTTTCACACTGTTAACAAACAGCTTCTTTCGTAATTTATTATACGCATCTATCATCAATCTTTAAAAAGGCTAAAGTCGTGGCCGTTTCGACCGCGCGGCCATGACGTTTTTTTTTTTTTAAACTATTCCAAGATGTAAAAGTTGATTCCCAAAACCGTAAAGAGGATAGAACCAATGTGGCATATCAACCTGTCCGCTATTTTGATTTTTTTTCGAAATCGCGGCCCACGATGAAAGTGGTATGTATGGATAGAGGACATATAGACGAACAAAAAATGTCCAGTAAAACGGTACCAAAAGCGTCACGTTACCGAGATATTTGAAGTTAAAGATCGACAAATGAGTACAACGACAATCATTAAATATTTAAAAAAATTGCCTTTTTACGTGTATAGGCGTTAAATTATGTCCAAATAATAGTTCCCAGGTTGATTATTATTATACGAACAATAAAATCGCTTCGCATCGCAATGAAACGCTATGATAAGTCAAAAAATAGTTTTCTCGTGCTCCTATAGTAGTATGTAATGTACCTACTCTCTTTCAATAACCAGTAATAATAATAAACTCCTATAGACACGTAAAAGGGCTAATTTTTATGTGGTCATTGTGTACTCATATGTCCATCTTTATCTTCAAATATCTCGGTAATGTGACACTTTAGGTACCGTGTTACTGGACATTTTTTGTTCGTGTGTAAGTCCTCTATCTATACATACTACTTTCGTCGTGGGCCGCGATTTCGAAAAAAAATCAAAATGGCGGTGGGTCGATATGCCAGCTCCCATACAAAAAAGTTCAAACCCCTTTGTCAAAGTTATGGTTACAAAGTTTGAAGGGTTTGAATGTGGCCGCGCCATCGAAACGCGGAGAACCGCGCGACCACGGAGATCTTTAAAACTCAGCGTTGCAGAGACGGTAAATAACAGATCGAAAGATAAAAAAATTGTAAAAATATAGAATAAAATCCTAGGTTTATATTTTACGAGCTGTACATAGGACTAAAACACCCATGGCCGCGCCATTGAAGCGGTGAAAACCACGTTATCGCCGATATCTCGCTGAAAAAGCATAGTAGAGGTTATTGTAGGAGTTTATTGTAAAACCTAGATTTGAATTTGTCATACATTGTCACAAAAAAATCCTAGGTTTACATTTTATGAGCTGTTAGATTAAAACCCCATGGCCGCGCCATTGAAACGGTGAAACCACGCTATCGCCGATATCTCGCTGAAATCTAGGTTTTACAAGTAACGCCAGACCTCTACGATACTTTTTCAGCGAGATATCGGCGTTACGGTGGTTTTCACCGTTGCAATGGCGCGGCCACGTTCAAACCCATCCAACTTTGTATTGACATGGTTTTGGGAATCAACTTTTACAAACTTTTACATAATCTTGGCATAGTTTTTTTTTTAAAAAAAAAAACGTCGTGTCCGCGCGGTCGTAACGGACTCAAGTGAACAGAGATGTATATATATTAATTTAATAAAACACTAGATATGAAAAGGAACTACGTAATGTCCTAGGTAAAATAAAATTGATAAGTCCAAGCCTAATCCAGGTGATCTAGGCTACTTATGGGTTTCTAGCAGGAGCACAATTAAACACGTCCGAACAGTACAAAGTATTTATTACGGCAACGTAATGGCGCGCCATTACGTTGCCGTAGGTAATAACGGTAATACACCGTAATACGGTGGTAAAACTATGATTCTGAGATATGTGCACCTACCGCCTTATACCCATACATCACAAAAATAAAGGTTACCCTACTTAGAAAGAGAGAGTCCGACCACAGTGAGCGAGATAATGACGGCACGGTTGGCGCAGTGGCTCAAGCATTGGACTGCTGCGTTGCGTGTCGCGGGTTCGATTCGAACAAATATTTGTATGACCTACAGATAGTTGTTCCGGGTCTGGGTATTTGTGTGTGTGAGTTTAAATGTTTGTGAACGCACCCATGATACAGGAGAAATTCCTAGGTGTGGGGAAATGTTTAAAAAAAAAAAGTTCAGAAAGTTCATTTTTTTTTTCATTTTCATTTTCTCAAGAATGACCTTTTGATGAAATACTCATTCTTGACAGTTACATGAACTTGGAGGGTTGTAATGATGATTTTGATGATTATAATTCTGTAACTGCATACGTCTTACAGCCGCGAATCATATTTTCACTAACATACAACCTAGCACTAGCCTGCAAATTGCTAAAAACGTAAGAAAATTTGAATTTCGCGGGCTACCGTGAACATCCACCTTAAGCGCGTAACTTTGTTACCCGACTGCGGCGAAGCCCAAAAGGAGGGTTATTTTGAATAGTAGATATTGATGTAGTCTGTAAATGTACCTATATATATTTTTATACATTTACTTTTTACCCGACTGCGGCGAAGCCCAAAAGGAGGGTTATGTGTTTGACGTGTATGTATGTATGTATGTCCGTTTCTTTGTTCCCTCATCATAACTCATAAACGGATGAACCGATTTGAATGAAATATACGTCATTAGATTCGTCTTGATGGCGCGAGTGTTATAGGCTACATTAAAATTAAAAAACAAAGAAAAATTGCGGATTTTGGGGGCCAAATCACGGAGTTCAAAAAAAAAATTTTTCAACAAAGGAGATTACAAAAATATATAACACTTATATGTTTAAAAGAAATTCAAAGTGGAAAATCCTATATAGACCAGGGTCGATAATTTTTGAAACCAAAAAAAATTACAGTAGGATGAAACCCATTAGAAAAGGAGGGGAATATGATCAAAATGAAAGGAAAAATAAATTACGGTCGATCCGAGTTCGGGAAGTGGGGTTGGGGGGGTTTTAAGGGGGGAAAGCGGTTTATCTCGATTTCCGGCAAAACTACAAGTCCTATGGAAAAAAGTTAAATGGCAAAGTTGTAGGTAATAAAAAGATCTACAACTTTTGTATTTGCAATTTTTTCACATAACCTCATTTAGGAGATAAATTCAAAAAACTAAGTTTTTGGTTTTTAATTTTTATCTTTTACAAAAAACATTTTTTTTTCACGAAATTTAGTGAAAACTTACATTTTTATGCCCTTAATACACTGTAATTTTTTTGATAAAAAATATTTATTTTTCACCTTATTATTGACTTAATATCGAAAAATCAGCCATATTTTCAATCGAAAATTCTGACGTCAAAATATCTGCTTTTTTTAAAAAGTCGATAGGCGTTGTGTTCCTCATAATTTCAACTTTCTGATGATGTATAAAAAATATACATTGCAATGGTAAATTTTCTCAGAAAATGCAAAATCAGCTGCTGCGAAATAATACCCACTACCAAATAATAAGGCCTAGACAAGAAATTATAAGATTTATTGCTGTTTTATGCCTATTTATTGTTATTTTAAAATAATTTATATATCGTGGAGACCTACGGACAATTTTGGCCCATCAAAAGGTATTTCACAGAGAAGTGGGGAAGGGGCTAGGAGGGTTTGGCCCTTACTACCTGTTATTTTGTAGCAGCTGATTTTGCATTTTCTGAGAAAATTTACTTTGCAATGTATATTTTTTAATTCAGGAAATTTGTTCTGTAAAGTGATCCTAGTAGGAAAGTTTTGGGTTAGTTCTGATTTTTTCATTCCATATGTGTTTTGGGGTGCTAAATCTGAATCTGAGGTTTGCGGACAAAATTTCGTGACGCAACATTAAAAAAACCAGAAGAAACCGGTTTTTTTTTGCTTTTTTCCGGTTCTTTGCTTAAAACTCGAAAACTATTAACTTTTGGTAAATGGTCTGTTTACAGAAATTAAAGTACTTGAAATTCTCTACAAACACCAGTATTTAGTTTTTTTTTTCAGACGAATCGTTCGGTTTCTAGTGCGAGTTGAAAATTGTAAATTTTTAGCAGTTTATGCAAAACCTTCTTTTTACATTTCAATATTAAATTTTTATGGATGCTGTCATTTGATAAATGTCACCTGGTTTTCCACACAAGTAATTAAAAAGAAAAAAGGCAAAAATTATGCAAATTCAATAGGTATCAAAAAAAGGTAGAACTCGTAACAAAATAAACCGTGTACCTGCGTGACTGCGTGCCTTACCTAGTCTCTGTTTATAAACAATAATACGATTTCTACAAGTTATATTTACGCGTGGTGTTAAAAATGGCTTCTGACGTTTGTTTTATTTGTGATAAAGTACTGAATAATGATGTTGAAAAGGTGACAACGGTGCGGGAAAAAGGTTTGAAAACATTTATTGAGTCGAGCAAGAAGAGGAAGGATGATCATCATGTTCAGCGTTTCAGCGTTCATCGTTTCACCACTCAAGGATTCTTCAGTATTCGTAGGAGTGAGAAACTATGGTGTGGAACTTGGAGTGATATGGCAATAGAACAAACTCTGATGAAGTCAATGAAAACCAGTGGTGGTCTCACTCATGGTCGTGGAGTAACTGAAGGCATTGTGACAAGATGGACACAAGGGATGTCAGCACTGCATAATGTATGCCAAGAGATTGAGAACTTTACGGGAGTGGAACACGCAACGTCAGAACAACACGTTGATAGCAGAGATTCTATGCAAAAGCGAGACAACACAGACGCAGACAAGTTTTTAAATTGGTTCCTTGAGCATCCTCCTTTCCCAGAGACCAGTGAACTAATATCTTTAAGTACTGGTATTGTCGCAGATGAGAGGATTACATGCCATTTGTCCAAGGAGGTGGGCATGAAAGGTATACAGCGCATTGTTGGTTGTGATTTTCAAGCTGTAAAATTCAAAAGAAGCGAAAGAGTGCTGCCTCTTGCGATCATGAACAGCTCCATTCAAATAAAAGACAGGGCTGTAGTTATCAATCCTATCACACTTTTTCAACGAATGACCATCGCGAAACATTCAGATAAAGAGCTGCGAGAATTTTTACGTTACGAACTTAGCCCCTATCCTCTTGCTCTTTTTGATGAGCATGGGATGAGGAAAGGAACAAAATCCAGTTTATACAAGGCTTTTACACCTACTGAACAGACTGACTTTAACGATACAAAATATGTCATCGACGGGGGTTTTTTGTTACACCGGGTAAAATGGCGCCAAGGTCAGACATATGCAGAAATTTGCAGCAGTTATGTATCATATGTCAAAACAAACTACAAATCAAGTGCTATTGTCGTTTTTGATGGCTACCCTGACGAGGCTTGTGGTAGCACCAAGCGTTTAGAACGATTGAGAAGAGCACAAAGAAAACAATCTGCTGCAATATCATTTACAGAAATGATGGTGCCCACTGTGTCGCAGGATAGTTTTCTTGCAAACCCAAAAAACAAGAGCCGGTTTATATCTATGTTAATGGAGAAACTTCATGATGCAAAAATTCATTCAAAGCAAGCTGTGGAAGATGCTGATATCCTAATTATCACAACAGCTCTTGAGATGGCCCCGTCAAATGAACATGTGACAGTGGTGGGGGAAGATATCGACCTTCTGGTCATTTTGATTGGCCTTTGTAGCCCTGATATAAAAAATGTATTTTTTTTGAAGCCAGGAAAAGGAAAGGTTTCGCAAAGCCTCTACAACCCTCATCTAGCTGCTGATAAAATCCTATTGGATCATATATTATTCCTGCATGCGATGAGTGGTTGTGATACTACTTCTGCATTGTTTAATCAAGGGAAACTGAAATTTCTAAAAGTCCTGCAGAAGAACAAAGATTTGCAATCGGTAATTGAAGCTTTCAAAGACCCTAATTCAAGTCAAGATGAGATTGCCACAGCAGGAAACATGTTTCTCACGGCTCTATATGGAAAAAAAGAGACAAAACTAAACGATTTAAGATATAAACAATACGTATCTTCATCATTCAAAAATAAGACCAACATTTCCTCATTGCCCCCAACTGAAGCTGCTGCACGAGAACATTCACTGAGAGTTTACTATCAGGTGCAGCAATGGTTAACCGGTCAAGCCACACCTAACGAGCAACAAAAAGACCCAAGTGAGTGGGGATGGCAAAAAACTAGTAGGTAGTGGTCTTGTGCCAGTACCAACTACTTTGGACCCTGCACCAAACTCAATACTCCGGTACATTTCATGTAAATGTAAAAAGGGCTGTCAACGCAATTGTGGATGCAGGAAGGCGGGACTCCATTGTTCCCCAATATGCACATCATGCGAAGGACTGTGTAACAATGTTGAGCCCCCAGAAGACAGCTCTGACATAGACGTAGAAGAAACTGATGAAAGAGAGAGAGGTATGTTGGATCTCACAAGTTATTTTGTAGTCATTCATCTCTCCTTGATATATGATATGTGTCTCACCTCTTTTTACTTTCCAGGAGAACGACTCCCGACCCTGACGATGGAGCAATCAGACCCTGAGCCAGGACCCGATGCCATCGAAGAACCTCAGTACGATGCGGAAGGTATGTTTAATCTCACAATCTATTTTGCAATCTTCATCTCTTCTTGATAAATGACTTAACTTTAAACTTTTATTTTCCAGAACAAGCAGAACCATCAGGACTCATCGTTATCGAAGAACCTCAGCCAGGGCCTTCCAAAAGACAACGGCTCATATAAATTTTGCATATTGTAATTTATAATCATAATAATATATGATCATAAGTAACGAGATTTTAAGTTTTATTTTGTTACGAGTTCTACCTTTTTTTGATACCTACTGAATTTGCATAATTTTTGCCTTTTTTCTTTTTAATTACTTGTGTGGAAAACCAGGTGACATTTATCAAATGACAGCATCCATAAAAAATTAATATTGAAATGTAAAAAGTGGGTTTTGCATAAACTGCTAAAAATTTACAATTTTCAACTCGCACTAGAAACCGAACGATTCGTCTGAAAAAAAAACTAAATACTGGTATTTGTAGAGAATTTCAAGTACTTTAATTTCTGTAAACAGACCATTTACTAAAAGTTAACAGTTTTCGAGTTTTAAGCAAAGAACCGGAAAAAAGCAAAAAAAAAACCGGTTTCTTCTGTTTTTTTTAATGTTGCGTCACGAAATTTTGTCCGCAAACTTCAGATTCAGATTTAGCACCCCAAAACACATATGGAATGAAAAAATCAGAACTACCCCAAAACTTTCCTAGCAATAATACAATTTAACTGAATTATTTATACATCATCAGAAAGTAGAGATTATGAGGAACACAACGCCCACCGACTTTTAAAAAAAAGCAGATATTTTGACGTCAGAATTTTCGATTGAAAATATGGCTGATTTTTCGATATTAAGTCAATAATAAGGTGAAAAATAAATATTTTTTATCAAAAAAATTACAGTGTATTAAGGGCATAAAAATGTAAGTTTTCACTAAATTTCGTGAAAAAAAAAATGTTTTTTGTAAAAGATAAAAATTAAAAACCAAAAACTTGGTTTTTTGAATTTATCTCTCAAATTTTGAGGTTATGTGAAAAAATTGCAAATACAAAAGTTGTAGATCTTTTTATTACCTACAACTTTGCCATTTAACTTTTTTCCATAGGACTTGTAGTTTTGCCGGAAATCGAGATAAACCGCTTTCCCCCCTTAAAACCCCCCCCACCCCCACTTCCCGAACTCGGATCGACCGTAATTTATTTTTCCTTTCATTTTGATCATATTCCCCTCCTTTTCTAATGGGTTTCATCCTACTGTAATTTTTTTTCATTTTTTACCATTTTTGAAGGCATCGGCCCTGGTCTAATAAGGCGGGGTTCATTTGAATACTAAATTATGAAAATAAAAAATGAAAATAGAATGGACCCCGCCTGATTCCAAGTTTTGTTTAATTTAAAATGTGCTTGTTTTTTGCTTTTCAGTTTTTTCAGTCGGGTTTTTTAGTTTTTTAAACTAGGTACTTTTTTTTTAATATTTTTTATTTTATAAATGTTTTGGTAGTTCATAGCCTGAAATACACATGCTACTAGAAAAGCATGCTTGTTTGCTATTAATATAGTATGCTCATTTGTAACTTTTTTTCCGAGTGTGTACATTTGCTCCAAAGCACTGACCTCAAACGCATAATTTTTACGAGCATACTATTTTGAGTGACATTGTCATAAGCCGCGTCCCCACTAGAGCCGGGCGGCCGTGCCTTGTGAGTGTGGACGTGAGCGAGGCTTGAGCCGCGCGGCCTAACACAGCAGATTGTCTATCTTTTCAAAAGTCAGTGGCTAACAAGCACCAGCCCCCGTAGCATGGCGATTCTATCTCTATTCTACCAAGAATTGACAAAGATTTTTCCATACTATTTGACATGAAACCTTGCTACATCTTTCATTTTGTCGATTCTTCCGTCGACAAAACCCGTTTCTTCGGTGGTCATGCTATGCCGGCAGTTGTCCACAGAACTTGTTGTTAAGGTTGATGTTCCAGGGTAGCCCGCGAAATTCAAATTTTCTTAAGTTTTTTGCAATTTGCAGGCAAGTGATAGGTTGTATGAACTCAAACTCAAATTCTTTATTTCAATTAAGCCATTACAGGCATTTTTGAATGTCAGAAGGACGGAAGAAGAACGAAACTACGAGTGCAATGCGTCATTCCGAAAGCCACCACGCCGAACCACACGCCACCGAATGCCCGCAACAACGAACACTGCGAGCTCGAAAGCACGCAGCGACGCAAACCGCAACAACGAATGCTCGAGACCCCCTATGTTGATGAACATTTGATTCGCGGCTGTAAGACGTATGTAGTTACAGAATTATAATCAACAAAATCATTAATACAATGAGCTCATAAGGCTGCCTGTCCACTGAAGCGGGGCGAGGCTGCGGAGCAGAGAAACGGTTAAATATTAACCAATAGGATTGCATACTAGGAGCGGAGCGAAGATTTTATGCAGTCCCATTGGTTAATTTTTCTCCGTTTCTCCGCTCCGCAGCCTCGCTCCGCTTCAGTGGATAGGCAGCCTAAAGGTGTAAAAATGACTTTTTACAAGGTCAAAGTCATTCCGGAACCTTTATGAGCTAAATTTGAATTTCGCGGGCTGGTTGGAGGATTCACCCTAACTGCTAATGTTGCGCTGTGGGTATCACGTCATCACGTGACAGTGACTAAAAGAGTGACTAACAACTAATAAACGGCTAAGTTAAGGTGAATCCTCCAACCAGCCCGCGAAATTCAAATTTAGCTCATAAAGGTTCCGGAATGACTTTGACGGTTAATAACTTTAAAACGGGACTTGCAATTGAATTCTTAAATTGTTAATAGTTTCTAACAATTTTTTACAATTTTTCAATGTCGAAATAAGAATTACAAAGGCAATATATTCTGAGATATCAATATGACGTTTTCTCAAAGCATGCGGTGTGAGTGATCCTCTTTATTGACCATATCATTTTTATCTCGGGTTTAACAAATTTTTTAACTTGGTCTTAGTGTTTCTACAATTTTTAACAAAATCCACCTCGATTTTCATTAAGATTGAAGAGAGGATCACTCAATCCACATGCACATAACCCTCCGAGTTCATAAAGGTTCCGCAATGGCTTTGACCTTGTAAAAAGTAATTTTTAAACCTTTATGAACTCGGAGGGTTGTATTAATGATTTTGATGATTATAATTCTGTAACTATATACGTCTTACAGCCGCGAATCAAATGTTCATCAACATACAACCTATCACTGGCCTGCAAATTGCAAAAAACTTAAGAAAATTTGAATTTCGCGGGCTACCCTGGAACATCAACCTTAAGCAGGTACACACGGCTACACATCAAGCTATACAAAACCAGTATAATCTGATCGTTCATTGTGCGAAAAGATCTAGTAAAGTGAGGCCAAGATTAACTGGTTTTGTATAGCTTGATGTGTAGCCGTGTGTACTGCTTGAACGTTACAATTCTTGATTGAGGTATTTTATATTTAGCCGCTCTAAGGCACCTGACATGTCAAATGGTTATTGTCAAAGAGATTTAAAAGTAATATTTGAATGTCATTTTTTATTGTCACCCAGTAAGAAATTGCTGTTGTACGTAGTACTGATTACTTTCATGTTTTGCATGGAAGAAGACAAGTAAAGACAAAACGAAAATAAAATAAAATATTTCGCTCGAGATTCCTAAAGTTTTAAAAATTAATGTCTATTGCGTATGTAAGACGATTTTGATGAAATAAACCCTAATTATTACTCAGGACATTGCTGGGCACGACACAAAAGGCCACAATGTTCACAATGACATATTCACAAAACAATACGTGAAATCTATTATATAAAAATAAGTCGGGTTTTACTTCCTGACGCTATAACTCCAGAACGCACGAACCGATTTCCACGGTTTTGCATTCGTTGGAAAGGTCTCGGGCTCCGTGAGATTAATAGCATTTTTTTTATAGGTAGGGTAGTAGGTAGGGTAGTAGATAGGTAGGTAGGAAAAACGCATTGCAACGCATGCGCGGGTTCAGCTAGTGAATCTATACAAAGGTAGGAAAACATTATATATTCCCCGAAGGGTTAGACAGAGGTGTACCCATTAATACACTTCACCAACTAACGAATATTACAGATTGTCTCAAAACACCATCATTGTAAAAAAAAAATCAAAATCAAGAAAAGACAGGTTTCTATATTATAGTACATAGTATTCACACAATATGAGCTATGCAATTATATCAAGGAATATATATAATTATTATAGAGTAAGATACCAGTTCCGCCAGACGTCACGTATTTTCTGACGAAGGAAATGTGGACGATTGAGTAGTGTTAGTATGAATGAACTAAGAACACACTACTACTAGCTAGCTTGCTTGGACGGCTAATTTTCAGGTATCAGGTCATCAAGGTACACAAAAACATTACTAACTTCACGTATTTTCTACTAGCTGATTTTTACGTATATTGTAGGCAATATACTTAAAAATAAGTTACCAATACTCGCAGACACTTCCTAGCGGCCGTTTTGCTTAACAGACGCTTTAAAATTCCCAAAAAGTTTAGAATTAAACGTATTGTGGCTGTTTACCTGAGATTGCATGACATCGCTCGTGTGGCTGACATACAGACCTCCACTGGACTCATTCGGTGGGCATTAAACAGGATCTGTACATTGTCTGTGTCTTCAGAATTTTGTTGAAAACGTTGCTTTCAACGGTCGGATTGCTTTTTGGAGCGCCTGCCCAAAATAGCATGGCAATATCCCGATCAACTAGCTTTAAGTATTAAATAATAAGGCGTTCAGAATTCTTTAAAGCGTCTGTTAGCAATACGGCCGACGGAAAGTGTCTGGGAGTATTTGCGGCTTATTTTTAAGGATATTTTTTTATTGCCTAAAATAGAAAATACGTGAAGTGATTTTTTTGTGTACCTTGATGACCTGATACCTGAAAATTGGCCGTCCAAGCAAGTTAGCTGGTAGTAGTGTGTTCTTAGTTCATACTAACACTACTCAATCGTCCACATTTGCTTCATCAGAAAATACGTGACGTCTGGCGGCCCTGGGATCTTGGACTATTAAGGAGATTGAGTTTAGATAATGCAAATATAGTTATAAAATCTTTAGTAGCTCCAACAATACGGAACTTAAAGAAACTAGTACCAGTATCAACCGTCATATTATCACAAAAACACTACCCTTGAGCAGCGTCTTTCATGAAAGTCACTAAACTCTGTGTATAAACAATGTAATGTCAAATAAGCTTAGACAATCGCAATTTTAAAAATATCGATACAGAAACTTCTGTCAAAATGAAAAGTGACCATCAACGACAATGGTCTCCGATGACGTCATACGCGTTGTACCACGGTCATAGCCGATACCATCGAGAATTATAAGTACTAACGTAAAGAAGACACCGTAAATTTCTACTTTGTCTTACTGTTTGTAAGTTCCTACTACGTTCAACTGCGGCGATCGCGCCGCACTTTGTCTTGCACTTTGTCGAAGAAAACGCGTAAGTGCCGTGATTTACATGGCGCTTAAGACCTTTTTGCCGAGAATAAATACACTTCCGCAGCAAATCTAGCGCTGTGGTAAATTAGTTACGGTTTAGACGAATTGTTATTATTTCAGCGCTGCAGCGAACTAAAGATTCAAATTACGAAGAATAGGACAATTCAGTTATTTGACGTAGCTTCTCTAGTACGTTAGTACTTTTACCTCGATGGCCGATACCAAAATAACATTTTGACAGTTAATGAAAGCACACAGAGCGAAAGTGCATGATAATTAGAGATGAAACGGATATCCGGTAACTATCCGCTATCCGGCCTTGTTTACACTATCCGGCCGGATACCGAATAGTAACACAGTATCCGGCCGGATACCAGATAGTAAAATTTAAAAATTTAAAAAAAATATTGCCATTTAAATCAAAATATTGACATATTGGCGATCGTGTTTTTGATGATGTTCTTGTTAATCTATCAGAATTCAAACATAAAATCACGACGACAAGTGATAAACAATGAAATAAACAACAAACGAACTGAGAAACAAACACAAACTGACACGCGCGATAACACTCGAACGCCCCCGAGTCGACCCGATCTCCGCTTACGTGCGACCCGAATGCGCCTGAATATTTCCGATCTCGTTCACCGCGCCAATATTCAAATCAAACTGATCGCGTCAACGCAATAAACGGCCGAATATCCGGCAGCCGGATATCCGGCGCTCCGGCCTAGTAGCTTGCCGAATATCCGGTATCCGGCCAAACTACTATCCGTTTCATCTCTAGTGATAATCAAAACAACTGTCAACAGAGATAGCCGAAGGCGAATGTATCAAAAACAAGCGGGAAATTGACAACACTCATGCGGGGAATCGATTTCTTTTATTGGCAGCACTGGACGTAATGTCGAAACGTCAACGTCAATATAAAAATGTACTCTGTGGTCAACGTTATTAATTTATTAGTACTACAAACAAAATCATTTGATTGTGTAAATAATTGGTGTAAATGTGTACACCTAATTAATCGACATCGTACAAAAATCTAACCGACATCGACATGGTAAAGTTCTGTGTCGTACAGGGTTGTAAACAGGAAGGCTATCCAGGTTGTGGAATACCTTTCCACAAGTAAGTTTAACGATTGAGTTTTTGAATTTTATTTATTTTATTTTATATGGGCTTACTCTTGACCTCAATCTTGCCCTAAGGGCAGAGATGAGGTCGACGATGGAACGAGTTTACCCAGAAGAAGCCTATTTACTCGCGACTTTTGGGGTTAAATGAACTCGGAAAAACCGACACAGGCAGGGCTTATTGGCATTTTGTTATTGTAAGTTCAATGTTTTTTTCACCACCACAACTGCATTCTGGTTCACTTATGTTTGGAATTCATGTTTGTTATACTGTATTATTGACTTAGAAAAAAGTTCATAGATAAATAATAATGAAAATATTAATGTGCTGTATTTGCTTTTAGCAAATACTGATTGAATATTTTATGAATATTTTTATTTGTCGTTCATTTCGTTCTTGAAACTGGTCGGTCTGGACTCCACCAAAGCGATGTAGATTTCAACCGATGTGATTGGTCGGTTTTTCGCACGTCTCCTGTACGCTCTACTTGTCTTCGCTTTAGTGGTGTCCAGGCCGTCCAGGTATTTATGAGGTTTATGTAAGCCCAAGTTTTAATGACTAATGTGTTTCTTTAAGAATCTCATAACGAACGCTTTTTCTTCTGTCCAATAAACATAGATAAAAGCAGTTTTGTTTTCAGGATACCAGCTAATGAAGAGCGGAGAGATTTATGGATAAAGGCTATGAAATTGAAAAGGAATGTGTCTAAAAGTGCATTTGTGTGTGGCCACCACTTTACTGATCACGATTATTCTTATAAACCTAATTCTACATTAAAACCTGATGCAGTTCCATCAATAATATCACCAATGGTAGTGTATCTATACTAATATTATAAAGCTGAAGAGTTTCTTTGTTTGTTTGAACGCGGTAAACTCAGGAACTACTGGTTGGAATTGAAAAGTTCTTTTTGTGTTAGATAGTCGATTTATCGAGGAAGGTTATAGGCTATATAACATCACGCTATGGCTAATAGGAGCAGAGCATAATATGAAAAATGTTACAAGAACAGGAAAAGGTATTTCCTTTTTGAGAGCTTTCGCTGCGTGCGCTGCGAAAACGGTTAAAGTTACGCAAATATCATGTATGAAGGAATTGTTTCTCCTTAAAAGTTCTAAAAAAAACACCGCGACAGCATGTCTATCTTTTAAGATTGTCTCACTGTAACCCTTATTTACTTTAAAAATGTTAGGTCAAAATGAATTATGTTTTGCGAAGCTTATTTAACCCATATGGTATTAATCTATATCTAAATAAATGTGTTTGTTAGAACGGAAATTTAATATAGAATATGTGTGCCCTTTACTCTATACAGTTTATATAAATATCTTAGAAGATATCGCAATGTAAAAATATCCGCGCGGCAAAATAATTCGCGCGTCGCAATGTAGGTACGGGGGATCTGGCTGGCCTACGGGAAATTCAAATTCAAAATCTTTACTGCATCATAATGTTTACAAGTACAGGGTGTTATCGTATATTTAACAGTAAGAGATACCTATAGTTAATTCTCACTTTAATATAATCTAAGCTATTCTAAACCATCTAAACTAATATTTTGAAGAGGAAAGATAAGATTTTTTGTTTGTTATACGATTTAGCTTAATTTATGTTGGATAGTCGATTTATCGAGAAACGTGTTAAGCTAAGCTATATTTATGTGACGCAGACGAAGTTGCGTGGGTCAGCTAGTTATATTTATATCAACGCTTGAAAGGCAAAAATTACAGAGCAACATTGTCGGAGTGAGGGAATTATCTCCCGAGCAAATACTGAGCAAGTTAAGACCAGAATCCTGAGTTCACACAATGTCGCTTGGTAATTTTGGCCTTTCAAGAGTCAATAGTATCTATTCTTAAAATGTTTGTTATATTTTCATGCATAGAGAGGAGAGCCTCTTATACCACAAGAAGAAGCGAGAAAAACCAAGTCTTTAGTTAAACCAGGTTTAACTACCTTTTGTAATAAGGCGGAAACTTATAATCAGAATATGAACCAGTTATTCTAACATACTGTGCTTCTGGTTCTGGTTAGAATGGGATGAATCTTGACTGTGTGGAAAAATACAAGATCCCTAAATTTATACCACATAATAATAATTATGCTTGATTATAAATGGTAATAAAGCATTTATAAAGAAAACAATAAAAAATGTAAAATAAAGCGTTTTTGTAAAGCAAGGTAGGCAGGTAGGTATTTATGTGCATACTAAGTAAATTGTCAAAGATTTATAGTTTATTCAATTTTTTTTTGTTACAGATCAAAAATATAATTCCAGTTATTAGAAATATCATTCCGGGGTCCAATACAATAGAAGTGGGAGTCTCTGATAGTGACAATTCTATGGAGTCTGATACTGCTCATGAAGGACCTTCTGAGCTATCAGGATATCAAGATGAAGCAGTAAACAGTTGTGAAGATTTTGGAATAGTAGATGATTCAGTCAAGCTAGTGGATACAGGCACACAAACTGAAAAAATACCATCACCTGACACAGAGAAATTACGACACGATAACAAAATTTTAAGAGAAAGACTTCGCCGCTATGAGGTCAAAATTGTAAATTTAAAGACAATTTTAGATGTTGTGTTGAAAAAAAAAAAAAGGAAAATTACTAGGAGTTGAGGCTGTTGTTTCATGAACACGTTCATTACCACTACGATTTCACGATGTTTTCTCGGATGCCGCCTACATTTTACGTTGGACTCGCTAGGCGAGTCGCCGGCGCTGCAACACTAATTGAATCGACTCGCCACGCGAGTTCAGTGGCATTGCGTTAGGGTAAAAACAATGTTTTGTTATTTTTGTGGCCGTGACAGTGTATGTTACGTGTTTAACGCAATTAAAAAGTGTTTATCTAGTATACGGTGTAATTTAACATATAAAATGGCAAGAAAGACTATAGATAAAAGAAAAGGTAAGTTTGTTTCGTAATTTATGCAGTGGCTGTCAATCTTATAAATAGTGGTTATTGTTGAGGAGAGAGAGAGATTTTGAATATCTAATATTGTTTTTATAAACAGGAGGAGGTTTTCAATTCGACTTAATAAAAAGCCGAGTCGAGCGCGAAGCAAACACACTGGAACCATTTCGCCACATTTTCGCCCCTATTTGAGAACCTCTGGATAAGACCAGAACGCTGAAATTTTCGTCATCCAGTAAGCTATAAAATCACACTTAAAATAAAAAGTTTCAAGTGTGTAGGTCATTTAGTTCCGAAGTTAAGCGAAAACAAAGTTTCGCATTTATGACACTCACTCACTCATGATCATCAAAATAGAACTAGTACTTCCTTAAACTCAGGGAGCTGAAATTTGGTACAGAGTGAGGGTTTAATGGCCACATAAAGGGAAAACTATAAAAAGTAGGATAATCAAAAAATAAAACTACTACTACAAAAAAATTGTTTTAAATAAGAAAATCTAATAAAATAAATCAATATGCACGTTTCTACAAAAAGAAGTGAAATCCCAACAAAAACATTCTGTAAAAAACTAGCCAAGTCTCGATGGAGCTGCTTGTTTATCTCTAAAAAGTAATGAAATCTAGACAAAGTCGAGCCAAGTCTTAAGGTTTCTTTCTGCGATTTCTTTATTATTATTGTTAATGTTGTGTGACTTGGCCGGTAGTTACAACAGATATAACATTACGTGTAAATAAAATTTACTTGTACTCACTAACGTATAAAGAATGTTCAACGGCCAAGTCACACAACATTAACAACAATAATAAAGAAATCGCAGTAAGGAACCTTAGACTTGCCCGTCGGGGCCGCGGATTTTTGTACTAGATTACGTGGCCTCGGCGCAAGGGCAAAGATCCTTCTTTCATGAACATGGGTTCGGTTTTTAGTCTGTAGAAGTCTGACACTCCCCTTCGCTCTGCCCAAGAGCGGGGGGGGGGTCATTCGATGATTTTCCATCCACCAAAAAAAAAAAAAGGAACCTTAGACTTGGCTCGACTTTGTCTAGATTTCATTACTTTTTAGAGATAAACAAGCAGCTCCATCGAGACTTTGATAGTTTTTTACAGAATGTTTTTGTTAGGATCAATTTTACCCGGAAATATTTTAATACGGGCTTTTTAAGAACATAATTTAAAAAACAATAGTTTTAAAATGTTTATTGTGAAGTTTCGAATAACGTTGTAATGATTATTCAATTTGTTATATTATTTTATTAATGTTTTAAGTAAAATTACATTTTGATTACGTCGAAATTATTAAGAAGTGTCTGGTATATTTTTAGTGCTATTGGTGCCAGATACGGAGCCTTGCGACGACGATTTAACTCAGACGGAGGAGGAGATACCAAGAAATGAATGTGAATGTAAAGAATGAATGTGACTTTTGAAAAATGAAAATAAAAGTATCTACCATATAGATATTTCAGGTTTGCACGGTGTACAGAGCAAGTCAAGGTGACATTATTTAAGTCCTTCTGTCAATCTTTTTACACCTGCAGCCTGTGGACTAAGTACACGCAGCGTACATACAGTGCTCTGCGTGTACAGTATAATAACGCGTTCAGGGTGCTGTTCGGGCTGCCGCGCCACTGCAGCGCTTCGGCTATGTTCGCGGATAAAAGCGTGGACGGTTTTCATGCCATTATGCGGAAGCGTTGTGCGTCGCTCATGAAGCGCATGCAGGCCTGGGCCCTGTATAATAAACATTACAAGTCTACAATTTTGTAGATAACTGACATATTTGTAAAAATTTCTTACAAGTGCTGTTTAATAAACCTTACAATTTGTAAAAATTCTACAAGTAAAAATTTTACAAATTTGTAGAATTGTAAATGCTGTTTAATAAAAGTTTACAATTGTAAAAAACGCCTGTAGATTTTGATGACAATTTTGTAGCTACAAATTTGTAATTGTAAGTACAATTTTACATAAAATGTAAGTTTTGTTGAAGATTCTTACATCGCTCAGTACTTAACCCCTTACTGCATGGATTTTTTGATTGGGACGAAAAAAATATATGAAGTAGTATGACCCCAAGACACCCCACATAGAATTATTAAAAAAATCTATCCCTAGTATTTTTGAAAATATTTACCAAAAACTTTGAATGCCAAATATGGCATTATATGCAGTTCAAGGTTTATTTTAAAGTTTGCCAAATATGTCATTGTATGCAGAATTAGCTGGCAAAAAATAAATTTAAGATCAAAATGTGAATTTAGGTACAGGTAATATCAGATATAAGAAAGATTCTGGTATAAGCTGATGATAGATTGCATAATGTGAAGGGAAAGATAGAATTAAATGAAAAAAAACGCGTAAATATATTTACTTATTCATGTTTTATTTATTTAATCAAAGTATTAGGAACTGGGGTTTTTATTAGCATTATTAGGAACTTTTTCTAACCTTTACCTAAACAAATCTAATGTAGTGTTGATTGCTGTACAATGACATGATATTCCATGTAGCAGTTTCTTGTTTTATTCACATTATATAACATAAAATTAAGCTTTACATTTTAAGCACCATATGTAAGATTTTCCCTTGCATCCTGGATTTTTGCAGACTTGTCGCTCGTCTGTCCATTCTGGCAAGTGATGCATACCATCTTCTGCTACTTCTCGTGACGGCATTTCTAATCGTTTTCTGCTCTTCTTCGGTTTTGGCTCTTCAGAAAAAGATGGTCTTCCTCTAGTTGTTGGTGTAAAAAGCGTAAGGTGCAAAATAAAGAAGCGAGCAAGCCTAATCAAACCAAGGCATCAAATTGGCAGAATTGCATGCTATCCCATATATGGCTTTCTCATTTCTGTTGACACTCTGCATACAATCCCATATCTGCCAAACAGTTTTTCCTGCGACTGCATGCTATCCCATATATGGGTACTAACTTTAGCAACAAAAATATTTGCAATCATTCATGCGAATCTAGTTCTTTTTTGCCTATTGTCTTTCAATAAATGCCTATTGTATGCAAAATAATTGTCGTAGCCATATATCGTGAAAATCCCTGCAAAAATACCCCAAAAGCTGAGTCCACTTACCTCTTGTCGACCGTTAGGAAACAAACTGTCAATTCTTCTAATGTACTAGTGCTGGACAACATTTTTTTTTACAAACGTCAAATAATATTACCGGTTTTTGATTAAAGGGTTGCAAGAAGGAAAAAAATGTGCCAAATTTAAATGACGTGACAAAAACCCTCGATGCCAGATATGTCATGCTTGATGCTATGCAGTAAGGGGTTTCATAAATCTTACACATTTAGAATTTGGTTTAACTTCTTTTATATTTGTTTGATTCATAATACATTTGCCGAGTGGATGTAAGAGCTGCATTTCTTTTAAAATCGAATTTAAGATTATGTCCTATCTTATTTATCAAAAAAAAAAAAAAAACCGTCGAAAAGTTTCGTAAAATTATTATTATTATTACGTAAAATTTGACAATTTAAAAGTAAAATTTAACCCTATACAAAAAAAAAAATCACCGTTACCGTTCACTCATAATATTCATCATCACTATTTGTGCGAACCATTTTTTAAAGAATAACAACAAAATTTCTTCACTTAGTTAATTGAGGTCCAAAATTGTAAGTTTCTGACACGCGGTGCGACCACCTGTCGAAATTTTTCTACAATTTACAAATTATGTAAACTTGTAGCTACAATTATGCGTTCAATAAAACAGTTTTCCCTACAAATTTGTAAATTGTCACCTGTAGAGAGAAAATGTTTATTGAACAGAAATATGTAGATTTGTAGCTACAAGTCTACAAATTTGTCAGTTTTCCACCATGGTAAAATTGTAACTTGTAGTTTTTATTAAACAGAAACTTGTAGAATTGTAACTTGTAGCCTACATTTACAATTTACAATTTGTAAGTTTTATTAAACAGGGCCCAGCTCGAACAGCCTTCTGAGCGTGTTCGTGGGCCGCTGGGGCTCGCCTTTGTGGCGGCACTGGATGCGACTACACACTGCGGGTGGTCGTGTCCAGGGCTTGTCATAGACTGACATTTCCTGTGCGATGCCACTTTTATTTTATTTTTGTGACATTTTTTTTGTATGTACTAACAATAGTTTTGTAAGGTTTTTGTGTTACTAACAGTATATGGACTACCTACGTCCGAAATAAACGTTTTTATTATTATTATTAATAAAAGTTTGAGAATCTGTGTCAGTGAACTCGCCTAGCGAGTTCAAGGCATTGCAGAATAGTTTATTTTCTTTCGATTATAAACTGGGTCTGCACACCCGGCCTAGTAGCGGGTAAATGTGTAGTAGTAGTAGGGCCTTGTAGGGGCTCGAATTTGGTGTTATTATATAGGCAAAGGTATTGGGTACTTCTAAGTTTTTGAGCGTGTCCTTGTGTATTATTGTTAAATAAACGGTGCAGAAAAAACCAACTCAACTCAAACTGTATTGTTTTTGAAACTATGTTCTTAAAAAGCCCGTATCAAAACATTTCCGGGTAAAATTGATTTTTATTCAGTCGAATTGAAAACCTCCTCCTGTTTATAAAAACAATATTAGATATTCAAAGTATAACCTTAACAATAACCACTATTTATAAGATTGACAGCCACTGCATCAATTACGAAACCATCTTACCTTTTCTTTTATCTATAGTGTTTCTTGCCATTTTATATGTTAAATTACACCGTATACTAGATAAACACTTTTTAATTGCGTTAAACACGTAACATACACTGTCACGGCCACAAAAATCACAAAACATTATTTTTACCCTAACGCAATGCCACTGAACTCGCGTGGCGAGTCGATTCAATTCGTGTTGCAGCGCCGGCGACTCGCCTAGCGAGTCCAACGTAAAATGTAGGCGGCATCCGAGAAAACATCGTGAAAATCGTAGTGGTAATGAACGTGTTAACCTAAAGATTGGTCTGAGCTCTGAGCACCTGTTATTATTAAGCCACAAGAGCTTCATGGTGTGTTCTTATGATTTTGTCATAATAAAGTTGTAAATATTCTAAATAAATTATGTCTTATTTCTCCATAATTTCATAAAAGCAGTATGATTTATAACGTGTCGGGCTTAGGCTTTGTGTTCTGTAGTTTCTGCCTACCCTCATTGGAAAAAGGCGTTAGTTTGTATGTAGGTACTTAAATAACTTCCCCGAGCGACGACGTACATAACTACTGAATTTCGTATAAGCGTTTCGTGTGATTGACTCGAAATTAATTCTAGAACATGCTGGACTAGTCACAGCCTCACAGTAGCTGGATTCATGCACCAGTCAGCTGCCTTCGATAATATACAGTATATTATACAGACAGTCCAGTGTCCACCTCAAACCTGTTGTGGAAGGAAACCTTGCAATTGGCAAGTACTTACCTAAGCAATTTGTTCGTTCTCCAGGAACTTCTCCAAAATCACCGTTCCTAGGTCAACACTCTTTCTGAATAAAAATAAAACGTTGGAAAGCACGAAAGGCCTACCTCAGGGTACTATCTTGGTACCGCTGCTGTTAATCATATTTACCAACCGTTTATTCCCGTACTACGGGGACAGCGGTACTTCGATTAAATATTTAATAAATTTAAAGTAAAAAAACTTTTTAAAAACACGCTTTCATTTAAATGCGCTAAAAAGAATAAAATAAACTTTTCATTTATAACTTTAACTATCAACTTAAAACGTCATCACACAATATATATGACATAAAAGCTTGACGCGAGATCTATGTACGATGTATAATATTTACTTGAAGAGTTTATAAATTAAAATCAGACAAGCAGTTTTTACATTTACTTGTACACATACACAGGTAAATCTCGCGACAATCTTTTATATCATAGACTTTGTGTGATGACGTTAAAAGTTGATAGGTAGTTAAAGTTTTAAATGAAAAGTTTATTTTATTCTGAAAGCACAATGAAAGCTTGTTTTTAAAAAGTTTTTTTACTTTAATTTTTTTTTGGTTTCTCAGTCTGATAATCTCATTCTACAAGGTCGTTTGCTGGTTAATTTCGAACAGTCCTGTTCTTCATTATGGAGACCTTCATATGATTTTACCCTACTTAATGCCACGTATGCTTGACACTGAAGAAATATTGGTCGACCCTCCCAGAGCTTGGTTTAGAACGGTAATATATAACAGAATTCGCCCCGGTACCCTGAGGCTGTGCCTGACAGCCTGAGGCGATACATTATCGACATCAATTTATTCACACCCTGATGTCACTCAGTCCTCGGCAAGGCCTTAACTGGACTTGACAGGACTTGGGTGATTGGAGGAATGCGCCACCAAAAACGCTAACCGTGCACTGTCATCCAAATTAAACGTTTACACAAAACTTTAGCTCCATCGGTTGAAGTTAACACCTACTTCAAAAATTGAGTTGTAAGATTCCCCCATAACAATCATAGTTTTATACATTGCAAGTTAGATGGCATGATTTTTAATCATCCCACTAGTATACGATGTAAACGGTCCATATCCTCCCAGAGGTTCATTCTAGGAGGATAAGTGCTTCAGTACAACAGGGTTCGCCCTGCCATGGTAACCTGTGCCGCAACGTTAGCTATATGACAAATGCTCACATCGCAATGACATTGGGACATCCATCTAATCAAATAGAATTCACATTCGTAACAAATGGAATGAAATTATTTTCCTAAATCTGACGGGGTTGCATACTACCAAAGTAGGTACTTATCAAGACGAATCAAACGAGCCCTTACTCGATGCGGTTACATCGTTTTATTACGAAATTCCTATGGCCACCTTCCTGCTCCTTCATCAGACCCTGGATACAATCTTAAAGACCAAATACTCGTCAAGGCGAATCATACGAGGCCAAACGCGATGGGGTTATGTCGTTTTATAACGGAGTTCCTATGACCACCTTCCTGCTCCATCAACAGACCCTAGGGATACCATTTAGAGACAGAGTAGGTACTCGTCAAGACGAATCATACGAGTTCAAACTCGATGGGGTTAAGTCGTTTGATAACGGAGTTCCTATGGCCACCTTCCTGCTCCATCAATCAGACCCTGGATACCATTTAGATACAGAGTACTCGTCAAGACGAATCATACGAGTTCAAACTCGATGGGGTTATGTCGTTTGATAACGGAGTTCCTATGGCCACCTTCCTGCTCCATCATCAGACCCTGGATACCATTTAGAGACAGAGTACTCGTCAAGACGAATCATATGAGTTCAAACTCGATGGGGTTATGTCGTTTGTTAACGGAGTTCCTATGGCCACCTTCCTGCTCCATCATCAGACCCTGGATATTATATCTAGAGACAAAGTACTAGTCAAGACGAATCAAACAAACCCAAACTCGGTGGGGTTATGTCGTTTTATAACGGATTTCCTATGGCCACCTTCGAGCTCCATCATGAGGTCAGCTCCATCTCACCATTATGGTGCAAGATTTGGGGCGAACACAGAAGAGGTTAGAAAGGAAATAGTTCCTGATTTGTATTAGAACGCGTGTCGCCGCTGCTTGTCTCCCACTCTCTGTAACCACTACATGCAAGACGCTTATAAGTACGCGAATTATGCACACAAATAAACCACACTCACTTAGATCGCGAGCTTGCTACTGGTTGTCACACTAGCGCAAACATTGCGTTTGACGTACACTCACACTTGCGTATATTTCTCATACATGTTACGGTGACCAAAAGGTCGATAATGTATATCGATAAAATTACTTGAGTTTTGTTTCTTTAAGTTTTGCAGTTTTTGCTTTAATTTCGGGACGGGACAGAAAGAAAGAAAATAAGAAAGCAAAAATATTTATTGGTCTCTCACACATAAAAAATTAAAGATAAAAAGTAAACATAAAAGATTTTTTTCAAATATTGAACATACTTACTTGAAATTCAATTTAAATTCAGATTTTATTATTGTCTTGAAATAAAACTTATTTAAGTAGCAATAGCATGCGTTTGCTATCTTTCAAATTCGAATTTTTCAGAATAAAATGCAATCTCACACTAATATTTTTCTATAATAGCTTTATTCAGGTCTGTAACATATCTGGATCTGTTGGAAACCTAAAAATAAAATTTAAAATGTATGTTTCGATTTATAAATGGCTAACCTCAAAACAAATTTTAGATGAAAAACAATCAATAAACAATAATAAGGTATTGATAGTATGGGATAAACAAAAGTTATTTTAATCATAACATAATAATCATTTGAATGCATTCACACATACTAAATATCGACATTATTTACAACTTGGTACAACACTATCGAAACGCAAAGAGTAGGCAGAATTTAAGCTTTGGCTCGTCGCACGCGACGTTCGCAGTGAACGAAATGCATTGCGCAATCGCCCACGTAGTACAAGATGGTACCCACGTATTGCAAGCAATGTACATAATTTCGTTTCTGCTTGCGATTGTATCATTTTTGTCTGCGAACTACATAATACTATTGTAATAATTACAAATATCACTTGTATTTTAAGGTTTTTAGACTTACCGATGAAGAGAAATCCCTTCTCGAGCCACACTGCACACCTGGCTTCTTTTCCGACACGTAATAATCGCGCAACACGGTATAATTCTTTTTTTTTCGCGGAGCTCCGTTCGCTGTCACAATATGAGCGCGATTGTTGGTCAGTAAATCAAATTTTGTCGACATATGATCGTCTGATCATATAGGCGGCGCGCGTGCCCCGCCCACATGGCCTTTCTAACCTCTTTTATCTCTTCTGTGGGGGCGAACATACAAACATACATTGCAAGTTAATTATAAGCTTTTAATAAAATAAATACATCCCGTTGTCCCGTACTTTGTCCTCGTTACTATAGATTAATATAGTGAAGAACGTGGGCCTGCTGACGGAAACGCTAACCCTAGACGGTCGACGTCAGGGGCAGCCCGAGGTTCGGTTAGTTAGGTTCCTTTAAACCCTGCAGACAGAAATAGGAGCCCCGCACAGCGGGGCTCCGTCGACCTGCTGGTGGAAACGCTAACCCTGAACGTGAAGGAAGAACTAGTTTAGCCTAGGCAAAACTAGTTTGTCCTGAAATCGGGTTTGGCCGGTAACAACTACAACTTTCTTTAAAATTGCAAGACTATGGGCCAGTTTCACCGGTTACGGATAAAGTGTCAGATAGTTATCTGACAGATAATGCTATCAAAAGTTGTAGTTTATCTGGCAGATAAGTTCCGGATAGGCTATCAGGGACTTATCAGCAAGTGGTGAAACCGGCCCCTAAACTACTACTAAGAATAAAGCTGCCAGTTATGAAGCCCTATAAAAAGACAACAAACCTCAAGTAAATTGGGTCAATGTATTTTAGAAGTTTACTTCCCGTTATCCCATGATGGGGACAACAGGAAATAAATTTAATCACGTCCCGCTGTCCCCGTGACGGGGATATGGCATACGGGGTCAACGGGAATTACCAACGACCAACCAACCATAGCCCGAACACGCCCCGCTTTATTTTTAAGTAAAGTCCATTTCACGAAAGAAGTCCCGCGGACAATTTGTGGAACTAAATTTGACAGATCCAAGACAGATCAAAGAGTATGTAGAGAGAGAGAGAGAGATAGCAACATTTATGATTTATGTCGCGCGAATACAGCGCTGCGTCTGCGGGACTTTTTTCGTGAAATGGACTTTAGACATACTTAGACAACCTTGCCCTCAAATCCCGGTCTAGTGAAAGAGCTTGGCTCCACGAGGACGCCCTATGTTTGGAAATTGGAAATACCTACCCATAAGACCAAAAAAAAACAAAGCATAAAGTCGCCCTTTGTCACCCTACCCACTGGCGAGCGAGCAACCAAGACAGTGCATTCCTACCAAACCCATTCACATCATCATAACGTTATTCGTTCCACCTGTAGAAAATATCCCACCACATGAGTAGCCATAGTCAGCAAGGAAAACCTGCAGAGGTTGAGATTCGTTGATGACTCTGCCCGGAGTATAAAAGTTTCACAAATCACAATCGATGTGGCACTCTTAATTTCGTGGCATAGGTTTGTCCTGTAATTTTTTCATTGCAAGAACTGTACCATATTCGTTGGATATTTCGAAACATTTCACATCCGGGTATATTTCGTGAAGTGCCCAACATTGCGATCTGAATTCTCCATGGAACTAGTAAGTTCTGCGTGCATTCTCGGACTGATGTATTTTGACTTATTTTTGTTGTATCTGTGATTCTGTAATCCGCACTGACGTTTATGGTTTGTTTGCGGATAATGGGGGGCAATAAGCATTTGGGTAATCCGGTTCCGCAATGCTTCTCATTTTGTTAATTTTTGTCAAAATATTTTAAACAACGTTTTTCTACGTACTTGATACATTTGGTTTAGTTAGTATTCCTTAGTATTGGAGTAAAATCAACGGGATTACGGAACAACCGATAATAGAACGCAACAACTAGAATTATGGAATACTCTATTGTACCTGATGAATTTACAGACGTGCAAGGATTGTGTAGAATTTGTTTGCAGAATGCTAAAGAAAGCATTAATTTGTTCTCGGGGAGTGATGAATCTCAAGAAGTCCTAAATAGAATATATCTTTGTTTTCAAGTTACTTTAGCTCATGATAAGTTCATGCCGATTCTAATGTGTGGTGATTGTTTACAAGAAATAAACAGTGCTGACAGTTTTAGATTGAAATGCATTACACTTAATGAACGTATAAAACTATGTTACAAAGAACTACAAACAGAACAAGGGACCACGTTTAAAGTTGAGAATGAATTAACAAATGATGTGCCAACATATTGTGATGAAAATACTGATACATTTCCATTTCCAAGCCACTCCGAATTTGATGATCTCTGTACCAAAGCTACTGAAAAGGCAGAAACTAATGAAAGTGAAATAATAAAAACAAACAATACTTATAAATGCAATATGTGCAACAAAGTTTTAAAAACAAAAATTACACTATTGAAGCATTATAATTCTATGCATGAAAAGAGAAGACATGTTGGTAAGGTGTCAGGATTTGGTGCAGCCAGAAGATACCATTGCACATCGTGTTCTTACTCTACACCACACAGCCAGACCCTAGTCAGTCACATGAGAACGCACAATGGAGAAAGACCATACAGCTGTGAATGTGGTAAAAGTTTTACCCAGTCATCAAGCCTTGCAGCTCATCGTAAGACACACAGTACAACCACATATTTCACTTGTAGTTTATGTGGAAAGCAGTTCAAACACGCATTTACAATGAAAAAGCATATGCGTGTACATGAGAGTGCTAGCTTCTCTTGCAATATTTGTTTTAAATTATTAAAATCAAAGGAATCACTCAAGGCTCATATGCATAGACATTACAAAATATGTAATTATAACTGCGAAGATTGTGGAGACACATTTGTCACATCTGCAGAGCTTCATAATCACAGAAAAAAACATAGTTTCGAAAAGAAATTACAATGTCATTTGTGTGGCTACAAAACACATACAAAGAAAAATCTAATTATTCATTTAAAAAGGTAAGAATTTTAATGCAATACTAGCAGTCTGTAATTAATTGATCATATTATTATTTCAAACATACAAAATGATCGGCCCTTTTGTTTCAGACATACTGGCAACAGAACTTTCAAATGTGACCTGTGCCATGTAGGGTTCTATACACAGAGCAGCCTTCAGAGACATCTGAGAGTACACACTGGTGACAAGCCATACTCATGTCCCACTTGTGGGCAAAAGTTCAGCTACAGTCCAAGTTTAAACAAACACATGAAAACCATCCATGGAGTTGAATATAAATGGGCAGACTGGAAGGAAACTTTAGTGAAACTTGCAGAAAAGACTGATGAAAATGTACCTAGCTCATCTAAATAAGTCAAATAAAACACCATTTAAACATAGAAATTTATTTATTGATGCCAAAGCACATACATAAAACCCTATTATACTAAGCCTACATAACTAAATTCCAAACAACACTGTTTTGATGTCTAGTGGTAAAATTAATTAGAGTCAAATATATTATAATAGAAAGATTTAATGTTCATTGCCACAAAATAATATGTAAAATAATGCAACCAGGAATTCGGGGTCACTCTGTCGGCTTACTGTCCTTTAGCCTGTTAGGCTTCTTGCTATATATGGCCCTAGTTGTTGCTATGCATACAAATGTTACATCCTGGCCTGCCTCTGAAGTCCATTTGAATTTTTTATAAAAGTCAATAAAAGTATTATTCCTATTAGTTTACTTAATCACTAGTAAGAAGTTTCCAACTGAATCAATCTATTTGGAATACCCTAATTTTCTTCCTATCCCAAGAAATTTATTTGTCATATAAAAGCTGAAATAATGCATAAAATTAAGTGCAACAAAATACTAAATTGGTTCTACTAAAAATAATAATATTGTATTACATTTAATCATTGAGAATTTATTGGTCAATATTGCAATAAATTAGAATTTTGTCTTTAAAAGGATAGTAGTTTATGATATTATAGAGTAAAAAGGTCTTAATGCTACTTAAATATACTGTTAGCCTGCGTCATCCCACTGCTTAGCAAGCGCTCATAACTATGGTCAGCATGTTTTCCAGTTGTTCCGACCCAGGGTTAATGTGGATCGCTGGTTGTTGGTAAAAGGTCTTGCTTAATTTTTTTTTGTAATTGATTGATCATTTATGTCTTAGTATTAGAAGGGTGATACACTGAGTTTAATCCTCCTCGTAATCTTCGTCGTCAGATATATACTTCCGCTGTTTCTTCTTCCTGGATGGCGTGCCCTTGCTCTTGCCCTTCAATTTGATCTTCATTTTGACGGAGCGGTTAGACTCGCCATCCGAATCATCCTCATCTGTAGGCAAATTATAATGTTTAATTTTCAAAACCACCCTTTGAGAGGAGTGAAAGGCTATAGTGGAGGCCCATAGTGGCTTAATACCGGTTAAATATTAAAAAGAAATATAAGTTGAACTTAGGACAACAAAATACTCTTACTCTTGGGAGTTTATTTATATAAGAACAATGATATAAAACAATTACTACTGAAGATACTCTGCCTCAAATGGAAAAATCTAGAAAGTTTCTGTCTCTGTTCTGGCCGTATGTTACTGACCTTTCTCATTATCTTCGGAATCGTCGGAGTTCTGGCCGCTCTCGTAGCGACGTCGCACTTCGATGAACACGTTACGCAGACGTACCGAGTCCTCATATATCAGCGACTGCTCTTCGTTATACGTTTGAGCGTTGGCGCATAACGTGAAGAAATCACGTTCGAGATCCGATATGTCGGTATACTGTTGAAGGTAACAAGAAATTCTATTGAAATCAGTTTAAATTATTGGTTTAGTAATTTTTTATGTTGAAATGTGATCATACTCAAATATACGGCACAGCCCATACGCTGTATGGGGCCAACATCGTAAGCGTGAAATCAGCTGTCCCATACACAATTTATGTGGTTCTGGTTAGCTGGACATTTCTTCAAAACTGCTCGCATTTAAGTAGGTCAATAGGGCACTTTATGTGACGGCTAAACACCCTTATTTCAGAATAGGTGACGCTACAGAATCTTAGATAATCGATCGAAAGCGTGTCCAGCCAGCTTGAAAAACCACTTTTCGCTGGTCTCTCAATCTCCGTAACGGAAGTGATTTTGACGACTTTTTGCATATCAACGGGCGTCACATAAATATGTGACAGGCATCAAGCTAAAAGTTTTGTGATACGTACAGTGGTTTAGTAGAAAAATGCAAAAAACTGTGTCCAGCCATCTTGAATTTACGTAGAAAACTTTTGGCTGGCACTTCCGAATCCCACATAACGGGAGCGTTTTCGAATATGGTTCCTTTACTAATACTTGGTGACGCAATGTGTGACAGTAATAACGTTTGATTTATGCCGTCGGCGTAGGCGGGGGTTATTGAAGTGCAAATGGAGTTGATCGTCGTCATTTTCGTCATTTGAAACGCTCTAGCGCAAATGAATGTGATTTTATTTACCTACATTATTTTTTCATTTAAATACCTTAGAGCATTAGTCTGTTATCCTGACACAGTATCTACCTATGTACTTACCATAAAAACACCAATAATTATCTACTAAAAAGAGTAGATAGGTATCTGCACGTAAATAATCAATAACATTAAAAAAAATCTCCCCCCCCCCTTCCTCACTTCTACACTTTCGTCTTCTATTGATTAAAATATCTACAGTTCGTATTAGTATCACCAATACGCGAATTTTCGTCCATTAAAGAAAACACCTTAAAATATACTTAGTCCTACATAAAACCTACAATATTGGTAACCCTACTACAGTGTTTGTATGGGAAAATTTAAATGATCAATATCTTTGAAACTACGCAAAGTTTCTCCGTCACAAATTCAGGTTATCATTATCGTCCCCGTCACAACATTTTGATACCATTTTGAAGGTCGTAGACCATCAGGCAGCGGAGATACAGGTGTCCAGCCAGCCTGAGTTCAAGATGGCTGGACACACAAGTATACATTAAGTTTTCATTGATATCTCGTAAACCCTTGCATGTGACGGCATAAATCAAACGTTATTACTGTCACACATTGCGTCACCAAGTATTAGTAAAGGAACCATATTCGAAAACGCTTCCGTTATGTGGGATTCGGAAGTGCCAGCCAAAAGTTTTCTACGTAAATTCAAGATGGCTGGACACAGTTTTTTGCATTTTTCTACTAAACCATTGTACGTATCACAAAAGTTTTAGCATGATGCCTGTCACATATTTATGTGACGCCCGTTGATATGCAAAAAGTCGTCAAAATCACTTCCGTTACGAAGATTGAGAGACCAGCGAAAAGTGGTTTTTCAAGCTGGCTGGACACGCTTTCGATCGATTATCTAAGATTCTGTAGCGTCACCTATTCTGAAATAAGGGTGTTTAGCCGTCACATAAAGTGCCCTATTGACCTACTTAATTGAGAGCAGTTTTGAAGAAATGTCCAGCCAACCAGAGCCACATCACAATTTGAGTAAATATTCAGCCTAAATGTTCGAGACAGTTGATAATCTTTTCGCGAGGTGTTGGTCCTCAGTTCTACTTATATTTACCTTCCCATCTTCAATTCTATTCATAATTTTCTTAATATCCAAGGGTTTCTTGATAACGTCGTAATAATCTGGCAACTCGCGGCGTGAAGGAAGTTTCATGAACGGCTCAGATAGGACACGCCCAGCCCTGAATCAATATTTTTAAAAAACAATTACATAGATGAAATTGTAATCTAAAAGGATATACAATTTGGATTCGTGCCCTGCTGATGACAATCCTGTATAATATGCACGGCTCTTTACTGGTGAAAGGTGGGATTATTGTCACCACAACCTTAATAGCATAAAAAGATTATGAAAAAATCACATATAACTGCGCTCGTGACTGTACTGAATAAATAAAGATTTAAGTAAAATGAAGCCTGCTATTATAATACCAGATTTATCATCAGAATCAGGACACACTGAAATTTACTTACTCATCAGAATAATCAATAACTTTCTTCATTATATTCTTCCATCGCTTCTTCTGTTGATTGATTTCTGTTTTACTCTTTTTCTTAGACGAACTTGGTGCCTCTTCCTCATCCGACTCTTCTTGGCGGCTGTAACATTACGTTCATTTTATGATGTTTTAATCACTTTAAAAGCATATTTAACTGAGCTCGGATTGAACTAACATTTTGAATTAATTTTAAAATTATGATGTAGTAGTTTCGAAATCAGAAGACGTACAAATGTCTTCGATATTGGAAATCGCGTTACTGAACTCAAATGGAGTTGGACAGGATACGCAAGCAAGGCGCAGTAATGACAGGTGGACTAAGGCTGTTACCGAATGGCGTTCAGAACTGTGCCATTGGGGGTAAACCTAGATGAGCCTGGCCCAGTACCGTGAAAAATAGCACAACAGAGGCATATACCGCCAGTAGATGACTTCAAGCTGTGGATGATTATCAAGTGGTTATTTTGACACTGATACCCAATTAGAAATAAACTGAAAAACCATAGTCTAATCCGTATATCTTACCGTCGCTTGCGTCCCTTCTTGCGCTTCTTGTCAAGTACCTCGTCGTCATCGTCTTCCTCTTCGCCTTCTTCCTCGAACTCCTCGTCAATGGCCTTCAGCCACTCTTTTTCCGTGAGCGAGTCTGTGTAGTCAACCTCCTTGCGCTGCCGAGACCCGCGTCCTAGAGTTTCGTCTTCGTCCAGGTAATTCCAGCCTTGACCCTGAAACATGAATACATTGTTTATCTACCACGATACCACTACATAATAAAAAAAATCAATACATGGAATTAAAAATTAGATATAATAACATTTTTGAAAAATATTTTGAATCTATATAGCAGTGATGGGCGTAACTAGTTATTTATGTAATCTAATTAATAATTGAATTACATAATAATTTAATTAAAATGAAATTTAAATACATATTATTCAATTACATTGTAATTAGATTACTTTGGATGTGCTATGAAATTAATTACAATGTATTTAATTACGAAATAATTTGATTACAATGTAACCTAATTACATAGTATTTAATTATATTATAATTATTACTATGTAATTATTAGATATTCGATTTAAAATTAAACAATGATTGACAGATGATTACATTTTTTTTTTGGTTTATATGTGTTTTATTTTCGTATTTGTCAAAACTGTATTAAATAGGGCATTTTTGTAAGAGGTGTCCCAATACTTATATAAATGTGTAATTACATTTTATCAGATTACTTATGTAATCTATTATAATGTAATTAGATTAACTTGCAATTCAATTACTTTGTATTTAAATACAGTATGTACTCATTGCAATTAGTTACTTAAGTAATCTGTTACAAAGTATTTCAATTACTAATTACAATGTAACTGTATTTTGTAATTATTAATCTAAATACTTTTTGCCCATCACTGCTATATAGGTACCATCACAGAACAGAAAAAACTCTGTAGAAGTGCTAAGTGACGAAATCTGTATCGGAACCAGTGTCGCCAAACTAACACAATCAAACCATTAATCATACAGTGCACTACAACTACACAATTTGTTTGATTGGTCGTTTCAATTTCAATCACAACCAGCGTAACTCACAGATTCTACATTTTAAAAATATACCTTCGTGGTATTACGATAGGATTTATTTTGCTTCACTCAGAAATAAAATACGACGTTTTGTAATCAGCAATCATACTAGACATTATTGCCTAGTAAATTCCGCTACTCGTCCATAGATGGCAGTATTTTCAATGGATGCAATAATACACTTAAAAACTGCAGTAATAAGGATTATATTCGCGTCACAGGTCTGTATTTTTTGCTACTCGGCCAAGGAAGGGACACATTAAGCTTTTATCTATATTATCGATATCGATAGATAACCAATTTATTTTGAAAAAAAGTTTGTAGTATTATAAACAAATAATTGTACCTAATAATAATTGTAAATAATACAACAAAATAAAATACAGTATTTTATTACTTACATAAAACTATTTACAACAAACCCAAACAAATAAATAATAACAGAGTTTTTCTATGAGAAAATTCTAAGGAGTTAACATAAAAGAGAAATTATATTGACTTTTTACCCGACTGCGGATGCATGCGTCTTTGGGAAACCTGATGAAATGATTAATGAATGATAGATATAGAGAGATACTTTTTTTTTAAACTACTTCCAACTTAGAGCCAATTAAAATGTTGTAATCGTAATTATTGCACTGTAGCATAATACTATTTACTAGTGAACATTTTGGATTTCATTTAAACTAATATTATAAATGCGAAAGTTTCTCGATGTCTGTCGCGCTTTCACGCCAAAACTACCGATTGAATAAAATTTGGTACACAGATAGTCTAGAGCCTGAAAAAGGACATGGCTACTTTTTAATTAAGGCGCTGACAAGAGCCAAATAGGCTTGTATTGAACAATTTTTTAGCCAAATCTATACAGTTTGACACGGCGGAAAAAATATATGTTAATCTTGAACATATTTCTGATAATTTCGTTGTATTCAAAACGCGTTTTTGAAAAGTTTTCTCGATACAAAAAAATGGTAAACTAACCTCTTATAATGATCTTCGAACAAAAATATCTGTATTATTGATCAACGTACGTTGGTAAAATTTATAACAATAACGTATCATATTTAAATACAAAATTTCGTTGTTTTTAATTTTTGATTATGTAATAAATTATTTATAAGTAATTAATCATTATATGGTTTATAAGAAGTTCGAGCGTTGCGTCATCGCGCTCTCTTTCTTACGTATGCAATCCGACAGTGAGCGCTTAGGCGCGGTGCTAGACGGACGTATGTCACTTTGCGCCCCAGTGACAGCTATCCGTTTATCTATAAATTATTATTGACCGCGTCACAATGTTAGTCCAGGATCCACGGTACATTTTTTCACTTGATTACTATCAAGCTAATTTTCCGTGAGCAGCTGCATTTTGATGAGACGCCAACATTACCCTATACGAAAACTCTCGATTGTGGTAGGTAATAGGGGCAGCAGGGATAAAATATATATTGATTATAAATATATTTATTTGATGATTTTCAAAAATCTATTACTAACAATTTTTTTTTTGTTAAATCTGATGATCATTATCTAAATCTAAATCCAACATGTATTGATAACGAGCTCATCAAAAATTATTACAAACCAGCTGTTTTTTAGGGGTCCGTAGCCGAATGGCAAAAAACGGAACCCTTATAGATTCGTCATGTCTGTTTGTCCGTCTGTCCACCCTTAAGTCACAGCCACTTCATTTGGAAACTATTGAGACTACACAGTTGAAACTCGGTAGGTAGATGTATTCTGTGAACTGCTTTACGATTTTTATACAAAAATAAAAAAAAGGATTTATTGGGGTCATAAATGGAACTGAAACTATTTTTTTTTTTCAACAAACCTATACCTACGCGTGGGGTGTCTATAGACATAGACAGGTCTTTAAAAATGACATTGAGGTTCGACAAACAATTTTTTCTCAAAGCCAATCGTTTGAAAGACAGACACTTCAAAATTGGTAAAATGGCGACCGGCCTCGCGGTCGCTTGCCTTCGGTATTGCCAACAATGACCAGCTTTTCAAGGCTGCTATCTCCTCTTTGCATTATGTGGCCGAAATAAGACAAAATACGCTGTAGGCAAACTGTTGACAATCGAGTCTTGATATCGAGTTGGTAAAGGATAGACACATTTGTGCGTTTGGCCGTCCATGGAATTCGGAGAATCCGCCTAAAACACCACATTTCGAATGCATCTATCCTCTGTCTTACTCTTGTTTGGCTTGTTGTGAGAGTGTTGTGAGGAAAATCAGGAAAACTAGTGGTCTGACCAAACGGGCCTTCGTTTTAAAACTTACACCACGTTTTTCCCAGATGTTCTGGGGGCGTAATATAGCATCTTTAGCCATAGCTATCCGCCGTTTTATTTCTGGGACGCAGCTACCTTCATTACTTATATTGGAGCCCAGTTAATCGAAGCTGTCCACAGTATAGATGCCTTAGATGTTATAGGCGCCCGATAGCTTTCCCGAACGATCTACAACCATAAGTTTGGTTTTCTGCCTATTTATTGCAAACCTTACTTTGCCACTTTCTACTTCCAATCTGTGCAGTATCTCTTTCATGTTGCTAAAAGTTGTAGCAAGGAGAACGGTGTCGTCAGTGTACCTCAGATTGGAAATCCACTTTCCACCAACAGTAAACCCCTTGTCCCAGCCCTCAAGAGTCTTGAATGATATTACTCTTCATACACATTGAAGAGCAGAGGTGAGAGGATGCATCCCTGCCTAACGCATTTGAGCAGTCGGTGTCGATTTTGACAAAAGAGCGGTTGTTGATGTAGAGGCTTCGGACTAGGTCAATAAGATGTTGAGGCGTTCCCATTGCCTTTAAGAACCCCCCACAGCTTGCCCCACTCCACGCAATCAAATGCTTTGGTATAATGTATGAAACATATCAATACAGGGCTGTTAAATTCCCGGCTTTTCTCTATAATTTGGCGAACGTTCAGGATTTGTTCCCGCGTGCCTTTGCCTTTAACAAAACCTGCTTGCTCTTCTGGAATTTGTGACTCCAGAAAGTGTATTAGCCTGTTGTTTATGATGTACAGGAGTAAATATTGATGGTGCGTGGAGTAAGTGCCAAACACATTATAATTTTAGGAATTTTGTAGGTAACTTGTAAAGAGTGGGTTTAATAGAAAATATCCAATCCCCAAAACCCAGTTAGTAATCATTTTTAATGACTTCGTTATCGATACATATTGGAAGGAAGGAAGGGGACTCTTTGATCAAACCATACCTACATTTTGTAGGACAAATATTTTTTCAAATAATTTAGATAATTAAAAAAACCCAGCTGATGATTCTCAAAAGTGTTTGTACTAACACTTTTGAGAATCATCAAACCAACATATTTTATCCCTGCTACCCCTATTACTTACCACAATCGAGAATTCGAGAGTTTTCGTGCAGGAAATTCTTAGGCGTCTCGCCGTCTCATCAAAATTAGCTTGATAGTAATCAAGTGCAAAAATGGACCGCGGATCCTGGACTATTTGTTTCTTACTTGGTAGTATGGCGCTAGGGTATCGGAAAAATTGTGGGCGTGACCAAAAATACTGAAACATCAGAAGTCAATAGCTATTGTCATCGTCTTAAGGTTGTGGAATCTTGTGGAATTAGTATACCTACAGGATTTAGAAAATACGGATGGCTCGACGTTGGCGCGGATAGGTGCGTGATGCCTTAAACTATTTCATATAAAGATTTATAAAATGCGATGACTGCGGCGATTGCGGCGCGGTCAGGTGCGCGTTCACCTTTGGTGCGAAAAAAGGATTGAAAGGGAGGGATGAAGAGATTACTTTTGGTCGCGATAACCGACATTCACGCGGACGAAGCCGCGGGCATCAGCTAGTATCTTTATAATAATAATCACTTTATTATTATGGTTTGGTGGTCTCTATGGTCCCTATATTCATACTTTATTTAAACAGGTATATTTCGGTGTTAAAGATGCCCCATCATACAAAAGAAAAACATATATTGTCAATATTATTGTATCAGTTTTTACGTAAAATGTCAATACAATTCTCAATCATTATTAAAAGTAAAAGTTTGATTCTATATTAGCTACAAAACATGTAACTTTAATGTTGTACACCTCTCAAAATAAATTTTGTGTAATAATTAGGATATTTGTATTGAAATGTTAAACAGTAAGTAACATTGTTTTATTTTATCGATATCTATCGATCAAATCTGCAACCGATCTTAACCACATCACTAATTGAGTAGCATGGAACTTTCGAGAACAAAAAAGATCCGTGTTCAAAATATAACAATCGACATTCGATCTAAAATAAACTTTATTTCAATAAGAAAAGGTTGATTATAATTTTCTAATAATGTGACAGATTGTCACATTTTAAGATTATTTTAGAAAATTGATATTAACTACGATTTTATTAGAAAATAAATAAAATCGTATCGATGATAGGAAACGCCTCCGTTTTTAAGATTTTTTTTTCTACAGTCATTTTACGCTCCAAAATAGCACAATACGTGACAATACGGCATATCAATGCAAAAATTAAATTGGCGGGAGACTAGCGACTCGAAGCGATGTCAAAACACGACTAAGTCAAAAATGTGAGAGTTTGCGGGACATCGCAGAGTAATGTCAGCCGTACCACGCCTACTTTGCACTTCCACTGTTCTTTCTGTTCCGTGGGTACCATTATTTCCTATCAACACAGAGTAGTCCGACAAAAGAACCCTGCAGAACGCCTTAAGAGCGTATGGTACCTCAAACGCGAGTTTTATAATGCGTAAAATTATATGATTCACTGCAGTAATCAACATCAGAAAAATATATGATATTCTTCAGGATATATGCTAGTGCCATAGTGTTGTGAAAACATAATACAACTAGCTAACTTTGCTCGATAGAAAAAAATCGCGAAGATACCTCTAAAAATTTCTTTTAACGAGTAAAAACCATACTAAAATACATGTCATCGTTCTGATTTTTTTGCCAAATAATTCTAAAAGCAACAAACTAAAGTCATAGTGTTTTACTTTTTTAGTCCAATCAATAGTTTTTTTGTAAATCGCAAAATACCACTAATTTCGCACTATTCGGCCGCAGCGAAAGACGTAACAACCGCTTTGTAGTGCAAACTGATTAGAACTTTATTCTAACAGTATTTCAAGCGAAGTTTGAACCAACACAAATAGGGTTGCTAATCTGAGGTAGCATACGCTCTTAAACGTTAAATTTAAAAATTCTATCAAAGTCAATCTACGATAGAACGCCAGTAATCGTAATAAAGAATGTTATCTCACAGAAGTGTCTTCTACTTACAAATTCTTGAAGAACTTTAAGCTTACGCATATCTCGTCAATATTTAGGATTACTGCAAAGCAGCATCAACAATTAAAATAAAAAAGGTCCTTCGAACCTATAGGTTCGTAAGTTCCAAATCCTTTTTCTTTCATCATTTAATTAAGTAAATTAATTGCACTAGAGTTAAAAAAACTTCAAAATAGTTCACTGAGTAGTACTTACTCTTAAAACTTTTTAGCGTTGATATAGGACGACTTACCTTGTTGCAAACGACCTCGTCTTCATGTTTCACGAGCCAATCGGGTAGTTCCGACTCCTCAATGAGGCGGGATTGCGTTTCTGTCTTCTTGCGCTCAATGTCCACCTGTTTGAATATCTCCAGTTCTTCCTCCGACCGCGCAATCATTTCGTTTATAAGATCGTCATCTGGTAGCTCGTTCTCTTCCTAAAATATTATTACTTTTAATGTTCCTGTTTTATCTACAACTAGAGCCCCGGCTTCGCATTGGTGCAATGTGCAAATAAAATAAACCTTCCTCTTGAATCACTCTATCTATTGCTAAAATCAAAACTGAAAACTGCATTACAATCCGTTGCATAGTTTAAGAGATCTAAGCGTTCAAACAACGGGATCGACTTTATTTTATAAAATGATATTTCAGTGACTTAAGGTATCTTTACAAACCTCTTCATCATCACCATCTTGATGCAGGATGCTCTGAAGGAACTGCTGTCGCTCAGAGCCAGTCGACTTCTGATCGAACATACCAGCTTGGATGACCTTCTCGTCCATGTTCAGCTTATACCTTTGAATTATACATATCATTTTTAGCATGAATTAGAAAAACATGTCGCATTATCAGTAAGCCGTTGTGAGGAGGTCCTGGGTATAGCAACTGTTATTTGATTTTCCATAAAGAATTTCTCAGTAGCAGTTACGAAGCTAGTGTTTATGTCTGGTTGATGGCCCTATGGGCTATGGCCATCCGCATCGCGCCTGTTACTCGCCCCCTTACATGGGATTTATAACTGGCGAAATGTGGGTGTTTATCAAGTACTCCTCTGCTTAACCCTTCGGGTATTAGAGGCATGATGTTATGTTGAAAGTGGTACAAACGTTACCTAGCAGCTGCAAGAATCCTCTCCTCCACGGAGTTGACGGTCATAAGTCGCAGCACTCGCACCTCGTTACGTTGTCCGATACGATGCGCACGATCTTGAGCTTGGAGATCCTATTGAAAGCGACACAATCAAATATTGGTATATAATACATCGAAACTAAATAGCAAGTAAAATAAAGTTAGTAGTAAGCTTTGTTTTCATCCTGCTTGCTATCGAGTTACAAATAAATATGCTGTTTTTATTTAAAAAATCCGATATAATTTTAATATCATAAAATCTTAAGCGCGGGCCACACATAAATGGCGTCGGGCGTGGACATGACGCGGGCGTGGACATGACGCGGGCGTCATTCAAATTCTATACCAAGTGCATAGAACAAAAGCGCAATTTAGGTGTGGCCTGCACCTTGACTTTGATTTTGACTTCCATAAACAATTTCACTTATTTTGTCATTCACACAAAAAGAGTATAGCTAGTTCTTTCTCCGATTTCCTTACATGTACACGCTATAGACATTTTCAATGACTACAGTACCTGATGTGGATTCCAGTCAGAATCAAATATGACGACGGTGTCAGCGCTCTGTAGATTGAGACCGAGACCGCCGGCGCGCGTCGACAGTAAGAAGATGAAATAGTCTGAGCCAACGTCGTTGAACTTCTTCAGTAGCTCACCTCGGTCTTCCGCCTTTGTCATACCGTCCAGCCTATGAGAGAAGTTTAGTTGAATACATATTGTTGGTAAAACTATTACTGTTAGGTACACCTCTGCCTTACCTTAAGAGGCGTGTTATGTATGTATTCAACTTTTAAGAGAGCTACTCGGAAATAAAGTCAAAGTATGTAGGTAAATTAGTTTGTTATCAATTTAAACAAAATAAAACCTTGCCGTTTGACGTCAAGAGGTGTCCATTGTAAACTGAATAATTAAAAGTGCAGCATCTTACCTCAAATATTGGAAAGCCCTCCATGAAAGGTAATCTTCAATGATGGTCATGCACTGCGTCATTTGACAGAACACCAACACCCTGTGTCCTGTTTGCTTGAGCTTCGGCAGGATACGATCCAAAAGTTCGAATTTGCCAGAAACACGGTATAGGTCGGGCCTGTGAATAAAATGGAATCAAACATTGTTCAAAAACAGAAATCTTAAGAAGATTTCGTTACTATTGGTGTCCAGAAGATTACAGAATGAGTACTTCACATGTTCATATGGGCTAAAGGCCACGTATTCTTATACTGAACCTAGGTGTCACAGTCTTTTTATGTTTTTTTTTTTGTTATCATTCTCTTTTCGCTACAAAATTGACACTAAAAGATAGTCCACTATAATAAAAAATCTTACCCAGAAACAACTCCGCCGCCGGTACCGATGTGGTCGCAGAACTTCTCCTCAATGTGTTGGAACATGAAGGGATGGTTGCAGAGCTTACGCAGCTGTACAATCGTGTTCATCAGGGCTTTGGCGCCGCCCTTACCCTTGTTGCCCTTTTCCGATCCATCGGTCAATAGCACTCCCTTAGACTGCATGTGTCTGTGGCAATTTTTTTTTTAATTAACTCCAGGTTTAAGGAAAAATAAGGCTGATACAAGATTTACGTTTTTTTGGTGACGATAATAAGCATATCATTCTGTTTTATACCTCAACTTATTAGAAATACGTCAAGAATTGTCATAAGTCTGTTGCATTAACCTACAAACTAGCAGACAGGTGGCCTAGCGCATATTCGCCGGTTGCGATAATTCCAGAACGTTCGTTTCACTTCAGTACTCGCTAGGCTCGCGACACTATGCAAGGAATTAGGAAATCGGTATTTATGTTTATCAATACCAAATAACAACAATCAAAGCTGGTACATGATCCGTGTGTACTTACTTGTAGAGCACTCGCTGCAAGGCGCTCATGTCACACTTGATGATGTACTCCACCTTGTCGGGCAGTTGGCTCTCCACCTCCTTCTTGAGCCGACGCAGCAGGAACGGACGCAGCACTTTGTGCAGACGACGGATGATAAGGATCGTCTCTTCCTCGTTCAGTTCCACCTGGTAACGTGGCCAAATGTAAATAATAATCTCATAAGCAATTTATAACTACTATGTATTCGCAATTATGTAAAAATATTTTTATTTATTTATTTTGTATTTGGAACCACCCCGCCACACTATTCCCAAACCACAGTAACTCCTATAAGCCAGAATCAACCGTGGCGATCACAAGAAAAGCGCCGAGACAATGAAGCCCGATGAAATCCCAGAGACATAATTTTAACTGTCTTGGATCCCGAAATTAATACGAAATTTCTGATTAATACGAAATTAATCAGAAATGAAAAGAAAATGTTTCATCATCAGCGTATAATGTTCCCACTGCAGGGACTCAGGCCTCCTCTCTAGGAGAGGGATGGGCTATAATCCACGTCTTCGAATTTTTTGGTTCTAAGACATGCCGGTTTCCTCACGATGTTTTCCTTCACCGTTTTGAGAGCAGCGGTGATGAAATAAATTACACAAAGTAATGCGCCTGCCTGGGTTCGAAGCCACGACCTACTGTACGTAAGTCGGGGCCGACACCACTGGGCCACCGCTGCTCATTTTTTTAAACTAACCTTTTCACCGGTAGTAGCAAACGGCGCATTGAACCACTGCTCGAACGTGGAACAACTCTTGAAGATGGAGGGCAGTAGGAAGTTGAGCAGCGCCCAGAGCTCAGGCAGCTTGTTCTGCAGCGGCGTGCCCGTCAGTAGCAAGCGGTGCGGCGCTATGTAGTGCGTGTTCAGTACTTGTGTTAGCTTGCAGTGGTGGTTCTTCATGCGGTGACCTTCGTCGATTATCATGTACTTCCATTGGACCTGACGGATTGTGGGGATTAAGGCGAGACGTTCATTAAAAGGGTAAAAGTCAATTGGTTTTTATTGTGATGCTTTAAGGGTAAACAAGCCAACGGCACGAACTAGTTGGTGGGCGGGGCTAAAATGCATGCTATTTCACCCGACATCACGAGCGAAATGCATAGAGCGAAAGAGACACAACTAAAACGGGCGCGCGATTGTTTCTATGCAGACCTTTGGTATATTTGGTTTCATGAAAAATCTATTGAATGTATCTGTTCAAAATTAAATTATTTAAATTTTTTAATAACTAATCTATGTCCGTATGGTTTCACTTTTTTCTTTTTCATACTATATACGTTACTTATTTACGCCCAAAGATGAGTTAAATTAGTGCTAAAATATGAAAGTTTTGACGTTCATAACTTCCAAATCAATATTTTTTTTCCAATTCTGCTTCCATACAGACCTAGATAATGATAAGACCAGTTGATACAATTTTTAATTTTGAACCTACACCGTCAAACAGAGGAGTAATCACCTTCGTAAGTTTGTATGGAAGAATGACTGGCTTGTTCAACCTTAAGTATTTTTTTCCCCATGGGGGTAGGCAGAAACCACAGAACGCTACCTGGTACGATCTTTATGGATTCCTTTTGCCTCTTCCACATTTACATCTGGTCATACACGCACGTACAGTCGAACAAGCTAATAAGTATACAGGGTAGAGATCTTAAGAATATTATAACACTGCAAATACAGTAACACCAAGGGGCTGCTGGCTTTTCTCGGGGAGCTAGGGTGGATCGTGTGATATTCCCACCTGCACGCAAAATACGCGCATCGAACGTGGAGTTGCGGACACCAGCCCGTCGTACTTATACTTATAACACTGAAAATATTGATTGTAATTTGGTTTTATCAAGTGTTTCGCGTATATTAGTCGCAGAACCAATGACCGTTGGAGTAGACGTGTTCTTGAGTGGAGACCGCGAATCGGCAAGCGTAAGGTGGGACGCCCGCAGGATCGGTGGAGCGATGATCTTCGCAGAGTGGCTGGTAACAACTGGATGAGAGTTGCCGAAAATCGAGTTGAGTGGCGTAAGATTAAAGAGGCCTATATCCAGCAGTGGATTGCAATAGGCTGATTATGATGATGATGAAGTGTTTCGCATTAAGCGACTGATGTCAAACGCTGAATCGTTTGACATCAGTCTCTAAATAAATCTGTATAATCCTAAAAGTAAATACAAGTTAGCTGGCTGTATACTTATTAGCTTGTTCGACTGTACAAGTAGGTACTAAACATATGGAATTAGTAGGAGCACTCGAGCGCTCGAAGGCTGTCTATTCACAAACCAAATGGTTGGTAATTTAAGAGACAAGACACACTTTACAAGACAAGAACTAATAGACGCATTTGCGAGGGCCAAAGCTGTCTCTGGTTACCTTATACCTTGAATCACAGTACTGTAGCACTAACCTTAGCCAGTACAGCCTTGTCCTTGATGACGTATTCATAGGTGGTGAGGAGCACATTGAACTTGGTGGATCGCATCTGTGTCTGCACGAGACGCCGCGACTGCGGGGAGCCCTTGTATGACACCACCTGCACTGTCGGCGCCCACTTCTCGAACTCGAGCACCCAGTTCGATAGAGTACTGAAAATTTTATGTTCATTGCGGTTATACTATTTACTTGAAATTGGAATTACTTACCCATTTTTATAACTTAGATTAAATGCTTCTAAACGGGCAATATTTTATTACAATTTGTGGCTCCAATTCAATAGCCATAAGGCCGGCCATATAGTCACACATACAAATTTGGTTTGGCCAAGCATTTTAACGTGTAACCGGCAATATTGATGAACGATTGCTTGACATTCGAAAATACTGAAATATTGCCAGGTCAGTTTAAATAAAAAACCGGCCAAGAGCGTGTCGGGCCACGCTCAGTGTAGGGTTCCGTAGTAATAATTCTTTTTTTGTTTGAAATACGGGCCAATGAAACTTGACCTCTGGATTGTATAGGCGCTTATACGATTCAGGGACCAAATTATATTGGTTAACTGCAGTTTCCATCTGTTGTTTCCATCCAAGTTCAAAATAATTTTCCTAGAAAGTCCTTATAAAGTTCTACTTTTCAGATTTTTTTCCAATTTTTATTTTAGCACTTTGTCGGCGTGATTGATACACATATTGGTACCAAATTTCAGCTTTCTAGTGCTAACGGTCACAGAGATTAAGCGAGGACGGACAGACGGACAGACAGACAGACAGACAGACATGGCGAAACTATAAGGGTTCCTAGTTGACTACGGAACCCTAAAAATATATAATGTTGAGTCGTTTTCTCGTAAGACTGCATCCCTTTCTGACAAATCTAAGGGAGTGCGACGACTGTCATTTCGTCAGTCACACATTGCAGGGAAAGTATAGCCCGTTTAGAAGCACTTTAACCCATTGACCGCCACGGTCAAGTAAGACGACAAACCAAAAAGTACCTTAAGTCGATAGACTTAGAGCACTAGTTTGCTTGTTCGGCTTGTCGTCTATACGTGACTGTGGCGCTAAAAAGGTTAAGCCCAATGATTACAATCTATCTATATTATTACTATCTAAACGGGCTAAAGAGAAGTTCTGAAGTCCTGACTGACTGACTGACTCATCAACGCCCAGCCCAAACCCTTGGACCTAGAAAGCTGAAATTTTGCACAGAGGTTCCCTTTATAATGTAGACAAGGAATAAGGATTTTTCGAAATTCAACCCCTAAGGGAGTTAAATAGGGGATGAAAGTTTGTATGGAAAATCGTCATTTTCACGCGGGCGAAGCCGCTGGCAAAAGCTAGTATAATATAAAGCAGAAAACAAGTAAGGAGATGCTAACCCCCGTCGGGGCTGCGGGTTGTTCGAAAGAGATACCGCGGCCTCGGCACAAGGGCTAAGAAGGAACATGGGTGGTTTTTAGTCAGTACAAGTCTGACACTACCTTTCGCTCTGCCCAGAGCGGAAGGGGGTTTTTCGATGATTTCCCACCTTCCCCCCAAAATAAAGGGCTTGCTTACTAAATATAGGTATGAGAGTTTTTACCTGAGTGGCACAATAATAAGGAACGGTCCGTTGACTTTCTTCTTCTCCATCAGATAGGTGACCAGCGCAATAGTCTGGATAGTCTTACCGAGACCCATCTCGTCTGCCAGGATGCCATTCAGATTGTTATTGAACAGAGACACCAGCCATTCCAGACCCTATAAAGTTAATTTAAATAATTAAAAAGTGAAAAAAGACGTGAACGAGGATTGGACTGTGTTAAGAATGATATTATGGTAAAAAAGGAGGTGTCTCATGAGATGACGAGAAACAGAGAGGTATGGAAGAGCAAGACATCCTGCGCCGACCACAAATGAATTGGGATAAGGGCAAGAGAATGATGATGATGAAAAAAGGAGCTAAACTTTTGGAAATATTGGTGATAAAATTAAAAGAAGTTTAGTTGTACCTTTATTTGATATTCCTTCAGGTTTCCGTTGACCAGAATGCTAGATTGTTCGGTGACCGACTCGTGAACAGTGTGGGCAATACTGAAAAAAGTAAACAATTCATTATCACAATAATCCTGTTTCGCAACTTTGGCGAAAGACCAAGTCTACATCAACGGGGTCTAGTACACTTGTCTTCGGACATTCTCGTCCTATTTCGTTTCGTTCGGGAACCGTATTCGAGTTGCGACGCCAATGTCCCCCTCACTTCGGTGGGCGCAGGCACTCGCCTTCATTCTAACTACTCGTAGTCGACTAGTCGTTCGTATACAACTGCGATTACCAGTGTAATAAATGCATAGAGTGTTCGAATTCGTAAAGTCATTCGACCACCTGAATACGGGCTAACGACAGGAGACTAGATAGACAAGTAAGTCAGTAAAATTATCGCGAACACTACCTTTAAACGAACACACATTAAAAACTATATTCAAGCGAATTATTTTCAAGTTTTCGTAAATAATATCAAAAGCTTATTTGACAAACGTAGAACGTACCTGTAGTATGTCTGTTCTTCTGTCTTGTACTCATCATCTTCGACCTTTGCCTTCTTGATCATTTCCCGCGCCTTCTCCTCATCAGTCTTCTCTTTGTCAGTCCTCTCGTCTCTGTGGCCTCTTCTCCCTATTTCAATTTGAGAAATAACAAATTAATAAAGCGAATTCAGATTATAAATAAATAAATGAAAAAAGATATTCTGATGTTCATTAAATCTTAAGAACTCAAGTTCTATGTTTCTCAAGTTTCAATGAACTGAACTGTCGTATGGCAGATAACGTCGACAACGAAAATATCGTTCTTTGTAAAGCTTGGGCCAATCCAACCCTATAAAAAACGTACTGTAATTCAGTACATAACCCAAAAGGGGGTTATCATTAATTTGGTATTAATGAAAATCAACTAATCTCTACCGATTCGAGTTATACGTAAAATTAAGAAAAATAGTAAAATATGATAATTTTCGAGACCTTTCTTACCATCGTCATCTTGGCTGTCATCTCCCGAGTCTTCAGAGTCAGACAGCACCTCCCAGCCAGGGTGCGTCTCCATCCAATCCTTCAGCTGAGATAACAGTGGCGCTTCTTCTCCTTTCAGTATCTGTATTTGTGGTAAAACATGAGCTTTTGGTAAAAAAATGTAAGTGGTCGCGAAATGTGGCTGGTTGATAACACCTCTGAATCCATACTTTAATATAATATTATAAATGCGAAAGTAACTCTGTCTGTCTGTCTGTTACTCTTTCACGCCTAAACGGCTGAACGGATTTTGATGAAATTTGGTACAGACATAGTTTGGAACTTGAGAAAGGACATAGGATAGTTTTAGCGTCGAGATAAACCAAAAATCTGCCGGAAGTCACTATTCCACGCGAACGAAGTCGCGGGCAAAAGCTAGTATAATTATATTCCTCCAGTGATGTCAAAGGCATGGGGTGTCACTGCACCAAGCTCCTTCTGCCGGCTTCTACTGAGAACTTCATTGAATAACCCAATGAATCTTACCCAACCCGTGTTTATCATTACTAACATTTACTTTTTATTATTTGAAACTATAAATAATGAATCCTGTTACAAAATACAGGAACCCAAACAATTGTAAGTATTTAGGTTTTTTTTGTGATGAATCACATCTCGCAGTCAACCTTGGAGGTTGTAGACTACTTAACCGGACTTTCCCGTGCCTTGAATTAAAGGCCTCCAGCCAGGGCAAAGAAACTAACAAAGTAAGCGACTACACGCTAAGGGCACCCCCTGTGGGGTACGAGCCTCGGCTTAGGGCGACGCTGGGGGAGGGCAGGAAGAGGACAGGCTGGATCTGACTTAATGTGTTTAATAATGTTGTCATAAGCTTTCTATAATCCATACATATAATAAAATGTCTATTATAATCGTCTAATCTTTCTATAAGTCGAAGCAAGTGACGACACGGTAGCCAGTGGCTGAGATTACTGCGCTGCGTGGCGCGGGCGAGCGATCCCCGCACGGATCAAATATTTATACACAAACACCAGGATACAGGAGAAAATCCTAGTGTTTACTACACTAGGATTTTTATTTAAAGAAAAGTAAAAAGGTGCGTTACTAACCTCGCCAGTCTTGGGATCCATAACGTTAACGCGCGAGTCCGACGTCTGCGAGCTGTCGTCCATCGCATCGATGTCGCCGCCTTCCAGCAGCTTCTTCTTTCGCGACTTCTGCATTTGAATTATAAACTATTTCAATTTAACTTATAGACGTTCTTTTGCATCCAGTCCGGCGTCCCAACCTAACCTAACACAGGGGAACATTCACAAAAAATATTAAAGCCACTCTTCAATTCTTCCTATCTTTTTTTGCTATTGTCAGTCAAACATCCCGGCAACAGTCCACTTGCAGGCCCATTGTAAGAGATTTACCTCACCAAATGCCATCCAAAACCAAGATCGCAACAGCAAATTAGAAGATCAATGATTATGCTTGTTACATGGCTGTTCAAGATAGGAAGAGAAAGAAAGAGAGGCGCATAGCACTTTGTAAAACCAACCCTTTTCCTGCGCTCCTCTTCCTGTTGTTTCTTGCGCTGCTCCTGCTTATGCTGCTTCACCATCTCCGTGAGGCTGGCGATGTACTCGTCGGTCTGCGACAGAAGGAACGCCAGACGCTTGTCTTTCTTCTGATCGATGAGCTTACGGTAACCTTCTTCATCTTCCGCCATCAAGCTAGAATACATGATGGACATTTAGATGTTTTGGATCATATTATTAAAAAAAACACTTTCGTTATGCCTGTGTTAGAATGCCAAATGTTGGTTTTTTTTTTTATGATGCAGTAAGTACTGCAGTTACAAACCAAGTTTTTTAAGGATAGACCTGAGGTGCATTAAAAGTGTCGGTCATTTTCATAGTCCTCAAGAATAAGTCAAAAACTCGAATCAAGATCTCAGCACGCCATGTTTTCTATTCTACCTTCTATGTTCGTCGTACGTCTATGTTTTCTACATTTGACCCGGATGCAAAACTGCACCTTGTTTATTATCAAATAAATCTATGTTATTCAAATATTTTTCATGAATCTCTAAATCTTGGATACTGTAAGATAATTTCTAAAAGAGTTGCCATTTCAAAAAGTTGTTATTACCGTCTCATACGCTCTTTCTCGATGCGTTCTTGTTCTTTCTTCTGTTCGCGTTCGGCGTTGGCATGGTGGTTCATGATGGCTTTGTTCATGCGGGACAGCTTCGCAATGTTGTTGCGGTGGTACTCCTTGAAGTCCTTAGCTGAAATATAACAGTCGTTGAACATCACCCTAATACCATACATGAGAAAGTTTGTCTGTGTATGTAACTTTCTCGCCTTTTCTAAGAGTAATTTTCTGGTTTATAATACTTTAACCGCCTTATTAATAAAAATAGTTAAACCTGGTTTAACTTACGCTTGGTTTATCTCGCATGCCGTCACTTTCTTTTGAATTTTTTTGTATGTATTAAGGCGGTTATAGTTTAGTTTTCCATGACGCAGCGGCACGAAGCACGGTGTTAAGAAATATTGGAATGTTTGCTTACCAACCCATATAATCTGTTATTATATTACATCAATTGGCACAAGTGTGTACAACACAAACCCTTCGCGAAATACAGGCGTTAGGTACTAAATATAGTGACTGACCATGTTGCAGCACAGTTTGCAGGAACTCCTGGTGCTTTTGGCGCCGTTTCCTCTCGGCCTCGAGTTTCTGTTGCTTCTCCAGCTTCTCAGTGGCGCGCGCCTCACGCAACCCCTGGCGCTTCGTGCGCTTGTACGCTTTGATGTTCACTGCCGTCTCCAGCGTCGTGTCGCGTCGGACTTGACCCAGCACCTAGCAGTGAACAGCGTCATATATAACTAACGTAGGCATCAAGTTTTATATATATTTTTGATAAAAAAGCTGTACAAAATATTAAAAAACTTGGGAGTGGTTCCTTCTTGATATTTTTGTGGATTATGTTTCACAACCCGGTGCAGGAGTTTGCGCAACTATTGTTACTTATATGCTGATTAGAGCTTACACAGAATTTAATGGTTCCTGTACTTAAATAAATAAATAAAAAATACCTCAGAACGTAATTGTTTTTGGAAATTGAGAACTCGAAGAGCCCTGAGCTCGATCTGTGCTTGCAAGCGGAGATCATCAGGTATACTGGCCGGCAGATTGGACAGCATCTCAATGCGGTGGGCGATGCGCGCTGCTATTCTATTATTAAAAAAATGAACATTTAAATAAAACAGCAAGACTTGTACATCAAACAATATAATGATATAGTTTCATCATCATCATCAGCCTGTAATATTCCCACATTAGCAGAGACTCAGGCCTCCTCTCTAGGAGAGGGATGGGCTATTATCCAAACGCGTGCCCAGTGCGGGTTGGTAGATGTGAAAATGAAGAAAATGAAAATGAAGACATGGCCGGTTTCCTCACTAGGTTTTCCTTAATTTCCTTCACCGTATTCAGAGTAATGGTGATGAAATAAATTACACAAAGTAAGGCGCCTGCCTGGGTTCGAACCCACGATTTATTATACCTAAGTCGAGGCCGCAGCCACTGGGCCACTGCTGCTCTCAATGATATAGTTTATTTAAATACAAGTTTTGAGTTAATGAAATCCCTTACCTATTCTCTCTTTCGTTCAAGATCTGAAGAGGATCAATGCCTACTGGCTTAGGCATGCTGGTAATACGATTCTGTTTCGCTCCTGGTATGGGTACGCCCGGCTGAGGAAAATTTAAACAAATCATGATGTGGTGTACATAAAGTATTCAATATCATTTACCGCCCAATCCCATCCGGCACTCATCATCATCAGCCATAAGACTTCCACTGCTGGACAAAGGCCTCCCCCATACAACGCCATAACGAACGGCAACCTGCCGTTTGCAACCACCGGTTGCCCGCGACTCTCGCGATGTCGTCGGTCCACCAGGTGGGAGGGCTACCAACGCTGCGTCTTCCGGTTCGTGGCCCATACGGCACTACTAGAGTAAAATAATGGACAGTGCTCCTGTCTCAATTAAATTTGTGCAATATATTAATTCCTTCGTTCCTGGTTTAATCCCTGTCGCGCCGCGCTTTTATATAATTTATGGTAAAGAGATGATCTACAAACAGTGATAAAATATGGTATGAACGGTTTTACCTGATGTTGTGGCTGCGAGCCCGGAGCTTGCGGCCGCAGCGGTGCGGGACCGCGCATCGGTGGCCCGCCGCTCATCGGCTGCAAATCACAGTTACACTCACTATAGTTATGTTCTTTGGGCAGCCCCGGATCTAGGGGGAGGGGGGAGGGAGGGGGGCAAGCCGGGCCTATGCCCCGGGCGGCAAGTTCAAATCACACTTTACAGACGAATGGACAACTTATCATTTACTTAACTTTGACGACGGAATAAATAATAGTACAAGTCAGAAAGAAGAAGGGTAGAATTTTGTCTGGTTTTGTTTTAGCGACCGTAGCTGCGTAGATATCACAAAAACGAAACAAATTGAATTATTTTTTTAAGATTTTTAAATTTTCTACTTTATTTCTTATAAGCCGGAGTTAATTTATTATATTTAAGTATATCGACTGCTGCCGAACGAGATACGCGAATTGTTATCATAGATAGTGGTGTTACACGTACGTACTTATCGATTATTTAAATGAACAATCGATTCAATTGATCATTCTAGGGTGGGTAGGCATACTTCAAAATACGCGCCCGCTCGCCCACAGAAATCGCAGATCGTGACAGCACGCGTCTGGTAACTGTGCGTGCGAAAGAGATGAAGCTACATTCGAAAACTCCCTCGTCGATCTCACTCCACGAGTCACGACAGTGTTTTGTTTTAAAAAAGTAGTTCGAAATATCGCAAAAGGTGGTAGCCCTAAAGCTAGTCCGGGGATACTGCACGATCTCCGGTGAACCTCCTTACCGGATTGCCGCCAAAAGATCTGGAGGCGATTGTTCTCGCGCGAAATGAATGGCGCGCGGAGGCGCTACACCGGGGGTCACTCCGTTGCCGCGGCAAATTGCTGCGCAGCGGTAAGACCTCCGGTACGATCTCATGGCTCCATGGAGAGAGCGACTGTGCAAACCCGTGCAGGGCACGCCACGATAGTGGCGGTAAGTCCGCGGGAGACGCTCCGTGCGGCAGGGGCCACGTGATGGCTTCCGGCCACCGTAGACGCGAGCCGTGGACGGTGAGTAAGGGCTATCTCGCCGTCCGTCCGTCTTATATGACGACGACAGGCCGTGCCGACGGCGCGTTCGTGTACCACGAGCGTCTCAAAGAGATGCCAGCAACATGGGAGGGGCCGACGCCCGTCGGGTCTGCGGGTTGTTCGCAAGAGATACCGCGGCCTTGACATAAAGAGTTAAGAAGGAACATGGGTGGTTTTTAGTCAGTAGAAGTCTGACACTCCCTTTCACTCTGTCCAAGAGCGGGAGGGGTTATTTGATGATTTCCCAACCGCCAAAATGAAAATGGGGAATGCCCGCCACATCTATACGAGCCGAGCCGAACTAATTCAAACAGTCGAACGTCAAGTGACAACACTGTTTGTTAATGTGGTTGATATTATTTTAACAAGTGGTAACAAAAATGCTACCCATTGGCAGTTTTAAGTTTCTCTCAAACACTGAAGGGAGGGGGCGCCACTATCAAGGTTTTGCCCCGCTTCGAAAAAATCGTAGATCCGGGAGCTGTCTTTGGGCATGTGTCCCACCGCTGACTATTAAATAATTAATTAGCGAACATTGAGTTTGAGTAAAGCTTGAAACTAAAGCGAACTGATGAGTAAGAGTATATTCTCTACTCCTTTATAATAATATATCCTATAGGTAATGGGTGTAAAATACTCTTATCGCCGAGAACTACTTGTTCTGTACCATATCTGGGGGGAACCTTCTAGTTACTGAGATTTTGGTGGCTAAAGTTCCAAGTCTATCATAAGTTTTTTTTAATGTTATAAGTTTACCTTCAATACCTCCACTACCCCCTTACTATCTTCCAATGCATTTCCATTGTTTTGCGTAGTTAAGTACTTGGTTTGTTGTACAGAATGAATGGTTGATGAAAAGATGCCAGAGGTTTGGACACACTAAAAATCAGTGCTTCAGACCATTCAGATGTGTGAAATGTGGTAACGATCATCCTACTGCCTCATGCACCAAAACACCAGAAACAGATGCTACATGTGCAAATTGCCAAGAAAGACATCCTGCAAGCTACAAGGGCTGCTTAAAATACAAACAATATAAGGAAAGAATATTAAAAACTAAACCACCTAACAAAGAAAACAACACAGCTCTGTATACAAAACAGATCAAAATATTGGATGAAACAGTAAACAAAAACTTAAGACAAAATAATAACACAGAAAAAAGAAGCTATGCGGATGCAACAAAAGACCGACCACAAACTGAAGGCATACCGGACCCAGAGAAAAGTCCAGACAGATTAGAACAAATGTTCGCCAAATTTCAACAAGTCATGATCAGCATGATGGACAAAATGATGGACAGAATGATCCAGCTTATCTCAAGCCTAATAATAAAATGATTAACTCACTCCGAGTAGTCACGTGGAACGCCAACGGCTTGACGGACCGTCGTCAAGAGTTTCTAACATTCCTTCAAATTGAAAAAATTGACATAGCTTTAGTTTCTGAAACAAGGTTCACTGCAAGATCTCACTTCACTATACAAAACTACACAGTGTACACAACAGATCATCCATCAGGAAATAGTCACGGCGGAACTGCAGTAATCATTAAAAATAATATTAAACATTATGAACTGGAAAAATACCATACGGATAAAATACAAGCTACATCAATAAAAGTGATATTTAATGACAAAATTGAGACTACTTTTTCTGCAGTTTATTGTCCACCCAGACACACTATAACAAAAAATGACTACGACACGTACTTCTCTTCACTCGGCTCCAGATTTATATGTGGTGGAGACTGGAATGCAAAACACACTTACTGGGGCTCACGATTAATCACACATCGTGGAAGGCAACTACATGGTACAGTACAAAATCTAAACCTTGAATGCATGAGTTCACGAGAACCAACATACTGGCCAACAGATAGAAATAAAATTCCCGACTTGCTAGACTTCTACATAACTAAAAACATAGGTCGTAACTACATGACCACTGAAGCGTGTACGGATCTATCTTCTGACCATACGCCAGTCATATTAAACATGAGCTCATCAGTGGTAATGGTGAACCCCACAGAAAGACTTTACAACAAAAATACCAACTGGGAGTTATATAAGGACACAATCACGATGGGAATAAAGCTCATAAATCCATTAAAAACAGTGGAAGATATAGAAGAGGCTATTGAGAACCTCAATAAAATTATACACGAAGCAGCCACTATCTCCACGAAAGTGCGGAAAAAGTTACCACTAACACTTAACCAATATCCAAAGACGATCAAAGACAAAATATCAAGACGTCGTATACTAAGAAAGATATGGCATGACTCAAGATACCCGGCTGACAAAACAGCATTCAACAGATCGTCGAATGAACTAAAAGACCTCATTAAAAGCTTTACCAACAAAAATCTCCAGACGTTCCTTTCAAATCTGACCCCAAGTTTAGACACAAATTACTCACTGTGGAAGGCAACAAAGAAATTAAAACGTCCTAATTGTCAGATTCCTCCTATCAGACTAAGAAACGGGAATTGGGCTAGGTCAGATACGGAGAAGGCGACGATCTTTGCTGAACACCTAAGCAAAGTGTTTCAACCTTTTCCTGGATCGAGACCAGATCATGACGCCGAAATAAAAAAATATCTAGAAAGTGCACAGCAAATGTGTCTCCCATTAAAATACACGAGCCCTACCGAAGTGGCTGGTGAAATTAAACAACTCACAGATGGCAAAGCACCAGGATACGACCAAATCGACAGCGTTCTCTTAAAAAACCTGCCAAAAAAAGGTATAGTGGCAATTGTCAACATATTTAATGCCTGCTTAAGACTTAGCCACTTTCCGGGACAATGGAAGATAGCCCAAGTAATAATGTTACCAAAACCCGGTAAACCACCTAATGACGTAGCGTCTTACCGACCTATAAGCCTATTGCCATTAATGGGGAAACTCCTCGAGAAGATGTTACTAAAAAGAATGAAAGCTCACCTAAGTAATATCATCCCGAATCATCAATTTGGATTCCGAGAGAACCATGGAACAATCGAGCAAATTCACCGTATTGTTGAAGTTATAGGCAGATCTCTCGAAGAAAAAAAATATTGCTCGTCGGTTTTTCTGGATATAAGCCAGGCATTCGACAAAGTATGGCACGAGGGTCTTTTATACAAAGTCAAAAAGATGCTACCACACTCGTTTTACAACATAATAGAGTCATATCTCAGCAAGCGATGTTTTGAAGTAAAGTTTAATGATGACCTTTCTGACTTACATGAGATCAAATCAGGGGTACCTCAGGGAAGTATACTGGGACCCGTTCTCTACACCATATATACTGCCGACTTACCAACATCAGACATGACCACGGTTGCAACATATGCAGACGATACAGCATTACTATCTACACACACGAACCCAGTAACAGCCTCAGAACAACTACAACACCACATTGACAAAATTGAAGAATGGCTCAAAATCTGGCGAATACACGCAAATCGCAGTAAATCAACACATGTGACCTTTACCCTCAGAAGGGACACATGTCCACCGGTTATACTTGACAACGAAGAAATTCCGCAAGATGATAATGCAAAATACTTGGGCATGCACCTGGACCGAAGACTGACATGGAAAAAACACATATGGACAAAGCGGAAGCAGCTAGATTTAAAACTACGCAATATGTACTGGTTAATAGGACGACACTCACAAATGAGTACACACAGCAAGTTGACAGTATATAAAGCCATCTTGAAACCAATATGGACCTATGGCATACAGCTCTGGGGCACGGCTAGCAATAGCAATATAGAGATACTGGAAAGATTCCAAACCAAAACACTGAGGACCATATTTAACATCCCTCAATACATCAGTAACAAAATCATATACCTTGACCTAAACGTGCCAACTGTCAAACAGGAGATAGCAAAGTATAGCACCAACTACCAGAAAAGACTCTCAAACCATAAAAATGAGCTTGCCCTCAAACTCAGTGGAGATCAAGCCATTCAACATAAAAGGTTGAAAAGACACAGTGTCCCAACCTTAAGGGACAGATTCACCAAGATGGATTGAGACACCCACCAGAGAGTTGTCTCACCAAGCTAAAACGCCTTTACAGATGCACTACGAGTAGTATCGGACAGAGCAGTGGCTTATTGTTGTGACCAACAGATTGCCACGAAGCAGGAAAGATAAAATAAAAAAATAAAAAAAAAGAATGAATGGTTGAGGTTAGGTTGGGCTGTTAATGTTTTGTTACCTATACACCTTGTATAGTTCAAATAGTTATGATGGGTTTTAGTTACACAAATAATGTGAGTCCAGGGAGCAGTAACAAGTAAATATTGATGATATCAAAATGATTCGAAACTTACCGGATTTACTAATGGTGGAGTCAGTTGCGTCGGAGGTGCCATCTGGCCGGTCATGGGCAGCGGAGTGGGGGGAGCCCCGCCACCTCCCCGCGCTGCGTCCCCTCCAGCCCCGCCCGCGCCCGGCTTGCCACCCGTGGCTCCCGCCAGCCCGCCCGACCCGCCCGGCGCGCCCTGGCCCTCGCCGTAGGGCGGCTGCGCGGGTGGCGTTGGGCACTCCGGAGGCGCCTCACCGGTCCGCTTGCCAGAGGCCATCATAGCTGTCTGCTGCGACAGCGGCTGGTTACGCGCGAGACTCCGGTATGCATTTATTTGTGCCCTAATATAAGATTGTTGGTGATTAAGTTATACCATAACAGGAGTATAGTATTATAAATAAATATCCCGGTACTTACTTAAGCTGGCAGAGTTGATTGTTGCTGAACAATCCTTTGCCGGGGTCCTGAGGGTTCGAGCGCGCCCTTAAAGCTAGCAACTGCGAAAATCTCGGGTCTTCTTGTAGCCCCTTCTCTTCCATGGAGTCAATAGTCCGTTGAATAGCATGCAAGTTATCAGGGCCGGGTGCCGGCAGCGAACCCTGCATCGGAGAGGACGCGGGCGGAGCGCCGTTGGCTGACGACGTGGAGGGTGGCGCCTGCCCGTGCGGCGGCGTCTGCGCGGCAGGCGGGTGCGGCGGTGCTCCGGCCGGGCCTGCGCCTGTCGCGCCGCCCGGGGACGACGCGGGCCCGCCGGCCGCGCCCGCCGGCGGCACGTGTCCGTACCCCGGCGAGGCAGCGTGCGGCGGCGGGCCCTGGCCGGGCATCATGGCGTGGTGCGGCGCCATGTGGCCGGGCGCAGCGGGCGGCATGCCCTGCGGGTGTACGCCGTGCGGGGGCGGGCCCCCCAGCGGCAGCGGGACGCCTGGTGGCCCCTGCGGCCCGTTGCCCGGCGGCGGTCCTCCACCCATCGGCATAGGGGCCTGCGATGTTCAGTTATTAAGCGTTATTGCGGCGACCATAATTAAAGTCATTTGGATTCCATCATATAATTCCATTATCAATTATTTATCAAACAAAGCTTTTGCTTTGTTCGATAATTTATACTTGTTGGTCCTTTAAAATAAAAAGTAAGTTTATATATTTTTGCAATATCTTAACTGTGCCATAGCCTAACTGAATAAAATGCTTTACTTATATAATATGTGCCACATAATATTATGTCGGGTTTTTTATTCATTTATTTGTGCATGTTAGTATCACAAATAAGATGCACACCTTATGATAACTACACATTGTATGAAGTGACTGCCTTTAATTATAGAGAACGTGCTCTCTTATATTTTCTTTATGTAAAAAGTTCAATGATAACGTTTCTTAATGGGATTACTAATGACGCTGCTATCGCAATGGATGTGGTAGTTGATAATAGTGAGACAGCAAAGTTCGAAGAAAAACTGCAATTTAATGATATAGAATATGTTAAAATAACGAGAAATAACTTGTAAGTTGGACATTTTTAAATGCATTCAATATAGAACACAAATAATAAAGTCTTATCATGAAAAAATATGAGATGTACTATTACAAAACAATTCAATTATTTAACAGGATTAGAATTGCATCGGACCATCAAATTACAGTAACTAAAAACAACACGCCACCGCTTAATATAAACGCAAAATTCTATAGTTGGGAGACACTATTGCGTTGGGTTCAAACCAAACTATACAAGTACTCATTAGTGTTAAAAAAAATTAACATAGCAGAAACTTTTGAGAAGAGAGAAGTATTTGTAATAAAGATATCTACAGGAAAAAAGAATACAGCTGTATTTATAATGGGAGGTGAAGAGGGAAGAGACTGGTTATCTCCAGCAATACTTTTCAACTTTGTTAATTACATTTTAGAAGGTCACGTAAATGTTGATCTACTGATAAAACATTACGATTTTTACATTCTTCCAATCTTCAATCCTGATGGTTATGTATATAGCACAACCAAGGTAAATATTATTTCTATTAGCATTTCGGCCATGACTTTGTCAGTGCGTGTTACACCCAATCCAATACAAATTTTGTCACCCCCATTAAAATATATAATCTATTATACTATATAAAGCTAAATTTCTTTTTATATATAACTAGTGTTCCCGGCATGCGTTGCAATGCTCTTTTTCCTACCCTACCTACCGACTACCCTACCTACCTACCTACTACCGTACCTACTTACTACCCTACCTACCTACTACCCTACCTACATACTACCCTACCTACCTACTACCCTACCTACCTACTACCCTACCTACCTACTACCCTGCCTACCTACCTACCACTTTCTCACCGTTTAAACCTTCCCTGGACTTCCACGAATATTTCAAGACTAAAATTAGCCAAATCGGTTCAGCCGTTCTCGAGTTTTAGCGAGACTAACGAACAGACACGACATTACGACGACTACGTACATTTTTATATATATAGATTTTCTCGAGTTTTAGCGAGACTAACGAACAGACACGACATTACGACGACTACGTACATTTTTATATATATAGATTCTACTGTACGTGTGTATGTCACTGAACTCCTCCTAAACGGCAGGACAGATTTGGATGAAATTTTTTGTGTGTTTTATCAAGTGGATTCCAGAATGGTTTAGATTTACAAAAAAAAAAGCAATAATACATATCGTAAATCCTGAAATTACCCTAGTTTTAGGATTTAAGAAATGTTTATTATTTTCATAAAGAAGTATTTGTGCCAAGGTTCTAAACCAGGAATGGATTTTGCGTACAAACTGATCCCCGTTTTCACCCCAGTCAGGTTTGCTTTATATTGTACACAGTCGCCGACAAATATACTATTGTAGCAGACAAGGTGACCAAATACTTCTGAACAATTTAAAATGTCAATAAGTTCCATACACTACAAGTTACCATTAATATCTGAGCAACTTGCCTGTCAATATTTTATATACAAACAACTAGGTAACCAAAAATATCTGAACTACAACGTCCAGTAAAAAAGTAAATCTGCAAAAGAGTTCCCATAATATATTGTATTTATAGTGAAGTTGATGCACTACTGCAATTTTTCCTCAACTTTTCAGATTTTTAAGACTACCCCATCTGCATGATCATACACTTGATGTTGTAAGTGTTCAGATATTTTTAGTTGGTTGTGTGTATAGTAATTATTGACAAGCATCTGCTCAGATATTAATGAACTAATGAATGTTCAATATTACATGTAAATTATTAAGTTCTAGCCTGATCTCTATCAGCATGGAAGAGATTTTTCCATACTCCTATCTTTGTCTGTCGCTCAGCACTGTCTTTTGATATAGCGATATGCTTTAAACTTACAGTATTTTCTTTGGTTCCACTTTACAGATGTGGTATTGGGCGCAAAATAGAAAAAAGTATATGCCAAAAAAAAGTTGTTCTCTAAATACATCAATTGGTATAAGTTTAGATAGAAACTGGTTTTTCAACAAAGATATAAGTAAGTACTTACCATTTTTTCTTATTTAGTCATAATTTAAATGAATAGAAATTATTCAATGTACTTGTAATTAAGTATATGGTCATGGACATATTAATAGGAGGCATATAGGACGAATTTCAAATTAGTATCAGTTTTGCAGAATAAAGGCACCTATTTATTAATTTACTAAATCCACACATTTTAATTTAGATTTTGCTTGGTTGTACTACCAAGTTTACTGACGGTCAGGTCGGCACGACAGTCGGGGCATAAGGGTAAAAAGTAGTTCTTTTCACTCTTATGCCCGAATAATAAGCTTAAAAGGTGTTTGCTCATTAAGGGTAAGTTAGGGTACATTTATTAATACCTTTTTTTCTTCTTAGTAAGAAATGCCGAATGTGATGCAGTTTTCTCTGGTTACGAATCTGTTTCTACGAAAGAAACTAAAGGCCTAGCTAAGTTTTTAGACAACATTGCTCTTCAAATGTTGGCTTTCATCAATGTGAGAACTTTTGAATACCTTGTAACAATACCATATGGATCTGATCATGAATACAGTAATAATTACCCTGTATTGGTAAGCACTATTTAGTTTTTGCGTAATTATAATGACATAGAAACTATGATGTTTTCAAAATATTTGCAAAAAAAAAAACAAAAATGTTTAAAATAACTTTACTTTCGGAAGTTAGTGAGTTTGTTTATTTCATTGACTTTTTTGCCACCAACTTCTGAAAGTAAAGTTATTTTAGACTTTTTGTATTCCGTTCTTAGGGCGCCTTCAAATTAGGGCGTTAGCAGCGCGGCAGTCGCGCGGCTGCAGTACATTTTTATAAGAACAGCCGTAACAACCCGTTGATAATTGTTTATAGTCGCGCGACTGCCGCGCTGCCAACGCCCTAATTTGAAGGCGCCCTTAGAGGGTTTTTTTAAAGTCCTTTTTTTACCCTTTCTCTCACTCATCTTAATAAAATAGCTCGTATTTATATTTATTTTCAGCTGGATATTATAACATCTGTGCATGACAGAATAAAAGAGAAGCATAATAAAACCTTTTTTTATGGCACAACTGGTCAATATTTATGTGAGCCTACTAATATTTTTCTATCACCAGACACATGATATTATTTTTATTTAAACTTAATCCGCCTTATTACAAAAGGTAGTTAAACCTGGTTTAACTTAGACTTGGTTTATCTCGCATGCTGTCACTTTCTTTTGAATATTATTGAAGTGAGACGTCATGCGAGATAAACCAAGTCTAAGTTGAACCAGGTTTAACTACGTTTTGTAATAAGGCGGCAAGACTTGATCTAATTGCACAATATTTACATTTTTTTTTTTCTGCAGATAATTTCACTGGTAATGTTGCTGATTGGGTAAAAAATAAATTAAACACTCCCATAGTATACACATTTTACATGAAGGCTGATGATTACTTTTTGCCAAGTGGCGACGATATTACGCCAATGACAAATCAATTTTCAACTATGATCAAGGAAGTATTACTCTTGGCTGGCAGTGTCTACGGTCCACTATTCAGCCATCAGATAAGACATTCCATTCAGGCCATTGTTATAACTATAAATATATTGTGTATGTTGATTATATAAAATATTGCAACTACTAGTTCTATTGCATACTTGAATAACAAAACACATTTATAAAAAAAAACGTTTAAATCATTTTATAGCTAGAAGAGAATTGTTTGGCCAGTCCTGAAGTTGTTGATACAAGCTATGTGAGCTAAACAATCTATTAATTTTGATGTAATCTTAGCTGAGTTGCTCTAGTTAAAACTAGTTAAAAAGAGGTCAAGTTTGTAAGTTTGTGAGTTTGCAAGTTTGTAAGAGGTAATCTTTAGAATTGAGTCAGTAGGACTCAATTCTGAAAATGGGAAACTTTATTATTCCCTTGCAGCTTAGGATTAAACAGAGTCCAGTGTTGCAGGCAGGAGCGCAGGAAACAATTTTTTTCCTTTGTATCTACATTTTTGTAATAATGTAATAGTTACATATCTATAAATGCTTTTACATTTAAATTTTCAATCTTTAAATTGAAACAAAAGCTGAAAAAAGATTTTATGAATTGGCTTTATTGGACTGTTAATCTATGTCCTACAAGTGGCCCATTATTGTCAAATTAAATAAGGACAGCTCTGGGTTTATATTTAAAATGTTTTGATAATTTTCAATACCACGGGTAAAACCTAGTAAAGTATAAAAATATGATTACCTGTCCAGGCGGCATATGTCCAATTTGATGCTGCATGTACCCATGAGGTGGACCTTGGCCGGGCATGTTAGGATGTTGTGGTCCACCAGGGTGACCATTAGGTCCAGGTGGATGAGCACCACCAGGCCCTATTGGATGACCCGGTGGTCCTGGCATATGTGGGCCCACCATGTGTGGAGGCATCTGATGTCCACCTGGTGGCATTCCAGGATGTTGCTGAGGCACACCAGGGGGGCCATTAGAGTTGGACGCGATTGGATGCGCTGGACCTGAGGGCGACATGTGATTGGGCATCGGAGGCTGGCCACCGCCAGGAGGATGCGACGGTGGCGGTCCGTTGACATGTTGCTGATTGTAAGGGCTATGCGGAGACTGAGGCGGAGCCGGGCTCTGCGTTGGTGGGCCCATTGGGCTTGGCGCCTGTGGCGGCGGCATTGGGCTATTCTGGGGTGACGGACTAGCCATCTTTTAAAAACAATAATCACTGAATGCACATATCAAGTAGATACACACCAAACAGTTACACACGCTAGCACTGTGTTCAGAGAAAAGGTACTGTCAATGATAGTGCACAGTATTTTATTGAACAATTCCACAGTTTTCACACGTTTAATATAAATGAGAGTATCACATTTGTCCGTCTGACCACTGATGACGAGATTTTTCCACTTAAAACAGTAAAATAAAATAATACAACATCCCAAATTCCCAATCAATGCAACTTCACACACAATGTTGCCAGCACACAATTTAATTATTTAATTTGATTTTGCCTTGCCGTAACATCTATTTTATTTAAAGCCCGCTACACACCCTCCACACAATACCGCTTTGCGCCCATGAAGAAATTAACTTCATGGTGTAATCCTTTGGTGTAATCGCAAGATGACGCATGTCATGACGTCATCTATGACGATTCAAGGGACATCGTTATCGCGCTCACAGTAATTCGGTACGGGTTTATGGACGCTCAAATCGATTACAGCGTAATTCGGAACGCACCCATATACTGGCTCTTTGCTCTTTGGTTATGACGGTTGTTGTGACAGGACAGTGAGGACAGGACTCATCTGTTGACTATCAATCAAAAAATAATCGAATACACATTGCAATAAATTACAAAATGTGCCGAAAACATTTGAAATCTCAAGCGCTAGTTTATTTACATCCAATGGTGTAATAATCGACGAACAATAAAAAGAAATCAATTATTATTTTATGGATTTTACTATCCATGACAAAATAGCGTATATTTCCCGAGCACGAAACAAAGAAACCGGTTTGTTATCGGCGATATAACATGGATGAAGAGGAATATCCTGAAACTTCTTGGACCTATTTAGCTTTATGTGGTGAACCCACTCTATATGAAGGACTCCGATTTGCCAAGGATTTAATTATCGCTAATGTTACTCTGCGCCTCATCATACAGTTTGTACCGCTGCCGCATAATGTTCGCCATAGTTTAAGTTTAGTAATTGGATGTTTTTTATTATATCATAGTATTGGACCCCCTTTTATTTGGACTATAGGGTTGACAACTGGTGCTTACGTGTTTATTATATTAGTATCATTTATTACAAAAAAATGGAGAGGACTAATAGTGTCCATAGCTGTAATTGCATTCTTGTTATTAAGCGAAATTTATGTACTTAACCCAAAAATGTGGCAACATATAAGAGGCATCCAGATGATAGCAGCTATGAAAATAATATCTGTAGCTATTGAACTAGACAGAGATTTATTCAAAAAAATGCTTAATCCAGTTGAATTTGGAGGGTACATACTTTGTCCAGCTAATTGTATGTTAGGTCCATGGATAACATTCCACAATTACAACCATTGCCTTGAAGTTAAGTTCTTGTCCAAAAGATGGATTAAAATAATTGTGATCAATTTATTTGTTGGTATGGTGTACTTGCTTTTCTCTAACTGTATTGTACCATGGTATATAGATGATGAAATGCCTGCATGGTTCACAGCATATAGAGATGCACTTGCATTTAGAATGTCACACTATTTTGTGTCAAGCATGTCTGTTGTGTCAATGATAAGTGCAGGATTTGGACTTACAAATGATTGTCGCTCTGATATTCATGTCACTAAACCACTTTTCGTTGAATTGCCAAGATCCCTAGTCCAAGTGGTAATCTGTTGGAATATTCCTATGCATCAGTGGTTGAAGAACTACATCTTTAAGACCTGTCAACCATACGGTCAATTTACAGCAGTATTTATTACGTATGCTGTGTCATCATTGCTTCATGGATGGAATTTCCAATTTTGGGCAGTTCTTCTCAGTATAGGGACATTTTCATATGTTGAGTACAATCTACGTTATAAAGTAGCCTCAACTCTGGAGGTATGTTGTTTAGCAAATTCCTGTAAACAATGTGAGCACAAGTATAAAAAGAACAGTATGCTTGCTTTATTCATAAACATGATATTTGGTATCATTACTCTTATTCACCTTGCTTATTTAGGTGTGATGTTTGAAGCATCATTTTCTGTGCAGGAATCAGGTTACTCATACTTCCATACAATAAGTAAATGGGAAAATCTTGATTATTTTAGTCATGGTTTTGCTGCCTTTATGTATGTGATTTATTTACTGATGTGATAAGTTATATCCCTAGTTAGTAAGCATCTTTTTATAGTATTTTCTGAATCTCTTCTTATGATCTCTTCAAGTATTATACATTTACTTTTTTCTATTAAAAAAGGGAATGTAATGAACAAAATAGATTTAATAAATAATATTTCCTCATCATAGAAAGTTTAAGAGATTGAATTTAGATTAAAAGTGTAATTACGTTTATTCATTTTATACCACTATTAGAGACTTAAAACAACTATTTGCATTGTGCTGTAAGTCAATGACTAGTCTTTTTACATAGGTTAAACCCAAAAATAAATTTATTTAGATGAAATTTTGATGCACTATATTATTATGTCAAACACACCTTAATCTTTTTATGTAGGTAATAAATTTTAAGGAAAATTGAATACAAATAATACAAGATATTTCATATTCACTGCCAATTTATTTCATTATCAATTAAACTCATACATTTCTTATAATATAAATCAGGTGTTTTAACATTTACTTGGTAATTCTCTGTACTATTGTTATCAATTAGATGGACTTTAAAATTAACACATTCTGTGATTTGAACCTCAGCAATATTTCCCAAATCTTTGCTTGAACTGAAATATCCTGGTCTTGTATAGATTAGCAGTACTTTATATTCTTTAGAAACTTTTTGTATCATTCTAAGTAAATTTTTGATATAGAAATCCATCTTTGTTATTTTTGATCCCTGTTCTGACCAATAGAAAGCTGTTAAAGTATCAAAAATTAGCAATGAAATATTTTGATGTTGTGCTAATATGCTGTCTAAATTATGTATTGTTGTATAGAATTGTGTTGCATCATAAACATCCACTACAAACAAATTCTTGAGAATCCTTTGAAGAATTGTATCTAATTCAGCAACACAATCAATATTTGTATTCACTGATGCTATCTTTTTTTTCAATGCAGTGATTAGTTCTATGAAGTTCAGTTTTCCGACTGTGTTAAACACTAGGACACCTAATGGTTCTGCATTAGAACTGCTTGGCATTAATGCATCGCTTATCAAGTCAATTAATAAAGCAGAGGTATTATTACCAAAAATTTCAACAACATCCTCATTTTTTAATCCAGGCTGGAATAAATTTGAGTAAAAGTTTTCAATTACTGGCTTCTTTATCAGTCTTGCTAGTAGTTGTACTCCGGATTCGACCTTATATTTAGTCATAGCCATTATGTGATTCTTGAATGTTTTATTACTAAGTGGAGAACTTAGGTCTAAAATTCTAAATAAACACGATAATTATGTGCACAATTAAGTGTCACTGTCAAAGTGTCAATGTCAATGGAACAATTCAATAATTACCAAGGAATTTATTTACTAGCTGGAATAAGTACGAACAAAATCTTGATATGAAAATGGGATTCGCAGCAATAACAAATTTTTATTTTCAAGATGTCGTTTATTGTAATAAAAGACTATACTAAATATATAAACTAAACTAACCTAAAAACAAACTAACTACAAAAAGGCATCGAAAAACTCCTCCTCAACGCTGTCAGCAGGTAAAGTACCCAAGAGACTGGCAGCGTTGCCGCGTTGTATGGCAACACTTATCCTCTGGCCAAAGAAAAAGCCAGCCCTTGGGTCGGAGGAAGCGTCAACAAGGCGTTTTGAAATCTCCTTAAAAAGATTGCCAAAACAACCGTCTGTTTCTCAACTATGTTGGGGTCAGCTTCCAGTCCAACGGGATGCAACTGAATACCAGTATTTTACATGGAGCGACTGCCTATCTGACCCCCACAACCCAGTTTATACTGGTCTTCTTCTTCTTCTTAGCGTGTCGATGACAATTTAAATTGAGTCTGCCCAAAATTTTGCGACGAGTTTGGCATTTTCAGTTCCAATCATTAGCTCCTGTGATGTGCAAGAAGCTGGACAGGCAGGACACGATGTCAAGTGTATCATCGTCTGTGGGGTAACACCACATTTGCAGTCCAGGGCAGAGTCATCTATGAATTTCCACTTGAACAGGTTTTCCTTGCTTCGACCGACCTGTGTCCGGAGTCTATTTAAGGACTTCCAGGTCAGCCATGGCAACTCGTGTCCAGGTGGGAGATGTTCGGCAAGTGGCACAAATGGGTTGGGTAGGAAAACACTTTCGCGCCACAGCTTGAGTCTTTCCTTAGAGCGTTCGCCAGAGAGCGGGGGCACACACTTCAAAAAACTGTTACGGCTTTTTAGCCTTTGCGGAATGAGGATGTTATTGTGTAAAGGGTGTCTAACGTCGGAAACCATTTTGGCTCTTTCATCAGAACTTGCCACCGCTCTACGAACTACTGGTGGCGCTATGCCTGCTAGTGGATACAGCATCTGTACCGGGGTCGGTTTAAGGCAACCAGTGATAATCCGGCACGTTTCATTAAGAGCTGTATCCACCACCTTTGCATGGGCTGACCGACTCCACACGGGGCACGCAAATTCACCGGCAGAGAAAGATAGAGCCAGCCCAGTAGTCCGCATAACGTCAGGCGAAGCACCCCACTTTGACGAAACCAGTCGCTGTAGAAGATTGTTGCGGGAGTGCACCTTCTGCTTGATATTTTTGCAGTTCTTGCTGAATGTAAGTGACCTGTCTAGAGTAACACCGAGATATTTTGGGCAGTTGCTATGCTCGATGGATATCCCATCCCAAACGATGTTGAGTTTGCGGCTCGCTTCTCTATTGCGAAGATGGAATACGCAAGACTGCGTTTTACTCGGATTCGGCTTTAGTGAGTTAGCGAGGTAGTACGTGGTTAAGTCACCAAGAGCATCTGACAAAGACACCTCAGCCTCTTCAAAGTTTATACTGGTTAAACAATAAAATACCGTTTGGTGCGACTAGTTTTCAGACTTTCAGGTCACTGCCTACCTGCAACGACTGCCAATGATCTTTTTTTGGCAGCCGGCACCAACAGCTCAACGTGCTTTCCGAGGCACGGAGGAAACTCGGTATGTAATGGGTAATCATCCTTCCACAGACCAACCTAGGCAAGCTCGGCTTAACCTAAAGATCGTCCCGAGTGGCAATTATAAGCCACAAGTTAGTACCTATAAGTTCCATGCTCAATGGAAGTGACCAAGATAGAATTTTTGAAGATAAGCAAGGAATTAGTAGTGCCACCAAAGTAGCTTCAAACATGGTGATTGTCGGTATCTGTCTAGGGCCGCCTGTTCTTTTCTGTTCCGTGAGGGCCGCGTTCCGTATTACAAAATAATCGCTCACAGCGCTCACGTCGATAGAGTCTGTCAAGCGAGTCTAGTCCCATGAAAAAGGCGGCAAATTCAAAAATCACTGATATAAAACACTGTTAAAGCACGCTGAAAACTTATTGATACTTGAATTTTAAAGTAAAAGGGTTGTGGACTCGACTCGCTTGACAGACTTCTATCATTAAGTTTTCAGCGTGCTATATCAGTGTTTTATATCAGTGATTTTTGAATTTGCCGCCTTTTTCATGGGACTAGACTCGCTTGACAGACTCTATTTTGCGTTCCGAATTAGATATCACGATTATGACAGCTAAGACCTGTCATCAATTCGGAACGCTCGTTAACGCGTTTACAGTGCTCACTCGTCACGTGAACAAAAACATAACCTGCATGAGAGAAATTCGTCTCCCGTTAGGCTCGTCTTGTATATTTACTTGAATACTCATGGTTAAGAGACTCCAAAGAGATTTCAAAGAACTAATAATTGAATGTATTTGTGCGACTCCAGCCAGTGAACCTCAGCTGTGAACACACACACCCACCCAGATACACACACACACGCATCAGACATCTGTCATTTTTTACTTTGATTTTGACAGCGCTCACGGTGATATTTATTTGGGGCATGGTCGGTGTAATCGCAAGATGACGCATGTCATGACGTCATCTATGACGATTCAAGGGACATCGTTAGCGCGCACACAGTAATTCGGTACGGGTTTATGAACGCTCAAATCCATTGCAGCGTAATTCGGAACGCACCCTAGATGTCAGTGTCACTACTGTCACTGACTGTCAGTGTCAGTACGACGAACGAACACGCAAACAGAATCACCTCAAACTTTTTCTCTAAATTTATTATTATTTTTGACTTACCTAAAATTATTGCGATCTTTAGAGTTGCAATTGTTATCCAGTAGAATAAATGGCTTTAAAATGAACTGTATCAAATCATCGAGGTTGAAATACTTTGTTTATTGATCGTGTAAAAATCAAGTGTTTTACTTTTCGTCTCAACTCTCAATATTCCCGCCTGTCAAGAAGTCCGTGCTTCAAAATGTTATTTAAAAATTCCTTCATTGTTGTAACATTTGTATTTACGTTTTTTCAATGTGCCTTGTTGGAATTCATTACATTGTCCTTACTTGGTACTGCCGCTGGCGCGGCAGGGTGGTACAATTGGAAGACGATAAAAGATAACACCTATTGTCGGTATGTGGAATGTTGTAATGATCAGCATGTGCCTTTCGATATAAATAGTGAGTGAAATCATAATTGATTGTTGTTATAATTTAATAAATCTGTCATACAAAGCAGTAATTATATTTATAAGTTATTCTTAATCCCAGCATTAGTATGACTCCTTGTTTTAATATAAAAAATCTTTTTTATTAGAGAAAATCTCATATGTCACTAATTCAAGTTATTTTTAGCAATAACATTTACATGAATGAAATTTGAAACGGGTTGTTTTTAAGCAGAACTTTTTTACAGAGTTAAAATTATCATTATCACAAAGAATGTTTGGGCAGCCATTGGTTGATGAATTAGTTAACATTATGCATGCACACAAAGAGGCTGTGCATGATGAGAACAAAAAAAACAAAAAGGCTCTAGTTATAAGCTTACACGGTTGGCCAGGTGTTGGCAAAAACTTTGCAGCTACTATGATAGCTGAGGCACTTTATTCAAAAGGTATGCACAGCAAATATGTGAAGATGTTTATGGGGAAAAAAGATTTTGACTGCTCCAACTTGCAGCAGAAAAAAGTGAGTTAACATGTTGTTATTATTAAATTATGATTATTGCATGTCCCCCTATTTGAAGGTTGTTTTCAAATTCAATACCCTCTAGAAACTGATTTACTAAAACATCTAATATGTCTGCATTATGCAATCATTTTGGTATTTTATTATATCATCATGTTCATGCCCTTCTCTCATGTTACTTGAGGTTGGTGTAAAACATTTTTTCTCTTCAGCATTCTCTGTTCTCGCAGGTCAGCCGTCACACTATTATTTTTATTCTTATTCTTTATTGCACACATAAAATAACAAATATAAACAAAAATTACAATTATAAAGCTTACCTTAGCTAGCTTGCTAGCTTGCTTGCTAGCTTGCCTTAGCTTAGCTTAGCTTTTTTACTCCTTTTTCATTTGTGTTTTCCCATACAATCCATCCATTTTTATTCGGTATTCTTTTCTATAAATCTGAATTATTTTTCAGGAAGATTTAGTGGCAACTTTAAATAATATTGTAAGAAAATGTCCAAGATCACTCATTATTTTTGATGAGATACATGATATGTGCCCTTCGGTATTGGACACCATCAAACCAATGCTTGACCATTATCATGCTGTAGATGGTATAGATTATAGGTGAGTATTAGTAGAATTTCAATAACTCTTTTACCATTATTTATAATGCTACATTATCCTCAAGTAACATAGACTAAACTCATTTCAAATTTGAAAATGAAATGTCCACCCATGCAAAGATGAGACAGGCCGCTTATTCAACTTATTGCTCGCACTTGCACAATTGTTATAGGCATAGTTTTATTTAAATGTGACTGAAACTGCAGGTATATAATAAACTTTAATTTGCTTAGCAACTGTTTATAAATTAACTAAATAACTCTCATGTTTCCTTATTTTTTTACAGAGATAGTATATTTATATTCATATCAAATATTGGAGGTCAAGAAATAGCAACAAAACTGTTAGATCTGTATGATCAAGGTGCAAAGAGGACTGATGTGGAATTTCATGATTTTGAGCCAATCATTAGGAGGACAGCATATTTCCAAGGTTTTTTTTTTAGTATATTGGTTTGTTTCTAATTCTGTAAGACCTTCTGAATCCAGACCCTCAAATTTTCACTCTGCAATTGTAGCAATGTGGATTTAGCTATACAAAGTTGACGTGACCTGGCAAGACATCCGCTGACAGTTTGTTACAATATCCGAATTGCAATTCAGCAATTGCATTAGTGTTGCTTCATAATTAATAGTTATAGAGGTTATAATAGAGAGTACTCACTTTCTATTTTGCTGTAACTGACAAATCATATGGGTTTTGTGTATGTGAGTTTAAATGTTTGTGAATGCACCCACAATACAGGAGAAATTGCTAGTGTGCGGTAGTTTCTAAAAAAAAATATCATTGGTAGAAATACTGCCAATGTGTTAACAATGCGTTTTTGTTTTTAGGGTTCCGTAGTCAACTAGGAACCCAGCCATGTATGTCTGTCCGTCCGTCCTCGCTTAATCTCTGAGTGCATGTTTACGTACGCGCGGCGCGGCGTGCGGCGCGGCCGGCGACGCGTCGAGCGACGCGTCGAGCGAATTTTGTGTTCACGGACAGGCGATGCGTGCAGCGGCAGATATCATCGTTCGCGCAAACACAAACGTATGGCAATGTACGACGGTGTACATAGAGACGCGGCGCGGCGGCCGCGGCGGCGGCCGCCGCGAATTTTCAAGGCCAAGTTCCGTCGCGGGCATCGCTTCATCGAGAATAAACCGCCGCGTGCATCGCCGCGTCCGTCGCCGCGGCCGCCGCCGCGTTCGCCGCCGCGGCCGCCGCCTCAAATTCAAGCAATCGCGTATAAATTCGCTTCTCCGTGAACGCACTCATACACCGCCATACGTTTGAATTTAGTGCGGATCGCGTCGCCGGCCGCGCCGCGCGCCGCGCCGCGCGTACGTTAACATGCACTGAGACCGTTAGCACTAGAAAGCTGTTTGGTACCACTATGTGTATCAATCACGCCGACAAAGTGGTAAACTAAAAATTGGAAAAAAATGTTTTATTAGGGTAGCCCCCCCTATATGTAAAGTGGGAAGTGATTTTTTTTAACCGACTTCTAAAAAAAGAAGGAGGTTCTCAATTCGGATGTTTGTTTTTTTTTTTATGTTTGTTCGGGCATAACTCCGTCACTTGCTAACCGATTTGAAAAATTCTTTTTTTGTTGGAAAGGGTATACTTACTTCCGAAATGGTCCCATAATTTTTTATTGAAATCGGACAAGCGGTTTTTGAAAAATCAACAAAACTCAAAAAAAACTACATTGTCCACATTGACCCATGAACATGTGAACCACTAAAAAGTGAAAAAAATAAAACCGACTTCAAAAAAAAAAAAGAAAAATCAGTTTCTGAAGTCGGTGGCAAAAAAAATGAAATCAAACAAACAAAAGTCACCAACTTCAGAAACTGATTTTTCTATTATTTCAACCCTAACGTAACCCTAAAATATATTGTAGGAAAGGTATTTAAAAATGAATAGGGGTTTACTCAAATAATTTTTTGATAATGTCAATAATTTCGGAAATAATCGCTCCAAAAGTAAAAAACAATGTCCCCCCCCCGTCTAACTTTTGAACCTTAAGTTTAGAAAATATGAAAAAAATCTGACAAGTAGAACTTTATAAGGACTTTCTAGGAAAATCATTTTGAACTTGGATGGAAACAGTTTTTGTACAAAATAATTTCTGGACTAGGTTCAAGCATTTTTTTTTAACTTCGTTTACATATTTTGTTATCCTGAACGTATCTTTTTTCAAACAAAAAAAGAATTATTACTACGGAACCCTACACTGAGCGTGGCCCGACACGCTCTAGGCCGGTTTTTTTTTAAATTTGGTGATCCAAAAAAATAAGCATTTAAAGAATTTGGTCGGCATACAAAGATTTTGTTTGTCGTTGTGCAATAAAATTAAAAAAATCAGGCAGCAATAGGGTAGTCGACCGACTAAAAAAAATATGATTCTGTTTAGTCCGTCAGTCAGATTATTGAAAAATATTGGATACGTGTTTTTTGTTTTATCAAATTAATAAAAATTGACGAAAATAAAGCTTGTCAAAGACCATGGAGAGGGGGCGTTTGACGTCATAGTTAGGTAAAATTGGACCAAGCTGTGACGTTTCACGACTTTTCGAAGCACTGTATCGTCTTCATTTTTTGTTTAAGTGAAAAAAGAAAAAATACGTGTTCAATATTTTTTGGAAATCTATCTGACGGACTAATTAGTTTTTTTTTGTCGACTACCCTATCCTTGTTCCGCAAATAACTTTGTTATTGGTCAAAAATTAAATCATAAATAGGCAGCTTACAATAACATGAGTTTGCATATTAAACATTCTGTCTCAAAATAACTACTTGGTCGGCAAAATAACTAATTGGTCAGCAAGATTTCATGATCGATCAGCAGAGAAATCATTCTATAAGCAGTTTGTTTGATCGGTATGCAGATTTAAAACATGGTGAGAAAAATGACTAATTGGATTGCAGAAATCGGCAATGTACGCTAAAAGTGGTCGGTTAGGTCAAAGCTGTGCCCAACTACGCGCGAGCCGAGCGAGCGAAGCGAGCGGAGCCGCGGCACCGGCCGGCGAGCGCTACATCGAAATTGGTCGCAATATTACAGCATTCCGGTAGTTATATGTTGCTAAAAATGAATATTTTTGCTTACCTTCTGAGAGCTTACCAAAATTTATTAAACAGGAGCAGCTCATTGCAGCTTGTATAATTAATATGCTGTACAAAAATAATTACAGCCATCCAGAATGACATAAATTGCTGATTGATTTTTAAATATTTACGGGCCATGAGTTGCCGACCAATTAGCTATTTCTGCTGACAGATTATATTTTCTGCTGACCAAAATACGAATACTATGCTAACCAGTTAAATAACAACCAATAGTATTGGGATTAGCAAAGATAACTGATTAGGTTAGCAAAACTTCAGAAGGGGCCACCCCTTCTGTGGTTTCTGCCTACCCCCATGAAATTTATGTATGTGTGTAGGTATACTGAACATTATACCTATCATTCCATGATAGATATAACATATCACTCTGACCCTGTAGACTTTCACTTTTTCGTCAGATGAATTAATAGTTTTCATTATACACCCAGTCACTAACTTATATACTTGGAAAAAGTTTCAGCTAAATAACAGTAAGTAATTTAAACAATTGTTTCTTTTAAGGTGGGTTTGAAAAGGCAGCTGCAATAGCGAATCATTTGATTGACCACTATGTGCCATTCTTACCACTGGAACAGCAACATGTAGAAATGTGTGCCCTGGCCGAGTTTCGTACACATGCTGTATATCATCCCACCAAGGAAATGATGGCGTAAGTACTCTGAATGTAAAATATAAATATCATTATTTTGACAGTTGAATGATTACTAATTAGATTAATAAAAGATATTTATAATTCAAATATATTTTATTTACAATATTAAGCTTAATATAACATTCTTATTTATTAACATCTTTTACAGGGAAGCTTTGTCTGTTATAACATATGGGCCGAATGAAGACCAGCCCATATTTGCCAACAATGGATGCAAGCGTTTCACAAGACACATTCCTTACATCATCCAAAAGAATAAACCGAAGACAGAGCTGTAATTAATCTTTAGTTTAAGTAACCTTGTGATATTATCAACTGATAATTATTATTTGTTGAATTATGTAATTTTTATTTAGCTTTAAACCTTGTTTGTACAAATAGTTGTTATTTCGTAAGATGCAAAAAAAGAGCAGCATTATGTGCTTTTAGTTTGTTTAATTATGCATGATAAAAACCTTCAATTAGGTCGAAAAAACTGTATTTATTTGGAAAAAAATCATGTATTATTTATTTCTTGTAAGAAAGTTGCTATGCACTAATGATCTAACTTTTTATTTCAATTAATTTAAGTACATAGTACATACTAATGAATGATCTGTAAATTATACCTTGGCTTAGTAAGTTTGTTTGCAAATAAGGAATGTTCTCTCTGTGTAAATTCTTTTTTTTAATGATCACCAAAAGTGACTTCTCGCCACACTTCTCGCAATAAAAAAATTGATTAATATATTGTCTATGATTGAATTGCTCACTAGGAATGACACTATACCAAAAGGCTTTGAAAATTAAACAAATACAATTTTTTGAATACACACAAATGTAGGAAATTGTCCGGATAACTCATATGTTCAGAAAGCCATTGTAGTGGTGTGTCTGAAGGTATTACTACACCATGTGTTCTCAGTTTTACTGCAATAAAGAGGATGGTTAATTTTACAACAAGGAAAATGAGACTTTTTGTGAGGTAACTTGTATCTCACATTGTAGGAATACTTTAGCTATCCATAATTATGTGGAAAAAAATAATTCTACGAACCATCATGTTTGTCAGGGTACAATTCTGCCACCATCTGTTGTAATGTCTTCCTACTGCCATCATTGTTCTTTGGATTGACTAGGCGCTGACTACAAGTTCCATCATCTGAGTATAATTTTATTGGAATGTGTTTAAAGCCCTCATTGTCTCCATGGGATTCCATTAGTCTCCTGTTAATAGCCCAGAATTGGTCAAATTTATCTGAAATTAAGGAATCGGTATGTTTAAAAATTCCATATCTAGTTGTGTTACATAATACTGATAATGAATACTGGTACTGGTAATGATTGATTTGCTTCTTCTTTGTAATGATTAAACTGTGCAAATGCACAGTTTAATCATTACAAAGAAGAAGCAAATCTACTTTTTTAATTTAAATACTAACACCAAAAACTTCATGATTTATTACCATTTTGTAAACCAAGCCATAACTGATTGTGATCTTTTTTCTGCATAGTGGACATGACTTGTCCTCTATGCTTTAGAACATCAGCTTCCTTCACGGTTGACATAAAATGAGCTTCCACAACATCCCTGAAAAGATTCATAAACATTCATCAAAGATCCAAAACACAGAGTAACTCATTTTAAAAGAATCTGTGTAACTGGTATTACTTGTTATTACAATGGAGAAGGACGTCTTCAGGAAATTTGGTGAAGTGGACTGTTAGATGCCATGGCAGTTGAGGGTCATTGCCACAAAACAGATCATAGAGGAAGCCTATTGGGTAGTGCCATTTGAGAGGCTGTCCATTATAATCCAACCACATTTCACTGTCAGCATTTTCTTGAGATATATATCGCAAAAAGTGCCGTTTCATCTGGAAATTTCGATGCAATATCGGTAAATAATGATACGTGAATAAAAAGCACTGTTGACTGCGTGACTCAACACGATTTTTAGGACAATTAGATTCAACCAACCTTGTCTGTTACAAGAGGGAAGTAGCTTAGTCTAGGGACCATCACATAGAATGCATCAGGTTGTTGTATTTCCATAATTTCTTCCTGATCTAATTGAAAACAAATTGGCAATTTTCCGTCCCATATTTCACGTAGAACTTCTCTATCGTTAGCCATGGAGATGCACGAGAGCGTGTATTTAAAACAAAATCCAATTTAATTGCTAAGACCAGAGAAAATAGTAAAGCGACACAGTCACACACAGTCAGATTCAGAATAATATTTCGATAACAAAGGGCAGGGGCGAGGGGGCACTTTAGGCCGCGTTCCGTATTACAAAATAATCGCTCACAGCGCTCACGTCGATATTTTGCGTTCCGAATTAGATATCACGATTATGACAGCTAAGACCTGTCATCAATTCGGAACGCTCGATATCGCGCTTACAGTGCTCACTCGTCACGTGATAACAAAAACATAACCTGCATGAGAGAAATACGTCGCCCGTTAGGCTCGTCTTGTATATTTACTTGAATACTCATGGTTAAGAGACTCCAAAGAGATTTCAAAGAACTAATTGAATGTATTTGTGCGACTCCAGCCAGTGAACCTCAGCTGTGAACACACGCACACACCCAGCCTCACACACACACGCATCAGACATCTGTCACTTTTTACTTTGATTTTGACAGCGCTCACAGTGATATTTATTTGGGGCATGGTCGGTGTAATCGCTGTCATGACGTCATCTATGACGATTCAAGGGACATCGTTAGCGCGCTCACAGTAATTCGGTACGGGTTTATGGACGCTCAAATCGATTACAGCGTAATTCGGAACGCACCCTTAGTGATGACTGATGGTGACACTGACAAGTGGAAAATAATGACATTTTGTTACAATAATTGCCAGTCAGTAGGTTTAATTCAACATTAACACTCCAGTAGGCGCGCCTCTGTTTGGAACGTTAGTAGTCGCGCGTTCTACATTTGTAGAACATATTTAATGATGGAATTATAAAGCAAAGTTTCATAAATAAAAAGTATTTATATAATATTGAGATAAACTTTATAATTATAAAGCTAAAACAAACAAAACATAATCGTATTTAAACATAATAAGAACTAAAAACCAGCCTTTTTGAAAATAACAAAAAAAAACGCAAAATTTTTGCTCTTATCATCATATGTCTCATATTTCTTAATCAGTCATATCTTCCACCTCCATTTCTTTGTTTTTGACACAGTCGGACCAAGAAGAACCTGATGGTCGGGACAAATCCACTTGTTACATATATTACAAAGGTTTCTGGTGGACCGGCCCCTTAGGAGAAAAATGTCACGCGAGTGGTCGCGCGTTCTACAATCGTAGAAATTCACTTTTGGTGCCAAATTTCACAGACATGCGGCCGCGTCCGTCACTGCAAGGACACTACAATTGTTTATTGCCTAGTAATTGAGGAATACTAAGAATGTGTGAGTGATTGACCTTCAACTTGCGACAAAATTCAACAAAATGTACACGCGTTCTACAATGGTAGAACGCGCGACTATTGGAGTGTTAAATTAATGGTTACCGTGTAAGTTACTCAAATCATTTCTTTATCATACCAGCTACTGGCTACTGGCATGTGATCTTACGTTAAGTTTAAAACTCGTCCGTTTTATTTCATTTCGGGAATGGAGAACGCCGGAGACACAACAGATTTTTTACATGTAAGAAACTGCGCTTGTATTGTAAAAAACGAGTAGTATAAATACTACATAAATGTAAATTACTACCTATGTAAATTTACATAGACAGAACACAAGAGTTTGTCACTAGTCAGTGGGGAGCCATGTACCATCTTCGCATTTGTTTGCAATAAGTTACTGGTTTTTATAACATCGACATTATTATTATTGATATTGAAAACGGGATTTATTTACCATGTTTAGTTTTATTTGCGAGTTCCTTAAATTTCGGCGCTGTTACAAGCACCATGATCACGGATAAACTGAAGAAAAAAACTAACATCGATATTATGTTTGTCTACAAAATAGAAAAAAAAGTAAAAACATTTTTATGTAAGCTATAACCATGAAGAAATAGATAAATATGGAGGCCACACTTAGAACAAAAGTTTGAGTCAAATACCTACGATTCTCTATCTCACTCTCTGTGGGCTTACCTCTCTTTCTAAGGTGGACGATAGTATTGCTATCTCGTTATTAAAATCTCCTTATTCATTTTTAAAAAGAGTCACCACACAAATGTAATCAGAAGTTAAATACTGTCAAATAATGTGCTAATAAATAAAAAGCTAAACTAAGATTACTGAAATTAAAATTCCAAAATAGTATGTCACGAATGCTTGACAAGGTTGGCGAATCAGTGAATTATTTTCCCATTTCCTAAGGATGTGGTAATGTGGCAACATTGGCCCCACATGTCAACATAAATCGTACCAATATGGCGGTTGTTTACTTTGCGGTTCACAGTTTCGTTTGAGATATTTGTATGTAATCAAAGTTATAATTGAGAAAATGGTGCAAACTTGTGTAGTGCGTGGTTGTGGTAGTATGTGGTGTCCAGGAGGTGATATAAGATTTCACGCGTAAGTGTTTAAATCGGGATTTTTGACACTGAATAATTGTAAACATATTTCTGCATATTTTCTTTGTATTTTCAATTAATTACTTCATAAAAGCTTGACCTATGATTTAGTCAATGATAACTTAGATAACTATGTAAAGACCAAACAGTTTTACATTGAATTTCATGGACTTTCTGCAATTTTATTTGTTTTTGTTTTTAAGGAGTCTATTGAAGTAGTGTGACCATATTGGGGATATATCTGGGACTTTCCGTGGGACCTTCATTAATTATAATTATAGTCATTATCATACTCGCTTTATTACATTTTATTACTTTTTTCACACACCGTGTTATTTCTGTTAGTTCTTTGAAATAACATAACATTTTCGTGAATTTTTAACAGTAGTCAAATAGCCAATTACTATATAAATAATACAGTAAATGTAATGAATAATAAAAAGTTATGTTCTGATTTCACACTCTTCTGGTTTTAGGTCAACAGCGAAGCCCAGGTCTCTACGAAGATTGATAGGGGCGTACAGGTGTAAATAAAATCAACTGAAGAAAAAATACTGCAGAAGAAATCTAAGATTCTTAAGCAAAGAGTTTTACGACAGACTAAAAAAATCAGGACATGTCTTCGTAATATAATAAAATGATTTTAATTTAGAAAGTGTTTTTGTTTCTTTTTGAGGTTTTATACATATATGTATTACCGTTCCTATTATAGCCCCGTATTTAGATGAAAATACATAATATTAAAAATTCCACAGTGGTAAAAAACCTTAACACTGACTTACCCAGAAATCTTTAAAAAAAAATCATCTTATATGTATCATTTTCATTAGTCTACAAAATAAAAGAAACATCTAATTTCTTTTTTGTGATTTCATGATTTTATAGTAAGAGTTGTACTGGGCAAAAATCTCTCCCAAATCCTTCCAGATTCATTATCTTGAGCCACCCCACCAGCCCTTGCGGTAGGCAACCACCGTGGTCGTGTCACCACCTCTTCTGTCATTATGATTTACTAGCTTTTGCCAGCGGCTTCGCCCACGTGAAAATGGCGATTTTCCATACAAACTTTCATCCCCTATTTAACTCCCTTAGGGGTTGAATTTCAAAAATCCTTCCTTATTCCTTGTCTAGATTATAAAGGGAACGTCTGTGCAAAATTTCAGCTTTTTAGGTCCAAGGGTTTGGGCTGGGCGTTGATGAGTCAGTCTGTCAGGACTTCTCTTTTTATTTATATAGATAGATAGAAGATCATTAATTTCGTATTGCTACAGGAACTAAAGTTTTATACTGGCCATGGTCTATATTCTATTTCTGTGCGAAATTACGTAAGACTTTTTTGGGTGATTGAAAATGACAAACTGCCAAAAAAATCAGGAACTTTCACACTGTAAGCAAACAACTTCTTTCGTAATTTATCATTGGCATCTTTCATCAATCTAGAAGTGAACAGAGATGTGTATTAATTTAATCAAACACAAGTTATGAAAAGGAACTACGTAATGTCCTAGGTAAAATAAAATAAAGGTTACCCTACTTAGAAAGAGAGGGTCAGCCCACAGAGAGCGAGATAGCGATGCATAAGTTTTGCTTCAAGTAGGTATTCGAAGTGTGGTCTCCATATTTATCTATAACTTCATGGCTATAACAGGCAATGTTCGTAGAAAACTAATATTGCTTGTCTACCCTATTCATAAACTGATTACATTTAGAAATTTTAATGGACAACACTAACGTGTTGTCAACAAACGTCAAACAAATTCTACGTCATTGTCAATGTCAATCACAGAAGTCTAGCGAGGATGGATGGGATGTCAATTGTTGTCAAAAACACGTGCGCTATAATATTTTATCAAAATGCGTTGTACTTTTTATTGATTAATAGTTGTGCTTATTTATGCATAAAAGTATCGTAATTTATCTGTACAATAAATAAACTTATACTCTTTATTTTCGTAAATATAAGAGATTCTGTGAGGCTGTGAATCATGGGAAAGAAAAGGAAACTGGGAGCGAAAGATGATGAATTTGAATTTGACCCGATACCAAGACATTTAGTCACTTCGCACATAAAAAAGCAAGAGAAACGCCTCGTTGTTATTTTGGAAAACGCTCAGCTGGAAACAGTTAAGGTAAATAAAATACTCCTGCCTTTACATCAACTTAATAAATAACCTCATAAAAACTTTTCATGTAGGTATGTATTATTTAAAACTATTTGTTTTGATTTCAGACTGGTAATAGTTTCGAGCTGTTAAACTGTGATGATCATGCAAATATTCTAAGAAAGAATGACAGAGATCCTGGATCATGCAGGCCAGACATCACTCATCAATCGCTTCTTATGTTGATGGACTCTCCTTTGAACAGGGCTGGCTTACTGCAAGTTTACATTCACACAGAAAAAAATGTTCTCATAGAAATAAATCCACAAACCAGAATACCACGGACTTTTAAGAGATTTGCTGGTTTAATGGGTAGGTTCAAAGTAAACGGATTGTATTGATATGAGTAAATAACATAATAAATATTTGCTTGACTAAGTATATTTTATTGTGATGCATTTTATTTTCAGTTCAACTTCTTCACAAGTTTGCAATAAGAGCTTCAGATGGCCCAATGAAGCTGCTCAAAGTTATAAAAAACCCTGTGACATCACATTTACCTGTTGGTGTGAGGAAAGTGACCATGTCTTTCAGCTCAACAGTTGTGAAGAATTGTAGAGACTTGGTCCCAAAAGATGAGCCAATAGTAATTATTATTGGTGCAATGGCTCATGGTAAAGTAGAAGTAGACTACTCAGAAGATGTTATATCAATCAGTAACTATCCGTTGTCAGGTGCCTTGACTTGTGCTAAATTATGTACTGCCTTTGAAGAAGTATGGGATGTTGCATAAATAAAATTTTGAAACGTAATATGTATTTATTTATTTATTTTACTATTTATGTACACACAATCTAGACAACACAGGAAAACAACATAATATAACATTAGAGTACAAAGGTACTGCATATTTCTTTAGAAATTTCTGCCAGCAGACCTGCAAAAGGAGAAATGAAAATAAGAAAAGTAGACTATAGTGACTATATTTTGTTTTAATTTTTAAAGTTTTATGAAAGACATTAACCTTTTGACCGCCACAGTCAAGTATAGACGACAAGCCAAAAAGTACCCAGCACGCCACTGTCACGACTACACAACAGAATTTAGGAACTTTTTGGTGTTCATGAAGGGTTCCATAGTCCATACTATTGTAATAGGGGAGATTCCTTTAAATTTTAATTATTTGTTGACTAGTGACCCGCCCCGGCTTCGCACGGGTGCATAAAGTACATTAAATTAAAACCTTCCTCTTGAATCAATCTATCTATTAAAAAAACCCACATCAAAATTCATTGTGTAGTTTTAAAGATCTATCTATACTCCATTTGAAAAAAGATTAGAAATTTAAGTTAACCGTTTTTACAGTCCGTTCAACCGATACATAGAGATAGGCATAGACATAGGGACATACAGGGGGAAGCAACATTGTTTTATACTATGTAGTGATAGTGAAGTTATGACATGGTGTGGGCAGAGCGGTAGGGGTTGTCAGACTTCTACTGACTAAAAACCAACCTTGTTCCTTTTTAGCCCTGTGTCGAGGACGCGGTATCTCTTTCGAACAACCCGCAGCCCCGACGGGAGGAACTTGAGACCTGGCGACATGTTCTCCATTCTCAAAGTATACAACCAATGCTTCATGACTAGAATCTTCTTTCATCTCTTTCGAACAACCCGCAGGCCCGAAGGGAGAAATTTGAGACCTGACGATAAATGTTCTCCATTATTTTTCAATACTGAATACTGAACCAAGAAGAGGCTCATTCAAATTGAGCGTCATCTGTCGGTTATTTACGAAAGTGAAACTTGTTCAGTGTTTATGGTAGTCGATAGATGGCGCTAGACGATAAATAGGTGCTGAAATAATAAGTTAAATCAAAACAAACACTACCGCAAAGAGTATAATATTATGGTAGCATTACCGGCTCACGCTCGCTTCGCTTAGTTCTTCCCTTTTGTTGAATTAAACATGCGTATCACCTGAAAAAACGGTGTTTGCTCGGTAATAGATTTAAATTGTTATCAGTAGGTTCCTACCTAGTTTACTAAATTATAGAATTAGGTACGTACCTAACCCGTCGGGGCTGTGGCTTGTCGAAAGGATAACGCGGCTCCGACACAAGGGCGAAGAAGGAACATGGGTTTGGTTTTTAGTCAGTAGAAGTCTGACACTCCCCTTCGCTCTGCCCAAGAGCGGGGGGGGGGGTTATTCGATGATTTTCCACCCACCAAAAAAAGAAAAAAAGGTATACCTAACTCCTTACCTCTAATGCAATGTTATTAATTGTTTGTAGTAATAGTAACTAGCTAAAGATTTAGTGGCAATGGTACTTTACACATCAAGTAGGTAACTTAGTACCTACCTAACTACTTACTAATTAGTTATGTCCTATTTTTAATGAATACCTACTACTACTAGAAATTGTCTGATAAAACGTTAATCATAGAGACCTAAGAGAAGCAAAAACGGTATCCTTCTAAAAACAAAACAAAGTTGGTAGCTGTACCTATTTTAGTCTAGTTATGAACTTATGATGTAAGAGAGGTGGTATATACGGACTAAGTTGGAGGATTTAGGAACCATGACATCTGCCCACATGTTGGCTGAGTGCGAATGTTATGCTTGCAAAAACTATTTCAACAAAAACTGAAACGAAGTGACATCCGTTAAAATTACTAGTAAACGGAATCGCACCCTCTTGAACTAGCTAATTGGCTAATTAGTTCCAAAAGGCACGTAGGATACAAACGGGCGAACATTCATGTTTCTTAGAGAAGAGAGAATGGCCACAGAAATAACAAATCTAAAATAAAATAATTTCATGGGTTAATATTGTTCAAAATTAACGGAATTTTATAATTAGTAGGTGTGGAGCCGTTGGTAACGTGGTATTAATTTGCAATCAAGAACTTGAAGGGGCTATTTAGAGGTATTTTTGGTAACATCAATCTATTTTTTGTCGAGATTTGATCCTTGAGTGAACTATCGTCTATCTTCAACTATCTCGATGGAATGCGAGGGCGGGGCGGAAGGCCGCGGGAACTATGGAATGCGTTCATAAGGTTTTGTTTTCTTTTTAAGTGAAACAAAAAGGAGGTATAACACCGCCGCCTATTATAAAACACAATCATATCGTATTCTTCGATAAAATGCTGTTGAATGCAGTGTTACAAGCAAGCTATCTCGCATACCTAAGTCATGAATGTCATATCTGTTTGTTATTTCTACATGATCAAGCTAGTTTATGGGAGTGTACAGCGATTATTTCCAAGTCGTTGTCCACTATCCACATACGCGTCATGCCAACATTGTTCATACCTACTTGTAAAAGGATAATGCTTGACATAAGTAATCGTGGCATGATGAAAGCGGTTGGCCGACCGCCGCCGCCGCCACCGCGCCGCTCGTCGACTTGTGGGACTAGATTCTCGGCAACTTGCCTTATACGGTGTATGGTCTGACTCTGTGAGCCAATTAACTGCACAATAATGTAAACAACTACCTACTAGAATGTATGTACCTAACCACTGGACATACCGATGAACTAATATAACGCGTCATGAATAACACAAGGACTTGCATGACCACTGAACTGAATAGAGAGCTGCGCGATCAACGAGGGAATTCAGAACAGTGGCTCCTGCATTATGGGAACATTCGGAATACTGCTCATCACGCTTTATAGTACTTATATGGTGTTTCTTTTTCTTTATCTATCTTTTTTGACATAAGTCTAAAGAGCTGTGGTCACGCGATGCTCTTTGATGCCGCAGGAACGCCACGTTTTCACACCGATACTTAACTACGAGCGAAGTACTGGGAAATGTTTTCACCCTATTTGGTTGCGATTGAGTTGGTTAGATGGGAACTTATCTCTGTAAAAACACCAAAAAGTGAAAAATAAACTTCAGAAGAAAAATCTGCTTCTGAAGTCGGTGACATTTCTTTGTTTTATTTGGTTTTTTTGCCACCGACTTCAGAAGCTGATTTTTCTTCTGAAGTTTATTTTTCACTTTTTGGTGTTTTTGAGGTCGGTTGTTTTTTTTTGCAAAAAGTTTTTTATTTTTTCATTTTTAGTTGTAATATCTTATAGAAATACTTACTATGACACCTAACCCTTAACCTTCAAGATTCCCTGATTATTGCTTTCAACACCTAACCATTGAGGAGGTACCTACCTTCCATCATAAGCTCATCAACATGAAGTGATGACTGCTAGATGCGAATACTTGTATAGCGTCAGAAAAAGCACGAAACACGTAATATGTGCCTATGAAATTTGAGGGTTGCCCTCGATTTCTCTGGGATTCCATCATCAGGTCCTGGGTTCATATCATGGTGGCCCTTGAAGTATCTCCGTTCCAATAAAAAAAGAATCATCAAAATTGGTTCATAAACGACGAAGTTATTCGCGATACACAAAAATAAACTTCAGAAGAAAAATCAGCTTCTGAAGTCGGTGACATTTGTTTGTTTGATTTTATTTGTTTGCCACCGACTTCAGAAGCTGATTTTTCTTCTGAAGTTTATTTTTCTCTTTTTGGTGTTTTTGAAGTCGGTTGTTTTTTTTGCAAAAAAGTTTTTTTTATTTTTCATTTTTAGTTGTAATAAGTACCTATATTATATCCTATACAAATATTTACTACTTATGCATTTAACATTCAACCAAGAAACCTAACCCTTAACCTTCAAGATTTCCCTATTTTTACTTTCAACTCTTAACCGTTGAGGAGTAGTATACCTTCCATTATCAGCTCATCAACATGAATACAAGTGATGACTGCTAGATGCGAATACTTGAATAGCGCCAGAAAAAGCACGAAAATTCATAAAACAACAAAAAAAATGTGTATTGTACACATCTGCATACCTACCCCCTCAGAGCATACAGGCGTGATGTTACGTCATGATAATGTATATATTCAATAAACATCCAAGCGATTCCAGCAATTACGACAGATTTGCCGTCTATTTTTGAAGAGTTCCATTGTATATCTCCGAAGATCAGCACCAGATCTTCACCAAAAAAAAATGGGACCACCTCAGGAGTATACTCTTTCAAATAAAAAAAGAATTTTGATGATCGGTCCACAAATGGGGGAGAAATCAGGTAACATACATAAAAAAAAAAAAAATACATACACACGAACATAGTAACCTCCTTTTTTGAAGTCGGTTAAAAATCAGGTAACATACCTACTTACATAAAAAAATGTGTATTGTACACATCTGCATACCCCCTCAGAGCATACAGGCGTGATGTTACGTCATGATAATGTATATTCAATAAACAACCAAGCGATTCCAGCAATTACGACAGATTTGCCGTCTATTTTTGAAGAGTTCCATTGTATATCTCCGAAGATCAGCACCAGATCTTCACCAAATTAAAATGGGACCACCTCAGGAGTATACTCTTTCAAATATATTTTTTTTTTGAGAATCGGTCCACAAATGGGGCAGAAATCAGGTAACATACATAAAAAAAAAAAAAAAACATACACACGAACATATAACCTCCTCCTTTTTTGAAGTCGGTTAAAAAATAAATGAAGTCCACTCCACGATGAGTTCTCCCATAGCTTTGTATTTCTCTTCATTCGTTAATTCGTTATATCTACTACTATAATGGCTACTCGTCTGATACTCTATGACATAGAAATAATACCTAATGTGAAAATAGAATGCTACAATATTTATTTATTTATTAAACTTTATGCACAACAAAACATACAAAGGCGGACTTAATACTGCTACTACGAAACGAAACGCCTACACGTTAAATCGGCTGTCTCTGCTACGAAGTCCCTACGCTACGACTACGAATCGTAACTGCCTACGCAGCTGCGCTGCTACACGACCGCTACGCTACGACTACGAAGCGTAACCGTCTACGCAGCTGACCTGCTACACACCCGCTACGCTACGACTACGAAGCGTAACCGCCTACGCAGCTACGTCGCTAACCTTCTGCTACGAAACGGCTACGCTGCGTAACCGCCTACGCGACTTACTTTCTGCTACGTTGCTGCTACGAAGCGTAGCCGCCTACGCGACTACATCACAACAGCTACGCGTCTGTACCGTAACCCCCCTACGCGCTACGTGACACGCTAGAGACAATATTTGCGGGGTTTACGTTAGCGTCAGTTACTACGTGCGGTGTGAATGCGACTACTTATGTTTTTGTTATATTGTATTTTGTAAAGATTTGTCCTTATTTCTTTTACCTTAAGATTGTGACGTATTTCATTCATTATGAATTTACTTGCTACTTCTTCAATTACTTTGTACATAAAGGAGGGACTCGCCCCATACTTCGGACGAGAACATGTCGACGTGTCGTGATTTGAAAAATGTCAGTGCTCCTAAATCAAAGAGTGTTTATTATACACACAAACCTTTCGGAAATAAATCCGCTAAGTGCTGGTGGAAACCGCATCAAAATACATTGGTTGATTAGTTGAGAAGATTTTAGATTTTTAGCGTTCACATAGACACATATTAATTGTTTTATAATATTTAGTGAGGCAGTAATATGGTTTCATAATATTTCCCTATTCATGTAGGTACTGGAAGCTGGTAATAGTAAATGATATTAAAACGTGTTGTTGTCATCATGTTATTGTTTTGACCACAACGACTTGTGAAGTACTACGATTAAAAACGCTACGCGATTGGATTGCCACAAGGCCAAGCGTTATTTCTTGGAATTTATCGAATGTACAGTGCAGCTCTGATCAATTTATATATCTAACGACTATAATACAGATTATACAGAGTAGACGTAGTGTTGTAATAAATACTGTTACGAGCTGGGTATGGGATAAATAAAATCACTACCAAATAAACACACGAATTAACTTTATTGCTCACAATACACTTATACACAATCACTTCAATACTACTGAACACTTAATCGCACTAGATTTCTCTTCGAAGCTTCCGTTGTCTCGCTTAAAAGTGAACTGACTCACTTCGTCCTCAATCGGTCCTTTTATACCCACGCAAACAAAAGATATTCGAGATAATTCACCATTATTCAAGAAAGCATCCACAAAAAAACATTAACAAAAAATAAATTTAAAGATAAAAGAACCGACAAGGAAGAAGTTACTTTACGTCGTCGGCATACGGTCGAAAGTACAATGACAACTGCGGGCGACTCCCGGCGCCTGACCTTGAATACAATGTAAGTTCTATACCTACTACGGAAATAGGTACCTAAAAGAATGAACTCGTATTTTCTAGGTACTACACAGTTATTAGCGCGGTTTCTCGAAGATTCTAGATGACCGTCGTAACACTGCCCCCTCCTTAGACATGCTCGTCCCGAGCATCATTAGTCCCGTAATATCGCGCCAGTCGGTCCACATGCACAACCTTAGGCGCACCTCGCGGACCCTTCTGTATTCGGTAGGTGACATCGTTGATCCTGGTCACAACTCTGTATGGTCCATCCCATTTTGCTTGCAATTTCGGAGACTTTCCCTTGCTCCGCACTGGGTTATGCAACCACACCAGCGAATTTTCGTCGAAACCACGACTGTTTGCCTTCCGGTCATAACGAGTCTTCATCTTCTCAGACATCTGTTGCCCGGATTGCCTGATATGCTCATATACATCATTTAACTTGTTACGCAGGTCATTCGCGTAATCCGTTACACTGCGTGGGACATCAGGGGGAGTTCCAGTAATTAAATCTGCAGGCAACCGTAATTCCCTTCCAAAGTTCGCGAAGGCTGGAGTTACAGTCGTACTTTCGTGAACTGCACTCCGATAGGACAAAAGAAACGGCTGTATGTGCTTGTCCCAATCCCTTTGCCTGTTTTCCACAACTTTTGCCAGATATCTCTCCAACGTCTGGTTGAATCGTTCCACCATTCCATCAGATTGTGGGTGGTAAGAGGTGGTTCTGGTTTTGTGGGTACCCATCAATCGACAAGTCTCCTGAAAAACTTGCGATTCGAAATTCCTCCCTTGATCGCTGTGAATTTCTAAGGGTATTCCAAAACGACAGAAGACTTCCTGAACCAATTTATCTGCGACTGTTGTGGCTTCTTGGTTAGGAATGGCGAAGACTTCTGGCCACTTTGTGAAATAGTCCATGACAACCAGGAAGTACTTGTTTCCGCTGTCACTTTCTGGAAATGGTCCCGCAACGTCCAGTGCTATCCGCTCCCAGGGAGCTCCAACGTTGTACACTTTCAATGCACCTCTGCTTCGTGTGTGGGGTCCCTTCACAGCCGCACAGCTGGTACACTTGCGACACCAGTCTTCTACATCATCTCGACAGTGGATCCAGTAAAAGCGCTCTCTGATTTTCAGTAGAGTCCTTTTTACCCCCATATGTCCTCCTGAGCATCCATCATGGTAGAGCCGTAAAACATCCGGTACCTTAGCTTTAGGGACAACCATTTGTAGATGACAGTTGTCCCCTCGAGCGTTTTCCCATTTACGGCACAAGACTCCATCCTGGATCTCCAAACTGTTCCATTGTGCCCAATAACTCTTCGTGATGGAACTCATCGCAGCCACATCACTCCACTTGGGCTTCGGAGCACCAGCTTTGATCCAGTCGAAGATTGGCTTGATGTCCGAGTCACTTTGTTGAGCCTGTTGTAGAGTCTCCTTCCATTCATCGCTGAGATCCGTTCTAAGCATCCTCACGGGCACTACTTCCTTAGTCTCTTGCCTGGCACAGTGCTTGCAGTCTTCAGGACAAGGTCTTCTTGACAAGGCGTCTGCGTTACCGTGATTTCTCCCACTGCGATGTTCGGTTACAAAGTCAAACTCTTGCAGTAGTTCAATCCATCTCGCCACTTGCCCCTCTGGATTCTTGAACTGTAATAGCCACTTCAATGCAGCATGATCGGTTCGTAGCTGGAATTTCCGTCCCAACAAATATTTACTGAAGTGCTGCAATGTCTTCACTACGGCGAGCAACTCTCGTCTCGTTACACAGTAATTCCTTTCCGGTTTGGATAAAGACTTGCTGAAGTAAGCTATAACAATCTCCTGATCTCCTTTCCGTTGAGATAACACGCCCCCAATTCCAGTATTACTTGCGTCTGTGTCGACTATAAAGTCATTTTCAGTGTCAGGATATCCCAAAATAGGAGTATTGCACAGACGTCCCTTTAATTCTTGAAATGCGGCGTCGCTGTTCTCATCCCAACAGAATTGTTGCTTTTCCTCAGTGAGTCTGTGTAGAGGTTTCGCAATGTCGGCAAAATTCTTCACAAACCGGCGATAGTAGGAGCACAAACCCAAAAATGCTCTGACCTGTGTCTTGTCTTTCGGAACTGGCCAATCCTTGACGGCTACTACTTTCTCTGGGTCTGTTTGAACACCTTCCCCCGAAACTATGTGTCCTAAAAAGTTCACTTGTTTCCTGAAAAACGAGCACTTTTTCGGACTCAATTTCAGGTTTGCTGTTTGGATCTTCGACAGCACTCGGTTGAGGTTTCTAAGGTGATCTTCAAACGTACGGCCCACAATGATTATGTCGTCTAGATAGACAAGACATGCATCCCCAATCAACCCGGCAAGTACTTGCTCCATCAGCCTTTCAAACGTTGCAGGAGCATTACATAAACCGAAAGGCATAACTTTAAACTGCCACAACCCTTTTCCTGTTGAGAATGCAGTCTTCTCCTTATCCTTGGGGTCTATTTCTACCTGCCAGTAACCACTTTTCAGGTCTAGTGTGGTAAACCACTTCATTCCCGCCAGCGTATCTAGTGTGTCATCAATCCTGGGCAGTGGATAGCTGTCTTTTTTCGTGACGTCGTTCAGTCGTCGATAATCCACACAGAAGCGCATACTGCCGTCCTTTTTCTTCACCAGGACCACAGGAGAACACCATGGACTGGATGAAGGTTCTATAACACCGTCCTTCACCATTCCCTCAATCATGGTTTCCACTTCTTTTTCTCGTGCAACTGGCAGTCTTCTTGGTCGCTGACGGATAGGTAACTCGTTGCCCGTATTAATCCTGTGCTGAACCAGTCCGGTTCTCCCTATGTCAGCATCATTCGTAGAGAAAATACCGGCGTACTGAAGTAACATCTTCTTAGCCTTGTCCATTTCACCTTCAGTTAAATGACAGTTTTCTAAAAGCGTTGACACGTCGAATTTGGCACTACGAATTTGATTTCCGGTAGGTAGATCTTGCAATTGACGCATCCAGGCTACTTCCTCGCAAGTGCCGATCAAGGTGCCCTTCTTAATTACTTGCTCCTTGTCACTTGGATTCAGGATTCGTACAGCTGAGATGTTGTTGGCCTTTACCAGAGTTCGTGCCATCTTCCATGAAAACTCATTGTCCACCCTTTCTATCAGAACACTTCGATCTTTGTGTCCAGAATTCTGTGGTAACTTAACTGGCACAATCGTTTCTGATCTGCGAGGAAGAACAATTTCCTTCAGGCAGTACACTTTCCCTGATGGTGCACCTTCCATGAAGACTTCCTCTGATCCACATTTCAACACTCCTTGGTCAATGTCGATCTCACAACGATATTTCCGCATGAAGTCCAAGCCCAAGATGCAATCGTCGACTATGTCGGCCACGATGACATTGTGCCGGTAAATTCTATCACCTAACTTTAACTCCACCTCCTTCTTGCCTCGGACGGTTATGTGCTGACCAGTAGCTGTTAATAATTGAATACGGTCCCGGTTATTGAAGTAGCCCCCAAGAAACCGATTCGCCAGGTGAGAATTGACGACCGTGTGAGAAGCTCCAGTATCCAACGTCAGTTTGCATGGAGTTCCGTTGACTTCGCCGTTGATAGTCAGGCTGTTCCCGTCATGTACTTGTGAGATCGAGATCCTCGGGGCTCTTTCAAAACCAGCCAGCACCCGCCCCCCAGTCCTGGCATTTACTCGTTTCCCTGCTGTGGTTGGGCAGCCACTTCAGCCACCTTTCCTTGCTGAGGTTGGTCTTCTCTTGGTGAGCTGCGCTTAGGACAGCTTGATCGAAGATGACCCCTTTCGCCACAAGTGTAGCACCTAGGGCTGTATCCTTGCGGGCGGTCGCGTACAGGTGACGCTACAACCTCCCTGACCCGGTGCGTACGGTGGTCCTGCCTTACTGCCTCTACTTCTAAGGCATGGGCCAAGGCATCTTTCAGCGTCTCATGATGCCCAAGTCTCACAGCGGCTCTAACCTCCAAGTCGCGTATTCCATCGATGAACGCCTGCACCAGATTTCCATCAATAAGTGCAGGGGCGGACTGGTATGCTTTCCGAACCAGCTTTTCAACTTCCAGGGCCCACTGCTGTAAGTTCTCGGCACTACGTTGAACGCGATCCCTTAACTTGGCACGAAAAACATGCTCCAGGTGCGCGTCACCGTATCTGGACTCTAATGCCTCCAGCAGCTGTTCGTAGGTCACATCCTTGCCGAGGGCCTCAAGAATGTTAAGGGCCTGGTCTCGGAGACCCAAGGTGAGCGCGGTCATGGCTTGCGCTTTGGTCCACCCATTCACTTTCATAACGGCCTCGAATTGGATTTTATAGGCCGACCACGAAGATGTTCCGTCGAATGGAGGCACTTTAAACCCGCGCACCGAAGGGGCAGCAATCACTGAAGTTACAGACCCGTCTCCAACCTTAATTTCACTTAAGGCCTTCTTCACATCGGCGATCTGATTTTCGGCCTTTGCGATACGGTTGTCGTGCTGCTGTACCTGCTCCTTCATCACGCTCAGCTCTTTCCCAACTGATGCATGAAGATCCTTTATCAGGAGCATCTGTTCCTCTTGGCGCCGGACCTGCTCCTCTTGACGGCGAGCCTGTTCCTCCTTGTCCCGTTGCAATTGCTCCTCCAACCGACGGGCCTGCTCTTCTTGACGGCGAGCCTGCTCCTCTTGAAGGCGAGCCTGTTCCTCCTTGTCTCGTCGCAACTGTTCTTGCAACTGGCGTCCCTGTTCCTGCAGCAGCGCCATTAAGGCAGACATGTCTGGCACTGCTGATACTGGAGAAACGCCAGATGAGCCAGCGACTGGCTCTGACGTAGGCTGGACACCGCCCGGTGTCTGTGTCGGAGAGTCTCCAAATCGCCTTTGGTCCATACCTTGCTGCCGCTGACTCCTCGTACGGATACTATCCGTGTCGTCCTTCGGTAGAATCGGCATTATTTATCCCCGCTTCTGACACCAAATTGTTACGAGCTGGGTATGGGATAAATAAAATCACTACCAAATAAACACACGAATTAACTTTATTGCTCACAATACACTTATACACAATCACTTCAATACTACTGAACACTTAATCGCACTAGATTTCTCTTCGAAGCTTCCGTTGTCTCGCTTAAAAGTGAACTGACTCACTTCGTCCTCAATCGGTCCTTTTATACCCACGCAAACAAAAGATATTCGAGATAATTCACCATTATTCAAGAAAGCATCCACAAAAAAACATTAACAAAAAATAAATTTAAAGATAAAAGAACCGACAAGGAAGAAGTTACTTTACGTCGTCGGCATACGGTCGAAAGTACAATGACAACTGCGGGCGACTCCCGGCGCCTGACCTTGAATACAATGTAAGTTCTATACCTACTACGGAAATAGGTACCTAAAAGAATGAACTCGTATTTTCTAGGTACTACACAGTTATTAGCGCGGTTTCTCGAAGATTCTAGATGACCGTCGTAACAATACCATATAAATAATATATAACACTAGTTTATAATTATGGACAAAGTATGTAACGTACACTTGAGAATAAGTGTTCTGTATCAATAATAACCGCATAAGTATCTGTTTACGCGGTTCCTTGAATTTGGTTGCTACAAGCTACAAGCAAGCAGATGCAAGTAAGATAAGTTGTTGTTTAAAAGTTCATGTTACACTTTATGTTGCTTGTGTTTTGTAAGTAGCTTTATTTCTAAGTTAGACTAACCCACTACCGGGTTAGGATTTCGGGATTAAATCATTTAAAACGGTAGTTCTAAAGTTTCTGAAAACTTTTTGTTTGAAGTGTTCGCCTGTTAGGTATACGTACTTCATATTTCTATTCGATTATCATACTAGGTATTTATTCTTAACTTCTATCCACCTACCGTAAGCTGAGAATTTAAGCATTCCTAGTAGGTTTCCAATATTCCTGGTCTGGGGTCTTTTGCACCCGAATTCAAAGTTTTCCCCATACGCTGTCTGTTCTTTATTTATTCGTAGCCTTCACCGCTTGCACTTCTTTTCTTTCTCGTCGTTACTACGGCTGTGAAGTTGAAGGTTTTAATTTTTTTTTCAACACACTTGCTCATAAAGTGACTATAATTTCACCGCAATTAGGCACGTAATGACACCTATAATCAAACTGTGACTTTTTCATTGCTATTATTCACTAGTGAGATAAAGGGTTTTTTTTTTAAATTTTATTGGTTGAGTTGCTACGTTCATGAAAAAGTTTCGATACAAAAAAGATCGTGTTCAATAGTAAAAATAAATGAATGTATAGTCGACCAAGAAATTGGTTTACCACTTTTGATGACATCTCCCAGTAACATAATTATTCGCTAAGGATGACAGATTGACAGATTCTGACGTAGCAGTAGCGAAAATAGCACTTGATGTTTTGTACGTGCAAATGATATTCAACCTTATAGTGGTAAACCAATTTCTTGGTCGACTATACATACCTAGTGCTTCCCCATTTCATGCAACTTTGAATATAAATAGATAATTTCAAGACAACTTATACGTTTTTAATAAATTAATCTTTCACTCAAATAATATAACTTTGGTTTTCTCTGTATTAAAGAAAAAAAAATCCCCATTTTGTCCGTGGCTAAAACTCTATCCGCGAAAAGTCAAAAATAAAGAAACCACATTCTTTTAGTCTATGGCCGATCGTCACTGTTACAGTAGTGGCGCCACTGGTCAAGAAAAAATGCATCGCTACGTCAAACTTAGTACATTTATTTTAGTTCCGTGTTTTCCCGCCTGCATAGATAACTTGGTAAAACTGTAGATGTGCGCGCATTAATTTTTCCCGCTATTGTGAAAAAAAAAACAGAACTTATTTTAACTGTTGAAGTTGGTAGAACTGTAGATGCGCGCGCATTAATTTTTCCCGCTATTGTGAAAAAAAAAACAGAACTTGTTTTAACTGTTGAAGATGACTTTTTAGTATTATTTTCTTCACAAGTGTGTTGAAAAACGTCGTATGATACACGTGTGTATTGATGATTACCGTCCTCGGCTTTCTTAAGACCCTCACCTGACGGCTCGGGTCTCAATGGCGCCTCTGCGGTAATCACCAACGTTACACACTTGTACCATAATGTACTATTAAATTATAATTTGGGATTTCTTGAATTTATCTGCATTTAAGCCGTAGAACTGTGCTTGTCGTACTTATTGTATTTAGCCTTACCTCTTGTTACCTTTGTTGTAAACGTTCATTCAGTTATTTTTTTTGGTGCGTATTCAACAGTTCTTCTTGTTCTTTACTTTCTGGTCAACTGAACATTTTCTTTATCTTGTTAGCGGCAATGGTTCGGCACCGGATGGATGGATGGAGGAGTACCTACCTACTTACGATATTATAGTTGTTTCCGATATTTTCAATGAGGACTATATTTTCAATGTCTATAAATAAAAAGGGTTTAGCATAAAATTATATAGCATGCTAGTGAACTAAACACCAGTATTGGTTTATGATAAATAAAGCGTATTCAACCGTAAGTCGTCATCAGATCATTACGCACTTATTAGTAGCCTCCTCGTAACCCAGTGCCACAAGGTCTAAAGTATGTACCTATCTAATCACCTTCTAAGTACGCAGATATCCCACATTCCTGACGCATGAGAAAGATAAATAATTTCTTGCTCGGTAAAATATGTTATCAAGCGCAATCGACAGGAACAGAAAGGTATGCCGCGTATTTAGTTGCGTCACTGACTGCACGTCCTTCGTTGACTCAGACACGTAGCACTTCATAGGCCAACTCCTAGTGGTGTGATGTGTGACGACGCGGCCACCAAGCTGAATCACGAGGATTATGTAAATCCCTGGACATTGTTTATTGCTTTTTTATTGTGAAGTTCTCGTGGGTAAATCTATCATTTACCTAGCCACAAAGTCCATGGCAATTTTCTCGTAATCAAGAACCACAATAGGTACCATTGTAATTTGTAATGTTTATTAAGTTAATCCTCAAAGCGGATCGAGCATCATTTAATTCAATGAAATCGGGTATAGCTTCTGGTATAAAAGAATAAGACGAACATTGTATTGTGTCGGATTACATTCTTCGTAAAGGGCGCTGCGCTCTATCACGTGGAGGCATGGAGGTGTGTGCGTTGTGCATCAAGTTGACGGTTGAGGATAGATCGGCCGCTGCGGGATAAAGTGCCGCATTGTATGCAGATGCAAGCTCGCGCCACAGCTCTAGTCCACCCGCCTGCCATATCGGGATCGTGGACGTGCGTGACAAAGCGCCCAATGGAACGCCTAAGTACACACATATAGGAGCGAGCGCGAGCGCGCCAGACGCAGCGGCGGCGTCGCGCGCCTGCGCCGCCAGACCGTTCGGCGCCTGCGCTCACAAAGGACTCTATTGTATTCCTCGCCGCCCGATTCTATAGAATGGACCCTTAGCTTCTTCGCTTTTTTCCCCGAAATTCCTGATACCAGAATAACAGTCAAACAATGGGTTTCCGTCCCTTTATTGGCACCTTATTTTTTGTGCCACCTTAAACGGACCCGCCTAAGTTCTAAACAAAATCACAACCTGTTCTAATGTCGGTGAAGATTTCGCCGCCATTCCTCAATTTATTGCTTTTTCATTGTTTTGCAACGTTTTTGATTTGTCGAGATTTTTATTTTAATAGGTAGCTCTGACATGTTATTGCTTTATCGAGTGGGGGACAATGCAAGAGTTTGCAACTCTTCACTTGTAAAGCACGGCATTTCTTCACGGTACCTATTATAAACAATTAGATGTTTAATGGTTATGCTAAGACGCATTAGCATTAGGTGTGGCCGGTGCGCGGGCTCGTCAGACGCCCACGACCGACATCAGCTCTCCGACCAAACAGGTTTCCTCTCACTGGCAGCGCCGACGACCACGCCACGTTCACAGGCCGCACCGCGCTGCGTGCGCCTCACCCAAAAACCACGACACCAACGTTTTAAATCATGTCTATGAAACTGGATGTTAAATCAAAATGAAAAGGTTCTCTTCGTTTATCAATAGGCTGAGACAGCCTAGAGAGGTAGAAGAAAACAGAAAGTGTTTTATAAATTAGGTAGGTAAGTAGGTACTGAGTTCTGTCAATTTTGGATTTTAAAAGAATATAAGATAGGCTGACACGTATTAGATAAGCTGCATATTGTAAGTCCTTGCACCATAATTAACAAAAGATAAGCATATAGATAATAGATACTAGTCCATGCTCTAGTGAGGGCATCGAGTTGACAATATTTATCAGCAAGTTAAAATTGACGCATCAGGAAACATTATGCAATCACATAATTGCGCACAACTATTCCAGTTCCTTTTACTGTCGGTTACATTTTCCCCGTATCTTGAGTTACAATATCGGCTCTGCAACTTTAGTTCAATGATGTCAACGCAGCGAAATGTTATCTACATCCGCCTGTGGACTCCTCTGTTATGACATGACAGTACATGCCATACGGTACGGTAATATACTCATAGATATATATACTGAATGTACTCACTGTTAGCTGGTTCTGCACTATGCACATGTACTGCCTATGACGTGACGTACTTACAATATATCATTTCAATTATTGACGATTGCAAGGTGTAATGAAAAGCTTTAAATAACTAATAATAAATAGCGATGATTAAAGGTGCTAAATATTGGGACAGCGGAGCCGAGACTAGTTTGTGTCTACAAATAACTTATTGCATCGGATGGCCATGATTCGTCGGCTGGCGAGGCGCCACCGTCACCGTTGCACAATAGGTGCGGGTGCGAGATCTACCGAGGTAACTAGTCACTATCTAGATCAAAATCTGGACTAAAATAATCAAGACTGCAATTTGCATTTAAATTAATGCTGTCGTCTAACTCAGTCGAGGCTCAGGTTGGTATTAAAGATACAAGACCTGTTAATTAAAATACATAGGTACATAAACCATAAATTAACTACATTAGTTTTGCTTGCATTCTTGCGGGTTTTCTTTATGTTGGTATGAGTTAAGCGTGAAACGATGTCAAAATAAGTTCTTATTGTTTATTGGATAATGACGCCACTGGCGAAGAGTACACGTGCAACATTCTTTTGTCCTCTGGGCGTAAAGTGCGAACATGTCTCAGTGTGGCGACGGCGTGGCTCGACCCGCCAAGGCAAGGCGGTGGCCGGTGAGCGGTGGCGCCTGCATCGCGTGTCGATCGATGACGTGCGTACGCGCAGACGCGCAGCCCGCGCACCGCCACACTTGCACAACAGCCACCCGAGCGCAACGCCATCGCCATCGCATCAAGTTCATTAGCGTGACAGAAAGAATTACATTTACCTGCTACTTTTGAACTGGAAGGCTGAAAAGTAATTCTACTTAGGACCTGAGGGTCTACTACTAACTGGGGTTTTGACTGGGGGTTTGACTTACTGCTATACGACCATTCGTATGCCCTAACTTCTTATTTATTACTGATAGACCAAGTTCTGAAAATTATGTACCTAGGTAATCTTTCAGGAGGCTCGTCCTGCAGTGACGGCAGTATTTTAAGCCAATTTACGATGTCATTTAGGTACCGTTTAGATTTCAGGTCTGATTCAAGTTTTCATGGAAGTTGTAAGTGGCAAAAAAACATTGGTGATAAGAACTATGAGCAATTTTACAATTCATTCATTGATGCTATCATCAGATAAATAGTTACACCCATTTTCATGTAAGTATAGGTAAATCGTCTTAATACCGAGTTAAAAATACTTTGTGGTTGGTACATAATATTTATAATTTAATCTAAGGTCGAAATCCGAAGACGTACGAAAGTTTTCGATGTTGAAAATCGCGCTACGTTTCTCAAATGGAGTAGAGCCTGGAACAGGGCGCATGTGACGCGTCAGTGGTAGAGTAAGGCTGTCACCGATTAGTATCCAAGAACTTGCTAAAGATGGGCAGACGACATACACTGAGAAAAAAATCCTGAGACAAAGCTGCAGTTTTACATTGCGGGCAAATTCTTGCGAAAGTGACAAAATAATTTTGAGATTACAGCAAAATAACCTTTGCTGCCACAGCAACTTTTTTTTTGTGAAACGCAAATATTGTGAACCCCGCAGTAAAATATTGTGGCGTTATCAATTTTTGGGCCCTTAGATATAATCGCACAGTGGTATTTAGCGGGGTTCACATGGTTAAAGTTTGTGTAGTTCGCAATGTGCGCTGCACATTGACTTTAGACGTTGTGGCGTTAGCAATTATTGGGCCCTTTGATAAATTCGCAAAGTGGTAATTTGCGGGGTTTACATGGTTAGAGTTTGTGCAGTTCGCAATGTGAGCTGCGCATTGACTTTAGATATTGCGGCGTTAGCAATTATTGGGTCCTTTGATATATTCGCAAAGTGTTAATATGCGTTGTTCACATGGTTAGAGTTTGTGCAGTTCGCAATGTGAGCTGCGCATTGACTTTAGATATTGCGGCGTTAGCAATCATTGGGGCCTTTGATATATTCGCAAAGTGTTAATATGCGGGGTTCACATGGTTAAAGTTTGTGTAGTTCGCAATGTAAGCCGTACATTGATGTTATAAGTTGTGGCGTTATCAATTTTCAGACCCGTTGTTAAAATCACATGTTGGGAATCTGTGGGGTTTACCAAATTAAAGTTTGTGTGGTTTGCAATATAAGCTGTGCATTAATGTTATATGCTGTGGCGTTAGCAATTTTCGGGCCCTTTGATAAAATCACGATATGGTAATCTGAGAGGTTCACTTATGGCATGGCTAATTTCTGGTCAAAAGTAATTTTATCCTATTATGTATCTAAATCTATCATCCCATTCATGCTGGTTTCGTTAGCGAAGCTAACAATAAGAAGAAAGGGTTCACAGGTTATACGTTTGTGCATGGTTCCGGTGTTCGACATTAAGGCGCGTCCCCCAGCAAAACGTAGCTCTAGCCGTTTTTTATGCAGTTTTCTGGAGCTTATAACTCTTAAAAAAATAGATATATCAACCAACAAAAAATACGTTAAATTTCTACATACTGTTACCTTCAAAATGGTACGTTTTGTTTTTTTCTTTTATAAGTAAAATATTTAATTAATCCCCTCAAAACGAAACCACAGAAATGAGAAATAATTATTGAAAACATGCTACTTCTCCAAAACTAACAATTGTTTTTATTTTGTTTTTACACTAATGGATAAGCAATTTCATAATGAACATTATGGTACAATTTTTTTTTTCAAAAACCCAAAATTTGATTTAATAAAGATTTTTATGCAAAATTCTGAGCGTATTCGCAACCGTATCTATTGACATTCAGTATGCCGCCAGGCCTCGAAGGGGGAACCCGTGTCGCTCGTCACCGCGCCGCGTCGGCTCATGCGCTCGCTCGCTTACGTCACATTATCAACAGATCTAAGAAGTAATTTCAAGTAATAGATATGGCATTCAATGAAATATTTTTTTATGAAATATTTATTGGTGCGTCCAAATACTTTTGGTCATTATGAATTCAGTTATTATACTCACGTCGATAAATAGGGTACTTTCAACTTTTACTGTGATACAAAATAATATTGGCACGATTACGAAAATGAGGTCAAAATGAAAATCCAAGATGGCGGCTAGGAAAATTTTAGGTTTTTCCGTCATGGGTGTCGTTTTCATGGTTTTTGGGGTCGCTGATTACGAAAATGAGGTCAAAATGAAAATCCAAGATGGCGCCGACGAAAATTTTTGGATTGTCCGTCATGGGTGTCGTTTTCATGGTTTTTGGGGTCGCTGATTACGAAAATGAGATCAAAATGAAAATCCAAGATGGCGGTAAAGATTTTTTAGGTTTTTCCGTCATGGGTGTCGTTTTCATGGTTTTTGGGATCGCTGATTACGAAAATGAGATCAAAATGAAAATCCAAGATGGCGCCGACGAAAATTTTTGGATTGTCCGTCATGGGTGTCGTTTTCATGGTTTTTGGGGTCGCTGATTACGAAAATGAGGTCAAAATGAAAATCCAAGATGGCGCCGACGAAAATTTTTGGATTGTCCGTCATGGGTGTCGTTTTCATGGTTTTTGGGGTCGCTGATTACGAAAAGAGGTCAAAATGAAAACCCTAGGTGGCGGTCAGGAAAATGTTTTGTTTTTCTTTCACGGGTGTCGTTTTCATGGTTTTTGAGGTCAAGATGAAAATCCAAGATGGCGGCCAGGTAAATTTTTGATTTTTCCGTTATGGCTGTCGTTTTATATATATATATATAGTCGAAAAACCAAAATTTTCGTCAGCGCCATCTTGGATTTTGATTTTGAGCTTATTTTCGTAATCAGCGACCCCAAAAACTATGAAAACGACACCCATGACGGAAAAACCAAAAATTTTCGTCGGTGCCATCTTTGATTTTTATTTTGACCTCATTTTCGTAATCAGCGACCCCAAAAACCATGGAAACGACACCCATGACGGAAAAACCAAAAATTTTCGTCGGCGCCATCTTGGATTTTCATTTTGACCTCATTTTCGTAATCACCGACCCCAAAAACCATGAAAGCGACACCCATGACGGAACATCCAAAAACCGTCGGCGCCATCTTGGATTTTCCTTTTGACCTCATTTTCGTAATCAGTGACCCCAAAAACCATGAAAACGACACCCATGACGGAAAACCTAAAATTTTCGTCGGCGCCATCTTGGATTTTCATTTTGATCTCATTTTCGTAATCAGCGACCCCAAAAACCATGCAAACGACACCCATGACGGAAAAACCAAAAATTTTCCTGGCCACTATCTTGGATTTTCATTTTGACCTCATTTTCGTATTCAGCGACCCCTAAAACCATGAAAACGACACCCATGACGGAAAAACCAAAAATTTTCATGGCCGCCATCTTGGATTTTCATTTTGACCTCATTTTCGTAATCAGCGACCCCTAAAACCATGAAAACGACACCCATGACGGAAAAACCAAAGATCTTCGTCAGCGCCATCTTGGATTTTCATTTTGACCTCATTTTCGTAATCAGCGACCCCGAAAACCATGAAAACGACACCCATGACGAATAAACCAAAAATTTTCATCGGCGCCATCTTGGATTTTAATTTTGAGCTCATTTTAGTAATCGTAATATTTGTATCACTGTAAAAGTTGAAAGTACCTACCTATTTATCGACGTGAGTATAGTAACTGAATTCATAATAACATTTCATAAAAAAATATTTCTTTGAATGCCATATCTATTACTTCTTAGATCTGTGAATTTTACTTGTATTCGTAAGAAGTTCGCCAGGTGGCGCAAGTAATAGTTTACGAAGTATTGTAGAGGTGGGGTGCGGCAAAGAGGGAGCAAATGCTCAAGGTTATTTGCTCAGGGTACCACCTTAACTTTGAGATGTTGTGGCGTTAGCAATTATCGAGCCCTTTGATAAAATCGTATGTTGGTAATCTGTGGATGGGGTTCATATAATTGAAGTTTGTGTAGTATGCAATTTAAGTCGCACTTGTTTTATATGCTTTGGCCAATGATATTATATAATCATCACATTACACCATTAACAATTAAATTTACCAAAGATCCCCTTTGATAAAATCGCAATATCTATTAAAAGGCGTTCACAAAGTTAAAGTTTGTGTCGTTCGCAATATACCTAAGCAGCACATTGATTTTTTATGTTGTGGCATTGATTTTTTTTTTTATAAAATTGCAAATTTGTACTCTGTGGGGTTAACAATTCTAAGGGCACGAGTTCACAATGTGCATAATTCTCTAACAATGTTCAAATTGCTATAAACACAATTCAAACTTAGCGAGGGTATCCTAACATTAGATAAAAATACAAATCAACTATAGTGAAAATCACAAAGTTCATTCTCGACAATGTTTGAATTTGGTAAAGTTGTTAAAATCGATCGGTATCTAGTTTAGTCTTCGGTCGGCAGTGGCGGGCAACACTACTCGTAATAGCGTATAGTCTATAGAGAATATATCTCCGCGGCGCGTGCGTTATGTTGGTACGGTACACTTGGTACACCTGATTTTAATTATCTAATTCTAGTTCTTCTAGCCGTTCGGATTTTCGGAATTTAGGAAGGAAGAAGGAAGTACACCGCACGGACACACAGAGACATATATACGTACATAGTCTGTGCAGAAATAGGTTTTATGACCGTCGGCGCGTCTGCGAGTGCGTCGATAATCGTCGTGAAAAGTAAAACTGTAAAAAAAGTGCGTGTGGTGAAAAAGTGTTATTTGTGGTGTGGTTATCTGTGGTGAAAAAGGGGTTTACAAGCTGTACCTACGTGTTTAATTATAACTTAATGTTTGATTAAAAATTGGTGACATTTTGATAACTGCTTTTTATTATGTAGATAGTCATTCCCGTTTCTAAGACGTTGCACTGCACATGATTAATACACCGGGCTTCAGATTTTAGCACTCTAGAAGCTCTGTGCATTGCTGGCATGTGCAACGCTAAATAATTCTACTATTGCTAATCTATACACTTTGCTTTATTAGCAATCTTCACGTTGTGGTTCCAACAAAGGCGTGATCTAACATTATGATGATCGCCATTTTACCATTGCTATTTCCGCAGTACCATATTGCAGAAATAGCAATGCTACCATTTATGTTCCCACAGTACAATGTTGCTACTCCAGCAATATTGTACTGCGGGAGCAGCAATGGTAACATTGCTATACCTGCAATATGGTACTGCGGAAATAGCAATGGTAAAATGGCGATCATCACAATGTTAGATCACGCCTTTGTTGGAACCACAACGTGAAGGTTGCTAATAAAGCATAGTGTACATAGCTAGAACCACAAGGTTGACAGATAACATTGCGTTAATCGCAACTGCAGGCCTGTTTTTACATCACAACTTTGTTGAAACCACAACTTGAAGGTTGCTAATAAAGTAAAGTGTACATAGCTACAACCACAAGGTTGACAGATAACATTGCGTTAATCGCAACTGCAGGCCAGTTTTTACATCACAACTTTGTTGAAACCACAACTTGAAGGTTGCTAATAAAGTAAAGTGTACATAGCTAGAACCACAAGGTTGACAGATAACATTGCGTTAATCGCAACTGCAGGCCAGTTTTTACATCACAACTTTGTTGAAACCACAACTTGAAGGTTGCTAATAAAGTAAAGTGTACGTAGCTAGAACCACAAGGTTGACAGATAACATTGCGTTAATCACAACTGCAGGCCAGTTTTTACATCACAACTTTGTTGGAACCACAACTTGAAGGTTGCTAACAAAGCAAAGTGTACATAGCTGGAACCACAATGTTGAAAGATAACATTGCGTTAATCGCAACTGTAAGATTGCAACTATAGCAAACTGTACGTTGCTAGATATAAGTTTAACACTGTGATATCTCCACGTTTAAAGTTGCGAAATAGGAGCCAACAGAGTAAGTTTGTGAAAACGAGCGTTTGTGAAATTCGCTATGTGATAATCCACAAAGTACACATTTCCACTTTGTCACATTCGCAATAGTTTTTCGCAATAAAAAAGTTGCTGCGGCAACAAACTTACTCTGTTGGCTCCTATTTCGCAAACTTTTATTGTTAATTTAACAATACTTTTTTCTCAGTGTAGTTGCCATTATGAGAAAAACCTGGATGAGGCTGGCACAGTATCGTGGAGATTGGCACAAGAAAAGAGAGGCGTATACCCAGCAGTGAGTGAATTCAGGCTGTGTATGATGATGACTTAATCTTAGTTTAACATGACGGAGAATGAATTTCCCAACGTCACTAGAACAGCCGGGTGGCCCTTGAAATTCAACGAATGAAACGAAGTAAATTAGTCATCACTCCTCGCGTGCATTCATTTCTGTTTATTTCATTGTCTTTGTTGCAGCAACGTACTGTGTGTCAAGTGGTAAGTACGTTTGTTATCTATCGCACTGTTGTAGATATATGTTATTTACCTAAAGGTGCTGCGTAATAATTGGCAACGCGAATTACTGCACGTAGGCGCCTACTCGTGGTGATATGAACTCTAATACACACGTGGTTATTTATCAATATTTCTATATAACAATAAGTAGTCATTCCCTCTATGTTCTAACAACGGGCCATGCATGGCTTGACTGATTGACTCACAATGAGTTTGTTTGCTCGGAAATGTACCGGATGTAGCTTAGCGTCAGAGTTACTAAAGCGATCCGTTAGTAAAATTAATGAAATACCTACCTAGGTACTTGGCCTTTTCACTACCTTGTTATGATAAAATAGGTATCTCGACCGCAATTTTCTCTCCATATACTTTTGCTCATAGATGATACATAATAACAAATGTGGCACTACAACCTTAATTCGTTACGAACATAGGTAACTACCGAAATGTGAGTTTACAATTGCACACGTCTGCCTGACCCTTCGGAGAAAAATAGGTGTATTATTATGTTTTCAGATGATGATAATAATAATACAGCAGTTTTAAAAAGGAATGCGATAATATGCATGAATATAAAATATTCGTACTCAGGTGCGAAGCGAAACCGAATATTTTAATATCTAAATGAGGTGCCATAGAGCTGATAGAGCCGCTGAATTGGTTATAATAATAACATGATTGAGTGAGAATTGAGTGGCCAATCACCTCAGCGCAATATTTTAGTAGATATAACTTAGGCTGGGGAACGGCCAGACAGCATGTGGGACTAAAATATCAGGTTTTATACATTCTTAGATCAAAAGTTAGCACAAGAAACGTTTTGTGATTTGTCGCAGAAGATGCGGACACTTTAGCCACTATTAGTTTACAACACCATAATATATTATTCGGTAAGCAATATATCAACCTGATTACCTGAATTTTCTCCAGTATAAGGCCATACAAACTTTTGCTAGTTTCAGAAGAGAAGAAATACAAGTTCAGGATATCTTAGTTGGCTTCAGTACAAATGAATATTTAATTTGAGCTTAAAATAATGTGTATACTATGATGTTTATCTTGTATGAGCAATGTGATAAAATTATGATCGAAGAGTTGGTGATTGAGAAATACTCGTGATGATGTGATGTAAACTGACATGCATGGGTCTTTTCTCTTTACAAGAGAACTGTTCCAGATCGTTGCGAAAGCGGAAACCTTTCCTTTTAGTACATTCCAACGTCAAGGACGCCCCCAAGGCCCGCACATTACCTGATATAATCATCAGTATTAAAACAAATAAAAATAAAGCGATATACAGTGTACTTGTACTGTTTTATATCGTGCTGTAGTATCGATTGCCAGTTGAGTATAGCGATAACAAAGAAACGATCGTTATCGCGCAGTGATGAACGCCGCGTTTCACCAAATTCGCGATTATCGATGCATTGCCTGGCACTTGGTGAAGTGATTGGCGTTGTATCAACGCGTGACCGCTATATTTGGACGTGATGCAATCGCGCGCAGTGTGATTGTGTCGGTGAATGACTGCAAAATTGTATCACAAACATTTGCCACATTTGTACCGTATCGCCTTTTCTAGTTTACGATGATCTGAAATCGATAAACCAATCAGCATCCGGTACTGTCGAATGATCTGACTCTATTATTTTAAGGTCGAAATAAAAATGTTTCTTTTAGTAAACATTATCGCGTGTAATCAAATTACTCACAGGTGTTGCATGTATAGGTACGTATAGTACAGTCTACCTATATTGCTATTTAAATTATACGAATAAACTACATAACAATTTAACGTCAAATACGTACCGTGGTATTGTAGATAGGTACTTCAAGTCCTTTGTTTATAGTATAACGAACTCTATAATGTGGTTAGGTAATGCCGAGATGTTGCGTTGTAAGTCTTGCAAGTAAATAAATGCGTATAAATATTAATTAGATTAAATAGGTCGCAGTACAAGCTAGAGGATAACGGTTCGTTTCTGTCGGCTAGTCTAGCATAAACTATGATTAGCTCGTAGTTGTAGGCGGCGCCAAGCGTGATTGCGCCCGGCCGCGTACAACGTCCCACACGCATTCATTAAAATACCTTTCAAATAATCAGAATCACACATAATAACAATTACAAAAACACTGACATCTTAAAAATATACGTTAACATTTTGTACAAGCTTTTCAGAAACTCCAATAACTCTCTCTTTTTTTCTCTCGCAGCTCTTTTTTTTTTGGAGGGTGGGAAGTGGGAAGTCATCAAATGACTCCTCCCGTTCTGGGCAGAGCGGTAGGGAGTGTCAGACTTCTACTGACTCAAAACCACCCATGTTCCTTCTTAGCCCTTTGTGTCGAGGACGCGGTACCTATTTCTTTCGAACAACACGCAGCCTCGACGGGAAGTAGGTAGCAGCTCTAGCTCTATGTTTCATTCTATATTCAAGGGGAAGAAGTATCCGTACAATACTTAGTTGCTAATAGAAACGTAATCTAGCTCATAATTAATGCTAAATTGTTATCAGCTGTGTTAGTACTGTCAACGATAACATCAGTAGTTTACGAGCGAAACGAATACAGAGCAGACATTACATACATAACACACGATTCTACCTCATAGTGGAAGATTTAAACGCTTTTCATTCTGTTTACTACGAATTTATGTAATTAACATAGAAGTTTTCCTCGTGTGTGCGCCGTAGAAAGCTAACGTGGTCGTGAATGAGGCGAGCAGCCTTGTGTAAGTAGGTACCTGGCGATGGCGCGATGGCGTGGCGTGGCTCGCTGGCGGACGCGCACGGGCCGGGTCGCAGCGCGGGCGAGAGGAAACGCGCAGGTGAGCTGATATGACCACAAACCGGTTGCCTCGCACCAACATCTCGCCACATCTTCACATCCACTCCAAATCAACTAATACTTATTCAAATTATAAACTTAATAGCTATTTCTTTTGATTTCAACAGTTTTCGTCATTTCGTGCATCAAATAGCGCTCATCTAATTCTTATCAAAAGGCATTGCCCAAGTGGCCGATGAGAAAGGAAAGGTGTAATATATTACAATCAAAGCTTCTTATTATTCCTAACATTCGTGCAGAGCTTAGCATCGGTTTACATAAGCAGGTGAATCATACTTGATCACAACCAGATCCTGCCAACAGAAGGAAAATGTAGCTAAACATACGAGAGAGAGGTACAGTAGGTAATTTTTATTCTAAAATAAATTTAACATTTTGGATTCAATTTCCCCAAAAAACGTTGAATAAGTTGTTGTTGGAGGTTATGCTAATGATTCACTTGTAGATCGTACTAACAAACTATCTGCAATACAATGTGGACGTAGTAGGTACTGCTACTTTTAATTGCATAATTTTGAAATACTGCACAGTTATATTCTAAAAGTTTAATTTAGAGTAAGTTCTCTCTCTAGCTTTAGCACTTAGCAGCTACTGAAACCGGATCTTGCACTGTAACTTTGTGATGTGCCGATGTCGATCCAAGGATACCCAGGCAAGAGCATACTGGATACTTTGGGAGAAGTAATATGGAAATCTATTGGGTTGGTACAGATACCTAATAGTTTACAATAATTTAGATTGGCATAATTGACATCAAAACTGCTACTCCAATAATAATCTTAAGTCTGGATATTTGCGCATTGACTGAAATGAACATCCTTAGATATATTTTGCGTCTACAAGCTGCGACATGTTTGCATATATGTGATTCAGATAAAACCTTGATAAAACAAATGATTAACTGGGCTAAGCCAGTAAGAAAAGAAGGTCGAATTATAATAACGACAAATCAAATGCAACACTCGAAACTGTTGACGCAGGAGCTACTGTTATCGTATCATGCATCCTCATAATCTACGATTATATTCTGGCTAAAAGTGACTCCTCGTTTCACTGGTTACCTATAAGTGCTTATTGACTCTAATCGGAAGAGTAAACTGATTGGCGCACGCGCACCGCATTTGTTATGAGAGTGAGAGCTTGTAGAGTGTCCACTGTCTCTAGTGTGTTTAATATTTGTCGAGGCGGATGTTGCACACCTTTTAAAATTGTAGAAATGCTCTCATGAAACCTTTTTCGGAGTTGTGAAGATCTGAATTATAAAGTAGCTACAGTCATTCATCCAATCTACCATTTAGTATTCCTTAAAGAGACTATCATAGCGCAAAACATTCTCCCAAAGAGGCTAACAGTTTTAAAACACTCGGTCCACAGGATGTGTCTCACAAGTCCCATAGATATTAACGAAGCAAGAAACAGCCCATTAAGTCCCGACAGAGGCCGGCATTGATACAGTTATCAATGCTACGATCTCAGGAGATATATTATGGAACTCTAACTGGTCCCCATTTGGGTGACGCTTGAAACACACGTGTGCTTGGCACTCAAGCCTCTACAAACTCTAACAGAACATGCCACGAGAAAACACACCTTCCAAAGTCAACTAAGGACTCTGTTTCCAACGCAACATATTTGATTTAAGTCATTATTGCCATGGGATTATGTTTACGACTGAAGTATTTTATAGCTTCGGAGCTTGGTTTTGAAGTTAGTATCGTATCGCCTCGACACAGAGTTGATAATGCGACATGTTGCTTCGGTAGATAAACCACTTCGTTATCGCGAAAGACTCATTGGTATGGCGAACAGGCAGCGGCGTCGAAGTGTCTGTAGGTTTGATTAGCTGATTTTATGAGCGGCGACTGCTTGTCTTGTATCTCTCGGTTGGTGCTAGGCTCTCAAATGTTCCACGACGAAACACATTTGAGGAAAACATTATAGTTTTAAAATAGTCATTATAATGATCACAAAAAGATCTGAAAATGTCAAGAACACTTGCACGTGCTTAACATTCGGAATATTCTGTGCTAATGGATTCCGCAGTTGCGTGTTTTATTCGTGTGTAAATATGTGGTAGAAAACTATGATTTAGCAGAATTCTATATTTGCTTGAATGCAGCCTGCAGCGTCATCGAAGTTCATCTGAGATTTGAAATCCATCTCCAAGTAATCCAATACCGGGCTAGTTAGGTATCTTTGTTCAAGTTCATATAAAGTATATTGTTACCATTTTGCTCCATGATTGTTACAGTCAACATTAGTTAGTTAGCTTCTCTATAAATGTTATTGTGGTTCATAGAGTATTTCTTGGTTTGCGTGGAATGCCATGCTTTGTAAGACGCAAACTAACGCCACGCGGTATCTAAGAGCTTTATGAAAGCTTCTACTTCTACTTGACCAAACCATGTATCAAATATGATAATAATATAATGACCCACTACACATATTAATTAGTAGGTAATCTGTGGCTAACTTTGAAAAAGTGGTTGCTATGGTGTTCATTAAGTGGGTATTCGTCGTCCGCGTCGCAATTAACTAACCTGTCTAAATGTGATGTGAGCGGCATAGCGTGGCACCTTGCAAAAACTCGAGCCAGCTCAGTGGAATATTTTACAAACGCCATGATGTCATGGTGGATTAAATTACTGAGTACTATGACCTTGCCTGTCAGTTGTAGGTAGTTAGTCAACGAATACTATCGGGACAGTACTTACAAGTACATGGAGTACAACAGCAATATTACTTCGATTGAACGGCAAGCCACAAATCGTGAGCCGACGCTGTTCTGCATAAGTTAGTGCTCCAGTCACACGAAGTTGGTATTATAGGTATTCCATTTCAGTGGTAAACTGGTGACAGAATTTCTAAATTCAAAATTGCAAATTGAACGCAATATTTCAAGTATATTTTGAATAATAAAACGCTATAGATAGCTATCGAGTTTTATTTTTATTGATTCGATTAATTTTATCTATCTCGGGAGATTACGTTGATGATATTTTATAACGAGTGTAGAACTCGTTTTGGCATGAGCAGTTGTCGCCTGAAGGGGCCTCATATTAGCATGGATTAATTTCAATCAAGTGAATTTGATCCGCAGTTGAATGAGCGGTGATGGCGGAGCGGCGGCCGACGACGCTTGCGCACACCGGTTTGTTGGTTCCACTGTCACCATCCTGTTGCTGTTTTATAACATTATCTGTCGCTAGCATTATCTGGCCTTAGATAGAAGCATTATTTTATTATGTATGTAGATTTCTTTGAGATTTTGCTATCTAGGTAAGTAAGTAATACTCTTTTGCCGTTTTTTATAGAAATTGGACCACAATAGTTGTGGTTTTATGTCATTTTTGTACCTGATTCCAAAGGCTAGCCCCTAAGCCCTATTTTTACGTTGACATTTTTAATTTAAATGGTTTTTCTTTTATTGTAGGTACTTATGTAGGTAAGTAATTTTAATGACATTTTTTGTTTTATTTTATTTGACATGCCACTATCTTAAGTTAAATTTATACCTACTACTGTTAAACCAATTATTTGCATGCCCATGTGACGGTAAAATGTGGAGATCTATACTAAAAATGAATATCTATGTAAGTACCTACCCATGTTTGCAAAGTAATAAATGATTTGATTTTTTTTATTTTTGAAACATTATTAATAAACTATAATAAATATAAGTAGGTATACATTAGATGGGAGATAACATTATTTGAATTTCATGGTAGAGTTTGAAGGCATTTAACCAATCACCCTACTAACGCTTGTAGATTCCCTACGGGCACCGTATAGACTAGTACCTATAGAGGCTAAGTACTTAGGTAGAAATAATAATCATAATGGCTACAACAATAATTGTTATTTTTATTACCGCTGATTCAACGTTTTTATCTGTAGCTCCTACAGCTACTTAAACCACGTAATAACATGGTGAGTTGGTAGAGACACAGCTACACATAATGGATTCGACCATAGCAAGTTTCGTATTAAGCACAACATGAAAAAACTTCGTACATACATACCCATTACCCACCTGTCAACTTTTTGCGTACCGTTCTTCTGGCTGATTGCAAACATCAAACGTTCGTAGAATATAATTATAATTATCTGAAACATTCTAAGTAGCAAGCAGTTATTATATGTATTACATACATCACAGACTTAGGTATAGATATCTTATACTTATATTATGTATAACGTTATATGACATTTTATATTGGTATCTCTTCAACACTGCAGTAACAGCTGAAAAAGAGTTAATTGCCTTTTTTGAAAAAAAAAACACGTCTATGCCCAAGGTTGCAATAAAATTGCTATTCAAATATCTTTTTTCAAAATGATGCCGCTGTCACCCCGGAGGACAGGGCTAGAGGGGACTATTGGGAATATTCCATTGCGAAACACGCTTTTAGTCAGAAAATTGTTATCCAATGCACTTTTCATTTGAAAAACGAACGCTGTCAAACAAGTAACCCTGCGATCCCCTGAAATTTTCTCCACCACCGTTTTCTTCAGAATCTCATCGCGATTTGTACTAGTAATCAATTTCAGCTAATTTATAATTTATCCTATCAGGTGGTCTATCATAATTCATAAGCACCAAACTTTTTTGTTAGTAATTTCTTCTTGGGTTATGGCGATCTTCTTCTTCTCAGGAATGAAACGTTCATCCGGATAATCACGTACTCACTAGCATGGAAAGTGCCGCCAGAAGTTCGCAGAACTGTTTCAATCGCCAGCGAAAGAGCCAATATGCTTTCAGACACACGACACCCTTTACACCTAGTACACCCTTGCTTGTATCCCAAAGGGAAAAGCCGAGAGAGCTTTCTAAGGTGTATAATATCTACGGAAAGATTAAATCTGTGGCGAGGTAGTGCATCTTTACCTAATTCATTCGTTCCACCTGTTGATCACCAACCTGGACATGAGTAGCCATGGTTGACCTAGAAGTCTTTAATTACACTCCGGATCCAGGCTGGTCGCAGCAAGGAAAACCTGCTGAGGTGGATATAAGACTCTGCTCTGTGAAAAAGTTGTGATTTTCCAAAACAAAAAAATGTGACTCTACAGAAACTGATGGGGCTACCGAAAGCGCCAAACTTGTAGCTCACAGACTGAGCTACCGACGCAATTTAGATTGCCATCGACATGCTAAGAAGAAGATCGAGACACAGCTTAGGCACTAACCATAGTGCCCGCCCATGGGGATCTGACTTGGCTTTACATCTTAAGAATACCTTTGAGGCATCATTCTGGTTTCCTCACGATGTTTTCTTTCACCGAGCAAAGTGTTATAAATTGTACGGACATGAATCCTTAAAATCAGAAGCGCGTGCCTTGGGTTCGAACTCAAGTCGTGGCAGTCCGACGGTGTGTCCGTCGTTTCAGACTGCTAGTTCATAGCCTACTTAACTATCACTGCTATCTGCTGCTACAAAAGGCGACACACCAAGTAGATAGAGTAACTAGATTTTTACTGCTAAGCAATGTAGAAAACAACCAAAACGAGGTAGCACAGCACAGTACCGTGAAGCATGGCAAGAGGACAGGATCCCTGTACCCTAATCATCTGCCTCTTTCCAACTATGTTAGAGTCGGTTTCCAGACTAACCAGATGCAGCTGAATACCAATATTCAGCTGCATAATTATGTTATATGGAGCAACTACCTATCTGGCCTCCATAACCCAGTTAGTTGGGTCCCTATACCCTGCACTCAAATAATGATGATTATGTGACCTGCCAAGTAACTGTTACAAACAACGATTCCTATTTGTGATGTAACAACGTGTATGGAATGGAAGGACTTGTGCTTGTGAATGTAGATAAAAGATAAACATGATATTATCTAACTATAACGGCCATATTAATAAAAAAAAGTTAAACCAGGTTTAACCTTTTTTTATTAATAAGGGTGTAAGTGTTCGAAGGTGGTGTGAATGTGTGGCGCATTGATTGCACTTTATGTCGAATTATTGTTGAATATTAAGTAGGTACACACGGCTACACATCAAGCTATACAAAACCAGTATAATCTGATCGTTCATTGTGTGAAAAGATCTAGTAAAGTGAGGCCAAGATTAACTGGTTTTGTATAGCTTGATGTGTAGCCGTGTGTACTAGGTGTTGCCAGCGGCTTAGCCCGCTACAACTCGAAAATTATCCCACGGGAAGATACAATCGGGATAAAAACTCGATCCAGAAGATCCTATGTGTTAAAACAGGTTATAAACTATCTGTGTACCAAATTTTATCCAAATCCGTTCAGTAGTTTTTGCGTGAAAGAGTAACAAACATCCATCCATACATACATACTCACAACATTTATAATATTAGTAGGATTGTTCATCATGTTTTGTTACTGAGAAATTTTACAATTTTCCTAATAATAACTTTAACTAAAAGAAAAATCGTAATGCTGTAAAAAGTACCGGAAATGAACATCACAACTCTTGATACCGAAAAATTAAATTGTTCTAAAAGTATTAGGTAATATCAATTTAACTCAATAAATCCCTAATCTCATAAAGGAAACATATCGTATCTATGTTTTACCAGTCCGTAGTTCATTCGGATCGGGACCCCTCTAAATTCTGTTACCCTTGCAAGGTTACCGCCGCCATACCCACAGAACAGAAAAAGAGGCTATATACCGATCAGCTGTTACCCAATTTCCATTTATTATGAAGGCGAATATAATGTTTCTTTATAGTAGAGTAGTCAACTAGCTACGGCATTATAAGAACGATGTCCTAAGATAATTTAAAACAATTCCAATTTTTAACCGACTTCAAAAAAGGAGGAGGTTCTATGTTCGTGTGTATGTATTTTTATGTATGTTACCTGATTTCTCCCCCATTTGTGGACCGATTCTCAAGTATAGACGAGAGAGTATACTCCTGATGTGGTCCGATTTTAATTTGGTGAAGATCTGGTGCTGATCTCCGGAGATATACAATGGAACTCTTCAAAAATAGACGGCAAATCTGTCGTAATTGCTGGAATCGCTTGGATGTTTATTGAATATACATTATCATGACGTAACATCACGCCTGTATGCTCTGAGGGTATATGCAGATGTGTACAATACATATTTTTTTAGTTGTTATATATATTATGAATTTCATAGACACGTATTAAGTGTCTCGTGCTCTTTCTGACGCTATTCAAGTATTCGCATCTAGCAGTCATAACTTGTCTTCATGTTGATGAGCTGATAATGGAAGGTACTACTCAACGGTTAAGAGTTGGAAGCAAAAATAGGGGGAATCTTAAAGGTTAAGGGTTAGGTTTCTTGGTTGAATGTTAAATGCATAGTAAATATTTGTATAGGACATTACTTATTACAACTAAAAATGAAAAAAACGTTTTTGCAAAAAGAACAACCGACTTCAAAAACACCAAAAAGAGAAAAATAAACTTCAGAAGAAACATCAGCTTCTGAAGTCGGTGGCAAAAAATAAAATCAAACAAACAAATGTCACCGACTTGACAGAAGCTGATTTTTCTTCTGAAGTTTATTTTTCTCTTTTTGGTGTTTTTTTTAATAACATTTTCTTCAAAGATGCATATAATATTAATAAAATAAAATAATTTATTATTTTGAGTATTTTGTAGATTTTGTAAGTCTTTTGCTTGGTTAGATACTGACTTTCCTCAGTCCTACATTTTTTATTCAAATACAGTTCTTAGTATTCTTTGGAAAATACCACAATTTTCCTCTATACTTGGTAGGCGATGACGTGATCTCTATAGATACGTCCGGTCTCGAGATATCTAGATGAGTACTTAGATGTTTATTTTATGTTGTACTTATCTGCATAATTATGTGCGATTGTGCAACTCATGGACCACGTAAGCATGTTGCTATAGTTATACGATTAAATAAACATTCAATATTTTATTATTCTGTGATTATAATACCTCTGAATATGTATAAAGATCTAGGTGCCCAAACCCATCTCTTACTAACATAGTCTCATAAAGAAAAGATTTACGCCGAATATACAACCTCCTCCTTTTTATAAATTGGTAAAACTGTGTACCTACATCGAAAAAAAACTTTTAATTGGAAGGTTTTGAAATTTTATACGCATGGAAGCGCTTAGAGCTGGAGATTTCCTAAAATCCGTAGGATTATTTTCACTCTGCCTGATTGTTCAAAAAGTCCTAATAGTAATAAAGATTAAATTGATTGACAGAGCGTGATTCTCAAGCCTAAATCTTAAATTGGTTATTTTTGTTTGTTAGATAGACGAAAGGTTATGTTAGCCCGAGCCTAGTCCCTTAGAAGTAAATAAAATATATTGAATTACTTAGTTATACCTAATAAGAATCAAATTAAATCATCAGGGAAGGCAATAGCGACCCCACAGCTCGGCACCTAGTTGAAAAGCAACCCTGTTTACATTTTTTTTAGGTTATTTAAAAATATCCTAATAGTGTTGGTACAATAATCGTTATTATTGAAAGAGGTAGGTACTTAAATGTTTATAAACAATAAAAACCATTAATTTCAATGGTTTTTAATTTTAATTTTTTTAATTTATTTCATAAATTGTTTTTTATAAATTAAAATACACAATGTGAAAATAAAGTCTGAATTCTACATTTATGTACGATTTCATAGAACTAAACAGCAGAACACAACTTCCTACGTGCGATTGCAACAAAACGAGCAGTTAGAGATGTCCGCAAACGATAACTGGTATCGGTATCGGTATCAGGACAAGATTATGATAATGATAATAAGTTATAAAATTCAGTTTCAAAAGAATTTTATCAGGAAGGCAGTAATTAATTAGCTTACAAATAATGATGTAGGTATCTAAATCTACTTATTGTTAAAATTGATGCATTGAGTCATTATTATTCACTTGTTTAGTAAATTACCTAATTAGAAATATTATCATGTTTTAATATTTTTGTCTTTATTCTCTCCTTTGAATTTGAACACGACCACATTTTTGAAAGTAACTAGTATTTTTTTTTTTTTCGTACTCAATAACAATAAATTAAGCAAACAATATTTTAAGCTTTAACGGTTTATAACTAAACCATAAAGCACACAATATTAAAAAACCAGGGAAGATAAATATATCGTAGTTAGTGCCAGTGTAAGGTAAGATTAATTAATTTTGATAATTTCTGTAGAACATTTTGAAACTTATTTGTACCGGCCTTTTTGGAGTTGGATCGCTATTTTCACGGTCGCCGGACGCGAGCGAGGCAGGCGCAGCAGGCGGCCGCTCAACAAAAAAACAACTTTCCTCGAAACAGCGATGGCGCTAAGTTTACAACGAAACCTAAAACGTCGTAACTGCCCGCTAAAACCATGTTACTTGAGATCTTATAACAACGCAACAGGCTGGGCCGAAATAACTTGTTGATGTGCGTTGCGGGTGGGACGGGTGTGCGCGGGTGTAAGGGGGGGCTAGCGCCGCCGAGCGACGGCCTGTCTACGGCGGCGACTCGGCGACACCCTGTCTGCCACGGCCGGCGTCGTTGCCGTTCCGTGCGCATCGCATTCCTATCCGCCCGCACCCCTCGATGCTCGTGAGCCGCCCGCGTGCACACAGTGGCAACACCGCATGCAAACTTGTTTCGTAAACGGATGTGGCAGCGACCGGGGCAGGGCATGTTTGTCTGTCTTCTTCTATTATGAGAAATTCTACACGCTTGAAAGAGATAGAAATGGTGGCGCTACGTGCTATCGGCTCCCACTTGCGGCATTTTTTCACGCCGAGAATGAGGCGAGATTACTGCCTTAAGCAACGTACACATGCGTTTTTTTAGTGATATCTTTTTGTTTTAGAAATTGCGCATTAGTTATGAATTGTTATAGATTATGCCTGTGAGGAAATAAAGTTGCATCAAATCGCATTTTTACATGTGTTATAATATAACACATGTAAAAATGCGATTTGATGATTGTGAGTTGTAAATAAAATATTACGTATTTTATTTACAACTCACAATCATTCTCACTGAAATTTCCTACTGAATTCATATTATATGGGGAGATATTGTGATTATTTGAGCATTATTAAAGATCAATAAATGGGATCAGCTGATCGCAATAGGCTCATCCTCTATTACATGGGACTTAAACATAACTGGCGAAATGTGGATATATTAGGTACCTACACCTCTGCAGAGGCTCTGCATAACAGAACATGTTATGGTATGTTAATAAATGGGATATATATGTATTATAATCATGCACGTTCATCATAATATCGATACTTAGAAAACACATAAATTATACCTAATGAATAGTCCACTAAAGCGAACAGTGTGTACAGCGTTTTATTATGTATACGAGACTCACGTCGCACACTCACGCACGTTGGACAGGCAGCGGCGCGCCACCAACATCCGCGCCGTGCCGAGGCGAGAGAGCAGCCACAGTCAGTTCGGCGCCGACAACCGCCACGCGCACACGTATTCTCCTCAGAATGGCCGCCGCCCACACGCACCCGGCCCCCGCGCCCTCAGACCGTCGCTCAGAAGGCCGCGCCGGTTCCCGCCGTATCTTCCCACCACAATTTAAGCTGCAAGTTCTCGAAGCGTATAGGCGCGACGCTCAATGTCGCGGAAATCAACGCGCCACAGCCAGAAAGTTCGGTATACATCGTCGTCAGATCCAAAAGTGGCTTCAAGCGGAACCTGCACTGCGAGCGGCACTCTTGAGGCGAGCACCGCAGCCAGCACCGTCACCTCCACCGTACGCAGTAGGGTCTCCAGAGAGCGCTCGGCTGCCTACACCACCGCCAGTGACAGTACCCACAGCGGTGCAAGTGCCCACGCCTCTACCAGTACCAGTGCCTGTTCCTGTGCCTATGCAAATTGCCGAGCCTATCGACCTGTCTGTACGTCGACCTACACCACCACCTGCGCCTCAACCGGCATATGTGCCTCCCACGGCACTTTGTCCACCACGCAAGCCTTTTAAATTATTCCGGCCGTATCTCCTCGGGGACGAAGAAGAAAAGCGGCCATCGATAGCGTCACTGCCTGTTTCAAGCGGCATGTATGTGTCAGCGTTCGTCCCGGTGCAGAGTGCAGCGGGCTGCGCGCAAGCTGCCTGCTCCGCACCGCGTTGGTGCTCGTCAGTTCCCTCCTTCCCGGCTCCACTCAGATGAGAGTATGCCACCGGAGTCCTGCTCCGTAACTCCTGTGATCTAGTCGCCGACGCCCGCCTGGCGCCGCCTGGGGCTTAGCCCTCTATCATCGTGCCTTAAATGTTCACGCCGCCATAGTGCATTATGCCGTCATCACCCGATGACAGATATTTTGTGTATAAAGTTTAAGATTGTATTTTTATATGTGGGGTTTATGAAGCTTACCTACATTTATAAAGAATAAATATTATAACGTCTATTATTATTATTATTAAATAAATAAAGAAGATTGTTTATAAAAAAACGTATTTTAATTCATTATGTAAGAATCCACTGACCGCCTGGTCGCTCTGGAGCAGGTAGCGCCGGCGCCATCCTCCTGCCTACCTGATGTAATCCCCTGTTCTATTATGTTTTACATAAAACGATGAAAGAGTTTTTTTTTCGTTAGTGAATGAAACTCTTGGTCGAGTACTCAATTTTATTGTGAAAAAAAGGACACTTTGTTCCTTTTATTCTAATTAAATAAAGACAGTCATTAAAGTTGCTTGTTTAAGTTATTTAGTATACAGTTTTTACTATCAAGCAATTTTTTAAGTATTGATCTAAAGTACTAAAAAACTTAAGCAGGTCTTTATAGAAAAAAAATACCTTTTCAGCACCACGTGCCAAGTCTAGGCTACGTGGACTGATTGTTAGACAGCCGCTATTAATAATCACACTAAACATTTAGGAAGACTTGGGCAGGGGTGTGCCTAATAGAAGGACTCATAGAGCAGAGCAATTCATTTAAAAAAAAATGAATTTATAATTCATTATGTAGTTTTATTTTATCACCATTACAAAAAAGAAACTCACAACAGATAGCATATTTTATTATGATCCTTTCACACTAGTGTTAGTTTTTATAAAATTCTAACATATCGAATAAGTTTTTGAAAGCAATAACAAAATTGGACTATGTTTATTTGGCAAATAAATGGTTTAAAAAGGAACACAATTTCCTCAGATTTCTTATTTTTCCCAGTTAAAAGTTAGAGACGTTTAATTATAATAATGTGTGAATTATTATTTTTAACGACAGCAGTAGCGCCAAAACCGTTAAAATTTTATTTCGAACATAGTGATGGGAAAGCCCGGTATCGATCGATACCAATTTAAAATTATATTGTCCAAATCCGGTATCGATCGATCCTAATTTAAAAAATAAATAAAAGTTTTTGGTTGTTCACTCTAATTTAATGTGATATTTATAATTATGTTCATACGATCTGAATCTACGTATGCCAAAAATAATACTTAATGTTTAATTTTCAAAATTCAACTGAAATAGCTTCTTATTTTAATAGTTAGGTAAGTATTTCTCATTCTCTAATTTTAAATAATTTCTGATAATTGACAGAATTTTTAAAATTATATTGATAACATTAGGTAGGTACCTAGAACCACTATTTGTAGACCAGGCAACAGTAGCCTTTTTAAGCCCCCTGAATCCTGAACGACAGTATGTGACTGTCGTTCGCCGATCTATCTATAAAGAGTTAGCCGATCAATTAAGTATAGTGATGATATTGTTGTAGCTTTACTATCAGCAGGGCTATTGCGTATCTTTTAATGACAGTGGCAGGCTAACATATACCTAGTGATATCAGATAATCAAAATAACTGTCAAATGGTTAGTTTAAAAAAAAATGTACCAAACCATAACCAATTTACAGTTAATGTATGGACACTTATGATAGCCACTGACATTAAAAAAATACGCAATAGCCCTACTGGGCACCTACAACCTAACTTATCATGAGAGTCAGTACCCAAGCCTTGATGCGATGCTCATAATGATGACATGCTCATAATGATGACATCCTCATCTGCGGTTTTACCAATGGGTAGTAGTATACCCATCTCAGTACCTTTTAAATAGTTATGAATTAGTAGAGTAGGTACAGTACCGTGCCCCCCGTGGCACCAAGGTGGGTAGGTACTCGGCCACCCAGCGCCGCCAGAAGTGGTCGGCGAGCGCCTGGGCGGCTCTGGTGTAAAGTTATAGTGAGTACCTACGTATACGTAGGTAATGGGTTTGAAGAATATCTATTTTTGTTTTTAATTAAGATATTTTGTTTATGAAACCTAAGTAAGTACTTATCTTACCTAAGTAGGTACTTAATAGTTAACACACAACAAATTAAGTTACATTTAAATAACATTGTAACTCGTTAATTTTCTATGATTCCAGTCACATTCCAGTCATTACAAGTGCGTGCTCTCTGCAACGTCTATGTAACCTACTATTGTGAATTTTATTAAGGACGGAGCATGTACTCGGTACGGCCTTATTTTCCAGCAAAGGCATTCAGTGTGGAGACTGAAACAATAAAGTAGTTGTTTTATTATTGAGTACATTTGCGGTGTGGGGTAACGTAATGGCGACGAGCAGTCTGGCGCGGCAGGGCGGCACGAGGCGAGGCGAGCACGCCGGTCTCCGCTCGCATACCCGCAAAGGCCGCAAACCCGCAACACATGCGGAATGCCTGTATCATATGCCGCACTAGGGCCGCCACTCTGACGATATAATGGAGGAGAAAAAACTCACAGCCACTTAACAGTCACTGGTCATTAAAATAATTGGTTTAGTACAATTCAATTAAAACACGTAACCATTGGAACTCATAAGAACGTAGATGTCGGTAACTAGGTATTAGGGTTACAATTTTTCCTCATTCATTAATAGCCCGCAGAAGTTTTCATTTTTCGGGTTTCTTAGCCAAATGCCAAGGTAAAAACCCTTAAAGATTCGTTCTGTTCGTCTGTCTGTCCGTCCATATCATATCAGCAAAACTCCGAGAGTGTTGGCTTGGTTCTGCATAGGTAGTTGGAAATTGGAGAGTGAATGTCTGCTTTGACCATTTTTAGTTGTCTGTATCAGGAATGTTATACAGCTCCGTAACGTAAGCGAAACTGTCGGATTTCCGAAAAAAAAAATATCCGTAACCGAAACCGATTTAAGAGTATCAGATAGTTTCGGATAAAGGTGGAGTCTAAATTATTATTCAATATTTTTATAAAATAACTATTTATTTTAAAGTACCTACTTGACGGGATTTTAGGAGTTTTTGATTTTAGTTTTAAGAATAAATATTATTCAGAATTGTGTGTTTTGCCCGGCCGAGCCGTCACTTTTTCGTTGTCAGATTTTGTTATAAGATTCTAATATCCGTAACCGATATCCGAAACTACCGGAAAATCCGAAATAATTACATTTCCGTATCCGTATCCAGATCCGAAATTTTATAAGTATCCAAAACATACGGTACGGTATAGTTTGTATGAACCGCTACACAAAAGTAACGAAAAATTAAAAAAAAAAGGTTGAAAAAAAACGTTGGTCTTTAGAAAAGACGGATACATAATTTAGGTAATCTACACTAGCTTATAATAATTGCAGATTTTTCCACTCCCTATTGGTAAGAAAGGCAGTAATTTGTCTAGTGTTGTGATAACAACGCATGGACAGACATTGCGGTTCTCAATTTATCCTACAAACATGCTCGTCTTGAAGGCTCAGTGAAGACCGATGGGGAGCAGCGGCTGCGGGACCAAGATTCTATCACAATCTCTACCAACTTTTATTTTGAACAAGTTAAGATGGCCATTATAGGGAAATGAGGATGTCAGGCAGACTAATTCAGGTGTATATGAATTGTTTTACAATTAAAGTTTACATCACACTTTTATCATCAACAAAGTTTTAGAAGTCGTTGTTATAAATCAATTCCGGATCGTGGTTTTGACTAAGTATTGTCAGATCAACGAACTCTTTAGTTTTCCTGTTTTTAGCATGACGTGGGTTAGATTTCATGGATCACGAATATCAGGATAAGTGACAAAGGGATAAACACACATGGCCTAAAATTTGATAATTATCGTTCTAAATCCGATTAAATTTTAATATTTATTATCCTTCTGTTTATTTATCTTCTGTTCTAGTCTAATAATGTTTAATGTTTAACGTTTCTCTGACAATGGAAGGATAATAAACAATAACGCCAGATAAGTCGGCTTGAAATAAATAGAAGCTTATCATATTATCCTGGATTGGATTCCTGGAGGTCTAAAATGGCCACTTTCGCAGATCATAATATGAATTGCGTAAAAAGCGTAAAATGGACCTTTTATTGCGTCTGTGACAATTTAAGAAAATAGATCATAATAGGAAAATAATACGAGTTGCGTTAAAATTCGTAAAATGGTCACAGACGCACTTACTATTAGAAAAGGTTTATTTTACACTTTTAAAGCAATTCGTATTATGATCTCCTAAAGGGGCCATTTTAGACGCCCGGTCACCAGATTATAGGAACCCTGATTTTGTAAATTGTAATTACCTGCTTATTTAAAGTAGACTTAACAAACGCCGATGTTTGGCAGTTATCGTTTGAGGATTGGTCATATAAATTAAATATTCCAATAACACATTGAATGGTTCCAAAATTAGTTAGTAGACAAGGAGAGAGATTCTGGAGAAAAATCAAGTTAATTTTAATAGTAATTATATGTAGAGTCAGTTATTTTTAAGTTCAGGATAATGGAAATCAGTCAATCAGTGACACAAAGTCAATGCAACAAAAACGTCACGGACTTCCAAAATAAAAGTTATTTTAGACCGTTTTATTGTTTTTTCGTCGTCTTACGTCTACCAGCTGGGGAGCATCGCCACAGGTTCTCCGCACAACTAGCCTATGTCTTGCTTTTTCTGCTGGGGAGTTCGCATGCCCAGTGTGGCATCGATCTGCCCATGCAAAGGAAGGAGGTTGCACTTTTTTGTGTTTTATTTTTGTCGAAGTCGGTTTTATTTTTACAAAAAAAAACATACGTCGACAGTCGAATCTAGAACCTACTCGAATCGAGAACCTAGGTACCTACTCCTTTTTGATGTCGATAAAAAATTATGAGTGTTATAGATAAAACCTAAGTAGGCTTAGGTACATTTCAAAGTTTTCTTTGTGTAAACAAAGTTTAAAAGTAAACGGTAGCATGTTCTACAAAACTGTAAAGAATAAAGAGGCCGACTAATTTGTTACGAAAATTATGATTTATGACAAACCAGATAAGCTTGACTAAACTTTTGAAAAATATCCATTTACTGTCTTATATACAGAGGTACAAGTAGAAGATAAGTTGACTGGTTCTCACACAACATTAAAAACTAAAAAAATAAAAGGTTCCGACGAATTGAGAACCCCATCCTATTCAAAGTCGGTTAAAAAGGGGAGGAAGTTGGATCAAAAAGTTAATAAAATATTGTCGAAAAAAGAAAAGTTCAGCAAGATCTGAAACTGCAGATGTAGGTAAACAATATAAATGGAAAAGCATTGTTGTAGGTACGGAAATCATAATACAACCAATGATATTATAAATAAAAAGAGGTAGAATAAATGATAAAAATATGGAGCCGAGGCCGAAAAACAAAAGTAATTTAAGAAACTGCTCCCTACAGAAACATCTAGTAGGTAGGTAGGTACCTAATTTTAAGATGGAATCTTGGAAAACAGAAACCATGTCAGAGCTTAAAATAATCGCAAACTACTTAAGTTGCCAAATGTTTCCCTTCAGCTCACATTAAAAATATGCTTTAGGACCTGCAAGTATTTCTGTGCCTCGGCCGGGCTGACGCCAGCGACGTCAACTGACGTGTCTTTGACGTATTGAAATATTTCGCCATGTTCTTGAGCTGAGGCGGATAATTTAGCGTCCCGCAAAATACCTAGTGTTATGCCCGGGATACATGAGGCCAGTTTTTCAAGTCAGGATAGTAAGCTAGTACTTCTGACTTCGTGTAGAAAAAATTTGCTATACTGCTAGCATGTTCCAAGCCCGGGCAGTAAGACAGTCGGGGCTGCGGATTATCGAAAGAGATGACGTGGCCTCGGCACAAGGGCGAAGAAGGAACATGGGTTGGTTTTTAGTCAGTAGAAGTCTGACACTCCCCTTCGCTCTGCCCAAGAGCGGGCTATTTGACGATTTTCCATCCACCAAAAAAAAAGGGCATTAAGACAGGATAGTTTAGTAGTAGAGAACTAGCTTGCTGTCCTTGCTAGAAAAACTGGCCTCGTGTATCCCGGGCATTAGAGTTGCATTCGCAGAAGTGAGTGTGATATTTACGATGCACTGCCGGACGGCGCGATGGGCTGTAAAGCAAGTAGGCACAGCATCTACTATGAAGTCAAGGATATTTTTGGCACACGCGAGCACAGGATACACTCTCAGTTATAGTTCACGGGTCATTTAACAATAGTCTTTCTTCGTGCGTTTACTTTTTAAGGCCTGACGCAGTTTCGCTAGCATTTTGTTTTGAATTGTTATCTTTTAAAGTGAACATCTGGTTTCGTAAAGCTGCAATAGAATAAAAAAGTTCTTGGCAGCAGTTTTTGTAGCCGTCTTATAAGACAGTAGATACTTAAGAATTCGCAAAATCTATGAATTAAGAATATTGAATTTCTATCTGCCTTAAATGCAGGAAGCTACTGAAAAATAACAATGAAGCCTGTACAACATTTAAACAAAAAAATCCCCATATACGAGTCGGACACGCGCATGAAGGGTAAGTTCCATTATACCATCGTAGTAGGGAAGCCCCCTTTAAACTTGGTCTCTTATACCTACTGCTCTAAAAACAAAAAAATAAAGCTCTTTTGTAGAGTTACAATATTATCAAAAACTACTAGACTTAACTAGACTAGAGCTGCTTTAAACACTATTATAAGTATCTTTTATAACTCTTACGTCTTATAGGGTTGCTTTAGTCGATGTATTTTTGTTCATTGTTTGAACTTTGATCCTTACTTTTGTTAAATTAATTCCATGACCACCTAATACCTATAATTGTTTAGTATCCGGATGTGTGCGTGTCGGCATAAAGGATATTCACTTTGGTGTTGTCTGTCTTCAGAGCGCGTTTGTTTCTTCAGCGCAAACACACACTAATTAACCGCGGTGCCTTTGTTTGCCTCTTCCAGAAATTGCTTTAAATGTTAAGATGTTTGAATGTACGCGTTGCACCTCGATTTCTAATATCGTTTGCTTTGATGTCTGAGTTCAGTCCAGCTAGTCGTAATCACACAGAAATATCTAAACTCTCACTGCTTTGTTGGGGTACCACTCAGATGAATGGAATGTTGTCCTTCCACCTTTATTATTTCACTCTTAACTTTGATTGTTATCAACATTTCAACCAATGCATTTTGTTCACGAGCCCTGCATGAATAGACACAATATGCAATACCTAAAATATGTTATTTTATGTAACAGCTCACCCACCATGTAATAAAACTAAATGAACGGTAAACGGTTTGTTGTAAGGTCAGGTGGGGTAAGAGGGACACCGGGGGAAGTGGGACTAGAGACCATAACTAGTAAACCGAAGCGTTTACGACTATGAACTCTCCGTCGATAAAACAGTGAAGGCGAAATAGTTTGAACGGTTTTCAATAGATGTCGCTACGTAGCTCAGAAGCCACAAAAAATGAAAACACGTTTGACAGTTGTGAACTCGACTAGCACCAAGTTAGCACTTTTTTTTGCGAACCAATATTTTGGTGAAAAAAGAGTGCTGGAAATATTTTAAATATAATTATACATGGAGAAAACTATAAGTTTTTGTTTTTATTAACTATTTTAGTTTAAAAACAACTAATAATATGAGCTTCTTTCGCTTGAAAATTCTAATCTCCAAAAACACTAGCTGGGGTAAGAGGCTCACTATACACGGTGAAAGAGGGACATCCCCCAAGTCAGGGGTGATCAACATTGTGAATAATTTATAATAATAGGAAGATAAAATAAAAAAGAATTGACTGAATGTTCTGTACCTACTATTACTTTAAATTATACGAAATACTAAACTAGAAACTTCCCGCGACTTCGTCCGCGTGTTACTTAACTTTCCCGTAAAATGCTGTTTTATAGTATAATTTATAGCCTGTGTTACCTAGGGACAATGCAACATTCTATGTGTTAAAGATGTTTTACCCGACTGCGGCGAAGCCCAAAAGGAGGGTTATCTAAATCAATCTTGTAGTTTTTGAGTTAAATCATAATAAATCACAAACAAATAAAAAATCAAATCTTTTCTTAGAAGTTAATAAAAGTTTAGATGAATAAAGTTTCATGAGTTGTGTCCCTCTCTCTTTAATTGCAATATTTTGTTGTTCTTTGACTGTTGCTGGAATGATAAAATATGCCGCGAAAATCTATTAGAAAAACTGACCGAAGCAGCTATTATTATTACTACTGTTTGTATGATTACATAAAATTTCGAGATCGACTTCTTTTTAGTTTGCCACCCCTGATCGAACCTGTATGCCCCTCTTACCCCGAATTGATTTATTCTTCTTTTTCATTCCAAATGATACCTTATTTCATCGAAATTAAGATCTAATATTGACCGAAGCAGTTTTACTTACAAATTAACGAACATTTAGCAACGAATATTTAAATTCAAACTTCAATCTTAGGAAATACAACGACTGTCCCTCTTACCCCGTGTGAGGGGGAAGAGGAACGTTTATTGAATATTTACATTAACGTCAATATCGTCGTAAGAAGTGTTATTAGCGTAATGACATTTAGCCCACGGGAAGCTAATACATAAAGGCAAGTTTTGTGTTTTTTAAATATCTTAAAAGACTTAAGCTGTTCTTCCTAGCAGTCAAAATATTTTACTGAAAATGAAGTATGTCCCTCTTACCCCACCTGACCTTACTTACGGTCAATACCTAGCAGGTACCTACTCAGGTACGCATACTAGGACTAGTTTGTAAGAAGCCTTATACAGTGCAATGCGCATTATTGCTATGTATACGGTCTTAGGCATTGGCAAGTTATTAAGTTGGTACTTATTATTTTGAACATCTTGTTAATTAGTTTAAAGTTCATTGGTCAACGCTTGTGGTTAACGCCAACTTTGCACTGGACTATCTACTAGTGTACCTAATCTTTAAATTCAGATAAACAAATCTACAAAACTGAAAATTTTTCTTTCTCACTTACATAATAGTGTCTAACAGTAGGCCTGAAGTTAGAACAATAATAGAGCAACCTTTAAGTCTCCGTGAGGTGATCTCCTAAATAAATCAGCTCGGAGTCACGTCACTCCTTAGCACATAAATAGCTCAAGTCACAAGACAGACCGGCCGGCGCGGCGGCGCGCGCGCTGCTCAGGGGGGATGCGCGGCTGCGCGCGCGCTGCGCTTGTGTGCGGTGCTCGATGGCTGCTCCGCTTGGCGCCAACGCCGCCCGCGTGTTATTTCCGACGCCATTACTCACACCGGCTTCGACTAATTATAATATTCAGCGAGCTCACATCGGCCGACTGTCCGACGAGTCCGTTCACATATCCTGCACGCACAGCACAGCCAAATTGTTTTCTCGGGAATGTTATTTTGAGGTCTACGGAGAATTTTACTGTCGTACTAATGATGCGGTTGGCATATCAACCCAAACTTTCCACACAAAGTAATCGCATGATCATCCTCAAAACACGGCATTGTTAAAAGTCACACAAGCCGGCCGGTTCTGTTAATTGATGTCGTCTGACTTTGATAGCGGCCGTTCGGTGAGATCAGAGAGGTGTCAGCGACGTTGAAACGGCTCTTCTCTGTAAACACGCCTGTTGCCTGTGTAGTCGTGTAACGCAATCAGCACGCCCTTTGACACCAGCCTCAGTACCTCTGATAATGTAGTTCGAGCTCTTCGTACCGTTTGGCACATTAATAGCAATGTTAACCTCATTCAATTTACTTTCTTAAGAACATTTGTAACACAAATACTTATGTGTACAGAACCTACGAGATGTTTAAATCAGATCAACTATCAAATACTATCACCAAAATATATCGTTACTGATCCAGTTTTCAATATGTATTATGATATTGAAACAAATTATTTCTACCTTACTAGATCTGCAAAACCAAAACTAAACCAGTTACAGAAGCTTTTATGATCCGGAACAGGTTGAAGTTTTAAAGAAACAAATAAGAATATTTTGATGTCTGCAGCTGCACCTTTGTATCCGCAACATTTGTTTACAGAACTGCAATAACACCTTCCAATTACAGCAGCTTTAATAGCGGAATTACAGATTGTACAAGTTAAAGTTCGTCGCGTTCTTTCCTGATTTCCAAAGCAGACCCGAATTCATAAAAGTTGCACAAAAATAGGTTTGATTTTTTATTGAATGTAGGTAGGTACACCACTGGAGGATGTGAAGACGAGATTCGAAGGAGATGTGCTATCACACGATCTGCCGTTGATAAGCTTAAAAGGCAACCGTAATATCACCAAAGCCACAAAAGTCCGCCTAATGAGAAGCCTAGTCTTCCCGATTTTCCTATACGGCGCAGAAACGTGGACGGTTCGCCTCAAAGACCGACGCAAAATCGATGCACTGGAGATGTGGTGCTGGCGGTGACTGCTGCGGATCCCCTGGACAGCGTTTCGGACCAATGTTTCGATCCTGGAGGAACTAAAGGTCAAAGAGAGATTATCGTCGACTATGCAAACACGAATTATCAAATATTTCGGCCACGTGGTTCGTAACGAACGGAATAATGGAACGACTCATTGTCCAGGGACAAGTGGAGGGCAAGCGGTCACGCGGTAGGTCACCTACGTGTTGGACAGACCTTATCAAAGCGTCAACACAAACCTCCATAGTTCAGAACTTTCGAGACGCGGCAGACCGGAATAAATGGAGGAGCATCGCGAGAGCTGCTTTGGCCAAAGAAAATGCAGAGTCATCAACCACGACCACTCTGTCAAGAGTGAACGACTAAGGAGGAGGAGGTACACCTACAACCTACAAACAAGATTTGTGTGAAGACTAACATTAAATTAGTTTTTTTTCGTTTTCTTTCTGCATTAATTAGTATATTCAAATGTACTACTGTACTACAGAGCATCCTGTTAGTTTTCCGGTCGGAATGGAAACACGTATTGTTTGCAGCATGTCTCCTAACAGTAATGAGTGAGCTAATGAGGCACTGCACGCAAACCACTCGGTTGCTATGATAGGTGTGTGGTGATAGCCATAGCCGATGTAATAAGTTTGACCGGGAGATTGGATGCGATCATGCGACACTAAAGGTCAAGGTTATCGCATTCAGATCCGGCGCATCTGTCACATGGCACAGCATTTTTGTCCGGAATAATATTTTTGCAACAAGTTGCAGATATTGGAAAGAGAACTGTTTAATTTCTGATTTGATATTTAATTTAATTTGCTAAAATTATAAGTTCAGAAAGTAAGAAATAATGCAATAGTATTTAAGTACTTGTAAAGGAGTTGTGAATCAGAACACCCTAGCTAAGAGTACGTCAATGAGATAAGAATTTTTTCAATACCGATGACCGACCATGACGTACGTGTGACTGTTGCCAAAATAATGGTGTATGTGTCGTTTGTCACATCACCAGTTTTAACGAATATTAGTAGCTTTGTTAGTCATCACGTCCAGTCTTTTAGTCTACACTGTTTATACGTATAGGTACCTACTGTTTGTTAGTACGAGTATTTACTTATGTTTATAATGCACTGCTCTAACCCCTGTATTTATTGTCAAGTCAAAGTAATTACTTGGACTTAAGTAATTACTTATGCAAATATTTGTATGGAATGGGCAAGAATTTAAACGAAGTTAGAACCGTCAATGAAAGCAAAACTAAGAATTCTAACGTTTGATAGTTCTAACATTACGGAATTACTAAACTACAGAGAAAAAATCGTATCTTAAACAATGACATTTACTCAAGTAATAGTATTGACTTGTTTATAAATACGGGTGTTAGACTGCGTTTATAGGTCATCATGATAAAGTTACTTGTTCATGTCTCTATCATTTACTCTACATTAGATATTGTCTCTACGTCTACGTGGATGGGGTTTGTTAGGAGACACTAAACTACTATTAATAATAAGGGGGCCATCTAACATTATAAGTGTTTAGTTGTTTTTATGGCGATATCCCACCTTGTACAGCGACAAAATTATTGTCTTGTTCGCAAGCGGTTCATCACCCGAGTCGAAACCCCGAGTGGTAAACACCTTATTTATTATATCTATGGTAAACACCAATCAAGCATCGATCAGTAAACAGATCACTAATTTAACAATCAGCCATTAATCATAAAATAATTTTAGCAATTAAAGCTTTACTATAATCACAAGTCGTATAGTTGCCCCATAAAAGTCATATAGGCTGCTTATTATGGTTTCTAAAATATTACTGATCTGTTGGTCACAATTATTTATGTTATCTCTTATTATTTTGGACAGAAATCATAAAGACAGTTACAAGTAGGTACTGTAGCACATGTAAACCATGCGTAGAGGTACCTCATAGATAAAGGTACCTCTACGCATGGTTTACATGTGCTTCATTCATTCTTCTACGTAAATTATATAATTGTTGAGAGAAAAATATGCAAACAGTCGCCTATCTGATTAATTTAAATGTTTTAAATTTCACAAAAAACTACCAATTAATGCTAAAACATTTATTCAGAATCATTGCTATAAGAGCAACGGTCAGGGCATAAGGGGCAACAGATCAATATACTTTTGCAACGTGCGTAAAGTCTACTTCGGAATAATGCCAGAGTAATTTTTCTCAAGGGAAGTCGCAGTACTCGCAGTGAACTTTACCTTCATGACAAGGGTCAATGGTGTGACAGTGGACATTTTTCGAGCAGTTTCAGGAACGACGACGACCGGCCGTGACGCAAATGAATTCGTGCCAATGAAAGCAGTAATCACTTACATTTCTTCTTGTGGGCATTGTTACACCTACCGAGTGTCAACGTGCCAAAACATAAATATTTTTGGCATTCTAAATTTATCGTTACCAGGCTGATTCCATGATGTAGGTACTAATTTCAAATGAACTCTTTTTTTAAATTCTCTAACACGATTCGTTTCTGAAGCATAAAATTCTGTTTTGTCAATTGACTATTATCTTCGCAAAGTGATAACTGTCTTGATACATACAAAAACATTTTTAAAGGGATCTCAAATAAACTTAGTAGTGACATCATCAATTTTTGTATTTGTGTTTGAAGCAAGCGCTACAGGCTGAGATCATTAAAACGGGTTCATATCAGTTTCCATGAGTTTTTAACGGTTGCCCTCTTGATAAACTCCTGTTGATTGTGCGCCTCCGCCACACGGGCGGACCACCCGAGCGCTAGTGTGCGCTGTGTGACCGAAGTCATAAATATCTGTGGCACAACGAGGATCATCCATGGCAGCCCCTTGAGCCGTTGAGCCCTGATAAGCCTAAGATACTGACATGATAGCGCACGACCACCAAATCTGTTTGGATTTATTAATCCTCTTTGTAAAGGGCGATTACAGCAGAGATTTAAGCCTAATACATCGTGCTACTTAGGCATTTGCGTCATAATGTTTAATAGGTACTCAAGTACATGCAAGGACTGTAATGAATAGTTACGAAATCGTTATTCTTATCAATTAGTAGTAAATCCATATGGAGTAGATGACCCAGTTTGAAACAAAGAATGAGTCAGGCTCGTTGTCATTGTGGAAGTATGCCCGGTCGGTCAATGTAGGGTGCTGAACTGCTGAGTATTGCACAAAATCATGCTTAATAAGAATAAATTTAAGTACATAAGAACCGTAACTGTTTCTCTTGTAAATGATAGTATTATTATCTTTTAACGTTATTTTGTAATTATTTTAGATAAACTTAGTTCTTTGTGTCACTCATATTGCTTCAACGCATTGGTAAGCGAGTTTTATTTTAACGCGAATAACGCATGATGTTAAAAACCTAATATGTATAAAATAACAGCTTTCTTGCCATGTCGTTTCATATAAAAATTCGTTCAGATCGTAATGATGTTATCGATACCCAATTCCACATAGGCTATAAACTGGTTAGTTAAGAAGTTGGGTGCGCCAAGTAATTTGCTGCGAACCGGTGCGCGGGGCAGGGGAGGCCACTGAACATCGGTTCCGGGGTTCAGCGACAACTTGTCTGGCAGGGCCGGCGCCCGGGCTCCGCGCCGCGCCCCCACCCCGCGCATTATTATGGGCCTGACACCGCCGCCGCGCGCCGGCCTGTGCCCCTCTTGCTCCTCACCGCACCGCTTGCCGCTGCGCCCGCGCCACCGCTTCTCAGAAAACGAATCCGGCGATATGGTGACGCACACATTGACATTTGGCAGTTGATACGACGGCACAGTTTCTTCGACGTGAAAATTTAATTGATGTACCAAACCAATGAATTTAGAAGATAGCTTTAAGATAAATGCTATAAGATGCTGTAAAATAATCAGGACACGAAAGTTATATAAATATTGCATTAGGTACTGCTCAACAAGGACGGCATTCAAATATGATTTACAGAAAACTATTTTTCCTCCGCAACTATAAGTTTCTATTAGTTTCCCTGATATACTGCAACGTCTGCAACAAGTGCATAAGCATCATCCTACTTTGCTGCTGACATTGGATGATTTTTCTATAGATTATGTACATAATAATGGTTGTCTTTTTATGCGTCTATCTTAGTAGGTAATACAACGTCAGTAAGGCTGGCTAAAAGCGCAAAAATTCGAGAAACGTGTCGATCAAGAAAGATGCGTCTAGCCACTTTCAATAAACAGGTGGCGACTGGCGGCTTTTTACAATACACGTGTAGGACATAAATAAAAGTAATCATGCTGTGGAAAAGAGGGTTGAGAAGCCAAGATAAACTTGATAATATTGTTCACACTTTTTATTTAGGTGCTTCACAGAGTTCACAGTAGTTAGGTAGATACACACACAATAATTACTTTATAAAACCGAATAGACTTATGATCCCTTTATTACTACGTGAGAGTGAGACCGTGTGGAACGTACAAGCTATCGATGGCAACTGGTTGAGCGCGAATACGATGCCACGCGTTTAGACGCGCTAGTGATGCGCGTATAATAATATACTAAATCTTAGTGTTGGGATTCCAACATGCTCCGGCCCACGAGAGGAACACAAGGATCAATAAGAAGTTATTCTAACTACCTTATTGCTATTAAAACAAAGTATCAATGTTAATTTAACGTATAGGTAATAGCTACATTAAGCTAGTAAAGTAAAATTTAATTAAAATTATCATCTATAGGTAAGATACAAATTTTTGTAACAGATCGCACATGGGTATTCCCCTTTGAATTAGTGACCTCTGCTGCTCTTACATGACCATCATGGCCAGGAAATATTTTGGTAACTCTGGCCATAGGCCACGACATTATGGGTACATTATCTTCTTTTAAAATAACAATTGTGCCTATCTTTATATTAGGCAAGACATCTAACCATTTAGGTCTATTTTGCAAAGTATTAAGGTACTGTTTATACCACATCTTCCAGAAGGATTGTTTAATTTGATTACATAATTGCCAAAACTTAAGTCTATTTTGAGGAACAGTAGTTACATCATTTTCAGGGTGCATTGTTAATGAGTTTCCTATTAGAAAATGACCTGGCGTTAGATAATTAAAATCATTTACATCAGATGACATGGGAATGAGAGGTCTTGAGTTCAATATACATTCTATTTCTACTAACACAGTGTTTATTTGTTCATAAGTTAACAATTGCTTTTGCAATACCCTTTTTAGATGATATTTAGTCATTTTCACAGCAGACTCCCACAGCCCACCAAAGGTGGGGGAGTATGCTGGTATAAAATGAAAGTTGATGCCTCTCTGGGCTGCAAATTCACAAACATGTTTTTGGTGATTCTGTGAAAGGTGTAATTGATATAACTCAGCTAGTTGGTTCCTTGCGCCTTTGAAAGTACTAGCATTATCAGAGTAGATTTCTCTGGGCAATCCTCTTCTTGAGATAAATCTCCTAAGGCAAGCGAGGTAGGCTTCCGTAGTAAGATCTGATGTGATTTCGAGGTGAACTGCCTTTGTAGCGAAACACACAAACACGCAAATGTAGCCTTTTCCTACCAAGGATCGTCTCACTCGAGAGAGCTTAATATCGATAGGCCCAGCGAAATCTACACCGACTTTTTCAAAAGGGCGACTCATAGCAGTCACTCTATCGGCCGGCAAGGAACCCATCAGCTGTTTAGAGGCTGTTGCCTTCTGTCTGAAACATATTACGCATTTATGAATTAACTTTTTGATATACATTAATCCATTAGTTATCCAGTATTTTTGATTTAGATTACACAGTAATAATTTAGGACCTGCATGTAAAAGCTTTTCATGCTCAGATCTTATAATGCAATTGGTTACATGTGATTCTTTGGGTAAAATAATCTGATGTTTATGAGCATATGGAATATTAGAGTGATGTAGCCTGCCACCCACACGCAGGATACCAAAACTATCTATAAAAGGACATAAGCTTTGTAATGAGCCTTTGACATTTTTATTATTTTTTAAAGATACAATTTCGTCTTTAAAATACATTTCTTGTTCATTCTTAATAAGCAACATTAAAGCATTATTCAATTCAGAACTTAAGAGATATTTGTGAGCAATTTTTTCACCCTTTAGGTTGTTAATAAACCGCATTACATAAGCCAACGTACGTACCATTCTGTGAATGCTAGAATATTTGCGAATTTGATCAAATACATTACTAGTAACTGAGGACACGTGACTCGCGGAGAGTGCTGACCCGGTTTTTGCTTCAGGTAAATTCGCAGGTAAATCTATTTTTAAGGCGACATCACCTGCCCGCGACCTTGAGCGCGCGCTTAACTCATCGCCTAAACAAATAAGGTTGAAAATGGCGACGCGTTTGATGCTCGTGACTGCCAAAATGAACGATAGTTCGCAGATTTAATTTATTAAAAAAAAAAATACGCTGTAATGTTAAAATATTTTTACATATGTCTTTAGTTGGTTAAATTTCCTTTCTGATAGTAAAAAAATAAATAACAGTTGTCACTCAAAATATTGAGCATTTCGAGACGAAAAAGTTTTTTCGTGTGATTTTTTTGTGATTTTGTGATTTTTTTTTTTCAAGGTTCTTGATTACTTTTAGAAAATATTTTTGCATAAGTCTTTTACCTATACATTTGACTATACACTGTATTTTTTTTGGAATTGTAATAAGTAGCAATACGGCTAACTCTGCGACGAAAAACAGGTCGTTTTTACGGTTCCCCCGTTGACTGCGTCTTAAGTTAAAAGTATATTCACTATCATGCAAAAATTCTGGACCATCCCACCACAGGCTGCAGGCATGAAGCTCACTAGGCCTAACACCCCTACTGATATAATCTGCAGGGTTATTCTCCGTGTTTACATATAGCCAGTGACAGTTAGGCATATTTTTAGCGATTGCCTTTACCCTATTCGCAACGTAAGCGTTAAGTTTTATGGGTTCTGTGTGCAACCATGCGAGAACAATTTGTGAATCAGCAAATAAATAGACATTGTCTATATTATATTTTAATTTTAGCGTGCAATAAACCTTTGCCACAACAATAGAGAGAAGCAGTGCAGCGTTTAGTTCTAAGCGCGGTACAGTTTTGTTTTTATTTTGAAGCGGGTTTATGCGTGATTTTGAACACAGCAAATACATTTTAACTTTACCATCATGATCTGTAATTCGCAGGTACACGCAGCATCCATATGCCGTGGTACTGGACGCATCTGAGAATCCTATTAGTTCAACTTTAGATAATTTAGTTACATTAATGTTTCTATTAATAAAAATTGGCTTCATTGTAGCTAGACTGGACGAGAATTCGTGCCACGCTATTTTAATATCATCATCAGGCATAGAATCCCAATCAGTCTTGGAAGACCATAGCCTTTGCATTATAGCTTTAGCTTGGACAATAATGGGACTAACAAAGCCCATGGGATCAAACATTTTCCCAATATAGGAGAGGATATCTCTCTTTGTAAAATTATCATTATTGAATATCTCTGGACAAGACATTTTAAATTTATCGTCTTTAACTATCAATTGTAAGCCCAGAGTCTTTAAACTATAATCATCACTTTGCAACTCTAAGTCGTCAAAGTGCTGTTCAGCTGAAGGTATGTCAGACAGTATTCTATTGTCATTGGCTGACCACTTATGTGTATGAAAGTTACCTAATCTCAAGAGCTGGCGAATCTGTGACTTAGCCTCTAATATAGCATTCAAATCGTTGTCTGCATAAAGAATATCATCTACATAAGTACAATTTTCTATAATGAATGAAGCTAGTGGGAAAGTGTCTTTATATTTTACTGCTAGCTCTTTAAGACAACGGGTGGCCAGATAGTTCGAACTTTTCAACCCATATGTGACTGTGTCAAGCCTAATGCATTGGATTGGTTCATCGGGACTATCTCTCCACAATATGTTCTGTAGTGAGGTATGCTCTTGTTTTACACGTATATTTCTGAACATTTGTTTTATGTCAGAGGTAAATGTGAGATTACCACAACGAAATAATAGCAATATCTCAAACAAGTCTCTTTGTACAATGGGTCCATTTAAAAGCATATCATTAAGTGACACCTTTTTGTTAGTTTTCATAGAGCCATCAAAAACAGTACGCAGCTTAGTTGTTTTGCTGTCAGGCTTCAGGACTGCATGATGTGGTAAAAAATATATAGCATTTTTGTTTAATTCATATTGCCCAATGTCTACATAACAACCGTGATGTAAACTTAAATATTCATGAATGAACTTTTGATACTCAGAGAAAAGTTTGGGATTTTTATGTAATTTCTTTTCTAAATTTAAAAATCTTTTTAATGCAAGATTAAAGGAATCACCCAAGGAGTCATTGACTTCACTAAGAGGTAATTTTAATGGTAAGGCCACTTCAAAACAATTATCTTTCAGCTGAACAGTGCTATTATAAATATATTCACAGAGCTCTTGCTCCGAAGATTTTTCATCATAGATTTTTGGAACATCTTCTGTTTTCCAGAATTGAGTTAGGGTTTCATTAATGTCTGACTCACATGTATTACATTTTAAAGTTACCTTATTGCAGACTTTTGATAAATTAATGTGTGGTAGGGTACCTCCAACAATATATCCAAACTGAGTGTTGACAAGATGTGGCTGTGGACTGCTGGCCTCTGCTGCAGACTGCTGGCGTTCATGCAGCGCCGGCAGCTCTGAAGGCAGCAACACCTGGAAAAATATGTCCGCTCCCATTAATAAATCAATCTCAGCTGGTACATTAAACTGATCATCTGCCAGTTTAATGCCTTTAGGCATCAAAATGTCTGAGGTATTAAATTTATGTTGAGGTAAGTTACATGTTATTTGCTCAACAACATGACATGTGGCCGAGACTTTAAATGGGTTGTTTATGGAATAAATTTCTAGAGGTAAGCAATGCTTCAACCTTGTTTTTGAATTTGTTATACCAACTACATTGACATTACTACGAGCAGGTTCCAAATTAAGCAGCTGTAATGCCCTTTGTGTAATAAAGGACAGCTGGGACCCACTGTCAAGTAGGGCTTTAAGATGGACTTCAGTGCCATCCCGAGCAACAAGTTTCACTTTAGCTGTGGGTAAAAGAACATCATTATTATAGTTATTGCTCGCAGCCAATGATGCCGTTGACGCTGATCCAGTAGTTGTTTCACACACATTATTATCTGTGCCACAATGCAGCAGAGTATTGTGCGGTTCCTTGCACTTCGCACACCGGAAGTGATATCTGCACTTGCCAGTGTGAGCGCATAAACACAGACTACATAGACTTTTTTCATTGGCAAACTTAACTCGCTGATCAACATTCAGTAATTTAAATTTATTGCAAGTATGGAGTTTATGTTTTGACTTACAGTATAAGCATGAAGGCTCCTGAGTAACTGCGTTGGCCGCTAGCCTACCAGCGGCTTGCCCTGGCTCCCTCGGCGACTGGCGTAGCTGTCCGTGGGAGCTCCCCGGCTCAGCACTCTCAAGCGCCAGCGCACGCTTGTCCATATAATCTAAGAAGGCTCCTATTGTTGGCTCTTCATCGGCGTTCCTCTCGAGTTGAAATGCACGGGAGGTATACGCATCTAGTTTTCGGTACAAAATACACAAAATTACAGCATCCCAAAATTGTACGTTAGGCTCTAAGTTACTGAGAGCGGCAAGCATTTGTTTGACATTAGACACAAATTCTCTTAAATTAGATGCCGTAGATTTTGATAGTGGCTTAATATCTAATAACAAATTTATGTGCTCATTTATTAATCTATGCTTATTATTGTATCTCTTATTTACTATTTGTAAGGCCTTTACATAGCTTTCACCAGTTAAAGGTAAATTTTTAATTAAGTCATATGGCTCGTTTTTTAAGTATGAGCGTAAATAATAAAGCTTCTGCACATCATCAAGGCACTTATTGTTGTTAATTAAGGAGTTAAACAAGTTAATAAATGGAACAAATTCTGTAAACTTGCCACTAAACAATGGTATATCTATTGGAGGTAGATTTATTCTAGGCACTGATTTGTTATTACTAGGAGCTGAACGACTGTCACTAGAAACGTCACGGCGATTGAGTTCCTCATCGATTGCAGCTATGACGAAATAATAGCTGCTTTCGACTTGGTCTATGTCCTCCTTGTCATCTGGATGGAGTAGTGAGATTTTAATATTGTGACATTCGTACTGGGTAAATGTTTCTATTAGCTTATGTCGCTTGGCTAATAACGTCTCCTTGGAGATACAAGATAGAGATTGTGAACAAGCGGATTGCAACCTAGTAATCGTACCTTTCAAGTAGCCACGTGCTGCGACTAAATCCTTCAGCTCCATTTTGTGATATGTATTGTAACTTGTAACACCACTTAAAAACTTAAGCTTAACTTATTTGTAAGTAACTAAGTTAAATCCTTATTGTTAATAACACAGCACTTTGGTATTTATACGCGATGACCAACGAATGAGTAGCACTAAGAGACGCTTGCGCTGCAAATGGCGGCTAATGGCGGCTGTCCGTCCGGTCGCCGCGCGCCGCGCGCCGCTCACGCCAAACCGAAGCTAGCCGACGACGCCCCGCCCACTTCGTCTGGTACATGCGTCGCTCGCCACGTGTCCCGGTTCTGCGCTGTAGGTACTGCGAATACTGCGATTCACATGCAATGCACTATGAATGCAGTAGGTATAATGCTGAGCTCGATGACTCCTCAGATGTAGTTACGCTGAACTGCTGCGCCGAGGGGAGATATTTTATTTGGCGAATATTTATGCCTCCCTTGATGTCTGCACTGCAATGCCGCGCTGACGGGGAAATTCCGGAAAATAGCCAATTGGTCGAGCTTGATGTCTTCCTTTATGTCTTTATGGGAAGACTAGCAGGACAATGTATGGCCTAGGTCGTGTCGGTGTGATGTTCTTCAAAAACTTTCACTTTTAGCGTCTGCACTGCCGACGGAGAAGTAGTAGAACTGCACCGAAAAGTTCTCGTTGTCGAAGGACCATGTGGAAAAGAGGGTTGAGAAGCCAAGATAAACTTGATAATATTGTTCACACTTTTTATTTAGGTGCTTCACAGAGTTCACAGTAGTTAGGTAGATACACACACAATAATTACTTTATAAAACCGAATAGACTTATGATCCCTTTATTACTACGTGAGAGTGAGACCGTGTGGAACGTACAAGCTATCGATGGCAACTGGTTGAGCGCGAATACGATGCCACGCGTTTAGACGCGCTAGTGATGCGCGTATAATAATATACTAAATCTTAGTGTTGGGATTCCAACACATGCGCTGTATGATGTAACCAGAAAATATTGTAACTCTACATCCACATTATGACTAAAGCTTATCAGCATCTAGATTCTAGACTATGTGAGATGGATTGCTTTGTGAAGACGTTTTACTTATTGGGAAGATAAAAGCAATAGATTTATTTTTAGAATTTAAGTAACTATTCCATCATAATGGGAACAAACTAGTTAAAACTATAACTACTAGCTTATTTCTAAACATATGCTTAATTATGGGATGATCTTAAAACCAAAGTGTACTAAAACGCCGCCCAAGTACCTGGTAGCTTTATCTTTGACTGTAACCTCTTACTAGTCATTGAATCGAACTGATACGTTTGCATCGTATGGATAATGTCCGCACAAAGGAATATTATGTTCAATGCTCTTGCTGCGTGGACGCATCACAGCACTCCAACATAGATAATGTATTGGCGTTACATATAAATAGGTGTGTCAAAGTAGGTGTGATTCTGTCCGTGTGTGCGTTGTCGGTGCGAGTAGATAATTTATCGAGTAGTGAGCACCGCTTGCCGCTTGCCGCTACGCAGCAACTTGCCCGGTGTGGTGAGGTGGGTCGCACTTTATATGGAGAGTTGTCTAATCCACTGAATAAATTACCATTGGGCCTAGGTTTCTCCTGAATGACTAATGGACATTTAAAGAATTAGCTCAATGCGCATGCCATACGCTTTCCAATTTCTACCTATGTAAATAGCGACATGTTAGTTGATATTTTTCACTTTAAAGGCATTTATAGTAATAACTTAGATGTTTTAATTTTTTATCAAGACAATAAATACAAAGATTTTAGACAGCTGAACTTTAAAAAAAAAAATAGTTGAATTGTCACACAATTTCTAGTTGAGCACCGTGTGTTGAGGTTCTTCATAGAAAATCTCTATGTCCAGTCAGTTCAATGCAATATGCTGGGCTGAGTGAGTCCTTTTGATGCATGACTATATGCTTGAATTAATTGATGTTAAAATGAACAGTCCGTAGTTGTCTGTAGACCAAGACGACCACGCGCCGAGCAGATATATATTGTAAAGTGTCAGAAGTTTAACAGTAATATCGCAGGATGCAGTCGATGAATACGGCTTTAGTTCAATGATGGTGGCGCTACCGGTTAGCGCTACTTTTATTGCGCCTACATCCAGTGCGTGCATATATTTTGTGCTAGGTAGTTTTGCTCAATAGCACCAAGCAACTTTGAAAGCAAATGAAGCTAGTCCTACTGCTGACTTATATTAATAGTAAATTAGTAATAGGCAAGCCCAAAAAACTCATTCGGGGAAAAGCTTGCAACCACAATTTAAAGTTATCTTAAGAGGAATCCAAAAGAGACAAATAGTAGAAATGTATCAAACTAAAGACAAAAATAAACGATTAAGATTATTTTTATCAAGTTGGACATCTGTGAAATGGACGGGCGCGAGTTGCGCAAGTAGGGTCGCATTTCGTCGAAAGAGGAGCCATAATGTAGGCGAATGGTATCAAAATGGGAAGGCACAGACGCACAATACCTAAGAACAAATGCATTTAAAAGGTCCCATTAAAATAGGTGGACCAAAATTTCAGAAATCATTCAGACCACCAAAATAAGGACGATGGTAAAAAAAATAAGAAAAACGCATTTAAGTACCTACTCCTACTGGATGAGTTACAGTTTGTTCTAGAGTGCAATTAATTATTTTAAGTAAATATAAAACCACTTTATTTGATGTTTTTTTTTTGTTTAGACATCTTTGATTAGACCTACTGAACGCTGTGTTAAAATTTGTCCACCTATTTTGATGGGACCTTATATTCTAATATTATAAGCTCTACATTAGAAAATGGGAAGTAAATTGCCGTAAATATAAAGGGTCTATCAGTTAACGAATAGTTTAAAAAAGCTGAAGACACTTTTTATAACCGTGGTTTTTCATGAAGCATTTGGTTTTAGAGGTAGTATAGCAGCTTACCATAAAACCGTTATACACCCGCGTACCCGTTGCAACACTTTTGATTTGTTTATAGATTTAAAACGGTGTTATACTGGATGCATAATGGTTCATTTCTAAAGAGGAAATGTTGTGACTGAATGTACACCTGCATATTGTACTACTACTACCATAATAGGCATTTATATTACATATTTACACACGTTTTATTTGTAACGTTGATACCTAAGTTTAGAACCTATCTACTGCGAATAGCAGAGCTGTCCTTATGATTAAGGGCAAATAACTATTACCTATGGGTATTCTTGAGTTATTAAGTTCAGAGACACGAAGCCAGCGAACCGTTGAAGGTCAAATGCTCAAGTTACATTACCATGCATAATATAGGTATCTAGCGTGAACGAAGATTATAAGTAAGTCTTTTATACTATACTTAGTGATCAGGCACCTACTTGCAATAAATAATACGTTTCTAAGAGTAAAGCAACAAGCAATATTTCGGACCGTAGGCAAATGTAGAGCGCTAAGTTGGCGCTTTCTTGAGAAAGAAATAAACTTAATTTGCTATCTCTTGTCCAGTACAAAGAGTTCAAATCTACACTAAAATTAAAAAATAGAGGAACGATTTGTATGTTAACAATCACCAGTTAGCAACGAAAAAACTCAAGACTACTGGACCGATTTAAAAATTCCTCCACCATTAGAGTGCATCCCTTAGTAACATAGGTTAATATGTTGCAAGTTTTAAAAAAATGTCCATCCAATGTCAAGCCGGGCCGTTAGTCTAGGATAGGAGGATAGTTTACCTCTAGTTCTTACCTAGGAATGGACCCAATGAGACTGTGGGATAATCCAGCAAGGTATTTGGGTTGCCAGTAATAAATAAATAATGAACAAGCAAGAACGTTTAACTTGTTAATTTAAATCAGGAGCCTCTAATGAGTACTTCATTACAATTTCCAATTTGATTAAATGCAGATAGGTAGTGCGTCGTATAATGTGTGTATCGCGCCATTTTCTCTTGTTGGCTTACCTACCTACAAAAGATGAGGCGGAAAAACCTTTGTCATAATGTTTCGTCATGTTCGAGAAGCCTCCGTGCTTCGAGCTACCCAGGTGCGAAATTATGAATAGAAAGCTATATATAGAACCAACAGGCTTATAATCTTCGCAGTTCAACTAGTAGAAAATCTATACAGCAGAAGTCACTGGCACTCCTAGTCCTAAGTACAGGAAAACTCTACTCGAAACTGAAAGCAGGCTTTTGTGCTTTTAGTGTCACGTCACGTAGCCCCAATGAGTTTAGCGTAGCCGCGTAGGCGGTAGGTCCCTGTCTTTCGTTACTGACGCAAATTGGTCAATCTCCGATGAGATTTTATGATCTTATCAACGGTTGAACCACTTGCAAAGAAGATAATGTACAAAGAAAGTACCTGTTTATTTCTTTTGATAAAAGATATTCGAAAAATACAACAACTTTTAGCGGGGAAAAACAAAGTTTCTTGCTAGGTTATTGAAAAGCACCTTCAGCAAAGTCACTCTTACATCCCAAAACATACAGTTTACTATGAATGAAGTAGCATATAGGTACCTAAGTAGGTGTCTGAGACATACCCATGTTAAAATTAGAATAATATTACACAATATTATTTGTAACAATAAGTAGCAGCAGGCTGCCAAGCTACACGCCCACACCCGGTACCCACCTACCCACCATGGAAACTGTTACCATTCTCCCAGTCCGCCATTGACGCGGGACCACGTGACGACCTACGCTAATAATCTAATATGTAAGTACCTAGTTACCTACGTTTCATGTACCTACTTTGTTTTGTTTATTCAGAAAGTTATTATTGTTTTTAAATAGAAATAGGTAAGTACCTAAATTATGTACTTTTTATGACTAGTGATTGACGTATTGCAAGTTTACCCGTTTTTGATCATTTTCCGTATTTGTTCTACAATGACTATTACTGTGATCACCGCTGGTAGGAGGCACTTGACTAGGAGGTTACCCCAGATTCCTTGCTCACTTTTGTTATTGTGTTTTCACACAAATATTTTTTTACTTGAAGTTCATACATGATACCAACACTATGGGCCTGTTTCACCACCTACTATAAATTAAGTTCTCGTTAACTTACTTGGCAGATTAATTCATACAAATTGTGTTCCATTTTTTAAATTGATTTAGTAAATAAGTAGTAGTAGCTTTTAGGACATCTTGAAATATATATAGGCCCTAACAGTATGGACGGTTGCTGCTCTACTATAGTCCGCTCTGACTAAACTGTCCTGTCATAATATCACCATGCCAACCTACGTGCACAAAAAAGTTGTCGATAAATTACTGTTAGACTTTGGATGATAATTGATAGGCAATAAACACTTTTATTTCCAAGCCTCATTAGTGCTTATCATGATGCGAACTTATCATAATTGCTATTTGCGTTGCTTCACCGTCAGCAAGGAGCGTATGCGTATGTGCACAATCGCACACAATCATTTTCACAACAGCAATTGGAAATCAACCAACAGTTTCGAACGCAGTAATCTGAAGTACCTAAGTATCAGTATTTAAGGGCCCTCCAGCTTCGGTGAGCGTCAAGGTAAACCGGCACGGCTGCGCAGCGCCAGCGAGTCTGGTGCGGACACCACGGACGCCCCTCCCCCCTCGCCCGCCATACGCTCCCCGCAGCACCTACCTGTCATGCTACCCACGCAACCGATCGGCCTACGCGCCTTTGCTATGTTCATAAGTGTCTACGCATGATGCATATTAATGAGTAATCGTGATTCGTGCGTAAAGGATGTCTAATCAATGTTGACAGGAGTCGTTGAGTTGAGTGAGATATTTGAATTGAGACTTAAATTTCCAGGTGGGAACTTTACTGAACAGAGAATAGCACAATATATCAATCCTATTTGCCAAGATACTCAAAACAAGTTAAATTTAATGAATGGCAACGTATTTCCCAAACAACAAAACAAACCAGTAAGTTGTGGTGGAGCCGTTTACGGTTTACCTATCATGAAGCAATCACGTTATACCCGGCCTTTCCCACTATCTGGTCAATACAAAAACACTAGTGAATTACAGAAATAGTAATTAAAGGACTTGGCAAGTTGGCGCGTCTTATCTATACCTTGAGGTCAGGGGGTGTGCATCTCATTATTATAATGATGTGGTGAGTCATCAGGCATCGTGATACCGCGCACGTTCGTCGCGACTCGCTGCCACATCACCTACCTTGCTGCCTCTTACACTCGTTACACATATTTTAAAAGAACCAACGAACAACTCTTCAACCTGTCTTTATGTTACGTAATAAGTAACGGAGAGGCAGCTATATTTTATAACTCTGCCTGTTAATTTGTAGCTTAGATATTTACAAAAACAACATGTAACGTGTAACTAAAGCTACGCTCAAAGATTACAAAATCAAAACTCAAAGAACATTAAATACTTTGTCAATTGTTAATTCAATTATTTTGATTCCACAATTTCATTAGCATGTAATTAAATGATAAGAAAGTCAGAAACTGCATTGAACAATTACTTTTCATTTTTTAAATATGGATGTAAGATTGGATTTTTGGTTTCTTTTCATAGTTTTTAGTAAGTAAGTGCTCTAAAAAAAATCAACACAGTAATGTTTATGACATGTTGTGCTTATAATGATGTTCCTTCAACAGGTGCTGTTGAGGCGGCTCACAATAAACATAAATTAATGTTTAAAAAGGAACCTCCATCGGACAACCACAGGTTGTATTACTGTACTAATAACGTTTGAATCAGGTATAAGTATATTTCCCATGGAGAATAACCAGATATTTCCCCAGAACATTTTCATTCATGTTTGGTAAGCTAAATAGGGTTATTGGGTAACTAATTTAGTAAAGGGAAAACTACGCTTTCCACCGTGAATGATCAGTTAAACCGTTTTGTCATGTCAATAACAAACTTTAATATTCAGGTCAAACGAGTATTTACTTGAATAAATAAACAATTATTACGTCCCACAGATGCGGCGTATGTCCCACGTATTTCCAAAAGATATGTGCGTTCGACTTAGCAACTCAGGCCACGTATATATTCGACAATCACTGCATAATGGACTTGTACAACTGCATTGAAGGCACCGGTTTGTTTCTTAAGTATATTATTAGCGTTTCCATGATTTGTGGATGTGCGTCTTAGTGCCTTGCTATTACGGTCATGATTTATACGTAATCATACATTTTAGTTCACTTGCCAAACACTACTGCTGAAATAATGGACAATGTCTGATGTAAGGCGCTGAAAAAATAATGGTCAATTTGGCTATTCTTTTTCTACACCCATGGGTATAAATGACCCACAGGGAGATCTCTCGAGTAGAGAATTGCAAAGGGGTTTGAACTTTTTTGTATGGGAGCTGGCATATCGACCCACCGCCATTTTGTTTTTTTTTCGAAATCGCGGCCCACGATGAAAGTGGTATGTATGGATAGAGGACATTTAAACGAACAAAAAATGTCAAGCAACACGGTACCCAAAGTGTCACGTTACCGAGATATTTGAAGGTAAGGTGGACAAATCAGTACAATTACCACATAAAAATTAGACCTTTTACGTGTCTATAAGCGTTGATTATTATTATTACTGGTTATTGAAAGAGAGTAGGTACATTACATTCTACTAGGAGCACGAGAAAACAATTTTTTGACATTACATAGCGTTTCAATGAGATGCGAAGCGATTTCAATGTGCGTATAACAATAATCAACCTGGGAACTATTATTTGGATATAATTTAACGCCCAAACACGTAAAAAGGCTATTTAAAAAAATATTTAATGAATGTCGTTGTACTCGTTTGTCGATCTTTAACTTCAAATATCTCGGTAACGTGACACTTTGGGTACCGTGTTACTGGACATTTTTTGTTCGTCTATATGTCCTCTATCCATACATACCACTTTCACCGTGGGCCGCGATTTCGAAAAAAAATCAAAATGGCGGACAGGTTGATATGCGACATTGGTTCTATCCCCTTTCTCTGATGAAACTTGTGGTCGTCTAAACCACCCTCGTATACTTTAAGAATGTTACAGAAATATCTAAGAAGTCGTTTAATTCTAAAGTTCAGTCACTAACTAGGCAATAGCCAGAGAAGGCAACCTAATCTGTAGCTGCTTGTGGCTATTTATTCTTTTAATTTTAAGGCTCTGAAAAATGTATATACATACCTAAACTTATATAACGATTATTAATGCTACAGTAGCGGCATTTACATTTAGATATATTTTTCAGCATTCGAGACGATAAAATATGAAAGGTGTGTGTACTTCGGGAACTTCGCTTACGTTCACGGATATAAATATGAAGATCAAGACTACGGAGAGGATCATATCATAGTCAAAGATACAAAAAAGAATCCAGATTTTATTTCGCCTTATTAATTATTTTAATTTCGGTGATTTTAAATATAAAATTAAACCTAGTATTCCTAGAAGGATATCAATCTGTTATAATTCTTATTCCATTCTGTTTGGAAAAGACTAATCAGTTACACAAATGTATCCCCACTTAATATTAAGTTATTCTGATATGAACATTGGTTTAACTTAATACATACCATGGACATTGATTAACAGTATCTTAGGTTTTAGTTACTTATTAACAGCACTATTGTTTTATTTAACAAACTGATCTAGAAATTAAACATTATTATCACTTAGTAAAAATGATGCATTACTTACTGCACATTGGCTCCATAATACTATCAAATAATTGCATAGTGATACTGTTGTATGCTTCAACATTAGTGTGCAGTTAAATTATTGGGCACCAGTCAATACTGCCAGCATTGATAATAAAACCTTATCCAAGTAAGTTATACTGCACTCCATGCCTATTTACAGATTTAAATAACAATGCTTAAATAAATGAGTCCATTTGTATTAAGGAGCTACCACGTGTTCTCACAACTAAGGCTGTCTTCACACTGACCTACATTTGTGTCCAGGACGACGCATCGGCTAGTGTGAGGCCAGCCGGAGCCAGAAACATGGGCTATGTGCCTGTCATGTGCCCGAGCCGCTTGTAGTCGATCTTGTCGAGCTGCACAAGGGGGCGCAGCTGGTCGGCGAACGCGCGCATGTCATCAGCTATCATATCTTGGCCTTGCGGCGCAAGCACCTGAATGATGATTTAAAGACGTTATTAGTATAAAATACAAGAAATTTGGATGATAAAATTATTGAAAATGCATGATAGACAAGTCCAAGATTTAAATGAATGCTAATTTCAGCTTGAACAAAAGAGCCAATTGTAAGATATTGGTGATACATCACTGTAGGCACAATATAAAATTTTAAAAGACGAATGGTCATTTTCACTAACACCTAAAACACCAAAAGAGTTTTTCCATTAGAAATTTTTTCAGTAGCAGCCACATCGTTTAGATTTGTGCCCGGTTGAAGGCAATAGGCTCGCCCCTTATTATATGGGACGTAAACATAACAGGCGAAATGTGGGTGTGCACTAATGGCTGCACCTCTCCAACCCTTCGCAAATTACAGGTGTGATGTTATGTTGGGAGGGGCCCGCAAGGGCCGACGCCCGTCGGGGCTGCGGGTTGGTTACAAAGATACCGCGGCCTCGACATAAAGGGCTAAGAATGAATATGGGTGGTTTTTAGTCAGTAGAAGTCTGACACTTTTGCTCTGCCCAAGAGCCCAAGAGCGGGAGGGGTTATTTGATGATCTTCCTCCCACCATAAAAAAAAGGTGTGTTGTTGTGTATATGTAATTAAACCATCTAACTACTCAAATATTGTTGAACTGTTGGCATCTGTCTTTATAATTAGGCTTTAGGCATTTGTGGTGGTATTGCCACAGTCCTCTCATATAATTTACACAAAGCTATGTGCCTGCTTAGGTTTCAATCCACAATATACACCTCGGAGTCTGTAGTGGCCACGTTTGCAGAATCATATTAGGACACTAATTCTAATTACGTTTCAATTCGTAAAATGTCCCCATAGTGACATACAATTCATAATATTAACTGCTTCAGTGGCCTTTTTAGGAATTTAACGTGATTTATATTATTATCCTACTAAGATTTGCTAACTTAGCCATTTTTAGGCCCCCCCCCCCATCAGTTGGATGGGTCACAGGAGTGTTAGTGAAAATGGGCACACATCATTTATTTTCATGTAAGACATTTATTAACAAAAATAAATCATCTCAATGGCTCTAAAGCCAGCTGATTTACAGCTGGAGAATCATTGGTTTTATCGGCCATGTTATACTTACATACAACTGTCAGAAATCAATACTTACAGATAACTCCACCAGATAGCTCTGAGATATAGGCTCTGGGGGCATTGACCCTTGCGATATCTTGAACACCTTTGCAACTGTTATCTTCATGCGTCCTTTTCTGAACATGTAACCTGTGAAAGAAAAAAATAGACTAAAAACCTAGTTTCATAGAAATGAAAACAACACTTTGTCTGAACGGTGAATTTTAAATTCACCTAAAAGGATTTTTTTTCATTGGTGTTCATATAATTCTGAAGTAACTAACTATTTGAGGACCGAAGGGCCAAAGTTATCAAGCAATGGGTACCAGAAGTCAGGCGTCTTTACCAAGAGAGGCCTAGAAAATGATGGCATGATGACCTTGAGACTTTTATTTACTTATTATTATTATTTTCTTTTATGCAATATTGGCCACAGAAAGAGAAGAGTGGAAGGCCAAGGGGCCTCCCCCCTTGGCCTTCCACTCTTCTCTTTCTGTGGTTTCCCTTTACCCTACAGTGGGTCGATATGGGCTACATAAATGAAAAAAACTATGTATGAAAAAATGAGGTATATGTATTTAGTACCTACTCAAATCTATTTCCATAAATATTGGGCATAAATTATGTCGACTTCATATAATAGTAATTTGAGTTGAAACAGTCAATCTTGCAAGGCCTAAATCGAATACTGCGCTATTGCAATGTGTAAGTCTGCACATCCAGAGACGCATTTCTTTCAGCGTTCAGCGGGGCGTTTCATGGCCAGTTCCATTCAACGCGTCTCCGAATTTGCGGCCTAAGTATCATTTCAAATTGTATACAAATAATCTGAAACTAAATTCCAGATAAAGATATAGGTGCAAAAGACACATTCATTGCCAGTACCAAGCTTTGCAATAAGAAAATAAAAGAATCTACGAGTCAGATTGGATACAGTTACTAATGGTACTAATGACTGTCAGACCTATGTCTTTCTAAAGAAGCAATATTTTTATAATTATGGAATAACAATTGAAACTTATTTTTGACAAAACTTATTCCATAATAATATGGGTTCCAAAATACTATGTTCATAACAATATCAAAATGCAAGCACATAATATGGTTAGAGAAAATCACTAAGTGTATATTGGTGCTTATGACCATTCATGTCCACAATAGATAATAATAGATTACACAAAGAAATTAGTACCTTTGACACTGTACTCAAATTCAATTCTGCAGCCCAGTTCATTGAGAAAGTCAATAAGCATTCCACTGCAAGCTATGTCAAGGCTTGATCGAACTACTGTGGGCCTGTTTTTATCTCCAAGATCTGGTTGACCAATGTACCGGAGCTGGAATGGCATGTCACGGCAATCCAGAGCTTTTCTAACCCGCAGCATCAATGGAGCAGCCTGGAAAGTTGAACATAACATGTTACTTAGGCAATGTTTTATTTACCGAGTATTTATTGTGTTTATTTATAAAAACTACCGTTATCTATACTAATATTATAAAGCTGAAGAGTTTGTTTGTTTGAACGCGATAAACTCAGGGACTAAGTACTGGTTGGAATTAATACAATCTTTTTGTGTTGAATAGTCCATTTATCGAGGAAGGCTTTACGCTATATTTACGTGACGCAGAGGAATTGGCGTGGGTCAGCTAGTTTAAACATATTTTCAGTTTGAAATATAACTTTACCTGCTGGTTGGGATCTCGCAAACTAAAGCAAACTTCTTGATCATCAAAGGTTTCTGGTCCAGCGTCGACATTATCACACAGGCCACGCAAGCGGTGAAGTAAAACCTCTACAGCCGAATCCAACACGGAGCCCTAAACAGAACATTACAATATAAACAATCCAAACATTAGTGAAAATTAGAAAACTTTATGTGAAGTTACTCGCCTGTAGTAGGTATTCCTGATTCGGAATTATGTTAGCCTTTAATGCTTGTGATAAGCTGTCGGTAGCCGTAATAGGAGCTGTATTTGCAGCTGGTATTCCAGCCATTTTTCAATTTTATTAAATATTCTTTTCTTTGAGTACGTATTTGCAACAATTTGCCGATTGCTGCTGAATGAGGCTGCGGTTCAAATTGTACGATCCTTTACAAACGTGCCAACGCTACAAACTAGCTGTTCAAATTGAATGTTTACCATCGGTACACTTTCAATTTGAACCAGTCAATAGCCCTGTAATGTCACTTCTGTCAAAAATTATAACCTCGGAACTAAGCCGAAAGCACAGAACATAATATTAAACCCCTCTCGGAATTATTTATTTACGTACTGCGACATTTTTCATTGAATAATATCTAAATAACGGGGCAACAACACACAACATCTAAAAGCAAAATAAAAACAAGTCAATTGCTTTCCTTGACACTTGTCAAATTCGAATTTGACGTCTCCGCACACACTGTACTACCAAATTTTTGTGTGCGCCGTTGGTAGCGATCGATGACGTCAATCATGACGTCACACTGCTAAGAAGAGCTCATGTTTGTACAAAATAAACCGATTTTATGCACGAACACAGTACCAATAGCGCACATCGTACAATTTAAACCGCAGCCTGAGTGAATGCACAGAACATATGGCTGAATGTCACTTGACACTGACAGGACAGATTGACAGTGACAGACAAAGGCCGCGTTCCGTATTACAAAATAATCGCTCACAGCACAGCGCTCACGTCGATATTTTGCGTTCCGAATTAGATATCACGATTATGACAGCTAAGACCTGTCATCAATTCGGAACGCTCGATATCGCGTTTACAGTGCTCACTCGTCACGTGATAACAAAAACATAACCTGCATGAGAGAAATTCGTCGCCCGTTAGGCTCGTCTTTTAAATTTACTTGAATACTCATGGTTATGAGACTCCAAAGAGATTTCAAAGAACTAATTGAATGTATTTGTGCGACTCCAGCCAGTGAACCTCAGCTGTGAACACACACACACGCCCAGACACACTCACACACGCATCAGACATCTGTCATTTTTACTTTGATTTTGACAGCGCTCACGGTGATATTTATTTGGGGCATGGTCGGTGTAATCGCAAGATGACACATGTCATGACGTCATCTATGACGATTCAAGGGGCATCGTTAGCGCGCTCACAGTAATTCGGTACGGGTTTATGGATATGGACGCTCAAATCGATTACAGCGTAATTCGGAACGCACCCAAACGCATAGTTTCATTTTTTTTTTATCGGATCAACATTTTGGTACAGACATCAAGCTATTATTCCATAATTTAATAATATTTCTTCTGGTTTTGTATCATCTAAAATTAAATTAAAAGAGTAAATAACGCCGTGACGAAAGAAGGAAACAGGGATGAATGAAAATGTGTTGCACCGACCTTATATAGATTAGAATGGGATAAGGGCAGGAAGATGATGATGATAAAAATAAAATAACTTTTCAGCCTGTCGATGTCACGTATGATGTACTCAAGAAAAATACTAACTGATGACTAGGCAGCATGGTCCTAGACCTTCGCCTGCTCCGGAACCAATATTTAAAAAAATGTCGATGTCACTTTTCAAATGTTTGACGTTTCTTCGGGATCATTGAAAAATACAAGCGTGTTGTTTTGTATTTTCTGATTTGAATTATTTCTGATCCAAAATGACAAGTCATGTTAAAATACGTTTAGCCTCCGAAAGAGTAAATCATTCTGTTTCTACTAATAATGATTTGCCTCGATTTTATACTCCCGGTCAGGTTGTTACAGGCATGGAAGATTTTATGCGGTAAGATTTGTGTAAACTGCTTAACAACCGAAATTACAATATTTTATTAAATATTATTATCAATTTTCATCATCCTGCCCTTTCCACATTTATTTGGGTTTAGCACAGCATGTCTTCTTTTTCAGTCCTAATTATCTGTAGTTTATATTTTAAAACTGTTTTTTTTTGCAGCGGCCACGGAACATACGCAGTTGATGATTCTCTAAAAGCTGCTGTAGCTGGGGTTATGCAAAAAGTCAATAAGTTGATATGTATTCGTCCTCTAAAGAATCGGTATGTGGGTGAAATAGGAGACGTTATTGTAGGACGAATAGTTGAAGTCCAACAGCGGAGATGGAAGGTGGAAACTAATTCGCGTTTGGACTCTGTACTTCAGTTGTCAGCTGTGAATCTACCTGGTGGGGAACTGGTATGTGATTGTTTTTAATGAATTGTATGTATAAACCATGTAAAACGTTGTAGTTCTAAATATTATACAAAAGAAGGCCATATATACCTAAAATAACTATGTGCCTTATAACTTTTCAGAGGCGGAGATCAGCGGAAGATGAGCAGATGATGAGAAAACATTTACAGGAGGGAGACCTGATCAGTGCAGAGGTACAGAGTGTGTTCTCAGATGGGTCTCTGTCTCTGCACACCAGGAGCATGAAATATGGCAAGGTAGACAATTGATTATTTGATTATTTTTATTAGTGTTATGTTATAGATATTACAATAACAGCAATTTGTTCAACACCTGCTGGCTCACAGCACCTCTCTAAGTGACGGTGTGGCCTATCATCAACCACATAGGACTAGGACTGTTGATAGATGTCACAGTCACGTCTTCGATGCTATCTAGTATAAGCCGGGTTCCTCAATATTATGATCATATATTACTGCTTCACGAGTTGAAACCTACAACTTGTATATAATATTCCCATAATCCCCAAAGAGTTATGAAAAAGTATACCAGATAGTACACCCACATTTCGCCCGTTATGTTACAAAAAATATTAATGTAAAAATATAATAATTTTGATTTTCAGTTATTACAAGGGATACTAATCAGAGTATTTCCGTCAACAATTAAACGCAGAAAGAACCATTTCCACAACCTGCCCTGTGGTGTATCAGTGATCATTGGAAACAATGGTTACATTTGGATCAGTCCTGCAGAACAAAGTAAAACGGTTGAAGGAAACAAAGATGATATTTCAAAGGCTCAATCACAGGTTGGTTTACTAAAACTTTTTTAGCATAAGGCCCAACGCACACCGGTGGATACGCGGCGAAGATACTGAGAATAAATCAATTTAAAATAAACCTTAACTCCTATGACATGCGGTTGAAAAGCGAGACGGCGCGATGAGGCGCCAAGCTGCCACGAGAGCAGACAAGAACCGCGCTTCGCCGCGCCGAGTTAAGGTTTATTTTAAATTGATTTATTCTCAGTATCTTCGCCGCGTCTCCGCCGGTATGCGATGGGCCTAATAGAACATAATCACACAGGATAAGTAAGTACTTCTCAGTGAGAGGGAATGGACTGCAATCCACCATGTGGGCATAATGCGGGTTGGTGGATGTAGCAGATTTTATGACTTGACCAAGTCTTATTTACTTGTTGATAGACCCAAATTGCATTAGACAAGTATGTAGCCACCAGCATCCAGCATGACTATTATTGGCCTCATTCAAATCCATAAAGGTGCAGGATGGGTTGAAAAGGGGGTGGGGCATATCTACTGCAGAGGATACTTCACACTGGCACTCTATTTGTGATAGGCCAAGGCCCTATTTGAGCAGATTAGTACTTCATAATTGCCACTTGACCACATGATACTTTTAATCTAGCCAATGGAGATATATTATTTAACCAATATTCCATTTTCTCTTTGCAGGTTAGCAGATCTGACAGAGAAACAATAGGGAGAGTGAGGAATTGCATTCTAGCACTTGCAGCCTCTGATATGATGCTGGATGATACTAGCATCATGTTTGCATATGAAGAGAGCTTGAAGTATGACGATGTTAAAGAACTGCTGGACCCTGAAGCCATGCTTGATGTAGCCTTCCTGACTCAGCACAGAATAAACTATGCTGTTGAAGAGTAACTTTCTCTCTTTTATTTTCTTACCTGTGTGCTTACTCTCGAATATAATTCCGATAGATCGACATTGGAATTGTCAGTCAAACGTCAGGCATTGGCTGGACTCACTGAGTCTAGCCAATCCCTGACGTTTAACTCAACCAACTGACGTTTGACCAATGTCGATCTATCGGAATTATATTCCAGAGTAAGCACCCTGATGGTGATTTATTTAGTAGCAGTAAAATAATACTAGCTAATTTTACTTCACATAATTTATTTGCAATATCACAAACCACTTAAACAAATATACGAAGTGGAGTCTTTTCTCGATTTATTATAAAATATCTCAGTATCTCATAAAAATGGTGTGATTAGCCATCTTCATAAATTTTTAGAAGGTACATAACAAAATTATTATTTGGTTTTTACATTATAAACTATGGTACAATACTATAAAAGAGTACAAATCTAAATTAGTAAAAATATTTTACAAATAGAAATATCGTAAAAAATCCTATAAAAGGTGTAAATTGAAGTACAAGTGATAATAAAAATTGTGACAATGTTTTGACAAAAGTTTGACACAGTTAACTTATTCTCTTACTCCATACATTCACAACACTCGTACTTTTATAATTTTTGGCACTTTAAAATTTCTTATTTCTTTTTCCAAGAATTTTCATAAGATCTTTCGACATGAAGTATGGTTTTTCGGGCGAACCATCGTTTCTTTCGCAGTCTTCAACTGAAAAAAAGTAATTTAAACATTGAAATTTATTTGTCTGAAGCAATAATCAAGGTAAATTCGGGTTTTTTATTGTAACTCTTGAGTGATATACTTACGGAAACAAAGGAACAACGTGTCAACGGCCATCTCATAGACATTGAAGAATATGGTGCAAATGAGATAGGTGGCGATACTGAGTATGATGGCGGGGATGTGGTTGTAGTGCAGCGGCTGGCCCTGCGTGACCTCGTACACCACGTTCCACTGCAGCAGGTAGTACACGCCCACCCCTACGCCCACGGAGATCAACAGCTTGGACAGGAAGAACAGGAAGTCTGTCACCTATAAATAAAATAGATAGTAAACAGCTTACCTTCGCAAAAGCCCTCTTAACACTTTCGGTGCTAAAATTATTCGTTTGTGTGCCCACAACACGCCTCCGTGTCTTCGCTGTAGGTATGTTAGCGACATCCTTACATAGTATAAAACAAAGTCGCTTTTTTGTCTGTTTGTTTGTCTGTATGCTTAAATCTTTAAAACTACGCAACGGATTTTGATGCGGTTTTTTTTAATAGATAGAGTGATTCAAGAGGAAGGTTTTAGTATATAATTTGAACGACATCCACGCGTGTGAAGCCGCGGGCATCAGCTAGTTTCATACAAAACAAAGAATTGACTTGGCAGAGAAAGTGATAAACCAATACGTACTATTCTACAACACTACAAGATCTACAAATTATCGTCATCTTGAAAACGTACCTTGTCCACGACGACTACTCTAACGATATTTCTCATGAGCAACGAGAAAGCTTCTCTCGCGCTCTTACAGAAACTACTTCCGTGTACAGCGCACATGATGTACGCGTTCTTATTGATGAACTTGAGGAAGTTCTCCAGGCACCAACAAAAGCATTTGCAGCAGCACATGAGGCATTTAGTGAGCGGGTTGTCGAACTTCTTGAGTTTCTGGTCGATCCACTCGAGGATCACGCGGATTACTCGCACTATGGCTATGATCAGCGCTCCCAAGGCGACTGTACCCAGGTGATACCTGTAACATTTTTAAAAGAAGCGTTAAGGAAGCACATTCTGCGAACCTATGATAGTTTCAAGAGAATCGTTTTTAGCACTGAACGAACTGGTCTACAGCCTTTCGTTACTCTCAGGATATTAGGACTCCCTTTTAGGAAACTTAATGTATGATCCAGGACCAAGGTAATTGATATCAACACTATGAGATCGACAATAAAGATAAAGAACGGTACAACAAACTCTTCTCAATAAAACAAAGTGAATATTACCGTAAAGTTCGGAAAATGCCTGAAGTAAGAGTGAAGAATGGAAGGTCTTTCTTCTTGTACGTCCAGTACCACGTGGAGAATGTGCTGGCTAGCATCATGTCCGCCACGCCGCTGATGAAGAACATCGTCCAGAAGAAGGCCAGCAAGTTGGCCACTGTGGGCAAAAGGCAAAATTTGTAGACGCACTAATTTGTTGTAATAGATAGGAGGGTACATGGTACTGTTTTAAGCTTTCACGGTTCATAACTATATTTAAAATGTCACTTACGGGATATCTTCCGTGATTTTAATTTGTCACGGAAACAACGGACACGCAAACGGATCACGGAAGATATCCCGTAAGTGACATTTTAAATATGGGTACATGGTACTTACAGTGTAACCACACAACGCTGGTCGGACTGTCTAGGCCTGTAAAATGGCATGTAGCCTTTTCACAGGCTCCTCGTGATACTTGATCTTTACACCCTGCCAGGAAGGAGATTGGATCGCAAGCTTCGCCGTCCTGGATTAGAATTCAAATAATTATGTTATTACCACGGTACTTGAACGTAAATTTCATTTTTGGGGTTTTAATATATTTAGGCGGTTGGAGCCTCAAGATTTTTTATGGATACCTAGTGTCGTTGATTGTCGACGATATATCAAAAATAAAAGTTCGAACTCATAGTGATGCGATGGGGTCTTCGGGACCCCCGTCGCGAACGATGCCATATTAGCATCATATTAGTCACCAAGTTTACCACCACCACGAAGCTATGAAAACAGAGCTACAGTTCTACGTCAATCGTAGTTACCTTCGTGTATTTTGCAAGGATTTGGTCGCAGGCACACGACGTGTCGTTCGCGAAATTAACTGTTTTGAAAGCCGGGTCTCCGATTGACAGCAAGTACATGAGCACCAGTACGCCGTAAGCAATCACAATGCATTGAAGAATCCAAGGAAATATCGGGAAGAATATCGTTGATTTTATGGCAGTCACAGCTCTGAAAATATGAAAAAACAATGTTATTGTAATGAAGAAAATTTTGCGGTTGTTGAAATTTAACTAAGGAACGGAACAGAATTAAGTCAAATTAGAGAAGTAGAATTTTGTTTCAAAGGCTCAGTTCTATCAATCGGGAGCAGATTATATATTATCGTACCTTACCTATACACATAAAATTTCACAAAATTGCATCTGGGCAACGGGAGATTGACCTTCCGACTTGATACCTGCGGCGTAATTTTGGGAAAACCATACAATAAGGAAACTGCCAAAGGCTCCAATATAGTCTTACTTGCTTCCTTCGCGGATTAGCGCAATGGCAATAGCGATCCGGTTTCGTAGGAAAATGACAATCAACACCAAGATAAGTAGCAACACGGCTACCAAGATGAGAATCACCATCCAGGTCTCTGACTTGCTGAATATGGACTCTGCGTAGCCCTTGAGATTAGTCGTCTGGTGCATTGTCGCTGGGTTCGCCTTGTAATACGCGTAGTTCTTGTAACATAGGTACACACCTGGAACATAATAGGACAGGATAATGTAAACCAGTTAAATAATATACTAACTTTTATACAAAATAAAATAAACTGGGTAAGTGCGAGTACAAAACGATCAGAAATATAAACTTACAGAATCCCATTAGGCCGATGAGTCCAACGATGGAGGCCCACACGACTGGCCCGACCACCCAGCGCAACAGCAGGATGTACACGAAGCATAAGATCACGACTCCGAACACCGCTCCAAGGAGGTACCACCTTGATTGCACCAAGTCTTGAACTATTTGCGCCGACAGCTGATCATACACACAAGTATAAATATTAGACACATCTTAACATTCACGTTTACCTGCATAGAATTATGTTATGCAAGGGTACCTCATGCGTAAATAAGCACGAATATTTTTTTTTTAATAATTAGGAATATAACAGTTTTGTAAACTATATCCTTTACCATAAAATAAGAGTACCTTCACCAAGCTTAGTTCAAAGTAAAGTGAAAGTTCCTAGCTTATCTATTACGATCTTATTACTCTTATTAGTGGCCATATGGAATGGATGACTGCCTCATTGGTTGAGTGGCCGCAAAAGCGACCGCTGAGGCCTGAGCATGAAGTCCTGGTTCAATTCTCGGGTCGGGCAGTGCTATTGGTTTTATCCATTACGAATTTCTCAGTAGCAGCCACCGAGCTCTGGATTAGAGCCCGGTAAATGGCAAAGGGCTCGCCCCCTGTTACGTCAGACTTAAAAAACCATAACTGGTGGGTGTACTATTAGATACACCTCTGCCTAACCCTTCGAGGATTACAGGCGTGATGTTATGTATGTTATGCCATTAAGCTACAAGTTGAAGTAACAGTGGTCTCGCGGTCAGTTAGAAGTCAGTGATATATCGGTCGCTTAGAAGGCAAATGAAATGTTTATTAACTACTTAAAATATAATGTTAGGTACTGAGTTATAGCAAGTAATCATATTAATTGTGCTGTTTATTGTTAGCCAACTAAAGTCACTAATTTATTCACAACTATTGTTCCGAACTGGTGAAAATATTTGTGTCTACCACTTCTACCGCCAGTGTATTACCTACTACAGTGCGATCAAATTATCTTGGCAGGTCTGAACATAGGCTCTGCGAACTTTTACGTGATGTAAACTTGTGAAGAAAACTGTTATTGCCAGATAAACCAATACTTAAACGATCAGAAAATATCTAATTTAAACAGTGAATTAATCGATAACCTCAAGAGGCAAATAAAATGATAGATGTCAACTACGTCAGTAACAAAAGAAAATTTATTCTGAACATCTGAAAAAAGTTTGAATTCTTAAGTCTGAAAAAAGTTTGAATTCTTAGCAGATTTGGTTGAGTAACAAGAAAGTTTTTACTCCTTCGGCAACTGGTTGCGAAACTGCAAAGGTAAAATATTATAGGTGCGTATCAAGAATCGACATTCGTCTTTGGCAACTGCTTGAGTAAAAAGAATATCCAATATTTTTAAGCAACTGGTTGCCAAACTCAGTTGCCATCACGGCCGGAGGGGAGAGATACAAATAAAATAAATATCATAACACTTTTAAACATTAGTTGTAACAAAATGACCTGCACGAAGTTCGGACCTGCCAAGATAATTTGATCGCATTGTACATACACTCTGTATCTTTAACCAACTTCTAAAAAAGAGAAGGTTAGGTGTTCCACCAGCATCTTTTTTCTTTCCCTATATGTTTACTTTCTCCGTGGTTACCGGACTGATTCTTTTTTCATTTGAAAGGAAGCTCGTAGATACGGTGGGCCCGTCACCTATGTGGATGTGGATGATGTGCTAATCTTTCTACGAGTAGGTCGAGTAGGTACCTAGTTACAATGTAAAATTGATACTTGACAAGGATTTCTGTGAGATACCACAACTAAAAAGAATACATAATAAATAGGTACATATTTCCAAAAATACGACTTCCAAAAAAACCACTATTAAGTGGAAAATAACTTTCTGAAGTCGGTGACTTTTATGTTTCATTGACTTTTTGCCAGTGACTTACGAAGTCGGTTGATTTTTCTGCAAAAAGTTTTTGTCAATGGATCTGTGGACGCGTCAATACATTGGTGATGATTGGTATTCGCTAGAAAGCAAGAAATAATTCAGACACAGTAGTATTACATAGCTAAAGCACAAATATTTTCCCCAGAAATGATGATAATGAGGATCATCAGTCGGACTTAGATGAATAAACGACTATTACAAATAAAAAAAATTTAACCTTCTATCTACTTAGGTACTTATTTAAACACCACCGACACTTAATACTTGTACTAACCGTTACACATGTTATAATTATCTAACATGCATAACCAAAGTATAAAAAAATGTTAGGAAGTAATGAGCATACAAAATGAGTTCTATCTACCTGTTGAAACTGCACCAGATTTATAAGTTGTGCGGTCAACTCCTCCGCGGTCATTTCTCCCAAGGACTTTATGGCGTTCTGAAGGTCGCCAACGTTCACGAAACACCTTCCCACCACTGCGCCAATCACCGAACATGCACAGCAACGTCGACCGCAACGTAAAGTATGGATAATTGATTTGAGTTAATTAATGACATGACAATGTGATCAAGCTGTGAATTGTGTGAAACTTTATCTAATAGGAGTAAATAGGTCAGTATGTACAGTTTGGGTGGACAGAGATAATTCCTTAATCCATTACGACAGTGATGTTAGTTGTTGTTTGTCAGTAACAGGTGCACATGCGCGAAGGATAAGGTTAAAGTCAAGCTTCTACGCGTGCATCAGAATCATGCGCGAGTCGCGGCTACATACAATGTGAGTGTCGCGCTCGTCCGATTTAGTGAAGAAGGACATCCAGCTGGCTACGATCCAGCCCACGTACGAGTCCAGAGCCGTCGCTCTGTTCACCAGCGACTTGCGAGCCTCGGCAGGGTTCCTCACGCAGCTGGTCACAGGACCCACAGAGAAACTCCGCTTGCTGTCTCTTTGGCATTGTAGAGTCGACAAATCGCCGATGCAACGGGATAACACTGAAGTGTAGTTAATATACAATATCTAACACAGGTCAAAGTTAGGTCAAGCGGTCAATTAGGAATATCCGGAGGGACATGCCACACATTAAACCACGTGGTCCAAATACTAAGCATGAAAAAAATTAGTGGCAGTGTCACTCAAACCATGACACCCAATCATCTGTCATTTTCACAACAATCATGTAAATAATATTATTAGAACTGAAAATTACCTGCTTGGCTTTGCAAAACGTATGGAGCACATGTTCCATTTTCAATGCGTGTCATAGCTGCCGCGTAGGTCAAAGTGTTAACGTCGAGGTTATCTGTGCACACCATGTGTGACTTATATTCAGCAAAGTTGGTGTCAGTCATTTGCGCTTGAAACAGATACGTTGCAGTCGGGCACTGCTTTACGCACACCTGAAAACAACGAGAAAGAAAAATGTTTAGCTATAGCATTCTCGCTCGACGAGGTGCTACGTTACGGACAACGTTATACCAGAGCATGACCACTTTTCAAATTCAGAAACTACTAAAACACAAATTCTGGTTTTTAAACGCAAACTAGCTTTTGCCTACAGCTTCGCTCGCGAGAAAATGTTGATTTTTCATACAAACTTTCATCCCCTGTTTAACTCCCTTAGAGGTTGAATTTTGAAAAAATCGTTTATTTTTCCTTGTGTAAGTAACAGTACCTACATTATAAAGGAAACCAAAATTTTTACTTTCTAGATCCAAGGGTTTGGACTGGGCATTGATGTCAGTCAGTCAGTCAGTACCTAGTTTTCTTTTTTTTTATAGATTGAGCACTAAAAATTGATCCTATCCAGAAGTCTGAAGCATAATTTTGGTGGTCCTGCAGTCAATCTAAATCATATCATTAATGAAGGGCCTTGAATTTGGGATAACTTGCCTGTGGCGTAGGGCAGCCGACGATGGGTGATCCGGGTGACAAGCATTTGGAAATGTCAAAGAACACGAGATAAGGTTTGTCCGCGACATCGGAGTCCATCCCGCAGCGCGCGCCCCTGGAGTCGATGGGTGCGAGCAGCTTCTGAATATTGCCATTGCTCATACCTAAAATTTGTTTAACCATTTTAGTCAGTCATACAATTTAGTGTCTTTAGAAAGTTTATCATCAAATGTGTAAGTAACGTTTTTACAGAACATAAGAACAAGTTGTAAATGCTCAATTCCTAGGATTATATTCCTATTACTTCAGTTTTAAAGGCCATAGGTATTATTAAAGGTATAATTTTTAAAATCCCTCACCATAAAAGCCGACATATCCCCATACTCCAAGGAAGAGGATGAACAGTATTAGCCATACGATGTCCGTACACGATCGGTTGTGGATGGGACCGTTGAAGTTCGGATCGTACCGAATCGGCTCTCCTGAAAACACAAAACAAACATGGTTATTATTTTAGCATATGGAAGTACGTCGTTACTCTGTTCCACAAAGTATTCTAATCACAAATCTGCACACAAGATAATACTAATTTAACTGGAACAAGAAATACATGAAAATGAAAATTGCAATAAATTGTCTTTGCATGCACGACCTGTACAATAGATTGAAGGTTTTAATTTATGTAATCTCACAATTTCATGATTTTAAGGTAAATCTTGCTCGTTTGAAACAAATAAGTCGATTCGAACAAGTAAATGTGTTAGTTTTTGTTTATTAACTCTCAAGGAGCAAAGCTTAGTCAGGACTAAGCTTTGCTCCTAACCGCACTACCACTAACCGCACTAACCGCTTCAGGAGTCAGGACTCCTGAAGCGGTTATTGAACTATTTGAATTACCCTATTTACTAGATAACTCCTCCATGAAAGCATTACATTTTAGACCAATATTAATTTAGAGCTGTACTTGGATTCTAATGATTATAATTCTGTGTTTGTTACAGTCGCGAATCATACATTGATCAAGGTAAGTATATGACTCTATGCAAAAATTATTGCTCGGTGAAAAAGTTGGAATTTCGAACCCCAAGATCTCCGAAACTAGAAAGTTCACACTCACACAGGTATGATTCAGAACAAAACAGTTATTGTAATGACGGGGAGAACAAGTGACATTTGACTTCGTTGTGGGTCTTTATCTATCCCTATAGAGCATCAGATATTCAGGACCGTAGTGAGATGGTAAGTTTTGTTGTACAAATTAGTGGTTTTAGTTAACAGATTTTTATAAAGTTTTATAAGTATGACTAGATCAAAAATAGTTGAGCTTGGCTTTTCCATAATTAATGAGCAGGTCAACATTGTCATCAAATTAAGTGTGCCGATAACGTTATCAGCTTTCAGGATGATGCACCCACTTTGTAGGTATGTACCATGTTATACACTAGTCCACCTATGAAGAGGTACCTTTACCTTACATATGTATTAAATTAGTAAACTGTGGTAACGGAGCAGTCAAAACAGGAAAAAAATATGAGGTCTAATTCAAACAAAGCTATTTTATTTTTAAGTATTGTTATGCACTTGGTCATGGTAACATTATAAATAATTTTAACACAGAATACAAGGCTCAAAGCTTATCAACACTTACTGGACTCTTTCGGCGGTATACAGCAATCGGTAAATCCCATTTTGTTAATTATTTATCATGTTTGTTTTCCCCAACAGTGTCATCACATCACGGTCATAAAACGTCCACTTGTTGCAATTTTGGTTAAAACGAAATAGAGTTTCTATCACATAATCTTTAAGCCGACAACGTCTATCGTGGACGCTTATCGCTACAGATTTTGATAAGAATGAAATGAATCAACCAATAGTCTTGTGCTGATGTTTGCTTGAGGTACCATACAGTTATGTTTGGAAAGGTAATTGTCATTATTATCTGATTTATTGGGCGTCGGAAGCCTACGCGATTTGCCTCCAACATGCTAAGATGAATTGAGCAGCAAAATACTCCGCGTAAGTACAAGAGTACCGAGGTTGTAGATAAGTGGTAGAGATGTTAGATTGGGTGATATCATTGAAGAAATAAATAGTCATGACGCTGACCAGTAACTAGATCTCACCAAACATACAAACATCGAGTTAACTACGTTTTTTATGCGAGTTATTAGGTAATAGACAGCTAACATTGGACACAGTCTACGACTACGACACTGGCTAGATAGGTATTTCTTCATTTTTTCATATTGGTCCCTTGAATTTTTTTCCAATAACATATTTTACATTATTTCAGGCTTGTGAGTAAGCTATAACCAATACCTAATGAAGGTTCAATACTAATAACTTGTGACGGGTCGATTGAAAGCTAAGTTATACTTGCCGTGGTGACCATTGGTATTCATCTATCATGTTCATGCAGAGACCCCCTTTATATCTATCGTAGATCTTTGGCAGTCGTCATCCCTAATAATTAGCAAGGCCAAAATTCTGATCCATCTTACTATGGCATTTCATATAAAACGGTACCTACGTTATGTTAGATAGGCAGGCAGTCACTCCATGTAAAATTACCAATACGTATGCTATAAAAAAACCTTATGGAAGCTCTCCAAGCTATGTCGTATGAAGATACAGAGAAGTTATTACTTGTTTTAAAATAATATTAGTGTTTTGTTAAATTAGTTAACTAAGTTAAGATTAGTTTAACTTTAATTTTATACACTTATTTACATACCAAATTGTAAGTTTAATAATTATGATGTGATTTTTTGTAAGATTAATGTTACCTCAAATCGCCTGAAACACAGGATCACCTAGTTCAGGCACAAATTCCGGGTGAACTTTATATAGATTTAAGGAAAATTGTATTTAACGATATACCTTATAATTATGAATAAAAATTTATTATTTATTTATTTATTATTATCATTTATGAAACTGAAAGCCATTCTCAATACAGTTGGGACAAGGCCAGGCAGATGATGATGAACTGTTTAAAAAAGGTTCCAACATAAACAGAGTCTCTAATGTGGAGCAAAATTTTCTAAGGTTCTATGACGACCGCACTACTGAATGGAAATCCTTCAATTTGTGGTTATCAGTAAACAAACAACTCCACACGTAATTTTATGCATAGCGTTCGCATTCCGACTGCATTGGCATTATTTCCGTATTCTCTCTGACATAACCAGTGCTGCTAATTCGCTACTGACCTACAGCTATTATACTATTGATTTGATTATTTGTGTTACAATTTCACATGTCTTTTTGTATTTCGTTCTGATCATATTTTGGTTTTATTTGGTTCGGCTTTAACTAAAATAAAAGTTAAAGCATTTATTAAAAATATACAAAAATATGAAACTACATTCCCAGTCACACACAAGGCATAAAAGCTGTGAAATCGATCTCTATGGAGAAGAACAGGCTAGAAAATCGAAGGACCCGCTAAGCTTTAAGCTCTGTAGGCTTCCCGTTAAAATATCTAAACATAGAATATCTGTGTATTCCTACCCTATCAACCTATACGAGAAACGCAAGTCTCTACATCCAAGATGCGTTTCTCGCAAGCATCATTATTGCAACCGAATTTATTCGTTGGTAATTAGCAATCGAAAGTTAGCGATTTTGTCGTTATCTCTGTAGAGACTGCCGGGCCCTGGTGTCTAAGATATTGGATTTTACAATTTCCTTCACAGTACCTAACTCATCATCATCTTCCTGCCCTAATTCCATTCTATTTGGGGTCGGCGCAACATGTTCTCTTTTTCCATTCTTCCCTGTTAGACGTCACAGTGGCATTTACTCCTTTCTCTTTCTTAAACAGACCAACCAGAACCAGTACCTAACTATTCATTTACAATTTTCAATCATACGCTTGTACGATAACTGATAATTGGAAAACCGTGTCGGTCTGGGTATTTTTGTGTAGATATCGATAAAGAGTTCAGAAACTTAGTTTTAAAACATCATTAACAGTTTTGATAATATAACAATAGCTATCATAAAAGTGCGTATGTAGCTTATGTAGGTATAATTTAAGGTACTGGATATTTAGGACACGTCGTTTTGATCTTTTGGTCTGTCCAAGTTTATCAGAAATCATTTCAGAGTACCTTATTTATAAGTACCTACTGTCTGAATTAAAATTAAACACCTAAAATTAAAATTAAATTCAAACTAGCTTTCAAGTAAATAGCTGTAATCAAGGGAATATTATTACTACTCGTAGTAATTAGTGTACGAGTATGTGGGTTGACTGTTATGACGTCAAGACCTTCTTCGTAAGCACTTATTGTCACTTCGTTAATTGCAAGTAGGTGTATAGTTTGACCGGTTTGTGTAATCATTACCTATGCTATCTTATCTTTAATAGGTAGGTTAATCAATGCGTCAATGTAGGTACTTCCCTTGAATGATTAATTGCAAGTACCATTCGATATTATTTTGATTTCGTGGAATAATTGTTGCATATACATGGACAACTTACTTTATTTTCTTCTCTTTATTCTGTCTGTATGTAAGCTATGCAATATTGTTTAGTTCTCATTGTATGCCATAGTATAGATAGATACTAAGCCGTGTGGGTATTACTTACGTAAACGTATTGGTTAAATCCATAGGTAGGTTACATACAAGTGTTCCTTTGTTGGGAAGCCCTAGGTTTACATTTATAGCTTCCTGTTAGTTTACTAAATAGTTCAGCACCTTGTTTACTTGCAAGAGCTTTATTGTGATTTACTGAATCATCAGTAATTAGAAATATTCTATTACAAGGAAATCTAAAATAAAAATACGGTCAGTTTGTAGTTTCCGTTTGAAAAGACATTTTATCTACCCAAATATCATAAACCCTCTCTAATGCGTTCAAAAACCATAGGCAATGACCAGCATTACCAACCAGCAGAAATTAACAGAACTGTAATGAGCTCATAACCTACTGAAAACAGTAGGTTATGAGTTTAAACTTGGAACAGTAGCTCTACCATGAGTTGTCATCGAAAACTTAATCGCTTGCGTTGTACTCGCTAGCGTGCTAACGTGGATCAAATAGATTACGATTATGTTTGCACCATGAGATTTACGAAGTCTTACGCAGGCGCTAATGTAAGCTCGATAGATTGTGTCGTCTAGCTAACTTCACTCTACTCATGTTTTGTTTCTTTCTTTCCCACTAATAAGAAGAGAGAACGGTATCTACACAAATAAACCGACGAAATTGAAAAGTTGACAGATAGTAGACTACACATAGTGATAAGTGGTTTTTGAATTTTTATTCCTTATAATATGTCACTGTCGTGTATTCACTTTGTAATTTTGATAGTTGACCTTGAGTGACAGAGCTGCGTTGTGTAGTTTAAAAGTTTACTTTAGATTCAAACAGATTATTTAATACAATGAGGACCAGTGTCACACAGTTCTAATTGTTGGTAGAGTTTATAGAAAGGTAAGTTTGAACTTTCCTTAAAATTATATTTTCCAATTGGTATCTAACATTTTGGCTTGAAATTCATGTTATTCAAGTCGTTGGTCTTCAAATTTAGCTATTTCTGTCATATTCAATGCTAAATAACCACTTGCTGGCATTATTTTGACTATATTAGACTCAAAAACGTATATAATTTTAATGTAAACATATGTTTCACACGCCAAAATGCTAGTGAGCTACGTAACTACTAAAGTAAGCGTCTTACTCGATAGGTTTAGTGAAATTAGTGACTCATGGTACCGTTTTGTATGATGACAGCTGAAGAACGTTAGTGACTATCGAATAGATTACGTTAGGTGTTTAACCTATCGTAATCTATAGTGCTCATGGTGTGAATTTTAATTATTTCTGTGACCGCTAGGGGCGCTGTACAATATTTCATACAACTAATTTACGGAGACGCTAGCGAGTTTTGGCTGTGTAAACTCATGGTAGAGCTACAGGTGTCAAATTCAAGTGAGTGTGCTATTCTAGTATCTACATTAAAACAGATACCTATCGATACGAAACCCCAATTCAGTATGATTTTAATTATAAATCGCACGACATTTTGATCTCGAGTGACACAAGAATAGTGACTTTGTTCGTTTGCCTATGATTTAAAAAAAATGACAGATATCCGAAACGCCGCCATTTCGAGCTGTCATTTGTTCGTTAGCTTTTTATTCCCTTTCATTGAGTAGACAAATTTTCTGATAAGTTCTTTATTTCTGTCGAAAATGAGTGATAGTGACTCAGAAATTAACATGAACAGTCCGCCAGATATCGTAAATGCAGCGACGAATGCAACTAATAACCTGTTTATTTTTTATTGCATTAAACTGGTAACAATGCTGGTCATTTCGCTATGGTTCCTGAACCCATCATAGAGCCCTTATGATATTCGGGTAGATAAATTAGTGTATGCAACTATACATAATTAGGCATTACAACACGTGTGATGCTATTAAGAAACTCGCCTTCGGCTCGTTTCTTAAACCCACACTTGTGTTGTAATGCCCTTCATTATGCACAGTCGCATAAACTACTATTTCAACACACTTGCTCATAAAGTGGCTAAAATTTCACCGCATTTAGGCACATAATGACACCTATAATCAAACTGTGAATTTTTCATTACTATTATTCACTAGTGAGTTATAGGTTTTTTTTTAAATTTAATTGGGTGAGTTGCTATCTGTGGTTGCTATGTTCTTAAAAAAGTTTCGATACGAAAAAGATCGTTTTCAATAGTAAAAATTAATTAATGTAGGTACCTAGTGCTTGCTCATTTCATGAAACTTTGTATTTAAATAGATAATTTAAACTTAGTACATTTTTAATAAGTAAATAAAACTTTCACTCAAATATAATTTTTGTTTTCTCTGTGATAAAAATTTGAATTCCCCATTTTGTACGTCTTGTAACCAAGCCAGTGGCATAGCCACAAAATATTTAAAAAAAAAACAAGCAAAAAAAAAAAACCTCTTTTAGTCTATGGCTGATCGCTTATAAAAAAAAACATAATATTTTCCCGCTACTGCGAAAAAAATACACAACTCGTTTTCTTAGTATTCGGCCGTTCCGGCCGAATACTGGAACGACACTCAAATATTTAAGGGCTGCTTAAACGTTTGAGCAGCTCCTAAACTTTAATTTCGTATACACAAACGTCATTTTTGAGTATCTGTTAAATATAAGTGCTTCTTAAATTAAGTGGTGCTCAAACACCACTCAGTTTAAAAATCGTATACAGGAACGCTACTCAACGTTATTTATCTGTCAAATCAACTGTCATACTGATTTGAGCAGCCCCTTTATCTGAGAGTGGTCGTGAGGTCTCTCAAATCAACTTTAACCTATTAAAACTAAATAAAAAGTGATAAAAATGTATTTATCGTCCTTGTCTTCACTTTCGGATCACGAAAGGCCAACTGTGAGCCGCAGAAATGAAGAAATGTTGAACGCTTTTGAAAAGTACAACGAGAGAGAGTTTGTTTCACGGTTCCACATCTCGAAAGAAACTGTTTTATATTTGGACTCTGTATTTATTTATTTAAATAAGTAAATAAAGAAATATTTATAAAAAATAGAAGAAAAATCAAGTCTGCATAAGAAAAATCAAGTCATTTGCTTCGGCTATGTTGTTTTTAGACCTCTGTTCATTCCTCTGTTTGAGGTTTTCATAGAGGTGTCGGAGTTGCTGCCATGTCCTCATGCCGCTCACACAGCAACAGCATTATACTGTTAGCACACTGTGTCCCAAGCAGCTCGCTTCTTCTAAATTATATTGGCGTTTGTCTCTTTATTTTCTATGATTTTTTGATATCTGAAATCGTTAACATAATATATTATTTACAACATGAAACAGTTAGAAATTACACTTAGGATCTGTGAAATGATGAATGTAACACATTCACCATCATGTGCTTTATCTGGCAGTATTTATACCTGTAGGAATCTAAAAGTAATTGTACTGTGGCGTAGCTACGTGCTTCAGATGGTAAGTGGTCACAAGTTTCAATGGATAAGTAAGTGCTTGATACAGGCAACAGTTGCCCTCAGCTCCTGACTATGTACGAGAATGTTAAAGGCATGGATACTAACAAAATATTACATGCACCAGGCTCTTGCGGCTAAACGAGTGTAAAGTAGAGTATTTCATTGTTTATTATGTACTTACTTTTTTATTATTTCCAAGAGCATATCTTTCTCAGCAGGTGTATAAAATTTGCATCCACGTTTCTTCATCTTCTCCATTGTGAATCAAATAATAAGTAATAACTTGATTTATATTTGGTAAAATCGCGCGTAAAATGTCAAGTGTGACGTTCCAATCTCGACAATTATGTCAAGAAATTTTCTTTTCTAATGACGTCTTCTTTCAATATCCATCCGTTTTTTATGTATATAAATACATAATTTCAATCGTAATTCAAACCAAAGTATATTACGCTGTTATATTTCAACTGAATAATAATTATAGAAAATATTTGTTCAATGAAGACTGCGTAAAACGAATACGAGACGTAAACTAAATTATTTTGTAACTGAGAACGTGCTGAGATCAATTTTTTAGCAGGATGTTGCCATGATGTAAACATTTGAGGACTGCTTGGCTAATCATGGTTTCAAATTGCTTGAGTGGCGTTTGTGTATACCATTTAAATTTGAGGGATGCTTAGATTTAAGTAGCTTTTAGGTGATTGTGAGGTTTGAGTGGCGTTCCAGTATTCGGGCGGTACCAAAATTTCAAGCAGTGGCAAAACACCAAGAAATCGCAGTCGTCATTTTCTGAAAATGTGTTCTTGGCGTACTTTAAAGAATTATCTTCTAAATACAAACCTAGCTCTTTGTGGTGTATATACTCAATGTTAAAAAGTACAGTCCGAACGAAGAATGGAGTGGACTTAAAAACATACTCCAATTTGTCAGCTTATCTAATTTGTGCAAAAATCACAAAAAGAATTAAACTTGATTCTGAGGCACGTCCTACTGGTGAAACACCAAGTACCTCAAATGTTTGGATTTCACCTACCTACACGAATAATGAACCATCTCAATCTGAAATAACAATACAACATGAAAGTATTTCAGTAAATAATCTATCTGAAGAGACCGCTACGCCATCAAAAACAATTAATTATAATTTTACTAACTACACATTTACTAGGTAATTTTATTGTTTCTCTAAATAAACTTTTTATCTACTAAATAAAATGTTTTTTCTTGTATTATTAAGCTATTGCATAGCTTCTATCGCGGGCCTTTAGCGTGGAGAGCGAATCCAGAAATTCCATAATGAAAATATTTCAACCAGGTTACGGAAAATAACAAGGTTGTCAACTGAGGTTGTCAAATTAAATAATTGATAAAAAATGCTATGCAATAGCTTTACCGCGGCAGTCTCCGAGTGCCACACGTCTTTTTTTATTCGCAAGTGTGTTGAAAAACGTCGTATCCCTAGTAGCTTTTTTTGTTTGCATTTAGTTGGGCCACATCAGAGGTATGTGGCCCAACTAAATGCCAACAAAAATGTATGTGGCCCAACTAAATGCCAACAAATGCCAACAAAAATGCTACTAGGGATGATACACGTGTGTATTGATGATTACCGTCCTCGGCTTTCTTAAGACCCTCACCTGACGGCTCGGGTCTCAATGCCGCCTCAGCGGTAATCACCAACGTTACACACTTATACCATAATGTACTATTGCAATATCTTTTCAAATGGAAACATTTCTCACTGACTCGTTCTAAATATAAGCAGAGTTGCATGTCATTCATGTCATTCATCAAGATTTCGAATATAAACTCCCGTCCATGACTGATTAACGTCCTTGTATTTACTTGTGGTGTGACGACTAAAGATAATCGAATTACTCGTAAAAATGACGGGGACCGGTCGTTGCGACATGAACTAATATTAGACGAGTCCTCCTCACCGCCACGCCTTAGTTCCTCAGTTGCATCCTCAATCTTAACTCCTTGAACAATCTAGTTTACATCTCATACCTACACAAACAGTAGATCAACTATGAATAGTGTATGACTCACTGAATACTAAATAGAGCTCTATTGTATTTACCTATCTCTTTGATAGTCGATCGCATTCACGCACTAATGACATAGATAGTCAAACGCGTAATGTTATCAAATCATGTTTATTAAAACCGGTTTGTGATCGTAAACGTTGTCTTTTTTCCTCTGGGCATCATAGGAACCTGTTTTGATAAAACTCACAGCAAGATGCTTCACAATATTAAAACTTCTATATGTACAGACGCCAGAAGTCCAGACTCCCTACTACAGTCAGTCAAACTTTAGTAGATTTTCAACTACATCGCTAAAGCATTAGGTTCAAGGTTGATTGGGAAAATTTTACAGTTTCGGATAGCTTGATGCGATGTAGTGGAGTGGCGTCTGTAAATGTGTTTTTTTATGAATTCAGTTACCTATCCTGATATACAACTATGCTCAGTCCGTCTTGTAAGTTAGTAAAATCTAAAAAGCAATTCTTGTTTTAATAACCACTATTATTAACATTAAACAATTTTTATGCTTTCCTGATTCGCCTAATTTATCCTACCACCATAGCGATCAACAACTTTAAAACTAACCAACAGAAACTACCCAAAATATATTCAGCTAGTTTCCTGGTTACGAATTGTATCAACTTATCAATGAGAATATTAAAATTAATAACATTACTATTTACCAACCGAGATGACGATTAAAATTACATTAGTACTGTTGCTACGGCCTTCAATTTCCTTATACTTGTTACCTATAGTACCTATTGTACTAAATACAACTTTTTATTCACTTTTCTCAAACATTTATGCTCTTTATTCAACTCAATGACGCTATAATTTCAGAACATGAACTCTTGCAAATGACGAAATTTTAATTCCGGAAAATTTAAAGAATTTTCGCACGGACACAGGTAGGTACTGTATTACTGTATTAAGTAGGAATTTTATCACTGTATGTAATGCACTGTTTGTCTACAAACACCAAGCAAACACGTTATCCAGAAAACCGGATCTATTTTTAATAAAAACATAAAAGGATGTTCACAAGTTTTATAATACGTGCGCGCTTCAGCGTCGCATAGTAAACTGTCTGTACTCGTGTCAAACACCATAGTGTAAGGTAAGGTGGATTCCACACCGACACCCCGTGCGTGACTAAATAAAGACAATGGTGTCTTACATTTTTGTACCTATTATTGTTTTCTATTTCACATGGTTTTCAAGTAGGAGTGGCTTGGAAGGCAAACAATACCCGTATATTCCAGTAATATCTGACTACTTATTAATTATACTTAGGACTCAGCGTGTTCATTTTACATTAAATGAATCTACGAATGCACTGCTGTAAGTTTTTTTTTTTCAAATTTAGTGAATGATTTTTGCTTTATCTTACCTACAACGGATATGACTAACGTCTAGGCAGCTGCGGTTTTTACAATAGCCGAGATTAGCAATTTGTCACAAGCGTGCTCTTGCATGAAGCTTATCAAGTTATCAAAATTATGTAGGTGTTAAACTTCGGAGGTCACAGCAGACAACAAAAGGGGCAAAATGTATCATTCGAAATAGATAATGTAGACGGGTTTTTCTAAATGATAGCAATGTGGAATAACGAGATGTGAAGGTCAGGATCATTTCGTTTGAACTTTATGTAACTGTTGGCTGTGCTGTGTTATTAAAGATTGTGTGTGTGCGGCGCCTAATGTCAACATGAGTTGTGAATGGCGGTGACGGTAACTTTATTTACGTCTTGAGTTGCAGATCAGCCAGCGAATTGCGTGTGCCTTAAATATACACAACGTGCACTAGTTTTATGAAGCCATTAACCGGGCACAAATATCCAGAGTAGAAATTTATTATAGGTATTGGAAAGACCCAACAACTAGGTTTTGTGGCTTCTTCCATTAGAAACTTAGATAAGGGGGTCCCAAACGATGATATAATAACAAACATAGGTACATTGATTGATGGCCTTCGACGGTTTGTCCCGATAAAAAAAAAAATTGTGTTCGATCCAAATATGCAAGAAAGAAATGAAAACTAAAATGCAATAGGGTGAACGACTATGTGTCCCGTATCAATACCGATTATCAGTGACCATCATCTGCCTAGGTCAGCTTCCAGTCTTACCGGATACAGCTGAATACCATTATTCTACTGACTGCCCATGTCAGTGTTTAGAACAATAACAAATTATAACAATTCAGCACGAAATGTAAAAATGAAAATTAATTTTAGTTCGAAAGAAACAAATTTTCAAACATGGTTCAAGCTTGCAAATGTTATATAGCAACCCCGTGCTATTCTATAACCGCAGCGGTAAACGAAAAACCCAAACAGTGCGTGACACATAGGTAGGTAATGGTCAGTCCTCCGTCCTCGTTAGTTCAACTATTCATACGTCACTTGTACTTTATAAGGACGTCTGATCCATTTTAAATGTTTCATTGACCACCTGAACTGGAAGGCCATTCTTGATGATTAATATTGTTGACATAATTTCCTTAAAAAATCTTTCTGTTTTGTAAATCTTAGTAAACACAATTAGAAACTTAAGTATCTAGGTACATAATGATTATCAGACGAGATACAAAAGAATATCGTCACGATTGGGTAAATATAGCCAAAGCAGTAATTGAGAAAAATAAATAACGAAAATAAGGGAAGAGAGAGTATAGCGCCTTGTGGAACACCAGTTACCAGATCGCACCAGTCAGAGCAATCATGATCGGCAAGTACCGCTTACTGGCGACCACGAAGATTATGATGAAAACCAAACACATGAGTTCACGTGACACCGAAGATACCCCAATTTGAGATAGTATGGCCAGGAGAATGACGTGATCAACGGCGTTGAAAGCAAGGGAAAAATCTATTAGACCGTTCGTTAACCTTGAATTCTCCAGGCCATCCCCATCCCTAATGCCTTCAGTGACTTTAAGCAGAGTTGTGGCTGCACGTACAGTGGCCAGGCCAAAAACCGCAGAATGATACCTTAATTCTAGATATTCCATTATTTTCCTGTTGCCGTTACTTTTACTCCATACGCTTCTCGGTGATTAAAAGCTGTTGATAGTACTAGTGTAACGCATACTTGATTAAAATGCAAACAACCTGGCTAATAAGTAAAAGTGACAGTGACTTGCCTACTCACATAATATAGTCCCCTGAGAATGCAGCAGGCTAGACGCCGTCGATTAATGACAGTAGCTGACTCTATCCATTGCAGGCATAGGCGAGATAGGAAATAATTAAGGGAATTAACTTTAAAAATTAATAAACAGTTACTATGAACTCATTAAATTAAACGCTATGTCCACTTGAGGATCAATCCCTGGACAAAACACTCAACTGCTTACGAGTCCTACTGCGTCCAACTGATGAGTCATTTATTTTTAATTAAAATAGTTTATAAGTAGGTGTAGCTTGGGCACGCCACGACAGTGAAAGAAAGAAAGAAAAAATATTTATTGCCGCAGAATTATATAGGTACAATAAAAAAGCAGTAAACACAACTTAAGCTACGTAGCTTACTTTAAGTACGTCCCCTAAGTCCCCTCTTTGAGGAGTGGCTAGAGAGGAGCCACGGCGCCCTCACCTTCCGTCTGACGCAGGTCCTCACCGGACATGCATGTTTCGGGAGGTACACGGTGTGCATCACGGTGTACCGAATCAGGCGGGAGGAAACGCCCGGATGCTTCCACTGCGAGGATCGACCGGAGGACACGGTGGACCACACTGTGAAGGAGTGCCCTGCTTGGGCAGAGCCCCGCCGAGCGAAGGAGGTGGCGAAACGTGAGAGGGAAAGAACCTCTCGTCCCAGCCGCCGCGGGAGACGCTCAGGGCCGACGCCGGGGCTGCGGATTATCGCAAGACATAACGCGGCCTCGCCACAAGGGCGAAGAATGAACATCCCAAAAGCGGGAGGGGGGGGGGGGGTTATTCGATGATTTTCCACCCAACAAAAAAAAAAAGTTGGTGTAGCTTTACATACTTTATCTTAAATAATAGCGTTGCGTCGGTGATGGGTTTTAAAAGTATATGCATAGTCTTAAGCGGAACCTTGCGTGTTGAGTGTAGTCCTTGATAAGCCACTCATATAATGAGAACACTGAAAATTATTCATCGTTGTGGTTTCTTCATCATCTACTTTGTTTAGCTGATTTTTTTTATGTAGGAACTAGGAAGTTAGCACCTCATGCTAACTGTATGAATAATCCTGTTTACGTACCTACATACATAATTTCAGATCCACATTTCTTGGCACTGCACTTCATATCACCGGAAGATTTAAGATATACTATAAAACATAATATGTATATATATTTCCTGGAAGTAGGTGTAGGTAGGACCTACATCTACGTTGCGCTATTTTAAAATTAATATTAGTTTAGGATATACTTAGGTAGAAGTAAACAGCACGTCGATATGCAAGCTGCAATATTGTATGCATCATGCGAAACGAAAGATTTAAAAAGGCGTAGAGCACCTGCGCTTTTCTCTATTTATTTATGTACTTATCCGCTGTACAGTACAAGTTGGTATAACGTAGTACGCGCCCGACATCTAAGTAGTACACACGGCTACACATCAAGCTATACAAAACCAGTATAATCTGATCGTTCATCGCGTGAAAAGATCTAATAAAGTGAGGCCAAGATTAACAGGTTTTGTATAGCTTGATGTGTAGCCGTGTGTACATAGGTATCTACTTATGAATAGTGCAAAAGTTGCAATATCTATGGAGCAATATTTTTATTGATGATAGGGCGCGGTATGTTACCGAACGGCAGGTAAATCATCTATCCTGCTTTGACACCTTTTTTTGCCGAATTTCTCACACAAAAGCTGTCAAAGTTACGTCGCGTTACTTGCCCTGACATTTATTCGTGCTCAACAGGTTGCGTTGTTCTTGCTAGTTGTGCGCTGTGCTGTCCGCTGAGCCGCGACCTGCATAACATAAACACGCACATCCGACCTTCTAACCTTAGAATCTCCCCGATGCGTCATTGCGCAATCATTTCGAAGACATAACGGACATGGTACCTACTTGATGAACGGGACATGATACTGACTAGGGTAGAACTGAGTTCACAACAATTACAATACATCAAGTCTTTGGAATAGAAAGTGGTCTTGTTCTAAGTAAAACAGGTAAATCAACGTTGATCTATATTTTATACCTAATCAACTACATATTTATAAATAAGTATGAGTGTATTTCAAACGTACGATATGGCGTCAATCAGGATAATGATCGATTTATTAATACTGCGAATTGGCTAATAGATTAGGGCATCAGAATGTAAAATTGTAAATTGATTGAAATAAGGCCGTTCGTTTATACAAATGACTGCGATAATGAGTAATCTCTAAATGGCACATTGATGTAAATGACAGATTAAAATAGTATCAGCTTTTTAAACAGTCAACAGTCTGCTTCTAAAGGTATCTAAATCCTGGTTGTTTTTAAACGATTAGAAATCTTAAACGGATATTGGTAAGGAAATAATCAATTATAGGTAAACAGATTACCAGATTTTTCAATAACTCACAATTAGCTTTACAAGTTTTTGCTGTGCGCAACTGGAATTTACAATGAAAGCATACAACCGATTTCCTCCACCAACTTGTTTATTAGCTGAAATTAAAAATGAATCATAAATAAATTGGTTTCGGTGAGTGGTCAGTGAGCCCCTGTAGAACCATAATAAATTATGATTCTTATTACCCATAATAATTTATGATTTACCTTCTCTGTCCAGATGTAGATTATTGAAGGTCTTTTAATGTAACATAATATCACATAGGTACTTACTTAGGTATAGGTAGGTGACAGCTGAGATAATGAGTAATAGAGAACCTATGGAAGAAGTCATTTATGAGTCAAGCTACGCTGACCCCAAATGAGTTGGGATAAGAGCAAGAGGATGATTTGATGATGGCTGTATATAGATTGATTGGTCGTTGTGTATACTCAGTAGGTATAGTGTGCATTATATAAATCACATTAGTAGTCATCGTCTTAAATCGCTGAGCATTTAAAAATATTCATAACTGAATGCATGTCATACCCGTACCGGCACTCGTTCGGGCTGGTCGTGTCTTGTATCGCGGTTCTAATTTACTATCCCCACTGCGCGAGAGTTGTTTACGCATTGACACGTGCCACAGGTGTGCGCCGGGCCGCCCGGGCCCACCGCGCATTGCGCCATGAATGGCATAAACATTTCACCGCGCTGTGATTCACCCGTATTCGAGAATACTATACAGAGTTTATTGAATGATTCTTCGGAAATGGATGTTGTTGTTGATGATCAAAATAATAAAGAGGAGCAGTCAAGAGCGGAAAAGAGGGAAAGAGAGGACAGTACTGAAGACAAAGAGGGTTGGAAAAAAGTTAAGATGAGTAAAAAAAAAGTCAGTCACGGAAGTAGACATTCTTTGAAGGAGGAAAAATTTGAGGTATACGTTTCTTACAAAGAACGCCTACCGAAACAATTTGCCATGGCACGTATTTTAAAAGAAAATAAAATAAACAAGATTAGCGAAATTAAGTATTTAAGCCCTTTTAAAATACGTTTTCAATTCGAAAGTGAATCGGCTGCTCAGGACCTTCTTTTGTGCGAGAAACTTTTAGAGAAAGGATGGAGATTTCAGAAGGCCTCACAGCTTTCCTTTTGCTATGGCATTATCAAGGATGTGGATCTTGACTTTACTGATGACGAGATTCAAAAAAATATTTCATGTCCGGCCCCTGCAAAACTTTTATCTTTTAAGAGGTTAGACCGTCGCAACAGGGATGAAGGTGGTTGGTGCCCCAGCGAAACCCTTCGCCTTTGTTTTGAAGGTGAACATGTCCCAGCATCAGTTCGTGTATGTGACATTAATATTAAAGTATTGCCTTACATACATCAAGTATCCCAATGCTCCCAATGTTGGAGATTAGGCCATGTAAGGAAAATGTGCCCCTCGAAAAAGGTGGTTTGCCCGAAGTGCGGTGGGAATCATGAGAATTGCGATACTGTGACGTTCTTATGTGTCAACTGTAAAGGAAATCACATATCGCTTAGCAGATCATGTCCAACTTACAAGAAAGAGAGAAGGCTTAGAGAAATTATGTCGGAGTTTGGCTGCACTTATAGAAAAGCCCTAGAATGTTACGTGCCCCCCGATATACCCACTCCACCCGATACTATCATCCCTACTCAAGCCCCGGTTGCCACTCGTTCATTTCTTAAACCTCCTGAAGACGGCTCTGTTATAACAACCCAAACCCCTACATGGGCGGAAATAGTGCAAACAACGGCTACGATCCACAATGCACAGACCCCTGCCACAGATAGAAAGGACAGTTCTACTCCAAAGCTTAAAAAGAAAAAGAGCCCACCAAAGGAAGACTGGATGTTTTGGAACGCAGACACAGACGAAGGAGACGTACGGCAATTGCCAGTAGATGAAGAGGGCAAAGAGGAATGTCCTTCTTTCAAAGAGTTGTGTGCGAGAATTAAGGATGTGATCTACCTTAAAAAGACAGGTTTAATTTTTAAGATAAAGTGCGTATTTCAGTTGTGCCTAGAATGGTTAACCCTTGTGTCGGTGAGTTTTGTTTCAGAGTGGCCGTTGGTAAAAGCACTGTTTAGTTTTTTTATTCCCTGTGATGGCTAATAAATCACTCAAATTAAATATATTGCAGTGGAATGCCCAAAGTATTAAGCCAAAGTTAGCTTCGTTTAATGAACTGTTGTATCAAGAAAAAGTTCATATTGCTGCCCTTAGTGAGACGTGGCTTGAACCGGAAAGTAATTTTAAAGTTAGTGGTTTTAATGTTTATCGCGCGGACCGGGATGACTCATACGGCGGTGTGGCTATCATAGTTCACAAATCTGTTAAGTCGCAGCTGCGACGCGTTCTCGTAAATAATAATGGTATGGAGGTAGTTTGCGTACAAGTTTTTAATTGTTACCCGTTTGAGAATATTGTTTCTGTTTATTGTCCATCGAGAATCGTAACCACTCAACAGGACTGGGATAGTTTGTTTTCATTATGGCCGGAAAAAACGTTAATTCTTGGTGACTTTAATGCTCATCACGCCAGTTGGTCGTATAAAACTGATCGAAGAGGCACCCTTATTCACGATTCACTAATGGATAACAATTATATATCTTTGAACGATGGATCACATACACGAATTCGTTTAGTTGATAACAACTTACAACAGTCCTCTCCAGACATATCACTAGTTTCTATGGACATTGCATTAAACTTTAACTGGACCGTTTTAAATGAAAGTCTAGGCAGCGACCACCTGATTATTAAACTTTCTACATTGTGTACATCGTACCTTCCTAAAGTTATAAAAAGTGTAATGTTGGGGTTCCTAATGGGTGTTATTAAGGAAACAACCACATCGGTTAAGTACTATTTAATGAATGCGTTGGTAATGCTCTAAAATAATGCATATAAGGTATAGTGCAAACTCAGCATACATACGGTTATAAAGTAGCGTACTTACTTACTAAACTAAAGGAGCATACATATTATTCTCACACTTCACCTCCCGGGGACATAGAAAAAAAAAAAAAGAATGATATCTTTTTTTTTTATTTATAATTATTACTAGACATTTACTTGAAGTATCTTCTTTGAAAATAATAGTGTTTAATAGACATACAGTTACTTAATATTACACATTAAATGGTATATAAAATTATCCTTATCATTATACATTGCAATGTTATCTAAAATAAAGTCTTACATTCAAATCTATTGACAGAAAGGCCTAGTCCTATTCTTATGTACTAATTCAATTTTATTATTTTTAATTATTTTTACGTTACAACCTAAATCTTCCATAACTGTATAGGGACCTTTAAATATAGCATCTAATTTACTACGTGCTTCATTTTTTACTAACACCAAATCATCTTTCTCATATTTTGCAGAATTGACAGACTTATCATATATTTCTTTCCGTTTATGTTTATTATTCAACAAATTTTTCTTTGCATCTTCATGAGCTAATTGTAACCTGTATTTTAATTGTAATGGATAATTGTCTATATTATACAATGGTTCTATGGTATTACTTATGCTATCTGGTATTTGACAAAGTTTTCCAAATACAAGTTCATATGGCGTGTAATTTGTTTCTGTATGGACTGTGTTGTTAAAACTGAAACACCAAAATGGTAACCAATAACTCCATGTATCCGTATGATTGTCACATTGTATCCTTAAAAATGCACCCAAAGTTTTGTGAGCATTTTCAAGAGCTCCAATCGACTGATGGTGATAGGCTGTAGAAGATAATTTTTCGATATTAAGTATTTTACAAACCTGTTCCATGGTTGCTGAAATAAATTCTGTTCCACGATCCGTAGCTATTGTCGCCGGAATACCAAATCTTAATATGAACTGTCTCACAAATGCATCTGCAATGGACACTGTTTCTTTGTTTTGCAAAGGAATAGCTTGTACAAATTTTGTTAACTCGCATTGCATAGTCAATATATAACAATAACCATTTTCGTCTCTATCTAAAGGACCCACTACATCTAAGTATATCTTTTCAAAAGCCGAGGAAGCTGTTGTGGTAATTTCCATCGGTTCTTTTATGTTACGAAAATATTTGTGTTTCTGACATTTAGTACATTTTTTAACAAATTCCTGGACATCCTTGTCGATACTTGGCCAATAGTATCGACTTTTTATAGTATTTATCATTCTGCGCACTCCAGCATGACCGCTGGATGGCAGTAAATGAAAGTCATTCATAATAAGTGTCTTTTCGTTGTCGTCGTCTATTCTTTTTATGCCTCGTAATATGCATATTCGCGGTCCGTACCAATTAGTAAGTGTTGTTATCTCATCACAAACACTTTTGATAAATTCTATATTATCATTATTTTTAATTATACACACTTCATTGATACGTATCTTTTCACAAAAATAGCTCAATTTCTGCACAAATTCGGCTCGCGAGAAATGCGCCTTGAAATCAAGATTAGTGTATAATGTCTTTTTACCCTCTATAAATGCAAAACATTCAAATTCTTCAGTTATCATATCATTATCTCTAAATCGTTTTAATTTGTTGCCTTCAATCAAACACAATTCTACCGAATCACACGGTTTTCTTAATATATCCACAACTCTTGGTTGATCAGTCCAATTGTTACTGGATGTATTAAGATCCTTCTTTTCATCGTCATTCTTACTCTTACTTAGGTCATTCAGCTTTTTCTTTTGCGCTCTTGTCATAACAGCCATTACTTGTTCATTCATACCTCTAAGTTCATCAGACGTTATACAAACTCTCGACAAAGCATCTGCCACAACATTGTCTCTTCCTTTCACATAGACTATTTTAAAGTTATATTCTTCTAAAGTTAATCGAAATTTAAGTAATCTACTTGACGGATCTTTCATACCAAAAAGATATATTAATGGTTTGTGATCTGTCATTATGGTGAATTTGTTTCCATACAAGTATGGTCTGAAATACTTAACGGACCACACTATTGCCAAAAGTTCTTTTTGAATAGTTGGATAGTTTCTTTCTGCTTTATTCAAGGGTCTGCTGGCATATGCAACTGGTCTAAGATCTTTATTACATAACACAGAACCAATAGCAGTACCCGAAGCGTCTGTTTGTAAAATAAATTCATGATTTTCGGAAAAATCGGGATACTGTAAAATCGGTGACGATATTAAAGCATTTCTTAAAAATTCAAAAGCCTGTTGACATTCATCAGACCAAATAAATGGTTCATTTTTCCTACTTAACTTATTCAAAGGTATTGCAATATCCGAAAAATTTCTTATGAATTTACGATAATAGTTGCAGAATGCTACAAACCGTTTTACTTCATCTGCATTTTTGGGAGTAGGATATTTTCGTAATACTTTTGTTTTTTCTGGATCTGGTAAAACGCCTTTGTCTGTGACTAAATGTCCTAGGTAAAGAATTTCTTTCTTTAAAAATTCACATTTCTGAGGGTTGAGTTTTAAATTAACTTTTCTCAATCTCTCCATGACAGTTATTAGATTTTTGTTATGGGAAGACAGATTTCTTCCAAATACAATGAGATCGTCCTGATATACTAGACATTTATCGTGAGTTAAACCAGACATCGCTACAGACATCATACGACTAAAAGCATTTGGACTGATCTTTAAACCCATTGGTAATCGTTTCATGCAATATTGACCAGTATTTGTAGTGAAAGCTGTTAATTTACGACTACTCGGCTCTAAACTTACCTGATAGTAACCTTGGTGAAGGTCAAGATGAGTAAAATAAATGGCTCCAGTAAGCGTATCTAAAATTTCATTAATGTTTGGTAGAGGAAATTTGTCGTCACAAATAACCTCGTTCAATTTTCTGTAATCTACAACTAAACGCCATTTTTTGTCATTATCTTTGCTACTTTTCTTAGGTACTAATAAAATTGGACTGGACCATTCACTATTTGACTCTTCGATTATGTCATTTTCTAACATATTATCAACTTGCTTAGTTATTTCTGGTTTTAGTGCCTGTGGTAACCTATACGGCTTGACGTAAACTGGAGTAGAGTTTGGTTTTAAAACTATAGATTGCTTATAAATATTAGTTGTGTTTAAATTATCTCCCTCTAAATGAAAAACGTCAGAATATTTTGCACAAATTGCTTCAATTGATTGTTTCTCTTCTCCATCTAAATAATTTAAATTTAATTCAGATAGCAAAGTTTTAACCCTGGTAACGTCAGTATTGGTCTTATTAAATTGACAAATATTATAATCGTCCAAGCTTTTCAAATCTGGTGTGAAAGATGGCAAGTTTACATCCTTGTCACTAACATTAAGTATTTTAACTGGAATTCTATTATTACTAACTGTGGTTATTGCGTTTGCTATAAACACATCGTTCGCTAACTCTTTACTACATACTACAACTTCTCCATTTACATTCTCATTCACAATAATAAAATGAATTGATTCTGAGCGTGCCGGAATAATCATAGAATTTTTCATCCTATCATGTTCATCAACAAAATGTAGATAATGTTGTTTATTACTATTAAAAAGTGTTAAATTATTTGAACATATATCAATATTCGCACTATATTTTTCTAAAAAGTCTAACCCTATGATTCCGTCAGCTTTTAGTGGTAGCGAATTAAAAACAAGAAAATTATGCTGAAACGTGACATTTTCGTGTTTTAATATTAAATTTACAGAACCTTGAGAGCGTCGCTGACCACCTATTCCATTTATTATAGTATTATCTCTATTAACAACTATATCTTTTGGTAATACTTCATTTTTAATAATTGACAATGTTGCACCCGTATCAATAAGCCAATAGTATTTAATGTTTTTAATATAAAAAGTAACATATTTCGCATCTCCTTGTAATGATAATATAAAATGCTTAGGAACGAAAAAACTGATTCGTTGTACCTGCATTGTCGTTTTTATCGCATTGACGAGTTTCATCTACTTTCTCTACTGGAAATGTGTTTTGACCTCGTCCACGGTTCCTAACATATCTAGACCCTCTATTTCCTCGCTGATTATTGTATGCTGCTGTAATTTTCTCTAGAATTTCCTCTAGAACTGTGTCCTTGATAGTGGTTATTAAATTGATGACCACGATGGTAATTGTTACCATATTGACTACGGTAAATACCTCTTTGACCTTGAGAACGCCTAATATTGTGTGCCATTCGTCCATTTTTAGAAGCATACAGAATGTTACCTGGTGGTTGAAAAGACGTGCACTCCTCGTCTTTCGCTGCTTGTATGGCATCTTTCAAGCTGCTGAAGCCGCGTGCTGAGATGATGGTGCTCATTTTTGCGCTACGCAGGCCATCTGAAAAACGTTTTATGGCAAAGCTTTCATTGATTGGCTTTAAAATCGAAAATATTTCTTCTTTTCCACCTGCCTGGGTAATTGTCAGCTCTGTAAATAACTTTTCTACCTCTGTACCATAATCCTCAATGGATCTCGAGCCTTGTTGAATATTCTGAAGCTTCGTCTGTATAGCCATAAATGATTTTTTGGGTAAAAGAAATTTCCTTAAATCATCAATTAATTCTTGGATAGTTTTGTATGAGCTTGCAATTCGTAATTTTGCATTTTCATTCAACCGACTTTTCAAAACAAAAGTAATTAATAATACTTTACCTGGGCTGTCCAGCATGTCAGCATACATCTCCGCTGAGTCTATTAACCGCTTAGTGGTGGCCTCTACACCGTCCATTACTGGAATCAAACTACACGCCACCTTTATGTCAAAATCCATTTTGCCTAAATCTGAATCGGCTGTAACGGGAAAAGTACACAATTTCTCTATTTCCTCGTACTTTTGTTTTATTTTTTGATAAAGATCTATTGCCGATTTCAAATGAATATCTTTACTTTTGTCAATAAGTAAATATATTTTACAACAATTTTCATATGTGCTTTTTGCTAGATCTAACTTAGTTGAAATAACATTACCCTTATATCTAGTTTGTCCCTTTTTTACTAAATAATTGCGTATTTCTAATAACAAGGCATAATTTTGTTCCAAAATATCAATCATAATATTCTTAATCTAATAATAGAATTGCATAAATGTAAAACATTTTACATAAATGCGAAGAAGCGGTTAAAAAAAGTCCGACGTTGCATTTTGTTTCCGTTCGGTGTCTTATTGCTGAATGTCCGCGCCCGGTTTTAGCACCTTTAGAATTATAGCGTTATGAAATATGATACCGCGTAACTAGCTCACTCACTGATATTAATTTTATTTTTTACGAAAAATTATTAATCCACATCACTTTTATTTTTCACTTTCATTTCACTTCTAATTACTGGTTCTCGTTACCTTCTGTGCGCCCTCTGATGGATGATCTTATTCTCTGCATGGTAGTCATCCCCATCTCCTGCTGGATCCATGCACGGTGGCAGCTCCTGTACATCCGCAGGCCCACATACACAGCAACGAGTCCAATAATAGCCAAAACAATATAGGTCACAATGCTAAGCCGCTCCACGTGGCCTCCGATTTCTTTCAACGTGGCGTCATTGTTGCCTCCAGCCGCGTTTTGGCTGAGGAAAACCTCTTCTTTCTCCACAGTTGACCGACACATTATTTACACTATTTGCGTAGTTATGTTAACTATACTAAAACTAACAATCCCCTTGGCAGAGCCCCGTGGCAGGGTCGCCATGTAATGTTGGGGTTCCTAATGGGTGTTATTAAGGAAACAACCACATCGGTTAAGTACTATTTAATGAATGCGTTGGTAATGCTCTAAAATAATGCATATAAGGTATAGTGCAAACTCAGCATACATACGGTTATAAAGTAGCGTACTTACTTACTAAACTAAAGGAGCATACATATTATTCTCACACTTCAAAAGGAATTTTGGAAAAGCAGACTGGACTTCTTATAAAAAATATCTGGAAGAAAAGTTTCGAAATCTATGTTTACCTAATGACCCCCAAAAAGCGTATAATTTATTTTTAGACATTTTGAATGACGGGGCTAATAAATATATTCCAGTATTTAAATTTAATCAAAATCCGACGTCAAATTTCACTCCGAAACCATACTGGACTGCTGAACTGTCACATACTGTGGCTCAGCGTAGATTAGCTTTATCCAAATTTAGAAGTAATCCCACACCCCAAAACCTGGATACTCTTAAAAGTAGGATAAATACTTCCCAAAAGTTAATCCGACAGGCTAGGGCCACGAACTTTCACGGCTTTTGTTCCTCTGTTGACCACACTACACCGTCTAGTGAAGTGTGGCGCAAAATGAGATGGTTGAAAGGTTTCCGCTCGCCTAGAAGTTTTGTGGACGCTTCTAGTGCCACAAGCCTTTTAAATTCTTTAACACCCGATTTTGTATCCCCATCGACCCCTACCGTTCAACATAGTAACCCCACATTAGAATGCGAGATCTCTATTCAGGAGCTAGATAAATGTATCAAATCTAAGGATACATCTCCTGGATGCGACGATATATCTTATTCAATGATAAAGAATTTACCTGATGTTGGTAAATTAGTATTACTATCTTTATTTAACAGCTTTTTTAAACACAGTTTTGTTCCCTACCAGTGGCGCGACATTTGCATCGTACCTATTCCAAAACCTGGTCGTGACCCTAGTAACGTTTCTTCACTCCGACCTATATCACTACTGTCATGTATTTGTAAAATTTTCCATTATGTTTTATACCGAAGATTGGAATGGTTTTTTGAAAAAAATAACACATTTTCTGTGAACACAGTTGGTTTCCGTAGGGGTAGGTCGTGTTTAGACGGTTTGAGCTGCCTAGTCACCACAATTCAAACTGGTTTTTCCGAGGGTTATTCTACTATGGGTTGTTTTATAGATATAAATAATGCGTATAACAATGTAAATAATTCTGTTTTAATAAATGTTTTAGATAGTTTTAAAGTCGGTTCTCTTATCTGTAAATATCTATGGAACTTTCTCCATAGAAGAGTACTCAAGATTAGAATTGGTAATAGCTTTATTAGTAGACATTCCGGTACGGGTTTGGCTCAGGGGGATCCACTATCTCCATTATTATTTAATATAGTAACGTCAGACATTTGTAAACGTATGCAAAACATCATTAATATATCTCAGTACGCGGATGACTTCGCTATATATTTACAGTGTTCTTCTGTTAGTGAGGGACAACGCAATATCCAGTCTGCACTTGATCTCATCAATAATATGTTGACGCAGGTAGGATTAAACATATCCCCCGAAAAAAGTAAAATCTGTTGGTTCAGTAGAGGTTTTAGAAGGCCTGATATAGATGTACGTCTGAACGGGACTTTATTAGAGTTAGTAGACCACGTCAAGTACCTAGGATTGTGGCTGGATAGTAGCCTTCGATGGAAGAAACATATTGCGGAGGTCCGGGATCGTGTACTTAAATTGATTAATATTTTTAGGGTCTTAGTGGGACCTGGATGGGGTGTTCATCCCAACCACTTAAGAAGATTGTATATTGCCCTTATTCGTAGCCGTATCGATTTTGGTAGCTTTTTACTGGACAATAGCGCCGACACTCATTTAATTAAACTGGACAGATTACAAAACATTTGCTTGCGGTTAATTGGTGGGTTTATCAAAAGCACGCCGATTCACGTGATGGAATCTGAATTGTTATTGCCCCCTCTTTTCATTCGCCGCCGATATTTAGCTGGTAAATTTTATTTGAAATCTAAGTGCTACCGTTTTCCGTTAATCGATTTATTGCATAAGCTACATGGTTTTTGTTACAATCATCCTTATTGGAGAAATAAGAAAAAGCCACTGTTAATTTTGTCTCATGATAATCTGCAGCAGGAACATATTTACTGCAGCAATAAAATTGGCATGTTTTCCATGGACACTTGGGTCAGCAATATGGACTTATCAGGTATTGTAAAACCTAGTTTAGAATCAGTAGAGAAACCTAAGCATTGTTATAATGTATATAACCTTAGATCAATATGTTGTACATCTCTAAATGCACAGTACTCTGACTTTTACTGTATGTATACGGACGGTTCTAGACACGAGAATTACTGTGGCGCAGCTTTTTTCGATTCTCAAATAGATGCTTCTTTTAAATTCAAAATTGTATCCAAAATTTCAATCATGCATTTAGAGTTAATTGCTATAGCTGAAGCTTTAGCTTATGTCGAATCTTTGAACGGTGATCGTTTTGTCATTTTTACAGACTCAAAAAGTGCTCTTCTCCATCTGATAAGATGCACAAGTACTTCACCTTTTAGGGGCCTTCCAATAGCGTATAATATTTTAAAAATAATTAGTGATTTAGTTACCAAACGTAAAAGAATTGTGTTGCAGTGGATCCCATCTCACGTTGGACTGGAAGGAAATGAGATGGTTGACCGTTTGGCAAATGAAGCAGCATCAGATGGAGAAATGTATCCTTGTTCTCCTTGGCATACTGAGCTATTGCCCTTAGTTAAAGACAGATGTTCTCAATCATGGTCAGAATATTTTGATGAGAGGTCTTTGACTAAGGGTATCTGGTACAGAACGATACAGCCATCTCTTCCACGAGTGCTTTGGTTCAGTGAGGGTAGGATGAGCAGGCAAGAGGTTGTGACGGCTTTGAGGCTCCGATCCGGCCACATACCGCTCAATAGCTTTGGATTTATGATGCGCAAGGTCGATTCACCGAATTGTGCGGTCTGTGGAGTCATTGAAGATGTGCATCATGTCCTAGCGGAGTGTGCTCGTGTGGCGGCCCAAAGGCGTCAAACTTTTGTCAATAGTTTTAATGTAGGCTTCTATAATAGCATTCTGGCCTCACCGTTGTCCGATGAAGCCAGAACACTTTATTGTATTATTATTATGGTTATAAGGTTGCGGGTAGGCTAGTTTAGTATAGGTATATAATATGTAATTTAAGTGTATGCAATCATCGGGGTGACATATTCTGTACGGAAAAAACCCTGTAAATAAATAAAGATTAAAAAAAAAAAAAAACTGAATGCATGTGACCCGTCGCACATAACTTTAATAAGCAATAAGCTTGACAGTGTTGTGTTTATGTGACACGGGACTTGTGCAATATAGGAAGTTATCTTGATAATTTAGTCCATTAATGTTTTTATTTCATGTTTAATTCGTCATAATGCATAATATTAGTTCATTTGTACCTAGCACGATGTTTATTGTCTATATAATTTAGGTAATATCTAATTAATGACCATAAATTATCCTTAATGATGTAATTTAGACTCGGTAGAGGCCGATAAAGTACAGGCTACCTACTAGTATTTTAAAACAGTACTTATTATTATTAGTCAAGGTAGACATTTCATACGACCATCGGCATCGCATCGGTACTGTGGGATACGACGTCACACGACTAACGTCCGTCTGTAGATAGCGTGACATTGGACGTATTTGGCATTACACAGAGTCTAGTGTCACCCAGGGTAGCAGCAAAGGCCCGGTGGTAACGGCCGGACTTACGACTTCTATGTACGTTCGAACGCCAGACAGTCATTCATTTTATTTCACCAGTTATGTCTAAGTCTCATGTAAAAGGGGCCGAGTCTACTGCCATATTGCCATCAACCGAGCACAAATCCTGACTCCGTGATTGCTACTGGGAAATTCCTGATGGCAAAACCCAATAACACATTTCCCGACCCGAGAATCGAACCCAGGACCAAGCAGTAGCGCTTGCGACCACCTAGGCCAGCGAGGCAGTCGCCCATCATCAATAAAAAAAAATCGATCCTAACATAATTAGTGCCGGTTCAATGTTTAACATATTTCCATTTCCGAAAGAATAAAGGACCGGTGTCGCAACTTCACGAGTGAGTACAAGCGAGGCCTTGTTGCGACATTCAGATTCATGGCAAAATGTTATCAGAACCACTATTTGTTGCTACCGGAAATACGTGGTTTGGAAAAAGGTAACTTTTCCTTGAGGCTAGTCGACAAGCTGTGCCGGTGTTCTAGAAAGCCAGTTTATGCGTATCGCACAATGTTCAGGAAATCATACAAAGCGATAAGCCACGTTACGAGTATACCCGGTCGAGGCTGCGGGTTGTTCGAAAGAGATACCGCGGCCCCGGGCACAAAGGGCTACGACGGAACTTGGGCGGTTTTTAGTCAGTAGAAGTCTGACACTCACTACCAAAAAAAAGCCATGTTATACTGGAAATGTAGAGTTTGATGTGTCGCCCTGTGTACTATTCTACAATTCGATGTGCGCACAATTCATTATCGTCAGAAGTTAAATCAATACAGGTAGGTATGTTGAAATGCTGTAATAATTAATAAGTAGTGACCCCTACTACATATGGCCTTAGTTAAAGATACTAAAACTATGTAAGTAGTAGGTAGCCGTTAAAATCCTCACTTTTGTAGAGTAGGTAATTTTAATTTTGTCGTTTTACAATGTTTTTACATAATTTTTGAATAAGGTAGGTATTTTTTCAATGTTTGAAGTTAAAGCTTCTATGACTTAGGTTTAGGTCTGTATAATAAGTATAATTTATCAGTGAGGCACACAATAACGTGCAATAACTGTTACAGTTTGGTGTTTACCCACACCTCGCTCGACGGTGCAAATATCACCAAATGTAATTATCACAGTTTATCTCCTCTGTGGGCAAATAAAGATAATGCCACCGTAACTAACACACTACACAGTGCTGTTTTGAAACTTAGTGAAAACATTACAGCTAACAACATTAACATTAGGCACAGTTAATTGTTGCGAAACTATATGAAATTACCTCACAACCAAACTTTTAATTATTTTTAATTGATCAAAATTATCAAACATATCCATCACATAGTAGAGTCAGGTAAAGCAGTTCAACCACGTTATTTTTTATTTCATGATCTTTGCATAAATGGTTGAGATTTTTTTGAATAAGAATCCACAAAATTTGTAATGAATTTGAATTTACTTTGCTCAAATTGTAGGTATACTTAACAATAAAAAATTCTATAGAATCGTATATAAAAAATCTCAACCATTTATTTATGCAAAGATGGGCCATCTAATGGTAATCCTAATCTTATGTGTTTTGGTTCTCTATTATTAAATAACAAACAGAGTTCAGTGATCTGTAATTCACTGCATTGTAATAGATTTCAATTGAATTACGCTGCCGACCTCTCTTGTTACTTCTCTTCGTAAAATAAATTCTGATAAAGTGATTATTCAACATTGGAAGGTACCAAACTCGAAAAACTTTATCTCTAATAAATAAATCCCCTTTTACATACATTCAATGAAAACCATAATAATGTCAAAGTTTTTATGCGGTCGCACGTTGATCCAACAAAAATAGAAATCTAAAACTGTTGTAGGCAGCAATAATAAGTAGTCGGTCACAGCTTCGAATTGAGAAATGAGGTTTTAAAATAAGCGGGTAGGAGTCTAATTTTATTTAAATCAATAGAAAAGAGGTACCTAAGGATATACCTGGTCTGTATATTGAACTAAATTATAGGGTGAAACTACAAGACGTCTAGAATAAAAGTTTAAAAGGCATTGCACCCGCATGATCTGTATAGGAATTGCCTTGAAATTTCTCTAGGCGCACCTATTTGATCTCTCTCAAGAAGAAAGACTGTCCAGGATTATAGTACTAAAAAGTTGATCCTGTAAGTTCCATTAGAATTAATGAAATATGATCTCTGTATCATGAACTTACCATAATCCTTGCCCATGGTAGATCAGCACTAATCAGCAGCAGCACAGGTAGTTAAAGTTAATTTAGTCACTGCACAATTCTGTCAATTTAACGCTCAGCACAGCTCGCTGTGATGTAATCAAACTTTATTCCTAACAAATCTCCAGCGTCTGACGATTCTGTGATATTTTCAATTGTTACACATCGTGCAAGAAAAAAACACCATCAACACTTTTCACCGCGTCTAATTACTCCTATTAAATTATTACCGAGTTGTTTACGTACAAAAACGAATTTAAAACAAAGAAAATTGAAGCAGTTTTATGTTTCCTCGTATATTTTGTTTGTTTACTGTCGAAGTGAAAGTTTGTTGACATTCGTAGTGGAATGTGAAGCGCGGTTTAAATTATAGCGGTGCTCTCGGGTCGCGCGCCGCTTGCTGACTGGTTCTTGTGACGCGTAAACGCGTTGGCTTGGGAGCGCGGAGCGGGCGACCGGCGACTGTGGCACTGGCCTGTCTGATTCACTACTCAACATACAAAGGGAGTTTAGCTTTGTTGTCTTGTCGTAGTACTGGCTGTATGCACGTTGTTATTCGTTGTAATTTGTTTCTCCATAATCAAGAGCAACAATAAGCTCAGTTAAGTCTGTTCCGTAGAAGTATTCTTTAAGTGACATTAATTTCGTCTGAGTACTTACAAATGTAGGTACCTATTTAATTTTTCCTATTGTTTTTTTCCTCTAATTATAACTCCTAAGGTAAAACCAGACAGAAATTATATTTTTTTAATGAATATGACATAATAAAACATCACGCTTTTAATCCTTGGAAGAGTTAGGCAGAGGTGTATCTTAGTACACCCACAATGCATTAGTTATGTTTAAGGGGTCCACGTAATTATAGGGGGTGAGCCTATTGCCATCATCTGGGTACGAATCTAAACTCCGTGGCTGCTACTGAGAAATTCTTGATGGTAAAACCCATTAACATTTTGCCCGACCAGGGAATCGAACCAGGACCCCATGCTCAGCAGTTGCGGTTGCGACCACTAGACCAACGGGGCATGGTCAGTATTATGATCCTGATCTATGTATAGAACCTATAGGGATAATAAAAGAAACTTTACTGCTCCCCCCTGTTCTGGCTGGATTTAGAGCTATTTAATAAACAACACCTTTACAATGACTGAGCAGGTTTACAGTTTGCTGAAATCCTGTAGGTAGAGTCGGACAAGATTAGGTTTTTAATGCAGTTTTGGTCTCAATCTACCACTTCCTTTGTTATCTGTAGACCGGTAAACAAACACAAGTAGGTACCTATGGGTAAACACGACACAAAATAAGTAATGTCCATCAAATGTTTACAGAAAAAATAACGTAGATCTATGTAACTAAGTACCAATATTACCGTGCCTTTAGCAACACTAATTAGAGCAAGATCATTAAATTTAATATAACGGTAAGGGTCCGTTCAGACCGGCTCGGAGAGCATCGGATCGGCCGGCGTTATTTCATATTAAGCGCGCTATGATTGCTCTCAATAATAAAAGGAGTGACATGTAATAATAAACCTTATTACAATGATTCAAAACTCTGATTTGAACGAGATAAAAAAATCAGCTCTTCCCTCCGAGCCTGTGTGAACGGACCCTAAAGGATTTCATGCACTCGGTAACTAAGAATTGGTTTCTTAGTTACCGAGTGCATGAAATCCTTTAGGGTCCGCAAGCATTGTATTATGAATCACTGCGCTTGGGCATTTACTGGTTCTCATTTTCTTTCAGTTATTTACTAGAAATAAGGAAAATGACAATTAACTGTTTTCTGGATATGAGTAATTTCGGTAACCTAATTCGCTACCTGCGCGGAAATTAAATAAGTATAGTTTATGTATGACACTGGAGCTATATGTGTAGGGGGTAATTTCGGAAGCGTACAGTGTGGTACAGTTGCCCTCCTTATATTATTAGTAGGTATATATCATCAAGTAACATAACAGTAGTCCCATGTATGCTTTTCCAAAAATATGCTTCCCAGTTTTTCCGCAACACTTATTTTCCCGAATATGTCTATAATTTTTATAATAAAATCACGGCAGTTGGCACGAATTTTAACTTCCATAGGGAAAACCATATCAGTTTCACTTTGTAAATTTCTGACTGCAACAGAAATATTAGGTAATGTAAATAATAAAATGAATAAATTTCATATTCGTAGGTACCTGGTGAATAAGGTAAATTAAAAATAAAGTGCTAAATAAAGCTAAGCGCAAAACGAGAAAGAGGTAGGTAATTAAGTGTTCTGTGATACCGGTTTTGGTAAACCCTATTTATTTCTATATATTATGTTCTCTTTGTTACAAACAAACACATTGCTACAAACGTTCGAGCTACAAGATAATAAGAGATATCCTTCAAACGTCATTAGCAAAACGTACAAGCAACATCACTCATAACATATAGTAACAATAACAACTCGCAACACTCATATCGGTACTAGGTACTTACTCAATTAATTGATATATTATGTACAAATAGCAGTGACTAATTAAAAACCAATGTTTTTCTTTTAACATCTCCCTGTTTAGATATCCAACGTTTTGATTCAATGATCGATATCCTTCAGTTTGTTTGTGTGCAGCGATAAAATAAAATATGAAATAGACAAGGTTGTTTTTGAAGTGACGGGGTCGGGTATATTATTCGGGGTAAATGGCCAGGCGCCCCTCAGGGTCGGAACAAAGCACTTGCATTGCATCCCCGTCTGGTTGTTGACCCGCCTTGAACTTTTATTAAACTAATTGTTTCTACGTTTCAATTTTGTGCAGTGTATTTTTGAGTACATTACGTAGGTACCTACATATACTTATTAAATATACACGTGTTTGTAAAAACTGAAATTAGACACAACATTATTTGGCGCCATTTTTACGAAGTTGCTGTACTTTCGTAAAACTGATAACGTCTATAATAAACCCAATGAAGAAAACAACGTTTATGTGGTCATAATTACTCACAATTTCCCCTATTAAATTACGATAACAAATCAACATATTATCTGTGCTCATTACCTACTTAGAATCACCTTCCTATTAATAATTATACGGTAATCGGGAATTACTGTCATGCTATGTCATCGTTTGGGTAAACAAAACAATGTTATCTTTAATTAATCCACCACTCCTAACAACAACACGCATCAGTACAGGACCTACCTAATGCATTGTAAAACACTAAGCCTGCTTAAACTTACGCTTGGTTTATCTCGCATGCCGTCTCACTTCAAAAATATTCAAATGAAAGGGACGGCATGCGAGATAAACCAAGCGTAAGTTTAAGCAGGCTTAACTTTTTTTTATTAATAAGGGGGTTATATTTACAGTTTTACAGGCAAATAATTTCAAGTGGACACCCCACTTGAATTTCCATGTAGAGTGGATACCTTCCTTCATAATTCATATTTTAGTTACCACCAGTTTGTAACTTTAAAATATTGGTAGTTGCAGCGTTTAAAAGTTGGAATTACTACTATTTTTCATAAACAACTAAAAAAAGTTGCACACTATGTAGGCCCCGACGAGATTCGAACTCGTGATCTCCTGTTTACTAGACAGGCGCTTTAACCAACTAAGCCACGGCGCCCATGTCTGAAGTCGCGAAATTATATATTCGGTGGATATTGTACTGCGAATACTTACGAATAAATAAATGATCCTCATGTTGACTTTATTATCTTCGTCTTTATATTTTTTTTTTGTTCCAGCATATTGTATTCGTTATTCTATTGTTTTATATCCGTTTTCCACAACAACAAGCGACAATAATAACCTAAACTAAACGAATGAATCACACTGCATGTTATTTGAAACATACCTGTAGTTTTCCTACAACTTTACTAATTTATTAAATCGATTGCATCGTTGGCCTAGTGGTCCAAGCGCGCCTGTTGACCATGAGATCCTGGGTTCAATTCCCAGGTCGAGCATTGTTGTTGGGTTTTTCCATCTAGAATTTATTTATTTTCTCAGTAGCAAGCACGGAGTCGAGATCTGTGCGTTGTTTGTTGATGGCAATAGGTTCGCCCCCTATTACACGGGACTTGACTATACCCCTCGAGAATTACAGGCATGATATTATGGTAAACTGTAGATATATGTAGCTCACTTACATTCAATACTATATTATTATGATCGTAATAAGCAACTCTGTACTTCCGCTACCGTAAGCTGGCGCCATCAGGTCGGGGACAGGCCCTCCTATAACCCTCAGTCGGGGGCGAAGTTATTTTGGCTGTCAGCCAAACACGGATCGTTTTTGTGATAAAACATACCATCTTGTTTTCATACCCGCTCCGCCAGTGTATTGGAATTTGACCTGATATTATGAAAAGTATTATTGTTACGTTTTATAAATTATTTCGCCAGAATTATAAATAACACTTTAGTATGGAATCTTCCATCAGAAATCAAGAAGAATAAAAACCTTTTTTTTTAAATAGCATCTCGGAATGGGAATTGGTTTGTTTGAATTGTCGTGTGTGAAGTTGTTTCCTCTGCTTAGGTACTCATTTGCCATGTAAACCGAAACTATAACAACCAGAAAAATATGAATGAAAATACTAAATTAGGCGTCATTTCTTACGTAAAACATAGAAAAGATTATGTTTTATTTTCATTATGTGTTGAATAAAACTTTACTCTTTGAAAGATTAGTCTAATTCCTACCGAACCTAAAACCTAATAAAACAAATTCCCCATTTCTGTGGCACTACAATAAGTACCTGCTTCAGGTATATTTTCCTTTACATGGAGCTGTTGAAGATAAGGTTTTATGTATTAAGCGTATAAGTTACGAGCCAATTAGCAATCCTGAGTATATTATATAGTCCTCCTTTTCCCCGATTTCGGTAAAGGTGACCCTTGTAAGCAATATCTCTTTGCGTGTATATTCCATACATTACTGCGCTCAGACCGAATTCCGTTTAGTAGAATACCCTCGGTTACAACTAGAACAGTAAAGTTCGACTGCAGAGTTATAAGTGTACCTACTATAGGCTTAAATCTAGGCTGTCTTTGCGTGTTTGCAGTTTTGGTTTAATGTATCCAGTCGGTTTTTTCGAACGTTTTATATTTTTCTTGATAGTACAGTGCCAAGACCACCTAACCAAAGCGAGCCTTTCCCAACCTATAAGACCAATAGCGCGTGCGTTAAGATGCCTGAGCACATCCTTTTAGCGGAGATGTTGACCGCCATGTTTCCGTTTGTCCTCCGCCATCTCAAAGTAGAAGACCGTCACCTTGGGTATACGGGTATGCCTCATGCGACGGAATCCTGAATAACACAGATCTAGGTGAACTAGCAACCCACGTTATATCTATGTCGATATGAACTGTATAGTTAACCAGAAAGAGCATTGTCTGAGAGACATAAAAATAGGCTATACGGTATACATCTATTCATACTATACATGCCGCACTGAAGAAACGTAGCCGCGTAGCACGTGTTGTAGCAAGGTCTGTAGCACTGCAGATCCGTATAGCTGCGTAGCACATGTTGTAGCTAGGTCTGTAGCACTGTAGATCTATAGTCGCATAGCACGTGCACGACCTTGCTACAGTGCTACGCACTGTAGCAAGGTCTGTAGCACAGTAGATTCGTAGCCGCGTAGCATGTCTTGTAGCGTTGTAGCAAGGTCTGTAGCACTGTAGATCTATAGCCGCGTAGCACGTGTAGTAGCGCTGTAGCAAGGTCTGTAGCACTGTAGATCTATAGCCGCGTAGCACGTGTCGTAGCGCTGTAGCAAGGTCTGTAGCATTGTAGATATATAGCCGCGTAGCACGTGTCGTAGCGCTGTAGCAAGGTCTGTAGCACTGTAGATTTATAGCCGCGTAGCACGTGTCGTGGCGCTGTAGCAAGGTTTGTAGCACTGTAGATCTATAGCCGCGTAGCACGTGTCGTAGCACTGTAGCATAAGGTCTGTAGCACTGTAGATTCGTAGCCGCGTAGCATGTCTTGTAGCGTTGTACGAAGGTCTGTAGCACTGCAGTTCTGAAGCCACGTAGCACGTGTTGAAGCGCTGTAGCAAGGTCTGTAGCACTTGGCTTCCGGCCACCGTAGACGCGGGCCTGTGGACGGTGAGTAATGGGCTAGCTCGCCGTCCGGCCGTCGTCATGACGGCAACAGACCGTGTCGGCGGCGCGTTCGTGTTCCACGCGCGCCTCAAAGAGATGTCAGCAAGGAGGGGCCCGCAAGGGCCGACGCCCGTCGGGGCCGCGGTATCGGTATTTAGTACTAGATTACGTGGCCTCGGCGCAAGGGCAAAGAAGAAACATGGGTTCGGTTTTTAGTCAGTAGAAGTCTGACACTCCCCTTCGCTCTGCCCAAGAGCGGGGGGGGTCATTCGATGATTTTCCACCCACCAAAAAAAAAAAAAAAAAAAAAAAAGGTCTGTAGCACTGTAGATCTATTTTTGACTGGCCTGTTGGTCTAGTGGTTAGTGACCCTAACTGCTATGCCGGAGGTCGTGGGTTCGATTCCCACCCAGGACAAATGTTTGTGTGATGAGCACGATCATTTGTTCTGTGTCTGGGTGTAATTTATCTATAATATGTATGTATTTTGAAATATATAAGTATGTTTATCAGTTGTCTAGTACCCATAACACAAGCTCTGCTTAGCTTGGGACTAGATGGCGTTGTGTGATAGTTGTGGAATATTATTATTATAGCCACGTAGCACGTGTCGTAACGCTGTAGCAAGGTCTGTAGCACTGTAGATCTATAGCCGCGTAACACGTGTCGTAGCACTGTAGCAAGGTCCGTAGCACTGTAGATTCGTAGCCGCGTAGCATGTCTTGTAGCGTTGTAGCAAGGTCTGTAGCACTGTAGATCTATAGTCACGTAGCACGTGTAGTAGCGCTGTAGCAAGGTCTGTAGCACTGTAGATCTATAGCCGCGTAGCACGTGTCGTAGCGCTGTAGCAAGGTCTGTAGCATTGTAGATATATAGCCGCGTAGCACGTGTCGTAGCGCTGTAGCAAGGTCTGTAGCACTGTAGATCTGTAGCCGAGTAGCACGTGTCGTAGCGCTGTAGCAAGCTCTGTATATCTATAGCCGCGTAGCACGTGTCGCAGCGCTGTAGCACTGCAGTTCTGATGCCACGTAGCACGTGTTGTAGCGCTGTAGCAAGGTCTGTAGCACTGTATATCTATAGCTGCGTAGCACGTGTCGTAGCGCAGTAGCAAGGTCTGTAGCACTGTAGATCTATAGCCGCGTAGCACGTGTTGTAGCGCTGTAGCAAAGTCTGTAGCACTGTACATCTACAGCCGCGTAGCACGTGTCGTAGCGCTGTAACAAGGTCTGTAGCACTGTAGATCTATAGCCGCGTAGCACGTGTCGTAGCGCTGTAGCAAGGTCTGTAGCACTGTAGATCTATAGCCGCGTAGCACGTGTCGTAGCGCTGTAGCAAGGTCTGTAGCACTGTAGATCTATAGCCGCGTAGCACGTGTCGTACGCTGTAGCAAGGTCTGTAGCACTGAGCCGCGTAGCACGTCTCGTAGCGCTGTAGCAAGCTCTAGCACTGTAGATCTATAGCCGCGTAGCACGTGTCGTAGCGCTGTAGCAAGGTCTGTAGCACTGTTATCGGTAATCTCGTACCAAGAGCAGTAGTGCTGTGGCGAGAAGCAAAGTTTGTAGGTGGCAGCGGTGTCTAGTAGAGGGAATCTTTTCGAACTCGGGCGCTAGCTGCTAGATAAGGATTCGGACCGGCAGTTAGCAAGTTTTTTACCGGGAAGTAATTAATTGCTTTAGCAATTATAAAATTTGTTGAGACCAAAAAAAAACCCGAATCCTTATCTAGCAGCGCTACGACACGTGCTACGCGGCTATAGATCTACAGTGCTACAGAGCTTGCTACAGCGCTACGACACGTGCTACGCGGCTATAGATCTACAGTGCTACAGACCTTGCTACAGCATACGACACGTGCTACGCGGCTATAGATCTACAGTGCTACGACACGTGCTACGCGACTATAGATCTACAGTGCTACAGAGCTTGCTACAGCGCTACGACACGTGCTACGCGGCTATAGATCTACAGTGCTACAGACCTTGCTACAGCGCTACAACACGTGCTACGCGGCTATAGATCTACAGTGCTACAGACCTTGCTACTGCGCTACGACACGTGGTACGCAGCTATAGATATACAGTGCTACAGACCTTGCTACAGCGCTACAACACGTGCTACGTGGCAACAGAACTGCAGTGCTACAGCGCTACGACACGTGCTACGCGGCTATAGATTTACAGTGCTACAGAGCTTGCTACAGCGCTACGACACGTGCTACGCGGCTATAGATCTACAGTTTGAGGGAAAATGAAGGGTTCCCCTCATTAAAAAAAACCTAAACTAAAACCCTTCATTTTAATACCCTACTCGATGGTATTGGAAAAAAAAAATTTTTTTTAACTCCGCGATTTGGCCCCCAAAATCCGCAATTTTTTTTGTTTTTCAAATTTTAATGTAGCCTTTAACACTCGCGCTTAAGACGAATCTAACGATGTATATTTCATTCAAATCCCTTCATCCGTTTAGGAGTAATGAGGGAAGAAAGAAACAGACATACATACATACATACACGTCAAACACATAACCCTCCTAAAGGCTAAGAAGAAACATGGGTGGTTTTTAATCAGTAGAAGTCTGACACTCCCTACCGCTTTGCCTAGAGCGAGAGGAGACATTTGATTTACAACCCTCCAAAAAAAAATATCAGCTGTTATTTTTAGGGGATCGAACTGGGTCAAAATAATATGATTCTGTTTAGTCCGTAAGTTAGATTATCGAAAAATATTGAATACGTGTTTTTGTTTTATCAAATCAATAAAAAATTACGAAGATAAAACGTGTCAAAGATCTTGGAGTGGGGCAGTGAAACGTCACTTGTGTCGTCAAAATGTACTATCATATGACGTCACACGAGTTTTCGAAGCACTGTATCGTCTTCATTTTAAGTTTACGTGAAAAAAGAAAAAATACGTGTCCAATAATTTTTGAAAATCTATCTGACGGACTAATTAGTTTTTTTTTGTCCGATCCCCTATTATCAATTTACTTGTGTAGATTTGTAATATTAATATACCTACTACCTAGCGGTTACCTACCGAATCCAAAACCAACCATTCATTACAATATTTATATTCCGATCAATTGGGGGTTTCGGAAATTAGTGTGTACTTTAGTGACACGTGATTTTTGTGTAACGATTTATTCAGTTAGGCTCGTTCATCACGTGGGAAGAAGTTGGGTTCCGTGCAATTAAAACACACTGGGTACGATACAATGTTTTTATTGAACTAACAAAGTACTTGTTTTTACAACTTAACACAATAACACGGGCACAATCAATCTTCCGGGTCGTCTCAACAACTACCAAATAAAAAAATACAATGCAATACGAAGTCCAGTTCCGCAATCGCATTTACGGAATGTCACATTAGTCGCGAAGTTCGAAGTAAGGCGCGGGCCCACCGCGGCGCATGCTGTGCACGGACACGCGGCGCATTTTAGCTGCGTGTATTAATTTGTTTGGCAACGTGGGTCAACGTTTCCACTGGAGTACACGAATATCACCCACGACTATTATAGCGTGGTACGACGCACGGCGAGGCTACGATATAACACACTAAGCGATTGTACATCGATAAGCGAGCTGTGCATAGTCGTGGGTCATATTCGTGTACTTCAGTGGAAACGTAGACCCACGTCGACAGCGTTGAGCTATGTAACCGCCTATTCGAGCAAGCCACGCATGTATCAATGACGTCAATTCATGCGTAGCCTCTCCGTGGGTTGCAGTGGACACAACCACATACATTTTCTTACAAAGCGAAGCATACTACACGTGCGTAGCCTCTCCGTGCACCGCGGTGGGGCCGCGCCTTTAGAGCCTCAGAACGTGGGTCAACACATCGGCGTTTCTCTGACGATGAACGCCGAATGTGGAATGGCGACGGTATAACACCTTTTTTATGTGAGATATCATCAAATTACTCTTTCCGCTCTGGCCGGAGCGGAATGGAGTGTCAGTCTTCTACGGACTAGAACCCACCAATGTTCCTTCGTTTGCCTGTAATGCAACATTCATTAATCCACCAAACAAGCTAAACTTAAATCACCCTCTCAAGTGCAACCAAAGTAATAAATAGATTAAATTGTGTATTGAATACCTATGTGTATTTTCGAACGTTGCTTCTAAAAAGTTGAATACTTATACAAGAAGGATTTTGTTTTCCCAGAAGCGTCACAGACCGGCTTTCTGAAAGCTGACCAGTTTCTTTGTCATTTGTGTTAGCCGCCGTCACCTCTGTGCTGTGTTTCAGATCGGTAAGTGCAATAATTTTTAATGATACAAAAATTAAAAACGGATTCGGTCATAATAATTTTATTCGCATATAATAATATTAATTGATTATGATACATGGAGCGTTAACACGCGTCGATCGACAGACGCGCCGAGCGGCACTCGGTCGTCTGCGCTCCAAATTATATTTATTATTCGGTTACATCGCATCGACATTAGCTCTGCAAAATCCGTAGCTACATATTCACTAATGAGAAGTCTCGAGGCAGCATCGGACAAGGACGCGCGGTCTCCGGGGTACTCCGGTCGTCCAGCGGAGCCGCCGACCGGTCGCGTCTATATATACTTAAATATAACAGTCAAGGAGTCGGATGGCCGTCCGATCGACATATTTACATACGAACAGAACGCGCCGCGCATCGTCGCGGCCGACTCGCCGGCGGCCGCGGGGGCGCCGAGAGTCGAGCGGCTCAGAATCACTTCCATAATTTACGTCCTAATTAAAATACCGAAAATCTAAAGTCGGCGACGTCGAGATGCGTACGCCGCGCGCGGGATCGGCGCGCGATAGTCTCCGTGCAGCGCACAGCGCACGGGGCGACACGGGGCGAGGGCTCGCGTCGCGCCCTTCACTCCGCCTTCACGTCGGCGGGCGCAGGCACGTCGGCCGCGACCGCGTCGCCGGCCTCGTCCCCGCCCGGCGCCGCCTCTGCGCCGTCCGCCGCGCGGTCGCCGGCGCCGCCGTCTGCGCACACAACACACGGGTGAGCTCGGGAGCCTCGCGCACCGCGGACGCTTGCGAGAGGTACTAACTGCGCTGGTGCTGGTGGTAGTAGAGGTTGGGGCGCTGCTGGTGCGGCGCGTGGTGGCGCGGAGCGGGCGCGGGCGGCGCGCGGTACATGGGCAGCGCGGGCGCGTGCGGGCGCTGGCCGATGGGCGCGGGGTAGCGCGGCGCGACCATGCCGCCGCGCGCCATATTGCCACCGCCGCCGCCGCTTCCGCAGCGCCCGTTGTTGCCTCCGCTCACCATCTGCATCATCGTAACATAAATCACAAGCCACGAGTCAATTTCTATTCTGAAGCGATATACCATAATATTCGACAAAATCAGTCATAGGAACGGAATTTATCGAATCGTACATTTCCAAGTTGAATTAATCGACATAATTTCCGGCAGGTTTATACTAGGTTGGAAGATAGTCACAAATGTTACTAACCTGTTGCTGGTGGTGTTGGTGCGGAGTGTGAGCGGGGGGCGGGTGCGGGGGCGGCGCGTGGTACTTGTGCTGCGGCGGCGAGTGCGGCGGCTTCTGTGGCTTGGCGGCGCCTTTGGGCGTGGGCGAGGCTGAATCGCACAGCGGCGCGAAGCCGTTGGCGTGCTCGTGCAGCGGACTCTTGAGCTGCTGCGGCGGCGGTCGAGGCTGTGGCGGCGCGTACTGTTGTTGCAGCGGTGCGCGATACTGTTGCTGTAAATGTTTAAATACAGATATAGTACTCGTAGATTTTTCTACTCAAAACAGATCTGACAGTACTGCTTCATCACATTACCTGCATCTGCTGAACAGCCGCGGCGACCTGCAGTTGCGACGAGAGGAACTGCGAGCCGAAGGCGCCCGACTGCGCCGGTTGCGTGAACTGCAGGGGGTAGGTGGGCGCGGGCGCGGCGGGCGGCTGGTAGGGCGAGTAGTAGGAGCTGGCGGGCGGGGCGGGGCGCGGCAGCAGGCCGGGCAGCGAGTAGGGCGCCTCGCCGACGGGCGCGGAGTACCCGAGGTACTGCTGCTGGTACGTGCTCACGCCGCCGACGCCGCCTACGCCGCCACCTTTGCTACCTGCAAGTTATATATTGTTTTGACTCCCAATTTCCAATGTCTATCATATCAAGTAAATGGACATCGAGTCTTTTATTTCAAGATAATTTAATTAATAAACATTCATCCATAATTTTACTGCAACTTAAATTCAGCCATTTTGAAAAAAGATTTATAAGGTATTGTGTTTTTATATCAGATTTCATTTCTGTTTTCTCATTTTGTGAGATGTTATACGCACCAATAGCGCCTATTTGTTGAGTGGAAGGCTTGACAGTGGCTGACATGAGAGAATTAGAAGTGCTCGAGATTAGAACAGTACTGGGACTATTACCCAGTTGGCCCGACTGGCCGAATGCTGCGCCACCACCAGCGGCTGCGGCCTGGACATGGGATGAAACAAAGAATAAACATTATTTACACAATTGAACATAATAAAAGTAATGCTTGCACTAGCCACATAGCTCTGACGTACTCAGGTTTTATAAACACGAAACAACCCGCAAAAGTAATGAGTTAAAAAGAAAACCCTTTATTTTGTAACCTGTACGAGGTTTTTATGATTGATGACTGCAGTCGAGCCCGGAACAAGTCGGTAACAGAATACACGCGAGTATTGACGTTATTACTCCCAAATATTTCAAAACATGCTGTAATATGAAAAGTATTCAATCAACTCTTCAAGTGCCCATACAATGTTTTTAATCATTTCCTAAAATTGACTAACATGTTAGTGACAGTTTACGTTATAACTGAATACGTAAAATTGCAACAGAGGTTATAAAAAATGCTGTGCATCCTCACCATGCGGTATTGATTAGGTAGGCTCTGGAACATGTCCGGAGGAGGTTGATAGTTGTACGGCGCGCCTGAGCCGGCGCCGTACGGGGTGCCCGGGAACCCTCCGAACTGACCACGACTCTGGTCTAGGAAAGCTCCGTACAGACCGCTTTGCTGAGGCATCTGCTGCGAGGAACTCAACAGCTGCTGGGAAGAATTAAACATGACGGCAGGTGGCGAGGGCACCGACAGACCACCGTAGCCGCCCTGGTACCCAACGTGGTTGTAATGCTGGGGCGGCGGCGACTGTAACTGTTGCGTGGGCTTCACCTTGCAAACGTTGGGTGGAGCAGTCTCCGTATTATTTTCTTCAAAACCTGCGAACTGTATATCTTCGGTGCCTTCGGCTACTGCAGGCATCTCCCAAACTTTCTTAACACTGGCGATTTTTAAATTGAGATCAGCTGCCAGTGGAGAAATTGTGTTCGATGTGCTCATGTGTACGCCGCGTGGCAAGCCGAGAGATTTCGCAGATTTATCTTCAGTTAATTGTCCAAGGTCGGAATCAAATGCAAAATCAAGTTTCATATCAGACGAATCTTCTGGCTTTTGTGATGTATCGAATGTCATTTGCAAACCTAAACCAGTAGCTTCAGCATCAGTTACTACTGGTCTGTCAGATATAAGTTCTTGTATAGATCTAGGTCGCGGGTGTGGAACTTCGCCATTGAATGCTAGAGCTCTATTTTGTAATTCTGTACTTATTTCTTCTGCTTGAGTTTTGGGAATAGGGGTAGGGATTTGATATTTTTGCTGCAGTGTTTCATCAGGTGTGGAAGATTTGTAATTTGTATTTTCAAATATAATCGTTTCAACAGGCGGCGTGGCACCATCTAACACGCCACTTTTATCAACAATAGCGCATGTAGGCTGGGCAACAATTTTAGTTTCTACTGGAGCGTCTCCGGGCGTACTACGTTGGCTCGACTGAGCCGACTTGATCTCTATTGTTTCTACTGGTTCTTCTACATTGCCACGTAGTGTTTGTGATATAGGTTTGTCCCATGCGTTGACGGGCGGCGGTGGGGGCGCGGCGCCAGTGTCGGGGCCGAATCCAGACACCAATCCCATCTGTTGTTTCTGTCTTTGTTTGACAAAACGCGGTGCCAAGTTAGCTTGACGAGGACGATCGTACTGAGCATTCGTTTTGCTAGAAACGGGAGCTGAACCACGTGGATTTGTTTTTTCATTCGGATTTCTGGTTGTCGATCCATTTCTGCCACCACCTTGATTGGAATGAGATCTGGGCTGCTTTGCTGTGTGTTGATTGTTATCCTCTTTTGTAGGACCTCTAGCATCTTTAGAATTCTTTTTGTTTCTTACTTCCTGAAAACCGTCATCAACAACTTCTTCATCTTTTTTGCCAGAACCAAGTTTGAGATCTGTCATAGCCTCTGTAATATCACCAGTTTTGTTATCAGTCGTAGCGTCTTTTTTAGTGGACTGAGGGTTGCGTCCATTGTTTTGACGGTTACCAGAATTTTGATTACGCCCCCCTTGACCTTTCTGGGATGGGCCAGATGGTCTTCCCGCTGCTGAACGGCGGTGACTAGACGTACCACCACCTTCGGAATGTTCAGATGTAGTTTCCCAATTTTCATCCTCACCACTTGGGGGCCCGGTTCCTTTCGGACGTCGATCGCGACCTCTTCCTGTAGATGAACCTGCCCTTGACTTGTTATTCCCTTTAATTTTATCGTCAATCTGAGAGATGTCTTTAATTTCATCATTGTCTTTCACTCGATTAGCCTGGCTGAAAGGACTTTTAGTATTGGGAGGTCCATAACCAGTTACTCTTTTAGCAGGAGCAGGCGGGCGCGAGGTACCTTGAAAACCTCCACGACCTCGTCGAGACGGTTGGCCACGTGGTGCAAACGGTTCTCTGTTTTCCATGCCATCAGTTACAGGAGATGGTTGATCCATTGTCGGAGGTCGGTTAGCATCATCAGATTTATCGTGAGAATTCTTAGGGCCACGCGGGCTTCGTGGTGCTCTTCGTCTCTCTTTGCGTTCTGTATTAGGAGCACCATCAGTAGAGCCGTCAGATTCACTGGCTCTGTTGTTGGATCGTGAGCTACGGTGAGACCGTCGTCTTGGTCCCCAACCTCTATTGTAAACGGCATACCCACCTCCAAGATATCCTCGTCCTTTCTTCTCAGATCCAGATCCACTTGATTTGCGTTCGACGGGCTCTTTAGCAGGAATTTTATTTAGCTGCTCATTGCTTATTCTTTCATTTTTCTTTTCATCAGCAGAACGTTTTTGAGAAGCAGCACTAGCATGAAGAGATTCAGCAGAGTATGTTTCAGTAACTTTTATTCCTCCTAGGCTTGAAGGGTCCGTGCTAGACTTAGAAGCTATTGATTCAGATTCTGAAAGATCTTTTTCAGACTTTTGTGATGATAACATGGGTTTCGCAATATTCTGGTGTGTTATAGTTTCAGAAAGGGCTTGTTTCTGGGTTTGAGAAGTGTTTGTCAAAACATCTGATGGATATTTAGGAACAGGTTGTGAAAGTGAAGGTTTAGATTGGTTATCTGTGAATGAAGTTTGAGATTGGTTCACAGGTACTTGTGACTGAAAATTAGTAGGAGATGTTTGAATATTTGGGCCTTGGTTATTTAGAGTTTTTTGAATTGGTGCTTGAGATGTCGGCGGATTGGCTGTTTGCTGTTGGATTGATGCGAGCTGTGTTTGTTGTAGCGAATGAGCTCCATGAGGCGGTTGAGAACTACGCTTGGTATCATCATTCATATTTTCGCGTTCAAGGGTTTCTTTTGGATTTGGTTCGTTATCTTTCGTTATTGAGGCTTTTTCTGCTGATAACTTCTGTTGACTGGAATTATTAGGTTCTTCCTGAGCTACTTCAGCCCAGGATGTCTTGCCAAAATCTCTTTCAGAAGATTCCCTTTGCGATAAAGTCGAAGGAGGAGAATTGCGTCGCTCAGGAGCAAGCATTTGCGATGTCGAATCCAAGGTTGCAAAAGGTTCGGCAAGTCCTATGCTCTTCCTTTCGAATACTTCAGTCAGTTTATCAGCAGCAGTACGACTGCTAGGTTCAATAGTGTCTAATGGTTTTTTATCAGATTCATTTCTCCTATCTTTATAGTCACTATATGAATCTTTCGAATTTGATCTATCTAACTCGCGGCCAGATCTTTCATAATCTTGCATTTCAGACCGCCATTGCGGCCCAGGTCCATCTTTTTGATCTCTTCTAAAGTCATCTTCACGGTCTGAATAGTCCCTAGAAATACAGATACAATAATGTAAGTTTTGCATTTTTTTTTTAGTGTCAGTGACCATGTCAGTTTAAAAACGAATATTTTATTTATTTCCTAAATAATACAAAAAAACATGTTGAGATAAATAGAACAGCTTACCGTGAATAAGAACGACGGCCATTGTGCGGTGCATGTCGTGGTGCATTGTATGACGGCGGTTCTTGACGCCTAGGCGCTGGTTTCCCGGCGAACGCCCAGCCTTTGTGATCATCTTGTTGTCGGTTTTGTTGCTGCTTCAAAAACCGCGGTGGAATATTCGCTTGGAACGTTTTCGAAAATGCTGGGTTTGTTTGTTCACGGTCGCGACCACCATAGTCGCGGTCCCTCTCTCTAAAGTCACGTTCACGATCGCCCCTTTCGCGATCGTTCCGCTCTCTGTCTACGCGATCACGATCGCGGTCCCTGTCTGAGCGCGGCTCTCGTTCCCTGTCAAACCTATCGCGATCTGTGCGGTCTCTGTTATCAGCGCGATCTCTGTTATCGTTACGATCCCTGTCTCGTGTTTCCATCCTTTCTTTGTCACTTTCTGCACGATCTCTATTTTCAGTACGGTCTCTATTTTCAGCACGGTCTCTATTTTCAGCACGATCTCTATTTTCAACACGATCTCTATTTTCAACACGACCTCGATCATTTCCTCTATTGTCTCTATCACGTTCATGGTCGCGTTCCCTATCGCGGTCACGATCACGCTGACGGTCACGTTCTCGGTCACGTTCGCGATCTCGGTCACGTTCGCGATCTCGCTCACGATCCCGGTCTCTTACATCCCGTTCACGGTCTCGATTATCATACCGATCCCTGTTATCAATGCGATCGCGGTCCCTATTTTCGACACGATCTTTTTCTCTATCACGTACATCGTTACGCTCCTTGTCTCTAACGTCCATGCGATCCCTATTGTCGGCACGATCCCGGTCCCTATTATCACCTCTGTCCTTTTCCCTTACGTCCTGCTGCTCCCTCTCCCTATTGTCGTTGCGGTCACGGTCAGGGCCCCTGTCCATACGGTCGCGCCCGTCCTTGGGCGGCTGAGGCGCGGAAGTGTCACGAAGCTGCCGCCGTTGCTCTTCTTCCTTGCGCTGGCGAGCGCGGGCGACGGCCTGGGCTACCTCGTTACTTTGCTTCTGCCTGCGTTCTGCCCAAAGCTGGTCTTCATCTCCAGGTTCGTGATGCTTGGAGTCAATACGCTCGCTTTCGACGCTAGCGCGGTTGCCACCACTCCTACCGTGCCCCTTGTTAGGAGCCGAAGACTCGCCGTCGGAGAAGTCCAGCTTCTGACTGTAACGAAAAAGAATGGTTCAATCGCGGTCCCTGGACAGAACGGCCTCCGCGGGGGTGTCGACGTCGGCGCGACTTACTCATAGTCGATGTCATCCTGCTGCGCCCAGCCGGCGTCGCGGGACATGTCATCGAGTGAAGAGATTTGATCGTCGCGCAGGATCGGGCGCGCGGTGAGCACCTCGACGGCTCTCGGCGTGGCGGGCGCGCGCTGCTGCTGGCGCTGGTTGCCGCCTCCGCCTCCGCCGCCGCCGCCCCGGCTATCGCGCAGGGCGCCTAGGGTACCCATCCCGAGCCCGCCACCACTGCTACCTTTCATCTAAGCACATAACAACTTATTTTAATAGTACTTATAAAAACACTAAACAAAAATAATTGAAATTCTCAGAACCAATCGGTCTGTGCATCGTCTTTAAAATACGTACGAAGGATGGCAGAATTGATCTCGGGAGGCATGCTGGACTCGGTTGTGCGGCAGCCCCGGAGGCGGGCGCGGCGGCGGCGGCTGGCGTGGCTTCCTGGCGGACGCCCGCCGTGCCACCGGACGTCCAGCTGCCTTCCGCTGCAACAAGGTTATTGGGAAAGGTAAGGCAAGGCATATATTACTCCACATTGTAAAACACTAACCCACATGGTCTGGTAATTTCACCAGTTTAAGGGTTGAATTTCTAAAAAACTTGGCGAATGCCTACATCATAAGCTGAATATTGATATTCAGTCAGAACAAATGATTTTATAAGTTATATAACTCTAAATTATGTCTTTTATCCATGTTAAACTTGGCAAACTTATAAAACAGTATTAGTACACAATTATTGAAATACCCCAAATCTGGGAAGGGGTCATTGAACTCGTTATTAAGGGCAACTTTTACTAAGGGGGACTAACAATGAAACCAGTTTTGTTATTTTTATAATCAGCTGTTCTACACCTTCACTGTTCACATAAAACGAGGAGTTTTTGTTTTCAATATAATTTATTAAACTTACTTTGTGGTCTCAGTTGTGGTTGTGGTGTTGCATGCTCTCCTGAGCGATGTGAAGGTTGGGCAGCTGCCTCCAGTGAAGGGAACTCTGTGCGGAAGTGTGGGGACGATGGTGGTGGTAGTGCCACCCATCCTCCGGGTCCAGTCCCAGCAACCACACTGCTGCTCGACGTTGTTGACTGAAGAAAAATACATACGCTAAAAATTTTGATACAAAAGAAAAAACTAACAAAACTAGATAAATCCTTCGCAAAAAATAAGAATATTATATAGTGGTAATTATTATTGTTTTTTTTTTTTATTATGCTACTAACCAGATTAGAAATACAGCAGTCAATGAACTTTGATGATAATAATTTTTTTTGCAAAAAAGCAAGAAAAAAAACTTAAGCCACCTGCATTCCTTTGTTCAACTAATTCAAAGCCAAATGTGAAACAATATAAACAACTTACTGTAGTTTGAGAGGTACATGTTGAAGTTGTAGATACAGTTGTAGCAACAGCAGAAATAGAGCTGAAAATAAATTTATTGCTTCAGTCAGTACAAGTCAAAAGGTCAAACACCTCATCACAGAGCCATTCACCTCAAAATAAAACTTATAGTTTTCTATATGCCATAAATTTCAGTGTATAGCACAGTGCGTGCATTATAATATAAATGAAACAATAAACCATATGATTAAATTCACTAATCCATATAATTATAAAACACAAGTTTTGGACATGGGAGTTGTAGACACCGGCCCATTATACAATACCAGGTCCAGGACAAAGAAAATCAGGCCAGAAAGTGCCACCTTGTCTGTCAACCTTTATCATGAACACTTTGGTTGCTCTTGGTGGCCATTCACTAGATTACATAAGTTCACTTACTTTGTGTTAGGGTCTTGACCAGTCTCAGTTTTCAAAGAAGGCAAGTTGGCTGGAGGCCGCCTAGCTGAAGGTACTTTTCCAAGACTTTGCATTCCATGTTTGCGGCTTAGTTGAGATTTTACTGAGGACGGCTCTGAGTTCTCGTTCTATGATACAATAAAACAATTATTTTAAACAAAGCATGTTTATAAATCTTTTTATGGCAGAAAGAGAAATGATCCTGTAATATAAGGTCATTTATATTTCACAATATATTAGTCATGCAGTATGAGTACAGTGTTTTATTCCAATTGTCCTAATTTTCAGTAAAAACTATATACATTTCCTTCCAGTCTTTAAACATTGCAGATCACTAAAACAAGGTCATTGTCTATTTCACTGTTGCAACTAGATATGCACAAGGCAACTGAAGGTCAATTTATTCAACTGTGACTACTGCAATTATTCTACAACTGTCTTGCACACTGTTAACATGATCAGACCTAGAAGAAATCTAGTTTCAAGACTGCTGTTCATACCACACAAGATTATAAATTGTGTTAAAACTAATGGTTCCTACAAGACTGCCTACCAGTTATGGTAGACCAACAATAATTAATTCAGAAAAGTTATTCAGGTCAAAAGGAATGTACTGGTGGGCGTGTGCTCCCTTGACATTGACACGAAATACATGGATCGGGTGCAGTACTTACTCTGCTGGCGCAGTACAAGCTATTGATGTCCAACTTCTGATATCTTTGTTTGCCGGACGTCGGCTTGCTCTGCGCCGTAGTGCCTCCGCCGCCCGGCGTTGAGAGTGCAGACATGCTGCGATGTACACACCATCAGGAGATCACCCTCGCAACGACCACCAACTGCAATCAGCGAAAACTTCACTATAATGGCCACACAGTAAACGCAAATCACTGTAATCACAAGCAACTAGCCACGACCAAAGACAATCGTCCTTCAATGTAATACATTCCAATTCCGATACTAGCACTAAACATAAATATTCGTACTATTTCGAAGCACTTTAATGTTCGCACTATTGATTTCATTCACTGAAACACAAAACACTTTCACAGCACTGATAGAACAATAAATTGGAGCCCTGCCCTCAAAGGTTTATTGACGTGTTACATCCGTCTGATGAACGCTGGATCGATGACTTCAATAATTTCACTTAGGTACGTTTTTTGTTACACTCACTAGTCCGTTATTTTTCTATAACTTTCTAGTATCTAGCTCAAAATAACGGTACTAACTAGATTGAAGTAGAAGAACGGTAAATAAACTAATTTTTATCTTTCTACAAAACAATAAAAGCAAAATACATCAGTACCTTGGTCCGTTACACTTGGTATCACGAAATAAAAATTAACTAAGCTCGATTGCTAATTTCTTACAGAAGATTACTTTAGATTTAAACTATAATCTACGCTACCAAAAACTTATATCACTTTATTTTAAGATGGCGTCTCCAAAAGACGATCTCCTTCCTTTTTACAATCAATAGCGTGACGTCACAAAGACGCGACACAGCGCTCTCTGGTGGATAAACAGACAAAGTTATGCGCATAGTTTGCTAGATGAATAAAAAATAAACACTTGATATTGCCTATTGTAAAAATTAAAGCAATGTAGCGACGTAAAATTTAAGGCTGCGTATACATCGTCTACAACTACGGTGAGACGCAACTACGGCACGATACCGCCTCTTTCTGTATTCAGGGGCAAATAATGGTTCTGGTAGATAGGACGCAAGAGCGAGCGAAGCTAGCTCGAAATGGGTTTGTATGTTTTATTTGGCCGTTGGTCTCCAGAGCCCCACGAAAAGTATGGCCTGCCGTGATATACATAAATTACAAAAAAATATGAGGTAAATAAAGTTATTAATAATTAACTTTGTACATACTCTTATGGCGAAACAATCGTAAATTTTCACTGAAAAAAAAAAAGTGTACCTATATAAACCACTTTAGTTTGCGGGACAGTCCCGGACAGTCGATAGTGGGTTCGATGTGTTCCCAAATAGGTATTATTAATTTATAAATACATTTTTAAAAGGCAATTTTGCAGGAAAAATCAATGGTGATTTGCCTATTTTTGGTAAATCGTCTTTGTTCAATAATAGTAATAATTAATAGTATGGTAGATAAAAGGGAATAAGTGGGAAGTGATTCCAATGGGTCAGAGAACATAATTATTTATCAGTTTATATTGTTTCTTCAAAAGCATGTATTATATGACAAATACAATACAATAAAATATAAAAGATTGGTTTATCGACTAAAGCTCGATGAGTAAGTGAAATCGACTTTGTAGAGTATTTTTTGTTTGATTGAAAATATTGTATCTAATCCTTAATGATTTTATTCGATGATTTTACGATGCATGTGTAATTATTATATTCACACAAATCAAAAGCAGAAATTTAACACTCAGACTGATATCAATATACTTACTATTTATGCTTTCAAGTTTTCTCTCCATTCACGCCTGCGCACAGGGACTTTGCACCATATTGATGAAAGAAAAATCAGTAGGCGAGGATCTGCGGAGAAGCTCATAATACGAGGAGTGTTTGAGAAAACCGGCAGCCATGGCCGGGAATATGGGAATGGAACAATTGATTCCAATTGTTAACAAGCTGCAAGATGCTTTCACACAGTTGGGTGTTCACATGCAGCTGGATTTGCCGCAAATTGCAGTTGTGGGTGGACAATCTGCAGGCAAAAGCTCTGTTTTAGAAAATTTTGTGGGCAGGTAAGTGATTAAGTACACTTAAGTTATGTCTATTTCACAAATTTTACTAGGTTTTTGGGGTAAGCAGAATACCTAGAGGACTAGAGAGGCCATGTACAGCGTTTTTGAAAAGTTAAATGTCCCAATATCTGATCTAAGTAAGTTTTATTTTGTGATCCTAAATAACTGTTAAGTTTCTCAACGTATTTTGGTCATGTTATTACGTAAGCAGTGAAGGAAATAGGCTAGTCTTTTATTTATTAATGTGCACTATTCAGAAATTTAACATTTTGAAACGTATATCTCATTTCTCTGTTGGCAACTATAGAAACCTTGGACATCGTTTTTTTGCGTTTAATTATTCTAACGATTTATCATTAATACGATCTTAACTAAATTAGGTAATAACTACAACGAAAATAATTATGGTGTTGAGATATTTTTATATTTTGGCCTAGATTTAGTGCGCATGTCAAGCAGTATTGATTTACTAATGCTCAAATGTCAATGGTTGCGAAGGGTCAATAAAATAGTTGAAAAAGCTTGATTTTATTTTGAATGTTTTTTAAAAAGATTATTTGGATCAATTTCAATAAACCAATAATGAAATGACTGAATTGGTGCCTTTAATGCCAATTTTTTTAAACATGTACTTTTATTGGTCTCAAGGAAGTTGTGATTCGCGTTATACAGACAGAGACTGTTTTGAAATGTTCTACACTACGCTTATAAATTTGACTGACTGAGTTGACAGTAGTCGAATCAAGCTGAATCGAAACGTAACGTAACCACCTACCACCATTTTGAAAAATTAGTTTATCGATGATGAATTGATGATGAGCAAGTGTTATTAGTGTTTTAAAGTGATAAAAGTTTAATGTATCTTAGAAAAAATGGCTGGAAATTTCGGAATGCAGCAGTTAATCCCTGTTGTAAACAAATTGCAAGATGCATTTGTGCAAATGGGCGTGCACATGTCTTTAGATCTTCCCCAAATTGCAGTTGTGGGTGGTCAGTCTGCAGGAAAGAGTTCGGTGTTAGAAAACTTTGTAGGCAGGTAAGAATTCGTATCCAGTAGGAAGTTGTGTCTTACGTTGTACTAGAGGATGTTCTGATGTGCGAAGACATCAGAAGTATGTATACCTTCTTTGTTTATTGTAGAGACAATGATTTATTAGTTCAATGTATGGAATAGTCGGCAAGAATAAAGCACTTCCTTGGTGCATTTAATGCAGTTGTTAAGAACAACATTATGCTTATCACAGATTCTATAACATAATTACATTCGTTTAAGATGAGTCATAATATGTAACCTTTCCAGACAACAATCATAATACCAGTGTTTATTAGAAATCTATTGGACTGTTCCATAAAATAGTGGTATACGCCTTGCTAGAAGCTTTGTTTCATTTTTTTCACACTTATCTAGTTATGTAATATAATTTAGAGGGATAAAAACAATAAGTTTTTAAATAGAAAAATCAACATGTTAAAAGTTATGTGCTGTGGTGAGTCATTGAGTTATGAGATTGGGGGGCTCATATCAGTTTCAGAGAGCATGTATTATAACTTTTTCCTCATTTTTTGATGTTTTTGAGATTACTATGTCATGAATTAAATTGATACAGCTCTTTGGCGTTTTTTGGTTTGGTTATTGGCACAAACATTTCAAATAGAAATACGAAATTTCTATAAAATGTAAAAGCTTTTATTCATCATGTGCAAATATAATTCCAATTGTGTGATAGTTGTGGAATATTATTATTATTATAATCTAATTCCATATGGCTATCCCATGTTTTCTGGTTCATATTGAAAGGTTTAGCCATCTTTAGAGGGTGATATGGATTTACTAAAGTTATCTATAGAAATCAATAGTCATTTTACATTAACAGCTGATAGCTCTGAATGCATATGATAGTATTGTCTCTGCGGATAGCTTATGTTCTAAGCTACTCCTTATAGGCTTAGTTATTATTTTATAAAAAAGGAGAAGGGTTCTACAAAAATAAATCCCTCGAATCGTTTTACAAAATCTGATTCAAATTCTGAAGTAATATTTTTATAATAATCTCACATGGACGAAGGTTGCTGGCCACAGCTAGTTCGAAAGGACAGGTCCCAAGACTTAAGGGTTTCCTGGGGCCCAATTCTGTAACTTAGAGATAAGCAACATGCCATTGTCACTCTATCGACACACTACAGACATTATTATGCAATAGGGAAAAGAGGTGTCGTTGTTCGATGGCTTCACAATGGCAGTTCGATAGCCAAACACGATAGACACAACTGTCAGATTTCACTTGAAATATATTTACAGACTACCATAAAGTCCTACTATGGCGTTTCAATGTCACTACAGTGGCAAGTCAATGACCATAAATATTTGTAGAATACCAAATGTCAATGAGTAGTCTATTGAGACACAACCGACACACTATCGACACACTATTGATAAGTTAGCTATTTTACAGAATTGGGCCCCAGGTGTATGACTGAGCTCTGACTCAGGTGGGAGATTTTCAGCAGGTGGAACTAATTGGTTTGAAAAGAATCCCTGTCTCGCCACAGCCTTATCAGACAAAAAACTATAATTTGAATGAACAAGAAAATTCTATTTCACAATTTATTTATGTTTCATTGTAATCTGTCTATAACAGCTTTCAAGGAGATATACCATAAACAGTGATATGAATTAATAAACCACGATAGTAACCCATTTTCAACACAATTAAACTTAAGACCTTGATCACCTCAGCATAATAATATAATAATTTTACTAGTGACCCGCCCCGGCTTCACACGGGTGCATAAAAGACACTAAAACCTTCCTCTTGAATCAGTCTATGTAATAAAAAAATCTGCATCAAAATCTGTTGCGTAGTTTTAAAGATCTAAGCATACCTACATAGGGGCAGACAGCGGGTAGTGATAGTGATAGAACTTACATTTTTGAGTACTTTTTTTAATATGGTGTTTGTAAAAGGGTAACTAGTAAACACTCATGATAAATACTGTCAACATTATATGGTGGAAATATCTAAATCCTGGTAAAATAATCAGAAACATGTTATCAATAATAAACTAATAGAAATATTTGAAAAGGGTAAAACAATTTAATATTAACTTGCCTTAATTGTACACATTCAATGGCTTTTACAAATGAAACATTGTTTTAAAAATAAAAAAGGGGGAATCGTTAAAAATATTTAATATACTAGAAATATTTGTATTGAAGGATCCTTATCCTTACTGGTATGACCCAAAAATTGCTGCCTTTTTTAAACAAATTTTCAAATCTTCTTTATTTTTACATTTATAAAACAAAGTAGCTCCAGCTATTTTTACATTTAGATTTTTTAAATTACACAACGGGTTTTAATGCAGTTTTTAGCAATAGATAGAGCATATTACAGTAGAGAACATTGTACCCGAGCCAAGCCGGGGCAGGTCGCTAGTTTACAAATATTGCATAGTATTGTCTACCACAGTTGCCAATGGAGATATTACCGACAACATTCCTAGCCTTTAAATTGTTAAAGCACATGGATAATTTTAATAATGGGTAATTATTAACCCTTAACTTGGCAAAATGCAAAGTGCATGTTGGTATGGTATTTTGGCAAAGTACAAAACTTCAAATTAACCAGTTATTTACTTTAAAATGGCTTTAGGGGAGCTTAAATACACCGTAAATAATATTTTATATATTATTCATTTGTTACTTTATAAAATATTAATAGTGCCCAAAAGGGCACATAAACAATTTCGCTTGAATGAGTTATTACTGTTATTTGTCCCCTGCAAGGCACTTTGCCGTTTTTGCCTAAAATAATGTAGTACTGTAATAATATACAAAAATGACATTAAAACAAATTTTGTATTTATGAAATTATGTAATTTATTAAAAGAAATGACAAAATAATATTTCAACAAAAGTATTATGGCTATAGTATTTGGGCTATGTGTTCAATCCTTGTTTTCGAACTCCAATAATCAGTACAGGCAGGTAATTGTATTATACCCATCAATAATTCTATGGCAAGAAAATCTTGGATATCTTGATTCGACAGTGCAATATTTTTTGTATTTACTTGAAATGCGTACAATGTACTCTGCTCTCGAATTTGTCGTATTATTTTGTCCGTAAAGAACAATTTAAAATACTCAATTGGTGATCTGATTTTCTCAGGTTGTGTAAAAACATTTTCTCTAGTGTTCTGAACTTCGTATATAAATACATCTTTTTTCCAATTTAAATTTTGTGTAATTTTTCTATTTGTTCCTTTGTTTTTTTATTTGACTTTACTTTGCTTTTATTATTATTAATTTTATTTACTTTTACTGATGTGTTACTTTGTCTGCTTTTGGATGTCGTAGGTTTGGGCGAAAGAGCTCGTTTTTTCTTTTTGACCTCCTTGGAACGATTGCTGTAATTTCATTATAACTATCCATTTCGAGATCACTAGTACCAGGCGGACATGGACTCGATATTTCTAACGGTGGGTTATTATTGCAGTGTACCATCAATGCCGATTGTGCTTCAAGAACTTCCTGAGATGTGCTATCTTGATACGATATTATTTCATTATTTGAATTTACAGATGACAAGTTGATAGATATGTATGCTGCTGGTGTAGGTACTGAACTGCAAGGTGAGAAACCAGTGGCGTCTGTTTTGGCAACAATGTGACTGGGGTTGATCGTGCATTGTATATTTTTGGGTGACTCGGGTATCTCATCTATACTAGACGAATCTGTATCACTTACTCTATACGTATGCTCAACAATATGCTCAGAAATATCAGAATCTGTGTCTGACTCTTTTTGCGGTATTATAGCATCCATAATGCGCTAAAATAAAACGTAAAAGTATTAAAAAAAACGGTTTTATGGACGTTTGTCTGGTCTAGAGTATAAAAAATAAGCAACGCTAAATAAGCAAGTGACCTATAGGGCACAAAAACTTAACTAAACCTATTTGGCAATGTACCCTGCAGGGTACAAAAGCTGTTTTCAATAAAGTTCGCAGCGTACCCTACAGGGCACAGTTAAGTTTACAGCGAAATATCTAACAAAATATAGCGAAGGTTGTTCAAATAAAGCGATACAATCATTAATTGATTATTTGACAATAAAACTGTCATGGAATACACCAAGTAAATCCACTAAATAAAAAAATATAAGTTAATTTACCTTAGGGCGCGAGTTCCGTTGTTGAAGTTTTAACATTTTAGCGGATAATGTTTGAAAATGACGTTTTACAAAAACCATGACGTTGACAGATGTATGTTTATGAAATAAGCTATAGCTAAAATTATTGAAACATATTGACTTTTAATATATTTTGTTTGTATTCTCTATAAATAGACCCGTGCACTATAGGTCACATACCGAAATTCATATCAAAATTACACGTGCCCTCTGGTAAGTTAAGGGTTAAGCATGTTTTACTGGTGGCTGTTGTTTTTTGTGGATGTGGTATCGTCATTGATTTGTAATGTTGGCTTTGATTTGGTGTTGATACACACGCAAGGGATGCATTTGCGTCAGTGTGTTAGTATTATTTTGTTTAGGTAAAAAAATAGCCTTTCGCAGTTCACTGCTGGATTTAGTATGGTTCTCTTTGATTCATCTAAACACCTTTTATTTTTGGCGGGTGGGAACTGGGAAACCATCAGATGACTCCTCCCGCTCTGGGCGGTGCGGAAGGTAGTGTCAGACGTCCACTGACTAAAAACCACCCATGTTCCTTCTTAGCCCTTTGTGTCCGGGGCCGCGGTATCTCTATCGAACAACCCGCAGCCCCGGCAGGCGTCGGCCGACATTTCTGCTGACATTTCATTGAAGCTCGTGTGGAACACGAATGCACGACGACACGGCCTGTCGGTCGTCATAAAAAGGAAGGACGGAGCTAGCCCATTCCTCACCGTCCACAGGCCCGCGCCTACGGCCGGAAGTCATCACGTGGCCCCGATGCCTGGAGCATCTCTCGCAGCGGCTAGGACGAGAGATTCGGAGAGATTCTCTCCCTCTCACGTTTCGCCACCTGCTTTGCTAGCATGACTACTTCGCAGAAGGTGATTATTTCCTCTCACTCCAGACCATGGACGGATGTGAGAGGTCGCGTACAAGAACACGGCGGGGCTCCCCCAAAGCGGTGCAAACCACCACGGTGTGACTGTGCACCTTATCTTCCGGCCGCTCCTCGCAATGGAAGCATCCGGAGTTCCGGACGTTTCCTCTCGACCGATTCGATGCAGGTTCCTCCCGAAACAACCGTGTCCGGTGAGGACCTGCGTCAGGCGGAAGGTGAGGGTGCCGTGGCGCCTCTCTAGCCACTCCTTCGTCTAAACACCTAGATTTGAGTTAAAGCATCTTGCCTGTTTCATACGCCTTTTTAAGGTCCTCGTATATGTTGCCTGGGCGCGTCCCATACTACGTTTGCCGATTTGCATTCTCCACGCAAGGACTCGTCTGCTCCGTTCCAATGACCACTAGCCCTTCGACAAATGTCCACTACCACTTCACAGACTTCAGTTTGTGACTGAGGATAGCTCTTTCTATCTAAGTCTATCTAGAAGTTATGGGCCAACTCTTTCAGTGTCGACATCCAAGGCTCGGACAAGGAGCGAAGCGAATAAATGTGCGGAAAACGACCAATCACATTAGTTGAAAAAAACTATATGGCGTCTCTCGTCTACTCTTTGATAGGTTGAATTTTCCACATCTCCTTTCCACTCAGCTGGTCTCCGCTTTGGTAGCGTTCTCAGTTTGGGCCTACATGTCAAAAACCGGGCAGTTAACAAAAAAACCGGCCAAGTGCGAGTCGGACTCGCGCACCGAGGGTTCCGTAAAAAATATATATTATGTGATGTAACTAAAAATTTATGGTTTTCGTAATTATTCCTTTATCTATGCTATAAGACGTTGCTTCGTACCAAATTTCAAGATTCTGAGTTCACGGGAAGTACCCTGTAGGTTTTGATTCCCTTGCGAGTGTCGAAAATTTGCGGCATAAACGGGAGTATCTTGATGTAACTAAAAATTTATGGTTTTCGTAATTATTCCTTAATCTATGCTATAAGACGTTGCTTCGTACCAAATTTCAAGATTCTGAGTTCACGGGAAGTACCCTGTAGGTTTTGATTCCCTTGCGAGTGTCGAAAATTTGCGGCATAAACGGGAGTATCTTTTGATCGCGTTGACTTAGAAGTTTGATTTTTTCACAGCTCCAAGAGACCATAGACTTGAGTATTTGATATGAATTTCAGCTTGATACCTCCACGCGTTCCTGAGAAAAAAGGTCTTGACAGACAGACAGACAGACAGACGGACAACAAAGTGATCCTATAAGGGTTCCGTTTTTTCCTTTTGAGGTACGGAACCCTAAAAATGTCACCAAACTTGATTGTATCTTCCTGTCACACTAGTCTTGAAGTTTTGTGTACAGATGCTAACCGAAAGACAGTGCAATACTCGTCATACCCCTCCATCAAGCGTCATCTAATCGACCGGATCTTGCACTTCCCGCATCCAGCGGCCTTCGTCAAGTCATTGGTCTACCTTGTGGGTGGCACCCAATCCTGGGGATCCCACAATGTGGTCGCTACTCCACAAGCTTTAGGCACCATCCGTTCTGTGAGCAATGTCCCCTGCTCACTAAGATTGGTAGGTATTCCCTTGTCCCATTTCCCTTCTAAAAATTGACGAAAATAAATCGTGTCAAAGAAAGATCATGAGTGGGGCTTTTGACGTCACTTTGTGGGTAAAAAAAAGTACTAACCTTGTGGCGTCACACGACTTTTCGAAGCACTGTATCGTCTTCATCTTTTGTTTACGTGAAAAGAGAAAAAATGTCTTCATTATTTTTGCGAAAATCTATCTGACGGACTAATTAGATTTTTTTGGTGAAATACCCTATTGGAAACGTACATTAGGAATAAGGTACGGTAGGCATAACGCTGGTTGACGCTATAAACCAGTCACGAACCGAAAAATGTTGATAGAGGGCTAGAGGCCACTCATAACATGAAAATCTTGCTTGTGCACCTGTCTTCAAGATGCGTTTCAGGTCCCGAACCGAGATGTAAGATCTGCAACCTTAACGAACGCTCTGCGGTGTAATTCATCATAGTCGTGATAGTCGTGCTCTAATATTGTCTTGGTCTAAATGGGCATCAAGTAGGTACCTACCGTCGTTTTTTTTCTACAATCACTGTTATTATTGCATGTATTACCAGCTTCTGTGAGTCATTTATCAGTTCGCTATGATTACATCTGGGTAAATTGCGTGACATCAACCATCTTTACTTTAGGTTTAATTTTCTGTACAGAGATTACGAATATTTACTGCAGAGCACTTTAGATTGCCATAATATTAAAAACAATAATAATAATAGTCGTCATTGCCATAATATTAAAAACAATAATAATAATAGTCGTCATTGCCATAATATTAAAAACAATAATAATAATAGTCGTCAAAATGGAGGGAGAGGCTTAATTGATATCCATAATCTTTGGCAGAAACAAATCATCATCATCATCAGCCATTAGACGTCCACTGCTGGACAAAGGCCTCCCCCATAGAACGCCATAAAGATCGGCAGCCGGCCGTTTGCATCCACCGGTTGCCCGCGACTCTCACGATGTCGTCGGTCCACCTGGTAAAAAAAAAAAAAAAAAAAATGAAACAAATAACTGGGTTAAAAACATTCTTTTACAAAAAATCTCACACAAGTAATTATTATTACTAGCCATTTGTGTCCCACTGCAGGGCAAAGGCCTCCCTTCCCTCAAGTAATATAAGTACATAAAACTATAGTAATGAACGACAACAACTACACCCCACTTAACCTAAACGAACAGACAGATACAACCAAACACTAACAATAAAGACCCACAAAAACAAAAGTTAGAAGATTGGAAGAAGAAAGTGTTGCATGGGCGACATCCCCATGATCTTGAACAACCTCATGTAGACACACTAGCATCAAATAAATGGCTTAAAATTGGTTCTTTGTTTCCGGTTTTATTATCGCGATACAAGATCAGATCATAAATACTAAAAATTATAGGAAATTCATCATAAAAGACCCCATGATAATTAACGATAAATGCCGAAAATGTCACAGCCAACCAGAGACCATCCAACATATCACAGGAGCTTGCACAACACTCACACAAACAGATTATACCCACAGGCACAATCAGGTAGCAAATATCATCCATCAAAATCTGGCACTCAAACATATTTAAGCTGATTGAAGAATCAAACACTCCATAATACAAGTATGTACCGAAGCCATTTATAGAAAATACCACTCACAAAATCTTTTACGATCGCGGCATATTATCCGACAGGACTGTTCACTACAACAGACCGGACATAATCCTTCAAGACAAAGTAAATAAAATCACATACCGCATAGATATAGCAGTCCCGAACACGCATAATTTGCAAAAAACAATAGGTGAGAAAATTAGTAAATAAGCAGATTTGAAAGAAGAGGTCACTAGAATGTGGAATCAAGAAAAAGTGTACGTGGTACCAATAGTAGACTCCACCACGGGTGTTATACCCAACCACCTCCACCATAGCCTTAAACTAATAGACCTCAAAGACTCAATTTACATTACACTGCAAAAAGCCGCGATTTTGAACACCTGCAGAATAGTGAGGAAGTTCATGCAGATTGACGAAAATGAAATATTTCACAACACACACACACACACGCTACGCTAACTTTGGCTAAGGCCCGTTAACGTAGCTTAAACTAGCCAACGAGCTATGAAACAGAACATGTTTTCCCTAAATAATAGTCCTCCTGACCGTTTTTCGGCCACGGCGGCCAATCCCAGCGGAGATTAACCATCTGCGCGGGAGATATTATAGTCTATCAATAGGGGTTGCTTAAAAAGCGACCTATAGTAGTGATGATTACTAATTAATGTTCATGCTCTTGGCGTACCCGAACCTGGATTGTCAGTGGTTTAGCGTGCTACTACACCCTTGTTGACTGGCAAAGATTTTATTCTGCAGCATTAACATAATGTTCGACCCGATAGACTAACCCTCAAGGTTTTAGTCCTAAACGTATAGCTGCAAAAAACTTGCAAGTCTTTATGATAATTATTTTGTTTCAGGGACTTTCTTCCTCGAGGTTCCGGAATAGTAACACGTCGTCCATTGATTCTGCAGCTTATACATGGAAATGGAGGTAAGCATTATGATTATCATCATCATCATCATCAGCCTATAATGTTCCCACTGCAGGGACTCAGGCCTCCTCTCTAGGAGAGGATGATGATTATGATATGATATGATTATATTTATGATTATAATCACATTAAAATGAGGTGTTACATCAAAATTACCTACATGTTTTATGGGGAAAATGATCAGTTTATTTTTACAACTGGCTGTGATGTACCTAGTTCATTATTTTGCAAAATGTGATCATTAACCTTTTTTTTTTGGTGGGTGGAAAATCATCGAATAACCCCTCCCGCTCTTGGGCAGAGCGAAGGGGAGTGTTAGACTTCTACTGACTAAAAACCAAACCCATGTTCCTTCTTCGCCTTTGTGTCGGAGCCGCGTTATCCTTTCGATAATCCACAGCCCCGACGGTAGATGTTATGACGTAGGCATCCGCTAAGACAGGATTTTTAGAAATTCAACCCTTAAGGGAGTTAAATAAGGGATGAATTTTTTTATGAAAAATCGTCATTTTTGATATTTTCCGACATCCACGCGGGCGAAGCCGCTGGCAAAAGCTAGTAATCGCATAAAATGAGGTGTTACATCAAAATTACATGTTTTATGGGGAAAATGATGCTCACTACGTACATCAGTTTATTTTTACAACTGACTGTGATGTAGTTCATTATTGTGCAAAATGTGATCATTAACCTTCAGCTGTATTCTGAATGTTAAAACAACTAATTGGTTTACTAATATGTTCTATTACTGTATGGATGTACTTTGTCAAAATTTTAACGGTGTAAATAGCAATGTTTTAAGAAGATTGTTACTGTACAGAATAAAATATTGTCTATTTTGGTATATTTGATACTGTGATATTTTTTTCCGGTCACGTACCTAGAGGTCACTAACCTTCCGTTCTGCATGACTGGAAACCTACTTTTCGAGATGTATTTTAATGACAGACAGATAATTTATAAAATTATAAGATACTACTATCGGAAAAACCTAACCAAAGCCCATGTTTGGTTGTTTGATAATATTGTTGTTGTTAGTGCTTATCGTGGAATTAAAGAGCACAACAAAATCAACAGCCTATTAAAGCTGCTTATCTTCGTGTTAATGACATTACAAAGTTAATTGACCAAGGATATTCATTGACCCGAGCAAAGACGGCTGTATGACCACGAGCAGGTGGTCATAGGATGGGTTTGCCGTCTGTCACCGCTGTTTTTATATGCGACAAAGTCAAAGTTGGTTTACGAAGCCTGCCTGATTTTACTGATCTGGCGAGCTTAATATCAGCATTTTAAGTGTTTTTTTTTCTTTTTCCTTAGAATATGCGGAGTTTCTTCACTGCAAAGGCAAGAAGTTCGTTGATTTCAATGAAGTACGCTCAGAGATTGAATCAGAGACGGATCGTATGACCGGTTCTAACAAGGGCATATCACCAGTGCCGATTAATCTTCGTGTATATTCCCCAAATGGTAAGGTCCAAAATGGTATAATAATTATCTCATTGACTTAATTTTCGAAAGAGATAAGTTAATCACTCTTTGTTATATTTCATTATCCACACTTTCAGTAGATTAAAATTGTCCGAAAAGCCGTTATTTACTTCAATCTTTACACGTAAGCCAGAGACTGCTTACGGATGATAAAAAATCGTGAGCGGCAAGAACATTTAAGTCAAATCTTTAATTTGAGACTTAATTTCAAGGTTTTTAAATACCATGCAGGAGACGCGCTAAAACAAAGCTAAGAGGAAACCGGAAGCATCTTGATACGCATGCGTAACGTTATAGATTGTCAATTTTACGAAGTCATTGGCCGACAAATGCGTGACACTCTTTATCATAGTCACAATAACTACACTTGAGAGCAATAAAATCGCACACTTTGTTTTTTTTTTTGTTAAAGCAGTTTTTTTCATAAATGTGAATAAATATTGAAAAATAACATACATTTATTGAAAGTTTACTTCAATACCTTTATATTGATGCCAAATACAGTGTAAAAAATAAACATAGGGGGGGTTTAGGGCCCAAAACCAAACATACGGGTAAAATGACCAAACGCTTAAAAGAAGGAATGAGAATAAAACTCAATTTTTTTTGTTAGTACTGTTTGATATTATGGTGTATTCCCTCCCCTAGCCCTAATTACAGTTTATAATCGGTTTTTCATAGACTGTAATAAATTTTACAATGAAATCTTGTCGTATAGCGTTCCACTCCTTTTCAGTAGCAAGTTCAGCTCTGTGAGGCTCGTAGGAGCAGGACTTCTTGCTCAAACTCTTATTTTTAGCTCTTTTCAGACATACTCAATCAAATTGAGATAAGGGCTATGAGCTGGCCACTCCATCGTAAAAAATCCAATGTATTCCATGTAGGCGCGAACTGTTTTAGCGACATGCGAACTGGCGTTCGTGTATTAAGAGAAAATCTTCTTCCATAAGCCACGCAATCGACCTTACATGTTCTTCTAGAACTTCTCAACGTATCGTGTAGCCGTCAACCCTCTCGATCTCGGGCCGGTATGCGCCCAGGTGATGACTACAATGTCAGTTTTAGTGTCGATCATTATGCTACCTCAAAACATGCGCGATCTACCTTTAAAAGCCACACGTCTGCTTATGCAGCATTGTGGAAACCACTCTGATGACTTTCTGCAGACCCTAGAGCGTCCATCATGACCACTTGAAGTCACTCTGTACTCATCAAAGAACATACCACCCGCCATTAGTCATACGTCCAATTTAAGTGTTTCCTGGTAAATTGTAGTCGTGCTTGTCGGTGAGCTATGGTCAATTTGGGACAATTTACTGGGCTATATGAAGTCGGTTCTGCTTCACCCAGTCTTCTTCTAACTGTCCACCGACTTATACTGACATTGCAAACTACTGGAAACTGTTGTCCCTGTTGAACCGCGTTCAGTTGCCAATTTCTCAAACACCTTGTCACAAGAAAGCGGTCATCATGCTCTGATGTTCTGCGTCGCCAGCCAGATCCTGGTCGCAGATTGTACCCACAAATCTCCTGGAACCCCTGGTATACACGACGAACAGCGTAGCGGCTCAAATTTAGCTATCGAGCAACTTCACTTTGATTATGGTCTGCTTCGAGCAAGGCTTGAACTTGAGTGACTTCTGCGAGCATGGTATCCATAATTTTCCAGTAAATCCGTATGCTTCTAGACGTGATGTTATCACATTGACCTTCAGTATGCACATGATTGAAAATCCTTAAAAAACGACCTTTGTATACCTGCGGGTAAGGATACAAGTAGTGATAACGCAAACGGGTGAATTTGGGGTGTTTGGTATATGGTTGGTTTTTGTAAATTACGTGAAAGTCCATAATTTTAATTTTGTGTCTGTGTAAAGCTAAGCTAGTATGCTTTCATTTTGCCTAACGATTTGTTCTTAATATCTGTACATTTAAGAAAAAAAATAGTTCTAAACTAAATTACGAGGGGTGTGCGATTTTATTGCTCTCAAGTGTATGTTAATAGTTTACTGTTGCCTTCTATTTAGGACTCAAAGCCATTGTCGAACTAAATTCATGAAGTTTCTTATCTGCGCAGTGTGCTAAATAAACACTTGTGATGTACAAAAGGGAATACACCAAAGTACTTTACAAGATCAATGGTGATGCAAGGCCACAGTTGTTCACCTTTGACATACCTTATTTATAGGTCCCAGTTAACAAAAGAACATTGCTCTGGTTTTATTTTGTGACGCTTTAACGAGAATGTTCAATTGTCCACGAAGGCGGTTTGCAGTATTCAATTATAGTCCAATTACAGATTAATTAATATATTGTTGTTTGTTTCTCAATGGAGATAAGGCTGATTCATTCGTTTTAAATTATCATTCGACAAGTTCCATCTTTTTTAGGTAATCAACGACAACGGGTTTTTGTTTATACAGTTTATCAACACATAGTAGATAATAGAGATCCTTCGCAAAATAATCGATAAAGCCTTGTAACATGATACTAAAAACTTATCGAGAATTTCAACGCGTACATATAATATGTACCAGCTGTATGACGAAGATGTCTCCCGGGCCTGTTAATATATAATGAGTCAGTGTTAATCATGTGCTTTAGATAAGCCAATACCCAGTTAATTGATAATAAAATAACATACTCCATTATCAATTTGCTGCTAATACAAATATAGGTTTTTGTGCCCATTTGCAAAGGAATTATTGAATGTTCATTGATAAGTTCATTCATAATTATCTATGCATTGAATACCTAGAAATTCTGTTGTAGCTCATGAAAAAAGTATGTGACAGTACAATCAATATTTCTTCCACTGCTTATATGGAGAGAAAACGATTATTGCTTGTACTACGGAGTATGGTACTGGTACACAGGGAAGCGTGTCTAAGCATCTGCATTATGCAATCTTGATTATAACATTGCTTATTTGATATTCTATGTGTAGTTTGATAATGACCTACTTTAATGCTAAGTTAGATGGTTAGTTTTCCTTTCTACCTTGGCTACTGTTTATGGTATTTTCCAAGTTCGATAATTATATTTGTGTCTGTCTAGACTCCAGGCGTGATACAGCAATTTATATAGTATATAAGGTGGAAGGGACACCAACAATAAAACGGTAACCACGTGTCCAGTACTCATCATTCTGAACTCTCCACGTATACATTTTTCATCGACAATTTAAAGAAAATTCGTGGTTCTAGCGGCGGCATCCTTTCCACCGTCAATAGATTTTATTCTAATTAATGCTGCTCTTGATAGTAGACATTCCTTAGTTTGTCAGTTAAACACGGGCGTGCAAGAACAAGAGTAAAATCAATAGCTACGTGAGACGTTCCTATGACGTTATCATAATTACATAGTTCGCTCAAAGAATAATCCAAAAGCAGGTGTAGAGTGAATGAGCTGGAACCTAAGCAATTTCTTCAGAAATGTGTTCAGGATGCTCAGAGGGTAAACATACTAAAAGTCCCCGCCTCTAGGGGGGGCGCCGGAGTGGGGGGAGGGGGTTAAAGTTCCCACTTTAGAGTATTTCGCTAATATCTTTAAAACGGTGCGTCGTAGAGAAAAAGTGTCTTCTACGTAATGAAAGCTAATAAAATTTACTACAACTTTTGTTCCGGTCACTTTTTCGAATTCCTAACTATTTTTGAAGTACACGTTCTGGAAAAGTGAAATTTTCGACAAAAAACCGACTTCTGAAACATTACCTCTTGCCTGCTACTTCAATCGTGTTATTTCGGGATGAAAAATAGCCAGCATGTTAATCCAGGGCCTAATTTACCTATATATCAAATTTCATACAAATCTGTTCAGCCGTACAGCTATTGAAAAAAATTTCCTTTCTTAATTTTATAACTTCATCCGTTTAGGTCGTGAAGGTCCTGACAAGGTTCCTTCTTCTTCTTGTATCGCACCCGGTAAATGAGTGTAAGATAAGGATGTGTGTTCATATCCATGATGCTGCATCTCTTGTGTGGATAGTGCGATTGTTTTGGTTTTCCCTCGGTCAGGTTTCAGCAGCAGGATGTCTTGGGTGGGAGGAGTGGAAGCTATCAAAAGCACAGCAAGGTCGAAATCCTCACCAACGACAGTTACAGAACTATCAGTCGATTTTTCCACAGCAGTTTTCACGATAAGGACATCAGCATCATCGGTGGCCTGGAGAGTTTGTATCCCGTTTTACTGAAGCTTTGTCTGCAGTAAGGAAATGAGTTGACTTTTATTGTAGGGGTTAGGCAAGAAATCTTCTTGTTTCACTGGTATTGATGTGCTCCAAGACAAATTGATATCACGCGATCTCGTCAGTTTGTATCGTCGCCTCTGTTCTTGTGACTTCGTACTGTTTGCTGAGTTTGTGTACCCATCAAATACCACAGTACGACTTATTCCAGGATAGTGGCGGTTGATGTAGGCGATATATCCATCACAAATTGTGGCACCACAGGCACCTTTTTGCCAAATTACTATTTCCAAAAACTCTAAAGTGGGAACTTTAACACCCTCCCCCAACTCCGGCGCTCCCCCTAGAGGCGGAGACTTTTAGTATGTTTACCCTCTGAGCATCCTTAACACATTTCTGAAGAAATTGCTTAGGTTCCAGCTCATTCACTCTACACCTCCTTTGTTAACCAATGCTCAAATGTTCTGCGGCATGCCTCCACTTCCAAGAGAAATGTCTCAACAGCGTGTCTCTTGACGAAGACGATAGTGAAGATGAAGACAATGGTGAAGATGGTGAAGAGTTTCTCCAGCAAGAACCATCCACTGTAGATGAGGGTGCTTTGGAAGAAGGAACCTTGTCAGGACCTAAACGACCTAAACGGATGAAGTTATAAAATTAAAATTAAGAAAGGAAAAAAAATTCAATAGCTGTACGGCTGAACAGATTTGTATGAAATTTGATATATAGGTAAATTAGGCCCTGGATTAACATGCTGGCTATTTCTCATGCCGAAATAACACGATTGAAGTAGCAGGCAAGAGGTAATGTTTGATAAGTCGGTTTTTTGTCGAAAGTTTCACTTTTCCAGAACGTGTGCTTCAAAAATAGTTAGGAATTCGAAAAAGTGACTGGGACAAAAGTTGTAGTAAATTTTATTAGCTTTCATTACGTAGAAGACACTTTTTCTCTACGACGCACTGTTTTAAAGATATTAGCGAAAAACTCTAAAGTGGGAACTTTAACCCCCTCCCCCCACTCCGGCGCCCCCCCTAGAGGCGGGGACTTTTAGTATGTTTACCCTCTGAGCATCCTGAACACATTTCTGAAGAAATTGCTTAGGTTCCAGCTCATTCACTCTACACCTCCTTTGTTAAGTGGACTAATACCCAAATAGTATATTTCATTATAAGTGCGGAAAGTCTGTCATTGCAAAGAGTTCCGACAAAATGTCTAACCGAGCCGAGGCACAGCCGACGGCGAGGGTTGACAGTCGGAACAAGTTGCAATGACGGTTCCGCACGTGTACTGAACAACTATTTTTAATACAGTTGCGAAAAAATGAAGCAATTTAATAAAATAATAAAACCGTAATTAAACTCGCAAAGAACATTTTTGAAAATGGCGCCTACCATAAAAGAATATAAGCAGAGATTTTTTTTGTTTTCTTTACCTATTCTGGATAGGCAAAGGGAACTATGCCCATACAGCCAAGTCTTCAGTAGATTTTTTTTATTGATATGAAATAAAAATGAAATTTAATGAGATGAAATGGAATGAAACCTTTAACTCATTGAATCAAATAATTAAATCTGATATTGAAACAAATTAGTAGCTTCTTTAAAAATATTTGCATGAATCATAAAAACTTCTATGATTTTATTTAGTAAATACTTCGTGGTTGGTTTTTTTTTGTACATTATTTTGACAGTTGGGAAAGAGAACGCACGAGTTCGGCAAAGGTAAAGAAAAAGCACGAGTACGTAATAGCCCACATCCCGAACGCTATACGTCCCTGCAATACGCCACTTTTTGAGCAACTGTATTAAAAAGATTGTTGTATTAACTCTTAAATAAAGCATTAACTACGCTTATTGTTCGGCGAGCATTATCTTAATGCACGGAATACTCTGAATATGTACAAAAAATCTACTTATGATATATAAGTGTTACCTACTTATTGTGAACGAATGTATAATATAATATATATAGCGGCTCCTGAAAAAAAACCATTATGCTACTTAATTAGGTTTCTATTTTTGGAAACTTAGTGAATAAAAAATGTATTTGTGTCTTACTACTGAAACGAAGATTATGAAGCCTGAAACCATCAAATGATATAAATCTCCCGTTATCGGCCCTTATCATATAATACAATATTATCTATTTTACTGATCGTAACAACGCGTATGAAATGTTATTTTCTTTATTATTGAACTACAAACACTTTAACGCCTAACACATTCAGTACCTACGTTATATTTTGTCTCTGCTCCATTCAAATGATTGGCAGAAATAGAACGATGCTTTCAATCTTTCCAATGGATTTGACGCTAAATGCATTAAATGATATTTGTATTAGAGTCTCTCATTGAGAGGCCAGTGAGGGCTAGCTATGGGCTGTGTTGCAAAGATGCCTCGTGTCTTTACTGATTTTCATTTAGGAGTTTGAGAGAAAATATTATAACTTCGTAAAAAACATGTTTTGCCAATGTCAATACGGCTGTAAAAAGTATTTATGTAAACTATGATTGAAAACATTGGTTTTGTTGTTAAACAGAAGGTATTGTTAATTATTAATCGATAACAATGACCTTCTGTTATTCTTCGACTGCAAACATTCCGTGATACCTAACATACGCAACTTACTCAGTATTAGTTAAAGATACAACAATAAGAAATATTTTGGCACGCACCGCAGGTTTATAGGTCAATTAAGCATTTACGCTTATGTTGATATCTATGTCATGCTTTCTGACAGTAACGTTAAATTTTAGCTTAATGGTATTTTATTGTAGGGACTCCTCGCTAACCATATCATGACATGACAAAAAAATGAACATAATTATATTTTGTGATATCAACGACCTACAATGACCGATATGAGTGATGAATAACGCTCGCGCTCCTAACATCGAGCTTAAGGTTGAACAAGCCAGTCATTCTTCCATACAAACTTACGAAAGTGATTACTCCTCTGTTTGACGGTGTAGGTTCAAAATTAAAAATTGTATCAACTGGTCTTATCATTATCTAGGTCTGTATGGAAGCAGAATTGGAAAAAAAATATTGATTTGGAAGTTATGAACGTCAAAACTTTCATATTTTAGCACTAATTTAACTCATCTTTGGGCGTAAATAAGTAACGTATATAGTATGAAAAAGAAAAAAGTGAAACCATACGGACATAGATTAGTTATTAAAAAAATTAAATAATTTGATTTTGAACAGATACATTCAATAGATTTTTCATGAAACCAAATATACCAAAGGTCTGCATAGAAACAATCGCGCGCCCGTTTTAGTTGTGTCTCTTTCGCTCTATGCATTTCGCTCGTGATGTCGGGTGAAATAGCATGCATTTTAGCCCCGCCCACCAACTAGTTCGTGCCGTTGGCTTGTTTACCCTTAAAACGAATAGAAATGATTTTATTATTCATTTTCCTTTTAGTGATCGTGACAATGTCCTAACATTTCAGTGCTCAACTTGACCCTGATCGACTTGCCGGGTCTGACGAAGGTGCCGATCGGTGACCAGCCGATAGACATCGAGGCGCAGATTAAGGGGATGATCTTCCAGTTCATCAAGCGTGAATCCTGCCTCATCCTCGCCGTCACGCCCGCTAACACTGACTTGGCAAACAGCGATGCCTTGAAACTCGCAAAGGAAGTCGACCCACAAGGCTAGTAAATAAACTTATCTTATACCGCGTACTGTGAATCATTCGCCCGGTTAGGACATAAATAAAAAACCCATACTGTAAACTGTAACTTATTTCTTTATAATTATATAAATAAAAATAAAAATAATTAATATGAATGAATGTAGTAGGTACGATTTCCTTCTATTATGCATGAAGCATATGGCTGTATATGGGTGGTCAGCGATGAGTAATCTGCAACGTCAGACTTGTTACTTTTCAGTTTTTTGTATTAATGTAAACTATTTTATTCTTAGTCCGTACACATTTTTTGTCTCACGGGGTCATTCAACTTTAGAGGTTACAGCCTTTTTGCCAGTACCTACACTGTACAAGTTTGGGCTTAATAAACATTCCCACAGTCTAAGTATTTGAAGAACGCAAATATTTACGCTAGAAACATGTGGATGTTACTACAGGTCTCCGCACAATCGGTGTGATCACGAAGCTGGACTTGATGGACGAAGGTACGGATGCGCGCGACGTACTCGAGAACAAACTGCTGCCCTTACGACGAGGATACATCGGCGTCGTCAACCGGTCGCAGAAAGATATCGATGGACGCAAGGACATCGCCGCGGCTATGGCTGCTGAAAGGAAGTTCTTCCTTAGGTATGCATTATCTTATGCTAATATGCTGTACTAATGAGTCGGTTTGCCGTGTGAGCGGCTTTGAGTGCGATATCTAGCCGTATTTGACCTCTATACTAATTTCACTTAGTAAAGTTCATGTTAGGACGTATGCAAAAACCTTTCTACCATCCAAGACAGTTCAATTCAATAGGGGATCGGACAAAAAAAAACTAATTAGTCCGTCAGATAGATTTCCAAAAATTATTGGACACGTATTTTTTCTTTTTTCACGTAAACTTAAAATGAAGACGATACAGTGCTTCGAAAACTCGTGTGACGTCATATGATAGTACATTTTGACGACACAAGTGACGTTTCAAGCCCCACTCCAAGATCTTTGGCGCGTTTTATCTTCGTCATTTTTTATTGATTTGATAAAACAAAAAACACGTATTCAATATTTTTCGATAATCTAACTTACGGACTAAACAGAATCATATTATTTTGACCCAGTCCGATCCCCTATTGTTTGTCTGGAACTTTGTCGTGCTTCATTGTCTCGGCGTTTTTCTGGTGGTCACTTTTGATTTTGGCGTTTAGGAGTTGCAGTGGCTTAGGAATAGTGTGGCGGGTTTGTCCCATTTAAAAAAAGCAAAAAATGTGCGTTTTTTCCCAACGATTAAAATACAATCTCAACGTTGGGAAATTGTTAGACATCAGGGATTCCGAGACAATCAAATGAGTCACTTTTGAGGAGTTGCACTCATATCGTCCTCACTTTATCACTATGTAGTAAAAGCCTATCGAAACGACGTCACCGGGCAAGCAAAGTGCTACTCGTACGAGAAGTTGCAATATATATTCTGATAGTCATTAAATAGGTTGCTCTCGACTATCGGACTGACCTACTTCCGCAATTCGTCGATTGCATTTGCAATATGTGACGTGATAAGAACTTATTTTATCTCTAAGTTTTAGTTTATTATACAGCTGTTCCTATAATAATATAGGGCTATACATAGTAAGAATATTATGTAGTACTATGTAATATTTGAATGAGAATGCGAAATGTTTTAGAAACAGGAAACAGATAAAATTAGTTATTTCGATTTTCTGAAGTTGAGAAGCAAAACAATGGGCAGCTTTAAATGAGCCTCGTTTATTGCATTAGTAACGTTTTACGCCTACTATTTACGTATACCTATATTTCTATACATAGTGAGTATTTTAGCAAAGAGATTACCAATTAATACTTAACTAGCTTATACCCGCGGCTATAGAAGTCAGATGGGCAGTCGCTCCATGTAAAATACTGGTGATCAACTGCATCCGGTTAGACTTAAAGCCAACCCCAACATAGTCGGAAAAAGGCTAGGCAGATGATGATACTAAGATTCTTCTCATTTATTACAGCCACCCATCCTACCGACATTTGGCAGACCGGCTCGGAACCCCATACCTCCAGCGTGTATTGAACCAGCAGCTCACCAACCACATCAGGGACACGTTGCCCGGCCTTCGAGACAAGTTGCAGAAACAGTTGCTAGCGCTCGAGAAAGATGTCGACCAGTACAAACACTTTAGACCTGATGATCCATCTATCAAGACTAAGGCTATGTTGCAGTGAGTATCAGCGTATGGATCTTATTTAAATATGTAGTAAATTGCGTATGGATGACAAGACTTCGAAATAAAATTTTCACCAGAGGATTGGAGTAACATAGCTTTTATTGCAGGTTTTACTATTTGTAATGGTTTTTCGTAAAATATTCAATTTAATTTACAAATGTTTATTCAGAATTAAAGTTAGTGAAAGCATCGGATCAAATCGGATGCTATTGTTTGTCTGTTTTTTTTGGCAGTTCTTGTTTGTAGCTTGCTCTATTAGTAGCTTGATCTCGAACTAAATCATATACCATCATTTTATTTTCAGGATGATCCAGACTTTGCAAACTGACTTTGAACGCACGATCGAAGGTTCTGGCTCGGCACAGATCAATACAAATGAACTGTCTGGCGGTGCTAAAATCAACCGGTTGTTCCACGAACGATTCCCTTTCGAAATTGTCAAAATGGAGTTCGATGAGAAGGAGCTTCGAAGGGAGATTGCATTCGCTATTAGAAATATTCACGGTATTAGGGTAAGCATGCACGTTTTATATGTCCTACATATCATACGAAGATTATAACGAGTCCCCTGTGACCCTTAGTTTTACAAAATTACGACAATAAACGTAAAATTTAACACCTCTCATTTCCCGTTGTTGCAATTGAAAGTACTGGACTTGCGGAGCTACTTACACACCTTCGAGCCTGGTTATTCGAACCGGGATTATTCTAGAATAAAGTTTGCCCTGCACTAGGACTTTCTCCTGTATCGTGGGTGCGTTTACAAACATTTAAACTCACATACACAGACGCCCAGACCCAAAACAACTATTCGTAGGCCATACAAATATTAGTTCCGTGCGGGGATCGAATCCGCGACACGCAGCGCAGCACTCAATACGCTCAGTCACTGCGCCAACCGTGTCGTCAATTCACTATGTATATTCGTCAATTTACTATGTATATTCGTCAATTTACTATGTATATTCGTCAATTTACTATGTATATTCGTCAATTTACTATGTATATTCGTCAATTTACTATGTATATTCGTCAATTTACTATGTATATTCGTCAATTTACTATGTATATTCGTCAATTTACTATGTATATTCGTCAATTTACTATGTATATTCGTCAATTTACTATGTATATTCGTCAATTTACTATGTATATTCGTCAATTTACTATGTATATTTTCAAATGATTGTAATACCGTTCTGTTCCGCAGGTGGGTTTGTTCACTCCGGACATGGCGTTCGAGGCTATCGTAAAGAAACAGATCGCGCGGCTGAAGGAGCCTAGTCTCAAGTGCGTTGACCTCGTCGTGTCTGAGTTATCCAACGTCGTTCGTATCTGCACTGAAAGGGTAATTATACGATCTATACTCACTGTTATATTTTAGTTATTATGAATGTATGAGAACAAGTCTAAAGTGGTCTATCATCAAGCCGTGTTTTTAGAAGCAACTGAATTGTAAGACGCGTATTGTAGCGATACTAAGACAAGATCGACAAAGTGAATAGTCGTTCATATTTCAAGGTTCTTAAATGAGCAACCTTCTGGTACATTAATGACCTGTAATTTAATAATTTTAGCAACATTCAGTATACACTCTGTGTTGCTTATTAATTTGATTTGTATGGTACACACGGCTACACATCAAGCTATACAAAACCAGTTAATCTTGGCCTCACTTTACTAGATCTTTTCGCACAATGAACGATCAGATTATACTGGTTTTGTATAGCTTGATGTGTAGCCGTGTGTACATAATAAAGAATTTTCTATTCTACTCTCATTTTAAGACTTAAAATATTCGTCTGACACATGAAACTCGTTCATCTCTCCCCAGATGTCCCGATACCCGCGGTTACGTGAGGAGACGGAGCGCATTATCATGTCTTACGTTCGTTCTCGCGAACAAATGTGCAAGGACCAACTGGTAATACTGATTGACTGCGAGCTCGCTTACATGAACACCAACCACGAGGACTTCATTGGATTTGCCAAGTAACTTATTTTTCTATATTATGGTAATATAGCCAGTAATAAAAACGGGGTAATAAGAAACCTCTTGCCTACCTTCCACTGCAAGCGGAACGGCCTCCGTATGGACTCCGTCGAACTCACAAAAGTAAGCTTCTCATAATGTTTTTTTTTCGTAAATTATTGAGCAATGCGGACTAAACGGGGAAATAAGAGTTGCAAAAGGGTTCAAAAAGTTAGCAGATTTCCAACGGATTCCGTACGGACCTCGTTCAACTCTCAGCACAACGGTTAAATAAAAGTGCTTCCAATAAATAAATAAAAATTGTGGTATGTCGTGGTGTCAAGAACTAGTTTTGAATGGACTCTGCATGCCCCCGCCCCCCTCAGCCGTCGCCGCGACATTACAAATAACAGTGGTTCTTCAAACTGTTCTCTATTGACTTTGAAATAATTTTTGAAATATTGTCTTGTAAATCGTAGTATATCGCCCTTTAACAGGTCTCTCTCTAATATGGCTGCTCATGCTCCACCATCTAGGTTTGTTACGCTTCTTTTTCTTATTATACCTGTAGAGTAGCAAACATTACTTATTGTATTTTTTAAAATCATCTTCACCAGATTCGTCGAAAACTAAAAACACATCTTTGTCCCGCAACGCGCAATGTCCACTGATAATGGAAGCAAACAAACTCCTATCCGACCCATTTCATTTCCCGCCTAGTTCACTCCGCGATACCCGCTGGCAATGGAAGGCAAAAACCAGTTATCTATAAAACTCTTGACTCCGCTCCGCTTCGCTATTACCTGCTCATTATTCTTTCGCTGCGGAAGTCGTAAAATGGAAAACGTAGCCAGTTTTAAGAAAAGATGTCTTTGAACTATCTGGTTTGTTACAGTGCTCAAAATCAGTCTGAGAATTCTACGAAGTCAGGACATCGCGCACTAGGAAACCAAGTCATCAGGAAAGGATACATGTGTATTCATAACTTGGGAATCATGAAAGGTGAGATGCTATAGCGTAATTATCTTGAATTCTTTGTGCGTTCAAAGGTGAAGGCATAATATTATATTGTGTCGGCGGCTTCAAAAAGTAAGATTTATACCAGCTGTGTCAGTACACACGAAAAACTATAATTATCAAAATGAACATCTTGCTTGGCATAAATACCTATGCATTGATGAATACAAATAGCTAAGAACTGGTATTATTCGTCTAGGAGGTTCCAAAGACTACTGGTTCGTGTTGACTGCTGAAAGCATCTCCTGGTTCAAAGACGAAGAGGAACGAGAGAAGAAGTACATGCTGCCTCTGGACGGGCTGAAGCTGAGGGATCTGGAGCAAGGGTTCATGTCGCGGCGGCACATGTTCGCGCTCTTCAACCCTGAGGGCAGGAACGTGTACAAGGTACGAGGGATAAAAGGATACGGTCATCGTAAATAAGAGGTTCTCTCTGCAACAGCTGTCTTCTTTCTCGGCTTGGGGCACAATGTTCTTGAATTAATTTATCGAAATAAAAGAGATAATTTTTAATGATACTCATTCACAGTAATAAGTTCACTTGTGACAAATATTAACTAAATTGATTTTGCATCTACAGGACTACAAACAACTCGAGTTGTCGTGTGAGACACAAGACGACGTCGACTCTTGGAAGGCATCGTTCCTCCGCGCAGGAGTGTACCCAGAAAAGACGTCCGAGGCAGCTAATGGAGACGAGGTAAACATAGCTCATGCTTATCATCTTATAAATTTATGCTGCCTGTCATATTAGTATTACTTATTCCGATCTTTCTTACCCCTCCACATTTTACCCCACTTTCTCCAAACTATTGCGGACATAACTTATGTTTTCTATTTGAGCTTATTTACTTACTATATGGCTTTATAATAATGGTGTTTTGATATAATAGTGAATTATATATTTAAATATACTTATGACAGTTTTATGTTATAAAATCTGTTGTTTTGCCATGCTATTCAGAATGAAGGAAACGAGGTTTGTTTATACAGGCTTATGAAACATTTACACAAGTACATAGATCACGCAACACGTGTGGTCGCACATTTAACACTGCGCCCGATGTGGATTTCAAGAATAACTATCTAAATTAACAATATTTTTACTAACATTTTTTTATGTAATTAATCTTCTTGAAATACATTTTAGCCGATGTAGCATGAGACGTGTAGAGTGCTGTTTTGTCATTTTTAGTCTCACATGCACTTCATTATCATATTTTTTGCGCCACCCACCGCTAACAACTGTTTGTAATAACACAATATACCTACCACAAAAACGCCACGATTAATACCTGTTTATAGTAGGAATAACATCTGATTGTCGTGCTTCGTTTGTTCGAGCATATTCTGCAAGATTTGGAGGTTTTTTTAATTTTTCATAATTTTGTCGAAGTTTTAATTCAATTTTGTTTTAGCATGTTTATGTTTTTATTTTTTAGTTATTTCTGCCTTCCATGGGGTTGGGTGGAAATAAATCAAGAGTAAGTGACTCGTATTTTAAAGCTTGTTTGCTGGATTTTTGACTTGTTACAAAGGTGATGTGCGATATATATAGGCAGTAGTTATCAATTTGTATTATAAACAATTGCATGTGCAATTAATAATTTACAAATGATAGCTCTGTGCATCATATTGTAAAGCATATCATATGGGAGCGTCATGAAAGGTCCAGTAACATGGTTTTGGTTTTATTTTTTGTAGCACTGACTTCATTGTTTCATGATCCATCGCGTGGTTAGTGAGTATGGTAGTGCTGTAACCTTGCATCGTCGGGACAAAACATGGTCTGCCGTTTTACCATTAACCATTATTATAGTCTTTAGAAAAGTCTTGGTGGTGTTAAACTTACAATACTAATACTGCAAGTAGACGTCGTTGGTGAAGCATGCCGTAATACAATGTGTGTTTGATCATTCCATACAAACAACGCTTAGACGAGCTGCCTTCTATTTTGAAATGTATCCAAGTATGATTCAGATAATAACACTGTTTTGATTTGGTTTGTTGCTGACAATTTAGATACCCTAACTATTAAAATGTTCTATTTTAATTTAAAAAAAAAAAAAAACTATTAGCCATCTACAATACTTACTGACAATTTGGTGAACACATTGTCATTGAATTTATATGAAAATATTTTAACTAGCCTGTTGATATAACGACGCTAACTTCAAGATGCGTTTAGACCTAACAAAGTTGTCCAACTTTCGAGTGCTCAACGGAACTTGTCGGAGCACAATTTTTTGCTTCGTCTTATCGCACTTTTTCCGCATGCTATTTGAAAATCGTAAGAAGCTTGATTTAATAAGTAAAAATAACAGCTTCGTATTGATTGGCAAAGCCGTACTGTACCTCGTCTCATGTTGTTCGCTCGGCCTGGCTTTTTGGTCTACTGCGATAATATTCGCGTCTTCGCTGGCACAACTATAACAGATTTTACTCTTTATGTATCCCGTTGTAGAAAGTTCTGGTTTTTGTAATGAAAGTTCTTGTTCTTGTTTTTGCAACGTTAGCGCATTTATGATTATTAGAAAATGTTATATGTAGTAGTTTTTCATCATTGCAAGATTATCATGTCATGGAAATGCTTAAAATGAAACACCTGCGATATTAGTCGGCGGAAACTGGGATTTGTGATTTTATTGTCGTTTTTTGAATTGGCTCGGAAGTGTGATCACTTTGTATGTGCCGTTCTTAGTTTTTAATTTGTTCATACGTTTAATGGCCAATGTATTATAAACAAAATATAAAATTGTACAAAAAAGCTTTGTGGTTATCAACATCGAGGTGTCGAAGAAGATTGTCATCAAAACAAAATTTAATGAAATCTGTTACTGCATGAAGAAATATTCTGGTTCCAGAGTTCGGACAGCTCAGGCTCAAGCAGTATGGACCCTCAGCTAGAGCGGCAGGTGGAGACTATCAGGAACCTGGTGGATTCGTACATGCGCATCGTCACCAAGACGACGCGGGATCTCGTGCCCAAGACGATCATGATGATGATCATCAATAGTGCCAAAGACTTTATCAATGGGGAGCTGCTTGCACATCTCTACGCTTCCGGCGATCAGGTAAATAAACGAATGCTAGGTTTTGTTGCATTGACCAACCAAAACTCTTGTTTTGTTCTAATGACGTGACGTGAGCAGCTGACTTAAAAAAATTAACTTTACCTTCACAGTCACAAATGATGGAGGAGTCACCTGAAGAAGCACTGAAGCGCGAGGAAATGTTGCGCATGTACCACGCGTGCAAGGAGGCGCTGCACATCATCGGCGACGTGTCCATGGCGACCGTGAGCACGCCCGTGCCGCCGCCCGTCAAGAACGACTGGCTGGAGAGTCGCCTGGACTCCAACCCGCGCCTGTCGCCGCCCTCGCCCGGCGGCCCGCGCCGCGCTGCCCCACCGCAACAAGGTCAGCACACAGCGTAACCCATCTAACTCATTATAAGCTTTATCCTAAAGGCCAGTGATGTGATAAGGAATGATGTCTTCACATTGATAAGTTGTATAACAGAAGATGCAAGCAACAGAATAGTCTCGTAATACGAGGCGATTTATAAGTAGATAGTACGTGTTACATGATCTCATTCGGATCTCCGTTTGACGCTCAACGCTCTAAGCCTATTTGGCTAAGGGAGAATCAAGTTCTACGGTGTCGAGAGCTCTGTTTCCCACCATTTTGGTGTAAATGAAGAGCCGCCTTCAGCTGCATGCAGAATCCGAATGGGAGACCACGGTGTCGGCAATTCGTTGTCGACACTTCACCAATTGATTTATGAATGCACTGAAAGGCGAACACGCCGAGTTAAGAAGGAGGTGACTTCGCAGGTTCGATGGGAAGCCGAGGTGCGCCCCCGCCCCCGGGCGGCGCGGGGCGGCCTGCGCCCCCGCTGCCGTCCCGCCCCGGTGGCGGAGCGCCCCCGCCCCCGGCCGGCCGCCCCCAGCCCGGTGGCCCCGGCCTGCCCGCGCCACTTGTTCCCACGTGAGTATAATTCTTCTATTCCCAGCAAACTCTTCCTACTGAATAGCACAGGGTGGTCTCCGTTCAGGTTTTAGGGAGTTACTTGTGTTTTGACATTAACCTGGGTTACACAGATAACCTCTACGAGTTCATCAAATTTAGCGGTAGGCATTCCGAATGGCTATTTCACGTGACGTCACTTGCCGTAGTGATGGGACAATGACATTAAACATCGTTTCTGACATCGATATTTAGTTTAAACAGAATGACAAATTAACGTTCACGTTTTATGTTGTATAGAAGTTGGACACTACTTCATTACGATAATCCATTCCATATTAATAAGGATTATCGAACAGTCCGAATGAATTAAGTATAACTTTACAATTATTACATTGTCGGTTCAACTCATTCGGTCATTGACGGTTGAACTCGTACACACGGCTACACGTCAAGCTATACAAAACCAGTATAATCTGATCGTTCATTGTGCGAAAAGATCTAGTAAAGTGAGGCCAAGATTAACTGGTTTTGTATAGCTTGATGTGTAGCCGTGTGTACATACCCTGATTAATTATTTCATAAGAAAGAAGAAGTATAATGTTCGTGTTTATATTTTAATTGAATATTTTTTCCAATTAACCTTTTTAGCGCCACAGTCACGTATAGACGACAAGCCGAACAAGCAAAAAAGTGCCCTAAGTCTGTCGACTTAAGGTACTTTTTGGCTTGTCGTCTTACTTGACCGTGGCGGTCAATGTTAAATAACAAACAAAATATTGATAACATCGAAAATTGTAATTCTCGATAAGCAAGAAAGTATAACTGATGAGTTCATGACACTATTACTTTTGTGAGAAAAGGAAAAATATAAAATAGTACCTAATGATTGAAAGAGAAAGACATCATCGAGTCATAGCTAGCTCATCGCAGGCACAATGTCTGGTTGACACTGATGAGATAAATACATGATGGCATCTAGAAGAGGTTATTTGTACCTGGGTTACCTCATTTTATATGAAGTAAAATTATGACTTATTCTGAGACTACCCTTAAACTTACCCTTTTGCTGGTTATAAGAGCTCGTTGTAATAAATAACAGAAAGATTTGGGGAAATGTAGATTGCATTCGTTGTTTGAAGTTTTAGAGCACACACGATGGACGTGATGAGTTTTCGAGCCTTGTATCAGTATGTCGTATTGCAAGAAATATATCAATTATATAATGCCGCGGCACTATCTGTGTGAGCTTTGCTTGAGTACAATAGGAGGCATTTGTGTGGGTGATGTAACAGCCATAATGTGCAGTAACTACGTATTTTGCTTATATATTAGTATATATTAACGTAACTTCGACCATGCATTACATATGCACGTTAATAATTAAATAAATCTTTAAAGTAACTATTGGTTTGGGAACTGATTCTTATTTTCGGTTTGTGTTTAATTTTCTGAGGTGTACTAATATAGATAAATAAAGTATGCAGAGTGAGGCAGTGTGTGTATGTGTTCGCAGGCGGCGCTAAGCGGGCCGGCGCGCGCACTAACACACTAACATAAGTTACGTATCGACGTAAGGCACTAACTACGAACTTGTTAACTTATTACACAATCACATCACTACACTCACCTTTATTGTAACGTTTTTGTGAGTAGACGAACATTGCGAGACAATGTCAACTATTATCACTGTTATCCATTTCTTCTTCTCCCGAGATACATGGATTTGTAACGAGATTGTAGTAAGTTAACAAATATCGACAAATTTATAAATAAATTATACATATGTTATATACAATATTATTATTAGTCATGTAAATGATCAATACTTATGATACGTATGAAAAAAAATGTTGCTTCCATATAATTATAAAAATAATAGTGGAATTTATTATTACCTTTTGGTAGAATACAAATTAAATGATAATATTATCTGCTTATGAATCCTCTGCCGGCAGCCTTTCGTAAGACGTAATCTATTTTATATACGTTAAACGTTTTATTCCGATATATTTTTATTCCGTAATGTGTAATGAAATGAACTTTCCGAGTATTATATTTTTTGATGCAACTGGTTGTGTACTCATCGAACAGTACAGGCTGCCCACAGACCGATACATATTCTACATAAACAATATCGATTATGATATTACGATTACAAATGTCTAAGCAAGGCTATTACTTTCAATGTTCGTGACTATGATGAGAATCAGCTAAAAGGAGAGGCTATTATTAACTTACTTTGGTTTTTGGGTGTAATTAACAAAAAGATATTATATTGATATTATATTAAGTTCGACTTTTCAATGTGTTAACAATATCGAAGCACCGCATGCTTTGTGCACTAATTTGTGTGATCTTCATGATTTCAATAATATCGTTATCGTTTCTTCTGTGGTCATGTATCAATATTTTCGCCATCACAAATTCGCTTCTTGCCAGTTAAGTAGGTACACTTTACAATTAAATATTAGGGCTCTGTGTTTCTGCTTTGTATAATTCTGATTAATTGCCAAAGACAAATATTGTGTAGCCGCTAAATTACAATGCATTAAATAACTATACTAGTCCGTAGAGAAGATAGATTTACACTTGATACAGTGTGATGTGATTTGTTAATTGTTCTATGTTCATCATTACACTCACAGTTACCCTGTAAGAGTTGTATGTCAGTATGATATCACTACTTTTAATACGAGAAATTGCATTATTATGGCAGTTACGTTACTCCGAAATGTCTTACAGAGAAGCTGTGACAGCTTTAGAAAATTCACTTACGATTATATAAAATAATTCAGTCTATACGCACTTCCTTCCTCTGTGTATGTAACTATCTTGTCTGTGTGTATAAAGAAGTAGCTTGGGTATGCCCTCGTGTTGTACGTTTTAAATATGGTAACTAAATTACAACCATTGTATGTTGCCATTTGTTGATAAAGTAGTAGTGAGACAAGGTCCTAACAATCATCTTAACCCCTCCATTTTGCTTGTGTATGTTTTGTCATGTTTGAAAAGGAAATGTTCCCAATAAACCAATTAGGAGGCCGGGAGGAGCGATGCCAACGGGCGCGGGCGCGGCGGCCGGCGTGTACAACCAGATGCCGCCGCACATGCGCCAGCAAGTGAACCAGGCCGTGGGCCAGGCCGTCACCAACGCCGCCATCAACGAACTCAGCTCCGCCTTCGCCAGATTCAAGTAAACACGACTATGTTGTCCGTCTAGACTGTATGTACGCCACGCATTTGTTGGAAACGTCGTCACTTCGCCCAGCCGCTGTCTCCAATACATTGACACATATCAGTATTGACATTCCTAGTACACGTATACAGCCTCGCGGACATATCAATGTTGTTATCCCCACTGCCCCATGACATAATAAGCGGTGTCACACTATTTTCTTATTAGAAAATAAAAACATGTTTGAAAATGTGTGAACCAGTAGAATCTTTTTAGTTAGTTCGATACGATATTATAGAATTAAGTAAAATGAATTTATTCGAAGTGACTACGTTTGTAACAAAATAATGTCTGTGTTAGTAACCAATTTTCTCCTTGATATTATATTAAAAAAAAACTTTTGTAAATGGTTAAACTCGCATTAAAAATGTATTCAATTTAAAACATCGCTTAAATAAGCCTCTTTAATATATTTCGAATTGTATGTTAGTTGTTACTCCTAAGCGTTATGCTCGAATCTTTAAGCGATGTTTTAGAGGTTGAGATTTTCTGTTGCTTATGATGTTTTACAACTTGATCCAAGCATTTTCAGAGCACATTGTTTAACCGCTTGAACGTTTAGTGTGAACTAAACTCTTGTACGTGGGTATAGAATGCAGTGTTGTGTTACATTGCTTTTCGTCCAAACGTCTAAATGTAATCCAATGTGCCTGTGTAACACTGTACGCTGCACACCAACTCTGCTTGTGATACATAACCAACGTTACCGTAGGGTTATAAAAGTATATTAATATTTTATGTTAGAAACTTCAATTTCGGCCCAGTGCAGTTTGATGCTCGAAATATGTATATTTCGGCGTTAAACTTTGCTCAAACATCACAATCAAAATCACGGAGATCACACATGCTACAAAACGTATCAAAAATAAAATAGACCCGTTATGAAAATTCATGTATTGTTACCAATTCGTGGCATAGTTTTTCTGTGTACATTCCAATGGTTATATTTAGATACGAACCAGATGCGTTTGCAAGGTCCTCGATGACTGGTGGAACCAGGCCAATGATCACGTTGAGTACTTGCAGACTTGTCTACGCTTTCGTTCATGTTGCTTTATGTAATGGAATTTAGGTTATAATTATTTAATTAGGGTTGTTACCCAAAGATTTATACAACAAAAACTAAGTAATGTATAGCGTCAAAATTATAAAACGACTAAATTGTTCAGTATTATCTGTGAACGAAGTATTTCACAGCGCTTCATGATTATGTAATGATGCATACGTATACTGGAGCGCGGACGCGCCGCGGGTTGCGTAGTACTTTAATTATACTTACGTATGATGTAATTAAATTTATGTTACGATTAATTGTAAATGTTACATTCAGTGGCTTAATATAGGTGTATATTGGGATTATGTAGCTGAGTTGTTTCGCGGAGGGCATTACGGGCTCCCGGAGTTCGGTAGAGTCCACGAGCATATCATATTGTTTTGTAATGTGCTAGGGTTGTTTGTACACTATGTAAAGACAAGATTACAGTTTGTTGATGTTGCCGCACCATTGTCGCGTAGAACTAGCTGCGTAGAACAGTCGTTGGAACACGTACTCATGTACTCACTTCAGTGTCTAGGTGTTACTGTAGTTTAGAACTTTGACACACTCGTCTAATCTCTTTCCGTCTCCAGTAGCGACGATGCGTATTTAACGTTTATGCATTTACTCTAAATTGTACCCAGCTTGATTGTTGTTGTATATATTATTATACAACTATGTCAGTATAATCTGGTATCTAGTGACACTGGTAACACGTTACTTATGAACTCGTAACGATATATATCTATCGAATAAAGTTTGTATGTAAAATTAATATGTACTTATAATGGATAAGACCAAAGCAGTTGTCTCATATATTGTTGCTGTTAGCAATACCTTTGGTCAATTATTAGAACATTTTATTGATGGTGATACAATATGAATTCGTTATTAAAAATATTAAATAAAGCTTATCGATATTTTAATCTTGGAATCATCTTGCATCCAATTTTCATCGTTAACGATTGCGAGTGTCAGTGATTCGCAAAGAGTTGTCACTAAACATGATGTTGGTGGCGTTGCAATACGTATTATGATAGAGTGGTTCCACTGAAAACGTTTGACTGTCACGTGAGCGGAGTCGCGGTGGGACATGGGACAAGAGGGCCGTGCGTCGCGTACGTCGGCCGTCAACTAACCGAGTTCCTACACGTAATAAAGTGTTAAACGCTGTTTATCTATAATTACTCATTGCTCTGTCATTAGCTGGAAACTATACGAAAGTAATCGATCATTAAACGTTTTGCTCTCTCTATCTTGTTAATAGCGTTAGTACCATCGAAAAAGGTATAGGCAGTGATTGTTGGATTTGATATAGTTTATGAATATTGTTAATCTTATGCTGTATAAATAGAGTAATTAAATGCTATATGTGTACTAAAGACGTTTGATTTATTCCAGTAGTTTTGGCAAACATAATGCCCATTGGCTTCACTATGTTACTAACAGTTTCGGATAATAATACCTACAGGATGTAATATTAGGTAAGCCGAGTTTGAATAATGTTAGAAATATTTCAATAAGAATTGTGCTTTGTTATTTCAGTATTCGTCAACAGTTCTTTTATAAACACAATGCATTCAAAAACCAGTATAAAACTGTTCTGCATACGTTTAATTTTGTATCACAAACATACATTTGATGTTTATTGTTCTGTACTTGTATGTATTATACCTAATAGCCAGGTCATTTTTTCTGGAGTATGTGTCTCCCTGAACGTATCTTTAACCACTGAATTGCACGACTTATACAGATTTAGTTCTTATTGAAATATTGACCTACTTGCTGAACCGTTACGTAGGATTGCGCTTGCGTTGGGTATCGGTTCTAGGTATTGCTGCATGTGATTGATACCTGAAAGCCTGTGTACATATTAAGGACGTATGATTTAGAATAAGCATTGCTCTTTTAATAGTTTATTTGTTAATAGTAGCATGGTGACATGAACATACTTCTGTATTCGATTAGGACTTATCATTATATCCATAAAACCCCTGCTGACGGTGCATGGTATTATGTGTTCATTTCGTGAAGTATCCCATTTCGCTTTGTGCTTATGAATGTGACTGCGTACTAACGAAACCTTTTCATTTTCATTCTAATTTCCCCGTGGCACAGTCCATAATTATATTAGTTAAACTGTCATTGTACATTTTCAGCGTAATTAGAAATCACTGTAAATAATATTTGCATTGTATATGTTTATCATTTTGTTTGTGAAGCATATTTTAATATAACTTTTATGTCGATAGCCGCCCGGTGCCGAACCAGCCGCCGAAGCTGCCCGAACGGCCGCAGAACGGTCGGCCATTTTGAATTCGCCCGATCTTCGCCGCCATCTTGTGATACTAAGCGTCAATGTAAATATGTTCCCTACTATGTACCTATATTGCTTACAATTATTTAATGCTTAGCATTGACTAATGACTTTAAGTCGATGAAATTTGTATTTACATTTATAATTTAAAACGAGGTAGTAAATTTTTGTATCTTCTAAACCTTTTGAGCGCCAAAGTCACGTATAGACGACAAGCCGAACAAGCAAAAAAGTACCTTAAGTCTGACGACTTAAGGTACTTTTTGACTTGTCGTCTTACTTGACTGGCGGTCAAAAGGTTAATACGAGCCGATAAGTTATTAAGCGCTTGCTGAATGCGTAATGTTATTGTTGAGAAACTTTGATGAATTACTAAGTTACTGCAATACTAAATATCGGTAGCGTTTTGGGCTGCCGGCGTGCCTTTATTTCTTAATATTTAAAAATTATAACCATGAAAATTGTTAGTTCTATGTTAACCAAGTAAAGCTATTAGATTGTGTCTGTACCTATATTTCGTGATTGTATTTGACGGCACTAGCACGCGTTCTTGTAGATGTTACGTATGTAAGTAGTTACACTATTACAATGACCTATTTTCAATTTTACAATTGATTAAGAAAATAATGGAATTCTAGTTTCTGGTTCGGACGTGCAATATATTTTAAATGTCCATGTAGTGTTTGTAGATTATATAGTTCTGTCGTCTCACACGCCGCGCGCTATAGTATGGTGGGGGAGCGGGGATACTCCCCGTCCCTCCCCCACCATACTATAGCGCGCGGCGTGTGAGACGACAGAACTATATAATCTACAAACACTACAGTCCATGTGCTGGAACTAGGTGTGTAGCAAACAAGCAAGCTGTCGGATTTCGACTGATATTATAAGTAGGATATTGGCATGTTTGTGATAGAAGAGGCTACTCAATAAAATGGTTGCGCCTTCAAGTAGAAATGAACTGTTTCACATTTTAATCGTGTTATTGTGGCATTTAGTATTAAAACCTGGCACGTGAGCAATGAGGTAGCTAATGCATCGAGTTCAAAGAGATTTCTATGTACAGACGAAGCATTTATAATCTGAGTTATCCGATGTATTCTCAAGTCTGTGCATCCCTGAAGACTAGTCAAGCTTTATCTTTTATTATTTTTATTCGAATAATCTTTTTTTATATTATTATCCCAATTTGTTTTTTAGGAAAATACTTTAGTTTTCATACATTCCTTTAGCCTCATGGTCCCGCGCCAGGTTATTACATGTATATAAATGTATAAATATTATTATAGACCTGTTTATACTTGTGTACTGTTGTATGCAACTGTAATAAATGTGTAAATAAAAATATATCTATTTTATTTTCCCTTGTAAAGCACAGCACTATTTATCATACACGATGGACCCCATTATCGGGGCTGGGAAGTTTTTGAAAGGGTTAATATCCTAAATGGTTTCAGTTGTAGCAATAAATGTAAATATATTGGCAATATTAGTATGGGATCGCACAAGTTTTTATCATGATCACATCATAGTCGGATTTATTGCACTTATTTTTGTACAACTTATGCCGAGGTTATAGTGGATAATAAGTTGAGATGGCAACCTTTTATGGGCAAGCAACTGAACAAACAAATAATTCATTGCTTAATGTTCAGTAAGAAAAAAGTATAGAGAAACGTACAATACGGCACAAGGGCACACAACATCATGGCATGGCATCAATCAATCAATATAATATAAATGGTTTCAGTTGTAGCAATAAATGTAAATATATTGCTTAGACAAGGCAGAGTTTAGTTGCTTCAACTTCAAGGAGGTAGGATTTATGTGGATCCATACTTATATCCTATCTGTAATTTATCAGCTTTGTTTCGAAACTTGAAAATATTTCCGGGATATCATAGGGAGTTATCACTTACATGTTACTATTTCAACATCTGATGATAAGTCATTCAGCTCAAATGGTAGCGATGCGTTCGGTCCCGGGTGAGCGGGAGATTCACTTTCATGGAGAGTCGAACTGGCTGTAGGTAGCGAGAATGGGGAAGTTTGAAGTGGATAAGAACAGAGGGAAGGCCAGAAGGGAATTTTTACAGACGCCAGCTGATGAAGCTACTCCAAACTGTCATATTTTCCCAATCAACCTTGAAGCTAATGCTTTAGCGATAAAGTTGAAAATCTATTAATTAAATTTGAGACATTTTAGTAGCTTGATGATGTGCTAGCGTCTGTACCTAACTACATACATAGTTATAGGGGATTTGCGGGTTTGGCGGAATGTTGAATAAGTAGTAGGTAACCATACAGGCTGCAGCTGAACCCACGAACTGACCGGCCGAAAATGTACGGCAGTTGGCGAAGAAGACCATCTTAAGCAGTTAATTGATTGGTACCATTTAGCCAATGGCAGCAGGGCTTACTTTTCAAATCGGGAAACTTATGAATGAATAGGAAAGCAAGTACCAGGCGTCTAATATTGGTAAAACGATATACTCCCGTTTTCTACGGAAATTATTTTTCAACACACTTGCTCGTAAAGTGAGCCTTATTACATCGTTCTTAGGGCCATAAACCGAACTATAACTAACACGTGCATAATAATATTATACACTAGTGCATAATAGAATTATCACTACAAAGTAAAGTTAGTACCTTACTGCAAATTTTATGCGAGTAAACAGAGCATTTTCAATTTAACCGGGTAATACCGTTTTTTTTTTTAAATTTTATTGGTTGAGATGCTATGTTCTTAAAAAAGTTTCGATACAAAAAAGATCGTGTTCAATAGTAAAAATAAATTAATGTAGGTACTGTGCTTGCTCATTTCATGCAACTTTGATTTTAAATAGATAAATTTAACTAGTACGTTTTTAATAAATGAAACTTTCACTCAAATAATGTAACTTTTGTAATACATATTATAAATATAACTTTTTAAATAAATTAACCTCATTCTTTTAGTCTATGGTCGATCGTGATTGTTACAGTATGACCATTTTAAGTCATTTAAGTTAGAATTTCATGGTGGCGCCACTGGTCAAGAAATATGCATCGCTACGTCAAACTCAGTACATTTATTTTAGTTCCGTGTTTTCCCGCCTGCACAGATAAGTTGGTCGAACTGTAGATGCGCGCGCATAGGAAAACCGATAATTTTTTCCCGCTATTGTGAAAAAAAATTCAGAACTCGCTCTAACTGTTGAAGATGACTTTTTAGTATTATTTTCTTCACAAGTGTGTTGAAAAACGTCGTATGATACACGTGTGTATTGATGATTACCGTCCTCGGCTATCTTATGACCCTCACCTGACGGCTCGGGTCTCAATGGCGCCTCGGCGGTAATCACCAACATTACACACTTATATCATAATGTACTAAAGTCACGTTAATGTTTTAAATGTAGCATAGGACACTCGGGAATAATGTAGCATCCCGTTAGTGAAATAATTTTTGGAATCGGACCGGTAGTTCCGAAGATAAACCCCTACATACAAACAAAGCCTGTCCCACTCCGTCAACCATTCAACCTACTTATTTTATAACTCCTGTGTAGGTTGGTATTTGTCAATGGCCAGTAGTACCTACTGGACACAAATCCGGACTCCAGGCAGCTTCAGAAAACCTCTCGTCCCAGCCGCTGCGGGAGACACGGGGGCGTCGGGGGCCACGGGTTGACTTCTTTGCTTCCGTCGCGCGTCGTCACCGTCGACGCGACGTTAACTTTAAAAATCGGTATAATATTTAACAGTTGCTAGTTTCGGCAATTAGGAACTAACTTAGTCATCGATTACAGCAACTGAAAACTGTTGACGATCACCGGGACTCGAAACTCGAGTTGCTATGTGTGCGCAGTCCAATCCATTTAAATATATGTAAACAGCTAATTGCCAGTTTCCAGTTGCTGCAATAGTTGCTCCATGTGCAAAGCGCCTAAGTAGTGAGATAGCTAGCTCGTCGTCCGTCTGTCTTATGACGATAAGCCGTGTCGACGACGCGTTCGTGTTCCACTCGCGCCTCATAGAAATGTCAGGACATTCGAAGGGGTCCGCCAAGGTCGACGCCTGGCGGGGCTGCAGGACCGTTCGAGAGAGATACCGCGGCCCCGGAACAATAAAGGGAACGAACGGAAAGGGCTAAGAAGGAACATGGGTGGGTTTTAGTCAGTAGAAGTCTTACACTACCTTGCGCTCCGCCTAGAGCGGGAGGAGTCATTTGAAGATTAACAATGTCCAAAAAAAAGTTTAGTCTGCTTCAGAATTTATCTATCTGACGACGCCAGGGATGGCGGAGCGATAGGGTCGTCACCATCTTGGTTCGGTGGTAGAGGGTTCATTTTGTAGGTGTCGTTGAATTATAACACAACGTGTATCTAAATATAACCACACTTTTAATCAGATACCTACTTCAGTTAGGTACTAATAATCTAAAACTAACACACTTAATAAACAGTACCAATTAGTGACAATAATAATTTCACTAGGCAAACCGGCTGTTTCATTTTGGAGAAGTGACTCGGTCCGTGTCTCGATGCAAAGTGACCGTTCGACAATCCCCACTCAAAACGACTCTGTCCACGTGCCACCATTACAAAAAAATAACGTCACGCGTTTGCCCCTCTACTTACAATATCAATTGAGCAACTTTTATTAAAACGATATCGTTATCCACGACGTAACTATGCCTAACAACATTTAATAAACCATGGGTCGAGCATAGGATCGTGTTCAGGAGGTAGTCTATGAGATTATTAAGCCATAATCACAGGGTTCATACAAAGTAGATTCATACCTATCGATTAAAATTTTAATTTGTTCAACATCACGTCTGTATTCCCTGAAGGGTTAGGCAGAGGTGTAGGTATCTACCTAATAGTAGGTTGGCAACACCCACATTTCGCCAGTTATCTTAAAAAAAAATCGTAATAGCTTATTGCCATCCATCAACCGTGCACAAATCAAACCTTCGTGGCTGCTAGTGAGAAATTCCTGATGGAAAAAACCCTATAACACTGCCCGACCTAGGAGTCAAACGGTTTGACTCCTAGGTCGGGCAGTGTTATAGGGCTGATCATGAGGGTTTGACTCAAACCCTCATGATCAGCAGAAAGTTCCGCTTGCGACTCCTAGACTAACAATTTTTTTTTCCCTAACCAAGTCTACCTATTAAAGTCCACGTACGTACAGTTCGGTAATTAAATATAAAGGGTGTAAAAGTACCCATAACGAAGCCGAAAGGCACTAACGTCCCCGTCACTGCGATCATTTTTTTTCTAGACCATACCTAGGGCCTGCAGTCTCTACAATCGTTAAAAATCTGTCGCAAAGTCGTATCGATGTCAAATTTCTTTAACAGATTTTCAGCTTTATATACGATACGACTTTGCGACAGATTTTTAACGATATTTAATGTAGAGACTGCCGGCCCTGGGGACCCCCTACCCAAGTAGCACGTTAGTGCATTTTGGAACTTATTCTGCAACTGTAGGTAGCATTTAAGTGATGCAAGAGTGTACGGTATTACTTATAGATGCAAACAGCGCTCGAATTTGCATATGAGTAACTGATATCACTAACAGTTGCTTTTGAGTGACTTTTGTTTCTGCTTTATAAATTATGGTGGCACTAGGCCGAATTTATTAGTTATAGACGCATAAAGGTTTCAATTTTCATTTTTTTAGAACTCAAAGAAGCTTAAGACATCTTAAAATCTCCCATTAAGAACCGTACCTTAATAGGTGGTAATTTTTCCTTATTTGGCATCTTTAGTACTAAATAAGTAGTATATATAAGTTACTTATCACCTGTAGTGGCTCAAGAGTTATTATTGCAGCTCATTTGGAACCTAGTGTAATTGCCTTTGTAAGGTCTAATATACTCTATTATGCCACTGTAACGCGTAGATCGATTCCAAAAGATGGTTCTTGAAAACCTTAAGCAACAATTTTCTCTCATTTAGAACCACTTAAGATCTTACAGTTCTAACACTATCGCAGGTTCCGTACATATTAATAAATTTAAATAGAGTATATGATTTGTATTTAAGTAAATTTCCTACATTTTAGGTAATTGAATAGTTTATGAAACAGTTATGAAATCACTAGTTCACTTTGTAATTTTTGTAATCTTCTTATGTTATACAGGGTGTAAATCACAGACTGGTAGGCAAGGCATGATCAGCTCATTTTTATGAGTAACCCTTCTGGATGTCTCTTGTATAAATGAAAAATGAAAATTTGCAAACTATCAGTAGGAAATCAGGCATTGAATTAAAAAGTCGAGAATTCCAGCCAACATTTACAATTGTAAATTTTACTTTATTTACTTTCCTAAATGGGTTTTGTACCCGTCTTGAGGATCCCCAATTCAACGCAAAGGCAACGAGACCTGTTAAGTGAAAATAATCACTACTAGGTACTAATGAGGGATTTTTGGACCTAGGAGCTCTATTATGGCAACAAATGAGTGTAAAAATGAACTGCAAGTTCTATTTTAAATCGCCATTTTTAAAAATGGAGTCCTTGAAAAGTTTCTTGTTGAATGCTACTTTATTACACTAACATACAATAAAATGAGTTTTGATAACTGTTTCTGATGTAGTTTGACATTATACTTTTTTGTGAAACCTTAAGGTTAGGTTTTTAACAACCAAATTTTTATGAAGTATTATCTTATTTATTTGATCACCGCATATTTTTTGCTAATTCTTGATTAGATCGAAGGCGCATCAAAATTTACTTAGTAATTATACCATGGTTTCACAATAAAAAACCATTTGCAAGGGCTCCATGATGGTTATCCTGCGGTAAACACATAAGTTTTGAATACTCGCAAAATAGATGCTACAATCCAAATAAAAGCTGTCACAACACACAGCCTTTGTTGTTTATCTCCACCGAAAATAAGAACTTGTGATCTTATTTGTCACTCATCGAATGAACTGTATCGCTTTATCGTTCAATCATTCATTTACGGCGCGCATTTGCACCGCTAGTTCCTAGTGCCACTCAGGGTAACAATTCGAACTCTTAAGCATCGCTTTTGCATCTATAAATAAGTTGCAATTTTTCTCCCTTTGGTAACATACAGGTTGCTTATCGGTTCTAACCACCTTTATAGAACTTAATTACGGTGGATTTTATTACTAAAGTTTCCAAAAATATTCTATATGCAAGCCTTTTGTCGCAAAATGTGTTACTTGGGTAGTTACGGAGATATTGGTGGTCTAAGTTCCAAACTTTTCACAGCTGTTTTTTTAATACTACATAGTTTTTCAGGAACTTAATGAACTTTATATTCAACGGGTCATGAAGGATTACCTTCATGGCCCGTTTACTATTCAAAGCATCCACAGCAGAATGTTTTAAGAGTGTTACATTGAGTTTTACCGTAAAATGTGGTTATAAGCCAAAAAAAAGTCGTTTTCTCGCAATATTTTTTGCGTAGGTTTACTTACTTTGATGTACATAATGCTTGGTTGACGGCTTCCTGTATACTTTTTTTTATGGGACTAGCCCGCCACACTATTCCCAAACCACTGTAACTCCTGTTAGCCAGAATCAACAGTGGCGACCACAAGACAAGCGCCGAGACAATGAAGCTCGACGAAGTCCCAGAGAAACGATTTAACTGTCTTGGATCCCGCAACGAAATTAATAAGAAAAGATCAATAGCGGAGGAGTAGGAAAAAACATAATTTCTACTTCCCTCCATAACAGCAGGAGACAGAACAGAACAAGACCAATAGGCACACAGGGACGTATACCTGGGATAAGCCCAGTTGCCTAGCACCACAGATATTATTGTCATTAATATTACTGGGTCCTAAGTTGTGAGCTGTTATGTTAGCCTCCAAATGTTGGAATAATATTCCTCCACCAATTAGGGACCTAAACAACATAAATACATTTAAGTTAAGGCTTAGGACATTTATAATTCGTTCACAAATTGAATTTAATAATGTAAATATTGACAAATCGTTTATCTAATTTAACAATCTAATTATTATCTAGCTATTATTTACTATTTTACAATATTTTAAATTTTTATTTTGAATTATTTATTACCGTAACACAAAATCACCAAATTTTAAATTAAGTATATTATGTGAATTTTTTAACTTTTATTTCGAAATTATTTCATAGAAACTTACCGGCAAATATTGTAGGTAGATGCGCGGCGGTGGTAAATCCGTTATCTGCGATCGCCAGAATCGATGTGTGTGAATCACACATAAATTCACACCCACACATTTGTACAATCATCCTTTTGCTACGACTTCCATCGTAATTCCAAATTTCAAAAACTAATTTTGTTTTTGAACTCAATGATCAGCATTAGGTATTAGTCTACCGGCACTATACACTTTCTCGGAATCATTTGTTTCGTTTTTTTAGCTCATTACAATAGTATTAACTAGGCAAAGTCGCACTCTCACTGACATGTCATTGTGGTATTGCAATTTATTTAAAAATGCTTAGGTCGATGCTGCATCGGCCGGCCCGAAGTGCGTCATCGTCATGCCAATAAGGAATAAACTGTGTTTCGTTTTCGGATAAGTACTTATTTATTTATCAGGTATCTTCGTGTTCTATTACTACTAATATAACTATGTTAACCTCTGTGAGAAAATATTTATTTTATATTATTTATTTATTACACACTTAAAAATGCCCATTTAATAGAATAAAATTATTTATTTACTACCTACTACCCTCATCCGTGTGTCACTGCGGGGGGCCTACTGAAAACCAGCGCTGAGTGTTTTACACCCAGCATATGCTGAGTTGGTTACCCTTTCGTTATGGGCATGCTCAGCGCAGTTGAGCTGTATGATTAATTGTTAAGCTGTTTGTTGTTATTTGTTTATGTATGTGCTGCTCTTTTGTGTTGCTGCTGTCCATTAGCGAATAAATACATATTCTATTCTATTCTATTCTTATATTTGATTCCAATAATAGTTATGACAAAAACTAAAACCCGACTACGACAAAACAAAAACGACGCTGAAAAAGTATGAAACAAGATTTTCAGGATAGAACAAAAAGAATAGCTGTAGTCACACGTTAAGTAGGTACCTACCAACCTAAACACTTTAATACCGTGTGACTATATAATACGGCTTTTCTTACGGGTTATACGGGTTTTAGTTTCTTTTTTTTATTTAAACAATTTTGGTGTTAAATTTTTTTTTTACTCTTGACTTTTTGTCCGCTAGAGGGCGTGATTTTTATTTTGAGCATTATTTTGGAAATGTACAAGTGAGGCCCTTTCAAATGATAACAAACACGGCGTATTTATCACCATTTTTATTTTTGAAGCCTTACTTTTTGTCCGCTAGACGGCTAGAGGCCAGCCAAATCGCTTTTTGTGACACGTCACGTAGCATTTATGTTCAGCGGAAAATTAAGACGGTTCCAACGATACCTCATATGTCGATTTCCGATAAGTAGATTAGAAGCTATGAGGGAACAGATGAAGATACTCACATAAGTACTTACATACATACATACATAGCCAGTCAAAAAAATCATAACCCTCCTTTGGCTTTGCCGTAGTCGGGTAAAAATGCTTGAACGCACGGAAATTTGTTCTAGTTTCTACAAGGTCCGTATAGTAAATGACTCCGGATGTAACCTGTATGCTTAGTGCGAGTTTTTTGGACTCATCGAGCGCGTTAACGTTAACGCAAATTAGTATGGCGCTGGATAAGCGCCACCCTGCGTCAAACGTGAGAACTAAATTTTGTGAGTGTAAGTTTTAGAATTTACGTCGTCGATAGTGACAATCCAGTACTTGTCGAAAGTGAGGCCCATTTCGAGCACGTTTGCATGAAAACGCGAGTGTGAGTTACAATTTTGACAGTTTTGACAGCTCGAATAAGTAAACGAGTCACCTTGCGACGCGTGTGACTTGTCACTTAGGATTTTGTGGTGAGAGCGTCGTGACAGTGGTGTAATAACAAAGTTATTGAATTGAATTTCATATTTTGATTATAAATTACAATGGCATCTCGCTTGTATTTCGCTTGGAGGATGTTTGAGACCGCGAGAGCACAAGATGAGCGTAATTTAACGTCCATTGGTCGTGCAAGAGCACGTAACTCGAGCAATCCGCTTATAGACCTTCCGGAGGCTGAATTTAAGAGAAGACTCAACGGGTATCCTTGGAAAATAAGGTAATGTATCAGTGTGTACTTTTGAAACACTTTTTTAAATCTCATTATGACACAATGTCCTTATTTTCTTTGTTTATTATTTTAGGTTATTGTAGGTTAGGTTTCAGCCCTGTTTTTTTATGCAACTGGGGACTGACCCGTCTCACAATAAATGTGCAGTGTCTACATTGAAGATGTTACTAAATATTGTTTGAACAACGTTGTGCAATAAGCTAAGGCAATAAACTAATATATTGATCATCATTGTAGGAGACTCTGGTTATCCACAACGACCATGGCTGATGACTGCGATTTAAGAAGCTGCTCCGAACACCTTGCAAGCCAATTACAACCATAAAGCATGTGCAGCCGGAGTCGTCATAGAAAATACATTTGGGCGGTTGAAGAATCGATGGCAATGTCTTAACGAAGATTGAGTGCTCCACTACAAGCCACTCAAATGTGCAAGAATCATACAAACTTGCTGCATTCTACATAATATTGGCATTGATTTTAATATTGTAGAAGAAGAGGACATCATTGGTTGGTATTAATAAATTAATAATTTAAAAAAAAACAATGGCACAAATCAGTATTGAATATTAAATTATTTTTGTTTTTAGGATTGCACCATGAAGAACAACACAATGAGCCCATTCCCACAGAGAAAGTAATAGGTGCTCAAACGTCTGACCTAATCAGATGAAGGGTTCTAAGAGAACAAAACATTATTTAATTTTAGTTAGTTTATTTTAATAGTTTTAATTAATGTAAGTATATAGTTAGTTGGTCTAAAATAAATTATGAAACACTTGTATATTATCTTGTTTTTCTACCCAAAATCAGACCGTACGGCTGGCCCAACTATGTCAACATAGTTGGGCCAGCCGTTGGGCTGTTTAAACACATAGGTATGGTATTCTTTATATGGAGCAACTGCCTGTGTAACATTACACACTGCATACCAAGTAGAATTAATAAAACTAAACATTTTATAAGTTTTGAATTTGTAAGAATAAATACCTAGTGAGCCCATTGTAAAATGAAGCTACGCTAATATTAGCGTAGCTTCATTTTACAATGGGCTCACTATATATATATATTAGAGGAACAATATTAAAAAAATACCAAATACTAAGGTTGCAATTTGCAATACTTTTATTAAGTAACATCATGGTTCAAACTGTGAACTTTATTTTCAATTTTTTTACATCACTTCAATTAATATAGATAACTATTTACACAATATAATTCTGAAATAAAGATCATGATAATTCACCAAAGAGTTGGACTTCATCATAGTTTCAGCATTTAAAGTAAATAAACAGTTATATCAAGAAAAACATTCCAGTCCGTAGAATGTAAATTGCATCAGCATCAAGGGGAATAACATCATAAATCACTCAAGTGACACAATTTCACAAAAAAATAAAGTGACTCCGTAGTGAGAAAGAAGAGAATTGCTGTCTTGGACTAAAAGTAAACTTTTTTGTACCTCTCATAAGAAGTAAACATTGAAAACACTTGAAAGTTTATGTTATCATAGAATATGCAAGATAAGCGCGACTCTGTGTCACCTAGTCACTGAGTGTATAATAAATAAAGCTATTCTAAATAAAATAACAATACCAGCCTGTAACTATAATATGGCTGGTTAAAGGCCTCTCTCTATAATATTATTTTCCTATTAACAGAAACATTGCTGATAAATACTGTAAAGTTTAATCACTGATTAACCTATACAATATTTATCAGCTACTTTTTCCAAAACATTCACAAGTCTTAAGCCTATAGTTTGCCAGTCCCTCTGAGCCTGTATCTCCAAATCCCTTAATAGATTCTCCTCTCTTCTTAATTCGCATTATCTCGGTGCTGTTGCTTTTTGACGTTTCTCCAAAACGAGTCAGCTTGCAGAAAGTTTTGTTATTAGTTTGCACGGATGAAGCAAGCCTGTGTCCACCTTGGAGTCCTTGGACTTGAGTTGACGGCCTAGTTGGGGTCAGCAATGCTGTCTCTATAAACATAGGTGGTTGAATGTGCTGCGGCTGGGGTAACATATTATTATGGTCTTGATGGCCCAGGGTCATCCCAATTAGTTTGAGAACCTAAAATATAGAAAAAAATTAAAGGGGTTTCTGCTGATGCCACAAATGCCGAAAAGTAACAAATTGACTTATTTTTAAGTCAAATTTTATTCATAATTGTGCTTACATTATCACTGTTTTGTTAAGAATTTCATATTTATCTAGATAAAATGATACAGCGTTTATCTTACTTTGACACATGCTGTAAATGTAAACAAAAACTTCGTTTTTTACACTTGATGTTATTTAATGTTTAAGAACAAGCCCTTTGAACTGTGGTACTTTTATTATGAAATATGATTAATTTTATTTACAAAGTATGTTGTAATAATATTTATAGGCATAATTATTTATATTTATCTTTAATATCAGGTTTTTAAATTTTTGATTCACAAATCAATATTGCCATTACTAAAAATGTTGCTTAGTCATAGTGAAATTAGGCATAATTTTTGTCATGGAGAAATAGCCATTCGTGCTATTGACACAAGGTATAATTCGGCATCAACTCCACTCGGGGGCTATATGCCGTTCGGTCGATTGTTCGTTTCGTTCGTTCACCAATCGTCTCCTCTCACGGTGAGCTAACGCGATTCGAATGGGTGTTTATTCAATAACTCACACTCGCAAATTAATGACAGTCGATTCGTTTCATGTTAGCTCGATTGAACGCGATCGAGGCGTCACTCGAATTTTAGTATGACACTCGCACTAAGCATATGTACACTATTTAACATAATGTTACGTTCATTCTGCCAAAGACTACACTCCCATAAAATGTGATGTGCAGTTTGTTCAAATTCGCAGTCAGATGTAGAACATTGACAAAAAGGCGAGGCAACAAGCTTGAAGGAAAATAATTTACTCTTAAAGTTACCATGACCCGTGAGAAATTGGGCGACACAGTGATCCACCGAGACGCATATTCCGAGCTAAAAACCATAAAAGCTGGGGTGCCTCAAGGAAGTGTGCTTGGCCCAATTTTGTACTTGTTATACACTTGTGACATCCCAGAGCTGGAAAACAGCACCATAGCGACCTTTGCAGATGATACTGCTATTATGGCCACCGGATCAAGCCACAGAGAAGCAGTAGAGAAAGTTCAACTAGCTGTGAACAAAGTTTACGACTGGACACAAAAGTGGAAGATCAATCTGAATGAGTCAAAATCAGTTCACATTAACTTCACAAACAAACACAGTGACTACCACCCACTCTACATAAATGGTATGCAAATACCTTATGCTAATACAGCCAAATACCTTTGCATAACTCTCGACGCCAAGCTGCGTTGGAAAGCCCATATCAAAAAGAAAAAACAGGAACTCGATATTCGTTATAAACGTTTGTATTGGTTACTGGGAAGGAAATCCTGTTTATCAATACATAATAAGTTGATAATATACAAGCATATTCTGATGCCAATTTGGACGTATGGTATCCAACTTTGGGGCTGTACTAAGCCAACCAACGTCAAAATAATTCAACAGTTCCAAAATAAAGTACTCAGTGCTGCTGTAAATGCACCCTGGTACATAAGAAACGATGACCTCCACCGTGACCTCGACATGGAATTCGTCACCACCATCACACAAAAATTTGCTGAAGCCCACGAACACAGACTCCATCGACACGTGAATGTTGAGGCAATCCAGCTGTTAGACAACAGACATAGTGCGTAGACTAAAGAGAACTAAACCATTTGAATTAGTGTAGTGTAAGTGAATCAATAATAGTAACAATGTTGTGCTATTTATATAACACATGAACAAAGTGTTTTATCAATTTTACCAGACTCTAAGGAAGTGTTACGAACGTGTGTGAAAAAAAAAGAGAAAAGTGCATACCTAATTATGGACACTATTCTTAGCATTAACATAATTTATAACGTAGCATAATAAGTTAGATTTAAATTGTTTATTAGTCTTCTTAGGCTAGATTGCAATTAACTAGTAAGAACTTGGTTCTTACTAATAAGGAAAAAAAAAAAAAAAACAGTGATCCACCTCCAGCCATGTCCTGGCCAGCCGCTCACGAACGGATGGAAAGAACTGGTGGAGATGTCGGCCTTTGATGGAATTATCCCACCTACATTGCCATTCAGACAAAAGTTCCTCACAGACGTCAGTCTGTGGTTTATAAAGTAATCTAGCTATTTTAGCACGGTCACGTTGCGTTAAAAAGTCTGCGTCCGCGTTCTCTCGTGCGCAGGAGTACATTGAAGCACGGCGCTGTACTTCAAGATCGACTGGAACTGGAAGTACCCCTGCCAGTACCGGTAAGGCTTCAGTACTAACCGTCCTATACGCTTTACACAAGAAAAACAAAGCCAGCCGCTGGCTTTGAAGCAATTTACGTCGTACCCAGTGCCGGATTAAGCAAGCGCGGGGCCCGTAGCTAATTCTATCGAGGGGCCCTTGATTCATTTCCCCCCATGTTGCAAAGGGACAACAACCTACCCACACTGAAGACCTACCCATCTTCCAAGGAGACAAATATGAAAAAGTTACCCAAGGCATTAAGTCCACCTTTGTACGATTTTGTTGTGCTTATGTTTTTAATAAATAACAAATAAAAAGGAAGTATTAGCGAGCGAAGCGAGCTCGAAAATTGTACTAATTGTCTGACGTGGAGTGTCTTTGTCGGAAAAGGAGTAGGTAATGTTTCAGTTTTGTGGTATCAAGTTAATTCAATATACCACATAAGGTCATGTAAGTTTCACTCAAATAAAATTACAACCAGGTGGTGGTTGGATCCGCGGGGCCCCAGTTTGCGCGGGGCCCGTAGCAATTGCTACTTTTGCTATATGGTTAATCCGGCACTGGTCGTACCGCTCCTATGGTGGCCCTATCGGCCCGAACTGGTGCCCCGTAGCACATACCCTGTATATTTAACCTACATGCTCGAAAATGTCAAATTACATGTCAAGCAACCTGAACCTAAAGTCAGTCATTAGTCAGTCAAGTCAGTCAAGAAATTAATGTTTGAGGAACTAAGATTATTTATATTATTATTCTACCATGGATTATTCAAAAGTAGGGTAACACTAAATCATAGTACATCAAATGTCATCAACTTGTTATTATTATATCTTGCTAACTTTTGCATTTTTAAATGTTTTTCAAATCTACGTCGACAAAACTTCGAAGAAACGTGTTAAATATGAGGAAAACAAATAGGAGTGGAGCTCGGGAAATTATTTCAAAGTATATCAGCGATGTTTGTTAGAACACCAAGCTGGACAAATTTTATCAAATTTGGATATTTATACTCGAACAGCAGCTATGACAGGTATGTAATCGTGTTATTGTTTGTTTTTTATCTACCAGAAGTCACAAATTTACTAAATATACGATTTTATGACTAAAATAAGCATTGTTTACATTGCGCATTTATAGGTTAGATTGCAAATGTAAGTAGCTCATATTGTAGGTGCGACGTTAACTTTTGATACTTTTGGGTAATCAAATTTACCGGTGATTTTAAATATGAATAAGTTTTAACATGTTTGAAATAAAAATAGCGCTATCTATTTTCCATTAGTTATATTACATCTTTTTTTAAATCTTTCTTTCAGGAAAATCTGAGAGTACAGTGAGGCGTATTGTAGATGAAGGCAAACACAGATCAGGCCGTCCTAAGAAAGAAATGGATGACTTCAACATAAATAAGTGCAATTCGACAAAAAATTCAATTCTTTTACTCGGTACCAACTTTATGGAAAGTTCAGGTACCTAGTCACTAAAACAGATCTGGATTTTAAATGTAGCCTAGAAGTCCTGCGTAAAATTTTGAAATCAATTGGATTTTCTTATAAGAAGTGTCAAAATAACAGAAAGGCTCTATCGAACAACATATTGCAGCAAAACGGGCAAGAGAAAATGGGCATACAGTGGTACAAAAGTTAAAACATAACATTAATAAAAAATATGTACGAACATTTTTCTTTTATTTACTCATTTTTATTTCAATGAAGGTCGGAAGGAAAACATCGTGAGGAAATCTGGACTATAATTATTATAATATACCTAATAATAATATACCTAATAAGTCTGAAATCGCCAACCCGTCTTGAGCATGCGTGGTGATCAGTGCTTGTGCCTTCTCTGTAGAGAAGAGGCAAATATTTGGCATATTTTGTTGATTATTGTATTTTGTTAATTATTTTTTTATACAAAACATGAACTGAATATGCGGTTTCAATTTGTGATAGAAACCTAATCGCCACTCTTGTTTGTTTAGGTTAAGGATAGGTTAATTAATAAATAAGGTGATAAGAAAATTAAAATTTTAATAATAAAGAAATAAAATGTTTAATTTAATTAAAATTATTGACAAGTAATTGCCGAATTTCCCTTGCTTCAGCAAGGAAGTCTGCGCCAGGATCCTCTACAATAGCATCCTGCTCCTCCACAATAGCATTCTGCTTGTTATCCTCGTTGCCATCGATATCTTCTTCGTCTGCAAAGATACACTTATTTAGATTTCAGAAGAATTAAGTTGTCTTGTAAGTTGACTTGCCCAACAGCTGTTTGATAACTGCCTTGAGCAAACAGATTTAGTGCAGCTAGAATCTGCAAATGAGTTCTATTATCATACAGGTAGGTAGGTAGAAAATTTTCATTCTAAAAATGCATGTTGCGCCACTGCTTGTTGCATACACTTTTCGGTCAGTGGGTCGTTCAAATGTTTGTAAAGAAATTTTAGTGGAGGGGCGTGCGGTTTTTGACTGAAAGATCTCAATTATGTAATGACTAGGTTTAGATCACCCATAAATATAATAAAAGTGAGATACCACTCGACTAAACTATAAATTCTTAAAAACTTGTTTATGCAAGTGAATTACTGCACAAAACTGTCGGTGTTTGGGGATAAATCCTTCATCTAACCGAGGATTCCTTAGCATATCCACCAAATAAAGTGCTCCCGCTCTAGGGAGTCTAAAGAGTTTTTTAAATTTCTCCTCTGCCATTTGGAATGGGTTGGATTGGTCTCGCAATCTTTCCAAATGAATTCTTTCTTGAAAGTGTCTATTAGATAATACTCAGAGCCTGGAAGTGGCTATGATTATGAGAAGTGCATTTATCCACTTCTTTTCCAACTAATAATGTAGCAAGTACATTAGATGTTCAGTACAAATCCTTTGTAAGTTTTCACGAATGCATTTTGTATTGTATCTTAATAAAATAACACTAAACTTACCTTTCTGCCGCATCGCCAACAGCTGCAATCACTTAGGCTTCCATAATTAACTCAAAGTCATCCAAACTTTCGAAAAATAATAGAGAAATATGCTTTGTAAATTTTAGTTTATGTCAACTAATTTTATTCCACACCTTTTTATTCGCGATTAAAAATGGTCTGATTTAGTTTGACAATCATAATTTTAGGTGAAAAACGTCAATTTCAGAATAGCAAAATTGCCATTTTCACTAAATTGAATAACTTAGTGCTGTCAGACTATAATCTATTTAAGTTACGTCACTTTAGTCAATTTCAGAATGGAAAACGTCGTTTGACAGGATTAAACTAAATTTTAATGATTTTTAGTCTAGTTTAGAGAAATTTGTGACAAGAGAATCGGCACCACTGTATTGTAAGAATAATTAAGTAGATAACTACGAACCATTTTTTAAAAGGAATAGAATAACAATAAAACTGGCATTAATAATAACAAATACCGTACCGCGCCGTAATACCGTAATAGTAATTGGCTGTAACATTAGTTTTTTTTTTTTTTTTAATTTTATCTTTGCACAACTGTTACTGGACTAATGTCTCAAATGTAACAATTAACTTCAATTAATCTGTAAGTGCATATAACTAACTAGTTCTAAATATGTTATTCTTACTGTTTAATAAATACTTTGTTTTTCGTACTATGGCTATTATTTTCTCACAGTAGGTGTAAAAAGTAGAGTCCTCCTCTGGGCTAAAGGTGTCTTTGCCTTGGGCTAGCTTGAATCCCTCGCTGCATTCAGGATTCTTGTATTAACTAACTCCCTCCCTGCGCTCGGGAGTTAAATCCCGAATCCTTCATTGCGCTCGAGATTCAATATGACGCCCGTGACATAAGACACAACTTTAGCCCCTCGGTGCATAATCTACTATTTAATCTCTGTGGCTACAATTTATTACGGAGGTAAGTAGGTACTTGCTAATTCTGTGGCAACAAGAATCATGAAAGGCAAAACACAACAACTGAAATCATTATTTTGAAAAATTACCTGGTAAATCTACTAATATTGTGCGTAGGAATTTCATTTGCAGTAGAAAAACATATTATTATTCTCCCTGAAGAAAATAATGTAGGTATGTTGTAAGTGTTGTAACCCTTCACTGCGTGTTCCAATACGCTCTAAGCTGTTTTTTATTACAACAAGATCTTATTATTAGATCAAGATACAATACGTCTAACAATTCGCCAGACCTACCTAACAATTTAAGAAAATCCATTTCTAAATATTATCGGTGGCCACCCATCTTTAGCCAGGTAGGCTAAGTAGGTAGTTATTTATATATATATATTTAGTTTACATAGTATAAATTTAAAAAAAAATCATTTAGCATAAAAAGGTGGTGTGAAAATAATGTAGAGTGGCTCTGAACTGCTCTATGAACCTTCATATAAAACACTTGCCTAGGTAGATAGAGCGAGCACTCCTCAGCTCGGGCGCTTCCTGAAGGGGGCGTATTTCAGTCAGTTACAAAAGCTTAAGTGAGCGTCTTGCTTGCCATAAAAGAGAATTTCAGTTACAAAGAATTTATTCAATCTGTTTTTGAGTGGACGCTTAATTCTTTGTGAACTAATTTTATATTTATTTATTTATTTTTATTTATTTATTTATTTAATCAGTTACTTGCTGCACTTACAGTATACACCAACGCGTGCAGCAAGTCAATATTATATACACTAACTTAAAAAAAATATACAATAGTTAAGCATAGCTTTATTGCTACTAAAAAACAAATCTAGATCCGGTTCCTGAGCTATCAGAGCGTTTAACAAATTCATCGCCTGGGTTGTGGGCGCATAGCGAGCCGTTTGGGTACGCACAGAAGAAGCCGCGAACAAGCCTCGCGAGGCACAGGCCCGCGACCGCCGCAGTCGATCCGGGGCAAACAGTGAACAACGAGCTAACGTAGCCCCATCGTCAATCTTATTATTGAGTAATAAATAGTAGTGCATCAACAGCGCACACTTTCGTCTTACTTCTAACGTGTTGATGCCCACCATTCCCGCAACAAACAGAGACGGATACAAATAAGGGTAGTATCCATATACTTTTTTGTATAGGTACCGGGCAAATTTCCGTTGGACCCGTTCTATCATGAGCTTGTATTTTTGCTCATGGGGATCCCATACCAGCGCATTATACTCTAGCTTGCTACGTACGAAAGAATAATATAATATAACTATAGCATTCCTGTCTTTAAATTTATTAGCCTGCCTCATAACAAAGCCAAGCGATTTGAAAGCCTTACCACAAATATTAATGATGTGCTGATTAAACGTCATTTTCGCATCTAGAGTCAGTCCCAGATCTTTAATTTCGTTTACACGCTCCAGAGGGACATCAGAAACGTGGTAGTTATGCTGGATGGGCGCACGTGAACGGGTAAAGGAAATGGTCTTGCACTTAGAAGTATTAAATTCTAGGTGGTTGGCTTCACTCCACTTTACTACCATATCGATATCCCTCTGTAATGCTTCACAATCCTGAACACTATTAATACCCAAGAATAGCTTCAGGTCATCAGCAAACATAAGACAGCGCGCCGTCCTGACTACCTTCGGCAGGTCATTTGCCATAACAATAAATTGTGTAGGGCCCAGGGTGCTTCCCTGACTTACACCGGAAGTAGTTGCGTATGGCTCGGATTTATGGCCAAAAATTTGGACATACTGAAAACGGTCAGAGAGATAACTCGAGAAGAGTTGAAGCAGCTTTGGGGTAAATCCTATGTCTGAAAGTTTCTTTAATAGGACGTCATTTTGGACACGATCGAAAGCCTTTTTAAAGTCAAAATAAGCCACGTCAACTTGCTTATTTTTATCCATCTCGGTGACGGCGTAGTCCACAAAATTAACGTGGTTTGTAACTGTAGATTTACCGGCTCTGAAACCATGTTGACATTCGGCTAGTTGGGTTTTGATCTGCCTTGTGACGTACCGATTAAGTATAAATATGTATTGTATAATATGTATTGTTCTCACCCCTAGGTGTTCTCGCTAATTGTCAAATCGCATGTCGAGTAGCACGTTTAACTACGTGAAAACGTTTCCGAAAACAAGCTAGTTCTTCAACATAAATTAGGTAACTTTGAAAAAATCTACGTTGATGAAAATCGTGATTTAGGTGCTAATGTGACTCAGATACACATCAAAGTCGTTTTTGCACGTCAAGACGTTTTTAGGTTTCTAAGGCAAGGCAATTAGGTAGGCATTAGAGAATAAAATATTTTTGATTATAACGGTAGGCAGCTTTGTTCTCAATATCATCAAGAGGTCGGTAGGTAGAGATCATTAGCTGTATTAAGCTGGCCCCGCCCAATATCCACCGCAAAGACAAAAACAGTGTCCATTATTACAATTTAATGAAGAGAGAAAGCCATTAGGAATGGGACTTGATTAAATCGTCGGTGAGCAATTGTCGGGTTTGAGGCGGCGCGGCGCCCTCTGTTGCGGGCTGCGGGGGCCTAATCGCACCGCCACGATTCTGATTACGTGTGATTGTTGTATCAATCATTTTCCCTATCAAATTATTCAGTGGCTGGTAATTGTATCAGCGTCGTCTCGTAATGGCCGTGGAGACGGGACCAGCGGAAACATTCGGCTGCACTTAGTCTCGCTTTGTTACCCGAAGGATTGTAATTCATATGCTATTACTAACGAAAATTAGAGAGAAAATTGTCGTAGACAGTCGTTTGTTGTTGATTGCCGTGCCTATCATCGGATCTAGGAGTAATATTGAAAAGTCTTGTTATAGGCGTTATAATGGATTTGAATTTGAGTGGATTTCTTTTGTCGTTATCGACAGTCATCATTATTAGTTATAGTTTCGGTTTGACCAAACTTATCTGATTAATGAATAAGTAAAGAAAGTTGGAACATTTAGGTACCTTACCATGTTAAACCCGCATTAATTAGCACGAAAGCCACAAATTGCCTTGTTATGTCTTATAAATGTGCTACTTAATACCTTTGAAGTACCGAATATAAATCATTGAACAGCATATTTCCCTTATCGCTGGCGTGCGTGTAGCTAACCAGCCGATTAGCTATGCAAATCCGAGGAATTTACTACGAGTGCTAAACGGTGCTGTACCGACGGAGCTTTGCATAACGCTACTAAACGTTACCATAACGATCTGTGCTTTACAAGTTTATTTTCGTCAGCTTTTCATATTTTTTATAACTTTCATAAAGGTACTTGCATAGACCAATATTGTTCCTACCTTAATAGGAAGATACTTAAAATTAGATATTACTTACTAAGTACCACAGAGTACCTACATAATAATGCAAGTACCTACCTACTTAACTACTACCGCTACTAAGTATTAGAAGCTACTTCTACTAGAATTAGATATTAGATAAAGTGACGAATGACAGGGGAAAATGGATGAAGATAACAAGTCATGAGATGAGGGCAGGCTGGGCAGGACGATCATTATGATATAATCGGTGTGCAAACCAATGCGACGACCACCACCACCAGGAAAAAATCGCTGCAAGCTCTAAATAAAAAACGATGTTTTTAGATTATGCAGCAACAAACACTCTATAAAGTGAAACACAAATACCCTACATAACTGCCCTCTTTTTACAAGAGAACAATTAAAAATAAAACACGAAAAAACTTAAAATCTCACATAATACCACGTTTAACGGTCTCCAATTAAAGAAAATCAGCTCATTTCTGTTACATTACGAACTCATTAAATCACTCCCCACATTGTAAGAACGCCTAATAATTCGTAGATAACTATCCATAATTAGTTAGTTACTAGTGCGAGTGACAGTTACATGGGCCTCAAATTAGCGGCATTAAGAATCGAAGTAGAGATATAATTAAACAGTTGTCTAATTTAATTGGCAATAGGCGAGTTCCCACAAGTCAGAAAGTCACCCTCGCTCATTACGTTCGTTCCGAATTTTCCCAACAATTAACATGCGAGGTAGTGTATGTAGTAATTACAGGTGTGTGCGGTAAACGGTGGCTCAATCACGCTACAGCCCCACAGGCCGCCACACCGCTGCCTCGGTCGCGGTCGTGTGTTGCACACATTGATTTATAGCAAGAATGACGGACTAAACATACTCTTGCAAACGTTCCATTTTTGAGGATTGGTACATGACTTTGATCGTTTTTTTTCACCTGCCTAAAAACCAATAACATACAACATGTTACATGAGCTTTCAAATAAATTGCACCAATTTATACTTGTTTCGGCTAAAAGTCACATTAATTTCTCATTTGGCTGTAGTAATACTCTAACAGTGGTAATGTAATTACAATTATTATTTCACTGTTACGATAATTATGCCCTGCCACAGTAATTGAAAAAGTTTGCCATCGATAGAGTCCCCGAACAGCCTGAAATTACATTCTTTATTGTTATTTCTTTTCTCTCGATTCCTATCAGCTTTATTTAGCGGTTGTTACTATTTGAACTTTTAATAATACGACCGCGACGTGACCAAGGATTTCATGTCGAATTCGACATAATAACTCGAAGCGAGTGTAATTTGTAAACTTACAAAGTGATTACATTGTATTTGATGGTTTTGCTTCGTACGAATTAACTCCTACACAGTAACGTTAGGAGTTACTGTATAAAATAACAGTTGCAATACCATATACGGAGAACTTTAGACCGATGTGGGTGTCTAATAGAGTCAAACTAATAACTACATAGTTTTGTATACACAGGGGCGTATTTTAAAATTTGGCGCCCCGGGCCAATAAGTTTTGCCGCCCCAGACAAAGAAAAAAATGTTAAACAAAAAGGTTTTTTTTCTAAAGCATTATCTACTATCTGCTACAAAAGATCAATGAGTCGTAGAGCTTGGAAACGACCTCAACGTCTGAGTCGACCCCAGTGTCGTGGCGAGCGTTTTTGTCGCCGAGGGCCCACCTACCCTTATCTGGCCGCCCCTTATACGCTTATTTTCATCAATAGCCAAGAAAACTAGCTAAAATTCAAAATACATTTTTTTATTATTTAGAAATATTAAACTTTGGGTTTATTTTTGAAAGTCAAATCTATTTCACTTTTAAACATTTTTTTTGCCTTTGTTCGCCAATGCGAATAGTGTGTTAGGGTTTTTCGTTCTAAAAATTAACAAAAACAGCAAACGAGCTCAACACTTTTGACACATCGGATAAATTACATTTTGTTTCAACAACTCCTAAAGATAGAGATTTTTTCAAGAGCGAGCGGAGCGAGCTCAAAAATTATTGCTCAGGAAAGTAAGTGATTTTCTTTTTATTATTCAAAAAACTAATGCATTGAGGGACTGTGTAATGAAGAAAACACGGCGGTAAGAGCGAGTGTAGCGAGCTAGAAAATTTTAGGACTCCAGATAGGTTAGATTTTTTAAGCGGTGGGCGGCAGATTAGAAGGATATAGTGCTTGTTTATTGATTTTCGGGGCGGCAAGCGGCACACCGGAATATACGTAAGGCTAGTTCGGAAAACCGCCCCAGGTGCGCGCGGCGCGCGGTGGTGGCGAGAAAAGTACGCCTCTGCTTGGTTGTCCTTATTTTTACAACGTAGTCCCGGTGACAATAGTAATTGTCAGATCTGATGACCATGACCGGACGTTGCCGCCTGGTTTTTAAAAGTTAATTTTGAATTGAGATTCTTAAGAAAATATAAAAAAGGTGAGAAGTAAAAGTGAAATGAATGGCGCCAAAACCAAAACAAAATGCAATCGGCAGGGGCGGCCGGGCAGCTACGCCGCCCCTGGTGTTCTGGCGCCCCGGGCCATGGCCCGGATGGCCCTAGGGTAAATACGCCCCTGTGTATACAACGTCGTTCAATAGTGAAGTGGAGTCAAGTACTCGTTTCGACGGTTACCGAAACAGGCAGCGCCACTCGATTGCTCGAGGAGCGTTTTAACTTTTTGTAAAGTGCAACACTTTCCCAGCCCCCGCGTAGGGTCCTTCAAAACGCTACTGCGTTTAGACAAATGAACAGCGTTGCACCCTTCGCGGCACACGACACGCGACATCGTGCGCGTTTCAATGGAAACGACTGGCGTAGTTTTGTGCCTCACGTGTGCGTAGTCGTACTTCGAATCGGAAATAATGTTTGTGATGAAAAATAAGTAAAAAAACAGTAAAACAAGATTTTCCCATAATTCTATATTTGGCATTCATTCTTTTTTCAATATTTTGATCGAAACCAAATGATCGTTACTAATCTTAGAGATTCTATTTATCAAAATTGGTTCTTCAAGTATAACTCAATCTTCAGGCAGAGATTTCTCTTCCAATAAAAAGAGGTTAATACATGGTCCAGGAATACGGTATTTGGCGATTATGACAGTATTTATTTTCGGAATACCTACACTAAATACTTTCATAATCGCCACTAGTAGATTTTTGGTAGCTAGGTATGTATGTACCTACCATTCGTAGAGTTAGAACAGATGAGTATTGATATTTCTTACAAAAATTCTATGTTGGCTCTATCCGTGTAAAATTCAACAAGTTAGTGGGGACCTAACTTGTGGAATAGTTCATTAAAACTAAATCGATGAATAAAGAGCTATTCCAATCAAAATGTCACTTCCAGTGAACAACAATTATTTGTTCCACACATCCGCCACAAAATGGCGGAACTCGTAGGACACAATAAATCAATTGGAGTGGGTGGTTGACTTTTCACTCAAATGTGTGGTTAATTGTAACCGAAAATGACTGTTGATCGAGCCACACTTAATTTGAGTGGTGCTTTAGAACGCAGGGGTTGCGATGTGGGGTGACTTCCAAAGTAATGGTTCCGTTGGTTTTGTGATTATTTCGATACTAATTTCGTAAACCTGCCGGAAATAGAACAGCAATTTATTATACTTATTATTGTTTGTATATCGTGTGTCATGCAGTTGTTTCGGACACAGATTTTTAATATCATGCAATGTTGGTTGATTGGTAAAATACTTATTAGTGTTTTTTTTTGTGGAATAGTTTGGAAAAGTCGTCTTTATAATAGGCAGATCTATGCATGCTGACTTTTCACTGTGGGTGTACTAGGCTACCCTAAAAAAATAAAATTGTGTAAGTTATCGATGTGATGAAAATTGTAGCGCGAAATAAATTAGATAGTACATCTATTATTTTATTAAGTTGTGGTTTAACTTATCGTTTCATAATCGTACATCAATTTCTAACATCAAATTGATCAACCAATGTTAATCGACAATAAAAATTAAACTTTATTAACTTTAGGATATGGTATAAAAAACTAGAACTAAATAATTATGTGCCATTTTCATAGGGTTAAACTTCAAGTGGGGTTACAGCTCTTCTGGCCAGTAGACCTCGATCATCTGCTTGAGTCTCTCGTCAATTTCCTTGCCTTCCGGTGGCTGCTTGCCCAGGATGAAGACGAACTTCTCATGACAGTCCATCATGCCAAGGTACTGCCCTTCGATGACCTTCAGCCGCATCGGGTAGCGGTGAAACTCTGCCAGGTCTAGTTTAGCTGCGACATATTGTTTTATAATTAGTTTTTTTGTTAGTTGCCCTACCCTTGCGCTTTACAATACAATAAAGACAGGTGGAGTCATCATAATGACTGCGCAATCACCTGTTCGAAATCAACGAAGTTGTATTGTTATAAAGGAATTCAAGCCTGCAACTGATTTTAATATACTATCATAATAACTCGAACTACTTATAGGTAATAAGTACCTAGTTTGAGTTATTATAACCATAACTGGCGAAATAAAAAAAACTTCAAGGAAATTTTCAAACCCGAGAATAAGGAGAAAATTAACACCTAAGTAGTCTCTTGGTTTGAAATCAGGTAATGATTAAAAAAAATCTGCTAGCTACTACCATATTGAAAACACGTTCGAAATCGAAATGTATGGACTGCATTTTTTACTACCTATAAAAACCTGTTCAAATGGGTCTATCTAGCTACAAGAAAGTAGATACTAACTAAACCCATGCTGAAAGTTGGTGTCATAATCACGGTGGTTAAACACCGTGTATTATCTGTACTTTTTCACATCCCATTGTACATTATTACACTAATTCGTATCTGTACCTGAAGATGGTGGCATCTGCAGAGTCCTGTAGGATCCATCACCCTCAAGTTTCTCCAGGTAGTAGTCACGTGTCTTGTTGCTCCTCAGGCTCGCACACGGAATCTGCATTTTTAGGACAAGATTCTCCCATTTAAGGTTTTCCACGAATTTTCCGATCAATTCCTTCAGGTCCTTGCGTTCCTGTTAAAACCAATAAACAAGAATTAAGTAAAATCATATATCTAACAAGAAGAAGTAAAGAAGAAAAAGACATGCTGTGCCGACTTTAAATAAATTGGAATGAGGGAAGGTAGTACATAGAATGATGATTCTGACGAGATTTTTGATGAAAGACTTGTCAATGACCCAATAAATGAGGAAGTCAGTTAAACCACAAATCAGATAATCTTCTATATCTTGGTTAAGCTCTTTTATAGCTAGATTTTGTTAGTTTCGAGAAACCAAACATGTAGTTGTACAAATAAGCCGTCGGGAATGAGTGGGTGATGTGCGCAGTTATTAGATAAACGATCGTCTACTACGCAAGGTTCTCATGAAGACCTATAATTGATTGAACTTTGTCTAACCGGTTAGTCAACAAAGAAAAACAAAAGATCTGTTAAAATGACTCAGTCTTGGAATCAATTCCTCGTCGTGGGTTTCAAGTCTGGGAAGTATTTACAATGTCAAAGTAATGGATCATATTGTTCGGCAAAAGAGATACTGGATTTCGCTTTTAATACATGTTCATGTAAATGGACAACACGGAGAAGCCTGGTTATCCATACGTGTTCTTTGTGTGTCTGGCAATAGATACAGCTGATTTGACGTATCATCATTATCATTCAATGTTCACAGCTGGAGAAATGCTTACACCTTAGATCAGGGATTAGGATCATGCTTACACCTCAGTGCACAACAACCGTTCCTATATGCAGTAACTGGTCATACCTGATCGCTGATAAGGCTGAACTGAACGCAATGTGAATCTCCCGACCCTTTAGTCCTCTCCGTCCTATAGTGCAGAAGGTGCCAGGAACCGATGGCTTGGCTGTCGTTGAACGAGAGGCCATGGGTGAACGCCTGGCAAGTTGGGTGCTTCTCTGGCTTGTCGTGTTTCTCGGGTTTATCGTGCGAGTGGTGAGCGACGGCATCTACTACCACGGTCAGCACTAGCGCTGGAATGAACAGTGTTACAGTATCAAACTGGAATAGGGTTTAGTGAAATAAAAAGATGTTTTGAAGAATTGATGGACAATTCGTTGTTTTAGGACGTTCATATGAAATCAAATGTAAGTAATGGCTTGTAACTTTAAGATACTACAATTATCAACTGGAGCACTGAACAATGCTATTAATTTAAACTTGATACAAAATAACAAAGAGTAATACCATACATTAATAAGGTTGAGGGAGAGCTAGAATTATGCTTCACAGACTCTCGCAGATTTTTTAAAAGTAAATATTAAACTTGTCGAAAAAAATCAGGACAATTCGAAGAGAGTTTTGTACAAGTACCTGTGACAATGAACGTGATGGTTGGCAACATGACGGGAGCTGGTGTGCGCGCGACCAACTGCGGTAATGAACTGAATGACTTGATTGCGACTAACGATGCCGGGATTAACTCATGTTCCGCATCTCCGAAGATATGGACACGGCGGTAGTTTTTTTGTTAGGTAGGAATATTTATAAAATATTGACGGAATGTAGCAATCACATTGTAGGACAAAGGGTCTGCCTCTATCTACGAGAGCAGGATGCATGACGATGACAAAATCGCAGAAATACTGGACGGGGTATTGTTGAGAATTGAAGGAAATCTCCGAACTACCGCTCTGTTGATTGAGCATATTTATAGGTTTCTCACTCAAAGAGAAATAACTATAAGTTCACCCTTTGTGAAATGTCTCCTTTTGTGTAAATTAAACTTTGAATGGTGTTAAAAAGAATAACCTATCTATCTATCTATCTATAAGTAGAAACACTCCAGAATAAAAAAGAGACACATCCACTGATCCTTGCGTCGCATGCGTCGATGTCGCGATGACCGCACGGTAAACAGAATAAACAGCTACTTCCCGTCTTCGTCCTCAGCGAGTGACGCGACGAGACAGTTCCTCGTAATGTGATAATACTAATCAATCCTCTCGACTTTTCGCACGAACATGATTTGGTGAAGAAAAACAGCAAATTTTCCTGTTGCAGCGAACAGAATCAAGTTGACAAAAAAACGCTAGCGACATCTGTGATACAAATTAAGAACTAAAATCCAGCATCGCACACGGCACAACGGCTTGTAATCCGGATATCCGGATATCCGTATTATCCGGATATCCGCCGATTTTCAAATCCGGATTTTACTTGCATCACTATCCGGTTTTTCGGATTTTACGGATAGTTGTAGTTCTCCTTTAGATATTAATTAAAAAAGCTGTCATCAGTCAATCTGTAGAAAGTACATAACAAATACATATTAGTTCGGTGCAAACTCGAAACCAGCGCTTGTGTATAGAATCCTCACGAGGTTACCGATACACTTATGCTGGAAAAGGTGCATAAAGCTTTTCTCAGATACCTCTACAAATGTGTGTTTGAATATTATCCTTATATGTATCCTACTAAGATTCTTTTTGGGATGTTTGAATTTTAATTCCCTTATGGCATGCTGTTGACCAAATAATAACAGCGTATAAAATTTTACATAGTTACACCGATGCCTCGGATTTACATGCAGAGCTGTGTCAATTATTTGTTTCGAATAATTATAATCGCTCTGGATAACATAAATTATTTAATCTCCCATTTTGACGCACTGTAGCTCAGTTCATCTTCCATATTCCGCGTATGCTTACGATGCTCAACGCGCTCGTGGAGAGACCAACCCTGGACTGGACTTGTTTGCAGATGAATGGAAGACGATAATGTTAGAATGTTTGTGATTCTGTGAGAATACCGAGTAAAAGTATTACTTAATTTAGTGTTAATGGCTATTGCTGTACTAAATGTAATAAATCCTCTAGTAACTTTTCAGTAGCAGTAATTCGGTTGAAATATAGCCCCAAACTACCTCCTCCTCTTTAGTATCGGTTCAAACAGTTCAGAATCAGTTTAAGAATCGTAAGACCTGCCTTTATTTGTATGTGTCTTACCCTTCAGACGCATAGTACCAGTAACGTTAATTACCTGATACACAATAATGACCAGATTTATCACGATATTAGACAATTGTATGGCATTGTTAGTTGTTTTGGCATTATGAGTTTCAATTAATTTCAATTTGTTTTGTTAATTTTTAAGGTATTTTTGCCAAACAAACCGTTTTTCAAGGTAATGTTCATTATTTCTGTCATTTTGCTTGAGAGACTGATTAAAATGTGTTACAAAAGCTTATTACTTTTATTTCGAATAAAAACTAAAGAATAACCGTATTATCCGCATTATCCGGCTACTCCGGATAGTAAAATATAAAAATCCGTATTATCCGGATAGTAAAAATGAACGGATATTGCACGCCCTCTGTAATTCTCATAGGTACCTAGTGCAAGTTAGTTATCCGCGTTATTTTGAGAGTAGGTATGAGCAGAATGCCTTGGGATGGATGAGTCACGGAATATTTTTTATTGAATTTTTCCATTACGAATTTCCCAGTAGCAGCCACGGAGTCTGGATTTATGCCCGGCAGATGGCAATAGGCACGCCTCGACTTGCAAAATTAGAAGTTGTACCTTTAGATAATCTCTACCTAACCCTTTAGGGTTTGAGACGTGAAATTCCTAATTTTGAATCATAAAAGTTTTTGACGTTAACACATTGATACCCGATGTCCCTCGCACTAAAGGCTAAATATGTTTGATTGTTGGATTTTCAACTCTTGTCATTGCTAGAAGGGTTCGTAATTAAACAGTGCGTTTTCATTAAGGCATTTATTTAGGTATAACCTAGCGTTAGTGAAAACGGCCACTAATATTTTATTTACCTACTTCATACTTTGGTTATATAATCTATTCAAAGCTTTACATATAATAATGTATAAGTTTTCAGGACATCTTGGTTGCCAGTACCTAAATTTTAACATTATTGTGGTAAGATTTCTACCCTATCATTAAATAAAAGAAGTTGCTTTAAACTTTTTACGACAAAAATTTGCGATGTTAAAGTCTGTTTAAACAATGATTATTGCAATGCGAAATACTTAAAACGTCATAAGTGTTGTGTTACCGTTGGACCACAAGCTTTTCGAAACCTCCTGTGTGGTTAAAGACAAAGCCACGCGCGAGTCCTTTGTTTTGCGTTTATCCATCAACTGCTTGCGAATTGTTACCATTGTCACCCGTAACCAAAACTAAACCATACTGTAAAAGTGTAAAGGTACTTTTTTCCATGGCAGTAGTATGTATGGATTCGTATAGGGTTGCGGTTAGTTGCGCACGCGCTTCTTATATTTTGAACATTTGATTACCATCCTTTGTTGCGTTGCACGAAGTGTGACATCTGTCGTTTCTTTTGATTTCAAGAAAGTCATATGAATTTATTGTTTTATGTTTACTTAAACCGGAATTCATTTGAAGTGAGTGCAGTAGAACATGGATAATTATATATCAGGTTTATAACATCTCAATGGGTGCCAGCTAATCAAACGCTGATATCAGAAGATTAAATTGTAGAAAACCCAGATAGGTAGTTCGAAAGCGTAAGAAAATAGTTAATAAGAAATAATCTTACATTTCATTACACATAAGAAATTATCATAGTAATTACAACGAGCCCTATGACTTTTTCTAATGTGTTTGCAGTACGTGTTTGCCAGTCAGTTAGAAGTAATAACCCTCTTTTTGGGCTTTGCCGCAGTCGGGAAAACAACGTCATATGACGCTGCGTAAGTGCGTAGACGCATCGCTAGAGTTGCTTAGCGTGGCGTAGGCGCGTAGGCCTGCGTAGCCGCTTCGCAAGCGTAGCTGGTCGTTTAGGCGATGTATAGGCCTGTTTATTAGTTGTGTTAGTGTTAGGCAGATGCATAACCACTTTGGTGCGTCTTTTGTTTTCGTTTTATTTATAGAGTCCATCGAATTAAATACTCCGTCAACAACCCGGAAGATCACCTACCGCCCGGAAACGAACTGCAGTGGCCAATCTGGAAATCACTTAACCGATTGCGAGCCCAAGTTGGCCGCTGTAGATATAATCTGGCTAAATGAGGTATACTGCTCGATTCATCCCAAACAAATTGCCAGTATAGAGCCCCTCTGCAAGATATGCGCCACCTCCTATCCTGTCCATTATGCACAACCACTTGCATCATTCAGGATTTACTCGAAGCAAATGATAGAGCTGAAGATGGCTATACATACTGGTCTAACACAATTTGAGATCATCGACACGTAAATAAGAAGAAGTACTGCGTCTGTGTTGTGTGTTGACTCTAGCACATCAAACTACTACAATCCATCAAGATTTTTAACTTTATCAATAAAAGCATTAGCTTTATCAATAAAATTTTCCAATTTCAGAAAATTATACAGTTTCGAATAGCATGATGTGCTGGCGTCTATACTTTCGTAACTGACAATTAGGTACTATTTTAAGTGGTGTTAAGAATCAATAGAATGATGAAAGAAATATGCCATTATTGTTTTATTTACAGAAGCAAGTTGAATTCTCCAATTCCACTAAACCTCTGGGAAATAGAGCCTGGCAGAAATTAGTAACACTCAACAAGGCACGCAGAACCAATTACATGAGCGTTTCGTTGCTCCATTGCCAATTTATATTGGACAATAAATCATCGGTGGACGTCGAGTGCGCTCATTAAATCTATTATTAGGTGCGTAGGTGCTACACTCATTTACCTACATACACATGCGTGTCTAATATACAAAATGTGGCTAATGACTGTGTCATCAATCAACCAATTTATTGACATACTTACACTGCTGGAACTTTCTAAAAATTACTGAATTCAAATGAGATGGTATCATGACGAGTGGTTTTGTATTATCTTAGGATGATTGTTTTATTAACTTGGGAATATTGAATATTTATAAGCAATACTTAATTTAACTAATTTTATTAAGTTAAAATAATGCTATATAATTTATCATTGGTTAAGGTTATTTATGACGAGTGGGTAATTAATCAAATGCTTATCAGGCATTTATCAAGAAAAAAGTGATCTAAAGAACCTACATTATTTGAGTTAGTTAAAAACCAAATCTAAAGACTAAAATAGGTAGGTAATTTGTCTCCAAGTCTACTGCACTGTGCCTGCAATTGTAACCTAATTAAATCGTAGGCTCAAAAATGCTTTTTGAGTTTGAAATTGTATTTGATTGATCCATAGAGAGAGACATTTGGAATCTTTGAAATCCGAGTACGAATGCCCTTCTTCGTCATGTATGTCGGAAAATCACCAGCCAATATCTTTGAGCGCAGTTTAAACGTGCTGATCATATTCAGTGGTAGTATGATCAAGTGTGAAGGCATTGAATGGTTAGATCACCTTTTTGAAATAACTTACGATCATCCAAATACAGTCCAGCCAGAATATAAAAAGCATTATTAAATGTTTCTGTACACACTCGTAGCTACATTCAGTTAGGTGCGTCAGCGCAACGTTGCCGCTAGTTTATGTGGCTCGGTTATCTTCGGAGATTAGATCGCGCCTCGTCGGGACATCACGCCCACCGCTGGCCCACCAGGGGATCAGCAGAATACAACGTAAGAATATACTTGTAGAATTGAGGAAAGCTCGCGTGATAATGTTGTTGTTTTATAATGGTTTGAGTTCTTTGAATGGCCAGTGGTTATGAATTGTTATTTTTATTGTTTATTATGTATGACTGAATTGACTGGCTGTCCTCTGTAATAAGGGTTTTGTATGAAACTTCTAAAATAACTATACATTAAATAACAATATTTTTGAAACATTTGTCAAGGACTTATCATCATGATTTTAGGATTTAACACTACGTCAATTAGTCTTTGCAGCAGCATGCAAGGCGTGATGAGAGACGAATCGTGATCCAAACGGATTAATGTTGTATAATGTATGCTGAAAATTACGAAAACTATCGAGAAATACCATGCAACGCCTAAACTATCAGTGATATCTTGAACACTTAACTTAAGCACATTAAAAACATACTTAATTATATTTTCTACAACTTGCTGTAACTTAATCTAATTTTAAATACCAATTGGCTGGCAGGTTTTTGCAAATAAAAGTAATGTTAAAAAGCCATAAAATTAATGAAAAGTAAAAGAGTTATCCAGCTTTTTATACACTTTTATGCCGTTTTCTATTTGCGTTTAAATGTCTCTCACGGCCCGTGGGTACAATAAATTTAGCGCAGATACAATCAAATAATTACTTGTTAATACTTTTAATATTGCAAAAGAAGCCATACGAGCAATTACTTACCTACAAATAGGAAAGGTTTTCTTTAAAAGATTGTATATCTTTATGGGGTTAACGAGCAGTAGAGTTATATCCCACATTAAATGTTTTTTAATATAATTTATGTATTGAGATTATAAATTCGCACGAGATAGGCTACGTACAAAACTTTTGCATTTATAAATAGAAGTTTATTGGTAGTTGGTATCTGATTTTCACAGTTACTTAATTATATCGTATTCTAGCTAAGTTTATGGCTTGTTGACTGATGAATACCACCTTCTTGAGCAGGATCAGTCGACCAGCCTTCCACCTGCTAGGAATCAATAACTTTCTTCGGTAAATCACAAATCACATTCCTGAAAACTTGTGTTGTGTTTGTACTTAAAGCTAAGCTGAGTTTTAAATATTTCACTGAAACACATTATGTTTTAAACTGGCCTTTTAAACTCACACGTACATAACACACAAAGTTACTTAAATATAGAAAGCTTGCTGGATCAATTTGACCAGTACAAAACACAGACAGATCTTTATCAGATTAATACAGTAGAGATAAATCCATGATAGTTTCCCCCATTTCAGCTGCATCGTAATTCGTATCTAAGCAGGTGATAATCTAATCGTAGGTGGAGGCACCTGCATTAGCGAAATCATTTTTGTTCTGCTTCCATTAAAAACTGTTATAATTGCCGTTGTCTAAACCGCAGCCTTTTGTTCATCATCCGCGGACATCCCGCCGTGGTTTTAATTACTGCCAGCCAAATGCGTTAATGTAATCAAAGCTCAATACATCATACTCGCGCTATCGCCCCGCCTCGGTTTGATTAATAATTCTAATGAGCGGCGGTGCCAAACGAGTTAATTAAGCGTCGTTTTTTACTGGCCGCGGTGCCACCGCGGCTGGTAAACGGCGCATCAATCACCGCTTTGTGTCTGCCGCCGAACTTCTTAATGATTGAAATGATGCCGGCGAGGCTGCGCTGCCCTTTGACCGCCGGTGCCTGCGCAGCCCCGGTTTGGGGCCGAAGGAGCGGGTGCAAAGTGTTGCGATTATTGTGCTAAAGCATGGCTTCTACCGACATAGAAATCGGGAATCAAATATTCAACTAGTAGCAGCAGACTGCTGATTTGACTATAGTGATTCAAAAGGTTAAAGACTAACTGAGGAACCTAAAAAAAAAGGAATTTGCGTACTGAAGTTCGAAACATACGTAGGCAGAGTTAGTAAATATCGGTTGTTACTTGTTCTCTAGCAAAAACATTGCCGAAATACCTCCCATCCCATGTAACAATAAAACGAAGATTTTATAATGAAGTATCAACACAAAAACTGTAGCAATTAGGACAATCAGTTTCTCAATATTAAAATGTAAGAGGCATAATAAAAAGAAGAGCTGAGATAAAAAATACGATACACTAATGTTGAAAGGCGCAGACTTTTTCAGCAGAGTGATGCGCCCAACTTGCAGTGGACTGTAGCTGATAGGGTTGCAGTTGTAGTCTCAGGATGCTCAGGAACTTCAGGTAGATTAAATAAAAGACGATTTCTTCAGAGAAACAAGATGCTGCGATGTGCCGATGTGGAGTGTAGCGCGTGTGTAGTGTAGAGGTGACGGGTGATCTTTCTTCTAAGTTGTCTTCAAGCAGCGGTCGAGCGAATAGTGAATCAGAATTTTTGGGCGGGCCCTATTTATAGCTTTTACATCTTAGCGCTAGGTGCGCTCGTGAGCAAATGTGGCAACTTATGACTGGCCAATGAGAGGCGACTATTTATGATGTATATGTGTGAGTGAGCTGTAAACGCATGTCTGTATATGTGTGCAAGCAACTGTTATTTATTGTACATAAGACACAAATTGAAATAAAGAGTTACATACTTGGAAATAGTAAAATCTAGTACATATTAGGTTAAAGTTGGACATACAATGCAAAAACTTTATATATCTAGGTTACATGTATAGATTATCTATGTTTTAGTTGTACATAGCAAGTTAAACAATGAAATCTTATGTGTTAGGCACTAAAAGGCACTAAACAGTAAACAAAAGGTACACAAAAGTGGTTCTTTACGTTAATACATAAGGAAAAAGGCTCACAAATGCCTTATAAGTGAATAAAACTATTCTAACAAGGACTAATAACAAAAATAACATGTTATCATGGCTATATTTTACATGTATCTAGCCTTATATCTAAGCTGTTATTTACAATCTCCCCCTCGTGCGCGAGCACCGTATAATAAGGTTTTAGTCCGCTGTAGGGATTAAGATGAGGCGAGAGGCTGGGCGACGAAGTAATCCAGCAGCTGTTCGTATCTCAGTTACTCGTACTCGTCCATCTGGGCCTGGGTAGACTTTCATGATCTCACCTCGAGGCCACACTCCTCTGGGCATTGTGCCATCACATATTATGACGATGTCGCCAACCTCTAAGTTTTTATGTTGAGGGTTGGTGCTAGATCGGGGCATTAAGAGGGGCCTGTATTCTGCCGACCATCTTGCCCAAAAGGCGTCAGCTAATGCTTGACTAGCTTTCCAGGAGTGTGAAGTCAGCTGTGCGTCTTTAAACGAACCAAAGGGTGACATCCCACTTGAGCGCCCTATAAGGAAGTGATTAGGGGTCAACGCTTCTTCATCCAAGTTGGGATTCACTGGGGTCAATGGCCTCGAATTTACCACGTGCTCAGCTTCTAATAATAACGTGTGTAATATATCGTCAGGAGGAAACCTTTCTTTCAGAGTGACTCGTAATGCTGTTTTCACCGATCTGACCATTCTTTCCCAGGCGCCGCCCATGTTTGGGGCACCAGGTGGTATCTTCTTCCAGGTGATCAGCTTTTCAGACGCGAAAGCTCTCAAGTCTTGGTCATTGCCTTGCATGGCTTCAGATATTTCCTTTTCAGCGCCAACGAAGTTGGTTCCGTTGTCGCTATATATTACAGTCGGCGTGCCGCGGCGAGCTATCATTCTGCGCAGGCTCATGATCATAGAGGAGGCCGAGAGGGATGTGGCCACCTCTAGGTGCACTGCTCGAGTGGTGAGGCAGGTGTATAAGGCGCACCACCTTTTTTCTAGCCTTCGCCCGACTTTGACATGCATGGGCCCAAAATAATCCACCGCTGTAGCTGTGAAGGGCGGTTGGTTTTGGGCCAGCCTTTCAGCTGGTAAGTCGCCTAAGGGAATTTTTGAGGGGATTCCCCTATAGGTCCGACACCATTGGCATTTGTTGCAAATATAGCGTATAACGCCGCGCAGTCCTATTATGTGGTAGCGTTGTCTCAGCTCATTCATAACGGTTTGGTGGTTGCCGTGGTTGAAAGTTGAGTGCGTGTGATGCACCAACAGCTGAGTAAAGCCTTCTTTGGCATGTAGGACTGGCAGGTTTTGCTTTTCTTTTATTCTGCTGTCTAGACACAGGATACCGTTGCGGTCGATCTTCACGGAGAGTTTGTAGAACGGGGACTTCTTCGGTGGTCGCCGTCCAGCCTCAATCGTCGTGATGTCTTCGCCGAACGAGTTATATTGGCTCCTTCTTACTAGCAGCAGTTCAGCTAGTTTTATATGGCTTGGTGCCAGTTCTTTACTTGTGATTCTTTTGAGCATTTTGGCTTTAAATACCTCGGCGGCGAGCAGAACGGTGGCAGCAACACGTATTAGTCGAGTGTATTTCGAAAAACGTTCTACCATTGGTAAATAATCGCTAACGTCATGCCTAATAATCACATGGACTTGTTTAAGAACTCTTTCCTCCCCTGAAGGGGGTGGCGGCGCCGCGGCTCGCTTTTCCTGCGGCCATAATGCGGGGTCGCCTCTTATGAACTCGGGTCCATAAAACCATCTATGGTTAGAGTCAAAATCGACAGGAATGCCCTTAGTCGCGTCGTCCGCGACGTTTTCAGCACTGGGTACCCATCGCCAGTTAGCTGGAGTAGTTAGGCTTTCGATTTCAGCCAGTCTATGAGCTACAAACGACTTGAATGTGCGCGGGTCTGATTTAATCCAAGCTAGTACGGTTCTAGAGTCAGACCAATAAAAGCAGTTTAATGTTTTATAATCGGACTCGCGCTTGACCGATTCAGCTAATCGACTGCCTAACACTGCAGCCTGAAGCTCTAAACGGGGAATAGAAATAGGTTTCAGTGGGGCCACTTTGGCTTTACCTGCTATCAGTCGTGATGTTTTAGTACCGTCCGAGTTTGTACTAACGAAATAAATCGCGGCTGAATACACTTTTTCACTAGCGTCACAGAAAACGTGTAACTCCCCTTCGTTAGGGTGTGTAGCAGGTACGTATCTATCTATTTCTAATGTTTTTAATAACTGCAAGTTTTTTATAAACGATAACCACGTCACGTGATGCTCGGTTGTGATGGGATCGTCCCAATCTATACCACTGCGCCATACTTCTTGTATGAGACATTTGCCTATCATCGTAATTGGCGAAACTAAACCTAGGGGGTCGAATACCGACATGACCGCGCTAGTTACCTGTCGCTTGGTAGGCAGAGTGTCGCCTTGTATGACGCTGGCGGGCGTACTTCTTAAGTTGACGTTAAAACCTAACGTATCGCGTGCGTGATTCCAGATCAAACCTAATGTTCGCTCCGTATCGCTTTTTCCCAGCGTAGTCGAATCGCTACTGCGCGTATCTGTGACGTCACTTATAACAGCCGGCACGTTCGATGCCCATCCGCGTAATTCGAAAGATGCGTTTAAGTGGACCTTATACATAGCGTCTATCACTCGCTTCGCCTCGCTTTCGTTATCGAACGCGCCTAGGTAGTCGTCCATATAAAAATTACGCACCGTGGCTCTCGCGACTTCGGGATATTGTTGACCGTGATCGTCTGCGTTTTTATTTTTTACGTAAATAGCGGTACACGGTGAGGATGCCGCCCCGAATATCAATGACGTCATTCGGTACTCCTGCGGTGGTCCTACCCTATCTTCACCCCTCCATAAAAATCGCAAACTATCGCGGTCCTGCATAGCGATTTTGACCTGCAAAAACATCTCTTTTATGTCTGCTACTACTGCAATTTTACCCTCCCTAAATCTGACTAACACACCGAATAGCGATTGGAGTAGGTCAGGGCCTGCTAATAACGCGTCATTTAGACTTTTTCCCCCATACTTAGCTGCTGCATCGAACACTAAACGTACTTTACCCTTCTGCGGATGCACTACTGAAAAGTGCGGTAAGTACCAGCTGCGTGGCGATGCAGCTGGGGTGTCTACTTTTTCGGCGTAGCCCGCTTCCAACAAGTTATTAACCTGCTTGCTATATTCGGTTTTTAAGTTTGGGTTTTTATCTAGTTTATTTTCTAGATTATACAGGCGACTGAGAGCTTGTTTTTTATTATTTGGCATTACCTCATCGTCTGTACGCCACAGTAATCCCGTTTCGAACCTATTACAGCTGACTTTTTTACAAGTTCCTTCTAAGACCGCTAGGGCGCGCTGCTCGGGGTCAGACGTTGGCCGTCGTGGCTCTATTCCTAGCGAGTCTAAACTGAAAAAATTCCTAATAAGTTCTAACGCGGGGTCATCTGTTGTAGTGGGCCGTACGTGGTTAACCAGCGCTACGGTACTACGTGGACGTGCGTCTTGCCCGTGCAGCACCCAACCTAACTTGGTCAACGATGCTACGGGCTGGGTTTTGTGGCCGATACGAAGTTGTCTGGACGTGATTAAGTGCCAGTTGTCCTGGCCTATTAAAATAGTCGGTTTTCCCAACTCGTAGCACAGCTCATCTTCAAGTTCCGCTAGGTGGCTACACTGTCGCACTACGTCCCTGCTTACCTCCTGTGGAGATAGATTTAAATTTTCTATGGTGTTTGCACTCATAGTTTCTAAGTTTCGATTACATAAACCGCGGATCGATAAATTGACGTGACATGACTCTGCATCGTCTATACGATTACCTCCCACCCCCTCTAGAGACAATAGTTGGCTTCGACCCCTAGGTATAACGCTGTCGGCCACGCCTCGTTCAACAAGCGTCATGGTTGAACCTTCATCAAGTAAGGCGTAGGTGGCCGTAGAACCTATTGGGCCGCTTAATTCGACCGGGACTATTTTTAGGTAGGTATTAGAGGTTTGTATATGATTTATCGAGCTTACATTACCGCGGGTAGGCAGAGTTGTATTGCCACTGCCGTGCAACATTTTATTATGCGATGCTTCGCACCCGTTTATTCCGCATGCTACGTATTTACACCTAAATGTACGTATGTGTGAGTTACCTAAACATCTAAAACACAGCTTTTCACGTTTGGCCGCGTCCCATCGTTCTTTAATAGTTAATTTTACGAAGTCAGCACACTCCGCGGCGGCGTGATTGCCAGCACAAAATGCGCATTTTTTAATTTTGTTGACTTCTGCTGACGACTCGCTATTCGGTCGTGATGGGCGTGGCTTTTGCGACTTCGGCGCCTGTTTTTTAGAGTTGGATTTATTAACAGTGGCGACCGTTTTACTTCGTGATTTTTTCTCGATTCCTGACTCATCCGATGAGGAATCGGAGTCATCGTTTCGACGTGACTGTGGATGTTCGCGAGCCGTGTTCACCGTGCGCGGCCTGTTACCGCGGTTTTTCCGTTCGTCTCGCGCCGCGTCATAAGCGAACATAGCGCCGCACTGGTCGGCCATGATGTTCAGGAATCGAGATAATAACTCTAACTCCGGCGCCCCGGAGCGCTCTGCTCGGAACTCGTACCATTTGTACTTTAAAATTATGCTGAGTTTTTCTACAACTCGACTTACTAACTCAGGTGAATATAAATACTGCGGTTGATTGAGTGCTTTTATCGCCGCAACTGTATTAGCGATTTTGTTCGCGAAACTACTAATATTGCGCCCGTCTTCGCTCATGCGGGGCATGCGTTTTATACTTTCGAGTTCTGACAAGACGAGTAACTCTGGTCGGCCGTAACGTCTCTCTAACGTGTCCATGACTTCATATGGATCAGACACCGTGAATAATAACGCCCTAACAGTTTCGCGGGCTGCACCTTTTAGTGCTTTTCTTAAGCGGGCTACGTTTTGTACGTCAGAAAACATGCCTACTGTGTCATTAAAGACTGATCTGAAAGCCATCCACTCGGCAATCGCCCCGTCAAAATGGGGTAGTTCGTGGATAAACTTGGGTGCCGCGGAGTCTGATTTATTGGAATTTACCGCCTGCATTATCGCGTTGGCCAGCATCGCCATGTCGCTGCTACTGTTAGACATGTCGTTTCCAACGCGTGGTTCGTTCCTACAATTAGCGGGTGATCGCGGGGCCTGTCCCGGGACTTGGGTATTATCTACGATAGCCGGCCTTTCTGCTAAACATTGCTCCGAAATCCAGCTTTTAACACGCGACTCTTCTAACCTAGGCGGGCGCTCCGCGTCGTTAGAACTTTCCAGTTCGATCCTGGCTATTTCTAGACGACTCCTAGCAACTGCGGATACCGCCTGAGCTCGTGCTAACTCGGAATTATGTAATTCTAGCTCAGCTTGTAATATAGATAATCTACTACACACCCTTTCCGTCGTGGGGACATTAACTACAGTGCCCGGCGCACTCCTAACTAAAGTATTATTTAAATCGACTTGTGCGGACCTACTTTCGACTATTTGCTCGTTAATACGTGACGTGCTGCTGTCACCGCTCGTGTCCTCTATGCTGGTGCCTTTACTCCACGTATTTGTTTCGGTCGACGTTGTCTGACCGGACACCGGCGTGGCGTCTGTGAGAGGCGTAGATTTGCCTGAACGCAATACACGTGCGTCATTCATCATCGCGCAAGAGGGTCCCTAATCCTACCAATTACTTAGAATTAACACTGAATTTAACTTTTTTTAAACACTTTTTATCACTTTATCACTTTCACTTATTGTTCTTATCGATGTGACGCCTACTTTGCCTAACTGCCTGTTCGGACTACTAGCGTGGGGATGCCGAACAGAATAGGATCGTGAGGGATAGGAAGGTAGGAACCTCCCGGCAGTGGGCGAAGGGTCTCACGGGTGCGTCAGAAACGTGGGAGGAAAACCACGTCCGTCGTTGCATGCCAACTTGTGGCCCCAGAGAGTACCAACACCGTACCGGCGGGGTCTGACTGAAACACCTGGGATGGTGCGTGGAGTTGCCAGTTCGTCCACATGTGCCTCCGTACGATATAGGCCGTTTAACACCGCTAGGTGGCCACGTACGAGTGATAATTTTTGCTTCCAAGTAATTAGCAGCGGTTAGGCAAGTACCGGCTGCTAACACTCGCGCGTACTTGTTTCTTTCTTGAAAGATTCGTGTGAAGAACTTGATTATTTTCTTTCTTGAACGACGAAATCTTGAGTTTTCTTTCTTGAAAGCTTGATACAGAGATCCCGACGAGAATGGACCATTGAAAGGCGCAGACTTTTTCAGCAGAGTGATGCGCCCAACTTGCAGTGGACTGTAGCTGATAGGGTTGCAGTTGTAGTCTCAGGATGCTCAGGAACTTCAGGTAGATTAAATAAAAGACGATTTCTTCAGAGAAACAAGATGCTGCGATGTGCCGATGTGGAGTGTAGCGCGTGTGTAGTGTAGAGGTGACGGGTGATCTTTCTTCTAAGTTGTCTTCAAGCAGCGGTCGAGCGAATAGTGAATCAGAATTTTTGGGCGGGCCCTATTTATAGCTTTTACATCTTAGCGCTAGGTGCGCTCGTGAGCAAATGTGGCAACTTATGACTGGCCAATGAGAGGCGACTATTTATGATGTATATGTGTGAGTGAGCTGTAAACGCATGTCTGTATATGTGTGCAAGCAACTGTTATTTATTGTACATAAGACACAAATTGAAATAAAGAGTTACATACTTGGAAATAGTAAAATCTAGTACATATTAGGTTAAAGTTGGACATACAATGCAAAAACTTTATATATCTAGGTTACATGTATAGATTATCTATGTTTTAGTTGTACATAGCAAGTTAAACAATGAAATCTTATGTGTTAGGCACTAAAAGGCACTAAACAGTAAACAAAAGGTACACAAAAGTGGTTCTTTACGTTAATACATAAGGAAAAAGGCTCACAAATGCCTTATAAGTGAATAAAACTATTCTAACAAGGACTAATAACAAAAATAACATGTTATCATGGCTATATTTTACATGTATCTAGCCTTATATCTAAGCTGTTATTTACAAATGTAATATCTAGACCGGTAGCTAAAAGAATTCGGTGCGTACATTATATATTATATTATATTATAGCCTCAGGCTTTGTCTGGCTACCGGTCAACTACTCCAACATCATTTTGAGATTTACATAAAATAACATTTAATAGTCTTTCCACCAATCAGTGCACCGCTTCTCATATACCCATGTACATGGGTATATGAGAAGCGCCTATTACTTTGAAAAAATAAGTTATGTTGCATTTATAAAAAACAAGTCTTCAATACTAGTAAAACTATCATACCGCCAAGTATAGCCGTATTTGTAGGCGTAAAACACGTTTTTATGTTTCTTTTTGCTGCAGGCTATAGGCGTTCTGAATACCAAAATTTAATTTCTCATCATTTATAAAACGACAAATCAAAATATCTTTGCCCGGGGATGATCTACGAGACAAATGGCAAACATTAATATGAATCAAAACAGTTTATTCTGTAAAACTAGTGGGACCGGTGTTCGTCAAACATTATCAATCATTTTCGCTTCGGCCGCGGGCAGAATAGCTTTAATTTGATAAAACGCAATTAGCTACCAAAAAGAAATCTAATCTCAAGAGGCGGCTCCAACTTTTTTGGCCGCCATCTTTTTGGGTTCCACATTGACGCCTCGAATAAATAGAATGAATTACAAAAGTTAACTATAACGAATGGTTAATAGAAACAATGCTTTAACTAATTAAGAAGACGGTTTTGATAGATTGATACCTAATCGAATAACACATTAAATCGTTACTTACTTTTTATTGCGTCTGCACAGAAAATGACTGCAGATGAGTTCTATGGTGTGAGCTTTACAAAGAGCAGTCTAAATGAATAATTTTATTTTCTTGTATTATAAACGCGTGTTTTCTACGATTGAATGGTCCTTCAATTTAGTGGCGAGTCATTCCAGTGGCAGTATCAAGTGGAACGCGCGCCGCGGGGTTTAATGTCTAATTCACCGCGCTACCAACAGGTGGCGGCTGCGCGGCTTTTCAAATCTGACAGACGCCATTGCCTTTACGTCAGAAAGCCGCGAATAAAATTAATGATGTTCGCGCCTTAATGACGTTTCACGACGCCGCTCCATTGTGTCCGTAATACAACAATTATTGAGATCATTTATTAAGTTTATTGATCTTTTAACTTAATCTTTTATTTCGTAATTTAGCTCCGTGCGAGAGCGCGAACTCTGAAAAAAATATCTCATATGCGGAGGTATTTTTTGGACTATTTTTGTCATTATACGGCGTGATGTGAGCGGGGTCTTTGAATATAGAGGCAATTACTGCCCCGCATGTGGTTTGATTATGTACGACGGTTCCATTCCATCTAGCGATGAGGCTATAAAACGCTGGTAAAAACATTACTAAAACCTTTGCGAGCCGTAGTTTTTGAGCTTCCGTTGCTAAATTGATGCTGATGTTAAGAACTATTGTTATGATTTTGTGAACGTTAGAGAGTAACTTTACTGTCTGTTTTTTGTATTTTCTAAAGTAGATTAAGTTTTCGGATGGCTTCGGGTTTTAATAGTTTGCGGTATGGAGTTGTGTGTTCGTGTGTGTGTATGAACTTTATGCAGCCTGTGGCAAGTTGATGCCGCCAGTGTAGACGTAGTTAATTAGCAGTTAGTTGACAGTTAGGTTCCTTTGACGCCGGGTAATGTCGAAGCTTTGCCGTCTTAGTGCCATTAAGTCTGAGCTCGACTGGCATGCTAATACCTCTCCGCTTGTTGCAAATTAACCAGCGTCTTCTGGGAGAACTTGATGCATTTGTGATTAGAAAATTCTGGTAAATTTCGTACAATATGGGAAAATAATGTTTGTGTTGGTACTATATTTTAGGTACTACTTCTTAGTAGTACATAAAATATAGCATAAAATAGGTCTTTACCGTTAAAATAAAAAAATTGGTTTTAAATTGCCGTTTTGTTTGAAAAATTTAAAGGAATTTTTTTCATGTGTTTTTTATTAGTACCTACCTATTAATCGAAGTAATCACCCATGCAATCAATGCATCTTTGCCAACGCAGTGGCAGTTTATTGATGCCCTTCTTAAAGAAATCAGCTGGTCGGGAGGCAACAAATTCTTCAAAGGCATTTTGTACTGCCTCTCGGGTATTGAATTTTTTTCCCGCCAAGAAGATAGATAGAATAGATAGATAGATAGAATACTCTTTATTATGTACACCAAATTACAAAAAAACAATAGTAAAACATTTTACAAGGGGTGACACAATGGGCGGTCTTATCGCTTAAAGCGATCTTTTAAAGACAACCTTTGGATGGACATATGGAAGAAGGAGAAACAATACTGCAGGTAGCCTGTGGTGTACCATTTACATAATTATATACAATAAATATACACATATACATACATAAAACATACATACATACTTATATAAATTTACATTATAGACAAGTGCGAAGAACTAAATTAAAAATAGCTAACAAACATTTAAACCTACGGAGACAGATACAGTTTCTTTATCATGCTTTTAAAAATTGGCAGAGATTGAGCCCGCCTTATAGACACTGGCAAGGCATTCCATAACCGTACTGCTTGAACTGTGAACGACTTGTCGTAGAAACTGGTGGAATGCATCGGCATCTCTAATCTTAAGTTTTCCGATGACCTCAGACATCTATTATGTGTGTCATGAAGGAACTTGAAACGTTCTTTAAGATAAGCGGGGGTTGTAGGATTGAACAGAATACTGTAGAGCTGAAACAGGATATGAGAATTCCGGCGAAGACGTATAGGAAGCCACTTGAGCTTTGTACGAAATTCAGAAATGTGATCATATTTGCGCAAGCCAAATATAAATCTTATGCAACAGTTTTGAAGTCGCTCAAGTTTATCTAGCTGTGCCTCAGTAAGATCGAGATAACTGACATCAGCGTAGTCAAGAACGGGAAGTAAAAGAGATTGAGCCAGCGCAGTTTTAGTAGCAGTTGGAAGAAAGTTCCGCAGTCGTCTCAGGGACTTGGCAGATGCGAATATTTTGCGACTTACGTCCTGTAGCTCAGAATCAGAATCAGAATCAGAATCAGAATATCATTTATTTGCCTACTTTGTGTTACAAAAATATCTCCGTGGCCGGTGGGCCGTGCAGAGGTGAGTCAGCTAACTTATGTCCTAATGGATCTGTGTTGGCTGTGTTCTGTTAATTCGCAATTGTTGAGTCTATACAAACAAATTACGTGTTTTATCTGTTTAAGTTGTATGCTTACAGTTTTGCAGTGTGGCATTATTATTATTTTTAACTTAATTCAATACAATTCAATTTAATTAAATTCAATTCAATATAATTCAATACAATCCAATTGAATTCAATTCAATTCAATATAGTTTCCAAATTCAATTTAGTTCAATACCTATCATTTAATTTAATTCAATTTTTAATTTCCAAATTCAATTAATTTCATTTTGTTTCATTTAATTTCATCTAATTTCATCTAATTTCATCTAATTTCATCTAATTTCATCTAATTTCATTCAATTTTCATTTAATTGATTTAATATAATTTCATTTCATTTTATTTTTAGGGGACGCGGTGCTTTCGTTATGTCGACAGGCCACCTCTTGTATCCCTTTTTATAAGGGTCATACTCTATATCACCCATTCTGTGATTAACCCTGAGTGGGTTAAATTCGCCGTGTGCATGGTAGGCATCTCCCGGGGATTCCAGATCTTCTATTTTTAATTTTGAAATTTTTTCCAACATTTTGGTGTTAAGGTCTTCTGCGCGTAGGTGCCAGGCTTCTATGTCAGACATCTCCCAGATCACTTCCGTGGGTGTTCGTTTGGGTAACTGTGCAGCATTTTTCAGTGCTAATCTGTATTGGCGTTCGATTTTGCTTAAGTTCGTTGCGCTATATCTTGAGAGAAGTTGCACCACTCCGTAGTCCATCAGCGGTAAAATGCAGGCTTGAATGATGACTAGTTTCGTGTCTAGTTTTGTCTTCGCATTGTATCCTATTATTGGACCGAGGGCTCCTCTGACTTGTTTGAGTTTTTTGACAACGTTTTCAGTGTGCTGGTTCATCTTCATGTGTTTGTCGAAGATGACTCCGAGGTATCTGATCTGCTTTTGATAGTGCAACGTTTGTTCTTTCAGTTTCACCGTTGGCCGGTATTTCTTCTTTTTCGAGAACATGATGCATTCTGTTTTATCTATGTTACACTTTAACCCCCATCTCGTGTAGTAGTCTACGATGGATTCCGCTGCCCATTCAGCACGCATAGTCGCGTGTTCTGGATTCGAGGCTCTGTTGAGTATACAGAGATCATCCGCGTACTGTGAGAGTTTGAGACCTCTGATGTGGTTTTGTATATCCCAAATATCATGGACGTACAAATTAAAGATTATCGGTCCCAGGATCGAGCCTTGGGGCACGCCGTGAGGTACTGGTTTGTCGTTGGTTACGGTTGTTCTGAAACTACCTCTCAAGTTTCTGCCTTCGAGGTAGTTCTCAATTATTTTGATGGTGTTGTTGGGAACGTCTTGATTCTGAAGTTTCTTGATCAGGCCCTTGTGGTTGATCGAATCAAAGGCTTTCGATAGATCCGTAGATATCATAGAGACGCTGTCGTCCATGGCTAGAGCATCTGTGATTATTTTTCCGGTACGTAGAATCTGGGTTGCTGTGCCTCTTGCCCTTGTGAAGCCGTGCTGGAACGTTGGTTGCAGGCGGTTGACCGTCGCTGTGAGTCTTCCCAGGATCAGTCGCTCACACAACTTACCCATGACGTTTAGTAGTGTGATCGGGCGGTACGACGATGCCTGACGGTGGTCTTTGCCGGCCTTGTGCAGGAATATGCACACGCCAGTTTTCCATCGCTTGGGGAAGTAACCTGTGGACACTACAAAGTTAGCAATAGGCACAAATGCCTCGATAAAGACTTCTCCCCCAAGTTTGAGGGCGTCTGCTTTTATTCCATCTGGCCCTGGGGCCTTTTTGTTTTTGAATTTGCTCAGTGCAAATTGCACTTCTTTTTTTGAGGTTGGGTCGAGCGGTTGGAATGGTGTCGTCTTTTCAGTCCCTTCGTCGTCTTCCGCTATTTTCGCCTCTTTAATAATGGCTGTGTCGGTAAGCTTGTCGATCGTTTCTAATTCTGAACTGCACCCCGTGATGTTTGGTAGTTTAACAATAGGTTTCTTCATGTTTCTTTGGATGTGCCACATTTGTGACCTATTGTCCCGTGGCTGTTGGAGTTTGTGGAGCCAGCCTTTTTCGGAATAATCTTTAAGGAGTTTTTCAGCTTCTCTCTTAGCGTGGTTGTAAAGAGTACGTGTTTCACGTTGGAGCTCGGGACAGCAGTGTCTTGCTTGCCACACAATTTGTCTTAGTTTGTTTCGAAGGTCTATCTTATCTGTTATTTCCTTCGGTAGTCGTTCCTGCCTTGTTAATTTTTTTAAGGGTGCGTGAGTGTCGAGGGCGGCGAGAACGGCATTTTCCATTGTTGCGATATACTTCTCGCAATCGGCTTCTGTTGTTATTTCTTCGTTAAGGTCGCGGAGGCCTTCCCACATTGTCTGTTGGTATGCTATTCTCAGTTTCTCGTTCTCATAGATTTTCTTTGTGTTACGGGATAGGTGTTCCTCTATATCATGTTCAATCTTCACCGTTAGCAACCAAGGGAGGTGATCCGAACCGACGCTCTCTACCTGTTTGGCATGCGCTTCTTGTTGTTGGTGTGTTATTATGGCCAAGTCCAAGATGGTGTTCCCTTGGCTGAAAGGTCTAGATGGTGCATTGGCGTGTTTCAGCGAGCAGATTCCGTCTTCTGTTGCTTTTCTAACGATATTACCGAGGCCGGAGTTCCTGCTGTGGCCGAGGGTTTGCATACGTAAGTTCATATCGCCGATGATGATGGATGGTTCGTCGGCAAGGGTCTCCTCCAGTTCTTCTCTAGCATAGTGTTGGTTTGGTATTTGGATATATATTCCTTTAATCGTTATATATTGTCCAGTTGCGTGGTTGGTGAAAAGTTTAATGCCTACGCCTTCTATTTTCTTGTTTTCATCGTGCCAGCCTGGGGTGACTTCCGTTTCAGCCCACCTTAGTCCCCTCTGTACATACATGGCAGTGGCTAAGTGTTTTTCCAATGTGTGGGTGAGTTTATCATACCCTTTTATATTATATTGTTGTGTCTTAAAGTCGATCTTGCACTCGTTCAATATGATAATAGCCGGTCTATGTTTCTCGACTATTGCCTTTATTTCTTTGAATTTGTTTCTTACTCCTTGGGTGTTCAGATGTAGGATTTTGAGGTTCTTTATTTTTTTACTGTCGTGGTTAGCCATTGATATGCGAGTGTATCCTGTTTATAGTCTCCATCAGCATCATCAGTGTCTGCTGCATTTGCGTCTGCATCTGAAAGAGGCCCTCTAGTGTAAGACCGCCTATTGGCGGTGGTACTTGTTCTGTTTGTTGTTGTGCTGATTCTTTTTGTGGCAGGGGTGGAAATTGCTTTGTATTTGTGACATCTGCATATTTAACTCCCAGTCTTACCACTGAGCGTTTAATTCTTTCCTCTCTCTTTGTTTGCTTGGCTTCTGCTTGTTCCATCTGTCTAGCTATCACTTTTTTGAATACGGGGCATTTGGCGTTATTCGCGCCGTGGTCTTCTCCTTTACAATTTCTGCAGACTTTTGTCGTGGTACCCTCTAGCGTGGTAATAACTATCTGTGGTTCCTCTTGTTTGCCGTAGCACGATTGTTTCGAGTGATCGAATGCATAGCATTTCTTACACTGTACAATGTGCTTTGGGTTTTCTCTAAATGGTTCGACTTTGATGAAGGGTGCGCAGAAGAATTTTCTTTCCGAGGTTTTGAAGTTCTCCAGGAGATCTCTCGATTTGTGTTTGCCATCAAAAATGAGTAGGTGTATTTTACCTGCATTTCCGAGTGGCTTAATTGCTGTTGGTATAATTCCGATGCAGTCTGCTATCTCGTTAGCGATGGTCTCAATGGATTCTCCATAAGTCTCATTTTTGAGCACGATCTTGGTTGCCGATTGTCTATCCGCTTTCGGTTTTGGTGCAATCACTCTGGTTATCCCGCAAGCTTCAATCGCAGAGAGTAAGTTTACGCGCGCTGCCGCATTATCCGGGTTAATTTTTATTTGACCTCTCATAACGTTGAGCGTTGAGCTGTTTTTCGCTACTGATTCTCTTATTTTCTTTAGTGTGTCTTGATTCTTAATTGCGTTTTCATCCCTGATAATTATATTAGGGATATGGGTGTTTCTCTGTGTGGGTGTCGTATAGTTAGATAGGCTTGTACGCTGTCTTTTGGCTCCTCTAGTTACCACTTGATACGTCTCTCGGTTACCTTGCGCAGTGCGGTTGTTGTCACTCGTTGGTTTTTGTGGTTTAGACTTATCTACAATAGGGGATCGAGTAGGGCGTGGAATTGTCCAAGTCTCCAGCGTCGTCTGTACTTTTCCCAAGACCTGGGACCTTGTTTGTGTGTTTTGGCCTTGGGTGTAGTCTACAATCTTGTTTGTAGTGGGCACAGGACATGCGCGTTCGCTGTCTCTTACCCCTACCGCTCGAGTATGCGGGGCTTGTTGGATGGTGGGGAGGTCCGACACTCCGTCGCTCATTTCCGACCTAACTCCGTGCACCTGCAGCGGCACTTGGGGGAGTTGCTGGCCCACATTCACATAGGTACTTGGGGAAAGAAGCGTTCTAGAGGCTTCCATGTTCTGAATAACTTTCCTTCCGCGGTTAATATTCTTCTTTCTTGATTTTCTGGCAGCTAAAGGCAGTTCCTCGATTTGTGAAACAAATTCAATGAGTGCACACTGGTTTTTTCCGCACTTACAGATAAACCATTCCTCGGATGTGAAGGTCTCGATGGGTATGGTAATCAATTCCTTCTTTATTTTACAGCTGATACATGGGCGGATGTTTTTCACGCCAGTCTCTAGTCCTGCCGTGTAAATTGTTACTGAAGACTCAATTTTTAGTGTGCCGTTATCATATTTCGGCTCTGCTTGAAGCGCAGCCTTGATAAGAAAGAATTTCATACATACTTTGCACTGAATCTTCTTAGTGTTCATTTGATTTATAGCCCACAAAGGAGTGTCCATCCGGAAGGTACTTCCACATTCCCAGCACTGCACTATGTTTTTATTAAAGTCAGATAAATCTACTTTCACTAATTTCACTTTGTCCTTAACTGTTTCGCTATCCAACCCCGAATTAAGTGGGTCCGTGTCCATATCACTGTTGTTTACCGAACTTACAATATTGTTCTCCGAAAACATTTTTCACTGTTTTTGTTTCTATAATTGCACTTATAATAATTATCACACTATTACTAACGTTACCCGGGGGTTACGAGACCCCCGAGGTGGCTTCACAGTCCACAATTTACTTAACACTTTGTTTATACTAATAGTTGTGCAATAATTTCGGTAACTGGGTCATCGCGGCGACCGCGCACGGCTAGAGGTAACGAACGGTATGTTGCTGCGTCAGCGCTATACCGACGCGACGCGACGCGACTGTTCTTATTGAAATACAATCATGTTCCGTCCTGTAGCTGGGGACCCCAGGAAAGATTCTTGTCAATCCAAACCCCAAGGTTCTTGACCTTCTCACTTATCGGAATAGCAGTTCCATTAAATTTAATCTGTTCCCCAGATTAAATTTAATGGAACACAGTCAGTGTGTTCAACAACATTACTAAAATCCAATAAGCAGAGAACTGTCAGATTTCCTTCTCATGCCTAAACGTATGTCATCGGTAACGTTAACTAGAGCCGTAGCAGTGCTGTGACCAGGACGAAATCCAGACTGGAAAGGATTTAGCAGGCTATTCTTACACAGAAATGCACTGAGCTGATTGTGGACAAGGCGTTCTAGGACTTTGGAGAGAAAAGGCAAGATAGAGATAGGACGGTATTCTGAAAAGGAAGTAGGATTCGATTTTTTGGGTAAAGGGGTGATTTTGGCCTCTTTCCACATCGAAGGAAAGACACCGTAGGATATAGAGTAGTTTAGGATATGCCATAGAATAGGAAGGATCTCGTCGAGGACAGGGAGTATCATTTTCCGACTTACACAATCACTGCCAACTGCATTTGACGTAATTGAAACAACGCTCTTCTTAACATCACAATCAGAGAATTGATTAAAGACAAATGGGGGATGATCCGGAGTTGGAAGGTTAGAAAGATAGTTCACTGTGGCTGCCTTCATAGTCCCATTACAGTAGGGCGAAGATGAAAAGTGTTGGTTTAGTTGATCAATATCTAAGTCTTTAGGAATCGATTCTTGGCGTGATTTTCCAACTCCCATGGATTTTAGAAAATTCCAAACTTTAGCTGGATCTCCGTTTTCAACTGAGGTATGGATATGGCGTCGTTGGGCATCTCTACACACCTTATTGCAGCGATTGCGAGCATCAACAAGGATCTCACGGTTCTTCGACGAGGGCCGACACTTAAATTTAGTTTTTGTAACAGCTTTCCTGTGCATGATCCTTTTAATGTCATCTGTGATCCATGGAGCCGGAAGGTGTTTAATTTTTACTGCACGTATTGGAGCGTGAACATCGTACAGCTGCACAAGGTTATCTGTAAGCAGGTTGACTTTGTCATCAATCGACTCAACACTGAATAAAGGAGCCCAGTCAATGCTGCCAGCATCTTTTCGTAGATCCTCTGTCTTCATTCCACCAAAATTGCGCTGCAAAAGAATTTTAGGCTTTGCCTTAGGTGGGCGAATTTTGTAGGAGAGAAATATTAGGTCATGGTAAGAAAACATGTCAGCTGAGCATTGACCATGCTTGCTGGCATGTTGTGGAGAGGAAACAATGAGAAGGTCCAAAAGTGAGGGATTGCAGTTCGGGAAATGGTGTGTGGCACTTAAAGGGAGAATTGATAAATTAGACGACTGAACTATTGATCGAAGAGAAGAAGAGCGGGAATCGATTTTTAATAAACAAGTATTAAAATCGCCCATGATTATTGTATGACTGTAAGAGGGTGTAAGGTTTTCAAGGATCTTTTCAATGGAGGAAAAGAAATTTATCCGTGACGAAGGGCTGTAATAAACTCCTAGAAGGACTTTCACGTGATTCAGGTTTACTTCTACAAAGAGGTGCTCGCCCGCGTTCTGCGGAGGAGGTTGTGCAGACATATCGACAATTGAAAAAGGAATATGTGGGCGAAGTTAAATGGCATTTGAAATGGCCAGTACTGCAGAACGGCAATTTCATAGGTAAAGACCTAATATATATACTATTAGGAATCAGAAGTGAAATACGTGAACAAAATAAACAATGTTTAATATCTTTTGAATTACACTTTTACAAAAATATCAAGACAAACGCTTTAAACAATAATCAAATAGAAATAGCACTAGCAAATGGAATAATCAGTACACGAGCAAAAACATAAACCAAAATTAGCGAAGCACACGATAATAGTCGGGTAGCAAGTCCTTTCCGAGCGCCGTCCAAGCAAAAAGTGACCGCTGCACCGCTGCTCGCCTCGTTTTATGAACTTCTGTCCGTTGCCGCACGTCGACCGGATGCAAACCGCACGGCTACTGGCTGATGGCGTGACTTTGAGCCAACACGGCCTCTCCTGACGCTCTGACGTCCTCGTCAGCTTCCAACAAGGCGGCTGAGTCTTCGCTGTCTCCTTGATAGCGTGTCTCACAACGCCAGTGGGGCGTGCTGGCACGGGGGAGTGCCACGCACAACTGCGCCTGTGGGGCGCGCTGGCACCGTGGAGTGCCACGCACAACTGCGCCTGTGGGGCGCGCTGGCACAGTGGAGTGCCGCACACAACTGCGCCTGTGGGGCGCGCTGGCACCGTGGAGTGCCGCACACAACTGCGCCTGTGGGGCGCGCTGGCACTGTGGAGTGCCGCACACAACTGCGCCTGTAGTAGGGATGGGTCTTAAATTAATAAGCTGCTAAATTAACAAAGCTAATTTTTTTTTTGTGTCAACACCTGTTAAATAAGTTCTGATATAGCTGTTAAATCTAGCAGTCACAACTGACAGTGACAAGTTCCGTTTCTATTGAATTGGTTTCAACACGAGTTATTTAGCAACTAGCGAGCGGGTTGATTTAACTCACCGCTAAGTGCTAACTGCTGAATTCGGAAATATTACATTTAAAGAGAGTTAAATAAAGACTGATCTTCGTTACGAAGGTTTACGCGGGATAAGATAAAAAGGATTAGAAGAAAATTACAAATACAAAAATAACAGACATGAAAAAAAGAAATCGTTGTAAATAAATTGATTCTCATTACAAATACGCCAACAGAAAAAGTTAACAGTCCTAAGCCTGTGAAAAATATGAAGGAAATGAGAATTAATTATGTTAAAAATCTGTCTGTGACTAAATTTAACAGTTGCTAAAATTAACTGCTAATTTTAAGTGTTAATTATTTTTAGCATTAGCATTTAGCAGTGTTATTATTTTTTAACGCTTAAGCCCATCTCTAGCCTGTAGGGCGCGCTAGCACCGTGGAGTGCCGCACACAACTGCGCCTGTAGGGCGCGCTGGCACCGTGGAGTGACGCGCTTAACACGTCAGTAGCGCGCTGGCAGCCTGGAGCTACGCGCTTAACACGACAGTAGCGCGCTGGCAGCCCGGAGCCACGCGCTGTACTCGCCAGTAGGGCGCGCAGTCGGCCTGCAGCGACGCGCTCGGCCTGCAGCGAGGCGCTGGGCTTCAGCGAGGCGCTCGGCCTGCAGCGAGGCGCTCGGCCTGCAGCGAGGCGCTCAGCAACGTCAGAAGGCGCGCAGTCGCCTTGCAGCGACGCGCTCAGCAACGCCAGAAGGGCGCGCAGTCGCCTTGCAGCGACGCGCTCAGCAACGCCAGAAGGGCGCGCAGTCGCCTTGCAGCGACGCGCTCAGCAACGCCAGTAAGGCGCGCTGGCACCCTGCAGTGACGTGCACGTTCACGGCGTCATTGTGGCAAAGCCCTGGCAACCACTGCTAAGGCCAAGCAGCGTTGCGTTGCGTCCATCCTTGTGTAATGGTTACTCTGCAAACAAAAACAAACAAGTTTACAACAGAATTTTGTTCCGCTCGATCAGTCCTGACCAAACTTTAGTTCCATTGGGTGGCACCAAATTCGACTCTCATTAATTAAATCAAATGTACTGGAAATTATCGAAAATACAACACTACTTTGACTCAACTACCTTGAGTCATATACCATAGTCCTTCACACCAACCTTAAAAATTCTATTGCAACAAAAACTGCTGAAATCATCGAGTAAAACCTTTAACACCAAGGCTCTCTAACCGAGTAGTACAACAAAAGAGTAATCTCATTCATTAAGGAACATTCAAGTCGAGAATCAAATTCAAAGAAACATTCACCAAACAAAACTTGTCAGACAAGAATACCAATAGGAACATAGGGATGTATAAGCACATTATTAGCATATCACACAGACTTCTTCCACATCACTGTAGGCATAGGCTCCAAGTTTGCATACCCCTCAGATGTCGACTTCCACACACACTGTAGGCATAGGCTCCAAGTTTGCATACCCCTCAGATGTCGACTTCCACACACACTGTAGGCATAGGCTCCAAGTTTGCATACCCCTCAGATGTCGACTTCCACACACACTGTAGGCATAGGCTCCAAGTTTGCATACCCCTCAGATGTCGACTTCCACACACACTGTAGGCATAGGCTCCAAGTTTGCATACCCCTCAGATGTCGACTTCCACACACACTGTAGGCATAGGCTCCAAGTTTGCATACCCCTCAGTGGCTGTTGACATAGACACATTGTTAGCGTATCACACAGACTTTCACACACGCAGCTGAGGCCACGCGCTTGACCAAACCACACGTTCATAAGTAATGGTTACTATGCAAAGAGACAAATCTACGACAGAACCTGACCAAACATCCATTAGGTCCCACTCTCGTTGATAAAATCAAACGCGGCTTTCAAAATCAAACACGTTCATAAGTAATGGTTACTATGCAAAGAGACAAATCTACGACAGAACCTGACCAAACATCCATTAGGTCCCACTCTCGTTGATAAAATCAAACGCGGCTAAACTGGAAATTATCGAAAATACAACAATCAACCACCCTGGGTCATGTACCTACCATTGTCGTTTAAATCAATCTTAAGAACATTATTGCGTCAAAAAAAATGCCAGGTTCACAAAAATCATCGAGTAAAACCACAGATCACTAACTGACTAGTAAACAAGTCTATCTCCCGTGTGTATCACTATTTGACTTAACACTACGGTCTTTCCAGACCCTGACCTCAACCAGAGTTAAACGCACAACATACAACAAACACACCCACTGTCTACTCGAGTTTCCTCAAAAACCTTCAATTTTAATCGGACTACGACTACACAATAATTACTGGTACTGTCTAACACAATACAGCCGATAGAATCTCTTGGCTTGCAACCACAACTTTACTTCATCAAAACCCTTATAAACATCAACTGATACGTAACTCATTGGCATCTTTCTTAGCCTATCATGTGTAATAAAAAGCAACTTCTATAATAAAGCAAAACTTATCAGACTTTACAGTGCACCTGTATACGGCCTACGTCTTCACACGAAAACAAGTCAACTGATCATATTGCGTAGGGGTTTGCATTTACGCAGACCATGATTATTCGAGTTTGATGTGCCAACAACTGCACTTTTAGGTTTCAAATATACGGAAAACGACTTTTGACTGTATTTTGTTTTGTTCATAATTGCGGCTTTTATTTGAGCATCAGATATCACAAATCACAACGTTGCCCCTCACAAGGAATTTCTCCTGTATCGTGGGTACCTTCACAAATATTTAAACTAACATACACAAGTACCCGACTTTAAAAAAAACTATCTGTAGGTCATACAGATACTTGTATTCATAACGTCATTAAAGAACAGTGACCATATCGACTTCACGCGGACACAATGACCGAAATTCGTGTTTAAAATGAGTCCACGTGCTGTTATTGGTCAACCAATCGTTAAGCGACGTATTAGCACCACCATGTAAATAACCACCAATGCGTCCGAGGCATTGCCAATCACCCCAGTGACCTTATAAACACACACATAACATCACGCCTGCAATCCCCGAAGGGTTAGGCAGAGGTACCCAGTATACCCACATTTCGCCAGTTATGTTAAGACATAAGCTTAACCATGTACCTAATAGGGGTGAACCCATTGTCACCAACAGGGCACAAATCCAGAAAATAACACTTTGCCCGACCCGGGAATCGAACCCAGAACCTTCATGCTCATAGTCGCGCTAACGACTACTAAACCAACGAAATATTAAAATGGTTCGATCTTACTTGTATCAGGAACGAAAGTAAACCAATCCTGTCCGGAGCGTCGCCTCAACCGCGAGAGCGGTTACACAGGACTTCGCGTCCTCACGCGGCTCCTACGACGACGATCTCGTTCGCGCTTGGAACGGCGATCGGATCCCGAAACTTGCTATACGTGACCTTCCACTCCACTTGTGGTGGCTACGAGATCGCTTAGAACGCAAGGCACTAGTTTTTGAACGCGAACAACTCGATCTATCCATTGCTAACTACTACCCGCTTTTATCTAAAATTAAAAGCCTGAAAACTAGTTTTTAACTTGTGGGCGAAAAGAATCCACTATCCCACTTCTGATATTAGGAATCAGAAGTGAAATACGTGAACAAAATAAACAATGTTTAATATCTTTTGAATTACACTTTTACAAAAATATCAAGACAAACGCTTTAAACAATAATCAAATAGAAATAGCACTAGCAAATGGAATAATCAGTACACGAGCAAAAACATAAACCAAAATTAGCGAAGCACACGATAATAGTCGGGTAGCAAGTCCTTTCCGAGCGCCGTCCAAGCAAAAAGTGACCGCTGCACCGCTGCTCGCCTCGTTTTATGAACTTCTGTCCGTTGCCGCACGTCGACCGGATGCAAACCGCACGGCTACTGGCTGATGGCGTGACTTTGAGCCAACAATACCATAAATATATGCTCTTGCATAGGTAGGGCATTTGTGCCCAGTTGATGGCAATAGGCTCCCCTATTACAAACATATAGGTACTTACCTAACTGGTGAAATGTAGGTGTACTATAATGGGTACACCACTGCCTAACCCTTCGGAGATTACAGGCGTTATGTTTTGTTGTTATGTTATGTGTTACTACTACTTAAAACATATTCTCTAAGCAATTAATTAGTCTAATTACTCGTATTCGGTGCAAATTACAATTTTTAATAGCCAGTTACAATAGTATTAATTGAAAAAAGGTGTGCAACTATAAACTAAGTCATGTTTAACGGTTATGTTTTGTATTGTTTAGAGCAGTAGTCTAATTTAATCTTACATTTTTTTATATTGTCCTTTTTTGTGTTTTAAAGCAACGTATTGGATCTAATGAGTAATGTTGCTCTAATGAGCGGTAAATAAAAAACAAACAAAAAACTTTTTAAACACCTTAAACATGTCTGAAATATAAACTATACCCTATACGTTTTAGCTGCTGTAACTATTTAATTTAAGACCGTAGGAAGAAAAAAACGTGATTAATCATTTCTTTTGCATAGAGAGATGATCTGGGTAAATTATGAACAAGGATTCTATACTATTAAAGCTGAAAACATGAAAATAAGAAAGTTTCGTTTGGTGTCACAGTTTTCCATTCCCATAGGGTCAGATATGACAAGAAAATGGATATGATAATTATAGGTACAAGAAACAAAACAACAGGTTACAAGAAAGAGTAATGACAATTATTATGAATACAGTTTCTTGATTGTTGAAATCAGTTCTTAATACGGGATACAAATAAAGAATGTACTTATCAGGATTTTATAAAATTCTAACTTTAAAGGTGTCAGTCAGATGAGAGTTTATTTCGTAAGCTCTGAAATCACACACTGAAATTCAAGTGTAATGGATGTTTTACTAATAATCTCATTGTAGATTGTAGTGAGGAGGCCTATGTCCAGCAGTGGACGTCTTTTGGCTGAAATGATGAGATTGTAGTGCAAAGAAAAGAGAATGAAATATAGGTTATTTATATAAGCAATTGTTAATGAATAAAACGTATGTAATTATGTAATTTTCAATTAATTTCCTAATTGATTTGATGTACCTACTAAAACTAACAAAATAGGTAACCACTTCATCAATTCATTGTTGCTACAATTTTATTAACCTATACAGCACTTAATGGTAGCTTGACTTCATTTAATTTTCTAAGTAATGGGAATGCTAATTTTTTTTCTGAGTTATTTAACATGTTAGTACATGACTATATATACAATATCTAATATCGAGTATCGAACCAACTGAAGCAAATTTTATTACGTAAAAAAAAAAATTGAAAGAAGATTATTGTTTCATTTGGGGTTAATAAAACCAATATGGACCAATCATTGCGGACTGGCATGCAAACGCGGACAGACACTTCTGTATTGATGCATGCATGATCTTTGTACGGAAGAGTCCGTCACCAAGAGTCCGAAAGGACATACCGGGTCGGCCCCAAATTGTAAGAATGATAAACAAGAGTTCCCATTCAGCTATGTTAATTCCTATCCGAAGATTCCGTTACCTTTAAACAACCAAGTATCGAATTAGCGCTTAGCGGCGAAGGAAATCGCCTGAACCAATTTCAGCGCTGTTATTACCTTGTAACATGCTGTAAAGGCAGTTCGCGCCGTCGCGTTACAGGCATTTGTTGGCCGCAAACGAAGGCAAGGGAAACACGTACCGCAAAATGATATCTAATAAGGCAGCGTTAAGATTATCGACACGATACGCTTCCCTCAACAAGCTCCGATTTCCCAATAACATTCCGTATCTTACCTACTATAATTTCAAAGAGCCTTCATGTACGTACCTACGTAGATAATCCGTAATTCCTTGTGTTCATTCCACGATCGTCGGAAACCAGCGCAATTAGATGCAATCGTGTCGGAATTATTGTAATAACCAAAAAGAATCGATGCTCTAACGATGGGCGATCGCAGCGCGGCTATTGGCGCGGCACTCACCAATGCGCGCGCGCACGACTCGCGTTGTTAGCCGATCTACACGAGATAAGCTAATTATACAACAGCGGACGTTGATTGTTATTCTACTTTCCTCCTTTATTTTTCAGATGTTAAGCTTTCGAAGTATATCTTAATCGTTGTACTCATACATAAAGCTCAAAGTGGTTATTAAAATATCGATCGGAAAGAGAAACACGTTATTATATACGAATGGTCTAATCATTAACGATTGAATGGACCACCGACGATAGCCATTACGGAAATTAAAACGGGGCCTCCATGTACAAATATGTCTTTACCTACATACAAACATGAATCCAAACCAACATTGAAATAAATTGATATTTAGGAATATGTTTTTTTAACATTTTACCTTCGTAACCTAGATAAACTTTGGGGATATTTTAACGTTATAATTGACCACCATTGTTTTCGGTATCTACATTACCATATTCATGCATGTTTTGTTCTTATAATCTCATGAACATAGGTATTTCATTTATCAAAAAAGTTTCCTCTTCATGAGTAACCGAGTTATTATTGGTTACACTAAATATGGCGTTTCTGCCTATTTGATACTATCAGACATCAAGCAATAAATAAGGAAAACTGTGGGGAATACCAAAAAAGGATGTAGGAACTGGAAAGTGATTATCACTGGAATGATTAAGTCATTATCATTCACCGGGTCCATATTGGCTCACCTAAAGTTCTTTACCATGTTCTTCCTAACGATTTGTAATCCGAATGATCACTTTTCCTAAAATTTTTCATTCGTACTATTTGTAGTGCTACCGACGATGTTCATAACACTCATGTTTCCGAAAATTGTAATTCATAATATCATTAGTGTAAATATATTTAAACTCCTACTGTTTTTCATCCTAACGCTTTTATTCCTAAACATAATTACCATAATATTTTCACTCATACAACTGTTTAGAATGATTAAAGGTCGTTTCACTGATTTTTGTCTTGAAATGAAATAAATGAATGAAATTCAGGTCAGAGTGTCGTCTTGGGGGCACTATGAAAAAAATACTTAGAAAAATTTCGCGACCAATTTCGAGGTAGCGCTCGCCGGCCGCTGCGCGGCACCGCTCGCTTCGCTCGCTCGGCTCGCGCGTAGTTGGTCACAGTTCTAACCTATGGATATCTTTGCATAGTATATAAGGTCCCATTAAAATAGGTGGACAAATTTTAACACAGCGTTTAGTAAGCCTAACTAAAGTCATCTACACAAAAACAAAACACTATATAAAGTGATTTTATTTTGACTTAAAATATTATATTGCCGGCACTCTAGAACAAACTCATCCTATAAAAGTAGGTATTTTAATGTCCTTTTCTTATATTTTTTTTTACTAAGTATTGTCCTTCTTCGATTTCTAAAATTTTGTCCACCTATTTTAATGGGACCTTTTATAATACTGATTATTATGAATAAAAAGTAATATAAACAAAAAAGATATGACTTCGAATAATAGTGTAAAAGATGGTTATGTTGAGAAAATATAGGAAAACAAATAATAGTGTAATAGATGTTTATTGCTACTGACATTATGAAGTTGAATGCTTCGGAATTAAAACTTTAGAGTAGAAGGAAGCAGAGTAGTTAGGAATTGCGATTGTTAGGATGAAAAATGTTAGGAAGAACATTTTCGGATTTCCAATTATCGGAGTTGAAATTTTAGGTGAACTTTGGGGCACCCTCATTCACGCCCTTTTCTCAATTTATTTGGGCTCGGTACATGATGTCATTTTCTTCCACATTTCTCTATTACTCGCGTCTCATCACATACCTTTTGTCTTGCCGCATCATCCTTCAGTCTTTCTTCAGGTACTCTTACCTTTCTTAGGTACCCATACACATTGATGCTCAAAACTTTTCTCACGACATTTTCCTCATTCCTCGGCATCACATGCCCAAACCAAGTCATGCGATTAAAACACTTTCAGTCACCGGCACCACTTTCAGACTAGATCGTAATAATTTTTCAGTACCATTATTTAATGAGAAACAAGACTTACGCAGCTGCTGACATGATAGAGTCGTAGGAAGACCGAAAAACAAAAAACATTGCTGATACAGGATCTTAACAATGCATCTGCGTGTTTATGAAATTTCGATTATCTTTTCCACTCAATTAAGTTTTAACACGGGAGCTGATCACGATCGGGGTATATGATATTTAAGGAAGTATGCTACTAAAATTAAAACAATGTTTATGAAGTTCTTACCTGTTTAGGTTAATGCATTATTATGCCGACGGTAACTGTTTTCATGGAAATACGACATCGAAACTTTTTAAGTTACAGTTCTAACTTTAGATAATGATGTTGTTCGGGGTTGGGTTAAGATAGAGATAAAGGATGAGATAAGAGATGAAAGTCAGTTTAAGGTTAATAAATTCACTGTATTGTCTGTTTCCACAAATATAAGATTAAGATTAATTTATACTAGGATGATTGGTGAACGATATGGGATTATGAGTCACGCGCACGGTATGTCGCCGAATTACGTGCTGAACTATTGCTGTGAAAGTGCAATAATATAAATGATGGACACATACTGAGCGGGTGGCGCAATAATGATGACCCAGGTAAACGTACTGTACGGTGGTTGACCCGTACATGCTCCCGGGGGCAAAGATAGGGGTTAAGTAGGATAAAGATGGTGATGAGATTTACAAGATGATAAACAATATTCAACTTATCAACTACTAGCTTTTGCCAGCGGCTTCGCCCGCGTGAAAATGACGATTTTTCATATAAACTTTCATCCCCTATTTAACTCCCTTAGGGGTTGAATTTCGAAAAATCCTTCCTTATTCCTTGTCTACATTATAAAGGGAACCTCTGTGCAAAATTTCAGCTTTCTAGGACCAAGGGTTTGGGCTGGGCGTTGATGAGTCAGTCAGTCAGTCAGTCAGTCAGTCAGTCAGGACTTCTCTCTTTATTTATTAGATATGACAGGGATAAGGATTAGTAGTGAGTGATTAACAATATTTCGAACAATTACAATCAAGATTATCTTAGATCGGGAAGGGAAAATACACGAAAAACAGGGGACGAGGCCCTATCTTCTGTTTGTAAACACTCGTTTGATTTAGTAAGATTTTTGGGATCACTTTTCACGGATTGACTAAATTGACCTTTTTCCCTAAGATCACAACACTCACTCACTGCTCTTTTCACTTTGATTAAAGATTGCCTTTTTTCCCTAACCGCACTACACTCACTTAACATAACACTCTTATTTCCGGGATGTGAAGAAATCGCAGTAGCAGTAGATGCCTCTCCAGCAGGCACCGAGGGTTCTCGACGTGTTGACCGCCTGTGACGCCGCCAACAGTGTACCACCGCAGTTATCAGGATTCCAAAGATTAGAGCATACAAGACGCTATAAAGATGTACGTCGTGATAGGATATTTTATCACTCAGTGGTTCAGTTTGTTTCATGATCTCAATCTTTTTCTGTATTTCTTCAAATTGTCGCAATATTTCAGAATTATTAGGATTAATTTCAGGAGATTCAGGGGTAGAGATGTTGAATATATGGTTAATAGGTGATATTTGTGGCGCAATAATTCTTGCACCAATACTCATTTTACTAGACAGCCTTTTATTAGAATGGACAACGAAATTGTCCGTCTTTATGATACAGCCTTCCTCCACATTCAACAGACCTGCATTCATCAATTTAATGGCGGTAATGTCGCCGTCACAGAGAAGTTTAAAGTTGCATTCGTTGCAACAAAAATAATAATATTTATTATCCGCTGTTAATTCCTTCCAAATGTTTTTACAAGGGGTTCTAATAGTTTCACAGGTTCTTGTGCGTGGGATCGTTTCACACAAGCTGTGATCATCCTTTAAGATATTTATAGGGTTTTTTGTATGACATAAAATCATCCCAGGATTTTGTCTTATACAAGACTGGAGATCAGCATCAGTAAGGGTTACGTATGAGTCTTTTCTGAGGTTAATGGCAGCAAAACTTGATATAACTTTCACATGTATCATGTCGTGGTTCAATAATCGTGGGACTGGAATGAGGTTAAAGATTTCGTAAAGGTCTCTTTCGATTAGGGGTATTCTTATTTCAATGATCAAGTACTTACTATAGTACTTAGTCCGCACTTTTATCAAGTTGTAGAGATCTTTGAGATTCAAATGGTTGACCGGAAGTGCCATGTCTTTGGGGATATGTGCTGATATAGAACTTAATTCTGTTCTCAGCTGTTTAGGAGATATCAGATGGAAGTCCAATTTTCCATTGTAAATATTAGTTACCGTATCAAGAATAGAGTCTTGTATTTTCCTGAGGCTATACAGTAAGTTATTCGCCGTCATAGCAGATGCTAAGAAATCGGTAACTAGAGTCATGTTCTGTACATTGCGTTGAAGGTCTTGAAAGGATTCTTTAAGGTAATTAAACTTTTGATTTATCGATTTATGATGTTTGTTCGCAGCTTTCTCCATTCTTTTCATAAGATTAAATTCGGCTTCCACGATTGAGGTTTGGTTTTTCCAGAGGTTATACAAATGTTTATCATTTTCTTTCAAAAGGTCGATGTCTTGTGCGTATTTCTCCGCAAAACGCTGATCTAGCACGCCAAACAAGCTGTTTGCGACGTAGCCCACTCCGTCTATTAGACCACGACGCCGGCGCCGCCGCTCGTCTCCAGTTACAAATGATTCATTAATTGTTAACATACTATCATAATGTTTTATTTCTTCAAACTCGTGCCCGAGTTGTAAGATGATACCGTCGCATGGTGCGTGTTCTTTAATAGTGGAGCACAATGTTTCAAGATAATTGATATATTTCTCGAGTGCCGACGTGCCTTCTTTGTAGGGATATGTGTCATAATAAACAATTAAACGCCAGTCGTCTCTAATAAGATGCATGTTGGAGATTTTATCGAAATAAACGCTGTTGTTGCTCAAAGGAGTAAAACTATAAGATGCTTGAGATAAGTTTATTAGTGACAATAGGAATAGCGTTACTGACAGAGCTATAGTCGAGAAGGAGATACGCTTTGGGTTTTTCTTTCTAGGTGCTTCATCTTTAATCTTCGTGTCACTAGAAGGATTATTGTCTCTGTCCGCTGGTAATAGAGATAGCTTAACAACAGGCCGTTTTAGGAAACCATTTTTGGTTTTAAGGGTAACGACTCTGACGTGTCCGTCAGAACCGGGATGCAGTTCTACTATACGCCCTAGGGCCCACTTCCCAGGCGGGAGGTTTTCATCTTTGATAATAACAATATCGTTGAGACTGAGATTCTTTTGAGATTGTCTCCATTTAGCTCTAATCGATAACTGTGAGAGATATTCATTTTTCCACTGGGCCCAAATATGTCTATAGATTTTTTGTACCAAGTGCCACCGAGTCCTAAGATCATTTTCTGTTTCAACGATCGTTAAGGTAGGCCCACTTGCAAGAAAGTGTGCCGGGGTTAAAAAGTCGAGGTCATCGGGATCTTCCTTCAACGGACAAAGTGGTCGAGAATTTAAACAACCCTCGAGTTGAGATAGGAGGGTGCTATATTCTTCGTAGGTGAGTTTTTGCTCACCAACAACACGCCTAAGGTGATGTTTTAAACTTTTCACCGCAGCTTCCCAAAGTCCGCCAGCGGAAGGCCATGACGGAGCATTAAAATGCCACTCAATGTTCATTTCTGCGACGGTAGATAATGTTTCTTGGCTTGATAAGATTTCTGAGATTTCTGATATTTCTTGTTTTAGGATCTTGTTGGCTCCAATGAAGTTTGTTCCTTGATCACTGTAGATGTGCCCAGGGGTTCCTCTTCTTGCTGACATACGTCTGAGCGCTGCAATAAAAGCCGACGCTGTGAGATCAGATACGAGTTCTAAATGTATGGCCTTTGTAACCATACATATGAATACTGCAACGTATCCTTTATCTGTTTTGATGCCGCGACCTTTGTTCGCTTTCACCAAAACATGCCCAGTATAGTCTACACCGGTCGTCACCGGTATGATAAAAGGGTCGACTAGGATTTAATCTGGATGAAGGTAAGTCACCCATGAGTTGATGTTTTAGAATGGGATCGTGTCTCCTACACTTTACACACGTTCTTAATCGTTTTTTCGTAGCGCGGTTTCCTCCCATTAACCAATATTTTTGTCGTATAAATCCACTCGTCATTTTCACTCCACCATGGAATATTACTTTATGGGATTCGTCTATTATAAGATCAGCTAATTTAGTTCGATTTGGGATGATAATGGGATGCTTCATTTCGGGGTCTAAACTCGAATGTTTTAGCCGTCCACCGACACGTAGTACTCCGTGGCTGTCTAAGATAGGATTGAGATTCAAGATCTGGCTTTTTTTGCTTAAAGGTTCACCTTTTTCAAGCTGAGATATTTCCTTGAAAAAGTATTCTTGTTGCACATGTTTTATTAACATTTCTTTCGCTCGTTTGAGGTCATGCAGAGTAAGATAGTTTTCACGCTTCCTTTTGTAAATCAGTATGTCGTTGAATTTGTTTACATATGCTAAAACTCGCATAATTTTATTGTAACTGCTGTATTTGTCTAATAATTGTTTTATAACGGAATTGTTAGAGTCAGCAGTAATAGTGTTTACTAGCTTTTTCTTTCTGAGATCTTCAGTTATTTTGTATAAGATGGGTTTAGGGTTCTTTTCAGGGTTGTGTTGAGGTAGCCAATCGGGTCCGTGCCACCAAAGTGAATGATTTGCTAAATGGGATGCAGTCAGACTACGGCTGGCGCAATCTGCGGGATTTTCTTGAGATTTCACATACCGCCATCTATTTTTTGGGATAATTTCGCAAATCATTTTTACTCGATTGGCAACAAAGGGTTTCCATTTTTCTGGTTCACCACTTATCCATCCTAGTACTGCCATGGAATCTACCCAGCCATAAGCTTGGATTTTGAGATCAGATAGGGATGAGATTATTTTGGCCATAAGTTTTGATAATAAAAGAGCTCCGCTAAGTTCCAAGCGGGGTATGGATTGAGATTTTTTAAGAGGTACCACTTTAGATTTTCCAGCAACAAGAGTTATGTATGTCTTGTGGTTTCTTGTAATTTTACAATAAACAACGCAGGCGTATGCCTTTGTGCTGGCGTCACAAAACCCATGAAGCTCAATTATATCATTCTCCATGGTTTGTATCCATCGATGTATTTTAAATTGGGAGATATAAGGTAAGTCGGCCTTTATTTTATTCCATTCCAGGGCAATATTATGAGGAATCGGTTGATCCCAACACGCATCTTCTTCATCTAACGGCTATCGTAATAACCAACAATCTCTGTGGTAATTTCTATTGGATGAAAGATAAAATAGTCTTCTTTTGGATTCCAGCGAAGACCTAAAGCCTTTGTAGATTCTGGCTGTTTAAAATTAAATTCTTCATCTTGAGGATTAATATGATCGTCTAAAAGTTCCGGCAAGTTCGAGCGCCATTTTCTAAGATTGAGGCCGCCTGACTTAAGAAGGTTTGTCATCTCTGTTTTGAGATGTTTAGCGGCTGTCGCGGTATGAGCTCCATGCATGAGGTCATCCATGTAAAAGGAGGTTTCTAAGATATCAGGAGCGTTGCTATTGGGATAATTTGGCCTTTCATCGATGGCAAGTTGTTTCAGTGTCATCATGGCCAGAAAAGGTGCGGCCTTTGTACCGTAGGTGACAGTCGCTAGCTGATATTCTTGCAAAGGTTGTGATTGATGATGTCTCCAAATAATTTTCTGGAACTTTTGATGATCAGGATGTAGCCAAATGTTACGGAACATCTTTTCAATATCGGCCGTGAATGCGTATTTAAACTGTCTCCATTTTAGTATGAGACTTAAGAGGTCCTGCTGCAGGTTCGGCCCCCTGCACATAAGGTCGTTGAGGCTATGACCTGTTGAGGTTTTTGCAGAGGCATTAAAAACAACTCGTAATTTTGTAGTTAATGACTCAGCTCGAAGTACGCCATGATGCGAAAGGTAGCAATCCGAGGTTTCGTTGACATGTGTCGCAACGGGGATCATATGTCCGAGCTCTAAATACTCGGACATAAACAATTTATAATCATGTGCCAAGTCTGGTTGCTTAATTAATTTCCTTTCTATTTGAAAGAATTGCGCAATGGCTTTATTTTTAGATTCACCCAACTGTTCTTCAAAGTTTTCTTTAAAAGGTATTTTCACGACATAGCTGCCGTCTTTGCGCCTTGAGGTTGAGGATTGAAAGAAGTCAATGCAGGCTTGGTCTTCTTGAGATATAGATAAGGGTTCGCGAATATCCTCTATTTCCCAGAACTGTTGGATATCGGTGAGATTGTTTAGTATCACATTGCACTGAAATGTTTTACAGTTACCGCTTAGGATCCATCCCAGCTGTGTCTGCTGGGCAATGGGTAACATTCCCTCGGAACGGCAGATACCATCCAATAGGATTTGAGAATAAACGTCAGCGCCGAATAAGATGTCAACTGGCCTACTTTTGTTGAATTCAGGATCAGCTAGGATTATCTGGTTAAGAGTTGGCCAGTTGGGTTTAGTGAAGGTATAACTAGGCAAGTTCTTGACTAGTCTTTTCATTATAAATACGTCGGATTCAAAAGTGAAGTCATTAATTAACGACATACACTTAATAGAGATCATGCCCTTACAGCTATTTTCATTGTTTCCGATTCCAGAGATAAGTCCTGTGCATTTTTGCCGACGCAAGTTCAGGAGCTGTGCTGCTCGTTCAGTAATGATTGAGGTCTGAGATCCCTGATCTAGAAGAGCTCTCATCCTTTCGTAAGATCCGTCAGCTGCTTGTACCTTGATAATTGCTGTCGCGAGGAGTATTTCTGTAGGGTTATTCTGCATAGATACTAAGGTGTTAATATCTTGCTGAGGTGGAGATTTCGTAACAGTGGCCGTGTTCGGCCCCGATCGCGACGCATCCGAATTAGCATTTCTTGACGTAAAACATTCATGTAGAATCGTATTGTGGTCTTTATTGCACTCTTTACACTTTACTTCTGAAAGGCATTTTTTACCTTCGTGATAGTGTAAACAGTTGACACAAAGGTTCAAATTTGCGATTGCCGTTAGATGAAGAAGATGCGTGTTGGGATTGAGGTGACTTTTGACTGAAGGGTTCTTGTTTCTTCCGTGAAGTTTCCAGCGACGTAAACCTATTCTCCAGAAACCGAAGAAATTCGTCCAATACTGGCAACTCTTTTGGTGATTTCAGCGAATCTATATAGTCATCGTTGGTTTCAGAGTCTAATTTCTCCGCTAGGACACATACGAGGAAGGGATCCCAAGTAGATACATCGATTCCGAGATTTTTTATAGCGTTCACGCTTTCGTACGTTGTATCATGAATCCGTTTAAGGTGACTCGCTGATTTTTGCTGAGATGTCGGGATATTTAGGAGGTTTTTGAGATGAGATATAAAGATACGACGCTTATTATCATAGCGATGCGTAAGGATATTCCAACAAACGGGGTAATTGTCTGAGCTTATTTGAAGATGCTGGATTAACTTTTCCGGCTCGCCCTTGATCTTACTTTTCAGGAACTGCATTTTTTGGGCGTTTGATAAAGATGGGTTATTGTGTACAGTTTCTGTAAAGAGATCTTTGAAGGATATCCAGGACGTATAACTTCCTTCAAAGGTAGCTATTTCCATTCTTGGGGTCGATTTCTCAATATGAGCCACCGACCACATCTTTCGGTTAATATCCCTTTTCAGAGTTTTATAATATATCTCGTAGTTCGAGAATTGCTCGTCGTACTGGGCGTTGGAGCCGTTGAGCTCGTTGTCCATTTCCCAGTGTAGGGTGTCAATAGCTGCCCAACGAGTGTTTAAAGTTTTTAGGATGTCTTCAAACTCCCACTTTTCCGAGATAAGATTGAGATCAATGTCAGCAGCTTCTCTTGAAAATGCCCTAAAATTAGTAGCTTGTTTCTTCAAGAGGTCTTCTATAATTACGCTATCCTTAGGAGGATTATTTTGAGATGAGAGGTCCGGGGTTTGAGATTTTGAAGATGGTTGAAAAGTAGGAGGTTTCAAAACAGGGGTTTGAGGTCTGTCTGTGGAAGGCTTATAATTCTGAATGGCTGTTTTAATCTTGCTGTATTTCGCCTTCATTTGATCATACTGATTGGTAGTGAAATACGCATGAGATCGATCAACAAAGGATAACAAATTCATATGGTTGTTATGAAACTCCGTGAAGTATTGCTCTAGGCTTTCTAATCGTCGACGTAGGTAGTCGGGGGTCTTTCGCTCTGCTCCATCTTTCTTGAAGTTGGAGTAAAGTCTATCTATGCCTTCAATGATTTGCTGTTGAGTAGCTAAAATGTCTTCCATTGTAGCCATAGTAAAAGTGAGAAGAAAGATACCTTACTTGTAGGGTTTCTTCGGGGTCGAACAGGATCGCGAGATGAGATGAGTGGCGCCCTCCTAGGCACTAGGATTAAATAAAATCACGAGATGAGACGAAGTGGCGCCTTCCTAGGCACCGGGATTGACCAGGTTCACGAGATGAGGTAAAGTGGCACCTTCGTAGGCACCGGGATCACAAGATGAAACAAATTGGCGCCTTCCTAGGCACCGGGATTGACCAGGATCACGAGATAACACACACTGTAGTTTCCAATGTTACTGATTGCGTATAACGAAACCGGTAAAACGCACACACAAACGAACAAAGCACAAAGTTCTGCACACGCGTTTCGGTCCCGCCAACGTGCTCGAAGGATCAATGCCTTACTTGTAGGGCTCGAAGGACCAATGTTCGGGGTTGGGTTAAGATAGAAATAAAGGATGAGATAAGAGATGAAAGTCAGTTTAAGGTTAATAAATTCACTGTATTGTCTGTTTCCACAAATATAAGATTAAGATTAATTTATACTAGGATGATTGGTGAACGATATGGGATTATGAGCCACGCGCACGGTATGTCGCCGAATTACGTGCTGAACTATTGCTGTGAAAGTGCAATAATATAAATGATGGACACATACTGAGCGGGTGGCGCAATAATGATGACCCAGGTAAACGTACTGTACGGTGGTTGACCCGTACAGATGTGGTGAAAGGTTTGTCTGGGGAAACTTTTGTTTGTCTAGTATTTTCCAAGATATTTGGGAGTTGGATTTTAGTATAACCAGACCAGGAATTATACTGAATACTAGAATTTTACATAGAGAGATTACAAATCTAATCTCCACGATAATATTGTTTTCTTCAGTAAAACAATCTCATGGCAGTTACATCGAAATGAAACGTATGTCTAAACATCACTGAGCGGCATTGAGTTTACAATTTTGTAATACGTATTAATTCGTCGTACTAGCACAAGTTATAATATCTCTGCCTTGAGTCTAGGGTTGCTCATGTAACCATGCTGCTGGAAATCTAGATTTCAGTAAAAATTTGAAGAACTGGTCTTGAAACCTTTTTGATTTAGGTTAGGCACTGAAGTAAAATAATACTTTCAGGGTTTTGGTTCTTCTTAGCTTGTCGATGACAATTTAAATTGAGACGGCCCAAAATTTGCGACGAGTACGGCACTTTCAGAGCCTCCATCAACTCCTGTGATGTGCAAGTAGCAGGACAGGCTGGACACGATATCAAGTGCTCCATAGTCTGTGGGGCAAGACCACATTTATACACTCCAGGGCAGAGTCGTCTATTATGAGTCTCCACCTGAACAGGTTTTCCTTGCTTCGGCCTACCTAGTGAATCTAAATGCACAGGACCATATTATAATCGTAGAACAACCAAACGGAGAATAGAAAGGTTTACTTAAGAATTTAATGATTTTATTATTCTATAATATTTCACCGTGATTTCTAACAGGGAAGAATGGAAAAAGTAATGTAAGTAAAGTAGACTCCAAATTAAATGGGATAAATGCAGGAAGATGACGATGATTAAACTGAAGAAGCTTTTTGCGTATAGAGTCATGGATAAATAACCTGAAACAACTGCCAGAAACGAAAATATTGGATCATAATCCAAGTCATCTCTGAGGGGTTAGGCAGAGCTGAATCTCTATCACACATACACATTTCACCGATTAATATTTTGAAATCTCAAAAAGTTATTAAATATTAAGGAGTTCTCTGGTGAAGAAGCGATCCTGACTGTACAATTAATAAAAGTTTAAATTACCAGTATACACATACATACTCACATAAAATCCATCGATGGATTGTGTGAAGGAATATACCTATTATGCCCAGAAAGGAGGTGGCTGATGAGATGACGTATATGATAACTATAATGATCGTCGTAGAAGATGTAAGCAAGCATGTTGCACCGACACCAAATAAATTAGGATAAGAGCAGGAGAATGATGATGAGTTTAAACTAATATAATAGATTTATAAAAAGATTATCGGGAGTAAGGGGGAGAGCGGCCATAATATCTTTCCGGCCCCAAGAGTCATCCTCACCTGCACGCGCTGAAAGGCGGCGGCTGCCATCTGGCAGCCGTGGTGCTCCCTGCTAGACAACGAACGAGGCTATGGCGACCGAGCAATAGCGGTATAACTAGACACCCATCCGGGCAACTGGTTTGGAAGAGGCTGCAGCGGCCTTAGGGTCTAAATAACCCTTAAAATGTCTGGTGCAGAAGGCAACGGGAAACCACTGCACTACTTTCCCATGAGAGTCACAATGGATTTAAGAAATAGCGATCTACATCTGTTGAGCGCTCCGGCTGACGCCCGGCGCCACCAAACCGGGGATGGTGGTGTGAAATGTACTACCGGCCATGTGATTGTGTCGGATCAGGCAACACATGGAAACTATGTTACTGATAAACCAAAATCAGTTAGGCAGCCTTACCGCCTTGGCACCTGGAATGTACGCGGCCTTAACCAACCAGGAAAACTCCAGTTAATAGAGAGTGAAATGAAAAGGAAGGAAGTCACTATTCTCGGACTCAGCGAAACACACTAGAAAAAGTCAGGATACTTTTCAACTGACCAGTTGAATAAAGTCTACTTTTCGGGACCTGAAAATGAAAGCACAAAGGGTGTTGCCTTCGTCGTACCACTTAGCATGGACAAATATGTCAGCGGTTATAAGCCAATTAACGACCGAATAATTGCCATTAAAGTTAACACAACTCCCTGTAAACTGAACATCTTACAGGTCTATGCGCCTACCGCCCAATCTAGCGAGGACGAAATTGAGAACTTTTATAGCACCTTGGCAAAATCTCTCCAGGAAATACCCAAAAGGGAGATAACGGTTGTTCTAGGTGATTTTAACGCCAAAATCGGCCAAACGGACAGCGACAAACATCTTCGACGGGTAGTCGGGAAGTATGGAGTCGGTAACAGAAACGAGAGAGGCGAACATATGCTTCAGTTCTGTAGTGAGGAGAGTCTTACCGTGACGAACACCTATTTCAAACAGCACATACGACGGTTGTACACCTGGATTTCTCCTGGCGACCGCTTTAGAAACCAGATAGACTATATCCTCATCCAGAACCGGTGGAAATCGTCTGTCATGAATACCACGACATACCCGGGGGCGGACTGTGGGTCTGATCACCAACCTTTAGTTACCACAATCCGACTTCGGCTGAGGAAACTCCACAAGCAAGAACGCACATTGAATATGCGCCATGTTGACCTGCAGGCCTTCAGAAAAGCAATTGAGCACAAAGTACCTGAATGTTCTAAAAATGACGCCATTGACCCAGACACCGCTTGGAAGGCCATGCAGAGAATTATTGTGCAAACTGCCAAACAGAACATGCTGCCAAAACCCACCATGAAACCTTTTATATCCAAGAAAACGGCTGACCTAATTCTTCGGAGACGCGAGTTGAAAGAAAAAGGTCTAACCTTACAGGAGAACAGAAGGTTATACGACCAACTCAGCACAGAGGTCCAGATAAGTTGCCGCAAAGACCATGATCAACACATCAACAACGTCTGTGCTGATCTCGAACAGAACGCTTCGAAACATCAGACTAGAGATCTTTTCCGCAAGATCAAAGAGCTGACCAAAGCTCGTAATACAAAGACTTGCACAATCGCAGATGAAGCAGGTAACATCCTCACAGATAAAAATCGGGTTATGGAGCGCTGGAAACAGTACTGCACAATACTTTATGACACCGGTCAACCAATCACAGTCGGCGCGCAGATAGATTATTCACCGCAAGAACCCGAAGTTCTGCAGTCAGAGGTCGAACATGCACTTAGATGTCTGAAGGATAGAAAATCTCCAGGTAAAGATGGTATTCCCGCCGAATAACTTAAAAACCTAGATTCCAAAGGTGTGAAACAGATCCTAAACATCTGCAATTCTATCTGGAAGACCAGGAGATGGCCTGAAGAGTGGACAGAGTCCGTATTTGTTCCACTTCATAAAAAAGGATCTACCAAAGACTGCAGCAACTACAGGACCTTGACACTTATTCCACACATCAGCAAGATACTCCTGTTCATCATAAACAACAGGCTAAGACACTTTCTTGAGCCACAAATTCCAGAAGAGCAAGCAGGTTTTGTTAAAGGCAAAGGCACGCGGGAACAAATCCTGAACGTTCGCCAAATTATCGAAAAAAACCGGGAATTTAACAGCCCTGTATTGTTGTGTTTCATAGATTACACCAAAGCCTTTGATTGTGTGGAGTGGGACAAGCTGTGGGAGGTTCTAAAGGACATGGGAACGCCTCAACATCTTATTGACCTAGTCCGATGCCTCTACATCAACAACCGCTCTTTCGTCAAAATAGACACCGACTGTTCAAATGTGTTCTCCATCAAGAAAGGCGTTAGGCAGGGATGCATCCTCTCACCTCTGCTTTTTAATGTGTATGGAGAGTATTTCATTCGCAAGACTCTTGAGGGCTGGGATAAGGGGTTTGCTGTTGGTGGAAAGCGGATTTCCAATCTGAGGTACGCTGACGATACCGTTCTCCTTGCTACAACACTTAGCGATATGAAAGAGATACTATACAAGTTGGAGGTGGAAAGTGGCAAATTATTGCTTGCAATAAATAGGCTGAAAACCAAGCTTATGGTGATAGATCGTGCGGGAAAGCTATCGGGCGACTATAACATCCAAGGCATCGATACTGTGGACAGTTTCGTTTATCTAGGCTCTAGTATAAATAATGAAGGTAGTTGCGCCCCGGAAATAAAACGGCGGATAGCCATGGCTAAGGATGCTATGACACGTCTCCAAAACATCTGGAAAAATCGAGGTATAAGTTTTAAAACAAAGATCCGTTTAGTAAGAGCACTAGTTTTCCCGATTTTCCTCTATGGAGTTGAAACGTGGACAATCCAAACAAGAGAAAGACAGAGGATAGACGCATTCGAAATGTGGTGCTGGAGGCGAATGCTCCGAATTCCATGGACAGCCAAACGCACAAATGTGTCTGTCCTTTCCCAACTCGATATCCAGACTAGATTGTCTACAGTTTGCCTACAGCGTATTTTGTCCTATTTTGGCCACATAATGCGAAGAGGAGATAGCAGCCTTGAAAAACTGGTCATTGTTGGTAATACCGAAGGCAAGAGAGCGCGAGGCCGGTCGCCAACACGATGGTCCGACCAAGTAAAAGAGGCTATTTTCAAGCAAATTTCAGCAGGTGGTGAGGGCAACTTCAGACCGGAGTAGATGGAGGCAGATTGCCCGCTTGAAGGGGTCCAGTGACCACGATCCTCAGTAATGAGGGACCGACTGAAGAAGAAGAGATAAAAAGATTGTTTATATTTCAGGTTCATGCCTGCCATGACAACCATAGCCGGGCCTAGCATTATCCTGGATCGTAGGCACAGCGGTCACGTATCGCCGATTGGGCCGGCCGTCCCTTCATTGCGAGGACGTGTGCGCGCTGTCCGCGCATACGTCTTGGGTGCGCATTAAACGCGCCATGTGTACGCGCAGTCATTATGTGAATATCGTACATAATCGCTATGTGCTCGTGTCAATTGTTTTGCTTAAAGCGAAGGAGGCTTTAGGAGGCTATGTAAGTCCGAAATAGGATTCTAATATTTGAATAAATTCGAAAGTTTTAGGTCTTTTGTTCTCTATGCAAATTCGTAATGCTCATCCAATCGGTTTCAAAGAAAAAGGGAGTTGGGTTTTAAAAAAATCGCTCTTGCATTCTATCCTACAAGGTTTCCCTTACTCACAAATGCTCAGGACCTCCAATTGATTAGAGTTAAAGTTGGAAGTAAAAAAATACCATTCAAATTCAGAACCCCCTCCTTTTTGGAAGTCGGTTAAAAAGGTAGTAGTAAGTTCCAATGGAACCTTAAAATTGACAGTACTCAATGACCTATTATAGAATACCTAATGAGAACGAGATCCTGGTTGTATGAACTTGGACGAGGCAAAAGGAGTATGTAAGAGATATCGTAGCAGTGGTGTTCCGTGGTATCTGCCTACCCCCATGGGAAAAGGCGTGAGTTTATGTAAGTATGTATGTAATGACCTGGTCGTCTACATTTACCAGATAAATGTCAGTGAATGAAGTACCTTCAGTGACTGAAAAACGCTTGTAGTGATCAATACACTTCATTCGTGTCGTAGCTGGTCGGCTACGCTGCTACGAAAATAGAATAACAAAAGAAAAGGGACCTTACAAGGGTCAAAAAGGACATATTTAAATTAATAAGTGTCTGAGAATACTAACATTTCGTTTGCGGTTGCCCGTAGTCCACCCAGTTTCTCCACCTGGAAACAAAGAAAACGATAATTTTTGGTAGTATGCTGAATAAACGTTAGCAATAATATTATTTCAACTAGAGAACAGAAGAAAATAGACCAGACTTTTGCTCATCAGACGAATAATAACTAATCCATACTAAGTATATAATTTATTTAGTAATAATATAAATGTGATAGTTGCTGTTTGTATTTTTTGTAGCTCTTTCACGCAAAAAAAAACTGAACAGCTTGGATGAAATTTAAAACACAGATAGTTTATAACCTGGATTAACACACTATTATACTTTTATTCTGATAGTATGATCCCGTGGGACAACGAATTCTACGCGGGTAAAACCGAAGGCATAAGGTAGTGTAACATAAAATTAACAGCTAAGAACGGTAGTTTTACACCTTCATAATCAATTTTAAAGGAAAATCGCTATTGATTTTAGGTACACCAATACCTACACCAGCCCCACCTGGCCTAATTTAACGTTATCGAGTCCCAATAAAATTAAAGCTAACTGCCACCAAATGGCGGAACATTGCCAGTGTTTTAACAAGAGCGACTTCACTCAACCGCATGTCATTTTATTGCTCCCCCATAACACATAATTGTCTGCGGTTATACCCACCCTTAAATACTTAAGCGAATCGTGCGCACTTCGGCACTACGCATCGCAAATAATTCCACAAACAAGCCGTAATCATACCTATACATAATTTGTATAATTATTTGTCATTTGTAAGTAAATTGCTTTGAATTTTATTTAATGTCATCTTCCGTAGCTTCGGGCATGCTTCGGGCCCTTAATGTTCCGAGTCACGCCCGTTTTCATTGTACACAACATGTGTTATAATAAAAATAAATATATTTTCTTAACCGTCATGTTCGAATTTATTTTATTTGTACTGAACGACTCAAGCACACAAAAGTCACAAGTTACCTGCGAATTTCATTCAGCAGAAACAATTACCAAGATCACATAAAACCTCTACGTTTTGCATAAAATAATCAAGACGTGTTTATTACGAGTTCTAAATATATTTAATCGTTGGTTATGAGGAATTAAATGTTTGAAAGTGTGGATATAAAAAGTGTGGCGAGCGCGACACGGTGCGAGCGTAGGCGGCGACAAGCTCAACACATTTGTTCCGATGACGACTGCCGCGATTTTATTATAATTCATTTACCGTGTTTTAAACAGAATCAGATACAGTATTAGGCGATCGCATTCCCCACTCAATTGTTGAGATATCAGGCCACATGAGCAGATCGACATTTCAATTCATAAAGATAGTGAAGCTTGGCTCTATAAATATAAAAAAATCTTATCTACTTCCAGACACCTACAGGTTTTATGAGTTAGAGATGGTTATATTAATAATATAATAAATGGAATAAAGAAATAGTACTGTCTTTAGTAGCTATAAAAAAAGTCTATTCAATAACACTTTAATATCAATTATGATTGAAAATTGCCGAACAGTCCCGCAATTCATTTCTGTTAACATCTAATCATGGAGTTATACGGCTCCAAAGTACCTCCTATACGACCAGTAAAGGTGAATGGGCTTATTGGTACACCCCTCCAATAGCAATGAGATATACGTCGTCGGATAGCTCTTTTTAACTGAAACAATATTTACTATTACAGTTTTGTTGAAATGTTTGTCCGTTTTGAGTTATAGCTCAAAAACAAAAGTAAAAATGGATACCTATTAACGTTATAATATCTTAGTGTGTAAGCTAAAATTATATCAATATCGTTGTATATAAAGTAATTCGTAATTATCACAACAAAACATAACATCACGCCTGTAATTCCCGAAGGGTTAGGCAGAGTTGTAGGTGCCTAATAGTAGGTACACCCACTTTTCGTCAGTTATGTTTATGTTCCAAGTAATAGGGGGCGAGCCTATTGCCATCAACCTGGCACAAATCCAGACACCATGGCTGCTACCAAGAAATTCTTGAGAGAAACTCCAATAACACTTTGTCCGACCAGGGAGAATGTATGGAAGCTGGTACACCCCTCCAATAGCAATGTCATATACGTCGTTGGATAGGTCTTTTTAAATGGAACAATATTTACTTTGACAGTTTTGTCGAAATGTTTGTCCATTCTGAGTTATAGGTTCGGACAAAGTGTTATTGGGTTTTCCCTTACGAATTTCTCAGTAGCAGCCACGAAGTCTCGATTTGGACACAGTTGATAACAATAGGCTTGCCACCTATTACTTGGAACTTAAACATAACTTGGATATTCTATCAGATACCCCTCTACCTAACCCTTCGGGGGCTACCGGCGTGATGATATGTTATGTTATTTGCGAATTACATTATATTAAAATATACAACGACGTTAGTGTTATTTTCCCTTAGGTACACACCAAGATATCACAATACTAATAATATGAATTTTTACTTTTTTTTAAGTATAACCTTTAACTCAGAATGGACAAACATTTCGACAAAACTGTCAAAGTAAATATTGTTCCATTTAAAAAGACCTATCCAACGACGTATATGACATTGCTATTGGAGGGGTGTACCAGCTTCCATACCTACATTCTCCCTGGTCGGACAAAGTGTTATTGGAGTTTCCCTCAAGAATTTCTTGGTAGCTGCCATGGTGTCTGGATTTGTGCCAGGTTGATGGCAATAGGCTCGCCCCCTATTACATGGAACTTAAACATGACTGACGAAAAGTGGGTGTACCTACTATTAGGCACCTACAACTCTGCCTAACCCTTCGGGAATTACAGGCGTGATGTTATGTTTTGTTGTGATAATTACGAATTACGTTATACACAACGACATTGGTGTAATTTTAGTTTACACACTAGGACATTATAACGTTAATAGGTATCCATTTTTACTTTTGTTTTTGAGCTATAACTCAAAACGGACAAACATCTCAACAAAACTGTAATAGTAAATATTGTTTCAGTTAAAAAGAGCTATCCAACGACGTATATCTCATTGCTATTGGAGGGGTGTACCAGCTTTCATACATTTTCGCCCATTCTCTTTAAATTGAAATGGACTTGACTTGAGACACAAAAATTGGTGAAAAAAAATCGTTGTTGTCTTCGGCTTGCTCACCCACGGGTAATAATTGGCGTATGAAAAAATACAGGAAGTCATTAGTGGCAAAGCGAGCGAGCGGCATCTATTTCACGAGAATGGTCGTTCCAATACCGCGACTGCGTGTCACACCGTACTTCAAGGTGTGAATACGGTTTGTAGATCTTTTCTCACAAACTGATGTTCTTTTTTTTTGTCTTGAAGTTCTCTTTAAAAGATAATTTCTTATAGCTTTTGAAAAATCTGTCACTAGCTTGATATGTAGGTACTTAATGGTGTGTAATCTCATCAAACACTTACAAAAGCACACGTGAAGTCCCGCTATTAATTTGGAAGATCACATGAAGCAGTGCACAGGAAGGCTTTGGTCTAGAATTTTAGATGATGAGTTCAGGATTGTCAAAAGTTGTAAGCACGTAGACGGGGTTTGACGATCAAGTTCAAGTTACGTGACGTTCTGACCGGAGGCGAACAACATTCGTCACTAATAAGCCTTGTGTCCTCGCAATTTGACATTTCAGACATTTTAATTCACTTTTAATTCGACTTATGAATAGCTCTTTTACGCGGTTTGTACATCATTTTATATTCATTAATATGATACTAATGTGTCTCGTTATATGTGGCCAGTGTAGTGGGACGGTGGCCGTTACCGATCTGTGTCACCCATTGTCGACTGTTCCTGCGATCATTTCGGCAACAAATCTTTTTGTTTGCCAGTCGTTATAGTGGCTCTACGGAAAACGGTTACAAGAGTAATTTGTAGCAATAAACGGTATTTAGAGCGTATCTAATTTCGTATTTTAAACATTATCTTTATCAATTTCTCGAATCGTAGATGCAGTAATTCATGTCTTCTGGAAGTTTTTTGAGTCTTTGATGTTAATGTGTCTTATTATGGGCAATTATTTATGCAAAGATAATAGCTCACAGCAATAATTTTTAATTACACATCGTTAATTTATGTAACACATTCAGAATTTAATGCTTTTGTATTAAGCTGAGTTTAAATATGATAATGTTTTACAAAAAATCGTTGCTTCTGTAGTCGGAATTAAGTACACTGACTTCTGAAATGTTTACTTCGACAAACAAAAATTCTACTCACTACGCGCTTGTTCCTAATTATTAAATATATTGCACTAAGTAAGAAAAATGCTAAGCTAGTGCATTCATAGCACACATACCCACTTTTACCATTCTTAGAGAAATGTATAAGTGATAGTTTTATAGTCTGTTTATACAACAAATGTGGTATGGCGTTGGGGTGGAGAGTGGAGAGCGTTGAGCGGACACTCGGAGAGCCAGCACTGCGTCATAAAGCGAGTATTCAGGAACGACACCCATAAAACCTTTATGATTAGTCAAACCGCTGGCGAGGACGATTCATTATGGGCCATTATGCGTCGTGTTTATCGACTTACTCTATACAAGCCAATAAAATAACGAACGACCGAGATAAGAGGTGGACAGTCCTCTAATCTCCGGAACAAGGGACACTAATTCGATTGTGGTTTCGGTCGAGCCTTTTTTGGGGTTTACGGCACAAATTGAAGTGTTAAAAAAACTACAAATTGGCTTTTTCGAGGGCCATTCATTAGTTCCACGCTGAATGGCGTTCGTTGTGTCGTTTTCGCTCAATTAGTTAAACGGAAATTCGAGCTTCGGCGGTCGCACACGGTGCGAGCCCCGACTCCGCGCCTCCCGTGAAATATTACGACGTTTTAAGTGTTGCCATCAGCATTACGATTATACTGAAATGGAATAAACTATGTTATAGTAATTTGTCGCCTCATAAATATAAAATTTATATCAGCAGGTTTAGATATCCATAAGTTGAATGCAGATAGTTAATTGAATTGGGCATTCTATTATAGGTATCATAATTTACATATTTGCATTAGTGTTATTTGGTATTTTATTTTATACACATTTAATCTAGATTTTATTACAATGACTTCTTAGAAATATATTTATATTCTAGGATTTATGGGCTTTATAAGCTATCCAGTGCTTAGAAAATACAAATTCTGATATGCTCAAAGGTTTAAAATGTTATTGAAACATTAATTAGATACAAGAGTTGAGTTAAACGTACAGGTTTGGCACGGGCATGTCTGCCAAAGCCGTTAATTAAGTAATTCATTGAATAAATTAGTAACTTGTTCCTCACAGTCAATCAGGCTGTATTATCGTATCGGTGATAGATTGCTGACAAAGTTATTCGAAATATTTAACTTTCTATCTACCTACATACCTCTATGGAATGGTTACGAAACTAATTCGCAATAATCATATTATATTAAGCTGCTTTCACAGCCGTTGTATATCTCTAAAAGGTTTGACAGGCAAACATTACAATATTATAAGCGACAAATTGGCTTCCTTCGCTAATGGAGAAAGTTTTGGCGTATATATGTGCAAAATAAATAGATAGGTTCTACATATTTTAAAAAGTATTTTGTCTTTCTTAAGTTGATTACGTTATAACATAATGTAGAAATAAAAATACCCATAAAATTGGAACACATTTGAGATAAAAGCTTTATAATTTCCGGTGCTTTTTTGTCATGAATGGAAAACACGAGATGGAAAATAAGGTTGAATGATGGCACAGGAAGACGATGCAATATTTATATTTATGGAGCTAAAGAAAAATATGATTTTGGCAAAAGCCCACATGAAAAGACTAGCGATAAATCTTTATATAAGAAATTTTTACGCTAAGTCAGATTATTAATAAACAGTCCTGAATCACAAAAACTTTCCTTGTTTATTAATATGATGGACCGGTTGTCACTTTTCAATAGTGTTTCAATAGTGATTTACCCACCTAAAAGACCTGGAGTCTTTTAAATGGGTAAAGCATATTGTATGTGAAAGTTTTAGATTAATCAGATGAGGTATTTCTACCTATGAGTGCCTAAATATACGAGTATATTTTAATTCGCATCGTATCCTTCTTTTTTTTTTTTTTTTTGGTGGGTGGAAAATCATCGAATAACCCCCCCGCTCTTGGGCAGAGCGAAAGGGAGTGTCAGACTTCTACTGACTAAAAACCAAACCCATGTTCCTTCTTCGCCCTTGTGTCGGAGCCGCGTTATCCTTTCGCCAAGCAAAAATATAAATGGGCCGTCTCATAACGTTTAATAAGTATTTAAATTGCCATTTAAAGATTCACAAATAAGAATCAATAAGAATCTATTTGTTCGTCGTTTCATTTAGCCCACGCACATCCGCGCAGGTGACCAATCCACTTACACATTCTTTTACCCTAAAAACACACACAATAAGTTGATTTTAACACATTTAGCGTATCGTTCGTATAGTTAAAAGCTGTATAATAGCGTTATCTTAGGGCCGGCACTAAATTGGGATGTCTCGGGCGAGCGTGGCGGGGCCTTATCAGTTTTGTCGTGTTCATCTTGAGTTGTGTTAGGCTTTACTCGGGATATTTATGTCGCCCCACGTCGGGGTGGCGAGCTCTGGCGAGCGCGAGCCTACACGCGACAATGTCGAAAACTTATTGTTGACGTCGCGCAAGGAATGTACAATTCTATTCTGTTTTCATACAGAAATTGTATTGATATTTACAAGAGAAGGGCGTAGGCCGGAGATTTACCTATAGCTTACTCTGATTTTGGTACGAGCACCTAACTTTACTCTTTGATAAGGCAGGCGCGAAGGCATCATTCTGACTAGTGATCCAACACGTGACAGCATTACGTCGTAATTTAAACAAAGATGTCGTTTATGATCGTGGGCGCATTATAAAGTGACAGTAACGGACGGATAACCGGTGATAGCGCAGCGACAACCCTTGCCGGACGCATCGGTTTGATGAAGCGCTTTTTTGATACTCTTTCACATTTTTTTTCACCTTATTGTCCGTGGTCCATTGATAAACGGACAGGTATACGTACTCAGACAGGCGCCAACATTCCTCGCTCCGACCTCACACTTACTCGTTGCCTTATAAAAACGGGCACACTTTTTTATATTAGCACTTTTTGGACTTATTTGCCTCCCTTTGTGTTCGTCGTTGTTGTTTGTTTTGGTTATTAGAGCGGCTGTAGGAAGTGGACGCGATAAACCTATTGGGCCTAAGCGTTTTATTGTACCAATTTTGGATATCCGTTTTCATTTCACTTAGAGATACTGAGAGTCCCGATGTCCGTTCGTAGTCACTTATTTATTTGTGTGAGCCAAATGATATCCATTAACACCTCGCCGCGAACGTAGTTACGTAATATATGTATGAGAATGTCATAAAAACTATAGGGTAAGTAATGTTGTTAGTTGTCGCGTTTCAAGACGTGTGTATGTTCATTAGCATAATGTGTTCATATTAAATGTTTTTGCTAGGTGTTAATTATAAAATTAATGGCACAAGCTGAACAGGTTGGTGGGTTTGTCGCTCCGGGCAATATATTTAGCAAGAACAATGCGGAACTAATCGCATTAGCATTTTATGAATGGATTGTAGCGTGTGACAAATATTTGAAAGTTGTGGTGTCGCCGGCCATCGTCCATGGCAGCCGAGTGTCCGGAGTGTCCATCTGACGGACATGGACAGCTAGGGTCACTGACACCCATAGGTACACTTAGCCCATCATTAATTAAAAAATTACCTACATTTAAAACATAAACTTTAACGATCCCGGATACTATCGTAAAGTCTCTTGTTCCCCTGACCTACGGTTTTATGTTCAGGGTATATTTTTGTGTAGCGACTGAAAGGCTTTCATTTCATTTAACGAAGTGTGAGTGATGCGTGTGAAATATCCATCTCTTTTATTGATTTCATTGCTGTTTTTACATTTTAGTCCGTATTTCTTGTGCCCAATTATGAGGTTCTTTAAAAACACTATTGATGTGAATGCGTAGGTAGGTATTTATTTAAATAGACTAAGAAATAAGTTGTAGATATCAATGAGGATTGCCTCAGGCGACGTGAGCCTCCTTGGCAGCCTTCAGCCTGTCTATTTAGAGCGGAGTTTCAAATTAGGCACAATTAGAGTGCGGTGGGTTCCGCCTCTGGGTTCTCGAGAAATTAATAAATAGGGCGCCGCATGCGCATCGTCACCGGGTCCTTTGCAAGCGCCGACTAATCGCTGCGTTTACGGTCCTAGTGCAATTTTGATTTATTTGCCAAACGGGTCATTTCCGGCACTAAATGACCATTTCGGATTGTTTAGACTTCATTCATGGGTTTTTATGTTTCGACTAATTTGTGGAATGAAATGTGGGGAAGTTAAATTACGACGGTTTTTTTGTCTTTTCGATAATTTGTTTATGTTTCCAGTTTTATGTGAATGGCAGGTACCGAAACTTGATTCGATGTCAGTTTTTTAGATTACTACGGTCATTGTGGGAACTGATGCTGCGGCCTTGCATCTGTCTATCTCAGATGATTTACTAACATATAGGTAATTTGAATGTACTTACATGGATAAATAGATACTCTGACATGAATAATTACCAATGTAACCACATTTTATAAATTGCAAGCAATCTAATGTTGTTTGTAATGATTTCTCATGATTGCATTGGCCTTAGAATCTATTATTTGTTATTAGGAACAAAGTCAACCACAACTAGTGGAATAACTAAGAAGTAATTTTCCATATCGAAATCATTTTTGATTCGTGATTATGTGTAAGGTAATACACCTAGTTAGGTACTTATTGTCTTCTGCTTAACGTTGTTATTATACGTATTTATATCTAATCTAAACATGGAGAATCTAAAGCTTGGAATGTGCACTGCGGGATTTTCCTTTAATTCTGTGGAACTTGGATTTTAAACAGAATTACTTAATTGCTGTTACTCATGACCCAAGTGTCTGCACCTATTATTTATTCATCCTTTAGTTATGTGCCTAGTTTCTGACATCTTGTGTAATTATATGATTCAAACTCAAACCCAAAGGATTCAACTCAATTAGACCACTACATGCATTTTTGAATGTCAGAAAAACAACGAAAGCGAAGCTACAGTCACAGTCACAAGGCATTATAACTTGCAAAAGTACTGTATAGTTGGCTATCTCTATATGGAGAAGAATGGGCAAAAACTCCATGGACATTCTTTTATTTTGACTGGTCTCCAATGTTGAGATTAAGATCAACTATTAACATTAGTAACATTTAACATTTTTTACATTTAAAAAAAAAGTTTGACTGACTTTCTGTGTCCCTGTTGGTCACTGGAAGTCATGAAACTTTTTTTATATTTTTGTTATTTACAACACGTATTTTCGTGGTTAGACGTTATTATGATCTTTAGTCGCTACTTCTGTCTGACACCTTATCCCCTATTGCATGGGACTTAAACATAACTGGCGAAATGTGGGTGTACCTAATGGGTACACCTCTGCCTAACCCTTCGGGGATGACAGGCGTGAGGTTATGTGATGTTTTAACACCTTAGAAACAACGTGAATTATGCTGTGGCTTGATCAAAACAGCCTCCACCAAATCGGCATACTAGCAATCTGATTCATGACTATTAGACTGACTGATCAATGCCAGATTATTCTGCAGATGTAGTCCCTACACAAATGCCCGCAAATTTTAATCTAAATTCGATTCTCGATTGCTCTACCGAGCAGTACGAATACCAGCACATCCCTAAGGGCGCCTATATCGATTATATATTGACATAGGACAATGTCCCTGTTTGATTAGCCCTACCGAACAAACACGACATTAGCTTTGTTTTGCTGACGATCAATCGGTAGGGGTCGTGGTATTTGCACGGGATCGCTTCGACTTACCAAATACGAGAATTTTTGACACTCGGCCGCTGAATTTGGAGGTAAATACGAAGTTTTTGTGGATTTAAATGGAATGGCAAATATTTTGGAGATAGTGTGGGTAAAGAGAACAGAAAAGAACTGTGGTGTTGTGGGGTTGGTTCTTGCAACTCGTCTTGGAAGAGGATTTTTGGCCGCAGGGAGTGGTGTTCCGTCGGTTCTACGGCAAGTGCGACATGAACGCACAGTGACATAGTGGACAAGTGAAGAGTTACTAACATTAGCTTATAGAGTCTATTTACTGACACAAATTGTATTTTATCATATTTATTTATTTATTAGTCTAGAAGAAGTTGCACAGAATCGCGACTGTTGGAAGGAGTGGAGGGAGGCCTTTATCCAATAGTGGGGCAATGTGGGCTAACTGTAAAAATGACAAGAATGTTAGTCTGAGAGGTACAATATAATAATATCTAAGAGCCAAAGTTGCCTGAAAATAAATGAATGTTGTTGTTGTTCACATTTTTGAACTTATTTCAGTGACCTGTAATCTTTTGCATTACATGATTTATTTATATACCAGTAGGTCATCATTAGTGATGGTGCTACTTACCTCCTCATCGATTCAATCCAGTACCTACTTTCCTACAAGGATACAAAAAAATACGTATATTCAAAAACATAACAATGTGTCCGAATATAGTTTTTAGGGTTCCGTAACTTCCGTACCTCAAAAGTAAAAGACGATGTACCTGTCGGTCCGACCATTCCATGTCCATCAATGTTGAAAAAAATACAGAAATTAGTTCAACACTTAGATTAATAGAAAACCTATAAGAAGTCTATGATGCTAAAATAACATGGAAAATACCAACCCAACCCTTCGTGAACAAGTCTAACTTGCACTTGGCCAGTTTTTTAAAGACAGTTTTATTTCTTCCATTCACAACAACCACATTGAGAAATACCTTTTAAAAGGACACGTAAACGTCGTACACATCGATTAAATCAATGAAAACCACCACTCAAACATCGTGTCATCGAAATCCTTGGTACCTATTGAATTATTCTTATCTCCCCACTTACAATACGGCGTGTGATGTCATCGGACCCAAGCAGGTATCATTAAGTACCTTTAACTTGACAAACTTATTTTTACACTTATTGTAACAAACCCCCAGTCTTATGCGTAAAAGATAAAGTTCAATATTGAAGAGGAAAGAGTTTGGTAATCTTTAATAAGGTTGTATTTGTTATCTGTATCCCGACTTGTGACACCTCGGTCAGACCGGACGGATGGAGTAGTGTCCGACTAGGAGACCCCAATAAGTTTTTATAAAATTGTTGTAATTATTGAAAAGTTTTAACGTAACATATCCGAAGGGTTTTGTTCAACCCTTCGGGTACCATATAGTGCTAACCTAGTAGCTCAATTCTGGGCCAACACAATTTAGATTGCCATTGACACGCTAAGAAGAAGAAGTGCACCTCATTTCGACTGTTTGCTATAAGTGCAATTGTCGAGCCTATTGCCATCAACTTGGCACAAACTCCGAGGCTGCTACTGAGAAATTTCAGAAAAACCAGTGTGCTTGACTTAGAAATCGAACCCAGGACCTCATGCTCCCCAGTTTCCCACCACTAAACTAACGAGCCTGTTCAAAAGTCGAAAAGTTTCATATAAAAATATGTCATTTTAGTCTTTAGTCTATTTATTTCAGTTTCCATTTCATTTAGTTGAGAAACTCTCAGTACCGCCCTTACTAGCAGTTCCCATGTTACGAGTATCATATATTCAGAAACAACTCCTAAATAAGTTAAGGAAACCGAAGACACCCTAGATAATAAGATATATATCTATAGAGGTTCATGTTCTATAGAGGTTCATGTTCATTATACATGAACCTCTATGTACTTAGCTAATATGCGAGGTGTTGCTCTTTTACAGTTGCTAATATGCTATTTGCCACTAGCAACCTGCTTGGCCAAGAAAATTTTGATATCGATATATAAAAAACTCCATAGGTATTAATTGAATTAAAGAAGAATTAAAGTATGATAATTTCGAAATTATTTTATTTTCAAATTATCTCAGATAGCTTATTATATCCGAATCATTAGACAAACCCTAATGAAATAACTATTCATTCTATTAACCTATAAAAGGCAACTTTTATTTCAAAATATTTTAAAATCTGTAGCCATGTTTGAACAGGGACGTGCGTAAGAGGCGCCAAGCAGATTAGATGGCCGCGCTCGCTTCAGATTAATTTGTTTTAAGACTCATAAACAGACTAATTAACCAATTAACATTAGATTCAAGTGTGAGTGTGATAATACTTCTCGATGTTACATCGAATGAGTAAACAAATCGAATTTAAATATGCCCCGAGAGACATCGATATGCATCAGGTTACGATACCACTTTTATTCACACTAAAGATAAGTCTGGGACGATTAATTTTGTTCGAGAATTTTATTTTATGTTTATTTAATTGGTGAATGGTGCTTCCTTATTTATGAGAAAGCATTAATTCTTCAATCAATCCTTCGACAACCTATTAATCAATGTACTACTTCAATGTTATGGCACTAATAACATTAAATATTATTTTCGAGACATTGAAAATCGATATCAATAAAACATTAGTCGAAAGTTTGAATAATATTCAATGTCTAATGATATGTTAACGAAATATTAATTCTGCTTCCAAAGAATAGTGAACCACGAATTGTAATAGGTGAATACGATCATAAACCTTCAGTTATTAAAGTTTTAATAGTCATATCCATCATAACAGAACATCAAAAGCCAAGCAATTTATTCGTTCAATGGTTTCGCTACTCACTTTTTATTAATCCACGGTACATTCCGATGCGTAGGCGAACTCAAAAATTCTCACAGAAACGAACATTTAATAATACGAATGAATATAATGCGATTCAAACGATTTATTTTCCGTGTAAGCACATCACGTACGAACTAAATCATCGGTCGGAGAGCCGAAAAATATACCAGAATCGCTCCTATTAGCTTACGATGGGATCATTCGATACAAATCGTATGAAATCGATTCGTATCGAGACTAAACACTACAATCAGCGACGACTCGTTGCAGCTGTTAGTTATGCGATCGGCGTCATCCACTAAAATAATATGACACAGCCATTTCTGTATCTCCTTCGTGCACCCAAAAAGGAAAACTATTGATATAGCCATAATTAAGTGTAGTGCTGTAGAGATCGCAGAAAAAAAGTTCTTAATCTTCTATTAAATATGTATATGTGTATGTGTGTTTGGAGATGAATTTGCAAGTTGCGGTTATTATCTATTTAGTAGATTTGATGGAAGTATCGGCTACTGAATTTTAAAGAAAAAAGCCGGAGTCTGCTGTATGGTAGATTCATAATCAGAAATAAAAACTCTCCTTTTGGGCTTCGCCGAAAGTCGGGTGAAAACAAATTGGTTGATGACGAAATAAGAACGTCAACTTAAACATATTATTTTTATTTTCAAATCCCAAATATTGGTTACAAACATAATCGCAACAAACACTTCTCTAACCTAACATATTACTTTCAAGCATAAACTTGGTAACTTCAAATAATCTTTGTAAAATAAGGTTTGATGTAATATGTTGACGCTACCCAGGCCAGGGATCAACAGCAGACATTGTAAGTGGTTACCCATGCTTTCAGAGCCTATAATTTGACAATATTTTGTGTCATTTGGGCTTTATTATTACTTACGCCATTGCACGACTGTGGATATAACGTTAATACACGAACAGCGCCGACCGAAGGCCCGATTAAGGGCGCTGTAACCACAGGTTCCCCTAATTCAATATTAAAAGCATCCTACGACGTGATCGCCAACTAATAATAGTTTAATTTGAAGAAATGTCCCTGAGAAAATGACGGAATGTCAACCTTTTTCTAATGTTTTTTTGAACGTCAAAATGAAATGGCTCGTTTCGAAATTTTTTGATCGGAATTACAGTGTTTACAGACACGATTTTTAGTAATAATGTCAGTTCTATTGCAGTTAAATTGGATATTACTGCCTGTTATGATGTATCATTAGATCATTAATGCGTTTCGAACGTGTATGTAATGTAATGGCTCCTTTTTTCGGAAAACATCGAAAAACGAGCTTTCAGAGCTCTCAGTCAAGCATCTAATTAGTTTCATTGCTTTTCTACATATCGTGTGGGGTCTGTCCTAAGGGCCATATTAGATACTGTGTTTAAAGGCAATAGTTAATGGAATAATCCATTAATTAGTTTCGATTTCCTTAAAGTTAAAGGGATATTCTATAGTAGAGTACCTATTTTCAATGAAAGAAAATTCGTAATTTTAAGATGAGAAAAAACACTGCAAATATGTTTGATCTTTAAATAACAAAATCAATATCTCGATAACACAATGCAGTCTCTAGCACCTAACCAATCCACAATCAACTAAACAAAAGCAAAACAGAATCATGACATCACGTAATAAAATCTAAATTGAGTCGGTCTGCATTCAAGGGTGGCTGGCTGAATCTAGTTAGGTGTAAATGGAGGCATCGTTTATGTGCGGAGCAACGTAATGCAGTAGGGCGCAGGGCGGCTCCCAAGCCATGCATACTAACGCGCCGGGTAATAAGTAGCCTGATTCCATGTTTACCCTCATCGCTGTCTCTGCCTCTCTGGCCTTCGCCCGCTCAATATACTGCGAATTTAAATGTAAACGGAAAATTTCGCTTGTGACTGGGTTTGATTGTGTGGTGTGTGATTCGAATTGTTTTTGAGTGCATTTGTCGGATTTGATTTTGTGGAAAGTTTATGTGGTTTGCAATAGGTAGTAACGGAGAGGAACATTCTGAAATAGTTCGGGCAGCAACGTTACATTTTAGGTAGAGTTTTGATCCGATCAATTACCATTTCTTCAATAGATCTCGAATGATTAATAAGTGAATCAAGCGTCAGCTGACGAACCCACGGAGGGTGTATAGGATTAAAATGATGATGAGACGGCAGTCGAAAGAAAGTTGATTATTCTTTGGCTAAATAAGTATATATCAACACAATGTGAAAACTAAGCTTGGTTTGAAGACTATAGTGGTCTTCAAGTCAATTAAGTCCAGCAAGTGACATTGAAAAAAGGGGTGATTGCCTACTGCAATGATATAATCACCACTTTTTTCGATTCGACAGTTTTAAGCTTTTGCCAAGTATTTTCAGTTGTTGCTACTAGTGTTCAAAATTCGTTGAAATTATGCTGTTCAAAGGATATGCAGTATTATGAAGTAATTTAATTTCGTATCTTTCTAAATCTATAAATGTGTAAATCTCTGAGATGGATATTATGTTAAAAACTCCAACGGATTTGGATGTAATTTTATAGGATATTTTTTAATCAAGTAGTCGACGATCTCGTGGGACAATTTCAGATCTATGCGCAGACGAAACCACGGGCATAAACTAATTCTTTCCATTATTTATTATTATGAATAAGTAACATAGTTATAACGATCAGCCTTCGATAGTATGTGATGCGGACAGAGTCATTAAAGCAAAAAGTGTTACTTCACAGCTAGGCCATGGGCAGTCATGGTTTATTACGGACCTAAATGCAATAATATCTGCGCGAGTTAGTATTATTATACAATATAATAACTATGATAATATGATGATAGGTATACTGGGAAAATACTTGCATAGTTACACAAACTTAGTGTGATAGTAGCAGAGACAAAAAGTTTCAGGCAATAACTATGCCATAATGGTAACTTATTTAGTGATAGCTAGAGCTGTTTCATGCGGACCTAGTCTGAAGAGTAATAAAACATTAATAATGGACGAAAAACGTTTCTTTTTTTTCTGAAACCCATTACGCACGAGTCTCGCAATACTAACATATAAAGTATCCAAATAAATCAATCACGGTATGTCTGTCTGGGCACTTTCATGAGCGGTTCTGCGGCAAAACCTGGTTACCAATGAACAGTTATTTAAGAGGGGAAGTAACTAACTCACGGTAATCACAATAAATACAATTATGCAATGAACACTTTTTAACAATAGCACATAAATCGACGCTAGGAACGCGAAGCGGATGTACGACATGACACTCTAATGCAGAAATAAATATTGTCATTAAAAAACATAACAAAACGGTTATTACAAACGTGGTTTTTACCGATAAAATGACATTTAATGTCTGTTTGATGCTGAATTAAATTCTTATTGTGGTTGCCGGCCATTATTTTATTAATAGCATTATAAATGGAGGCGAATTGTCATAGAGCGGATAATGAGGAGAGTTTTTGTCATGTGTCCTTTGCCGTCACCGGCTATTAAGTGCGACCCTGCGGCCTGCGCCCGCACCGCTCCCAGCACGTATCACTTACGAGACGTTATTTGGAGGATAATTGTCGAAAACAGTCGCATGTAGACGAAACTTTTTGCTTCAACAATACTTAGATATGTTTAAAAAGTTTTTATAAAACGGTCACATTTTTCCGTTCTGTGTCTTGTAATGGAGTTCTGTTTGTAAATTGTACGACAAACTGTAATAGTCCAAATGACTTTAGAACATGGCAACCCGCGGCGACGAGCTCGGGCGGGCGCCCGGCGCACGCGCAGCGTTGCGTAAAAAGCACTGCGAACGGCGAGCGGTGCTTAATGCAGATAATGAGACCATCATCGTTTACAGAAGTAAGTTTAATTAACGTAAAAAAGCGCGTTTACTCTAACCGCCGCGTTATCGCGACCATCTCGCCACTTATAATGACTTTTGTTCATTATTTTGTTGCTCGCTCTACGTGTCTGAGCCGTTTCCGGTCGCGTTGGCCATCTAAACACCAATTTTATGCTTATGTGACTGTTTGATTTCATATGTGCGCTCATTTTAGTTTCAATTTGGGAATCTGTTTAATTAATTTTCAGCCATAAAACATAGTCTGTTAGATAACATCGCTGTGGAAAGTAGGATTTAGGCACTCGTAGGTATAATTATCTTAATTGCTAACTGTTCTTCGTAAGTATAGCGCTGCGATCTCGGCTTTGTTAAGAAATTAGATAAGTTTTACATACAAATAATGTTGAGTTTTATTTATTTCGTTTTAATTTTCCAAGAGAAGGCAGTTTCAGTGGTTCTCAATTCACATTCAGCGAAGGGAAATACTAATTTGAATTCGTATGAAGTTTTTACTTTCTAATCTGGTTTCATATGAGTATAAGGAGGAAGTGTTGATGATTTTATCGAACAGTTTTAACTTGCTTAAGTAAGTACATTTCATAGTTTGCATTTTTGGATTTCTACAAAATAAATAGGTATCGTTTATTATACTTAGGTATATAGGCACTAGCAAACCTGGTATTGTATTTAAACTAAACTATTATTACTTTTATGTACTTAATAGGAATATCAGTTATCTATACCTAACTAATAGGAATAAATAACCTAGATTTAATGTAATAAAATACAAAAACAATTCACCCATCATAAAACAAAATACGGAAAGAAATAAAATCAGAAATAATAGGCTAACTTAGCTTTTTCGCCATCTATGTGCACAAAAGTAGTTACAAAAATTAATAGTCATGCACACATGCCATTACATTTTCACGCTCCGAAGCGTACATTGCTCAACACAAGTTTTGGAACTAACGTTCATGGTGATTCTTACATAACTAGGTACACATTATGTGGCCGATTGTACATTGTACATAATTTTACCGCTACTCGTTTTATCATGCAGTGAATTGTTTTTAATGACTATATTTAGGTTTTATGTTTGTGTGTTACGGCTATTGTGGTATCTATCTACCTATTGCCTAAAGCGACGTAACAATATGGTGTAGCTAGGGGTCTGAAGATGTGGCGGAATTACAGTTGCAGGAAACAATTATAGGTACCTATACTTAACGACTGCCCTGAAAAACACAATCCATTTTAGGACTTATTTTGTGCTACGGTTACTCGACTATAATTATCATCAGCATCTTACTGATGTCATAAATGGTCCAAGGTCTGAAATAAAGTGTTTTATTTTTTAACTAGCTTTTGCCAGCGGCTTCGCCCGCGTGAAAATGACGATTTTCCATAAAAACTTTCATCCCCTATTTAACTCCCTTAGAGGTTGAATTTCGAAAAATCCTTCCTTACTCCTTGTCTTCGTTATAAAGGGAACCTCTGTGCAAAATTTCAGCTTTCTAGGTCCAAGGGCTGGGGCTGGGCGTTGATGAGTCAGTCAGTCAGGACTTCTCTTTTTATTTATATAGATATACTAGCTTTTGCCAGCGGCTTCGCCCGCGTGAAAATGTCGATGTTTTATATAAACTTTCATCCCCTATTTGACTCCCTTAGGGGTTGAATTTCGAAAAATCCTTCCTTATTCCTTGTCTACATTATAAAGGGAACCTCTGTGCAAAAGAATAGTGGCAAACGCTCGAACAAATTTTTGTTGACATTTTTTTTTTTGCGTCAGCCTATGGAAAAAATATATTTGTATAGAGTTTGAATTCCTGAACCGTTTTGTCTTCAGTTATATTTTTATAGGTACGCCAGAATTAAAGATATTCCTGTTTACAGTTTTAGAGGTTATGTTGTATTAACAATGGACTAATCGAAAAACAACTATAGAAATACAAAATAAACTACGGACGTTTTCAGAATGTTAAAGCCCGGTGTCGATCGCAAGCTGAGCGGACCCATTAATGACTTCTTTTACCTACCTCGCAATAGAAAACTGCTTAGGTACCTACAGACCTACGTGTGTGTTTCCACCAACACCAACAAAGAGTCGAGCGGAAACGAGTAAAAATGAGCTTGCTCTGCTACGCCAGAATTAAAGATATTCCTGTTTAAAGTTTTAGAGGTTATGTCGTACAAACAACGGACTAATCACCCTACTTACCCTTTAAATATAGATAGAAATGCATTTACACATTATAAACTACGGACTACCGTCAGAATACTAAGTCCAACCGATGCAAGATACCGCGGCCTCGACATAAAGGGCTAAGAAGGAACATGGGTGGTTTTTAGTCAGTAGAAGTCTGACACTCCTTTTCGCTGTCCAAGAGCGGGAGGGGTTATTTGTTGATTTCCCAACCACCCCAAAAAAAGGGTTTACCTTACCTACCCTTACCATTTTGGTAGATACAGAAAAACACGTTTAACACAATTTATTTATTTATAATAGGTACACCAATACTATGCACATTTCACAATCATTTATGACAATATGCAGGCTAGGGATGTTAAGGTATCAATTGCATAACTCTCCTAAGTACAATAAAGCTAGTCATCGTAAAGTTATAGAAATAAAATGTGTAAGTAATAGAAAACTAAACATCTTTGCTATTCGTCTATAATTGGCTAACTCCACCACTTGTGTTGGCTCAGGTTGGGTTGATGCGTCAGCATCAGGCTGGAAGGCTGGATTACATTTTCTTGTGGTTGCACATCGTCAGTTGTGTCTAGCTGAGGACTACTTTCATCTTGACTATTCATACGTTGGACTTCTCTTCTTGTGCGTAACCAGCACGCATGGCAAACACGTTGTATAATGCTTGTAGGCCTTACACGGCTACCCATCGTGATATTCAATTCGATGTACACACAATAAAGTCCAAAGTAAAGAGGCAGAATCGGAATCCAGAGTCATCCTTAGGCAAGTCACACAGGGAACAGTAAATATCAGAGTTCATAAGCAGAACTAGTCGATGAATTAGAAAATCACGGAGAATCGATGGAAAATAATATAATGAGATGCTCGTGCAGACTATGACAAGCTGTCAGTTCAGTACAGTTGACAATTGAAATGTCTTTTAACTTACAAAGGTTTATTACATGCCAATATTAAAAGCATAGCTAAGTCAAAAGTTGTAAAGTCAAGTCAGAAAGAAAAAATAAATTAAGCTATGATTATTTATTATCACCTGTCATCTAGTCAATTGAGCTCATAATTATGATGATTTCTTTTTCCAGCGATTGATAGGCCATATGCTTGATTTGATAAAACTAAGTAAATTTAATTATTTCGTCGGTATCTATCACGGTGACTTAAGTAGACGCTTATTAATTCCATCAGCTATAATATAGCCACTGTTCTTTCAGCTTTCTAGGTCCAAGGGTTTGGGCTAGGCGATGATGAGTCAGTCAGTCAGTCAGTCAATCAGGACTTCTCTCTTTATTTATTAGATTAGATAGATAGATTAGGTACGGAGAAGTGTAATCCATTCTACTAATATTTATGAGTTTCTTTACAAGATTAATTGTAATAATGTATTGGTGAAGTTCTTCTTCTAATTACTAATGTATTCTTTTTTAAGATAGAGTACCTAAAAGCCTGTTTCGTGTACAAAACGAATGAACTTACCCCAGAGTTCAGGAATCACCTGTAGTGCTACCAGAGCCACTAGACGACAATCAATATATAAATATTTATTTGCATGCATGGGTGGTTTTTAGTCAGTAGAAGTCTGACACTCCCTTTCGCTCTGCCTAAAAGCGGGGGGTCATTTGATTAGTTTCCACCAACAGGGAAAAAAAAAACTTTACACTTACACCACAAAAAAAACTTTTCTGACCTTTTGCATATCTGTCATATTGCGAACCTGACATTTTGCGAATCTGTCTTTTCGCGAACCTGTAATTTTGCGTTTCTGTCTTTTCGCAAACCTGTCATTTTGCGTTTCTGACCATTTGAGAAAAAAATCTCACACCTGACGATTTTCTAATCTGGCATTTTGCGATTCTGACATTCTGCGCCTAAACCGTTTTTTTTTTATGAAAAGAAGAGAGTGAAGTTTATCTATCCATATTGAAAGGGTTTACAAAATTTTAAGGAGTTCTCTCGTGAAGAGGTGATCTTGGCTGCAAATCTGTCATAAAAAATCAGGTCAATCGGATACCAAAAAGTGATCGAAAAATGACCTACTTTTGGAGTGAACAGCTTATATTATATATATGCTTTTAAACAGTGCAAGTTAAATAAAAGCTTGTAAAAAGATAAGCTTTGTTATTCATCATCATCCGCAGCCCGACATCCACATAGGTACAGGTTTTTATGTTGGTTAGGTACACAGTCTTACAATGTTAGGTTAATTAGTCTAATTTTCACCAATAATTTAGCTCACGTCGTGTTTGCAAATTAATTATTTATTTTACCCATTGTCTATATTTGAACACGTTTGGTATTTTCCCAATCATATTATAACTATTTGTAGAACAGGTTTGGGTTTAACCGACCTCTTTGCCAGTTTCTTGATATCTGTATTTTTTTTAGAAAATATTTTTTAAACAATGAAATCTGGTGGCACGGCAGTGCCCCCGCCGAGTCGAGCGCGAAGCAAACACTGCCGTACCATCCTTTACTGGAACCATTTCACCGCATTTTCAGGCCCTTATTTGAGAACCTCTGGATAAGACCAGAACGCTGAAATTTTCGTCATCCAGTAAGCTATACAATCACACTTAAAATAAAAAGTTTCAAGTCTGTAAGTCATTTAGTTCCGAAGTTAAGCGAAAGCAAAGTTTCGCATTTATGAAACTCACTCACTCACTCACTCATGATCATCAAAATAGAACTAGTACTTCCCATAAACTCAGAGAGCTGAAATTTGGTACAGAGTTAGGGTTTAATGGCCACATATAGGAAAAACTATAAAAAGTAGGAAAATCGAAAAAAAAAAACTACAAAAAAAAATTTGTTTTAAATAAGAAAATCTAATAAAATAAATCAATATGCCCACGTTTCTGCAAAAAGAAGTGAAATCCCAACAAAAACATTCTGTAAAAAACTAGCCAAGTCTCGATGGAGCTGCTTGTTTATCTCTAAAAAGTAATGAAATCTAGACAAAGTCGTGCCAAGTCTAAGGTTCCTTATTGCGATTTCTTTATTATTATAGTTAATGTTGTGTGACTTGGCCGTTGTTCGTTTCGTTTAGTTCGGTCATTTTTCTTCTTGGCGTCCAATTACCAATACCAGTATGGGTTATTATCTCACTTAACAATCATAGGTAACTACAACAGATATAACATTACGTATAAACTAAATTGACTTGTACCCACTAACGTATAAAGAATGTTCAACGGCCAAGACACACACAATAACTATAATAATAAAGAAATCGCAATAAGGAACCTTAGACTTGGCACGACTTTGTCTAGATTTCATTACTTTTTAGAGATAAACAAGCAGCTCCATCGAGACTTGGCTAGTTTTTTACAGAATGTTTTTGTTGGGTAAATATTTATCTAATTAATTCTGTACTTTTAATTTATTGTCCCCATAACGCCGTAGATTTTATGACTAACCTAAAGGTTACTGCATCGTCAAAATAAAACAAAATTGATTATTTTATCGAATAGCTACCTATTCAGATAAGCCTTTCTATGAAAAACCATAAATTAATGCCAACAGTAACACGATGAAGAAGTTATTATAATGGAAATACCATCACCGCAATTAAAGGTATAAATATACCATGTAACAATAACATGCATGCCTTTTAAAATTGAAATAATATCGAATTACGATTGTCTCGTTACCTAAGTACACGAGCAGTTGCACCACATGTCCTTTTGTAGGATATAATTTTATTACCAATTCAACTTAACCGACCGCAACAGTAATAGGAAAGATCAAAAAACACAGTCGACATAAATTCCTGAACGTACAACAAAACATAATAAGTATGAGCAAGTATCAAACAGTTTTACATTTGCAAGCGAACACTGAACAGTAATCATTAATGTGGGTTACACACAGCCTATTAAACTGTCAGGGAAATAGTCAATAGGCACGTAAAAAGAAATTAGTGCCGTGGTTATGTAATATGGCTTTATAACTAAGTTGGTGCGTTTACTGCGAAGATATTGTCAGCGAATCACTTCTAGACACAACAAAGAATATCTGATTAAGGGTATGCGAGCACGCGAACTATCTCGCATGCGCAATGTAGCGTCAACTTTTTACTCTTCCCAAGATTGCTTGCACAACGATCAAAATTGTGCGATGCTAGTATACTGTATAACAGTGTTACGTCACCAACCTAATAATGTTGGTGGAACAAAGACGAGCAATTAAATAAGTATTTGTTAAGCTTGCTGAAGTAAAAACTCTAAATTAATGTGCCAAGCTTCCTGATAATGAGTAATTATTGCAATTAGAGTACGGTCAGCGAGTTAGCTGTCAGGTATTTTATTTGTGCTCGCCCTGTTTAATTAATTATAATATTTAATTAACGCATGTTATGCTCTTGATCTTTAGGTAGCTTGGCTTTTTAAATGGACAAATTAGTTTTTTACTAATTTGGTATTTTTTTTTACCGAAAAGAGATTGTTGTAGTAACAAACTAAGCACCTAACTTTATGCCTGATGCTTAACTTAATGTTTGAAAAGTGAGTAAACCTACTGATATTTGAAATGTTTTATTCATCGAATTTACAGATCACTTATGGAGATTGCATTTTATGCTAACTGGAGCACTTTATATCTAATACCTAGATTGTAATAAAGACGAATTGCCTAACTTAAGTGGCACTGGGCATTGATGACATTGCTCGATGAACAGGTGGCCATAGGGCAAAAAGTTCTGGAGTGACGACCGCGAACCGGAAGACGTTGTGTTCGGATGCGCCCTAGCCCCCACTAGGTGGACCAAGGACCTGGTGAACTCTGCGGGGATCAGCTGGATGCAACACGTCCAGGACCATTCAATTTGGTGAGATTTTGGGAAGGCCTATGTTCAGCTCTGGACGTCTTTCGGCTGAAATGATGATGATGAAGAAAGCAGTACCCTATTCTGCCTTTAGGATAAGATTTTTGCCTTGACTTTAGAAATGGAATTTTACATTTGATTGCAGAATTTAAAAAATAAATAATACATGTAAGTGCATGCTGTTGCTGACGGTACAGCGAGGGGGGAAGCAGGGTGCGCGGTGCAGGCGCAACTCGCGACACAATTATGTCATTCGATCACAACAATTACGTGGGAATACATTAGATCTCTATACAATTATTGATTTTGTTAGTTGCGCCCACGATGATTATAAATCGCATGTGAAATGATAATAATCTCCGAGATTATCCGATCAATTGCGCTTTTCTTAGCTAGCTGATCTGCTGATCTAAGGTGAAAGGAAAACGTATTTAGTCCTAAATTTCAAAAGAGGAACAACGCAGGAAGATTAACTTAAAACCTGTTTATCATCTAAAAGACCTCGAGCTTCGGTGCTGAGTGATTTTTGGGGTGGTCGTTTCTTACTGCATGTATGTTGGTAATATTCTAAAGTTTATTATTTTATGGGGTCTGTTTTGATTTTGCTAAATTGGTATACCCAAACTAAAGCAAATTTCACATGGAAATTAACAATTCAAAGTTTAGTTTTATTTATTTTAGCTAAGTATAGGTGTGGTGTGGAGTCAGTGAAGTGGTATGTTATTGATTAGATACTACGGTGATCTTCACGTCAAGATTCTTATTCGTTAACAATTATAAATTCTAACATTATCATACGAAGCAACATTAAAAATCGCGTTCAACAAACACAGTCGCCACACGGTCTACACACAGAACATTCATTAACAACTAAAATAATAATTCAATAACTTATGAATGAAGTAGAAATTGCCAGGATATCAAGAAACCGTGACTGATTGGCTACAACGTTTGATAACACTTCCGGAGCCACATCCGATGACGTACCTAACCTTGCCGTATTTTTGGAAGACTTCATTAACAAAGGGCACATGAAAGACCAGCCGCACCGGATAAGTGCAGAAACACAACAAGAGCGTTACAATTGTAATTAAAACCAACGATTCCTTGGAAATCGATAGCAAAAAAAAAATAACTGTAAAGCGACTCGATAGCGAGAACGGAAACGCTCGATAAACGCTCTAGTTTGCCGAGTACGAACGGCTAATAAATTTATTATCATTTAAAATTATCATATTTGTAATATAAATTGCGAGTAGGAGCCATAAAAGTGGTGTGATTAGAGTTTTTCAGGTGCTGGCTGGCGGCGGGAAGCGTGAAATTACTGCCGACGCACACTTGCAGCAGCGTTCATTGCTGGTGTGGGTTCGAGTCAGAGCGGAGCTAGGCTAAGCGGCGCGAGAAAAGATATTGTGTCGATGCTATCATGCTGATGACGATTGAGACAGATGTAAATTATAACATAATAAATAACGATTCATAATAAACATACTAAGGTAGAGGTGTACCATAGTACAGGCACATTTCACCAGTAATGTAGGTAACAGTGTGCGAACCTATTGCATCGTTTCGATATTATACGACGCTAACTAGTACTACATGACAATTAGATTCGTAAGTTATTAATATCTCCCTATCCGTAAGGGTCATAAATTTGACGTAAAACGTATCTCCTAGAAAACCCATTTTGTACAAAGTATCTAAACAAAAAATACCATTCACCTCGTGAATGTGTCTCTTAAACTTGAACAAATAGGTATATACTCGCTTTCATCGCAAACCTATCTTATGTACCGCATACCCAACTTATTCACGTAAGCACGTCTGTGTGAGTGCAAGCACACATCTGCATTACTTTCAATAAACGCTTAGGAGCATTTGTACTATTAAATAGCCTTACATGCGATTAAACGTCCACGCGAGCGTGAAATGAAAATTCTAAATGCAGTATACAGATGGAATTCGCTGGAAGTCGTTTTTTAACTCCATATAACTCATTTAATGGTTCTCTTGACCCAAGTATTGTAGTAATGGAAGCGGCAAGTATGAGGAATATTATCGATTGCTTCATTAACGGCTAGTTGTGGACACTTGGGTTATAAATTTTCATCGACGTAAGCTATGATGTGATAAAGCATGTTGTATAGATACTTTCCTCAGGCGATGTGGATGATCTAGTAGCCATTAACGTAAAATATCTAGGTTCCGATGTGTTGAATGGCACATTAAAATTTGTATGATAATGTTACAGGTTTTTGTGCATCAGAACGCGAAGGGATCTTAGTTTGGTGCTGTAAATGCTAACCTATCAAGACGTAGCAAAAACATATTAGAAAAACAATTAACACGAATCGCTATAACTGAATACAGAATATACTAGACTCATCACGTCATCACAGGTGCTTCTAAAGATTAATAAATGCATAATTTCGTTGGTTTTTACAAATAAGAATATTTAGCGTATGCAACACGTAACACCATTCGTAACACGTTATTTTTGTTTAATTAGAATAACGGACGAAGGATTCATTACCTTTTCCCAAAAACTTATTCATTATCTTTCTGAAATTCTGGAAAGTTTATAAAGTTATTCATGCTGAATAGGTAGTGTTTGAAGTCATGTTTATCGTTCGGCTCTACAAACGCCAGATGTGCCTACTGGTAATTGTTAGTTCAATCTCCTACAAGTAATGACTTCACACCCCTGTTTCTCGACACCACAAAAGAATACTGAGTCACCTTATCTTCATGTAGATGACACAACTATACGTATTGTTAAACATATTGTATTTGTGTGTGTAGTTTTAATTGTGTATATAATCGCTGGCTGCGCCTGAGTCGGTCTACTGTGACCTAACAGTAATTGCAGCACTTTGCCGTTTTTTCCTTCGACCATTAGTGCTCTTTACGAGTTGCACTGAGCATGCACGAATTGCACGATATAAGCATTACCATTTATATTAGCGTATTTGTTATTTCGTCTGCAAATGTGGAAATAACATATTAGTTTCCGTGTTGTTATCTAAGAGAAAACTATTTGTTAGTTGCATAAGTATTTCATGGTTGGTGTTATATTTTAATAGGTTAAGAAATATGTCTGTGACCGTTCAATTAAAATGAAAATGAAATACCATTTTCTTTTATTTTTACTGCGAAAACAATTATATACTGCGAGTTCTTTGACTTAAAAACGTTAGATTAGGTAACTTGGTAATTAGGTACTTGGTAAAAATAAGATTTAAAGACACGCTAGGCCGCTAGGTATACACGTAGCAATGATCTCCCCAGGGTGGCCAGTAGCAACTGGACGAGAGTTACCATTACTCATGATGAATGAATGAATGGCTCGCGAGTATTATATAGAGTTCTAATTCAGCAGTTATGACGGCAATGGGCAAGTTATTGACTGCTCAATATCCCAATAGATAATTAAAATGAAGACAAGATGTTTCCTGTCGTGTAAATGGTAACAGGAGTTTTCTCAGTATCAACCTGGAGTCTGGAGTCTTTACTTGGAACTAGGACATCACGAGAGAACACGGAATGCTAGTGCGTGTAGACTACACAGAACCTCTGCCAACCACTTGGGCGAATACAAACGTTACGTTATGTTCTGTGTTTCGATTTCCACAGGTTTACTTCAAGAAAAGTGTGGAAAAACAAGTATATACATAGGTATTTAAAACAATTAGCCACGTGAAGCTGTTGGTATACTGCCGTCGTAGGTATGTCAAAGTGCATCTGATGGTAGAGGTTAGGTGGCAGATGCCATAGTATTTGCATTACCCTTAAGATATCTTTGTTTAGTTAGGCGGTGGCGTTTTCCTTTATTTTTTGTCCGCAAATGCACCTCTTCTAATTACAATGAGTTTCGGTGCATTCTTCAAGAATTAGAACCGCAATATGTGTCACGCGCTATCGAAAAGAGTAAAGGGCTTGAAAACCTTTGCCCTCTGATAAATACAAAGATTTTTTTTTAAAAACAACATTTATATTTGGTTTAATTTTTAGAGAGTTCTGATAACAACATAACAAGACTATTAACTGAATATCAAATTAAATTGAGTTCAGGCCTTTTGGTGAAATGCTAACTAACCTAAAAAATTTATTTATTTAAACTTCATGTACAATAGTGGTACCTACATAGGCGGACTTAATGCCACAAGGCATTCTCTACCAGTCAACCTTAGGGTCAAATAAGACAGCACGGTGGTAGAGTACAAAAAAAAAAATAAGGAGAAAACTATTTTGTTATATAAATTGATATACATAAACAGGTACATACAAAACAAAATTATGGAGGTTGTTTAAGTAGGAATGGGTTTGATCAGGTCGGGATTTTTTTTTTGGGTTTATCCATCGGAAGGGAGGGAATCTAGATTTGTCCCCGGTTGATGGCAACAAGGCTCGCCCCCTATTACCTGGGACTTAAACATAACTGCAAAATGTGGGTGTACTAATAAGTTCTCCTCTGCATAACCTCTGCCCTTCAGGGAACAGGCGTGATATTATGTTGTTGGTAAAGGATTTTTTAGATCCAAACAGAAATCTATTTTGATCATGTCCTTTCTTAACTTTATTATAACGCGAGCCTATCATTTAGTTTCTTCTAGGTAAGCTCGTTCCATCGTCGACATCATCTCTGCCCTTAGGGCAAGATTGAGGTCAAGAGCAAGACCATACCTAGCCGTGCCGTGCCTAGCCGTTTCAAAACTATATTGGGGTCGACTTCCAGTCTAACCAGATGCAGCTGGATACCAGTATTTTACATGGAGCGACTGCCTATCTGACCTCCACAACCCAGTTAATACTAGGTAATACAATACCCTTTGGTAAGACTGGATGTCAGAATCTCAGGTCATTGACTACCTGTAACGACTGCCAAAGATCTACATATATGGCAGCCGAGACCAACAGCTTAACGTGCTTTCCGAGGCACGGAGGAAACTCGGTATGTCGGGCGGTCACCCATCCACAGACCGACCCGACCTAGGCAAGCACAGTTTTACCTAAAGATCGACCTGAGTGGCAGTTCTTATTAAACCACGAGCTTCTCTCTGGACAAGAGCAAGACCATTTATAATAATAAAAAATAAAAAAATAGTGAAAGGTAACTCAATATCTCGGAGGTTTCAGAACTTTATGTTCCAACTCTGATATAATTTAGATAGCTGTATTGATGTGAGGATAGTTGTTACAGGTAGTCAGTGGCCTAAAAAGAGTGCCAACCAGTCTTACCAAGAGGTATCGTATTACCCAGTCTAACTGGGCTATGTGAGTCGTGGGTTCGAACCCCGTCAGGCGCATTACTTTGTGTAATTTATTTAATCACCACTGCTCTCAAAACGGTGAAGGAAAACATCGTGCTTAGAACCAAAAAATTCGAAGACATGTGACATCTACCAATCCGCACTGGGCCCGCGTGGTGGATTATAGCCCATCCCTCTCCTAGAGAGGAGGCCTGAGTCCCTGCAGTGGGAACATTATAGGCTGATGATGAACTGGGTTATGGAGGCAGTCGCTCCATGTATTTAGCTGTATCCGGTTAAACTGGAAGCCGACCCTTGGTTGGTTGAGAGAAGGCTAGGCAGATGATGACATGTAGGTATTGATATTTTAAATGAGTTTAATTAAAAATTTTATTATCATCATTCATCATCATCATTTCAGCCGAAAGACGTCCACTGCTGGACATAGGCCTCCCCTAAGTGTCGCCACATTGACCGGTCCCGTGCGTCTCGCATCCAGCGGATACCCGCAACCTTTTCGAAGCCTTCCTTTTTTATTATCATTGAATTGTAATTGTAAGTATACAACATAAAACACCGCCTTACATCATAATTTAATAAAATAAAAACTTACCATTTAATGACTAGTACTAAAATAATATAGAGGTGTAAATCAAACACTAACCGTTGGCTGTCCTAGTTTTAATCGCCATAAAAAGCGAACAAAAATAGTTTTTATTATAATAGAGACAATATAATTATTGTTGTTTAAACCCGATAATTCATTGTTGTACGCCGATAGCTTCCAGGGACATGTGAACTTTACACTATAATAGTTCGCTGGAAAGAACGCGACCATATTTCATTGGGTTTAATGAGAACAATTTCTTCCATGAAATGTTATTGTTCGTTTTTCGTGTTTTTAAGAGCGATGGAAATAAACAAAAGTAGTTCTGAGTACATGGGGTGCGATTGATTAAAAAGTTTATAAATATCGGCTCATGATAAAGGAGGAGTAAATGCCACCGTGACGTTTAACAGGGAAGAATAGAAAAGGATTTTTTTTTGTTCCGACCCCAAATAGAATGGGATACGGGCAGGAAGATGATGATGATGATGATAATTAAGGAGGAGCTTGTCGATGAATAATAGAATAGAATAGAATAGAATAGAATAGAATAGAATAGAATAGAATAGAATAGAATAGAATAGAATAGAATAGAATAGAATAGAATAGAATAGAATAGAATAGAATAGAATAGAATAGAATAGAATAGAATAGAATAGAATAGAATAGAATAGAATAGAATAGAATAGAATAGAATAGAATAGAATAGAATAGAATAGAATAGAATAGAATAGAATAGAATAGAATAGAATAGAATAGAATAGAATAGAATAGAATAGAATAGAATAGAATAGAATAGAATAGAATAGAATAGAATAGAATAGAATAGAATAGAATAGAATAGAATAGAATAGAATAGAATAGAATAGAATAGAATAGAATAGAATAGAATAGAATAGAATAGAATAGAATAGAATAGAATAGAATAGAATAGAATAGAATAGAATAGAATAGAATAGAATAGAATAGAATAGAATAGAATAGAATAGAATAGAATAGAATAGAATAGAATAGAATAGAATAGAATAGAATAGAATAGAATAGAATAGAATAGAATAGAATAGAATAGAATAGAATAGAATAGAATAGAATAGAATAGAATAGAATAGAATAGAATAGAATAGAATAGAATATAATAGAATAGAATAGAATAGAATAGAATACGTATTTATTCGTTAATGGACAGCAGCAACACAAAAGAGCAGATAATAACAGCCAGATCGATCATTAGGTTAAACCGCACTTGCCTAGGTTGGTACACGGATGGGTGCCTGCCCACTAAATACCAGGTTTCCCCCGTGTCTCAAAAAATACGTTAATCCGTTGGTCTGTCATTTGTAGATCTTTGGCAGTCGTTATAGGTAGTAATTGCAGTGGTCTGAAAGTCTGACAATCAGTCTTACCAAGGAGTATCAGTTTACTCCTTGGTAAGACTGATTGTCAGACTGATTGTCAGACTGATTGTCAGACTGATTGTCAGACTGATTGTCAGACTGATTGTCAGACTGATTGTCAGACTGATTGTCAGACTGATTGTCAGACTGATTGTCAGACTGATTGTCAGACTGATTGTCAGACTGATTGTCAGACTGATTGTCAGACTGATTGTCAGACTGATTGTCAGACTGATTGTCAGACTGATTGTCAGACTGATTGTCAGACTGATTGTCAGACTGTATACCAGTGTATACAGCTGCATTCAATTACACTGGGAAACCTACCACACAATACTTCGAAAAAGGCTAGGCAGATGGTGAATATGGGTACGGCGCGGCGGCGTGCTTAAATGGAGAAGATATTTAATTCAAAGCTTTTTAACTGCCTCCGTGGTCGAGTGGTTTAGGCGTTTGCCTTGTGACCCGGTGGTCGTGGGTTCGATTCCCACGGGAAGCATACTTTGTAAAGTTGTTTCCAGTTTGGTTAGGACATTGCAGGCTTGAATCACCTGATTGTCTGATAAAAAGATGGTTCCGTGCTTCGGAAAGGCACGTATTTATATAAGCCGGTGGTCCAACCATGTCAGAGGCCCTTGCGGCGGTTTAGAAACTCTGACACTAGGGTGTGTAGGGTCGTTAGACCTTACTACCCTCACGAAAAGGAAGGAAGGAAGGAATTCAAAGCAAGATGCATTTAATGAAAATAGCTCTGATCATCTTGGAACATGGATTGGTAATGGGAGTAGGTGCCGATGTTGTTATAAGAAAAAGGTATACCTACTTATAGCAATGGGATTTGATAGAGAGGCCGACAGAAGGAATGTAATTAAAATCACGGTATTTGTAGCGAATTGCAACATGAAAACGTAGACACATTATACTATGTATAATAGGGTGCGGTTAAACCGAGCAGACTGTAGACCAGACTGCAGACATCGGAGTTTGACGGATATTTTCCGGTCTGCTCGGTTTGATTGCACCTTTAGATGATTGTGCAATGACTAGTTTGTCTATTGGAAAGCGAATTCGATTTTGTTGTCCCGACTACCTTTTCATATACATACATAAACTCACGCCCTTTTAAGTATATTTATGTTTTCGTTATAAGACTTCAATCATAGAATGGGCATCTTCATCTCTCCCCCTAGCTAAGCCAAGTGGCATTCCTTTCGTTTCTTTCGCGCCATACTAATACGTTACTGTTGTTGCTGAAGTTTTATTCATTTATTCCGGACTATAGTCTATCTCTAGGAAAAATTTCGTTTGGATAGAAAAGGTCATTCTGTTGTGATTGAGCAACAAACATCCTTCCATCAAACATTCGCATTTACTATATACGTACCTATAGTACGATATATTTATATACACTACGATTGTTTCTTCAATCCTTTATCTTTCGTTTCTCCTATGGTAGTCATGTTGATGAACATACATATCTAATAAGTTCATAGATCTGACAGGTCAACATAGGCTAGAACTAGTAAATACCAGAGATAGTTAAGTATGTCTATGAGTTATGGCACCAATGTTACTGCTGACAATAAAGTCATGGATTTTCCATCAGGAAATTCCCCCCATTATTCGAGATTAAAATATAATTGGTGTAATGTGGGTGCATTATAGATACCTACAGTACTTTTATCACCAACACATTACCAACACTTGGTAATGTGTCCAAGAGACTGGTGGCGTTGCCACGTTGTATGGTCCTCCTGGTCAAGTTAAAAGCCAGCTGTTAGATCACGGGTAGTATCAATAGGGCGTCGAAATGTCATTAAACTAGCTATGAGCACTCAGACCCTACGGCCCTAGAGTTTCAAGCGGAAAGGGCTCGAAAATATAGTTTCCACAGTTATAAATTCCACTTGAGGTTCTCTGTAAGCGGCAGTGCCAGGAGAGCACGATCAACTTGGAGTATGTGATGGCGCAAGAGTATCAACACATCGCATAATTAAATCCTCCGTCTTTTGCCGTCGTCCCCTGTTAAACCATAGTGAAGAGAGCTCGACGGATGATGTCGGATGAACGGCCAGTACCTACTTCGGATGCATGACAAGCCGTGGTGACAGAGACTGTTTTGAGCTTCACCACAGTGACAGTGATATCACATGACTGGATATTTTCCGTGTTACATAGAAAATATTAAATTTTTAGTGGAATTGTAGTACATAGGTTATATTTATTAATAATTGTTGTATGGGGAAATGCCTACTCATCGAATGACAGATATTGGAGCTACTGTTGTCCAATGATTTACGAGGAAAATAAAGTGATTTCATTTTGAATAAGAATAATTTTTGTTTACTGCAATTGGTAGTTGATTAACCAAAAATACAAGGTTTTCCTACAGGATATTTGGTATTTTTTTCGTTTGCTCATTTTAAATAACAACAACTTGTTCTATTTTAGTTACCTATTTGTTAATTAGATGACATCGTAAAAACAATTGGCACAGATTACCTACCGGTGAAGAAGAGGCATTGTTCTTTTTATTGTTCTACGTTAATTCTACTCTTCAACTGATAGCTGATTGCATACCTACATTTGAAATTGGCATCATTTTCTAATAAAAGTATGTAAGTAGGTACTTAATTCGTATTCGAAATCAGCAAAGTTCCAATTAGAAAAAAATCCTTGAAAATTGTAATGACACATGTGTGGAAGCTTTTACAGAAAAATCTGAGAATGCAATGAACATTACCAATTTCAGTCGTTAAATAGTGAGGGAATTAGAGTTGTCATTCGTCCGGATTTGAGTTCATGGCCTAATAATAACTGCCACTCGGGTTGATCTTTAGGTTAAGCCGCGCTTGCCTTGATGGTCTGTGGATCCGTGACCAACCATTACATACCGAGTATCCTCCGTGCCTCGGAAAGCACGTTAAGCTGTCGGTCCCGCCTGCTATATATAGATCTTTGGCAGTATTAGTAGGTAGTATTGACTGGGTTGTGCAGGTCCGATAGGAAGTCACTCCATGTAAAATACTGATATTCAGCTGCATCCGGTTAGACTGGAAGCCAACCCCAACATAGTTGGCAAAAGGCTAGGCAGATGATACGTCCGGATTTTTGCAGACAAGTCCGTAATTTTAGTTCAGTGTACGGAAACTAGGAGGATTTCTTAAACGTCAGGATTGTTTATGAAATCAACATATCAATCAACAATGACAACAAACGTTCAACTATTGTGAAGTGAAACATCGTTGTAAAAAATTACTGAATGAAATTATACTGAACAATTCAAATGGAAGCAAACGGTTCATAGTTTTTGTTCTTGGATCTGGGAACCCTTTCAGGGGTGGGGGGTATCATCAAATCACCCCGCTCTGGGCAGAGCGGTAGGGAGTGTCAGACTTCTACTGACTAAACCACCCGCGCCTTAAAGAGATGTCAGCAACATGGAAGTCGGTCCTTGTGGGCCCCCCTTCAATGTTGCTTGACATCTCTTTGAGGCGCGCGTGGAACAAGAACTCGTCATAAGACGACGAGCTAGCCCATTACTCACCGTCCACAGGCCCGCGCTCACGGAGGCCGGAAGCCATGATCTGGGAACCCTTAGCTTAGGTCTCAAAGTGAGCCTGTACATATATATGAGAGGAGGACGTAATTGACCACTACTTTTAGTACATGTTGGCCTCATAGAATCCAAAATTAAATTGGCACACCATAATTAAAGTCACCAGATGATCTTGAAAATAATGGAGATAAAGTGGACAATTCCACAATAAAAAGTAATGTTTTAGTCTGTCCGTAGCTAGGCGCATTTCGATTCCACCAAATAACAATGGATGTATAAAAAGACCCTGAGAAGCCAAAAGGTGCTTATTCTCCTTGTCGTTGGGATGTTTTTTTTGTTCTGGACTATAGGTACCTTGTAACCTTCTAATTACGGAGATATTAAAGGTCAAAATTTCCACTTATCCACAACTTAAAAAAATGTAAGCACTTATTGCCATTAATTCATTTACACTTTCCTCTATGGCCGCTGTAGTACTCATGCATTGCACAATGTCATGTGAGTGTTACATTGAGTCCTTCCGTAAAAAATATTATATTCATCGTAAAGTCGTTAACAAGGAATACTTCTCGCGTAGAGTTTGATGTACCGAATTCTTGGTTGATGGCTTTGTGTAGGGTTCGTTTACACTTTCTATAGAAGCTATACTTTATGTCTTACTTCTATTAGTACTGGATACTACGAAACCCTTTGTATCGTATTCGTATTATTCAAAAATACTACTGGTATTCAGCTGCATCCAGTTAGACTATTTAAGTAAATCTATTTAATTCGCGAGTAAATAGGCTTCTTCTGGGTAAGCTCGTTCCATCGTCGACCTCATCTCTGCCCTTAGGGCAAGATTGAGGTCAAGCGTAAGCCCATATTAAATAAATAAAAAAAAAGACTGGAAGCCAACCCCAACATAGTTGGAAAAAGTTTTAGTATTGGCAATAGGGTCGCCAAATATTACATGACTTAAAACCTATGTGGTGAATTTGTGGTTGTCCTATTAGGTACACCTCTGCCTAATCCTTCGGTGATTAAAGGCGAGATGTTATTATAAAAAAACCGGCCAAGTGCGAGTCGGACTCGCGCACCGAGGGTTCCGTAAAAAAAATATATTATGTGATGTAACTAAAAATTTATGGTTTTCGTAATTTTTCCTTTATCTATGCTATAAGACGTTGCTTCGTACCAAATTTCAAGATTCTGAGTTCACGGGAAGCACCCTGTAGGTTTTGATTCCCTTGCAAGTGTCGAAAATTTGCGGCATAAACGGCTGTATCTTTTGATTGCGTTGGCTTAGAAGTTTGATTTTTTCACAGCTTCAAGGGACAGTAGACCTGAGTAATTGATATAATTTTCAGCTTCATACCTCCACGCGTTCCTGAGAAAAAGGGTCTTGACAGACGGACGGACGGACGGACAGACGGACAACAAAGTGATCCTACAAGGGTTCCGTTTTTTCCTTTTGAGGTACGGAACCCTAAAAACGAGAACGACATGGTTACTTCTTGGGAAAACTTCAGGCCCAGAATGACAGCTGTCATTGGAGGCGTGGGACCTTGACACAAATAAAAATCATTACCCTTCCTCTTGGCTACGCTGCCCGGCTGTAGTCGGGTTAAAAGAGGTTGGTACCCAACAGTGGGTTAAGTGTAACTGTGATGATGATGGTGATGAAGAACAAAAAACAGTATATTTCATTTATTTATGAAGATATGAGAAGCTCAATATAAACCAATCCAAAGTAAGTAATTAATAAAAATGGGTTGTGAAAAAAAGAATTTTGCTTTTTACTATAAATGCTTTCTTTTAAAAATATTATTATAATAATACCTTTTGATGGGTAGGTAGTACTTAATTATATATAATAATTGGCATTCCAATGATTGCCCTAGTCTTTGAATTAGAACAACCAATTGCCGTAATCTTGGTAAGTTAAGCAAGTAAACTTTTTGAATGCAAATATTTTACAAATTATTAAAATTGAGTTTCCATCGTGAATATAAAATTATAATGAGTTTTGCCATGTTTTGAACTATATTGTTTGTTGTTTAACTCTTATTTTAACGTGGGACGCCAGTTTTACAGAAGGGGTACCTAAGTATCCTTTATGTAGTAAAACCACATTTCGCAAGTTACCTATAAATAGGAGGAGAGTCTAATGCCATATATGCCATGCCATAGATAATCGAGCCTAATATAAGTAGCATGCACCGCCCACAAACTGACACTCCAGAGAGTTGACTGAGTAACTTCTGAAAAACCTAATTAAGTATAGTTTGCCCATTCTAGGCACCAAGCCCAGAACCACACTCTCAGTAGCCACCACTAGATCACCAGCCCGAATATTTTAACCAATGACGTGGCAAGATCTTAAATTAAAATAGGTATATGTTTTTTTTGTGTTTTTATAAAATATTATAAAATGCCTTAATAAATGTACCTAAAAGTACAAATGTAACCGCAACACAGGAAAATGTAAGCTGTCGATAGTTCCATTCGTTACGAATATTTAAATAAACAAAACATTTATATAAATGCTTATTAATAAAAATAAATAATAATAAATTCATTGTAGTTTTGAATCGTCTTTTAAAACGGACCGTTTACTATAAATACTTAGTTTGTTAACAGGTAAATTAAATTCCACCGAGATAAATAGACTTAATTAACATTGTGTGAATAAGTATTTTTATACCATGCAGGTAAATGTCTCATAATAACAATATTCGGACAAAGGTTTTTGAACTAATGGTTCTTTTACTACAATAACAATTTTTTTGTGGCTTTTGATGAAGAAAAACAGTTTGTAAATTTTGATCAAGGCTTTTCTTGTAAGCTGTAAAAGGGGGTAAACATACCCCGTGTGAACGGACCCTTCACAAAACCTTCGACCAACCATTCTGTATATCAAACTCTACTTACTAAGTATTCTACGACTTTTTTTTTGTGAAAGATTGCGTTTGAGGTTACGACTCAAGGTAACCCACTCAACACTTTGTGCTGTCGGATGTTTTGTAGTTAGAGTTACTTGAATTAAGTAATAATTTTTATTTTATTTAAAAAATGAACTTGTGAAAAAATTCTAACTAGAAGGAACTTTGACCCTAATACTAACTAGAAGGTTCCCAGGTATCTACGATCTAAAATATTGCATTGACGGTGAGAGCAAGTCTCTTGGCTCCGTTAAGGGTAGTTTTACACCCATTTCCTATAATGTTACACTACCTATGCTATATGTTTGGAGTCGGAGGATTCAAAAATTTGATGACAGTCATTGCAGTGTTTTATTAATTTAACTAAATGGATTTTTATGAAATGAACCGTAGGTACCTCTTATACCGATACCTACACCTAACCTATACTGAAAACATTTACCTACTTAGGTGTCTTAATCAACGTATTTTTTCAAACTGTAACAATCTCTCTCTGCCACTTTGACTTAGTTTTAATACCTAAATCATTGTTTTATAATAATTATGTTGGCACCAACCGGTTACATTCAAATAGGTATGTACCTACTCACGAGCGATAGTTAAATACTTAGACGGGATAAGACGAAAATCGTAATCTTCAATTTAGTTGTCGGTCTGTCTGGCATGCATTCGTGTGTCAAAGCCGAAAAAATTCGGCATCCAAATTTTTGTATGAATATATTCCCAATGTCCACTCTATACTATACATTTTTTGAATCTCTTTGGCACTAACATATATAATTGGGATCAACATTTCATACACTGCCAATGCTGAAATTCAGATTTCTTTGATGCAAAAATATTTTACTCATTTCAAAAAATTATTTTAAAATTAAAACACGAGATAAATAACTAACCAGTCTGTATCATAAATATAAGTAATTCATGTTCGAGCACAAAGCTGCGGTGGCTGACACGCTAGCCTCAATTTGGCGGGCGTGAACCAATTACTAGAGTATAGTGTCGCCAACTTTCAGTAAAACGCCGTCATAAAGTGCGATATCCCGCTGCGAGAACGCTTTATTTTCCTATAAAAGCGTTTTATCCACGTATAAAAGCTTAAATCCGCGCGGAGCTTTCTCCCGGCGGCGAGTTGGTAAAAAGAGCATTAAGTTGGAGCGGCAACATGGCCGGGGCACGCCCCGCGGCGGCGCGCACTGGTTGGCTGACGGCGCGCCCTCCCGCCGCGCCATTGGCGGGCCCGCCTCCTGCCCACCGCGCCAGTCGCACCCGGCCGCGCCACCGCGACACACTCACCGCGCACCTCACACGCGACCCGTACCGCGCGCGTAAAGGAACATTTGAACAGTGCTGCGCTACACGATTCGCACTAAACTTTATTTCGTGAGAACTACAAGTGTGTAAACTTTGTTGCTCTGTGTCTGATAACTATTATCTGGAGTTTCACTTTTAATTATTTAAAATATACGTTGCGAACATTCGGAAGAAAAAGTGATAAACAAACTTATCTCGTTCGGAATTTCGGGAGCACGTGACTTTCGCAAGAAGGAGGACTATACCTTGGTGTGCCGGCGATGCCAGTTCGGAACTAAGAAGTGTTGCTAAAGTTAGATAAAATTGTTTTGGAATATATTTGGACTGTGATGGTACGGTGATTGGCGAGCTGGGGGCGATCGAGCTGTGCGTGGGGCGCGCGGGGCGGGGGTGGCCCGCGCTGGATGCGCTAGGGGCGGCGAGCGGCGGCGGCGCGGGCCCCGCCGGCGGCGCGCTGGCGATGACGGTGCAGCGCGACGAGCGCGAGCGCGCGCCTCGCACGCGGTTCATGATCACGGACATCCTGGACGCGCCCTCCCGGGACCTCAGCGCGCACCGGGACTCCGACTCCGACAGATCCGCCACTGACTCACCAGGTTTGTTTGATACTTTTAACATTTCGAACCATAAACATGGTGTAGATCACCCATGCCAGCACTTATTATGCAAAAAATATGCCAAAAGTTAAATTATCCTAAAACAACAGCAAACTGCTGGGAATTTCCGCCATTTATCACATGTAGGTAAAACTGTTAATTTTTACCTACATGTGATAAATAATACAACTCTTGGTACAAATGTGGTTGTAGACCGATAATAAGTGTTGGTCACTAAATTAGTTTAATTGTAGATAAAATAGCACAAAAAAGTTGATAATTTAGAATGGTGGTCGCTTGTTACCTACTGGTCTGCTTTTGGCTGAATTAACCCAAATGAGGAGAACTAATCTTAAAATCAGTTCTAGAGATCTGTAACTATAGACTACTCGCAGAGGTAAACATTTCGTTGTGAATTTACACCAAATAAGAATTAGATAGCAGGTAGATAGCGTGAAGTAGTATAGGTATATAAAATAGGCTTTTTGAGTGATCATAAATCCAAGTTATAAAAAGTAGAGTGCATTTTTGTGTGCAGAATTTTTCACGAAAATAAAAATAATTAAATGGAAGTAAACAACAGGGAAATAAAACTAGTTAAAGACAAACACAAAACAAATCCAAAAAACAAGATACCACAAAAAAAAAAAGTACAAAACCATCAACAAAAAACGAATCACGGGGTCGCTACGAGAATCCGAAATTCGCCTACAGGAGCGCTACGTCGTAGCACTTAAGATTTAAGAAAAGACATCAACGCGACAATGCACTCATTACACCTTATCTTTCCCGGAGACTGAGTTAAACGTTTTCCTGCAGGCGCCATAACACTTGCACAGTGTATATTGTGTATAGTGCTCATTATGAAACCAGCAACACGGTAAGCACGGTATTATAATTTGATCTACTTCGATTGCTGGGAACCGCGATAAAGTGGCGCGAGGAGTCACGCGACGACTCAGGGTGTCTATTAGGAGACTTTACTCCGAAACGATTGTGATAAACACGTTAACTTATATAATGTGTTTACGTGTTAAATGTGCTTCAAGTGACTGCTGTTCGTATGTTTATTAATATCTTTTATTATGGCGTAGTTGATCAGTTGAAATTTAAATAAAAAAAACTTTTTGGGCCATAAATCCTTTGAGGTGTAAAATAATGCGTTGTGAGGAAAGGTTGTGAACTTGTAGGTATTACTTATTTAGTTTTTATTTTGTCAAAAAATAATGATGTATGATAACTTTTTTTGGTGTTTTTATTTTATTTGGTTATGCTTTTCTTATATGGTGATACGATCGAAAATGGTGTGCTTCTTAGATAACTTTTGCATTTGTTACTAATTTATTCCAGGTAGGTACAGAACCATTGGTTAACGACACGAGTCGGGCTCATACTCGTATACCTACTTAAGTGGTTTTTAGCGTTACGGTAATTATTAAGTTAACAAATAAGTTGAAAATTCCAAATACTGAAAATCGCCGGACGACTTTTGGCGGATCCTCTGTTTGACTTAGGTCTCACCTAGATTTAAAATATATAGCCATATAAAAAAAGGTTCAATAAAAAAAAGTAATATTTACTTACAAAGAGTGTTTAATTCGATTAAAAAAACTAGTCTCGTTAGAAAACTATGGTGATGGAGTATGGTAATTGTCTCACGATATCGTACTTACTTGAATAAAAAGACACACAAACTTTCACATCTATTAGCCAATTAGTAAGTAAGAAGTAAGATTAAAAGAGTGAAACTAAATTCTGAAAATTGGCATACCTTCCTACCAAAATAAAAATGTGCCTATCAGTCGGCTAGAGCAATAATATTATATCCTTTAACACTTATTTTTAAACTTAAAACTATAAAATCTTTGAATAAATTCCTATAGGCCATCTCGGCACTTTAAAACATAAACATCCTCCCTCTGTATGACTTCGATTTTAATAAATAAGTAGTAAGATCTGGGGCTGCAGTCTCTACACTAATAACGACGCTACGAATGTCGCTAACTCGTAAAATCGTAAAATTTCTTTAATAGATTTTCAACCTTAGGCTGTTGAAATAAAGCTGAAAATCTATTAAAGAAATGTTACGATTTTACGACTTAGCGACATTCGTAGCGTCGTTATTAGTGTAGAGACTGCAGCCCCTGGTATCAGAATTAGTTGCAAATGGAGCTAGCAAACTCGGAGAAGCTCGTGCCTAGATTATAACAGCTGCTCGCGCACAATATTCAGGTAAAGCCGCGCTTGCTTAAGTTAGGCTGTGGATGGGTTCCCCTTCAATACATACCGAGTTTCTTCCGTGCCTCGGAAAGGACGGTAAGCCAATGAAAGTCGCTATTCAATTGTCTGTATTTGGTAATGAAATGGTCGCAGCACATGCCATCTGGCCTGCAGTCTCTACACTAATAACAGCGCTACGAATGTCTCTACGTCGTATCGATGTCAAATTTCTTTAATAGATTTTCAACCTTATTTCAACAGCATAAGATTGAAAATCTATTAAAGAAAGTTTTCGATTTTTCGACCTAACGACGTTCGTAGCGCTGTTATTAGTGTAGAGACTGCAGGCCCTGGATGGAGTTTATGCACACCCTTATCAAATTGTGCATAGGTTTCAAGTTCGGACCCAAGACACGTCTCTGATTTATCGGATTCATGTGCATATTGTATTATTATCACTTGCTTCGGCGAAAACATCGTGAGGAAACCAGCATGAGAGATATTTCTCAACGGCATGTCCAGGTAGGTTATAGGAGCCCATTCACTCAATTGTTATATTTAACTAGCTGATGCCCGCGGCTTCGCCCGCGTGGATACTGTAAAAACAATCCTTGATGCGGATTATATATCATTCTAAAATTTCAGCTCGATCGGTGCAGAACTTTTTGAGTTTTTGAAGCGTACACAAACCAACATAACATTTTTATATTTATTTATTTATTATTTATTAAAACTTTATGCACAACAAAACGTACAAAGGCGGACTTAATGCCTTGGGCATTTTCTACCAGTCTACCTTAGGGTGATGCAGAGACAATACACAGATATATATACAGATTTAGAAATGGCTGTGTCTGAAATCACTCAATAGTGAGTACAAATGATCAGCTGAAAAATTCTGACACCAGGACTAACCACACGAGCAAGAAAGAGATCAAATCGTTAGAGTAAGTACAAGTTATAGTTTTGCTAGTAGTCCGGTCAATATAGACATTTGAAATAACAATAATTCCCACAGAGCCAAATATTGGTGGAGAGCTGGGGTATACCATTACAAACAAAGTCTTAAAAGTCCCCATCGATCCTATGTGTGCTACAAAAGTTATTCGGGGTCAAAGGTCAAAATTTGAGTTTTTTTTAAATTTTTTCTCGAAAACGGTAAGTTTTATCAAAAAAAACCTCAACCCAAAGTTGTAGATCATAAAATTCTCTACAAAAATGTTCTACATTATTGTTTTCTAAGAGTTACCATTCCTGAGATATCGCGGTTCTAACAGTCACATTATTCTTCACTACATAGTATAAAATAAAGTCGCTTTCTCAGTCCCTATGTTCCTTTGTATGCTTAAATCTTTAAAACTACGCAACGGATTTTGATGCGGTTTTTTAAATAGATAGAGTGATTCAAGAGGAAGGTTTATATGTATAATAACATCCATTTGCACCCGTGCGAAGCCGGGGCGGGTCGCTAGTTATGTATAAAAGCGAAAGGTAACTCACTCCTCACGAGATCTCGAAAACCGCTGGACGTATAAAGATGATTTTTGGACAGGAGGTAGTTTATAGTTAGTAAACGTCCGCTAAGTACGGATTTTGCGACAGGGCCGGATTAGGGTGATCTTATGGCCCTCGCAAGTTTGTATGAAAGTCCTTCATTTTTTGTGCTACAATCTTGATTTTTGGCAGAGACGTAGTTTATAGTCAGTAGACGTCTGCTATGCATTAATTTTCTGACAGCTGGATTAGGGTGGTCTATGAGCTTTTGCAAGTTCTGATTCATACAAACTTGCGTGGGCCCTTAGACCACCCTAATCCGGCCCTATCGCAAAATCCGTTCTAAGCGGACGTCTACTAACTATAAATTACCTCCTTGCCAAAAATCATATTTATACGTCCAGCGGTTTTCGAGATTTCGTGAGGAGTGAGTTACCTTTTGCTTTTATATAAAGGCTCTTAGAATCGCGATATCTCAGGAATGGTAACTCTTAGAAAATAATAATGAAAGGCATTTTTGTGGAGAATTTTAAGATCTACAACTTTGGGTTGAGGTTTTTTTTGATAAAACTTACCGTTTTCGAGAAAAAATAAAAAAAACTCAAATTTTGACCTTTGACCCCGAATAACTTTTGTAGCACACATAGGATCGATGGGGATTTTTAAGACTTTGTTTGTAATGGTATACCCCAGCTCTCCACCAATATTTGGCTCTGTGGGAATTATTGTTATTTGACCACTACTTTTATGTCTAAATTGACCGGACTATAGTAGGTAAAGCAATTGTTTTTAAGATGAGGAACTGTTTTGAGCAGAAATCGGAGTTGAACTCATTCGCATAAATTTCAAGGAATTAAGTAGGTAACATGTGCTGTTTAGAAACTGAATATTATTCCGGGGTTGTAAGGGAGGTATTGTCCTCATATTACTCACTACTATTAAGTTCAGATTAGCTAATAAACTTTATCAATTCTGTTCTGCGTGGACAAATTTAAAATAAATTGATGCTGTCTGTCTTGTATCCTATATCTTATATTTGTACGCCGTTCAGGCAAAACATGACTGTCGGATAATTTCATTTATCATCTTGCAAGATTTGACATCAAATTATCTTTATCTTCTCTGGATATAAGATAATATTTTGCAATCATGTAAATCTAAAATGACCAAATACATAGTATCACCAATTTATGATGATAATCCATTTGAATCGATAAACATTTAATAGTTTTGTATAACTCCTTATTTGAGTGAACTAGATTGAACGCCGTTTTGGTCCCACCCACAACCACAGATTTAATGTATCTTCTACTAACTAGGTTAAACCGTAAACGTTTACATTTCCATAGACTATGAGCTGTCAGACATCTCAATTTGCAATAATGTTATACGAAGAATGTCTTGTTTTACTTTGTTTAACTGTACTTAAACAGTGGCGCGTTTTAGGTAGATATTGTCTTGATGCAAATCTTACCAAAAAAGAAAAGAAAAATAAAGTGTCTGGCGTAAAATGCCTATTGCATTATCCATCTCTGTACTTTGTGCTTGAAGTGTTAAATAAATACATAAATAAATGTTACATTTTGTTAAACCCACCAGCGATGACATCCTATTGAAAAAAAAAAAATTCTTCTCACTAAGAATTTTTCTCCTTCTTCTTCTTGTTCTTTATTAAACTCAATTTTACAAATTGTTATTTTACTAAAACAAACTAGGTAGGTAATTCGATCGGAATAATGCCTTTACGATGTTATTTTTCGACCTTGTTAGGGTCAAACGTCACGCAGGTGCAGGCTCTTATGACAGGGGGGTGTCCGGTGCGGGGCGGAGGGGGATGCAACATGATCCGGAGGCTTTTGTCACAACCGACCTCTTCCGATGCCAGCCGCGCGGCCGACCGGCACAAATACTGTGTGACTCCCAATTTTATTGTTTTGATTGAACTTTGAATATCGAAGATTTAGAAGACAAGTATCTTTTTGTTATTCGAAGAAGTTTGTATCATTTTTTTAGTAGGTTTATTTATATGACATCATTATTCCTCTCTATCTACCTACACTTTAATAGTTTAACATGCTAGAAAAGTAAAAACCCTGTCGGCTCTGTCGGGTTAGAAACGGCTTTAGGTCGGAATGCGGAAGTTAGGTAAAGTCGGCAATTAATTTTATTAAACAAAAGACATTCTTATAAAGTGGGTTCACAATGAGTAGGTATGTGTAGAGTTGAGGACATTATATGTAATTAAATGAGGCCAACTTTGAGATTTGCGCTCTCCAATAGAAAAATAATTATTTAAATAGAAATTCTCTGTAAAAATCATAGATTAAAAAAAACGTGTTGAAATCACAACCTTCTTTTTTTATTCGAATAAAAAGAAAACAAGATACACGGCGAATCTTCAAATAGACCTACACACAGTCCAAACCAAAGTCACGTTTGTAGCAAAACAAAAACAAGTTTTATTTTATTATATTTCAGAAAAAAACAACAATGAACGAGTGCTAAGTGTATCTAAGAAACTTAATAAAATATTACGGAATTCTTTTATGTGTGTATACCTAATTAGGATTTAAACTATTCAAAGTTTTTACGACTAAACGAAGGCTTAATAACAAACATTATTTAATTAAATGTTCTTAAGAGTTATTACCGTATAATTAATTATATTTTTTTCAAAACAATAATAACAAGTGAAAAAATTTGCGGTGTGTAACGCGGAACCAAACCTGTGCCTATAGTTCTCATAATTTGTTGCTAGATAAGTTCAAGTTAGCTACTAATTGATATTCGCAACTATATATTAGTGCCCATATTACTATCGGTTAGTGTTTAATACTTTATGAAGTCTATTATTAATGAAAATAGTGTATTTTTATACAACGCAAAACACACAACGCAATGCTTTCATCGGGATCCAAAACAGTTAAATTGTTTTTTTTTTGGATTTCGTCGAACTCATTTTTTCAGCGGTTTTCTGATGCTTGCCAAGTGTTGATTTGCTTTTTAATCCAGTTTTGTAAGTGTTACCTTTGCATTCCTCTACTAAAACACCAAGTATTTCTATCTATAATATAAAAAGAAACCCTCCAAGATACCACAGTTTGTATATAATAGAGACCGAACTAAAAAGATATCATGGCTGTTGGTGTTGGCATTCACTCTTATTTAGATACACAATGAAAGAACTCCGTAACAATCCCCGGTTACAAAAGCACAACTTTATTAAAACGTTTCGATCACAAAGCTGTTAAGAGCGTATGGTACCTCAAACGCAAGTTTTATAATGCGTAAAAGTATAAGATTCACTGCAGTAATCAACATGAGAAAAATATATGATATTCTTCAGGATATATGCTAGTGCCATAGTGTTGTGAAAACATAATACAACTAACTTTGCTCGATAGAAAAAAATCACGAAGATACCTCTAAAAATTTCTTTTAACGAGTAAAAACCATAGTAAAATACATGTCATCATTCTGATTTTTTTGCCAAATAATTCCACAAGCAACATACTAAAGTCATAGTGTTTTACTTTTTTAGTCCAATCAATAGTTTTCTTGTAAATCGCAAAATACCACTAATTTCGCACTATTCGGCCGCAGCGAAAGACGTAACAACCGCTTTGTAGTGCAAGCTGATTAGAACTTTATTCTAACAGTATTTCAAGCGAAGTTTGAACCACCACAAATAGGGTTGCTAATCTGAGGTAGCATACGCTCTTAAGTATAACATTGGAAAGTTACATTCAATAAACTAGCGGCCACTTAAAACGGCGTATTAAGGGCACTGCATATGATTATTATAATTTATTAATTTAAAGCCCCGACCGTGTAATCCCAGCTTCATTATAATTCCTCATTAATGTTTAATACGGCTCGGCTTCAAACTAATTAATGTACACTAAGACAAATGCTTGTTATCAAGATTTTATATTTACAACACGCCTTATTTGCATAAAATCTTTTAAATTGCTATAAATTTAAATTAATGCGATCCTATTTTTGAGAACAGCTAATAAAATCGACTCATCTTTATTGGATTTGACACCAACAACGTTTCCATTTGATACCACTAATGTTCTAATCTCTAAAACAATTTTTTAATCACAAACGAGCTGTTGGAAAGTTTAATATAAATAAATTAACAAAACAACGCATTTAAAACTAAGTAATGATTGAGTTTAGATCGCATTATCCCATCGACGATTTAATAGTCAAGCGGCTAAAGCCGAAGTGTTAAATAAATTAAATAATAAAATGTATAATGGGTTGCGATAAATACAACCCGTTCCTAACACTCGGCTTCGAGATAAGTAAGCCCTTATAAAACGGACCAAATTAATCCTGGCTCAAAGGACTCTCGGTGTCACACGGGGGAAAAAGAAAAAAACTGACGTCATAATCAGCTTTTGTCAAATGTCAAGCTACGTTCGCTTTTTAAATTTTAAAATAGCTCACCGAAATTCGACAGATCTGTATGAGCTCGGTACAGTCAAGTACAACTATATTTTGTGCACATTTATATTCGTGCGTACTTCAAATTGTTTTGTACGTAGGCCACGTAAAGACACCCCATGCTTATTATATTTCTTAACGTATACGTTATCTTACGAATTTACCTCCCAATTACTGTATTTAACATCCGTTGGAGGCAATTAAACGTTTCATGCAACTGTAAATACAAAACCTCTGGCATCGTAATTTGAAAAACCCCACTTACTGAGAATGTGAAAAAAACACACCGTTTACAGCAATTAGTGACCATACAAGCCAAGACGATTTAACTAAGTAATTAATCTATGAGTAATGACAGCGTACTCACTTGCACGATCAAATTGAATGTTTGGTTTTTACGAATTCAAAGAAAAAACTGCAATGAAATAAACATATTAATTACCTACGATGCATATTCGAATATAGCTGCACAAATATCGTGTTTTCCTTGACATTACTAAATGAGTATCTTATCTGAACTGAGCGAGCAAAGCGATTAGTTTTCATTGCAAAACTTATTTATTATCACTGATCACGTGATCTGAACACTGCAAAATATCTCGCAAAGGTTTATTTAGTGCCATTAGTAGTTGTGAAATACATTTTCGCGCATATCAAATAGCAAGGTGTTTTATGTTTAACAGGTGTTTATTTCCCACCCAGTTTCCTTAGTCACGATTACATTACTACAATTTAATTAATTGTGACTAGCTATTTGTCATTGACTGTACTTCTTGTGCACAACTGATGCCACTGGATCGACTAGTCACTCACTCGAAACGTCAAGCAAGCCTCACCTCGAGTCCACGCCATCGCATCACTAAGCTGCTTAGCATACCTTCCATAACATTATCATCAAGCTAATACAATTCTTATTGACTGAGCAATAAAGTCTCAAGTAACGTAAAGATTGGAGTATAACGTGACTTTTGGCATCGCGATAAGGACGAGAGGAAGGTGACGATTCTTTCATCACTGCGAGTTGATAACATCAAAAGTTTTTATTGTGACAATAATAAATAGATTATCATTGATATAAATAGGGTCAGTTTTGAGTTCTCCCATAATACGGCTGCGATTGGCTTTGTGTCACATTTGACAGGCGATGCGAGCTGTGAAATTGGGTTCGATTTAAAATATAAAGGTTCGTCTCAAGACTTTGTGATTAGCTTTTTTTGAGAGCGGATTATTTAAAGTTTGTTTAGTTGTAGTAGTGTTACAACTGTCAACTGTACTTTGATATGTTTAATGAGAAATTTAATCCGTTTTTAATAATTTGTTTATTTGATTACACATTGGCATACCACTGTTAAACCGATTTTTTGGTATTTTTATGTTTTTTAGGGTTCCGTACCTCAAAAGGAAAAAACGGAACCCTTATAGGATCACTTTGTTGTCCGTCTGTCTGTCTGTCAAGACCTTTTTTCTCAGGAACGCGTGGAGGTATCAAGCTGAAATTCATATCAAATACTCAAGTCTATGGTCTCTTGGAGCTGTGAAAAAATCAAACTTCTAAGTCAACGCGATCAAAAGATACTCCCGTTTATGCCGCAAATTTTCGACACTCGCAAGGGAATCAAAACCTACAGGGTACTTCCCGTGAACTCAGAATCTTGAAATTTGGTACGAAGCAACGTCTTATAGCATAGATAAAGGAATAATTACGAAAACCATAAATTTTTAGTTACATCAAGATACTCCCGTTTATGCCGCAAATTTTCGACACTCGCAAGGGAATCAAAACCTACAGGGTACTTCCCGTGAACTCAGAATCTTGAAATTTGGTACGAAGCAACGTCTTATAGCATAGATAAAGGAATAATTACGAAAACCATAAATTTTTAGTTACATCACATAATATATTTTTTTTACGGAACCCTCGGTGCGCGAGTCCGACTCGCACTTGGCCGGTTTTTTTTAAATTATTTTATCAGTGTACATATATTGGAATAATAAAAGATTAAAAAAATGTTATTATTCGTATAAATAGAATCAGTCATCAAAGTAAAGAATAATGTCTATTTATACCACAGACAGGTCTAGTTAGACACAAAACCGTAGGCTACAAACTCAGCGAAGTGTTAACTAGTAGAAATTATACCGAGATAATCTTAAACAGACAGTGACTAATATTTATTTTTCTAGATCTGAGATTCCGCTATAATTTACAACAGTAGGTACCCATACTCATACCTACTTTATATGCGACTTTTTAAAACTAGACTATATTAAGTCAGGTTTTTAATGGATTTGGTAGTTTATTTAGTAGAGGAGCTCGTGGCTTAACAATAACTGTTGCTCGGGGTCAATCTTCAGGGTAGGCAGTGCTGGCCTCAGATAGTTCGTGGAAAGGTGAAAGCCCATATACCTATACCGAGTTTCCTCCGTGCCTCGGAAAACAGATTATGCTGTTGGTCCCAGCTGTCATTTCTAGAACTTTGACAGTGACGGTAGAGCTATCGTATTACCCAGAACTGAGCCCAGAACTAACTGGGTTATGGAGGTCAGATAGACAGTCGCTTCATGTAAACTACAGGTATTCAGCTACATCGAGTTAGACTTGAAGCCGATCCCAGCATAGTTGTACAAAGGCTAGGCAAATAATGGTAGTTTACTTATTACTAGATATATATAAGGTGTTATAAGTAAGTAAAATACTAAAACACATTATGTATTTATAAACTATCGCATTTACGTAATGTAAACTACTTGAATCTATTGTTATTGATAAGTAAACATGACAAGTAACGTTTCAAGTAAGTTCGATACCGACCTTTTAACGATATCCATCTATAAATTAAATGTACCGTTTACAGATAGAGCATTAGTAAATTATGGCAATATTTACAATACTAGCAATCGAATTAAAAGAAGTTGACTATGATAACAACTGTTTTACTATCACTAATAGGTTTTTGACTCCGCGTTGGTCATGTTGTTGCAAGCGCGACTGCTAGCATGAGGTCCTGAGCTCGATTCCTAGGTCGGGCAAAATGGTATCGAATTTTTCCATCAGGAATTTCTCGGTGGCAGCTACGGAGTTTGAATGTGTGCCCGGTCGACGGCAATAGGCTCGCCTTCTATTAAATGGGACTTCAACATAACGTCTGAGATGTGGGTGTATTATTACACCTTTGTCTAATCCTTCGGGGATTACAGACTTGATGATATGTTTTCATAGTATAGATTTTTTAAGCTATTGCATAGCTTCTATCGCGGGCCTTGAGCTTGGATAGCAAATCCAGAAATTCCGTAACGAAAACTTTCAACCAGGTTGCTATGGTTACGGAAAATAACAAGGTTGTCAACTGAGGTTGTCAAATTAAATAATTGATAAAAAATGCTATGCAATAGCTTTACCGCGGCAGTCTCCGAGTGCCACACGTTTTTTTTTTCTTATTATCTGTTTTTTTTTTATTATATCGCTACTAACGGAATTGGTCTAGGTTGATTAAAGATGATAAAGCTGTTCCAACCCATGTTAAATATTCAGATACAAACTGCATAAAATACGGAATGTAACGTATTTACCTAAACAGTAATAATCAAATGACAACAGATTAACAGTATATTACATGGGTATTAAACACAGCTGGCGATAATTGGTGTACTATGGTGAACCTCTGCTTAACCCTGCAAAATACAATTGTGTCCCAGACTACCAAAATACAGTCAAACTTGAAACAGAGATCATAACATCAAAGCATTTAAGATCTCTGGAAACAGAAGATATAGGGTATAAACGATGTATGTTTCCATTGCAAATAGGTATTTACTATTGCTCATCGAACCTTATCTCATTGGTATTTAAGTAGATATTAGCGTGATCTATGCATACGTAACTTGTGTGAACATACCGTATAATAGCCCCTCAGAGTCTATTGGAACAGTAGCTAGAACAGTTGTGAGTGTAAAAGTGTTTTATCAAACCGATTAACAGAAATTGATATTATCCTTGAATTTCCAAGACTACAAAGGAGTTACTGCTCAAAATCTACCTTTACCAAAGAGGAATTAAAACAAAGATCAAAACATCAGAGCAAACCAGAAATTGTATTTCTGTAAACAAAAGTTGTAGAGCAAGAACGACGTAAGTTTACAAGTAACTATTTACGATTGCTTATCGAACCTTATCTCATTGGTACTTAAGTAGATATTAGCATGATCTATGCATACGTAACTTGTGTGAACATACCGTATAATAGCCCCTCAGAGTCCATTGAAACAGTAGCTAGAACAGTTGTGGGTGTAAAAGTGTTTTATCAAACCGATTAACAGAAATTGATATTATCCTTGAATTTCCAAGACTATAAAGGAGTTACTCCACAAAATCTACCTTAACCAAAGAGGAATTAAAACAAAGATCAAAAGATCAGAGTGTCCACCAGAAATTATATTTCTGTAAACAAAAGTTGTAGAACAAGAACGACGCGCGACGTAAGTCTACAAGTAGGTATTTACGATTGCTTATCGAACCTTATCTCATTGGTACTTAAGTAGATATTAGCGTGGCTTATGCACACATAACGTGTGTGAACATACCGTGTAATAGCCTCTGAGAGTCCACTTGAACGGTACCTAGAAAAGCTATCGGAAAATGCATAATTTTTCATTCGATTTCACATCGACAGGCCCGAATATGTCGCGGAACGAAAGCAAAGCGATATCGCTTTGATATGTCGTTATTTTGTATTCGATACATTTGATATCGATATGTATTTTATGATGAAGCATTACGTCCTTTTTTTGAGGTTTAGTTGGATGTTTAATCATGCAGAGAGGGTATTAAAGGATGTTTTGGCGTCCAGTTTTGTTTACGAACGTGTTTTTACACTCTTAGCAGCACTTGATTAGGTATTCCAAAATTGCATAAAAAACACACATTTAAAAATAACACATTCATTTTTCTGGAGTATGTAAGGGTCGTAGCAGGTGGCGTTCTGTGGTTTCTGCTTACCCACCAGAGAAAAGAGCGTAAATTTATGTATGTGTGTGTGCACGTAAATAAGGTAGCTAATTGAAAACGTTAATGTCTGTAAATAGTTCATGACGTTTCCGTATTCAATTAGACCAGACAGTCTTAATACCTTTCTTCAACAGAGAAAATGTATTAAAATGCATGTTGTAAGCGAACAATTACATTAATCACAATTGCACATAATTGGTGCTAGCGCAAAATCACCGCATTGTTAAGCAGCATGTATTGACTTACGTGAACGATTAAATTAACGTACCTTATAGTTAACTGTTAAGTTTGTCCGTAGTTAACGTTCCTACCGACCGCAATTTCAACATTATAGGTTCCTCTTTATCTATGGAGTTACTCCATTTATTCTTATTAGTCTGAGGAACGATATGAGAGAGAATGGAGTAAATGATGCTATGACGAGTGAACAGGGAGAATACAAAAAAAAAACGTGTTGCGCCTACCCCAAATAGAATGGGACAAGGTCAGGATGATTAGCCTAGACTGGAAAGTACTGGAAACCTATGAATCATCCATCGACCCATTGAGTAACTTTGAAGTTTGTAACATGTAGTTAAAGCTCTCTATATATTTTGTTGCTACCATATTTTTCGACATTCGGTGTAAATTAATACTGTCCATCTCTATCATATCCCCGTAGTAGTCCCTCAATCCATATTTTTTTTTAATCTCAAACCTGCATACATTGATTTTCCAAATTTTCCGTGAACAATCTCTAGACTTACTATTAATATCATAAACGGGATATTTACCATGTTTGATTATTCCCGTTTATGATATTAATAGTAGTGTCAGTGACCATGTCAGTTTAAAAACTTATAATCTCTAGACTTTACTAGAAGACATATAATCCAGTCTTTGAAACGCATACGTATTAAACCAACACCTGAAAGCGGTTCATACTGCCTCCATTAAATGGTTTACACTGAAATATTACTTTCAAGTAGTTAGTACTAATTGCACAATAGATAATTGTCGGGGGAAAACCACTGTTAGTTTTATTACTAATTGGGGTATTTAATTTTATAGTAGGAAATTTCCGTCTGGTAAACGTAGAATCTTCTATAATACATTGGGAAAGATAGATCTCCTAAAAGGGTTCAACAATCTGGTTACATAAGGACAACTCCTTGACAGCTTTGCACAAATTCTACTTCCTACGTGCGTTTAGCCTGCCTATAACTACCTGAAATTACACCTGAAATCACAGTTCACCGCTAGATCAAGCAGATCAAAGGCTTTCCTTGACCAGAAAGAGTTCAAAACAAGTAAGACCCATAAACAATAAAATTCAGCAGAACACTGAGTGATGTTGAGCATGGGTTGCTTGGCTATGATTGCGCGTGTTATGCCACAGTCGTGACATAACGCGCATGCGCGGTGCATTGTGCGCCGTCCGCGCCGCTCACACGCCGCGCCGCGTCGACCGTCTGCGTCCGCGCACCCATTGTGCATCAATTCATTAAGAGCACACACTGGGTGGAAGAAAGCGATTTGAGCCTTATTAGTCCGGTCAATTTAGACATAAAAGTAGTGGTCAAATAACAATAATTCCCACAGAGCCAAATATTGGTGGAGAGCTGGGGTATACCATTACAAACAAAGTCTTAAAAATCCCCATCGATCCTATGTGTGCTACAAAAGTTATTCGGGGTCAAAGGTCAAAATTTGAGTTTTTTTTATTTTTTCTCGAAAACGGTAAGTTTTATCAAAAAAAACCTCAACCCAAAGTTGTAGATCTTAAAATTCTCCACAAAAATGCCTTTCATTATTATTTTCTAAGAGTTACCATTCCTGAGATATCGCGATTCTAAGAGCCTTTATATAAAAGCAAAAGGTAACTCACTCCTCACGAAATCTCGAAAACCGCTGGACGTATAAATATGATTTTTGGCAAGGAGGTAATTTATAGTTAGTAGACGTCCGCTTAGAACGGATTTTGCGATAGGGCCGGATTAGGGTGGTCTAAGGGCCCACGCAAGTTTGTATGAATCAGAACTTGCAAAAGCTCATAGACCACCCTAATCCAGCTGTCAGAAAATTAATGCATAGCAGACGTCTACTGACTATAAACTACGTCTCTGCCAAAAATCAAGATTGTAGCACAAAAAATGAAGGACTTTCATACAAACTTGCGAGGGCCATAAGATCACCCTAATCCGGCCCTGTCGCAAAATCCGTACTTAGCGGACGTTTACTAACTATAAACTACCTCCTGTCCAAAAATCATCTTTATACGTCCAGCGGTTTTCGAGATCTCGTGAGGAGTGAGTTACCTTTCGCTTTTATACATAACTAGCGACCCGCCCCGGCTTCGCACGGGTGCAAATGGATGTTATTATACATATAAACCTTCCTCTTGAATCACTCTATCTATTTAAAAAACCGCATCAAAATCCGTTGCGTAGTTTTAAAGATTTAAGCATACAAAGGAACATAGGGACTGAGAAAGCGACTTTATTTTATACTATGTAGTGAAGAATAATGTGACTGTTAGAACCGCGATATCTCAGGAATGGTAACTCTTAGAAAACAATAATGTAGAACATTTTTGTAGAGAATTTTATGATCTACAACTTTGGGTTGAGGTTTTTTTTGATAAAACTTACCGTTTTCGAGAAAAAATTTAAAAAAAACTCAAATTTTGACCTTTGACCCCGAATAACTTTTGTAGCACACATAGGATCGATGGGGACTTTTAAGACTTTGTTTGTAATGGTATACCCCAGCTCTCCACCAATATTTGGCTCTGTGGGAATTATTGTTATTTCAAATGTCTATATTGACCGGACTATATTGGTTAAGGGAATTTTGGGTTGTTGTATATTATCGTTTTTCAATTATTTTTCTTTACGTGTGAACCTGTACAGCTCTAACATTTACATACATCGATTAAATCTAAAAAGGTGCAAGTGGTAGCTCAGGATGGGCAAGACAAGAGTGGTGCATATCCTGCAGAGGGACTCACATTGGCAATTTTTGAATTTCAAACCAATGATGAAACTTATTTTCCGAAAGGAAAATTATTCTGACAATTATTGTCAGAATAATTTTGTTGCTGTTGCTCTATAATAGAGCAACAGCAACAAAATTATTCGTTAAGGAAAAATATTCTGAAAATACAAATAGAAAATTGTAAAAACTGCGGCTGAAATTTCACCTATCTACGACTAACTAAAAAACATGATCAGATCAAAAAAGACAGAAGGAAAAGGCCATATAAATGTAGCGAAGCAAATGTGAAGGTAGGCAAAACGCTACCGCTCATCGCATGTGACCGCTACATTATTCTTGCATCGCCGCTCTGGAAAGCAAGCGTTACAGTAATTAGGCAAATTGTATAAACGGCATATAGACTATTATTTAGTTGCTCGCTACCGGTTTAGATTTTAATTGCCATTAGATTAGATATCTATTACACAGAAATGCAGCTGACGTTCTAATTTTATGTAATACTAGCCAAAATAAATATTTTGCAATCCGTGTCTTTTGTAATTTGATTAATTATTTCCTTTGTTTCAAGAATGTCGTTGTTAAGAACCAGGAGGTTATCTAACAAGTTATTATAGTTATTATAAAAAGGTTTAACTTTACTTCAGCTATCGTAACTGTAACTCATGTTTGATTAACGTCCCCACAGAGCAGTGAATAGAGAATAATTCCCACTAATCGAACAATTATATTAATTACTTACGTAGTTAAGAGTGGAAGTACCTATACAGTGATTAAAACAATCTATTGTTAAATGAATTTCCTACAGGGGATTACAGTTAATTAAACGGCTGACAAGCCTATAAATCTATGTTCTTCTTTCTAGGTTAAGTCATCATTGTGTTGTGATCGATGTGCCTATTCAGTTCTTGGCAATTTTCTCGATTTGGGGACGTCTGATGACGTTGGTAATGATAAGAAGACAATATGCCATGATAATCAGTCATTTAATTTGAATAATGTTCGTAATTTATTGCTTCGTCGTTACCTTGTCATTGTTTATTAAGTGCTACACTTGTTATCTGAGAAGGAATAGTCAGAACCGCAGAATGCTCTTTACGCCCACTCTGAACAATAACGACATTTTAGGCGCCAGCACCAGTTTTATACATCGATTTAGGGTAACATTTTATCGGCCCATATCGAGCGCGCTCTATCCCTATCCTTTACAAAATGTCTACTTTTCTTTATCTTGATATCTCTTCACAATTTTATTGTATTATGTTGTTAGGATCTAGAAATAATTCAGTCCTTTTTGAAGCCTTGCATAAATTCAGCCGATGTTATCACCAGTTGTCAGTCACATTAATCTAGGTTGTCATTGAAATTCAATGTCTCCGAACACACCTGCCTTAACACTTTTAATTACTTAATTGCAATAACTTGATATAAGTTGTAACTATTGCTCAGCATTGTGAACGTTCAAAACCTAATTAAATAGTAATGTTTTGTTGTCAGTCGATTCTAAAAGTTTAATTAGGATAATCGTTATTAGATTTAAAGATAACATTGTAGCTAATGTTAACGTCGTATTCAATTAAAATGAATGATAAAATTGCGTTTAACAATATCTTATGTTCAATTGATTTACATATTCTCGTGCATAATTTAACGCAAGAATTGACCGTGTAGGTTTATAACAGACCACTAAACAAAAGCTTTTAGCGTGTCGTTCCGTTTGACAAGTACTAATACAACGGCCTTCACTACCAGATTTGTAAATCGAGCTATCGCTATAATTATCGAATAATTAAAACTAGTTCGAAATCAACCACGCGCACCTAAGTAACTTAATATTCAATTAGCGCCTAAACTTGTGTAGATAGATACTTGTACATACTCGATTGCCCTCTAGGCTCTACGAGTTATTGCGGGGTTAGACAGACGGGCGAGGCCACAAATCGTCACACGTTGGCAGTATTTAGCATCCATTGCAGTGTCACTTACCCCTTCAACTAACTTCTTGTCCGCAAAACCTGCAATAGACGTCACTCAGGCCACTGAGTGCCGACATGTAGTGGCAGCATAAGTCATAATTTCAATTATAAAGCCATTAGTGTGCCGCTCCTACGCATATTGTTTCATATTCACATTTAACAGAGGTCGAACCAGTGATTATTGTGTCGACGACAAAAAACACAATTATACTCAGTTATTGAACGGGTTTGTTTTAGCGGATTCTAAGGTGTTATTAAATAAAGTAGAGTTAATAATACCTATGATTTTTAAGGCACGCAGAATGACTTGGTTTGTATGTGTTTAGGCCTAGGGGACACCATGTGGAAATTGCTTCTGTTCAAGTTAAATACTGGGGTGTCGTGTGCTGGGGTAACATACGTGCGATAAACAAGCCTTGTTATTCATCGATCAAACGTCAAAATTCGAACGTTTAGGTAATGGCATTGTTAAAATTATCAACCTATATTATTTACATTGTTATTTCGCTATATATGGAATTCCCAGTGGTTAGATTAATTCAATGAAGTGGTAAGTAACAGGTCGCTCGCATCGAATAACATTCGATACAGATTTCAATGATCTCGGTACAGTCGTGAACAGCGAGTGTTGCACCACGGCTGGCCGACCGGATCGAGTGTCCGTGCTCCGATGCCAACTGAACCATTTAGCATTTGCGTCACGTCATCATACCGATTTCTCAATTAGTCGATTGAAATCCGTGTTCATGTAGATTGTGAACTGGATAATATACACAGCGCTTTCAGTAGCTGTGAAATCGATGAGACCAAATCGATTTGAAGTCTCACTCGAGTCGCAGCTAAATGAGTTTCTCATCCAGCTGTTAAAAGCATTTTTATATCTAGGGAAACGATCTGCGGATTAATGCACAACAATATGAAGGAAAAAGATACATAATACCTATATCAGCGGCTATTTCCAGTGACGTGTGTTTATATAAGCTTTAAGAGCAGTTTTGATAAGGGCAGTAGCTTAATGTGTGCATTGTGTGGTACATTACTTGGCACTAATGATAATAATTTTCACGGTCGAGTAAGTGCAGTCGGCAGTTGGACCTTATTATAATAAATTAACGGCGGTGTACCCTAATGGCCTGCCTGTACATAATTACACTCAATATTACAAACGGCTAAAGGGTCGCTGGTAAAAAATCAGCTCGAACCTCCAACGAGCAATTTATATCCAAGGTTGTTTTATTACGGAAAACGTTTATGTGTAAACATTTTAACCGCTTGTAATTGAAAACAAAGTTGTTTCTGATCTGCAAATTGATTGCAGTACGTTTTGCGGCGATTTTTGTTCAAGTACTTCGCTAATGATTATGACGTAAGATTTACTTCTTTGTTCGTTTAATGGAAATATAATTAGACTTGTTTGCATACTTTATTAATCAACAATAACATCTACCTTAAAATATTGAGTTAATACTAATTTTTCATCCAAACTAAAAATAAGAAAAATCATGTGTCTATTGTTATGTTTACGATTCGCTTCTGCAAAAATCAGCTATATATTCTACTTCCCTCTTCCCACCAACAAAATATCAGATCATTGAATAGTTAACGTAAACGCACCGGTTTGCGTTACAGCTGAGGCTCGAGTTGCGGGTGAACGCGTACATGGGTGGCAAGCCGCAACGGGCGCAACTCGCGACCGCAACCAGCGCTCCACTGCGCTAATACCTTGCGCATTATACACTTAATCCTTTGTCTCCTCACTGTGTTTAACACGTATTATATTATGTTGACTTTGAGGATATTACCTGCTTGAGGGTAAGGAGCTTTTCTTTTTGTTTTTAGGTCAAGAAAATTAACAGAGGCCGGGCGTAAATATAGCATATTACTGAGTTAAATACAGAATAACTTTAGGTTTGTAGAGCGTTGTGCTTGTCAACGACATTTTAAAGGAGAAATAATTTCCATCACTTCTACTGGATTGAATTTATTTATTTGTTACATTTGGGAAAACAAACAATAGTAATTTAAGCATTAACAGTGTGTTGACTTAAAATTAAACTTAACAACATTTTTCACAGATTACTAAAATATAAACGTTAACTGTACCAGGGCTTGCAATAATTTATTATTTTTATAAGCTGTATTAAACTCATATGTACTAAAACATTCAGACACAATGCGAATTGTTACATGAATAAATGAATTGAATTGAATTGCTTACTAAATGAAAGAGAAGTTGTAAGAAAAAAAGATAAAGAATATTCTATAAAAGATGTAACATACAAAAACCAACATGCGTGTTGCATCAAACAGGTATCTTCTAACCTATAAATAATGATAGAGCCTACTGCTGATCCTTTAGAATTACACCAAACTAAGTATTGTAATTACATAAGCTACCAAAAGTATGCATCAGTTTGCTGGCAGTCTTTGTAGGCACACAAAACGATATGGCCGTTTCTTTCTTAAGCTCTATGGACCATTTTACAGCCGGAACGTGTACTATACACTGTCTTACAGTTATACACACCAGCAGTTTCCAGTTAGAATTTATTCGAAATAACACCAGCTCTTCTCGAGACTCTCGTATTTCGATTACCATTCAATTAAGAAACTCTAACTCGTTTTATGGGCACTGGTAATTACTGGTAAACCTTTATATCAAACGTGCAAGCCGCCCAATAAAATCCTAATACCTATACTAACTTGTTTATGGGCCATATAACAATAAGCAAAGAAAACGACTATAAATATTTACCGTGAACTGCGAATTTATACGCCATAAAAAGCCGAAATACACTAGCATTTAAATTCGCATTAATTATCAAACTTTTCGGCATATTATAAGTTATATTACGAGGCGATTATACTTGGTTGTTTGTGCGTAGTCTAGGTTCATACCTAGACTACGCACAAATATACAAAGATTTTACTTTGAAAAGCTTTTCTGTACTTACTTAGATATTCATACGCTAGGTGTAGCGAAGTGTAGCGGCTTTGAGCTACGTCGTAGTCCGTAGACACAAACATATGAAATGTACTGCAAGACAGTGCAAGATGAATTTATTTCAGCACAGCACAGAGCATTTAGAGTACACACTTTACAGCTTATATTTGTGTGGTCGTACTTGTGTAGGTACGGTATCCACCATTATGCACATATTAGTGCACTGCAAATTCATGCACTGTCATAGTTTTGATTCGTGTAATCGGATTAAAAACAAATTAGTAATGCTCAATCGGAGTACCTCTATTATTCTCGATATGTGTGCATTAAGACTTTGCAGTTTTGCATTGGCATCAAAACTAATTACACTTTCTCAATACGGTAAATTCATAGCTTAGAAACAAGAAAGGACCAAGAATTTAACCCTGTGTAATGCTCATGGTGACCGGAGATAATGCACTTAAATATTGCCATCAACATTTCCCTACTCTCTTGAATTATATTATTCCAATTAGAATGCATACACCTAGTACTAATTGATCATCTTTATTGAAAGGAGATGTCTCATTTTAACTACTGCCACACAAGTAAAGGTTAGTCTACAGTATCGAACGGCAGAAAAGAATCCATTTAAGTCGTTTAATAACCCAGTGTAGCAAAGCCCCAACTTATAAGTAGGTAGTCATGTGAAGACAAGACAAGTGTCGTGAAGGAAGCGACCGAGGCCCAGTGACCGCAAGAAGCCTTACCGCGAGGGAAGGCTTCGTGGTGACTGGTGACCGAGGACAAGCACTCTCTAATGAGAAACACGTTTCAGTGAGGTCGATGACTGAGACGGGGTTGAGGACTAAATATGATTATCGTAGTAGACTTAACATAATAATTAATACTGTACGTTGCGTTATTTCAGTGGCAGATCGATATGATATAGTCAAGATGCGGTCAGTTTAGATGGCTTTCTCATCAATGTGGTTAGTTTTTCAGCTGAAAGTACGCGATGCTTTATAGTATTATTGCTAGTTAATCCTAGCATACAACCTTTTACCAGTTGATTGTTTTTTAAAGTTTCGGTACATTTTGGTTTTCATGTTTATCAGATAGCACCAAACAAAACCAACAGGGTTCAAATTGTTACAAGTTGTTATATTGAGATTATAATTGCCGAAGATGTTTATTTAATAAACTAACCGTATACGTTGTGTATTCATCATCATCATCAGCCTATAATGTTCCCACTGCAGGGACTCAGTCTCTCAGGCCTCCTCTCTAGAAGAGGGATGGGCTATAATCTACCACGCGGGCCCAGTGCGGATTGGTAGATGTCACAAATATCTTCGAATTTTTTGGTTCTAAGACATGCCGGTTTCCTCACGATGTTTTCCTTCACCGTTTTAAGAACAGTGGTGATGAAATAAATTACACAAAGTAATGTGCCTGACGGGGTTCGAACCCACGACTCACTGTTCGTAAGTCGGGGCCGCCACCACTCGGCCACCACTGCTCTCTCGTTTTGTATTACATGGATCAAAAACAATTTTATAATTTAATAAAACTAAACTACTCCACAACAATGTGCTGATGTAAGAGTCTGAAGAAGTTACCGCGTTGTGTAGAACATTTAGCCACCGGGCTATATGCAGGCTTGCCTTTTCATAAACGGCTCTTAATATTGAAAGCTGAACAAATTGATTATTCATAATTAATTCTTCTCCAACAGGTGTAAAAGATGACTCAGACGACGTATCCAGCAAAAGCTGTGGGGGAGACTCATCGGGACTGGTGAAGAAACAAAGGAAGGCGCGGACGGCCTTCACAGACCACCAGCTACAGACCTTGGAGAAGTCCTTCGAGAGACAGAAGTACCTCAGCGTGCAGGACCGAATGGAACTGGCTGCCAAACTAGGACTAACGGATACGCAGGTCAAAACCTGGTATCAGAATAGAAGGTTAGTTTGTTTGACTTTTTTTAACATATTTCTTCTTTTTATTTCATATCAATTATCACAAAATGTTGTACAGTTAGTGACAAAGTCGTTGTTTTTTCCTCTGAGCCTTTCCTAACTAGAATTTTGTGATAAATTTTGACAAAACCTGGTAATATAATGACTATGAGAGATGGGCTGACGACATAGTGGTCATCGGGGTAAATACCTGAATGTGGCTGGCACCGGAACATGTAGATTGACACAAGAAAAAAGAGAGGCCTAATGAACCCAGCTGTGGGTGAATTCGGGCTGTAAATGATGATGATGATATAATACTCTTCTAAACTACGATAGTAGTTTCATTTACATCTTAAGTACAATGATATTATAGTAGTTTTGTATGACGAAATAAATATTTGGGACAGCTAAAACAATTAAATAGGTACTTTAGCCGTCGCAAACAATTATAGTCGAATGGGGGGAAAAAACTGTCAAGTGTTCTAAACATATTATTATTGTTTACTTAAGCACGACGACCAAGCAAGTTACACGAAACCAATTTATGCGGATCTCTCATTGTACGGGAAATCTATATGAAGCGAGGTCATGTTACACTAATAATAAATTTATAATAATAAAAAAATATTTATACGGTATAATGTATAGTAATGTGTCGCCGTGTTTACATACATTAGATCATACCACTTGTGCTCAGTACTGCGTGTCGTTGTAATCTATACACAACTTATATAATATACGATTTAAACAATATAGGCTACGTGTTAGCGATAAATTACAAGGAAATTAACCAAATACTCGTACTGTTATTTCGTTGGTTATGCCTAATCAGGTTCCTCTATTCAACTCGATTAGGGAGGTGACGTAACTATCTAAATAGTTTTCATGATAGAATGAACTATCTAAAATATTATTGTAGCCCTAAAACTATATTTTTATTTTTGTAGAAAAATAATAATTCAAAAAAGATTAATAATAATACTCCTCATTCGGTCGCTGAACGACGAACGTGCTTTCCGAGGCACTGACGTATCTTACAGTCAAGTTCCAAACTCCAACCAGCTAATGAGTAATTTCTAGTGGAAAAACCCTTTTTTTACTCTGATCCGGGAATCGATCGCTGGACCAACGGATCTTTACTACACTATGTGGACTATTGTGCTAAAATACTAAACTAATTAGGCTCCAAAATAAATCTACTAGCAATGTGTAAGGGCTCCCACACATAAACACGATACGACGTCGCGTCGTACAACGATGCGGCGTCGTTTCACGATACGACTACGCGTCGTGAAAATCTACGTCACGACGTCGTAACGTGTCGATGCACGATACGACGTCGTGACGTCAAAAACTCGTGATGCAATCCTGCGGCAGTTGTCTTGTTACTTTAATGAACAAATTAACATTTATTTGGGTTCTAAATTCAAAAACATTTAAATATTTTATTCAGAATGCGTCTATAGAGCGGTCCATTTTTCGGAATGAACTAAAACACCACCCCACTAGCTGTATCGACGGCATCGTGCCGTGTATCGTCCGTGGCACATTACGTTACGATGTCGTGTTTTTTTACGATGCTCATCGTAGATTTCCATGCACGACGCGACGTCGTATCGTGTAACGACGCCGCATCGTTTTACGACGCGACGTCGTATCGTGTTTATGTGTGGGAGCCCTAACTTACCGTCCAGTTTCCAAAATTTAAATGCGGTTTTGCAACTTTACTATATGTAGAATAACATAGATTCCAAAATACTTTCTATCATCATCTTCCTGCCCTTATCCCATTCTAGTTAAGGTCGGTGCAACACGTTCTTCTTCCATTCGCCCCTGTCAGAAGTCACGGCATCATGCACTCATTTCTTTTTAATATACAATCCAATCCTCACACAATCCATAAATTTTTTATCTTTTTGTTTTTTTGCTCAATATTACTTACCGTATTAATTTGTATGCGAGGCCATAATTCTGTTCAAATGTACTTCCCAAGGGGTGGAGACCTGGTGTGCTGAAATACAGGCTTTCGTCTAGCTTAGGCACCAGTCTCCCACAGTATAAAAACGCATGAATTGTACACGAAACCTTATCATTATAAGGTTTATTTCTCGCCACAATACATATTAGGTACATTTACCTAATATGTATTGTGGCGAGAAATAAATATTTATCTTTGGCCTACCTCTCCCTGTCCACTTATTAATATTCATACGAAACCAAAATACTATATTCGTAACAATATGTCTAACAACCGGCTCAACAAGGAGCTCGTGGCTTAATAATAACTGCCACTCGGGTCGATCTTTAGGTTAACCGCGCTTGCCTAGGTCGGTCTGTGGATGTGATGTCTAACAACCGATATAGTACCTATAAGAAGTCACTTCTAGAAGTGACTTTGTATTAACTTAGACATCGGTACTGTGTGTGTGACTGTACTACTTTCAGTATCCTACCTCGTGTACTAAATTGCCTTATTATGAACTAAGTGAAATTGAAAATACGTCTCGACGTCTCGTACGTAACGTAGAGGTAGAGTGAAGAAAACAATTAACTAACAATTTATTTTTACCCGACTGCGGCGAAGCCTAAAAGTAGTGTAATGTTTTTAATGTTTGTGGTCCAAGTCACAAGCGGTGCATCGTTCTAGCTAGCCATTTACAGATAACTTCCATAACATGTAACAACGTTTATATAGAATATACACAGTAACAACTAACAATATTCTTATTAGCTTATATTTCTTTCTAAGAAACTGGGGGTATTGGACACAATATTATTTTTTCAAAATCAAAAAATCCAAATCAAAAAGACGTCATTACTACGTTTTAACAACGTTTGGCATTTTCCTTTAAAAAAAAGTTATTGTGGTCAATCTGTGTTTTGTATCATTAAGTTATCTAAAGATTAAACTTTCGTTGATTAACTGTTAAGATTCGGAAAACATTCGTATAGTGTGTTTACAGTAAGTTTAAGGTAAGGTGCTTAGTATGCTTACATAGCCTTCTACAAGTAGGTGAAATGTAGTCTGCCTAATAAAATATAATACTTAATTTGAAAATATTCTCCTAAAAGCCTTTCTGAAAACCTGAAACATCAATGGTAAAAGATTAATAGGTAACCAACCTAATTTGATTTATTTTGATGGCCTGTACTTCCCTACTCTGGGCAAAGGCCTCCCCTAATTCCTTCCATATGTGCTCTTTTATCGTGCCTCCTCAAACCAGGCCTAATTCTAATTTCCATATTGCAATAAATATCGGTTCTTAGTAATTAATTAATTACCGTCCAATTTCATAAGTCAAACGCTGTGGTGGGTTTTATTTATCATCCTCATTTGCCCGCAATCACCCCCTGTTGGCAATAGGCCTCCCCGTTCTTAAACCACAATACCAGGTTTTATTGGTATCGCTAAACGCTAGTGACTTGGACCAAACACCGACTGAGGTCGTGAGATAGTCGGCGTTCTTCACAGAGCAATGCTGAGTCAGCGGGACCGTCCGCGCCGACATGTTACTGCTACTGACCAAAACTGAGATCAATCGCCATTTATAATACTACTAGCTTATGCCCGCGGCTTCGCCCGTTTGGTATTCGGTAATTGTCCCACGGAATCATGGTACTGGGATAAAAGTCTTCTTGGTGCTTCCAGACTATATCTATCTCACCCCGAATCCATCCAATCCCCTTGCACATCGATCCATTCCCTATTTCAAGGGACTTAAAAACAGAACTGGCGAAATGTATGTGTCACCACACACACCACCACCACCACCTCCACCACACACCAACCACTTATCCCCACCTCTGCCTAACCCTTCAGGGATGTATATAATTTATCTCTGTGTGAAATTTCATCCAGATCCGTTCAGCCGTTCCGACATCATTGAGTAACAAATATCTATCCATCCATATTTAAGATTAGCTATCAAAGCTTCGTTCTCGTAGAGGCCAGAAATTATCACACGAGAATGTCCTACAGGAATCAAAAGATCCTGTATCTTAACCTAGGTCAGTTCAGATACCAAGGCTTGAAACAATCACAAACAAAGTCATTTACAGGTAGGTAGGTATTAAATTAGTTAGGATACACAAATTAAAATATACATGTGATTATTAGCTAGAAACTTTTTTTTACTTCAACATTGTTTCACAGCAAAAAATTAAATAATGAAGAATTAAAAACGACAACTATTAAACTTTTTTTCTACAAAACTCGTTTATCTTCAAGTTCGCAATAAAGGCATAAAAATAATATGACCTTATAAGCAGAATTATAGCTACTATTAACTGTCTATTCTTAGCATTATTAAGATTCTGAAGTCCTATTACAGTTCCTAAACTATTTATAATAATAATGTATAATTTTTTGTTTATTTGTCTGTTACGATTTAACTTAAAACTGCTCGGCCGATTTTAAAAATTCTATTACCATTAGAAAGCTACATCTTTACTAAATAACATAATCTATGCTTTATTTTCATAATAGACATAGATGAAATCGCCGGCGAAGTATACTAGTAAAAGATAAAAATATCATAGACAAAGAAATTGTGTAGACGACAGTACGGCGGCTATTTCAAAAACAAACGTTTGTATTATAATTAGGGTCTGAACGCCGCCTTCGATGCGTCCCTTACAAAAAACTACGGTAGCTAATAACAAACTATACTAATTTTCTATTGATTGAATACCATCTTTCTAATCAAGATTGTGCTGTATTAAAAACGTTCTAGCAGTAACTAGTGTATTAGGTTTTTGTGCGTCGCTACTTGAGGCAAACGGTATGTGGTAGCTTCCACACTCGGCTCTACAGCTTCCAGTTTAAAAAAATGATTCGGTAATCAAAAGCTACTTGCGAAACCATTGTTCATTTGTTTTTGTTGCTATCAGTATATACTCTATGCATCATGAGGAACTTCGTGATCGCAAGTATGACACTATAGTGTCAAGTCCTGCGCAGACGCCGCTCGGTGTTCACGCCCCCACCGCCGCCGTCTGCACGTTTTTGTGGCACTTTTTGTTGATTTTCTATAATTTCGGTTAAACTAATGTTTGGGCTTCGATTTTTCGGTTCGTGAAAGGGTGTGAAATCGTAGTTAATTGAAGGATGTAATGGGCTTTTGTGTGCGGTCACTTTCCTTTTGTTTTTGTACCGGCTGCCCAAATAGAAGAGTGCCACTACCTACTAATAATAGGCACCGATTTTCTGGTTCCCGGATACAGAATAAATTATACTAATATATGGATTATTTTTGAACAATGGTTACTCCTAATTTGGAAAAACACAAAGCTTTTTAATAACGACCCAAAGTGAAACAATTAATTTTAATTACCTATTTACAAGGCACGCCGTTTGCTTTTTGCTTAATTATAAATAATTACACAGCTACATAACTTCTTGCCTACTTGCTTAGTGATTTTCAACAAACTATTTAAATGAAAAACATTATCATTTTGATTATTTGCTGCGATCAGTTTTAATTGGTATTAGATAATTTGTTTCACACATTCGCCAATTTTGTAATTAGAGAGAGTGGAGTGGTTTCATTTTAAATTGCATTGCATTTTTCGCAATTAGATCAGTAATGTGTGGTGTTGTTACGTCGATATGAGCTTGATAGTGACATTAGCGACATAAGTGTCCGGCTGTCCGGCTGCTAACATTCCCACGTGACAGGTGTAACCGAGTAGAATTATTTGCTTCCATGTAGGTAATGATTTTCAGGGAAAAGTTTGTGTCACTGCATTTTTTACGCAGAAAAGTTCAAGTTTCAAAGGAAAATATTAAGTATGTCGGTTAGTAGTCCTTTTTAATAGAATTCCTGAAGAAATAAAGCTTTGAACTTGAGGGTGAACATTGAACTTGAAGCTAAATGTAATTTACTTTATCATTACCTACACGTAGTTTAGCAGAAACGTTGGTCAGTTTGTATCAAAAAAATTGCTGAAATAAAAACCTCTTTATACAATGTAACTGTAACCCATCCTTCGTGCCACCGTGAGACCGTCGGCTTGCTCTCATCACAAAGGCTGCAAGTCACCGGCGAGCCGGCGCCATCGCCGCACACACCTCTTATTAATCACCAACCGCCGACAATCTGCCTCGACCCACCATCAGACACTAGTGTGTGTTTACTTAATTGTTTTCAAATAGCTTCCTTATTTGGTGAGCTAAATGTGTGATGCTAGCCGAATTTGAACCTGAAAATGAAAGCTTAGGTAACTAAAATGATACTGGAAAATATAGTCGGTAGTCAACAACAAAAATACAAAAACAAGTCGATGTAGGAATAAATTACATACCTATCTTGGCTACACAATGTGGAGCAAAACTATATCTCAATTACTTAGGTAAACTACTTTAACTAAATCTAAATTTAGTTTTACCTGCAATTAAGTACTAACTAGAATTAGTTTACCTTGTTAAATATAACTGCAGTTTTGAAGGAAAACATGGCAACATCATTCGTATCATTGAACATTCTTCACTTACAAAAACCCTCTAATATTTCCTTAACCAGGTGTTGCCAGTGGCTTCGCCCGCTACAACTCGAAAATTATCCCACGGGAAGATAAAATCGGGATAAAAACCATCCTTTGTGTTAATCCAGGTTATGAACTATCTGTGTACCAAAATTTTATCCAAATCCGTTCAGTAGTTTTTGCGTGAAAGAGTAACAAACATCCATAATAGTAGGATAGTCGATAAACAAGCAATACAACGTTTTGATATCGAACCAAACAAACGCAGGTATAAACATCAATACACTGATTCACAACATGATTCATCAATAGTTATAAAATAATATTCTGTCGGACTATCGTGAATTCACAATAAGCCGGGGGCCGCGAACAAAATGTCGTTTATCGGCGTTTAGTCGTCGAAACGTGTAATCCTTCGCGATTACCTAATGACGTATTCTGTAATGACGCTCGTAACAACACCTACCTGTGTTGTGACTAGTTCAGTCGCACGACTCTGTCTGTTATTAAGTCTAGTCGTAATGATACCTACACGGAATTGTTGTGACTGTCGACTTCGTTGTTTTAGAAATGCAAAATTGTTTATCGTGGCTATCAAAAAGACAGATTTTTGTGTCTATGGTACTTCTTTTTTTTATGATTTCAAAATGTTTCAGAGCTAAGTAATCACTCTGATTTCAGTACCAGATTCAACAATTTTGGAAAAACGTGAGAAACAATCGATTGTCTTAGACATTCGATAGAAAATCCAACAAGATTAGAGAAAGTTGCCCTAAAACTCAAAGGTATCCAAAAAATACAAATAAAGCGGTGAACATTCTTATGATTCATTATTTTCCCATATCGAAACTGAAACGTACGCGTAAGTGTGAATGCGAATAATAGTTAGAGGCTAAACGGTTAACGTTTCTTGTAAATTCGTATCATTTGTATAAACGCTGCCGATCACCCAGGCTACGTGCGTGGGAGCCTCGAGTCACACCACATGAAACACTGGATACGCATGACTACTGATTTGGTTCGAGATTCTGGTTTCATTTAGTGTGTAGCGATGTTTTATCCCGTTTTGACTGAGAAAAGAGGTTTTGTTCTCAGGAAATGGATGCCAAGGCTTTAAAATCAGACTTTATGTAGTATGGTGACCATTTCAATAAGCTTGTTTCGACTTTCGATATGTTTTATTTAAGTACTTACCATGCATAAATCAGCGATGTAAATAGATGTGAATTCAACAGTCTATAAAATTAATTAATATGTGAAGACTGCCGTAGATATACCCACGAATGGTAATATTGTACTAATGTACAATATTACCATTCGTGGGTAGGAAATTTGCTGCATATTAATATATGCAGCAAATTTCCTATTATTGTACCATTTACGTCTCCCTCGTCGATTACCAATCGCACCGTACCTTAAGAATCGTTAACAAGTCGATAAGTCGTAAATTACATCGAACAATCGGTTCGGCACGTGCTTTAAAAACAATAGATTCTTCAATTGATTGATTCTAGCATCCTAAATAGCGGCTGCTTTATTAAAATTCCGTACGTGTGCTTACACATCTCTAATGACATAATGCGCGGGTTCCGCGACTCCGCGTAGCTACCGAGAATCAGACTAATCGGTTAGCGCGAACCCTTCCAAATTACACGGCAGAGACACGGGATTCGAAGCAAGGACGCTCAGGTCGCCCGGCTTATCATTTAACCACTAATCATTATACTGCAAATGCCATTTCAGTTTTGGCCGAGTTTTAATAAGCGGATTGCGAACCCGGATTATTCGTTCTATAGCAATTTTGCAGTTCTAAGTCTGGCGCATGATGCAATCTGATATTAGTGAACGTTCCAGTTGCAGGAAATGTTTTATTGTAAACCTACCTACTTGTTCATTAAAATAAGATTACGTAGTTTTAGATGTAGCCGACAAATTGCTACATTTGTTATTTCTTCTAATAAAAATGTGGTTCATATTTTTTGCCAGTCGCGCTACGGTAGTGAGTAATAGCATCAAATAGTTAATGGTTTAGATGACCTTTGCAATGTATAATTTCAATGGGTCTGTATAAACGTCGATAAATGATGTAATAATATCTTCCTACCTGTATTATTCGTGCAGTTATTTGTTCAATAGGTTACCTATTCGCATCACGTTGATCGCAATCTCATTGGGATTCGGAATTTAATCGTAATTACATTGGGATTCGGAGTTAAAGGAGTATTCTTTAGTTATCTAGTGGTTAGTGTCTGGTAACCTGGTTTCAGAGTTTTTTTGCTGCCCATGGACCTTTTTTTTTTTGTTGGGTGAAAAATCATCAATAACCCCCCCCCCCCCCCCCCCCGCTCTTGGGCAGAGCGAAGGGGAGTGTCAGACTTCTACTGACTAAAAACCAAACCCATGTCCCTTCTTCGCCCTTGTGTCGGAGCCGCGTTATCCTTTCGATAATCCACAGCCCCGACTTTGACTTGGCTTTGCATTCCGTCGAGTCAAGAAATATATCCCAGGCATGGTGGTTTCCTCACGATGTTTTTCTTCACCGAAGCAACTGATAATTATACAATACGCGCATGAATACGAAAAATCAGAGGAGAGTCAAAGGAGTGATCCATAAACTAAAACAAATAGGTACATCAAGCTACCCGAAACTCTCTAATTTTCCCAATCGACCTTGAGCCTAATGTTTCAAGGATAAAGTTTATTTATTTATTTAACAATTTATGTACCTACACACTAAATACAGAAAAAAAAAGAAAGGAACAGAAAATAGTACAAAGTTGAAATTTTATAATAAGTTAAATTTTACAGTGTAGTTAGATGTGGTTGGCATCTGCACTTAGGTGTATGCTAGTCTCTACTGGTATGTTATGTGATGAGGTTTAGTAGCTCATAATCATTATCGTATATTCTGAGTAATTTGACTATAATGTATTTAAGTATCATACATATTTTAGTACCATAGTAGTAGGAGGCCCACACCCCACTACACACCACTACTATAAAGGCCCAACAAACGTGGCCACATAAAAAAAAAAATATGTCTATGCTACATCGATTTTATACTAAAGTTAAGTAGTACATATAAATCTAACGTCTAAGCTACAGGCTCGACCTAGCTTAGACGTTAGGTTAGGTTAGTTACTTACTGTACTTCTAACAATATTGTGATAAGTGTAATATGTATTTCGTCTTTTTAGGGTTCCGTAGGCAACTAGGAACCCTTATAGTTTCGCCATGTCTGTATGTCCGTCTGTCCGTCCTCGCTTAATCTCTGTGACCGTTAGCACTTGAAAGCTGAAATTTGGTACCAATATGTGTATCAATCACGCCGACAAAGTGGTAAAATAAAAATTGGAAAAAAATGTTTTATTATTACGCCTATATGTAAAGTGGGAAGTGATTTATTTTTTTAATTTCAACCCTAACGTGTGATATATTGTTGGAAAGGTATTTAAAAATGAATAGGGGTTTACTAAAATCATTTATTGATAATGCCAATAATTTCGGAAATAATCGCTCCAAAAGTAAAAAACAATGTGTCATAAGTTTAGAAAATATGAAAAAAAACTGAAAAGTAGAACTTTATAAGGACTTTCTAGGAAAATCATTTTGAACTTGAATGGAAACAGTTTTTGTACAAAAAAGTTGTACAAAATAATTTCTGGACTAAGTTTGTAGTATAATCGTTAAACGATTATGCAAGCATTTTTTTAACTTCGTTTACATATTTTATTATCCTGAACGTATCTTTTTTTCAAACAAAAAAAGAATTATTACTACGGAACCCTACACTGGAGCGTGGTTTTTTTTTTCAATATAGATTATTATTATTATAATCACAGATTTAAAAAAAGTCAAGTCATTTTAAAATGTAGTTGGTACTTAAGGGTTAGTGTATCCATGAAAGTACCTATGTTTTACAATATTATTTAATTTTATTTAAAAGTTTTTTGTTAGTACGTAATTCCATTCAAAGTTAGAAGTATATTTTTTTACGACTGAACGATTGAACTGAACTTCTTGAAAAATTTGAGATATCAAGTTTATAGGCTGAAAAAAATAACCGTTTAATACTTATATTGTAAGATGGGTTCTTATTTGTTAGATTCCTTCTTGCATGATAGTCAAGCACATTTTAAGGACGCATTTTAGATATGTCCAGTTTCTCAATAAATGTACCGAAGTAAACATTTTTCACTTCGGTACATTTATTGAGAAACTGGACATATCTAAAATTATATTTATAGTTAAGAATTGTACCTTGCACATCTACCTACAATAAGTAGCCAAAAACATTTTAAAAATACAAAGCATTGTATTTAATAAACATACTTTTGTTTAAAAAAGTAATGATTTGACTTATCAATCGTAAATGCGTCCTTAATTTGTAATTGACTCTATTTAGTGTCATTCAATTCGTTATTTTGACAGCTAAACGTCACAATATAAGTTTTTTTTTACTTAGTTACTTACTTACATACTTATTCCTTGTTGAGTATTTATTTTTTATTAAAAATAGCATCGTTAACATCGAACAAGTTAGAGAACAACAAAAAGCACGATTTCAAGCAAACCTAATTATATGACATGTAATGGTTATAAAAACATCAAAGTGCATTTTAATTTTTATATTATAAAGCAATTTAGCCACAAAATAGCCATCGGTCATACTTAACTCATATTTTCATGCAATTGTTTTTATAAAAAAATATAAAAACAATTGCATGAATCTATGATAGATGATATCTATCATATATCTTTAAATTACATATTAAAAACTACCATGAGTCAACTCTGATCAGGTCTTGGCTGAATCCAAGCCTAAAATGCCATATATTTAAAGTTTAAGTGGGCAAAAGTGGCACCACTCCAACTAAATAACTTTCCTTAAACCCTACCAAAACCGTTTTAAAAGACACCAACTGAAGGAAGCTAGAGGCTCAAAAATTGATTCAGATAGGCATGTGTCATGTTCACAACAATAAAGATGCTTAAACTCCAAACAATTCCCATAAGAGCGCTCACACAAACATGTTTCTGAAACTTTCTAAGATGCGTATAAATAACGTTCGATAAAGCTCAAATTGGGCCCGAATACGTGTCGGAGTCTTAAGAGCGTAAGCGGCCGGCGCGCCGCGACTCGTTCCGATCGATGAAAGTGCTCTTTGTTTGCCGGATATACAAGCCGAATTCGCATCACGTCGCTGAAAAACGCAAACTGAGATAAACAACCTCCCCCCCGGAGAGGTCGTAAGCGGGATCGTTTTACCGGACAATTTTCGTCTTTAACGAGAGCTGTTAAGGCCCGTTTTTGGACGGGTCTCCTCCAACAACAATTGAATCAGTTCACGCAGCATCAAATCACTAAACCACTGGGCGGGGCGTACTCAGACTCCACCGGGGGACGGCGGAACAGGGACGGAGGAGAGCGGCTCTCGCGTCGCGCCCTCGAGTTAGACAGAGAGGAGCGTACTGTCTGTTGAGAGGTCTCGACTTGAGATGCCAGTCCAAATTTAAGTGCGCTCCGAGAGCTTTTTGTTCGTAGCCCGCGGCGGCAATAAAAAGAATAGTGTCACTGAGCAGATTGCCCCTCATTCAGCACTTGACAATTAAATAAGTGCTCTCGAGTGACGTACACTAAGAGCGAGCCGTCATAATAACATGATTAATGAGAGCGCAGCTTTCTATCGATCATTTGTCAGCTACTGATAATTAAAGTGTAGTATTTAAATTAGGATCGAGTTTAATACGGCTTAAACTGTTAACGTTATATTCGAAGCTAAAATGCTTCTATTATGATGCTGGCTTATGTATTTGAATATAAATTAACTAGACAGATGATAATAAATGGGGTAACAAAAATGAAAATTATTAAAGGAATGACGAGCTTTAAACACGAACTCCCCCTCATTTGCATTTAATAAAATTAAATGATCCATTTATAGAAATTAATTAACGAGGTGGGCAGTGAAGCGTCTGGTTGTGTGGCGGTAACAATGGGCGCACACTACGCGACTGCGCGACTAATAATAGCAATGATAATGCGACGACTCCCTACGAATTAATAAAAAGCTCACTCGACGACAATAACCACTTCGGAACTAATCGAGTACCCACAACGAAATTATATTAAATTTTCAAATGGGGATGCGTTTGTTTGTTTGATGCATGCGGAAAATAAATGCGAAATTCAAAAATAGAGATTTATTTTTATTTTCATTGTATTATTATTTATAATGCTTGGTTGGTCATCGAATTGGTGGAGGGCATTACAACTTAAAATTATTTGAATCAAACCGCTGAAAATGTACCTATGTCTTAGAAAGTTTCATGGCATAACATATTACATGTACCTACTAAAGAAAAAAGAAGCTTTTTAAAACTTTCAGCAACTTTCAGGACGTTGCGTGATTGTAATAGCAAATTCAGCGCTCGATTATAAACTAAAATGACACTGATGATGGGTAGTTATAAAGGAACTCACGTGTTCTATAGAATTTAGATCATCATTCTTTACAAGTACGCAACCATTAAACTTTTTGCTAAATAGCATTGTGGGACAGAGCAGTTGTAAACTAAAGTAATAACCGTGGGTATTGTAGCGTAATTTATACGCGCTTACCCTTTCCCAACCGAATCAAATAAATCAAATTAAAGTACTCGACCACGCTCCGGCGACTCCACTAGTGCCCAAGACGTTTTGTCAAATTTATTATTTTATTTACATTTTTTTTATTAGTTTACCACAGTGGTGTCTCTATTGTACTCTCGAGTGCACTGTGACAAATTTGATGACGATTGGGGTCACAGCGCATGATCTATCGCCCTGGGGTCCGTAAACGGCAGTTCACAGAATTTTAGAGTCGATTTAAGTTTGTAATGTGACATAAATCGTTTCTGTGTACTTGTGGGATTCTCGTAACGATTTATTTCGATTTCAAATGGACTGTGAACTTTTTGTTGATCATACTTTTTGCAATTGAGTTTCTTTTTTTTATTGGAGTTCTTAATCGTTGTTATTATATTCTTAGACTAGCTTTTGCCAGCGGCTTCCCCCGCGTGAAAATGACAATTCTCCATACAAACTTTCATTCCCTATTTAAATCCCTTATAGGGGTTGAATTTCGAAAAATCCTTCCTTATTCCTTGTCTACATTATAAAGGGAACCTCTGTGCAAAATTTCCAAAGGTTTGGACTGGGCGTTGATGAGTCACTCAGTCAGTCAGTCAGGACTTCTCTTTTTATTTATATAGATAGATAGATAGATAATATCATTTTGGTATTTTTTTATCTGCCATACACGATTTTTATCTAGTATCCAATACCGCAACCAATTTCATGAAATATTTGCCTAGAGAGTCTTACCAACAGACCAAACCCCATTGTAAGCATTTTTGCGATTCTCCATCTGGTTTTCACAGATTTTCGTGACAAGACTGAACTATCCTAACTTGTCAACACTTTTATTCACCACCCCTTTTCTTTCACCAGGACTAAATGGAAGCGACAAACCGCAGTAGGACTAGAACTGCTTGCTGAGGCTGGCAACTACGCGGCGTTCCAGCGGCTATACGGAGGGTACTGGCCTGGGGTGCCGGCGTACCCCGCGCAACCTGCGCCCGCGGCGGCCGACCTGTACTACCGGCAAGCTGCTGCCACCGCTGCAGCAGCTGCCTCAGCCAGCGCTAACACGCTGCAGAAGCCCTTGCCTTATCGGTGAGTTGTCGGTTAAGATATTGTTTTATCAGCCTCCGCAGTAAATGCATCTGTAGGAATTGATAAAGATCTCTTCTTCAACGAATTTTCTCTAGTGTATACAGAAGTTGGTAGCAATAGACACGGAAACCGGCTTTTTGGTTAACGTCTTCAGTTTTTCAGGATTTGTGTCCAATGCAAACTTTGCATTGTTTTTTACACTTCTGCTACCAAAAGTGATTTTTCCTACAACTGTTTTGTTCTTTGTCACCAGGTTATACCCCGGAGCGCCACTAGGAGGCGTCCCACCTCTGGGTCTGGGCTTACCCGGTCCTTCGGCCCACCTGGGCTCCCTGGGTGGACCGGGGCTCAGTGCGCTGGGCTACTACGCGCATGCGCGACGAACACCTTCGCCTGACCTCGACCCTGGCAGTCCTGCGCCCCCACACCGCTCACCCCCTGACACCCCCGCTGACAGGCGCTCTGATGATGAAGACGATGATGAGCCCATACACGTATAATGTGAACAAACCTTTACCTACATACCCTTACGGCAAGTGAAAAATTCCATCCAAAGTGATTATGACATTGCAAAAACAAAAAGTGAAACCCAAGACAAAGTGATAAACTCTACATAGACGAGTGCTTTTGAATATTGGGAAGGAAGCCATTTCTTGGACAACTCACGTGTTTGGCTATGGTTTCTCTTGACTCGGTTTTCGTCCGTTGCACTGTTGTTTTGCACGAGAATTTCTTGTTCGAATATTACATTTCGAATATTCTTTCCTTGAGACGGACGTTGCCCGTCCGAGATATGTGATATTATAAGAAGATTTGATATTAAGAACGTGTAACATATAATTGATGTCGTGTTAACTACTTAATGATAAACTAGTGACTAGACAAAGCTTTGTAAGTTACAATAGAGAATAAATAGGCTGGAATCAAACATTCCGTTATCGATTAATTTATATTTAAGAAATGTTCCACAAGGTTTGCTTCGGTGTTGCATCTTCGTGATAAAGAAATATTATCCATTAAATTAAAAATAATATCTGAGATCTACGATTGCCAGTTTGATCTCAACTCAAGGATTCATCCATCAATCATTCGCCTTCAGTTTTCCGACAACTATGCGTTTTTCCCAGTTTACCTTGCAGGTTGCGCTACAAATCTTAATTAAATTATTTCTTCAAGTATTATTGTATTCTTCAATTTTTTACACAAAATAATCCTTGTAGTGTACCTACTTAATTACTCAGATCAATTTGAAAGGCCTTATTTATAAAATTCCACAGAGTTTCGAGATTATAACCAAAACTGAAATTAAAAAACAAATAATAAATTGGCAATCGTTGGTAACAAATAAATGAATCTCTTAATGAGTGATATTGTGACGAGTGTATTTTGATGTGGCACTGAAGTGCACTGTACAGTATTTAGTGAGTCGGAACGCCAGTCGACATTGTGCAAACATACTGTATATTATAATATAAATATATAACTATTCATATACGATGTATGTATTGTTAGTATTAAATACACAACTTAAAGTATTAAATGTATGTAATAAAGTACCTAATGCTATAATAGTAATAACACAGCGATGTTCTTAAGCAATCCGAGATGTGGCATTTTATGTCCCATAGATTTTGTGGTGTTTTGTAATTAAAATGTTGTCAATTAAAAATAGCAATTGTTTTTTTGTTATCAAACCTTTTACATACTATAGATTTCCGCTTACAATTTTGTATTACAATGACGTTTATATTTGGCAGAAGATATTAATTTTATTTACTGAATTAAAGAAAAATGCGCACTATGAATTGGTTTCAATGTAGCAACAAAAAGTCGAAATTCGGTAATTAATAACTTTGACACCATTACATATGCAACGATACCAACAACATGTTACGAATACATGTATTCATATTTCAAGTGACAAGATACTAAAACAGTAAAAAAAATAAACTTGCCAATCGACTTATAACATGCAAATATATAAGTCAAGCAAACAGAGGCAAACGAGGTTAAAGCAAAGATTAATTAAAAGTAGTATATAAAAGCAAATTTAATACATTCTCCGTGGCACTTTACCAGTTGTAACAAACACCTAGCGGGCAGCCACGCGGCGTGGAGCTAACTCCGCTTTGTCACGCCATCGCCGCCATCGGCTCAGACTCGGTTAATAGGCCCGTGTTAAATTGTGTGTGCTATCTCCATTTGCAACTGCTCCATTAGGGCTGTTACCAATATGAGCCTATATACGAACATTACGAGCCTAGCTATGTGCAACGTCCTGATTGCACGCTATGTAACTTTATGTCTGCGAATAAAAGTGTTTGTGTGTACGCCAATTTATTAGCGCGCTTGTTTAGTTTTTTTTCTGCTAAAGCCAACTTTTCACCGACTTTGGACATCCTTATTATGGTACACTTCTTTTGTTGTTCGACTTCATAAGTACTAACACTGTGGTTTGTTTTTTAATAATTTGACATTTAACGAGTCCGTCACTTGTCAGAAATAAAACAATTATAAAGTCGTAGAGTAGGCTCCACGTCATGGGCACGTCTAGGGTACGTCACGGTCGTCACGCCAGATTCGCGTTTTATAAAACAACTTGTCCTCGGTCGCGTTTACACAATCGACCCTCACGAAAACTTCTCTTTGATTTCCTTCGAAACATTTTTAGCGGGCATAAAACCTATTTAAAAAGCAATCAGTCAGAGGCCGCTGATTGCCCACGGGGCACGCCACCGACCGTGTTCACAAAACGGAGCAATTAACAGCACCCCTCCCCCCACCGCTGCACACCCCAGTGTTTCCTCCTGCACAGATCTAATCGCAAAACGACCGTTTTCTAGAATCGCCTCTACAAAGCATTGCGTGCTTCAGCGCGTTGGGGTAACGCAGTGACCACGATCAACAACCATGTTACTTTGAAAATACAAACATATTTTACTTGATGCCTTGCTTGATGGCCATCATAACTTATTGGGAGCGATAGGAGCATAGCCGCCTGTAATGTGGGGGCAGTAAAAAATATCCAATTAGCTATTCACAAGCACAACGCTTGTGCAACTTATCAGCCTTGCGTTAAATTCAGTTGACTGCTTTTAACAATCTTTACCATGATCATCAATATAAGGCAATCATAAAATTATAATTTCTAAGTTCAACTGTTTGCTCAAACCTTTTTTACATAATCGTTTACCGCAAAAACATTGGAGCTGATATAATAACAGGGTATAAATGCAAAGTATATTTATTACACATATTTACGTAGGAACAATGCGTTACATAAAAACTAGGCTGGTATCACGCCACGCCACGCCGATAGGCACTCGTGCCGTATTAATATTTATGTTGTTTAAACGATGTTTAATCACAACAGACACGAATAGTTTTTGCTGTCAGCTATAGTGAAATTAATATTTTCTGATTGAAATCAATACCTTACTAAAGACACGAATTACTACGTGAAACGATGACAGGTCAAGTTCAACCTGAAAATATCCCACGCTTTATTAGACACCTTCCGTTTTGTTCGATTTTTATGAATGTGGACTTGGCACTGGTTGAAATGAAATATACAATTTTATTTAAAAATAGTGTGTGAATATAAAAAGACGATAACATTACGACCCCTAAAAACGAAAATAATTACAGAAATAACTGTTTATTACCACATAATTTAATTAGAAAACATTGACCGCACCAGAATGTCGTGTAATAAAACATATAATTTAATTGGCATTTAACTTATCCCTTTATCTGCTGTCTGTATCTATGGTCTACGAATCTGTTATGAGTAGGAAAAAAACATGACGCTCTATGGTCAGTTTACTTAAACGACTTCCTCGCGTTGCATTGTTGCCGTTAAAGATTGTTTAATTGAGTGAGTTATGGCTGATGCTTCCTCAATTCGCGTAATATTTAACATTTTATTGCTGTTCACCTACTAATGTTTCCTGCGCTTTCGGTAAGTACCCGTTTTAACAAAGCAAAATACGTTTCACTTAAGATGCATTGCGATCGTTAACAGTAATGCGCGATAATCAACGAGTACTACTCATTCTGAGAGCTATATTTGTACATTAATTCTCAAAATGGCTGTATTGGCCCGGATACATCGGAATGGACCTGTAAAGTGCCAATTTTGGGTAATCCTTGGTAACCACTGAGTATTACATGTGTTAATGAATGTATGAAGTGATCTCATGTGGTTTGAGGAACTGTAAACTATGTTTCATTTATTCTTCTGGTTACGATTCCATGTAAACGTAATCATACCAACCATTTTTTTAATAATAAACTCCAAAAAAATCATGAAAATGAACAGAAATGGTAACGCCGGAAAATACGGTGCTTATCTGAAAACAAAACAAAATCTGCTCAATCAAAGTATTTTAGCAAATACTGCTCCGTATAGTGAAGGTAAAGCATTTAACGAGTGTTTAGCACTAAATCAATGGGCAACAAGCTTGCCGGCGGCGCCCGCGCCGTTGCGTTGTAGATCACTATCTGCTTCCGTCGCTGCCACCACTCGTAATTACTGATTACAAGCGATTTTAGGCTTTTTGTCCAGCGAGCCGACTACACACGGACATTAAAATACTATATGACTCACTTGTTCGTGTTTTTTTTTTCGGAAAAGAAACAACGTTGTCACTTAAGGGCTGCATGGAAGCGATCGATTATAAACTGCTTTGTTGAGTCAAGGACGCAACAGCTGTCATTTGTAAGCAAATATAATTTTATTAAGTCGACCATGCTGTATACAAAAGCCGGTCTTTCCACAAATAAACTTCAAAACAAACCAATTTTAACAACATAGTATATGTAAACATTGCTGATGCCGTAAAAATTACAATTCTATGAATTCAAATGTTTTCGAATGTCACTAAATCGCTGAATGCTGTTTAAAAATGTCGTGTCGAGCTCTTATCGGTACATGGTGAAGTCAAACAGACAACGATTACTGTGGACTAGCAGGCATTAGTTCGGTGTAACTGTATGTGTGATCGGTGGAGGATAAAGGGCTGAAACTTTTTTATTGTGACGGGAAAGCGATAGAGTGTACATACATAAGTTATGTTTGAGCAATGAAGTGCTCTACATCAACAGTTTTTATGGAAATCAAAAGTGCACTCATAAGGGCGATTAATTGCTGACCTATCACCATCATCTGCCTAGCTTTATCTCAACTATGTGGGGGTCGGCTTAAAGTCTTCTGATACAGCTGAATAAGTACTAGTATTTTGCATGAAGCGATGGCCTATGCGATGGCCTTTTCGATTACCACATCCCAGTTAGTACTCGGTAATACGACACCCTTTAATTTCAGTATTCATCAATGATGACCAAATCTTGGTCAAATGGTCATTACACAAATATTTCGTTTTTACAAGAAAAACCTATGTTGGCACCATAAATGTAGCGAACAGCAAACTTTTATAGATATACCACCGGACGATATCCTCTGAAACATGCTAGAATGCACCAGTAACCGGCAACAGTTGCCGGCACTAGTTGCTGAAAAAATGGCCAGTGTGTCCGCTACTTAAGTTATATCTAGATGAGCACTCGTTATTGACAGTGGGAAAATATATTCTTTATGTCTATATTTCCTGCAGAATGCGGACGTTCGTTTACGATGCAACACCCGTGTTATTAAGTCAATTTAATAGAGCCTGAAGACTTGTAATTGTTTTGTTGTGTTTACTCGAAGTGAAGTTTAAGTGAAGTTTATTTATTGGACACTGGAAGACTTATTAGTTAAGATAGAATCTTTTAGTAAACATGCATTGCTTTGAGTTCACTTGTGCTTCATTATCAATGTCGGTAATACTGCCTCTAATCCCCGAAGGTTTAAAAGACAGAGGTCTACCTAATAAATCTTCTCACTTTTATATAGTTTGGCAGAAGCAACGGCGGCGTGAGGGCTGCGGTGGTTAAAGGACTCCAGCTTATTTGGGTGCATGTGGTGCGTTTAACACATGCAAGCACTTTTCAATGGGTAAATTAAATAATTTGAACATGCTCTTCGTAATCTATAGGTATAAATAAAAATATAGAAGTCCTGACTGACTGACTCATCAACGCCCAGCCCAAACCCTTGGACATAGAAAGCTGATATTTTGCACAGAGGTTCCCTTTATAATGTAGACAAGGAATAAGGACGGATTTTTCGAAATTCACCCCCTAAGGGAGTTAAATAGGGGATGAAAGTTAAGTTAAGATGAAAGCCGCTACGAAACTGGAATCACTAAAGTGGACAGTAAGACTGAAGTGAAATCGTCACGACTAATAGAACCATGAACTTCAAGATATGTGACATCTACTCAACCTGAGCTCGGTGACCTGGTGTGGTGGATTAGGTATAGGCTACTCCTCTGTCAAAGGAAAGGCTGACTCACACCAGTGAGAATGGTAGAGGCAGGTTTTGCCTTGATTTTTTATAAGCCTTAATTATTATGGCTTTCCTGATATCAGTAGACAGAAACGAGATCTTCACATCTTCCCTTTTATTACCGTAACGCCTATTACCGCCAAAACCATAAACTCTAACCGTAGTTTAACGCAAGCTTTAAAAAGTAAGGTGAAGAAATAAAGAGTAACGATATGTGAAAGTGGTCCACCAGTGTACCAGTCCACCACATTTCAGCCACCGCATAGGGATATTAAATTATTAATGTACACTATACTTTAGCATATTAATCAGGCCGGTAACGTAAACGCAGCTAATGGGCGCCATTAAAACAGTGGAGCGGTTCATATTGTATGCACTTAATGCATTGTTACAATGCAGTGTGTGAATTAACACAGGATCTACATAACAGGGATGTAGCTAAATGTGGAGCTAAATATCCTTTGTTGGGTAAAGTTTACCTGGAACTTGGTAATCTTCGTATGGTTCGCCTTTGTACGATTTTGTTGTGCATAAAGTTTTAATAAATAAATAAATAATATATTAACGAAACAATAAAAAATAACGAAAATTGAATTGCCATGGATGTCAGTCAATTTGAAGGTGCTCAAAACGGTTATACCAGCCAATAGCCATCTTCGTCGTAAATCATCAAAATGTTTGGCTTTACAGTGCGGTAATCCGACCCATGATCACCTACGGGGCAGTGGTCTGGTGGACCCGCACCAAATTAATAACAGCCATAAACAAGCTGCAACGTATGCAAAGGCTCGCCTGCATGGCGATCACAGGCTGCATGAGGACAACTCCGACTGCAGCCCTCGAAGCCATACTGGGGCTTCCGCCGCTCCACCTGTTCATTCAGCAGGAAGCAACGATGACGGCGGTGCGCCTTAACACGCTACAACTCTGGGGTAAGAAGTACACGCAGCATACTGCGGCACTAGAGGGACTCCAATGCGAATTTCCCCTGGTGAAAGCTGTTAATGATCGAATACCCAAACAGTACGTATTCGACAAGAAGTACAAAATCCAACTCCATGAGGACCACCGCTGCGAGGGACTTAGCCCCGCAGAATTGCGGATCTTCACGGATGGATCCAAAACAGGTACTGGCACTGGAGCCGGAGTCTTCTCGGAGGATCTCAATATCCACATAGCCGTACCTTTGGGTGCCCACAACACTGTCTTTCAGGCAGAATGCATGGGCATCTCCCTGGCGGCATCAGCCATCTTGGCTCGGGAGGTAAAGGATCAATCCATCCGTATACTCTCTGACAGCATGGCGGTGCTGCTGGCATTAAGGAGCCACACGGTCAATTCCGGGCTAATATACGAGTGCCACCAACGCCTGAACCGGGTAGGTAACCTCAACAATATAACCATTCAATGGATTAAAGGACATAGCGACTCCCGAGGCAACGATGCAGCGGACGAGCTCGCTCGAAGAGGCTCAAGCATGGCGGCGGTGGGACCAGAACCCATCGTGCCGCTCCCTTTCGGTTATCTTCGTACGCTGGTAAGGAAACGTACCAGAGAACTTCACGCCAAGCTAAGGCTGGACCACGGCGAGTGCAGGCAGGCCAAGGAGGCGCTTCCCGCCATCGACGCCCGCCTCACCAAACAAGCGCTCCGGCTGACTAAGCTGCAGCTACGCACAGTGACGGCCGCCATCACTGGACACGGTACATTTAACAAGCACCTCTTTGTTATAGGTGTCACGGATAGTCCTCTGTGTCGAGCCTGCATGGAGGAAGAAGAAACAGCAGCCCACGTGCTCCTGCACTGTCCAGGGGTTGCCCCATACAGGGCCAAGTACTTCGGTAACCCAGGTACTCTCCGCGAGATTGCCGGTAACATCAAGGGGTTGCTGGCTTTTCTCGGGGAGCTTCGGTGGATCGAGTAAGATTCCCACCCGCACGCAAAACACACGCTCCGGGCGTGGAGTTGCGGACACTAGCCCGATGCATCTATCTATCTATCTATCTATCATCAAAATGTTATATTATCATGTAAATAGTGCAAAAAGTAAGTAAGAGCTTTTTGCTCTGTGATCTGTTCTCCAGTTTTTTAGCCAGAATTACTCTTCAGGCAAGAAATACTTCAGGAACCGTTTTGCAATCAACTTTTTGTGTTCTAATCTTAACATTCAAACCTTAAGCTTTTGCATAATTCAAAACGTCTAGTATCGATAAGAAGTTTAGCAAAAACATCATAAAACAGACATCTGAAGGTTTATTTTAGATTGTTTTTTAGCAAACACTCTTCGTTCTTGTAGTAATTACAAGCACTCTACAATAATCATCGGAATTAATGGAATCGACTGCAACACCTGTCACTTTCGAACAGAAAAAAAATCGTGTAGCACGTATTGTGTTAATATGTACTGAACTGGTAATAACTACAAATGGAACTGTATAAATAACTGCGGAAGAATTCATTAGTATCGAGACAAGGTTAAGACAACGAGAAGAGACAAGCACTGTTTGAGAATGATTTGACTTGAACTTAGCCAATAATGATATACAGCGACTGAAAATTCAATTAATTATCGTTTCTAACAACACAGTCACATTGAATCACACACTTCTTCTTTTTTATCGTTGGTACCTAACTTTGTGTCAGAGTTATAGAGCAGTATATGTCGCCTATAACCATTTGACTTAACTTTACGTGCCATACAGAAATATCTCTTAAGTGTGCTGGTTTCCTCACGATGTTTTCCTTCACTTAAGCAAGTGATAATAAAATTATACAATATGCACATGGATCTGAAAAATCAGAGGTGCATGTCCTGGGTTCGAACTCAAAACCTATGAAACACAATCACAAAATGAACCACCAAGCATCAATGAAGACTCAACAAGAAATAATATGCATTCTTTGGAATCTCGGCGAGTCGTAGCAGCCCTACGCGCCGCAGCGGGTAAGTGCTGCATAAACGCTATTATATTATAGCATTAATTGATTATAAAGACATTTTATTTGCACGCAATACTGGAAGTTATTCGAACAGGAGCGCTCCAGTTAATGATATCTCACCATTAAGATACGTAATTGCAGACACCGCGATTTGAATAGCAAAGCGGAACGATTTTTTTTTTATACTCGGCGATTCTATCGCTCGGTAATTAACCGTAGCATTTAGTCGCACCGTAAACGATATGGCCACGTTTGTAACACGAATAAAATCAGTATGAATAATAAAATATTAGAATTACCAAGCATTGTTATACTAATTCATTATTAATTACAATTGAACGTATCGCGGCACGTTTATTTTAACTAAGGACGAAAGGTTTTACTGTTTATTTGGACACATTATACTATACATTTCAACAACTTGTATTTAGGAATTTTATTGAAATCTAATCCAATTTCAATTTGGGTTTGCAACTCTGATCACTGTTCTTGTAAGAAAATATTTGGCAGTACCGACTTCCACTGCACCAGCGTTCTTCAATATAATATCTACAAAAGATAAAAATAATACGTAAAAAACTTGATACCCACACATGCATGCATTGACACTGCATAGGTTATCCATTTAAAGTTCATATCTACTTTTATGGGCTTACATTGTTTTTTTAATTGTCAGCCTGTGTTTCCTTTCATTTCAATCAAAATGATTAACAAAGTGTTGTGTTTAAAACAGCCGTGCGGCCGACGAGGTCGCGGCGCGGCGGTGCGCGATACGAGATGCTATCGCGCGACCACTGGGTAATTAGTCGTTTCATTTTAGTCGCGTCGCGTTCTGTCGCGATAACTCGGTGCACGCTTTGTATGCACTTTTTTATAATTAATTTCTTCGTATCGATTGATTCACCGCGTATTATTCGACCACGCACGTTTTGATTGAGATCTAGGTAAGTAACTATTAATGCAGAATTATGCAACCAGAACATACAGTTAATTCAGTAAGTCCTGTTATTACAACAGCAATTAGTTTCGTTACATTTATATACAGAATGCGTAGCATTTATGGCCTTTTATTATTGTGATTGGCTAGGTATCGCGTCACGTCATGCGCTCGCGCAACGTTTTTGACAAGCAAATTGGATAATACGCGGGAAACGCGGCGTGGCGCATTGTTCTGTCGGCGTCGCGATTGTCAGCGCTGTTTTCGAATTTTAATCTGCCATTTTGTGAAATTATGGAAATGAAATGGACGTTTCGCGGTTAGCTGCGTCCGAACCAGGTACCGACCGCGTGTCATTTTATTGTTATGATATTAAATTGTTTTTAATAAACGTCGTAATTGATTCGGTAGTTAAACATTGGGCGTAGGTACCTACTCGGAATTTATTAATCTTAATTCGTATGAACGGTAAACAGTTTCTTATGGCGCGCCGGTGGTACTAAAACATTTTTTGGTCTAATTACCACAAAAACCGTCACTACATAAAAATTATGATTTCCCTTGATTTCTCTACAAACAATAGGCGAGTATACCTTCACCAGAATTTCACTTAAACAGCTTTAAAAAATTGTAATCATTAGGACGTGCTTGTACCTATAACGATATCGGCGATATAAAAGCGAGATGGTCTGTAAATATCCATTATGCGGGTAACCTGTGTCGGTATATCGGTAATGAGCGCGCGATATCGTCCGTTTTGTAGCGCGTAATCGCGATGTTATCGCGGCCCCCCCGCCCCCCTCGCCCGCCAGCGAGCACCCCACCCCCTCCCTCGCCGGACCGTAGCCCCCTGCGGATTTTATCACCGTTTTTAAACCGCTCATTTGCCACTCACGTCTGTTTAATGTGGAGTACAAGAATTAAAAAAAGAAAAATTGATTTTTTTACGTATTTAATTATGCTTTTAATTAAAATATGTTGTTGATGTATAGTTGTGTTTTTAGTTGTTTAAATTTAAATTGCTGTTTGCTTTTTCTTAATGTCTATTGTAAATAATCTTTTAGAATAGATAGATTAATAACCATAAAATGTGTTTAAATCGATTTATTCATTGCTGTGCAGCTACGAAATACGAACTTGGCAAACATTTAAACTCTATCATTGTTTCCTACGGCCGTCACATTTATACATTTTTTTTCAAACCAAAAATGTTCGAAGCTAAATAAAAGGGTGTTCAAAATTAAATGTAATGTAAAGTAAAATAACCTGTCAGTTTAACCGAAAAGTTCACATTCAAGAACTCATTGTTACGTTAAAAATCGATTAAAAAAAATAACAAGAACAATGACTCTCCCATAAAAGGAGGTTTAATTATCATACAAACAGGTTTAGTTTTAACTTAACTTTAATGCAACGAAATGATGAATAATGAAGTTGAATTTTAAGCTTCGTTACTTCTGATCCAAATGGTTTTTAGGGAAATATCGTACTTATGATGAACGATATTTATCATTTAATTAGGAACTTACCGACCGACCGAACGACTACGAACCGACTTCGAGTTTTATAAGATTTTCGGATTATTGAATATGATACTATTAAGTAACTGGTTTCATTACACTAACGAATAAGCAATTGAACGCAAAAATTTCGTACATTTTTAATTTTCAGTTAGAGCTCATAGAAACTGATTTGTTTAACATATTTTTCACTAACTGTCCTATATATCATTCCAAATATTCCTAGTAATATTATAGTTAAATTCTTCTTTTACAGAACACATTGGTCATCTGAATGAATCCAAGGGAAAATCTTAATTACCCTAGCGCACCAACCAAACGCTCTACCCCACAAGTGCCACAGTTGCATAGCGAAATAATTCTTTTACAATCAATCAATAAGGTTTTAATTCCAATCAAATATCTTAAGTAAAAACAAAACATAACCTCATCACGCCTGTATATCCTAAAGAGTTCGACAGATATGTAGGTACTTAAAACTGGAGTCATATTTCGCCAGTTATGATTTAATTCCCGTGTGATCTTACACGGGAACTCTACATCTAATAGCATCACCGGATAGAAATACAGACTCCGTGGCTGCCACTGAGAAATTCCTGATAGAAAAACTCGGTTAAACTTATGAACTAGCAGTGTAAACAGTAATGACCTAGTGGTTCGACGATCGTACTGCCAAATCATTCATAGGTCTCAAGTTCAATCCCGAGCAGCGGTGGCCCAGTGGTGGCGGCCCCGACTTACGAACAGTAGGTCGTGGGTTCGAACCCCGGCAGGCGCATTACTTTGTGTAATTTATTTCATCACCGTTGCTCTCAAAACGGTGAAGGAAAACATCGTGAGGAAACCGGCAATGGCATGTCTTAGAACCAAAAAATTAGAAGACATGTGACATCTACCAATCCGCACTGGGCCCGCGTGCCATGGTAGATTATAGCCCATCCCCTCAAAGAGAGGAGGCCTGCAGTGGGAACATTAATAGGCTGATGATGATGATGAAGTTCAATCCCAAGATGTACCTACCTCTGATTTTTCGAATTCATGTGCGTATTGTATAATTAACACTTGTGTCGGTGAAGGAAAACATTGTGATGAAATCAGCTTGCCTGAGAGAAATTTTTGGGCGGCATGTAAAGCCAAGACCGGACAGAAGAAAAAGATAAATAACCCTCCTAATGGGCTTCACCGCAGTCGGTTAAGAAGATCCGGGAATCGAGTCCTCAGTACCTCATCACTCACTCTCGCGACTCAGTAGTCGCGAGCTCGAGAAAGAGACGATCGTTTTCATCATCATCATCAGCTTATAATGTTCCCACTGCAGGGACTCATGCCTCCTTTCTAGGAGAGGGGTGGGATCCACTACGCGGGCCCATTGCGGGTGGGCAGATGTCACATTTCTTCGGTGTCTTCACTATTTTTCTTTAACCGTTTTGAGAGCGGCGGTGATGAAATAAATTGCACAAAGTAATGCGCCTGCCTGGGTTCGAACCCACGACTTACTGTTCGTAAGTTGGGGCCGCACTCACTGGGCCAACGCCGCGCCGCTCTTTACTATCGTTTTAAATTCCCACAAAAAGGTTTTAATTCAAAACAAATTACTTTTGTATTCTATGAAATATGCAGTTTACGGCACATGCTACCGTTTTACCGTTACTGCATATTAATTGGCATTAATGATGAATTAAAACCAACGATTAGATCGCGATTGAAATAAATATAAATGTGCCTTCTTTATCTTTATACTAGCTGAACCCGCGCATGCGTTGCAATGCGTTTTTCCTACCTACCTATCTACTACCCTACCTACTACCCTACCTACCCTACCTACCCTACCTACCCTACCTACCCTACCTACCCTACCTACCCTACCTACCCTACCTACCCTACCTACCCTACCTACCCTACCTACCCTACCTACCCTACCTACCCTACCTACCCTACCTACCCTACCTACCCTACCTACCCTACCTACCCTACCTACCCTACCTACCCTACCTACCCTACCTACCCTACCTACCCTACCTACCCTACCTACCCTACCTACCCTACCTACCCTACCTACCCTACCTACCCTACCTACCCTACCTACCCTACCTACCCTACCTACCCTACCTACCCTACCTACCCTACCTACCCTACCTACCCTACCTACCCTACCTACCCTACCTACCCTACCTACCCTACCTACCCTACCTACCCTACCTACCCTACCTACCCTACCTACCCTACCTACCCTACCTACCCTACCTACCCTACCTACCCTACCTACCCTACCTACCCTACCTACCCTACCTACCCTACCTACCCTACCTACCCTACCTACCCTACCTACCCTACCTACCCTACCTACCCTACCTACCCTACCTACCCTACCTACCCTACCTACCCTACCTACCCTACCTACCCTACCTACCCTACCTACCCTACCTACCCTACCTACCCTACCTACCCTACCTACCCTACCTACCCTACCTACCCTACCTACCCTACCTACCCTACCTACCCTACCTACCCTACCTACCCTACCTACCCTACCTACCCTACCTACCCTACCTACCCTACCTACCCTACCTACCCTACCTACCCTACCTACCCTACCTACCCTACCTACCCTACCTACCCTACCTACCCTACCTACCCTACCTACCCTACCTACCCTACCTACCCTACCTACCCTACCTACCCTACCTACCCTACCTACCCTACCTACCCTACCTACCCTACCTACCCTACCTACCCTACCTACCCTACCTACCCTACCTACCCTACCTACCCTACCTACCCTACCTACCCTACCTACCCTACCTACCCTACCTACCCTACCTACCCTACCTACCCTACCTACCCTACCTACCCTACCTACCCTACCTACCCTACCTACCCTACCTACCCTACCTACCCTACCTACCCTACCTACCCTACCTACCCTACCTACCCTACCTACCCTACCTACCCTACCTACCCTACCTACCCTACCTACCCTACCTACCCTACCTACCCTACCTACCCTACCTACCCTACCTACCCTACCTACCCTACCTACCCTACCTACCCTACCTACCCTACCTACCCTACCTACCCTACCTACCCTACCTACCCTACCTACCCTACCTACCCTACCTACCCTACCTACCCTACCTACCCTACCTACCCTACCTACCCTACCTACCCTACCTACCCTACCTACCCTACCTACCCTACCTACCCTACCTACCCTACCTACCCTACCTACCCTACCTACCCTACCTACCCTACCTACCCTACCTACCCTACCTACCCTACCTACCCTACCTACCCTACCTACCCTACCTACCCTACCTACCCTACCTACCCTACCTACCCTACCTACCCTACCTACCCTACCTACCCTACCTACCCTACCTACCCTACCTACCCTACCTACCCTACCTACCCTACCTACCCTACCTACCCTACCTACCCTACCTACCCTACCTACCCTACCTACCCTACCTACCCTACCTACCCTACCTACCCTACCTACCCTACCTACCCTACCTACCCTACCTACCCTACCTACCCTACCTACCCTACCTACCCTACCTACCCTACCTACCCTACCTACCCTACCTACCCTACCTACCCTACCTACCCTACCTACCCTACCTACCCTACCTACCCTACCTACCCTACCTACCCTACCTACCCTACCTACCCTACCTACCCTACCTACCCTACCTACCCTACCTACCCTACCTACCCTACCTACCCTACCTACCCTACCTACCCTACCTACCCTACCTACCCTACCTACCCTACCTACCCTACCTACCCTACCTACCCTACCTACCCTACCTACCCTACCTACCCTACCTACCCTACCTACCCTACCTACCCTACCTACCCTACCTACCCTACCTACCCTACCTACCCTACCTACCCTACCTACCCTACCTACCCTACCTACCCTACCTACCCTACCTACCCTACCTACCCTACCTACCCTACCTACCCTACCTACCCTACCTACCCTACCTACCCTACCTACCCTACCTACCCTACCTACCCTACCTACCCTACCTACCCTACCTACCCTACCTACCCTACCTACCCTACCTACCCTACCTACCCTACCTACCCTACCTACCCTACCTACCCTACCTACCCTACCTACCCTACCTACCCTACCTACCCTACCTACCCTACCTACCCTACCTACCCTACCTACCCTACCTACCCTACCTACCCTACCTACCCTACCTACCCTACCTACCCTACCTACCCTACCTACCCTACCTACCCTACCTACCCTACCTACCCTACCTACCCTACCTACCCTACCTACCCTACCTACCCTACCTACCCTACCTACCCTACCTACCCTACCTACCCTACCTACCCTACCTACCCTACCTACCCTACCTACCCTACCTACCCTACCTACCCTACCTACCCTACCTACCCTACCTACCCTACCTACCCTACCTACCCTACCTACCCTACCTACCCTACCTACCCTACCTACCCTACCTACCCTACCTACCCTACCTACCCTACCTACCCTACCTACCCTACCTACCCTACCTACCCTACCTACCCTACCTACCCTACCTACCCTACCTACCCTACCTACCCTACCTACCCTACCTACCCTACCTACCCTACCTACCCTACCTACCCTACCTACCCTACCTACCCTACCTACCCTACCTACCCTACCTACCCTACCTACCCTACCTACCCTACCTACCCTACCTACCCTACCTACCCTACCTACCCTACCTACCCTACCTACCCTACCTACCCTACCTACCCTACCTACCCTACCTACCCTACCTACCCTACCTACCCTACCTACCCTACCTACCCTACCTACCCTACCTACCCTACCTACCCTACCTACCCTACCTACCCTACCTACCCTACCTACCCTACCTACCCTACCTACCCTACCTACCCTACCTACCCTACCTACCCTACCTACCCTACCTACCCTACCTACCCTACCTACCCTACCTACCCTACCTACCCTACCTACCCTACCTACCCTACCTACCCTACCTACCCTACCTACCCTACCTACCCTACCTACCCTACCTACCCTACCTACCCTACCTACCCTACCTACCCTACCTACCCTACCTACCCTACCTACCCTACCTACCCTACCTACCCTACCTACCCTACCTACCCTACCTACCCTACCTACCCTACCTACCCTACCTACCCTACCTACCCTACCTACCCTACCTACCCTACCTACCCTACCTACCCTACCTACCCTACCTACCCTACCTACCCTACCTACCCTACCTACCCTACCTACCCTACCTACCCTACCTACCCTACCTACCCTACCTACCCTACCTACCCTACCTACCCTACCTACCCTACCTACCCTACCTACCCTACCTACCCTACCTACCCTACCTACCCTACCTACCCTACCTACCCTACCTACCCTACCTACCCTACCTACCCTACCTACCCTACCTACCCTACCTACCCTACCTACCCTACCTACCCTACCTACCCTACCTACCCTACCTACCCTACCTACCCTACCTACCCTACCTACCCTACCTACCCTACCTACCCTACCTACTACCCTACCTAAAAAAAAAAAAAAAAAAAAGTATCCTATGTCCTTCTCCTGGTTCTTAGCTACCTCCCTACCAATTTTCATCTAAATCCGGCCAGCCGTTCTTGAGTTATAAATGGTGTAACTAACACGACTTTCTTTTATATATATAGATAGTAGGTTTAAAAAAAAAACTCCCGCTGTTTGTATGCTTATCCTTACATAGTATAAAACAAAGTCGCGTCTGTTTGTTTATTTGTTTGTTTGTCTGTATGCTTAAATCTTTAAAACTACGCAACGGATTTTGATGCGGTTTTTTTTAATAGATAGAGTGATTCAAGAGGAAGGTTTTAATACCTTTTTTGCACCCGTGCGAAGCCGGGGCGGGTCACTAGTATCTTATAAACAACGCAACGGATTTTAAAGCTGTCAGCAATAGAGTGATTCAAGAGGAAGGCTACATTGATCCGTGCGCGGAGCTGGTCGCTAGATAATTTTATTATTATGTTGTTACATTATTATCGTTTCAATCAGAACACTTCTTTTTTAATGATAATTTTTAACAGAAGGCTGGAGATGAGAACTGTTCAATTGTGAGATATTTTTGAATAGTCAATAGCTATATATAGTCAATGAAGTAGTCGCTTCAAAATCAATAAAACCCTTTGTAGGTCTAGGTTACCTTACAACTTCTTTTTGCTTTATCAACAGTCACACACTTGACCTTTTTAAATGGACTCATCAAAAAACGAAACAACAACAATTATAGGCAAACCAACAAACAAAACACTACCAATGTACGGTCAACCACACTTCGGTAGTAACATTTAAATTACGTAAGCCTACCAGGCAGAAAAAAGATACCTTATTACAATCGAAGTATACAGTCACAAGCAATAATATATGCTTACACTTGGCTTGGTTCAAACGCGAATTTCTCGGGGTATAACAATTGCAACGTTGAGATATGACCTACTTAGTGATCATCATCATTCTCTTGCCCTTATCCCAATTCAAGTGGGGTTGGCGCAGCATGTCTTCCAATTCCATACTTCTCTGTTTCTTCGTCATCTCGTGAGATACCTCCTTGCTTACCATATCATTCTCAACACAGTCCATCCATCTTTTCATTGGTCTTCCTCTACTCTCATTCATATTCAAACCTTCCTCACGACATTTTCCTCATTCCTCCACATCACATGTAAATACCACGATAATCGATTTCCACACACTTTTCAGTCACCGGCTTCACTTTAAGTGCTTGGCCAGACTGCAAACGCGGGCGCGGGGCGGGCGCGGCGCGACAAACTTAAACGTATGGAGCTTCATTTGAGTGTCCGTAGTGGGCACGCGGGCGCGGGAAGCGGCGCGGGCTACTTTCCGCGGGGAGCGCGCGGGCAACTCGTGCCATAGCTCGTTCATACAAGTGGCCGCAGTGAGTGCGCGGGGCGTCAAGCGATAAACCACGCGGGAGCGGCGTATCTCAAACTTTAGTCTGTCATAAATTGGATTTATTTATTTAGCTTTAACTTTTATAAGTTAAAGCTTAAGAAATTAATCCAATTATTTATAGAAGTATCCAATTAATTAAAATAACCGAATTTTAAAATTCTTACCAAATAATTTTTTGCTTTTTTTTTGCTTCGGCGAAAGTTGTTATTTTTTTTTAAATATAATTTTCTATATTTTGTAATATGTAGTCAAACGTATCCATTGACATTCTTGTATATTCAAAAAACTTTCGAGGTAGCTCTCGCAATCTTTCATACAGTGTGTAAAATTCTCCTTCATTTTCTCTGGTTAAATTAATTTTATTAACTCCATTTTTCACTTTTAGCATTTGCCATTTAAAGTAGGTAAGAATTTTCCAATAAAAACAAGTCTTCGTCATCCATATTATATTTTGACAAACACTGGACGAACAGTTGAACGCGACAACGCTCGGAACTAAATCGCGGTCCAGTGCGGACAGGCAAATCGCGCGCGTTCCCGCACCCGCGCCGCTCCCCGCGCCGCGCTGCCAGTCTGGCCAAGCACTATGGGTTCGAAAAAGTTTGTTTTATTTCGTAACATGAAAATGAAATCAATACAGGAGGCGAAAATTGCTTCTAAAAGTTGATAAGTGTACACATGGTGCTCGTGATTGTACTTTGAAAGAACACTTGGTAGGTAAGTAATTAAGTATTAAACTGGGCAACTATTAACAGCGATTTGCCACTGGGTTGTTTATAACCACTGTTTTAAATTTGGGGTCTCTACTATTGGAGGTGTCATCTTAAAGTTGCAATCGTTATTCCACGACAAATCGCTTCAGTCCTTAGCTAGTGTAAACATATTAGTGCTCATAACTGTACATCTAGTATTAGTCGCCAAACAATTAGCAGAACAGCTTCTTAACACACGTGTAAGTGGCCATATCGGGTGCGTGTCTATGTGTGGTGTGTGTCGGTAATTGCCGCGTCCGGCGGAAGTGGCCGGTTCCGACGGAGTCAGGTGACGCTTGCACCTGTGTGTGTCAAACATACACACACAGACAGAAAGGGCACAGGGCTAGGGGGAATGACGTAGTGGTTTCTAGCTTGATCATAGACAACGTGGTTAAGGAAATTGAGGTTGAACTTTGAAATTTCAAAAAAAACCTTAGCAATGGAGAAGGTCAATTTCTGGTCCATCGTAGTGCAGACGCTAACAATTGCGGAACTAACATAACAAGATTTGGCAACTGTCAGACTATGTCTCGAATGACCCAAAACCCACCAATCTCTTCAATCACGTGTCAATCTCATCATAACATTGCAAGTCATACCAAGAATTTGATCCTTCTGAAAAATAGTGACAAATTATAGTCTAAAAATACGACGACTAATAAAATTATAGTAAAATTAAATTTCTAGTAATTAGGTAGTTAGAAGCACTATTTAATTAATACAATTACCGTAGTCAACACGAACAATTTATATGCAAACGCTAAATTAAAAATCTAGCTAGATTACCGTAACAAAAAAAAAAACACTCATAAAATAGACCACCTTCCCACACACGACAAAACGCGAAACTTAATTTATTCTGATAGATGATATAATAAATTACGGACAAGCATAATATTACGACACAACAGTGCATTTGTGTCCACTGACCATTGAAATTGCATATGTGTGGTGTAGACACATGGTTTCTTTTCCCGTGTGTGAGTGCGACTAATTAGCTATTCGTCGATCGAACGATAAGGACAACAATTAACTTTTGTTGCTAACATAATAATGTAAAAAAGTAATAACGTTTATGATAAAATTTGAAATTGTTCTAGAATGCTTTTCGGGTTTGTTTCTTTGTTGAATTTGTGGAGCAGTCTGTCAATTGTGAAGTCAATTAACAAGAATGTGACTTCGTAGCCTTGGTAGGGTGGTAAACTCAACATTTTTCAAGAATAAATACTTAGATTACGTTACTTTTATTCTTCGCAGATAGGACATGATGGTTCATTTGGTCCCTACTTACTTTCTTAAACAGTATTCTTGAATTGAATGTAACAGAAAAACACCTCGACTGCAAAAATAATATTTAATAATCACCCAGTTTTAATAAAAAACATTCAGTAATCTAGCCAGAGCGTACGATGTAACAAACAGCTAGCTACAAACCCGCCGCTAACATCAATCCAACCAGAGAACCAACTATTAAGTGATGTAATTAACCATTTTAGTCATCAAACTCATATTTTATACACTCATGCATGACTTTCAATTTGCAGAAAAAAATATATTACGGTGTAGAAATGTCGTGAGCTAATGTGTCGAGGGGAAGCGCAGGGAATGCTCGCCATTTTGTTTTTTTTTCCTCTCCTCCCCATAATTACGTAATTAGTGGCGATGCGAATTGGAAGTGCATTTGTTGTGGGTCCTTTTGTCCGCGATCGGTGTGCCTGCGCCTGCGACGCACTCAACAGCTGTTCCACGGCCCGTTGAGCTGCGACTTTCTCGTTTGACAATTACAAGCTTTTTATAATTGATACGCAGGAATAGAATGAGTTCGGTTGTGTTTTTAAATAGCTTTAACGAAGCATGTCTGTTTATTCTTTTAATGGTAAGTAATGATGATTGTTTGCATATATCCTTTTTATTCTTACTCGTAAGTTTAGTTTACAAGGAGTGGAATTCTCTGCCTGCGTCGTCGGTGTTTCCGAGTTCATATTATTATGAACCTTTACCGCCTACAAAAGGTAGATAAACCTAACCAAGTCTAAGTTAAACCAGGTTTATCTACCTTTTGTAATAAGGCGGATTCTGTTTAAGTGGCTCGTTCATGGATTCTTTTGGGTCAGCTCGTTCCATCGTCGACCTCATATCTGCAATGCCCTCAAGAAAAGATGGAGATCAAGAGCAGGACCATATCATACATAAAAACAAATAGAGCTGATGATCAGACCACCACAGCCTATCTAGGTGGTATCTATCTACAGTGTGTTTCAGAAGAATATGGTTATAATTAAGGATATCTTAATTATAACCACGGAACAAATATTTGTAAGGACTACAGATAGTTGTTCCGGGTCTGGGTATTTGTGTATGTGAGTTTAAATGTTTGTGAACGCACCCACGATACAGGAGAAATTCCTAGTGTGGGGCAACGTTTTTAAAAAAAAAAGAAAGAAAGAAAAAAATCATACAGTTTACAGGGGAGTTAGTTGGTTTTTCCATGTTCATCTTGGATGTCACAGACACCGGTGTAGGAAAACATCGTGAGGAAACCTGGACTTATAAATAAAAAAAAGTCTGAAATCGCCAACCCGTCTTGAGAAAACGTAGTGATAAATGCTTGTGCCTTCTCTATTTGAAAACAGGCATTTTCCCAGCAGCGGGACTGTAATGGGCTGGTGAGTACTGGTTACAAACTATCCGACGTATGTGACCAACATCACAATCGCGAAAAATAAACACATATAGTTCGAATTTTTGATAGAACAGCTGACTATTTCTTCGATATTTTTTTTTTGCATATTTCTTCTAATACACGTGCTATCTATACAAGGTGTAAACTGACCCTTCCTGAAGCCGTCAATCAAGCAATGTGTACAATTGTACATCAAACTAACTCTACGCAAAAATTATTGCTGGGAAACGACTTTTTGTTGTTATTAAATTTACGGTAAAACTCAATGTAACGCATTCAAAACATTGTGCTTATTGATGAATTGAATAGTAAATGAGTCAAGAAGGTATTCAAAGTAAAGTTATACATAATTAAAACCAGTATCTAACAAAACTTGTCACTTGAAACGTCTCCAATATATCCGTAACTGGAAGGTTCTCAGATGTGGTCCAAAACAAAAAAAAATATTGCAAGGACGGGAAAACAAGTGCTTTTCGGCTTGATTAAGGGTCAATTTACACCTTGAACATATAATTTTCACGATCTTTTCAAGTCTTCCTTCAGACTGCATAAAGAAGTCAAATGTAGAGTCCTTTCATTATCTAGAACCGTATTTTATTTCGATTTTTGTATAAGTAAGGGTTATTCATTATTCATTACACATGTCGATCCATTAATGACCTATCATCACACAATGTATTACCAAAACATGAGTGCAGTGTTCACAAGTCGATTGGTCACAATGGTCACGGTTGCGGCCGCAGAGGGTAGACTGCACGCCGCGACATTTGGCGCGCGGGCGTCATGTCTCGTCGTGACGCGCCGCACGCCAAGCGATCAATCGCTAATCGATTACTCCGATATCAACCTTTGTTTATGATAATAATATCCAATTGCGAAACTACATCCAAGTCCTAGAAACTTTAACTTAAGCTCAAAGCAACATAAAAGCATCCATAAATACAATGAACGGAATACAGATATTGGCTTTACCCATTCAAGATTTCAGATAAATCTTCCAAAACTGCAAAAGATTTAGTAGACTACCCAAGAATACAACATTGATTTATCACTATAAATGTGGCATAAATGCATAGAAACTCGAGTACGCCCCAATTTATATTAGATTTATAGCAGGATGTGGTGTGATGATATTCCTTTTCAATTAGCACTCAATGAATGTAGTAGCCGTGTGGCGTTGGAGCGGTTGCACGATTCGATACGCAATATCGACACGAACAACAACCGATGCTTCCATTCATCATTATTATAAATGTGCCACACTCGCTTATTTACGGAAATCGATATTTTTTTCGGTATCGACTTTGAATGCTTGATTTCGACACGTCGATAAACGTAACGCTATTGTGTGGGATGACCCCGGCATTGTTGTGGCGCGCTGGTGTGGCGGCCCGCTGAGCAGCTCTCGTCACATCACACTAGGAACAGCATCATTAGTTCCGCGTCTACATTATGTTATATTGTAATTATTGATTATAACAGTTCACGGTTATTGGTGAGTAGCGTTTGTAAAACAGACCGACTTAATTAATGATAGGCGCTTCTTTGTAGTTATGATTAGTTTAATTATCAATAACAAAAGCGACAAGAGAGCTGTTACGTGCGTCTAATTTTTCATCTGTCGCATGTTTCCTATACAATTACTCAATCTATGACATGATAGCGGGGACGGGCGGTGCGGTGGAAATGGTAGCTGCAATATTGATAAACGTCGGGCAATCAGTGGCCGGGCAATTTGCGAGCGATTGTCCGTGGTGAGATGCGAACACACGCAAATTGGAAGCGGCTGCACGTTCAAACGGAGCTGTTTAGAGATCACATCATAGTTAGTGCCGGCCAGTTACCGCGGAATGTTACTATTATTTAGTTATGTTTACGTACGGCCTAATCGACTTCACACATGATTTTGATCGAGAGATAACTATTTGTACAATTGCACAAACTATTACAAAATGAATGACATATTTTTCTGAAAATCATAAATGATAGATGTTAAGAAATACCTTTCTCTAAAATTTAAACTAAACGAACGAAACATTTCCTCATTTTCCTCCACATTGTATCATCAATAAGGCTAACTTCAACATGCACATTACTGTATCCATTATTGTATAACCGAAGGCGATCGTGAAGGAAGAGAAGGGCTCTCACGGGGTCACACATAAATATCTAATGAGAAATACGATTGCGCAAGAAAATGATATCGATATCAATTCGATATTCGTTCCAAAGCTAGCAATCACGAAAACAAATTTGCGTTCATTTCCTTTCCCTCGGAACAAACGTATAGCGAATCCGGCGTAGCAATATCTTTTATAAGGCGGTAGATCGTAATGGAAACCATTTCTCATCAATTTTCTAAATAAAGGTGCACAGAAGCTAGCGGATAAAACAAAGCGCGAGCGCTCACGACATAGATTGAGCTGAATTATCGCTTTACCGCAGAACACAATCTACCCTCGAGTGTACTCGCACCGGACGACCTATAGGTACACCAGGTACATGGTTATAGCGTGGTATCGGAGCGCCGAGCCCGACCGCCTTGTGCACTCAGCTCGGGACCAGATAACAAGTGTGAATTATGTTAAATCTAGACAGTTTTTCTCTCTTTTATCAATTTACTACTTCACTAAGTACAACGTTTGGCTCTGATCAAATTTAAACAATAATTTCACCTTTGCAATCGCGCTCGCTAACTTTGAAATTGTAGCTGTAAAGGCGTACAGCTTGCGAAGCAAAATACAGAGTTAGGTTTAAGTTATACGTAGATCCATTGAATGAAAAGTGTATTTTTTTTTTACAAACATTAGATATTAATTGTTTAATACCTTCTGCAGAAACCCATTACGTTGATTACAGAAAGAAGGGTTAAACAGTCAATGTGTCAAGATTACGGAAACCCAGCTGCTCACATCGCATATAACAACATAACAACATTTTTCATACATTAACCGTGCGCCTGTCGTAATCAAATTACATTTAATGGCGAATTTTCTGTCATTACAACAACAATATTAATAATTGTAAATAAAAGAATTACAGTAATTTCAGCGACAGGCCAATCAAAACGTCGAGTTACAAAACCACCAGCAAATTGGGTGAAAGTGTGACGTTAATATTCGTACGGATGACAAATGGCCGAATCTTGCGCAGGAGAGGTAATAATGAGCCAAATCAAATGGTGGACAAGTAATTCGCATGTTAGTGGAAGCATTGTGAACGTTCGTGCTGGGAGGCATTACCGTCACTCTGTCAAGTCGTCACTAAGAATAATGAAATCATACATACTTAGGCTTTATCTAGTGACCTTCGCCTTTGTGCAACCTTTTGCTACTAGGAAAGTTTGTACGTTTGTTCAGGTTCACATGTAACACTGTAGTTACCTTCACTTTCATGCATAACGTACTGGGTCATAAATAGCTTTTGAATGAGCTTGCGGAATTTCAGTAATAATTCCTTTTCATTTTTAAACTTTGCCCTACGTTAGAAATATTTGATCATGGGTACGTTAACAAACATTTTAAGACACATACACAAAGAACCAGACCCGGAACTACTACCTCTCTTCCTCTCTTTGTTTCTTTCGGAAATCGTTCACCGCGTTTAGCACCCAATTGCCCAGCCACTGCGCAAACCGTTTTGCCAGTTACTGGTAAGTGGGATTAAGTTAAAAAAAATCCACACTGAACCTGAACTAAATTGCAAAATCATAAGAGTAATTAAATTTTGCAGGCTTTCCTCGTACTTTTACCTAAATGAAGGCTTGAGCAATTCTAATTAACCTCGCCAATTATAATGTAATAAGTTCTGGCTGAAATCATGAAATACAATTTCATGTTCAATATCAACTAGTTAAACACTTGCATGTAGGTAATTGAATTAGCCGTATACTACTCTTACTTTCCTGCTAAACTATACAGTTTTAATGACGAAATTAATATGACGAATGGCGCATTATTCAACAGTCTATTACCTAGCTTGTAGCAATAACTTACCCGTATAGATTACCCCAACGGGATATCATACAACCTTTTTATACGAGAGCCAATAAATATTCCCGGGCCACTATCATTATTGACGAATAAGGTTGAACTTACAGACAATTAAATGTGTAAACGTGTGATAAATTGTTGGCTGGTCAGGTTTTATGGCGACCGATAACGGAGCGCTGTTCGCTTTATCGACACAACTTATTGAACTATTTACTATTAATTTAAACAGACTTTCGACTGATTAAACAGACATTTAGTAGAAACGTGCTTTATTGTTTGGACTGATTTATTTTTTTACGTGTTACGTAGGTGTGTGTGTGGGTTTTTTTTTTGTTTTAGAGGATGAATGGGATGGGAGCTCAATGAATGAAAATGCTGTTTTGATTCTTATGTTTAGGTATGACGTAACGTTTTCAATTCAGGAAAATGTCGTGAGGAAAGTTTTGAGCGTGAATGTGGGTGGGTATAATAGTACTTACCTACAAGAAGACTATAGAAACGATGAATGAACTGTGTAAAGGATAATATGGCAAGAAAGGAAATGTCTCATGCGATGACGGGTAATAGAGAAGTATGGAAGAAGAAGAAATGCTGCGTGACCCCAACTGAATTGCACAAGAGAAAGATTTTGGCGTATTTTGTATTTTGGCAATTTGGCACACGTGTTTAGGAGATCGCAGAAGTTAAGTACGTACCTATACATAGTGCAGTTCCACAAATATTGCATACGATACGGGTAAAAATTGTTAACCTTCTTTATTGAAGTCGAATAAAGTCTTTTTTTATATTAAATTGTATTATGGGCAGTGGGCACTTGTACTCCCCTAGTAAATTTCTTATATGCATTAAAATGAGAAGCATTACACCGGCAGCTGCTAACAACAAATTACCATTAAAATTCCAGCTATTTCTAACAGTTTTAACTTTCAATAAAAGTAATTAAACTAACAAAAGATAATTGCTTCATTAGAAGCAAACGCTTATATTTCCATGGGTTACCATATTTTTATGGGGAAACATTTAAATACATTATACTGTAAAGAATTGTATCTTTCATAAATGGGTAGGGTTGTCAACAACTAAATTGTCATTGTAGGATGACTTTAGAAATTTTTCAGGCAGTTAAAAGGTTACATCATCAATTTAGTCAAGAATACCTTTTAAGAAAATTTAAACAACATAACATCACACGCAATACCCCCGAAGGTTTGGTAAGGGTTAGGGGTACTAAATAATACACCCACATTTTGCCATTATGTTTCAGTCAAATTTAATAGGGACGAGCCTATTACCATCAACTGGGCACTAATCTAGGCGCCATGTTCTAGGCTCCAGGCTGCTACTGAGAAATTCTTGAAGGAAGAACCCACTTACAATTAGCCCGACCCGGGCTTCAGACATATTTTATTGTAACTAGTCTTGTAATGTTTTAGAAGCTGAAATTTTGAAATTACAAACTGACACTTCAATTTTATTTATCAACCGACTTCAAAAAGGGGGAAGTTCTCAATTTGTCGAAATTGTTTGGTGAAACAACCACAATAAATGTAAAGTGTTACCCAATTGACCAACCCTACAAGTGCCAAGTACTACAGGAATGGGTCATTTGACGTAGTGGGCGCGTAACCGGTGGGCGACTCGAAACGTATTGGTTATCTACGCGTCATTTACCTAAGAACTGTTTGATGCGACTGTCCTACGATCTACGTTTGTGCTACCAGTAGCCGACAGTAGCTCCTTTCAGATGTTTATGAACCGTTACTTGTCAAATTATGAGTGGTTTAAACAGATTCTGGATGTAACGATGGTGCTACGATATTTATTTGGCTTTGGTTATCAAAGTAGTAGGTAACCATTTTAACTGGTTTCGAGGGTAAAATACTAGTTTTACGTTCAATGATTTTGTTACTGGAATTCAACGATTTTTTTTATTAAAATTAATCTATGCAATTATTACATAAAAGGAAGTCTGGAAGTGGTGCTGGTGGCTGAAAAGTTGGGTGGCAATCGGTGATCGTGGTATGTGATGTGGAGGAATGAGGAAAATGTCGTGAACTCGTGAGGAAAGTATTGAGTATGAATGTAGGTAGAGGGGTATAAGAGTGGAGAAATACCAAATATACGATAGATGGACTGTGATGCGTCTGGTGTGATGATGAACTCATCAATAATTTGGGGTTTCTTCCAAATTTTCTATAGTAATATAATTGAATTAGGATAAAGGTAAGATAATGATGATGATGGTACCATTACCCATGTTTGCAAAGCAATAAATGATTATGATTATTATGATGATTTTGTTACTGAAATTAAATTAAATTGGCGTTAATGTATAATTATGTTCTATAACATCTAATACTAAGTATGTTCTTATAAATCCGACACATTTACGGAAATAACATAATGGCTCCGTCGCAAAATGTACTTATCTTTCTCATAATGTCGTTTTTGCAGAATGTCTCTTTCGCAAAATATCGCTCTAGGACTTTTAATAAAAATTAGCCAGGTTTATAAAAAAAAAAAATATTTTTCTTATTAAATGTTGTAGTTAACAACAACAAAGAGATATAAGTTTAAAAAAAAATTACTTTCGGATGAGGTCCATTATGAACATGCACGTTTCGGTCTCCTATGTAATCATTGGCATCACAAACTATTCATAGACATTCGCCTCGAGACACTGTGACACACAATAAGAAATCGGAAAAAACTACTTTTTTTGTAAACCTGGTTTACTGGTAGACATTTTGCGAAAGAGACATTTTGCGACTGAGCCAATAAAATATTATGTGATAATTTTTCTAATTCACACCGCACATGTTGGTTTTCTTTCTAACTTCAGCTTATTAAACCGACGTCGTAAGTCTACCTCTCTCTGCCTTCAGGGTGCTACAAATAACACGGGGATAATTTCCTCCTGTGTACGAACGAAGCCTAAACACATACAGCCGACTCGATAAACGAATAAATCCTGGATAATAAATAGGTAAAGTTCTTCCCCGCACCTAACAATTTAGAATCCTACACGTTCCTACAGAGATATCTCTGGATGCAAATCAGTAATTTATCTACTTTTCTTTTTCAGAAATCACACATCTGCAAAACCAGTCGACATCAACAAGGCTGCAGATTGAACGACCCTACAGTAGGGTCGGATTTCCATAGTGTTACTCCTGGTTAAAAAACTTTAAAGTAGTTTTGAGCTTTGGTCAAATTAGTCTTTAGCTTTTAGCCGCATGAACTTTTAAGATTTTCGTTTTGCAATCACACGTAATTTTTGACAGGCCGCAATTATAGAAAGCCACGTTCTTTAGATCCATGCTTTTCTTGCAATTGTTTAGTAATGTTTAAGAAGGCTTACATAATCGTTGCTATGCAAAGGTCCAAAGTTTTCAGGTTCTATTCAAGCACCTCACTTGAAAACTGACATAACTAAATTTTCTTTTTCATCACCTCAAACTTCACGTTCATCTTCGGTGTAAGTGGTGGTAGTGTGACAGAAGCGTGTCTAACGGGCACACCTGCGTCTACTCTAATGCGCCGGTGCACGTAATGCGCTGGCTCTGTCTTACGGTCCACGGTCCACCATGTCGGATGCGCGTGATTCGGTCATACCGCCTCACCCCTGCGTTTACGCGACCTTACCACAAATGACAGGCTGACGATTGTCGTTTGTCTGTGTATTAGTGTAAGTAGTGTGTGTAAAAGTTCTAGGAATAGAGCATTTGCCTAATCTGTCTTAACATAAATAGTGATGCATCGGCTTTAGTCCTTGTACGGTGATGACGGCAGAGTATTGAGATAATCTGTAGAATAGAAGTAGTCTGCAATTACCGATTTCAGTCACAAACACAGTCTAAATCCTTAGATTAAGTCTTGAAAGTGGCTTAAAATCAAAGCTCACGATATGATTTCACTGACATCGACGTTATTTCCACCAGGTGATATGTCGGTTTATCAGTAACTTATATGGAGTATAAGGTAACGGTGCCTACACCATCACATAAAACAAAACAAGAATCTAACGCACGAAAAAAACGTGTGATCAATAAAAAGCCAGCCCATGGCCGTAGAGAACTATTTATTACAGTAACCAAATTAAAAGAGCATTACACGACAACAACTCCAGCAAGGAGTCAACAAACAAAAAGTCTACATCGACTTCCTTTTAAAAATGTAATCTGCGTCAAGCGCACGGCGCGGCACGGTACGGCGGCGGCGCGGCGGTGCGCGGGGTAATCATCGAATATTCCGTATCTAACTACAACTTTATACCGCGCGTTATCATGGCCGTATAATGAGTTATGTGCTCTTGCTCGTTTTGTGTCCATCACGGGGTATCGGCGAAGGGCGTCATCCATCATCCGCTGCGACTAATTGCCTGCTACCTTGCTTCGGCTCTCTTATCCTTTTAATTCGTCCTCCGAACACCTATACGACGTCGGAGCGAGCTGTTACGAATAATTGCTTGCGAGATACCGACGTCCACTTGATTGCAAAATTAAAATGTAAGAACAAAAAGTGCAAGCTGCATAAGTTGTTGTTAAGTGAGCATGTTATTTATCCTTTATGTATTAACAGCACCCTTTTACATAAGCTTTTTATATCTGCACCTTTAAGTAGTACAAAAAAAAGTTTAAACAGAAATGATTGTTTTCAAGCAATATCAAAACCAAATATCAGTATTAGGCGCCATTACCGATCCACGATCTCTCATACAGCAACGGACCGCTTAATGCAATACAAAAATCGTGCTCGACCAATTCGTAAGCAATCCAGCAACTCCGCTAGTGGCGGGGCTAGTCACGAACGATCGCCGAGTCCATTGGCAAATAAAAATAAGGCCGAGGACAGCGATCCCGAATCCCGCCGAAAGGGGTAGCTCGATTAAGTGTCGGTTTGAGTTTTATTCGCGCGGGGCGAGGGGGACGTGTGGGCCCGGCGCCGCATTAATCATTAACACAGCCTGCCTAATGACACCGCCGAAATGGGCCCAATAGTGCTGCACCCGGCGTTATCGACAGTTGTGAGACGGGGCTTACAGGAGAAATGATGAACTATAGTCTGTTATGATAGTAGAGCCTTCAGTTCGTAACAATGAAAATGTTTCCATCTCAACTAAGACGAGAATGAACATTAGTGGAGAATGACTTTAGTGCCTACAATTTTATTCGAGTGCAAAGTTTTTTGTGTCATAAGAGAGCTTTTGAAGATCATTGTGTTCTCTAATGGCTTCTATAGACGACATTATAGAGCGTGACAAGATCTTTACTTCGATTTCTCGACTCCTTTATGGCTATGAAAAAACCATAATGCCTCAATAAAAATTACCTACCCAAAAATCTTATAAATGAATATGATTTTGGTTATATAATTTGCTTTAAAAAAAATCTCGTAGCTCTCTGCCACACTTTTCAGCAAGTTAACTCACAGTAAAATTATCGACATAATGACTGGCACATCACTACTACCGATATTAGATGTCGCTATTAACTCCGCAAAACGTAATTAATCGAATAAGTTTATGATTGATATAACCAGTTTGTGGGGCGCTTAATTCACTTTCCCAATTCCTGGGGACCCACTCGCTTTTATAAAGTTATCCTTTAAGAAAATTGATTGGCTCTATCGCTACTTAAGTGATTTAGTAATGAATCAATTCAATTACTATAATACCTTCGAAGAGTAGCGATCGAGGAAGCGTAAATAATAAGTGGAACTTAATCAAAAGCAACTTTATAATTGTGTTATGTGGTTATTTCGTTATAAGTAATATGGTGAGATTTTCTATTGGTTTCTGTGCGCTTCACTTGTTTCGTGTCTACGTTAATCTGACTTTGTTCTATAGAGCAATCATTTATGTATTAAAGAATGCCTACCAAGTTTAGTTTGCATACAAAACATACAATAAATACGTTATAAATGAAGAAAAACGTTTCCTTTTTCCCCTAACAGCATTTCAACGTAATAGAGCAATTTTTCATTTGAAAAGGCAGTTTTTCATCTGACTGTTTAATTAGCCCTAAGTTACTAAACAAAACCAAGTAGGTCACTCTATGGGTAATTTAACTTAGTGATAACTTATTTAAAAACGAAATCTAATCATGATAAAAATAAAGACATTTATACATAAAAATCTGACAAAATATCGAAGGTATAAAAAACGCCATACATACATCTGCTAATTGGAAAGCAAGTACCAAGTATATTACACACGATCCAGCGAGTAAATGTAAAGTGAGATAAAGGAAGTGGATTATTATTGTAATGTAGGAAATGGCAATGCAACTCTCACTATTAAGTTACATTAGTAATCTAATTACCTCCAACTATCCGCTATGCATTGAGCTAAGATTGCTGAGAATATTACTCATAACTCTGAGTAGTTAGCACAGGAAAAGTGATTTACATTATTGAAACTGCTATATTTCCGAAAATCTAATGTGCATTTCTGAACATAACATCATTCTCGCAGTTTTAGGCAGAGGTGTACTATTACACCCGCATTTGACTGGTTATGTGTCCCATGTAACAGGGGGTGAGCCTATTGCCACCAACCGGGAACAAATCCAGAGCCCGTGCTTGCTACGTTATTAAATTAAATAATTGACTGGCCTGTTGGTCTAGTGGTTAGTGACCCTAACTGCTATGCCGGAGGTCGTGGGTTCGATTCCCACCCAGGACAAATGTTTGTGTAATGAGCACGATCATTTGTTCTGTGTCTGGGTGTAATTTATCTATAATATGTATGTATTTAGAAATATATAAGTATGTTTATCAGTTGTCTAGTACCCATAACACAAGCTCTGCTTAGCTTGGGACTAGATGGCGTTGTGTGATAGTTGTGGAATATTATTATTATTAATTTCCTGATGGAAAATCCATATAACATTTTGCCCGACCCGGGAATTTAACCTAAGACCTCAAGCTCAGCTTGACTTGCAAAGTTGCGACCACTAAGCCAACTAAGCAGTCTAAACGAATATTAATTCCTGTCTAAAAAGTAATCTCTGAACGAATATTATAATGGCTATAAATATTCTCGATCGTTTCACAGACAGCTGATATCTGAGATTGTTGGAACTTACAAGTTCGCTCACATTTCTAAAGTTTTGTATGGAGTTTTAAGCTAAGAACTATCATACTTTGCTTATAAAAGTTATTACTTTAATGTAACTATCAGTTTTTTTTTTTAAAACGTTGCCCCTCACTAGGAATTTCTCCTGTATCGTGGGTGCGTTCACAAACATTTTAACTCACATACACAAATACCCAAACCCGAAACAACTATCCGTAGGCCGTACAAATATTTGTTCCGTGCGGGGATCGAACCCGCGACACGCAGCGTAGCAGTCCATTGCTTGAGCCACTGCGCCAACCGTGCCGTCAAAGTTGTCACATAACTGTCAAAATAGAAATGCAAAACATAGGGGATAATATGCCAAGTTCATACTATGTAATGTAACGCTCATAGATCTCGATTGTAGTCTTGTATCAAGTTTTTAGTCACATCGAAAAACGTTAAATACATTATACAGATCCCTAGTTAAAGATAGTGTTGTGCTGTTTTACTGAAAAAGTATTATATCTAAAGCTTTTTCTTAATCTCAACATATTATAATTGTAACACAAAATACTTCATTTAGCACTTGATGATCGAGTACCCCTGACATAGCAGCGTGAAAAAGGCAGTGTGAAAGTAGAGGGGTGCACAGACGCGAGGGGGGGGGGGGGGGGGGCGGGGACGCAATTTGTAATATTTCACGAGCCAGTAGACGCTTATTAACTAGGCGTGCAAAAAATCGACGCCACAGCAGCGCTCAACCTTTGATCACAAATGGAAAAATCTAAATCGCAATTTTAATCTCTCTTAGTGTATGGGGTGGTAAATTTTTCCTGTATACGAGTATGATTTTAACCGGATTAACTGAACAAAACATACCTTTTTATTCCGTTCATAAGGCACTTGTAAAAAATATATGTGTGTAATTTTTGTTACCATAAAATTTTATTACATTACGGTGTAATTTTTCTTAGTTACAACACAATATTTTATATTACCAACTTAAAACAATGATGGCGTTACTATAGGTATCATAGTTTTTCAATGACAACAAGCAACAACACAAGTAACGAGCCGTAATATAAAACTGTGCAGCACCTCTGGCTAATGCAAAAAGTCGTATCTAGTCAGGGCCAGAGTATTACGGGCCGGAAAATAACAGGCACGTAGTTGGAACTCCACTTGCTGCCTTATTATTTTATGGATGCACTGTGTAATACCTATATTTCTGACATCGTTTTCTGGTTAAGTCTGGCACTAGCGTGAGTCTGCGTGGCAGTTTCCGCAACGTAATAGTTTGTTTTTATTATTATTTATACAAAATCTTAACGGGACATTTAACATTAAGACAGAATTAAGAGCACAATAAAACGGTGCTGCTTATTTCATAAGAAATTTCTTTCAGCACGCCTGCGAGAGGAAAGTTGAATTAGAAATATCGACACAGTGTTTAGGAAAAGATTAACAGGATTTTTAAAGGTGTTTTTTTCTATTTCTATTATAGGTTACATCCGGGGATCCGATGGATGCGAGACGCACGGGACCGGTCAATGTGGCGACACTTAGGGGAGGCCTATGTCCAGCAGTGGACGTCTTTCGGCTGAAATGATGATGATGTTGCTGATGATTAGGTTACATTACCTCTGTAATAGTACCAACAGCCACTGCTACTAGTAGTTTCTAATACGAATTACCTTATTTATTTAATATTCTTAATATTTTCCTATTCATAAACACGAAATCTTATTCTTAAAACTGACTATAGGAATAAGTACGTTTTCTTATAAGAGTTTTGACATATTTTTCATTAAAGTACCCAAATACATAGTATTTTTAAAATAAAGGTTTTAGTCAAAGTTGTTTTTCCATCAGAAGGTTGTCAACATTGATTGATTCGATCCATTGGTCACAGTTTGGCCTTTAGCCAAAGAAAGACACGAAAAAATACGACCACTTAGTTTTATTTGACCTAGAGCTAGCATTTGTCAGGCAAAGACATTTTGTTGAAATGTGGGAAGAAAATAAAGAATGTTTTTCACGTACAATAAGTCAAGTCTCAGTTAATATTTATTTTAATTTATTATGTCAACCTTATTGATGCTAAAAATCTAAAAAGGTCTTTTTAATTATTAAGTTGTATACTTATAAGAAACTTAAATACTTACTTACTTTTAAAACAAAATATGTTGATGTAATTCTGAGGGATGTGTACCGGTAGATATAAATATTCCGAATCATGACCGTCTATAGATAGAATGAGATTAACTGTTTGCCCATGGCTTTACTCCCATTATGGTCAGAAAATGTCCCCCAGAAAGTGACTGCTGAGCATGGGGTCCTAAGTTCAATTCACAAGTCGGGTCAAGTGTTGTTGGGTTTTTCCAATAGAAAATTTTCAGTAAGTAACAGCCACGGAGTCTGAATTCGTGCCCGATTGATGGCAATAGGCTCGCCCCCTATTACATGGCATTTAAACATAACTGGCGAAATGTGGGTGTAGTGTAAACTACACCTCTGCCTAACCCTTACTAGGCGTGACATGATGTTATGGAATACTTATCTATAAGACAGCTGTTAGGGATTTTTAACCTTAGTGAAGATCCAATTTAGAGAAGATTATAGTCTTTTATCTTTTACAAGCTTGACTACTAGGTACTACTAAAGTACTTTCAGTACTTTACTTCAACCAGTATACTCGTCGCAGCTTCCCAAGCCGTCCCTGTACCGTGCACGTACTTTTTCCGAGAGGCTATTAATCGCGGGAGAAGAGGGGGAGGACATTTAGCCGCCGCTAGACCGCCGCGCCGGCCCAGTGGCCACTCAATAAGCGCTTTGCAGATGCTCTTTGTACCGGCTAAAGCTCTGCGATCGATAATAAGGAAGAGCGTATGATATCCTTTTGTGATATACCTAAGTATATAGGGAAGAGAGCTTAATTGGGGACATTATTTGTGGTAAAAAAGGGTAGGAAATTGTTTTAGAGGTTTCTTTCTTGTATATGTAGTGTTGTGTGCACATTTACTTTACGGGGGAAAGGCCTGGGTTAGCCCGTTATTTTTTTTTTCATTTTTTGTTAATCAATGACTATTTCATGAAGTAGTCATTCAACGATGTTAAATGAACTTGGAGTGTTGTACCTATTGATAATTTTGATGATTATTACTTGATCGCAAATTGTATTTTAATCAACGTACAACCTACTACTAAACTGCAAATCTATAATAGATCTATACAAATGTCTAGAATAAGTTTTGCCAATTCTAAAACATGATTCGCGAATGTTGCTAATTCTTATAGGTACTGGTAAGTTTTCAATTCCCATTAAAGCCCTCACATAAAAAAATGGTAAGTCAAGTAGCTTCTTACCTCTGAGAACACATCCCCAAGTAACTTTGCTTCCCTCACCATTTACAACTCAAGAAAGTACATACAACTTCAATCACTGCTGAATACATAAAAGGGAAAACAGAAACGCCCTTCTTAATAATAGGTAGAACAAACGTTTAAACTATACGTAGAGACATTAGTGCATTTTTACTTTGAGAAAGTTCTACAAGTTTACACAAAGAACAAGAAAGAACTTTAAGTTTCAAAACATAGGGTTGAAATTGGGAATGAAGGGTGATGTAAGTGACTTTGTCGTATCGAAGTGCGTAGGGCGGGCCGCCCAAACGTTTAGCAGCGTTTAACGAAAGCCTCGAGGTGGGCGCGGGACACACCCACGGGGTCGAACTCTCGGCTCATCCATATTTCATATTAGGTAAGCTTATGTTCTGTTCAACTTGCTTACCTAAACTTGCAACCAGCATTTTACGGAAAAAAATACATTTTTAAAACATAAAGGAATAATACAGGAGTATAAACACATATGTATGTCAGTTATTATGATCTGAATAAATGTACTTACTACAAAAAAAAAACTAATGCTGTCACTTACGGGATATCTTTCGTTATTATCTTTTATTACGAGCTTCCGATATTAAAAAGACAGACAGTATTAGTTTAGTTATACTTAAACCATGAAAGTTAACTGTGTATAAAAGTACTACGAATCTAGGAAATAGAACACCTAACTTCCCTAAGCTTCTATTATTCGTTGAATGTTGTCTTTTCAAAGACCAGATTTTGGCCATCAAAATCTCATCAAACATGTGTAAGTGGGAGATATTATTGTACTGTCCACAGTTGTGTGAGCAAAAACAAATGGCTTTAGTCTTTTAATCTAATGAGATGGCAATACAATACGACTAGAGAGAGATCAGGCGTAAGGCCACGTGGGTTCAGAACCCCACGTTCAGCAGTCCCGCTTGCAACCACGAGAGACAACTAACTTATTTTCGTGAACTATAGGTTAATTGCCTGCCCCGCTAGTCTGGTAGCGCGAGTGCTGACTATGAGGTCCTCGGTTCGATTCCCGGGTGGGACAAACGTGTTATTGGGTTTTTCTATCAGGAATTTCTCAGACACGGAGTCTGGATTTGTGCCCGGTTGATGGAAATAAGCTCGCCCCCTATTACATAGGATTTTAAATCCCACAACTGGTGATATTATAAGGGTTTTCTATATACACGTTATTTTTTTTTTTTTGGTGGGTGGAAAATCATCGAATAACCCCCCCCCCCCCCCCCGCTCTTGGGCAGAGCGAAGGGGAGTGTCAGACTTCTACTGACTAAAAACCAAACCCATGTTCCTTCTTTGCCCTTGTGTCGGAGCCGCGTTATCCTTTCGACAAGCCACAGCCCCGACGGGTTCTATCTACACCTCTGACCTAAAATCACCCTTCGGAGAATACAGGTGTGATGTTATTTTAAGTAGTCCTACAGATTGATTGCTCGATTGCAACAGTATGCCAGTAGAAAGCAAATCTCGTTCACGTCTTGGTAGTTTTTAATCTTCTTAGAGGGTTGCAAAGTTGGCGATCTTAATCAACGAAGCCAAGACTGGTTGCAAGACTGTTTCGTTACAACGCCCACTGCCCAGTGTTATTACAAAAGCTTATGCCTTAATACCACCCCTTCTTCACACCTATAGCACGTAGATGTAAATAATTCAGGCACTAGTTGGCACTGAGCGTCGAGGGTTGCACTTACACTCGTTCCAATTTAAAATGTCATTTATTTCTGCGAATGCAACCCCGCTACTACTTGCAAGCTTGAACCTTCTTGATACTTTGGAACAACGGCGAATTCGAGGACTTGTTAATAGTGACAATGAGATATTATGTTATGGTCAGAGTGCACGATGGTCCATTAATTTGTAGTCATTCACTCGTTTTCAACACGTAGACGTTTTTCAGATAATTGGTTTTCGAGAATTTCTCAACGACTTTACTTCATTCAAATTATTTCAAATCAGACGCCACAATCAATGATTTCAGTTTAGGTACCCTTATGTAACTTGCTTATTTTATTAAACATTGTCTTAGTGGCTTTGCTTCAATGACATGAAGCTTGTTTTCTAAACGTTAGATCTAGGTTGGTAATCTCAATTATTCTTTTATCGTGAGATTCATTGTAACTTAAAACAATGGTTTATTGCTTTTCGCATTGTAAAGTTTAAATTGTTTGTAAAACGAAGTATTTGGCGTATAGCAACAAAGTAAATAATGAGAACATTTAAGTAAAAGATATCTAATAATCTAAATTTATAAAGCTTCTTCTTGCATAAAAAACTTAGCATAGGCTAGTGAAGACTTTATACAAAATTTTCACGGTTAATTTTCCGCTTAGACACTTTACTTATAATACTTATTCCCTAAAGCTAGAATACTCTTATAAGAAAACCAAAATTATCCTTTCAAGTATCATAACTGCATGCTCACCGTACAGTAGGGTGGTGTTGCGAATAACGAAGGCGCGTTTGATATGTTAATTTATATAATTCGTAGCTTTTCACTGCTTTTACAAGCTGTTGCGATACGTTCTTCGTGTGAATATCTATGTAACACAATTTGCTACTACTATTAATAGAAATGGAATTAATAAATGGAGATGTAGACCTTGCGTGTTTGCGTAGGTTAGTGAAAGAAAGAAATAAAGAAAGAAAAAATGTTTATTTGACAAGTAAGTTAGTGCAACTTAATACAAAGTTATCTGCCGTATCTAAGTATTCATGTGATCAGCCAAAGTCACCAAATCACAAACCCTCTCTTAAATTTGCCATCGATAAAAATGTTTTAGCAAAGAACTTTAGGTACTACCAATACAACTGGGTCTTTATTCCTTGATTTATTTATGACCCTTGTGCACAATTTATTTAGAATTACAATCTATTAAACCTCCTATGAACCGTAAAACAGCTGCATACGGTTCTCATTAAAAAAAACATAGTAAATCGCAATTTATTACATGTAATCATTGCATGTAATGAATGATTATTGTGTCAGACCCGCTATTTCCAGCCAGACGTTGTCGCCGCATCGATTTAATGATAAAGTCAGTGGTTGAAATCAATTTGCGACATTTCTGTCACGATACAATAATCTAATTTTAATATTAAAAAATGACAACATTAAACCCACGCTCGCTCTTCTCTGATTCCACGTTCTGAATACGAAATGTAAACGGGAAGCGCGCGAAAAGGCGGCTGCCATGTTGCTTTTAGCACCCTTTAATGGAAAATATTTGAGAATAAAACGAAGCGCCCTGATTAAAGTGTAAATGAAAGTGAATTGATATTTTAGCAACTGTTTGTAGATGCTTTACACGATGACGATTGTGTTTAATATTTAACAGGCACGATGTTTTTATTTTTGACAAGTGCTACTTGGTATTTTGTTTCAGTTTTCTTCCTTTTTGAGAGGTTTCCTTCTACTTTGCAGTCGATACTTTGGAATTATTTCTTTACCTACCTACACATTATGTTTAACGTCTTGTTTTCCGCAATTAGAGGTTGTCTAGATGAATTCTCTAATTTTCATTTAAAAACTTAACCCAAAAGAAAAACTATGAAAACCTTATTTTACTTAAGGATCAGCTTAACTAAATTCCATGTTCTTACATCATATTGAAGATTAACCTAAGATAATCTCGGAATCGCAAGCTTTTCAATTAGCAACCAATTCAAGAGAAAATCTCTTGCAAGCAAGAAGTCTTGAGTAGAGAATTTCGTCAAAGCAAAACAGGCGAGTTCGTGTTACAAATCCTCAATTAGCGCGCACACAGCTCAGTTTAAGCCGGCGTTTAAATTCGTTAGGAGTGGGCTATGTTGTTTTCGTTCGCGGGTTTCTCATAGACTAAAACTATAGATGTGCAACACCGAGCAACTGGCATCTCTTTAGCTGGTTGAGGTTCATTTCAGACTACTCTACTTTTAAATAATTTGTTTATTTCGTTCTATTTGGTTCATTATTTGAAGAAAAGAATTTTCATTTAGGAAAACTACAACCCTTAGGTAACAAACTTTGACTATCAAAATACTATAACATAACATCACGGCTATAATTCCCAAAACTTTAGACATAGGTGTTCCTATTAGAACACCCACATTTCGACAGATATGTTTAAGTCCTAAGTATATGTAATAGGGGGTGAGTCTATTGCCATCAATCGGGCGCAAAACCAAATTCCGTGGCTGCTACTGAGAAATTCTCGACCTTTGCTCGACCCGAGAATCGAACACAGAACCTCATTCTCAGCAGTCGCACTTCTAATCTCTAGAGGTCGGAAGCGCGGTCTAGACTAACGAGGCAGTGTAACGAGACAAAATATCAATGCATTTTATATAAAGCTCACACACTGAAAAAAAAGAATGATTGATTTTACTAAATTCCGCGTAAATTTTATCAAATCCGCGGGTTAATATAGGTCCTACACACGAAATTGTTGATTTTACCAAATAGAACTGGTTGATTATGTAACCCTTATGTTTAGTAAATTTACACATTTCATTTTGTTTATTCAACTAAAAAGTTCTGTATATTTCACATCGATTATTTTCGATATTTTACGATGAGATTTAGTAAATGTCACATAACGTGTTATGTAAATTATGTGAAATTAATTTTGCTACATTTACTCATTTCATTTTGTATATTCAACTAAAAAGTCCTGTATATTTCACTTCGATTATTTTCGATATTTTACGATGAGATTTAGTAAATGTCACTTAACGTGTTATGTAAAATATGTGAAATTAATTTTGCTACATTTACTCATTTCATTTTGTATATTCAACTAAAAAGTCCTGTATATTTCACTTCGATTATTTTCGATCTTTTACGATGAGATTTAATAAATGTCACTAAACGTGTTAAGTAAAATGTGTGAAATTAATGTTGCAACATTTACTAATTTCATTTTGTATATTCAACTAAAAAGTCCCGTATATTTCACGTCGATTACTTTTGATCTTTTACGATGAGATTTAATAAGTACCACTAAACGTGTTATGTAAACAATGTGAAATTGATTTCGCTACGTTTACTAATTTCATTTTGTATATTTAACTAATCCAGTCCTGTATATTTCACGATGAGATTTAATGAATGTCACTAAATGTGTTATGTATAGTATATGAAATTAATTTTGCTACATTTACTCATTTAATTTAGTATATTCAGCTAATCGAGTCCTGCATATTTCACGTATATTATTTTCGTCCATTTAACGATGTTGATTTAATATGTTTAACTAAAAGTGTTTGGTAAAACATGTGAAATTAATTTCATACAATTTACCAGATATCTTCTTGTTGGTTTAGTATATTTTACTTAAAATATGCAAAACTAATTTTGTGATATTTACTCGTATGATTTCGTATATTACATTAAATAAGTTTTGCATATTTTACGTAAGGTATTGAAATAAAATATGTAAAATTAGTATTGTAACATTTACTCATACCATTTCGTACATTTTACGAGAGCACATTTCGTATACTTTACTTCACTTTTAGTAGTAAAATATACAAAATGCGCTCTCCTAAAATGTACGAACAGGATGTAGGTATATTCTATTAAACATGTTTCGCCATTATGCATGAAAGCTGTAAATTATTGGTTGACTGAAAATCTCTCGTAGCGTAATACCTATACTGGGTGACTAGTGCGCATAACTTATAAGGATGTTCAGACCATCGAACTAATGGTCCGACTGAACGAACATCCTCAAAAATTATGCGCACTAATAAAGTCACCGTGTATACGTTGTCGCCAGAGACTTGTAGTCAGCTGCCTAATTTACAAATCAGTAAACTACCCATAAAAAGTAAACGAAAACAAAATCACCCGCCAGTGAGCGGTATCATACAGTACAAAATAAAAGAACATGTTTAGCAAAATTTACCAAAAAGTACTCCAATTATAACTGTTAAAAATACACATTTAAATGTTAAACAAATTAAATCTGAATTTTATGATAAAATGTTACAATAATTTTGTTCGGGTTATAACTAAAATAGTTAAAGAAAACAAAATATTAAATGAATAAAATTGAGTATATTATTATAATTGTTATCAAATTACTTTTACAATAAAACTTATACAATTCACTTACAGGCGAGGTAATAACTGAAATATCACATAAAATAATCAACTAGTGTGTCACAAAACATGTGGCACACAATAATCATAAAAGGCTTTCAGGTTCAAAATGAACACTTCCCATAGTGTACACCGGTTTCAAAAGGTAGGTACCTACAACTCCCGAAAAAACACTTTTCCCAAAATGTACCTTTTTCAAAATGTACACTCTTAGAACAGATAGGAATAACTGACTGAACAGATTTTAAAGTACCAGGATCACATAAATATGGAGGTTAACTTATTTTTATTTACTTATTGTTCTAAGAATGTACATTTTGGGTAAGATACATTTAGGGAAATGTACATTCCGGGAAAGGTGCATTTTAAGAAATGTACTTTTTTAGAAGTTTTCTTTTGAAACCGGTGTAAATTATGGGAAGTGTACATTTTGACCCTGGAGGAAAAAAGGAATCAATTTAAACAGATGTTTCATTGTTTACAGTGCTTTCAATAAGAGCCCATATTTGCAACAAGTCATACTGAATTGGGTATTTGACTTGAGAATGGATTCTACATTTTAAGGTTTAAAAGAGCAAAGGTATAGCAAAATAAACCTCTACGCGAAATTTTGGCTCAATTTGACAAATTTTACTATGATTTCTAAGATTTCAAATTTGGTAAAAAAAAAAATCTAATCGCAAAATAGTGTTGATTATTAGAATCCATACGTAATTACAAATAATGTTGTTATTGATTTTTTAAATGTTTACACATCAAACAAATCATCACTAAGCAAAAACATCACTTTCTTTTGCGGCCGCGCGGTATGAAATGTGAAGTCACATTTCACAATTTGCTTCCCTTTCTGCTCTATTATACCTTAAAAGTATCCATTCTCAAGTCAGATATCCAATTGTGTGATATTGTTACTGATTGAGAAAAAAATTAGCAACGCGTAACAAACAGTATTACTGGATGCGAATTTTTATTCTCGTCTAGTAACGTGTTAGTAAATGATTCATATTTATCTCTTGGAGCAGTTACCTAACACCGTTACTTAAAGAATATTTTTTCACGTTCAGATGACGAAGGAGAAGAATAAGTATGAACCATTTACTAACACGTGTTACTAGATGAGAATAAAAATTCGCATCGAGTCACACTGTTACTCGTTGCGAATTTTTTTCACAACCAGTCAGTGTGACACGATTCAGTGCGACTCGTTGCGAATAAAGGAAAAGAACAGCATTTACAATACAACATAACAAGGCTGTCATAGAAACCAGAGAGAGCAAAAGGAAAACGTACACAGACCATAATAATATCTGTCAACATCAATAGATTATAATTTTAATTAAAATTTGCTGTAGCCCAAAATAAGTTTTTTTCTTAATGTACATAATTATTTATATTTAAATGAACTTAAAACTAAGGTTGGGGTAACCTCTTACAAAAGGCCCGTCGTAAAGGATGTCCAGAAGGGATCATCTTCAATCATGTGACTCTAAGGGTAGTTAGATATGCTGACCCATTCTGCAATAAAAAGAAAGAATTATCCGCCCACAATGTCCAGCATACCAACGCCATACAAAACCTTAATATTATATGTACATATTTATATTTAAATGTACTTAAAACTAAGGTTGCGGTAACCTCTTACAAAAGGCTCGTCTTAAAGGATGTCCAGAAGGGATCATCTTCAATCATGTGACTCTAAGGGTAGTTTGATATGCTGACCCATTCTGCAATAAAAAGAAAGAATTATCCGCCCACAATGTCCAACATACCAACGCCATGCAAAACCTTAATATTATATTACTTAACATTATTGCTATGTTTACATCTAACGCAGTCACAATTCAGCTTTATACTATCAAAATATACTAAATAATTCTTACAGTCAAATCCTACTTATCATATTAACCACGCTCTGCAACTATGTTGGAAATGTCACGGGGTAGTATGATAATACTAATTACTCCACACTCCACCTCAAATTTATAATTTTAATTAAAATTTGCTTTAACCCAAAACTCGGTTCGATAATCTCTCTAGTTACATGTACTTAATTCTACAGTATGTATCTCCATTACACATTATATGCGAATAAGTTGGAGCTATGATAAGGTCCTCAGGTTTTAAAACTTTCCATGCGTCAACCTCGACTAAGTTGAGATCAAACGCTTGTAGGTGTTCATTAAATCCGTTACAGTTAATTTCTTTACACAGAAAATAAATATCTGTTCCTGAAGCCGATACAAAAATAAATTTTATTTCAAAAAACTGGTACCTGTCTTCGTTGGAAATAATTAAAATAGCATGTTGCATATATTTGATCCCATTGAAAGAAACCCAGTTAAATGTACCAGTTAATTCTACATCTCGAGGAATTAAAATATTTTTAATGTCATTAATATTAGAGGGAATAAAGTTTACCCGTGAACTTAGTTTTATTCTAGCTTCATCTCTTTTTACAGTATAAAGTCTATGAGCAAATGACAGTTGTTCCTTAATTAACAAAGTTAAGGCTAAATTTTTTCTGGAGGTTATTATTGAAGCAGTGTTTTTTAATTGTTTATGTTTGGCTTCAAACCTCATGCACCAAATTAATCGTAAGGGACCAACTTGTTTAATAATATCAGGGTAATGAACCATAAAATGGTGTTTAGGTTTTAAGGTGTCACGAAATAGCTTTACGTAACCCTCATGGTGTTCGGTGATTAAAGATTCAAGTAAAGCAATTGTACTGTAATCAAAATTCCTGCTAAAAAGTATGTCAATTATCTTAAGCAATGTAAGAAAAAATAACCATACTTTATCATCTTCTGGGATTAAATCTCCTACTAATAGAGAGAAAATGTGTACAAACAACATCATTTCAGAAGCTGACATATTAAATTTGTTCTTTAATAAATGCTCCCGTTTTACTTTTGTACATTTGTCATTTAACTCATTTCCTTTATAGTCAAATAGTCGTAGCCGGTCATTAAGAGTATCTAAATTAAAAAGTTTTATGGTTTCCGTATAATACAAAATAATATGAGCAAGGTCATAATGACAAACACCTTCAAATATGTCATGCATTATATCAACACATAAATTGTCCACCACGTGATAAGTATTAATGTTGTTAAATATACAAGATTCATTAATACCTGTCACTGATACATCATTAGTTTCAACATCACAGGAATAATTTTCTCGATTTCTTAGAAGGTTGTCATCTTGTTTACATTGTTTTTTCATTATAGTTTTATCGGCTTTACAAATTCGACAGTAATAGTTACTTGAAAATGATTTTGTGAATCCTAGTACAGTATTAAGGCCCAAATTATCACCGATGACCATTGCAAGTATAAAATATACCCTGAAGTTACCTTCCGATGTTACTATATCAATGCCATTTTCCTCTAAACACTTCATTTCTTCAATAAGGTCGTGAAAAGTAGCCGCGTTTCCGTAAGTTTTACTATACGACGACTTATGCAACATAGCAACAAATATATTTTCTAAAAGTGATAAGTATTCACTTCCCATAGTTGGAAATTGGAAATATGTGGCAGAAATAGAATGAACCCCAGCATGACTTCCCAATGGATTGTTACATTCAAAATCGTCATTGTACAAAAAGTACGGTACGCATATGTACCCTTCTTTTCCAGATATTTTATGTTTCCAAACCTTGCCTTGAGTATAATTTGATATTGAATTAGGTTCAGCACCGTTATATGTTTTTAAAACAGAAATAAAACCGGGTAATTCGAAAATTTTCTTAAACATTAATTTTAAAGGTACTCTAGCTCCATACTCGGAATTTGGTCTTATTGAAGAATTGGCAGTATTTGAAAATGTACCTTCAGCAATAACAAACTTTTTAGGAGGTATATAAATGCCAAGTTCAGAAAAATGATTCATTACTTGATACTCTGTGGATAAATTTTCAAAAGGTTCCGATATTGTTTTAATTATTTTTTTTAATTTTTCGACATTTGTTTCTGAAGCACTAGGTAAAAGATCAGTTAACATATTACTAATAACATCAGTTATATGCTCTGAAATATTATTAATTATTTCGTTGGCACATTTTCGATTAATGTTAGGATTACTGTATAAAGACAAAGCGAAAGTGGCTGTTGAGTTATTAAAAATTTCATCTTTCTGGGGAACATGGTTACTTTCAGGTTCAAAAACAAAAGGGTGTTCATCATTATCACTATTACAGTCCAAGTTGAAAATTATTTGTTGGCTACTTGATATACTCGGTTCTTGAATAATATTGTTGTTTCTACAGTTTGATAGGCATATTTCGGAAGGTAGATTCAGATTATGAGCATTGGTCAGATGACGACGAAACGAACGTATATTTGAAAATATTCTGGTACAATTAAACTGTCTACAGCAATAAGTGGAGTTAGGTCGCAAATCATGGCTAAATTTCAAGTGTAAGAAAAATGATTTATAGTCGTTTAACACAGCCGAACACATAAAACAAATAAACATGTTTAAATAAACTATAGGTTCGATGGAAACAAATTAGACTTTTTTTATCACCTAGTACCTACAAAATAAACTGTTTGGCACAAAGGTTTTAAGACAGATCCGCCATAAAACAAGCTACACTTGAAATTTTTTTATCAGATTTGCAATCAATTCCGTAAAAATATTTTTGTATAAAGGTCCACACGTTAACACACTCTGTCGGGTACTCTAAATTGAAAACATGGAAAATTTTAAAGCATACATCAACTGCTTTTAGTAGGGTGTCGATCTTATAAATGACTGATTCATAATGGACATAGTAATCGGTTATTTCTTCTATCGATGACCCTACCACGACTATCAGTGGTTGGCAAGTAAGTCCTTTGGCCAAGTGCTCATCCTGACGCAGCTTGATCTTTGTTACTATTTCGCTCTGATTCTGTAATAGAACAAATACAAGGTTGAACAAATACAAACATACAAGATGTTCTAGGTCATAAATAATCTACCACACTGAACCCATTGCCTGTAAACTAAATCACAAGTCTTCATTGGGTTGAGTTCTTAATACTTGCTGATTTCCTCACGATGTCTTCCTTCACCAAAGAGCAAGTCATAATAAGAAAAAAACGAATCGGCTACCACAGGTTAATACTTTGTATTATTTATTTTTGAATTTATTGCGCACTTTATTTACCTACCGCGACATGTAAAATGAAAGCCTTTTCTGATTCAGCAATGCTTGGTTTATAATATTTTTTCTTATTTTCTTCAGCTTTAACTGGAATTTTAATGGTGGGTGGCATCTTCGAACTCATCAGTTTTAGGTAAACATAATCTCTCACATCTGCAAGGAGATAAAAATTATTACAAAGCTAAGCCTGTAAAAATGAGGACTGTCTATTATCTTTATTTAACATAATGAAAATAAATTAGCATCTACTGACCTGGTGTGGTACTATCGTCGTTCAAAGTTTTCAGATTATCCACGCAACTTTTTATTTTACTGTAAATTGGCAATGCTTTTTCCATGAATATTGGCCACTTTTTGAACAATTCTAGGTCATGGTTTGGGTACATGAAATCAAAATCTAATTCAACCTAAAAAAATAAAATTGAATGATTACCTACGCATAATTTTTTGTCCTAAACATAAAACCTATACTGTTAAATGGCATAAATATCAATTGGCATAATATTTATTATTAAAAATTCTAAAAGCATAATCAAAAGGCCGAATTTTGTCAAGCATAAATTAATATTGAATGGCATATTTGCAAAAAACTTAAATATTTAAATAATATATTAAATAATAAATTATCAATAATAATATTATTAATAATAAATTATACGCACAAGTTTGTAGCCCAAGCTTGCTTTGATTGAAGGCCACTCATTAAATAAGTCCTGGATGGTTTTATCTTTTCCAGATAAATCTTCTTTTCGCAATGTCCTTGTTAGTTTCCACTTCTCCACAACATCTACCCAAGGCTCTTTATTAAATTTCAACCATAGCTTCATATTATTAAGATCTTCAAGTGATACATTTTGGGACTCTTAAACAAATAACATTCTATGTCCATTGAAATTGAACTCTTAAAACTGTGAATGTGAGACGTTAATATAAGAACTCACAAAGCAGATTGTTTAGTTGAGTTCCACCGTGGTCGCCCGCCAACCGATCGCAGAGCGCGCGGGCGCAACCCGCCGGTCCGAGCGATTCTACTGGTTGCCCGTTCGGAGCGGCATTTAGGCACATCACGTCCACTTCGCATTTGATCTTCTTGGTCCAGTTCAACGTCCATTTCGCATTTGGTCCATTTCGCAGATTGTCATTTCCCATTTGATAATATTTCACATAAATATGGGAAAAGGTAAATGTTTTTTTATTTTTTTCATATTCTACAAATGTCAGACTTTTATTTTTACTGCGACGTACTAAGAAGAAAAGCAAAAAATTTATTTTAATATAAAGTGATTGAAAATATAGAAGCTAGCCTTTTCTGCGAAATGGACCAACTGCGAAAGAGACGTGTTTTCGGAAAGTGGACCAAATGCAAAGTGGACTTAATGCGACTAAATGATTTTTCATACAAGCAAAATGATTTTCAAACCCGATAGTGCAAAGTTGAAATGTTGAATAATATACCTTCATGAGTTTCAGTTATGGTAATGGTGGATGTTTCGTGTTTCTTTATGAGTCCTGATTTTCTTAAAATCCTTCTTTGGTTATGGTACCGGTCTACCAATTTCCCTCTTGCTGGAATATATGATTTCCCATATTTTCTACTAGGAACATAATATGCATCCTGAAAAATTGATTGTAATGTAGTAAATTCCAATTAGATTTTTTTTCAGACATTACCCATTACTTGATATTGCCATCGACCAAAATTGCTGAGGTAGCAGAGCAATTTTAATAGGGTAGTTTTCAAAGAAGAACAGGCAAAAAAAACCCAGACCCGACAGAAAAGTGACATATCTCAGTTTTTTTGTTATTGTTTATATAATCATATTATATAGTTTTTATATTCGAAATCAATGGCTAAAACTAAAATATTGCCTTATGTTTTTGTTCAGGATTTACACTAAAAAAGTACAAAATGCCTACGTATCTACACAATTCGTAAATATATGTAACTAAATGACGTAGAAAAGTAAGTCGTTATGGGATGTATTAAAAAAAAAGAATAATGTTCGTATAGGAAGTTATTTGTGTGTATGTATAAAAACGGTCACGTACTGTATGCATACCTAGGGTCCATATTGGCTCACCTAAAGTTTTTTATCCGAAATTGTTCTTCCTAACGATTTGTAATCCGAATGATCACTCCTCCTAAAATTTTTCATCCTAAAGTTTGAATTCCTACTATTTGTAATGCTACTGGCGATGTTCCTAACACTCATGTTTCCGAAAATTTTAATTCCTATTATCGTTATTGTAAACATATTGCAACTCCTACTGTTTTTTATCCTAACGTTTTTATCCCTAAACATAATTACCATAATATTTTCACTCATACAACTGTTTAGAATGATTAAAGGTCGTTTCACTGATTTTTGTCTTGAAATGAAATAAATGAATGAAAGTCAGGTCAGAGTCTCGTCTTGTGGACACTATGAAAAAAATACTTAGAAAAATTTCGCGACCAATTTCGAGGTAGAGCTCGCCGGCCGCTGCCGCGGCACCGCTCGCTTCGCTCGCTCGGCTCGCGCGTAGTTGGTCACAGTTCTAACCTAACCTAACCTATGGATATCTTTGCATATAAGGTCCCATTAAAATAGGTGGACAAATTTTAACACAGCGTTTAAGTAAGCCTAACTAAAGACATCTAAACAACAAAAAAAAAACACTATATAAAGTGATTTTATTTTGACTTAAAATAATAAATTGCCGGCACTCTAGAACAAACTCATCCCATAAAAGTAGGTATTTTAATGTCTTTTTCTTATTTTATTTTTTACTACTAGCTGCTGCCCGCGACGTCGTCTGCGTGAACGCTTTAGAGCACCAAAAATACCTACGATTACACTTTTTTTTTAAATCATAACCCTCCTTTGGCTTTGCCGTAGTCGGGTAAAAAATACCCGTCCACTCATTTACCCGTTTCTTATTAACATTTCATATCTACAGAAAGTAGAGTAACAGAGTGAGAAGGTCTTTTGTAAAATTGGCCTTCAAAAAGTGCAATGTTTCAGCCTGCTTTGAATAAATGACTTTATGGTGATTCTCCTGAATTAAGTCATAAGTTGGGACTGAAGCAGATGGAGAAAACAATGAATAAGGAATACAAAATAGGGTAAAATAACATACTTATAGGAATTTTCGATGAACAACAATAGTGGGTTGGCTATCCGCAGCCAAAATGTAAAGAGAGTCAGGACTGGTGACGCGGGAGCAAGCGACGTACAGCTGCCCGTGTGAGAAGCAGCTCGTCCTGAGGTCGACACCCGCTGCCCTCAGTGTTTGCCCCTGCGACTTATTGATGGTCATCGCGAAGCAAACACTAACGGGGAATTGTACGCGCTTGAACTGGATCGGGAAGTTATGAGGTATGAGTGGAATACGTGGTATAAATACTGCCTCGCCGACTCCAAAACCCGTGAGAATTTTCGCCTCAATGGTGTGTCTGTGGAGCGAGATGACTTTAAGGCGGGTCCCGTTACACAACTTCGAAGGAGATAGGTTCCGAAGAAGCATAATCGGGACACCAACCTTCAGCTTGATGGTAAGCGCTGGAAGTCTACTTGCTGACAGGGAGTTCAGAAATTCCACGGGATAACGTGTGGCGTCATCTTACTCGACGACAGTGTTTATAGAGGAGTAGACGACTTCATTCCCCTCAATTTCCGAGATAATGCATTCGTTAATTGCCATAGTCTGATCATTTTTCGGCGTTAAAATGGCCCGCTCGCACACCCAAGAACTCTGTTGGTGCGGTATACGACTGATGTCCCCGTATACACAGCGAATGAGTTCTTCTAAGCTGGATACAACTCTACTGAAGTACCGAGAGAATCTGGAAGCGCCACCTGTCCACCTCTCTCCTCACCGTCGCCAAGCCTTAGAAGGACATCGGAGAATTCTTGAGAACGTGCATTGCCGCCGTGCCGAGCTCTCATATTAAGGCGGAGATTTCTTGCAAACGTTCAAAAAGGTGGTTTTTAAAGCAGTGTATCTCATATACCGTAAATAATTTTGACAAACAAAAAAAATATGACATTTTCAAGATCTTTTCGCATACCGTGATGGAATTCAAAACAAATAATTAAACATACTTTAATGCACGAAAAAAATCTTCAAACATACCTCTTAACAAATTTTAAAAGCTGATTATCTCTTCATTACCAAATATAATTATAGTTTAAAATACACCATAAAATTTCAAATGCCAAACTGCATCCAGTGATGGATTGTTTTTTATTAAATAGTTAATTTCTAATTTTATACGATTTTATTTGCACTTTTGCTGCACTTTTGCTCTTGCTGGCAGTGTATCGCTGATCACTCTCACGCACGGGTAGACGCTATTGCTAAGCTCCTCCCACTCGCTCAAGGTCGTTGGCGTATAAAGCACAGTGAACGAACTCGTGACCACAACGAAGATCATTTCAACGAAGCCTTCACTTCGTCAGCCTTCGATCCCCGCTTCACCTCGGAAAGCGTGTGTCCGAAATCGCCACTGAACAGAACTGTGACACCACCCATCAAATGTTCGTTCTTATGGATGTCCTGCAAAGTTCTGTCCTCGGCCTCAACTGCCTTCCTGTTGGCCATCGTACACTCATCCCATACGATCAGAGAGCAATCCTTGAGCACGTGTCCCTTAACACTGTTACGTGACACATCACAAACAGACGTTTTGGCGCTTTCTAAGTCGATTGGAATTTTAAACATGGCATGTGCTGTCTTGCCACGCGGAAGCAGTGTGGCAGCGATTCCCGACGACGCTACAGCAATTGTAATTTTGACTTGCCTCCTGACCTCTGCAATTATGCCAGTTGGTAACTAATGTTTTTCCTGTTCCACCAGGAGCATCCAAGAAAAACATTTTACCCTGGTTTTGCCCAAGGACGGTGTCATAAATTTGATTTTGCTCTGAAGAGAACAAAGCGACATGGTAATTTCGTATGGTGGTCATTTCGCCCGGATCGTAAATTGTCTCAGTGTTATACTCCCGATTTCCACGGTCTTGATGCGGTGCTGATTGGGGAGCTGGTAACCCATAATGACCACGTCTAGAAGTGAAATGAGACAGGTGTTCAGCACGCGTTCATCACAGACAATCTCGATGAATTTTATAAGACATAGATGAAGCAGCTTAAAACTTATAAAAACACATTTTTTTTAATTGTCTTGCTCATCTCTGAAACGAATTAACGATACAATGTTTAAGAAGAAAATGCACAACTCCATCTATGACTTTTAGAAACAACTATTAACTCGCCAACATCATCAAATTTAAATTATATAAAACCTAAAAGGACACATGTAATTCGACTTGATGTTTTTGAAATCCCATAGATGTCGCTGCTTTAAATTGTCTTGATACTAAAATTACAATAATTATTATGTTTATCGGCCTAAGTTACTTATATTGCGTGATTTTTATAGTATGAAGCTAGCTTATAGCATGGTTAACATATTAACAACATTTAAATATGCGTCGTTAGATTACACGTTGTTACAGAATGCGTTGAAGAAATAAAGGTTCACTGCTCGTTCCCCGTAGGTGATAGCGTGATAATATGTAGCCTATAGGTTGACCCGACTTCTTAGTAATATTCGTGCCAAATTTGAAGTAAATCCATGCAGTACTTTTCGAGTTTATCCCGGACATACATACAGACAAACAGACAAACAGACAGAAATTCTAAAAACTATATTTTTGGCTTCGGTATCGATTGTAGATCACACCCCAAGTATTCTTTTTAAAATATATTCAATGTACAGTTTTGACTTTCCTATCATTTTATTATATGTATAGATTGTCCTTATTTTAGCGGTCTAAATGATTTCTAAAATTTTGTCCACCTATTTTAATGGGACCTTTTATAATACTGATTATTATGAATAAAAAGTAATATAAACAAAAAAGATATGACTTTGAATAATAGTGTAAAAGATGGTTAGGTTGAGAAAATATAGGAAAACAAATAATAGGATAATAGATGTTTATTGCTACTGACATTAGGAAGTTGAATGCTTCGGAATTAAAACATTAGAGACAGAGACTTTAGGAATTGCGATCGTTAGGATGAAAAATGTTAGGAAGAACATTTTCGGATTTCCAATTTTCGGAGTTGAAATTTTAGGTCAACTTTGGCGCACCCGCATACCTACTACGGCTCAGCTGGTTTCAATTAGTGGAATAATCCGATCTGAATCATCGAATATGACGATTTTAATTAATCCTAAGTTGAGGGCGAATCCAGAAGGGCATGCTCTGACCCCAGTACCAGAGGCAAAAAGGAACGAACGGGGTGGAATTTTTTAGTCAGTAAGAGTCTGACACGCCCTCTCGCTCCACCCAAGGGCGAGAGATGTCATTAGATGATTTTAAACCACCTTAAAAAAAAAAATCCTAAGTTGAATGTTGTACTCGGAGTTCAAAAATTATATAATACAGCTGTATCTCCAGGTCTCCTGGATACATCCCATAACTATTTATCGTCATTTAGTTACATACATTACGAATTTTGTAGATAAGTAGGCATTTTGTATTTTTTTAGTGTAAACCCTGAACAAAAACATAAGGCAATATTTTGGTGTTAGCCATTGATTTCGAATATAAAAACTATATAATATGATTATATAAATAATAACAAAAAAACTGAGATATGTCACTTTTCTGTCGGGTCTGGGTTTTTTTTATATGGGACGTGACCGTTCTTCTTTTTGGAAACCACTTTTATTTAAAGATTGGGAACCAATTAATAAAATAAACGGTTTGTAAAAATTTGGAAAATACCCTATTGCCAGTGTAAGCGCTCCTTACAACAATCTGGTTATTGATCTGGAACACTGAAGGAAAAACCGAAACATTTAAAAACATTATTTTAAATAACGTTTCCGAGCCCTGGCGACGAGTTGCAAATGGGAAGAGTGCGCAGAATCCGAGAAAAGTCAAGACTATACATGATATGCTATCTATACTATAAAACTACTGTTACTATATTACCATAACTCTACTATAGTAGTACCAATATACTATTATCTAATCTACCATACCAAAATATTTTTGCAATAAAAATATAACCTTCGACTCGAATGGGAAAAATTTAACAATTTGACTGGACATGTCCTCATAATTTTTTGCATCCATCGAACCCTTCCTTTTTATGAAGTATTCTATAATACATTTTGATAAATTGTTTCTTATAGTTGTATCATCAATCTTCTTGTTCATATACTGAAGGCATATTTGTCCAATACTAGTGGTCTTCAGAATTTCTTTTAAATTAAAAGACTAATGGGAGAAAAAAAATAGGACTTATACACAGAAATGGTAAAAATAGTCAGTGTAATTACAAAAAAAAATTAAACAATGCTGTAATTTTTTTGACAATATTGTTTTAAAGAGACATCACATTTAAACAGGCGTCTAAGTTAAAGTGTTTAAAAATCTTTTGTAATAACACTAATTAAAAAAAAAAATCAATAAAACTATCAATTGGAAAAATGTAGATATGAAATCAAAGTTAACTCCACTACAGACATGGAATCAAATTCGACTCACTGGGAAATAAAAATCACAATATATCATGGAACCATGTAGCCAGAACATGGTTCCATCATCAGACCCGAAACATCATCACAAAACACTCGATAAAACCAATCTAACGGGCCCTAACACAGTGAGTTTCCGGCTACCAGGGTTCAGATCCTGTGGCCACCTTCCGACTCCATTCATCATCAGACCCTGAACATCACTTTACTTCATCACAAAGTGCTCTTCAAAACCATTCTAAAGAGCCCAAACACAGTGAGTTTCTGGCTCCATCCATCATCAAATTCTGAACATCACTCATCACAAAGCTCTATTCAAAACCAATCTAACGAGTCTAAACCGCTGGGTTTCCGGCTATTATGGTACAGATCCTGTGACCACATTGATTTTTTAATTAAAAAATAAAGAATTAGTGAATTTCATGAGTTTTTTGTTGATTGACCTTAGTTCTTCCATATTTCCTGACATTCTTAATCCTATGACCAAACTAACTTACAAAATTGGTAGAAAAGAAATAGGTAACGAAAAAAAAACAAACACAAAAAGGCAATAACATTGACTCACTCCTGGAAAACTGGCCATAGCCATACAGCAGGGAAATTCTTCTAGCATTATGGTCATTTGTAGCAGGAACAACATAGGGCGGGCTTTTTAATAGATAACTTATTTAATTTTGTAGTAGGTATTTATGGTATCGGTTATTAACAAGGCAATTTCAAAATAAAGTGTAAAAAACTAACCTCTTCGTTCGAAGTAGCACAAGAACAGCCACTCACCGCAGAACTATAATCGCTGCCCACATGCCCCATAGAATCCTTATCTGATTCTATTGATTCTGTCTAAAGAACATGTTTTCTGTAAAAATTAAGATAAGATAAGACTTTAAGCATAATATAAGTTCATTTGTACCTATGTTATTATTTTATTAATGTGAAAAACAATTTCAAGTTGACTCCAGCTAGATCAGTGCTCATACTATTAAGAGCATTTGATCTGAGATACATTAGTAACATTTCTACCAAAACTAAAAATCTTTAAAATAATAATCTTTACTAATATTATTAAGCTGAAGAGTTTGATTGCTTCTATGTTTGAACGCGCTAATCTCAGGAACTACTGGTTCGAATTGAAAAATTATTTTTGTGTTGGATAGTCCATTATTTGAGGAAGGCTTTAGGCTATATATCATCACGCTACATACAACCGCGGGACATTTTCAAATTAATGCGGGTGAAACCGCAGCAAAAAGCTAGTAATATATAATTATGTAGTTTATTTACTTCTTTTCTCTTATAGTACAAAAACAAAATAATATGAACAAATCAATGAGGTTTAAAACAAGCAAAGCCTGTGCTTGAGATTACCGAGCCTAAAGGCTCCTTTGCTACATTCTGGAAAGTAGGTACAATAATAGGTATATACTTCAAAATACTCACCAGGGATTTATTTTCATTTTTAAATTGAGCTAATCCAGCCTTGAATTTAATTCTATCCTTTATTCTTGATTTTGGAATCAGCTCATTTATATCAGAATCAGAAATATTTTCTATGCAAAATACATCCAAGTCATGTTCTAAAAAAAGAAGGAAACAATAATTTGGTAATTTCCCAGTTTGACATCAGCAAATTTTGTATTTGGTGGCAGGGCAGGGCCCTGTTTAATAAACGTTACAATCCTACAATTTTGTAAAATGTTGTTGAATAGTACTAGCTACAAGTACTGTTTATTAAACACAACAAATAGTGAGAATTTTGCACATAAAAATTCGCAATTCACCTTTGGATCAGTACCTCCGGAGTTACCCACCGCTATTAACAGATATTCGCTAACTAGGGTGTCATATTAAAGGCTCAAGGTCAAGGACTATTTAACGAGCTATGTTTGGAGTTATTGCGCGTTCATTTCAGAATTATGGAGATCTACAGTACAGGTTTAGGCCCGAGTCACACCGGAATGGCAGCGGCCGGCAGCGACGCGGCGACCACTTTCAGTGTGAAATAATTTTAAACTTTAACTACATACCTACTTACTTAGAAGACCAGTATCGCTTGAAAAGCTTGAAAAGGTAGCGCGGCCGCCCGCGGCCTCGCATCGCCGTTTGCAGCCGCGCGCCTCTTGGCGTTTCCACCCGCGGCTGCCAGCGGCGACGCGAGGCCGCTCGCGGGGCCGCGCGCTCCTAACTAGTCATGAAGATACCAGGCGCGCGGGGTCTGGAGGAAGCGCGAAGCCGCCAGCGTCGCCGCTGGCGGCCGCTGCCATTCCAGTGTGACTCGGGCCTTACCAACTTAGAATAGCAAACAAGCTTGCAGTGGCAAGGCAAGGCACATAGGAGAACTGGCAGCCGCCGGCGCCGTTGGATGGCGACCATGTAGGTACTTTACGACAAGACTGACCTGACGAAGGTACCTATTCTATCATTCTAAGTTGATAATAAGTAGGAACTTAGAACTTACCTTGAAATACAGCTTGTGTTTCTTTCGAGACTCCCCAGGAATCGAGAAGTGCTATGGCGAAGTTCGAGTCTAATGTAAATCCTAACGTATTTTCTGACGTCGAGTCCATTTTCACTCACTATGAACATTGATTGAACGACTATTACTCTAGCGTACTTAACTGAATGATTTAATAAATATATCGTAAAATAAATCGTTGCGACTTTTAAAGTGCAAAATAAAATCGCAAACGACAATAATTCCTGCGCGCACTACGATTTATTATCGATCCGATATCGTCAAAGAACCCAAGTCGACTGACCGCTGCGCTTGCGATTTTTTCCGCATTGCGCGAAGCCAGTAGAGCTTCATAGGCTATAGGGTACAAAACGGAGAGATGTTAATCTGGCAACTCTAAGTCGTATCGAGTCGAGAACGGAACGCGAATAGTTGGAAGAATAGGTATGACGTCACGTCAAATGACATTAAAGTTTAGTAAAATCTCAAAGATGTTTCGTAAAATCAACATTTTAATTAGTAACATGTAGGTAGGTATATTGGTATGGTATAGATCAAAACAAAGAGTAAAATCGTTACTTTTTTAATATTTAATCTTACCTACTAGGTATATTATAATTATGCGAAAGTTTGTGAAGATGTTTAGATGTTTGTGACTCAATCACACATAAACGGCTTAACGGATTGTGATGAAATTTCGCACACATATAGAATATGATCTGGATTAACAGGATAGGTACTTTTTATCTCGGAAAAATTAATGGTTCCCGTGGGAACCACAACAAAATCCTAATAGTGAAGAGATTTAGTTGAAATTTGGTATAGGGATATCTTTCATACCGAATTAACGTTTTAGGTAAATCCAGGAATTTATGTGCAAATAACTAACCCCACGCGTACGAAGTCGCGGACGCCCGCTAGTAATATAATAAATGCGAAAGTCCGTTTGTTTGTACGCCTTAATTCACATCTTATCTACCTACTAAACCGATCATGATTCATAACTTTATAAGTATTTAGATCAATTTTCGTGTCTCTTCTTTTTTACCCGATTACGGCGAAGCAAAAAACGAAAATATATATGATTTTGACCGGTATGTATGTATGTATGTGTTCCCTTATAACTTCTAAGCTACTTGTAATAATTTGACAATAATAGTCTTCTAGTTAAAGGATACTAGCGGCCGCCCGCGACTTCGTACGCGTGGGGTTAGTTATTTGCATATATTCCAGGATTTACAACCCCAAAAGTATGTTCATTATTATTATTATGTTCCCTCATAACTTCTTAACTACTTATGATAATTTTATAAATGAAGTATCGTTAGAAGCGTCTGGTTTTAGGATATGTGAAGACACATTTAACTGAAAGGGGATTGTCCAATAATGGCTTGGCGTGAACAGAAGTCTTAGAAAAATCCAATTGTATCAAAAAATATCCTTTTATAAAACATGAATATTTGTGATTTTTAGTTGTATCTATTCGAACTGATAAAAATAATAATTTAATAAAAAACTTTTTCAAAAAAAAATTAAACCGACTTCTAAAAAAACACAAAAAAGTATAAAATAACTTTTCTTTCGGAAGTCGGTGACTTTTCTTCTTATTTCCTTTGCTTTATTGTCACCGACTTCCGAAAGAAAAGTTATTTTATACTTTTTTGTGTTTTTTTAGAAGTCGGTTTAATTTTTTTTTGAAAAAGTTTTTTATTTTACCCTTTTTAGTGAGTACAGTCGTGATATTATGTTGTGTAATGGCGTAAAAAAGCATAGATATGCGATAGCAGCAATCCCGGTTAATCTGCTGTTATTATTTGAAGAGTTCCTTCGATTTCTCCAAGATCCCATCATCAGACATTGACATGGTGATAATGGGACCACAAGGGAAGCACCAGCTTTCGAATAAAAAACGAATCATCAAAATCGGTTTACCCAGTCGAAAGTTATGAGGTAACAAACATAAAAGTTAATTACATCATCCACATAGCAGTAATCAAAAAAATGCTCACAAAATAAAAAGTACTGAACCAAATTGGATGAAATTTTTATGGGACCAATTGGAAGGTGTACTCTTTCAATCAAAAGAAGAATTTTCAAAATCGGTCCAGGCGTCTTTGAGAAATCGGGGAACATACATAAAAAAAAAAAAAAGATTACGACGAGTTGAGAACCTCCTCCTTTTTTTGAAGTCGGTTAAAAAGTATTTTAACAACTTAATATAATTTTTCCGGTTGCCATAAATCTCTTCTATTAGTAAGTTGCAATTTATTATACTTTTAATCGATTTACATCAATCAAAGTATTTAATGAAAGCACTAACATCACCAATTACATTATACAGAAAATCAGTGCCTATATTAAAGTAAGTATGTACATAATTATAATATTACATTATTTGTACCATAATATAATAATTACTGCATCAATTTCGAATGTAATCGATTTATTAGTATAGATCGATTTTCATGGCAACACTGATTAATATGTCATTTTGACAAATGTTTATCGTGTTGCGTCTTGAGTTTGTTGTGAATATCTTAATTTGTTTTTATCTCGACTCATGCTTATTATAATGGACACCGATAACTCTACTTACAACGACCTAGCATTCCTACCGGTACTGATCGAAGCCCAAATGTTGACCTCGGAACAAACACGGCCGAATCCACGCATCCCATAATTGGATATAATACCAATGGAAGGAACGTCTGACGCTTCGGATTGAGATGCATTAATTGTGGTACCGACGTTATTCAAAGGAGAAGGCATACCCTCCACCTTGCAGAGGTTATGTCGGTAATACGACAGTGGATCGCGCCCCAACCGGTAAGTGTTCAATTCGCCATTTGCTATTACTTTATTTACTAACACATGAGCGATAACTTGTGTCCGTTCCATTGGTAAGTGTATGGATGCACCTTGAATGTCTGTGAAGAATTTCGCCTGCAGTTGGCTTTTATAAGGTGAATATAAGTTTTTTTTCTTTGCTCACAGGTGACTGATAGCACTGTTGTATGCCATTCTTGCTGGACCCGAGCCTTAAATGCTTCAACAGTTACTACTGACGAACCTAGTACTAGTGGTGGTCACCATCGTCGTGTCTGTGTCAGCTGTGGTTGTTCTTTGTTGAGAACAAGATCTCACAGGCTACGTACTGACACAGAACGAGAGGCACGTATACGGAATACAATAATGGAGACAATTATGCCACAACAAGTAAGTATCCTTTTATCTTCTTTTATATTCTATTCTATTAGCTTTTTATATGATTAAGAAGCCAACCTGCATAACCAGTTTTTGATTAAATATAAAAACAATATAGGTGACATACATACCATGCACGGTTCTACAAAACCCAGTGCAATGAGCCTGTTAGTGTTCAGTCATCGGTTAGAATTGTTACAGAGTCGAATTTTCACTTTCGCAACATTGTCTATTTTACTTTGAATCTTTTATCTTATGTAGCCAAATGCATTCTTACTTTAAAGATTATATATTAAGCTAAAAATATGTTAAATAAAAATAAACTATTATTCCAGTTGCACGGATCAGATGAAATCTGCCACCCCTGCTGGCAGCGAAGTGACAGACTGTCAACTGGAACTCTTGAGCTACCTCGCCAAGGGTCGACGGACAGTGGGTTGCTGTGCCCATGTCATGACCATTATTTGGTTTATGAGTTGGGCAAGGTATCAAGAGAACCTTAATCCACATGCCCAGTTTTTAGATAATGTTTTATTAACATACGAATCAGAATAATAAAAATATGTTTAAAAATAAAAGATTATATTATTTCTAAACTTCCCTAGAAACATCCTTTAAAAAACAGCTAAGTATTAGATCTAACTGCATACAAATCTTTATTGTTTTTTTAATTTCGTAGTTTCTGTACTCAAATTTCAGTTGACCTTAAAGAGTATTTTGATCACAGTATGAAATAGGATCATTTGGCAATAAATAATATTTAGGGTTGATTTATTGTTTTTCTGTTCAAAATGTATGGGAAAAGTTTTTGGCGATTGCTGTCATTTCTAGTACATACCTTAAATGGTCCCATAGTCTTTAGATCCCCACATGAAATAGGACCGATTGCCATTTCTTTTGTACATTACATTTTTTTTTTTTTTGCTGACTGTTACCTTTTTCCGAAATCTGTGAAAGCAGTTCAGAATCTCTTAAAAAGTTATGGATGGTCTCATAGGAACAATTTCCTGTAACTATACTTAACGGTTAAGGTTATAGTATGAATGAATTATGTTATCAAAGCAAAGGACCATTAGATTGAATTTCCTTTAAAGCGCTATTTTTAAAAGTTATGTAAACATTTAGTATTAAATCTAGATCTCCCAAAAGTACCATTAAAAACTACTGTACGATATAGACAAGTATTGTAGGCATTTCAAGGGCAGAGCTCCATAATTTGGGCATTATTTAAGTAAGAATGTTTGTAGCTACAGTCCAGAAACAAAAAAATCAAAGCAAGCGCCTAGTCAATATTCAATAGCAATGTCACGTAGAAACGCTTTATGAAAAAAACATCAGTGAAAAGTTACGATTTACAATGAAAATATAACTTTTGAACCAGCGCATTATATAACATTCAATCTAGATATTTTAGAAGTACCTTTAAAGAGCTATTAAAAGACATACATCTCCATTCTGGGCACCACTGGGGCAGGAATGGGCATGGTTCATTATCTCATTAAATGCTGTTGTATTCTGTATATTTGTAGTATTTGCCGAATACAACTTTGATTTGTACAAATGAGTGTATATGCACACACTTATATTCGGCAAATACGAAAACATATTGCATTTAATGACATAATTTTGCTTTCATAACATAGTTCATAGTGAACAAATTGCCGTTAGTTGTCGGAACACGCTAAAATTATATATAATATAGAAGCTAAAACCCATGGAAACCCGTTATGTGCCTAGAATAGCGAGTCATGTCACGGGCTAATGTTTAACCTTAAACAAAAGTTCTTTGTAAATTTTATTGACAAGCTTGTGTAAAATGTACACACTTATTTATTTCTAATCTCATAATTTGTTTCAAGTAAAATCAATCTTCCACTTTTTTAGTTTTTACGAACAACTTTAGTATTTGTAGATTAGCAAGCGTCACCTGTCGGGAAGAACTGACTTCGAAACTCGTTCTGTTGTTTAAATAAAAGTTCTTTGTTGATTTTATTTACAAGCTTGCGTAAAATTATCATATTGCTAATGTCAATTATATGAAATGTATAATCTCATAATTTGTGTCAAGTAAAATCAATTTCTTAATTTGTTAGATTTTACGAACAACTCTAGTAGAGTAGCAAGCCACACCTATCGGATATCTGGAGAACCGTGTTGCTAGATTCGTACTGTTGTTTAAACAAAAGTTCTTTGTTAATTTTATTGACAAGCTTGTGTAAAATGTACATATTTGTAATGTCAATTATATTAAATATACCTCATAATTTGTGTCAAGTAAAATAAATTTTCCACTTTGTTAGGTTATACGAACAACTTTAGTAGATTATCGAGCGTCACCTGTTGGACATTTGGAAAACTGTTTTGCTAAACTCGCACTGTTGTTTAAACAAAAGTTCTTTTTTGAATTTATTTACAAGCTTGCGTAAAATTAACATATTGCTAATGTCTATTATATGAAATGTATCTCATAATTTGTGTCAAGTAAAATCAATCTCCTAATTTGTTAGATTTTACGAACAACTTTAGTAGAGTAGCAAGCGACACCTATCGGATATCTGGAGAACTGTTTTGCTAAACTCGTACTGTCGTTTAAACAAAAGTTCTTTGTTGATTTTATTTACAAGCTTGCGTAAAATTAACATATTTCTAATGTCAACTATATTAAATGTATCTCATAATTTGTGTCAAGTAAAATCAATCTTCCAATTTGTTAGTTTTTACGAACAACTTTAGTAGATTAGCAAGCGTCACCTATCGGACATTTGGAAAACTGTTTTGCTAAACTCGCGCTGTTGTTTAAACAAAAGTTCTTTGTTGACTTTATTTACAAGCTTGCGTAAAAGTAACATATTTCTAATGTCAACTATATTAAATGTATCTCATAATTTGTGTCAAGTAAAATCAATCTTCCAATTTGTTAGTTTTTACGAACAACTTTAGTAGAGTAGCAAGCGACACCTATCGGATATCTGGAGAACTGTGTTGCGAAACTCGTACTGTTGTTTAAACAAAACTTCTTTGTTGATTTTATTGACAAGCTTGTGTAAAATGTACATATTTCTAGTGTTAATTATATTAAACGTATCTCATGATTTGTGTCAAGTAAAATCAACTTTCTTATTTGTTAGTGTTACGAACAAATTTAGTAGTGTCACCTGTTGGAAATTTAGAGAACTCTTACGAAAGTATTTTACAAACTATCTTTAGTGTATTCAAATATTTGTTCGATAAATTTTACTATACTTAAAATAGTTTTAGTCAATCTGTTTTGTTATGTAAAATCAACAAAGTGGATTTTGTTAAATTCACTCTTGTTATAGTAAAATTAACTATGAAAAGGGTTGACTATGGCAGTTCATTACTCAACCTACGCTACTTTAGTACATTCAACAATTCTTTTTTTTCAGTGCAGACGTTTCCTTAAAAAATCGAGCATTGTTTTTGATTCTAAAACATTGCTCGATATTTTAAGGAAACGTCTCATAGTCTTTATTACTAAGTATCTCGTCCCCTCTACAATAATTAAAAATCTTTGGCGGCGCCATCAATTGCGTATGTGAGCTGCGTAGCCCGCTAAGTGGATCTCCATTTTAACTCCTGAAACAAGCCGGTTGAGGCTTTCAGTCGGATCTCGGCATTTGCATGATTGGCATTACGCTGATTACCCCTCCCCCCCCCCCCCCTCCCGCCGGTTCTTCCGTCACGCTTCACCCCGCGCTCCTCATTCGTGGCTCGTGCCGGTTTCAGGAAGCTAAACACATGCAAATTCGTTTTAGGGAACAGTGTTGAAAGTAGTGGTGTTTCTTTAATGGACTTGTTATTGACCAAGACTGGTTGTTGCATGTCCCATCATGATTGTATTGGTTTGGATTGACTGCAGATGGGTGGTTGCAATCTCTTAAACTCGGAAGATATGCAAATCTCATAGTATAAAAGTTTGCCTGAAAAACGTGTAATAAAGGGTGTATAAGTACCATTAACGAAGCCGAAAGGCACTTATTCTCCCCATCACTTCTATCATTTTTTTGTGGACCATACCTGGGAACCCCTAGGGGTTTACGGAGATAACGGGGGTCAAAGTTAAAAAAAGTCACAGCTGATTTTTCTGATACTTTTTTTCAGGTTATAACTTCACTTAATCACCTCCATGACCCGTTCACTATTCAAAGCATCCACTAGCACAATGTTTCAGAGACATTGAGTTTTTCCCTAAAATGTGATTTTTCACCCCCAAAAAAAAGTCGTTTCCCAGCAATATTTTTTGTGTAAGGCTACTTATTTTGATGGACATAATGACGGCTTCGTGAAAGGTTCGCTTACACCCTTTATGTAGATACAATGACAGAAAAATTACCAACAGGAAATAACTACTGCGTACATAAAAAATATTCGTTTTAGTAGTCAGTTTGTACGGATTAAAGCGTTAATCTGCCCCCCACCCCGCTTTGCGTCACCTACCCCCCCCCCTGCCCTTCCCCAGTTGAAAGTGCTCCAGAAAGTGTCGTTTATGTACTCAAAGCATATGCAAATGGATGTTTTAAAATTTTAGGGAGAGAACGCCACTTTAGTCCCAGAAGCACTTGCGAATATCAAAATGTAAATTTACCCTTTTATGTTTACAAATCTTGTAAATGAAAGCGTTCATTTTATTGACTTTAGCCCGACAAACATTGAGTACACGGCCATTTTGATGTAAAGCCCGTTGAAATATGCATAAACAATTTTCATATACACGTGCATATTTTATTTCATAGTAAAACGTTTTAAAATTATTTTTGACATACCTATGTAGGTGGTACTTTTACTAAGTGCTACTTTTATATCAGGTACAGATCCCAGTTCATGCACATCAAGTTGCCTGAAACTGACCGAATTTTCCCAATCAAACTTTCAAATCGATTGGCTTGTTTTGTTGTGAACATAACGCTTTAGCAAATAAATTTAAAATCTATTAAACATAATTGACAGATTTTAGTAGCTTGATACACCATAATAATCATATCTAAGTACCTACTTAACCTTTGTGACCAAAGACTAAATATACCATCGGTGGCCAAATTAATAGGGACAGTAATAAGATTTTTGAATTTTCGAGTTTAAGTTGATTTGTGTATTATATAATTGGTTGTAGGTCTCTTATGTATTTTTTATTAGTATTTATGTTCTATTGGGATCACAAAAAATCCAAAATGTATACAAAACTGTTTATTATTAATCAGGTAAAAAAAAAAAATATTGGTAAAGCTCTTATTTCAGCAAAGGGTGGTATCAACCCTTTGCTGAAATAAGAGCTTCTATATGTCGGGGCATGCTCCTAATAGAATGTTTTGCATTTTCCTTTAGTTGGGCATTATGATGCCATTCTCTGGTAAGGGTTTCTATAAGTTGCCTTTCGGTGGTACACACTTCTTCGGCAATGGCCCTTTTTGGTGAGTTTTCATTTTTCCAATGGGATTCATGTCAGTTGTCTTCTCTGGCCAAGGCAAAACAGTGTCATTCTTTCAGCCAAAAATGCAGTAACGCTTCTGACTTTGTGGCTGCGTACTGAGTCATGCATAAAAATGTAATCGACATCCTCGGGGAACCATTCATTGACCTGCGTCAATACCTGGGTTTCTAATACTCGCTTGTATTGGTCTTGTTTCATCGTTCCTCTTACGCTGTATAGGCGCCCCATGCCTTTGGCTGAGATGACAAACCAAACCGTATCACAAACCGGATGTTTAACCGTCTCTATGATTCAATCGGTGTGGAATCGTTGACCAGGGCGTCGTCATACAAAAGAACTTTTGTCGACCAAAATTTGAAAAGTTGATTCGTCAGAAAGGCATACCTGTAAATTAACAGAATGAATAGTAGAAAATAGTAGAAAAGTTATTGACTAATAGCATTATTAAAACAAGTTATTTTTCCTCGACTCCAACCTGCGACAGTCATATTTCGATGTTGTCTGGCCCATTGGAGTCGTTTCTTTTTCATACTGTCACTATGGCGTGGTTTTTTTGAAGGCCGCCGTCCCATCAAGTTCTATTCGACCAACCACCTACGCATTGTTCTTTCCGAAATCCTTACACCCTCGTCGTTCATCATCGTGGTCAAATGAGCAACACTCTCTTTATGAGTTTCGAGGCAGATGCTCCTAACTCCTCGATCGGTACTAAGTGTGGTGGTCCTTTTTCTGCCACATTTGCCAACCCGAATTGCCTCAAGAGGCTTTTTATTGTCAATTTTAATTTTTATTCGATTTACGACAGATTTTGAAACCTCAGTCATAGCAGCTATGGCTCTCTGGGAATGAGTGGAGTGCAGTAACAATGTTAGTATCTCTCTACATTTTCTTGGAGAGGTGTCCAAAGCCTTGTCTATCCTAAAAAAAGGAAATTTGAGGATATTGCGTTTAACTATTAATAAAATGTAAATTCATAGACAAAACATAGCAAAACTATTTTACTACTGGGCATTACTTACCTTTTGATTATTTTAGACAAAAAAAGTCGGTTAAATCAAATGAAAAACAGTTTCTTGAAAATTCAAAAATATATACTGCGAACCGCGCTTTTGAACAGACAATGACCGAATTAGAAGAAACGTCCCAAAATTGACAAATGATGCACGGATTCACTGTGTTGCCACTTGGCAAAAACAGTAATAGTAGCAGTAGCTATATCAGATAAAATAACCCTTTCAATTCAACATAGTTTTTCAAATATACTTAATAAACTATAAACTACATAAAATCAAGCACTGTCCCTATTAATTTGGCCACCATCATGAAATCAATCGTTATCAATTTAGCAACGTATTCTTAAATAGTAGAAAATATCAACATGTCCTCCATTTTGTTTTGGCCAGCGTCTAAGTTACGCTGAAGTATCAGTCTCACGCAACAAACTGTTAAATAACACAGATTATGTTTTGGTCAAACTCCGTTTACCGGGTGTAAAGTGAGAAGAAGGAATAGGAAGACGGTGTCGTTCGGTCCGGTGCGCGCGCGCCGATCTCAGCTGATCGAGTTACTTGTAGGTATTCCATGTTTAATAAATCAGTTTCCAATTGATCTGAATTGGCGCTATTAAGAGATACCAACTTTAAGACAGTATACATTAAGTTGATTTCAGAATGACTAGATCTCACGATTCACGATCTCTCGATTTTTTTTGACTGGCCTGTTGGTCTAGTGGTTAGTGACCCTAACTGCTATGCCGGAGGTCGTGGGTTCGATTCCCACCCAGGACAAATGTTTGTGTGATGAGCACGATCATTTGTTCTGTGTCTGGGTGTAATTTATCTATAATATGTATGTATTTAGAAATATATAAGTATGTTTATCAGTTGTCTAGTACCCATAACACAAGCTCTGCTTAGCTTGGGACTAGATGGCGTTGTGTGATAGTTGTGGAATATTATTATTATTTATTATTATTATCTATCAACTGAAAAGTCATGAAAATGTTTTAAATTGTAGAGCCATCTATACTTTAGGTGCTTTTTCAAAGAATATATTTTTGTTTACATCTTTTGAAATGAACTCACAAACGCACCACGAATGCCAATCCTTCGAGAGTCGACGTGTTGTGAGAAAATAGTCGACAATTAAAAGCAGGTATTTGTTACCACGCATACTCTTGTAACTATTAACTGTTCGATAGAAACGTGATGATTGCATTGATTTATCACTTAATTTTCGCGGAAATAATGAGAAATCATTAGCGGATTGACGGGGAAAAATTCTTGGAGTCTTAACGAGTAATTAAAAGCGAGAAATATTTAGCAGCATCATTCTGTTGACTGATATCGAGGTTTTTCGGAAAATGATCAGTTATGTCAGTTTTACATGCGATCAGCGCCACAATTTCTGGTACCATAGCTTATTTTTTTTATTATTATTCAAATTTTATTAATTTGACCGGTTACTATAATATGTAGTTAGGCAAATACGTGTGCTGCAATCTGTGAATAGAAGTGCACTGGCACATAATGATCTTTTGCCCTTCAGTAGGAGGAATTTTAATCAAATATACTGTGTGTTCTAATTGAGTTGTGGAGTCGAATAAATAAATAAAAATACTGGTATTCATCTGCATCCGGTTAGACTGGAAGCCCACCCTAACATAGTTGGAAAAAGGCTAGGCAGATGATGATAATGCGTGTTCCGATATATCAAACTGCAAAATCCCCATAGGTCACAGTTGACATAATTATCTTTACACATAGGTAAATACATAACATGTGGATAATGCCCAGCTCCATGAAAACATCTCTACTAAATTTTTAGTAGTGGTGTTTTTGTTTTGCCATAAATTTTTAGCATGACTTTTAATAGTTTTAATATCAGTACCATATAATTATACCCTTACAATTTCTGGTATCAAGTGTCTTTTGTAGGTGTTCATTACAGAATGTCAGATTTTTCGTTCGTTTAAACTCGTTGTGGAGCAGTGGTGCGAGAAACATACGTTACGCCCCATGGCTATATGTGACGATATCAATGCACTCATTGTATCCGATTACTGTGTTCATTTAAATAAATCTTCCATTACACTCATTAATACAGTGTTAATGGTCTGCTTCAACGAGTCACGCCGCTGTTTCATGAAGATCTTAAACGGTAAAGAAGTGATCGATAACCAGGCTATTGCTTTTCTTGTTCATCTGGAAAACAAATGAGACACGCTCAAAGAACAACATTAATCTTGAGAAATATATCGACAAAGTTCATCATGACGCAAATTCACAACATAACGACTGCAATCCCCGAAGGGCTATGGAGAGATGTACCTAATAGTACACCTCATTTCGCCAGTTATGGTTAAATCCCATGTAATAGGGGGCCAGCCTATTGCCATCAACCGCGCGGGCACAACTTCAGACTCCGTGCCTGAAATTCAATGAAAAGAATACGAAACCATGTATGTACCCATGAGTAAGTACCCATAAGTAAGTAGCTAACGGCCACTTTAACATGTTGTGTTATGACTCTTTCTTCTTTTTTTACCTGTGATTTTACTGTGGACAATCACCAATACGGATATTTGTCGACACGTCAATCTCAATTAATTTGATACTCGTCAAAAGCCAAAAAACTACCTTTTCACATTTACCAACCAGCAAAAAGCATAGTGTTTTTACAGCAATCTAATTTGTTCCAATAATCAAGAAGCTTTTGTCTGGTAAAATAAATCAACGGTCAATTAAAAACAAAATCATTTGAACGCAAGTGCTCTTAACCACAACGTCCCTTCCTGTCAGGCCGATACGGAGTAGCGTTCACGTCAAACCAATGAGTTGAGAGCCCAGTGGCTAATACCAGCTGGATATCATGTTCACATACTCTATTAAACATGATAACCATCGCACCGGGTGTTGACCACACTTTGTTTGGATAAGAATTCAGTCTTTCATTCGTTGTTGAATGAGCAACGATTTTGGTTAGACGGTCAGTTTTTGTTGGTGAGCAAGTTTTTAACCAACCACATGCAAAGCTTAGCGGTTTTATTTAGGTTCTTGAGTGAATCATTGCCTCCAAAAATACCCTAACCATTTACAAAACAGAACAAAACATAAACTACCATATCAGAGTGGTTGACTTAGCTACTTATTTATGTCACTCAGCAACAGTTTACTCGAGCCTTCAAGGCTGAAAATGACAGATTAGCTTGCTACAGTAAAAGATTCTAATATGATTATTATCTTTATTTAAAACTCCATAACGGAATCAAACTCAAATCCAACCAGAACCCAAGAATATCTGTTCACAGCTGTATTAGCTTCGAAACCAATCAAGCGTACACAAATTCTAATACAATTTCCTTACATGTTTAATTTCACAATTTGCCTGCAGCACTCACACTGGCCCAGCGTGTGTACACACGTGACCACTGACAATCGCGTGTGTGTGGGTGCGTGTGCTCGGTCTCGGTTGCTTGTGGTCACCGCGGCTCCGTTCGTAAACGGACGTAATCTCGACTAAACACTGATCAACTAGTGCTAATATACCCCTGTGTTGGGCGGTTGAAAGGTTGCAACGGTAGCATGAAGTTCGATTACTGAGTAAAACTTTTGAAATTTGGTCGCAGGTTCAAGGAATTATATTGAATTCTCACATCCAACTATATTTTTCAAGTTTGATTTGAGACTTCGACTTGACAACCAATCAGTTTTTAGATCGATGAATTTTCGTAGCAATCTCGTAGACTTGCTACACTGCTACGCAGCGTTGATGTCTTTTTGGGGGACAATGACACATCTATTAGCTTCTCACTTTTTCTTCGACATTGACCAAAGTTACCTACTATATTATTACCACGGTGGTGGTGACATTTTAACTTCACTTAGGTTTTATGGTTCCTAGCTACTCTAGTTTGTTTTGTAGCGATTCATAATTCAGTGTAATTACTTATAGCGAGGCAGGAAAGCTAAGCTGAAACTATAGCATCATGATTAGATTGTTTATCATGATCACCTGATTTCAGTTTTACTTCTTTCTCAGGCTACGTGCACTCGACCTACACTCCAAATTTAATAAAGTTGCCAATTTATGAATTCATAAAGACAGACACAAAACCATCGGAAAAAATGTATAACCTCAGGATGGGACCATTTCCTGGCAAATAAAATACTCATAGTCACTAGAAACTAGCTCACCCTAAAAAGAAAAAGACATGTACTTAGACACACCACTTGACTTAGTTTATGCATCACTTAATACCATCTCAATATTAATGCAAAGTTGAGTACCAAGACAAGTTATCGCAGATCCTCTCAAGTCATAATTACATACATTAGAAATACATATTCCTTTTAAACGAGACAGTGAAGCTACATCAGCGGGCAATAGTAAATCGATATGATCAAGTTAAACTATTGGTTAATGTATCAGTGACGAGTAAAGTGATACGCGGTGTGGCTACCAAGACGCAAGACGCAAGTCGCACACATCAATACTACTCAGTCGCTGTGAGCATGAGGTATGTGGTCTGACAGTTATAATGACAACATTTAAAATGTGAGCTTCTTGGTCGTATAAAATGTGTTACTTGTGATGGGGAAACTGGCCAAGGGCATCTCTCGGACTATGACGCTATTCACATTGCATGTGTAAAGCACTTCAAAGTCTTTAGGAAGTGGTCATAGAAATGTTTTCCCAAGAAATATGTCTACCAAAAAGCTGGTATGAAATACTTATTGAAACGTCTAGATAATGCAGAGTACTCATTATCTAGACTTAAAACTAGATTTAGATTCGATTAAAGGAATGAAATTTCATCATAACTATCTAAAACCAAACATTAGAAGTAAACTGCAATAAACAAAGATTACAGTTAACCAAAAAATAGCTAAAATACTTGCAGACAAACGTAACTTTTCCTTAACTGCCGACTTCAACCTAAAGTTTAAGTACCTACTTAATTATTTCTCAGCAAAAAGCTACACGTACGTCTACATGAAGTGCACACAGTACCACATACGACAGCTTACGTGTCGTGCAACTATGTGTGTGTTACGGGCACTGCGCACGCGCAATTTCGCAGTGTTTTGTATCGTCGTGTGACCGCAGGCTCCGCTCAACTGATACAGTGCTCTCAGGTTACACCCAAGTGAAATCGTTTCATAAAATGCCCTTTTGGCTTCTGCGACACTTTGTAGGATTCTAGCATGTCTAAGAATAACATACACATACAAAAGTACCGACGCCATCACATCAAGCTACAAAAAACTGGCCAAGTGTAAGTCGGACAAGCACATGAAGGGTTCCGTACCATTGTAGTAGATAATGAGAGTATTTCCATGTTACGAGTACTTTAGCACCATAGACTTCTTATAGGTTTTCCTGTAATCTAGTAAGTTTTGAACTACGGGTTCCGTTTTTTCTTTTAAGGCGAGGTTGCAGTACTTTGTTTTTATGTACGCACGACCTCGCCCCCCGCCCTGCCGCGCGAGCGATATAATGCCTAAATTTTGACTGTTTTTTGCTTCTTGGAGAAAAACTATAAAGAAATTATACAATATGTTTTCAACATTTACTTCAAAATAAAAAGTTCTATCTATTGATATAACTTTTATGTAAATTCATGATGAAATGTCTTAGCAGTACACGTTTGAAATTGTGATTTAGAGTCATGTTTGATAAAAAAAAGTATCGAGCCGATCATTCTAAATCGCGTTTCTATCTTTACGATTTACTAGAGAGTATGTTCAATTTTTATGTAATGATTTTTATTTATTAAAAAACTCGTATTTAGTTCGATTTTTATAGGTTCAAAAATCTTAAAATTACTGCAACCCGGCCTTAAGGTACGGAACCCTTCTTCTTCTTGTCGATTCGACAACTCAAATTTTGTCCGCCCAGTACGTAGCAACCTGGACAGCTCTTTCGTTTACCTCGTTTAGGTCTTTGAACGTGCAATAAGTTGGGCACGACGGGCAAGAGAGAAGGTGTGGCATGTCCTGTGTTGGGGCTCCACACTCACATTCAATTAGAGATGGGTCGATTATACCCCATCTAGCCAGATTGGATCGGCAGCGGCCATCTTGGGTGCGTAATCTTTTTAAAGATTTCCATATTGGCCACAGCAGTTTGTGGCCAGGAGGTAATGTTTCTGCCGGTGTGATGTAGTGTGGAGGAGGGGGAAGTTTGTTGTTCCGCCACAGTGTGCTCCATTCGTTTGCTGTGCTGTGCTCTGAAGAGATGGAATCCTAAAAACCTGTAATTATATCTGCCAGTTCAAGGTTGATTGGGAAAATTGTCAGTTTCGGGTAGCTTCATAGTACTGGCGTCTGTACATACACTCATCATTTCTGTTATGGGGATTGGCAGCAACAACAAAAGGTCGCTGCGATCCTTACATCGTCTTATTGCTTCTTCCACGGTCATACAAGCACGCGGTTTGCAAGTTTAAGACAATTTATATTTAACACGATATAGAATGTTAAAGTTAGATTTGGAGCATCAATGAAGTAGCTATAATGTTTTCCGTGAGAGTAATGGGCTGTTACCAAGTTGCGTAAACAGTTTACTATGGTGATTTAATCAATTGGTTTTAATTAATTTCTTTATATTCATATTTTTTCTATCTTTCTTGAAAGCTCTTAGCTGGCAGCTATTAGATAATTATCTACTTAGTTATGTGGTCAGCTTCAAGAAGTTTAGTAAGCCGAAACCACGTAACCAAAATTATTGATTGTTCCACCTCCTTGTACCCAGCAAAGTAATATGATTTAACATTAGCAGCAATCAAAATATTATCACTTTTTACAACACATTTTCCCCTCTCGTAATGTGTTTAGCGTACGACTACGTTTGTGTGAGAGCACTGCCGTTAATTTGCTCATGAATAGTAACAAGTGCATTAAGTGGGGTCCGACTCGAACCATTAATAGCCTGTTTTTGCCGCCTACACTGTGATTATTTCTAGTAAAACGGTTGTTTCTTGCTATTATTCAGTGTTATACAAAGTGACTAGTCCAGCCTATTGTTTTTTAGTTTCGTGGCTGTCCGACTGTTTCCACATCATTAGATACTGTGCATGTATACCGATATTGCTGCGCGAGGCAATTGCTATTTTATTATTCATTGTTTAAACGTACATTAAAAACTATTTTCCACGATCTGTTTGCTATCCGTAGTTTTTCTCGAGACTAATATTTACGTAGGCACGACGAGCCTGTAAAAATATTCTGATTTCAAATTATTAGTTAGCTCTGTCCTAAAAACGTGTTTTGAACTTAATCGACGACATTCAGCTCTTCGTATAACTCTGCTTCGTATAGCTGAGATTGTTCTGAAACGTTTAACACTATCTAAGAATTTCCTAACAAGAAGTTTTCCACAGACATCGCCGGCGGCGCTACTGTATGAGGCTTTCTATGAAAAACGCTTATAATAGAGTTTCTACTAAAAGTATGCGTCGTAACAATTATAATTGATAACGTTTCTCATTCGCTCAATTATATTAAATGGAGTGAATGTTAGCTGTTTCCCGGTTTGAAACAATAACGATAATCAGATGGCAACATCTCGCGAACAATGACACTGCGCGCCTGTTGCGGTGACCATGATCTTTGTTAAACAATTATTTGATTAGAACTCTCATTTTCATGATCTCTGAAGATTATCTCGATATTCAGATACTTAGTTACCGGTTTTCATATAAAATCAATTTATATTAAATTAACGTAAGTAGGTAGATGTTTTTAGGGTTCCGTCCCATATAGGGTAAAACGGGACCCTATTGCTAAGACTCCACCGTCCGTCCGTCTGTCACCAGGCTGTATCTCATGAACCGTGATAATTAGACAGATGATGTATTTCTGTTGCCGCTATAACTACAAATACTTAGGTACTAAAAAACAGAAAAATAAACATATACCAGCTTCCTTTAAAAAAAACTTTGTAATTATGTGTGGAAGTAGTTACCTAGTAACCAAGTACTGAGGTATACTTACCCACTTCAACTATACCTAAGTATCGAGGCGATGGCAGTAAATCAAAGGAAGTGAGACGACGCAACACCACCACGGGATATCATAAAACGCTTATAGTTTTCCTCCATACGCACATTACGCACCCGTTTGAATATCCAATGCGTTTATAATTAGCAATTCAATAAACAGTTAAACACTGACTTTGTAAGTGGGTTGGCTGGCAGACGACTAGGTTTATAGCCGATAGTGGACCGACAATTAAGTTTATTTTGTACAGACACCAACACATCAAGTTAACTGTCAAAATTTACCTAATCTACCTTAAACCTTAAAGTAAAGTTGTTAAAGTTTGACAGATTGACGATTCTTGATGTGCTGGCGTCATTAAACTCTCCAACAATACTTAAAACACATAGTTTTAAGGAAAATCTTCATAACAATTTTCACCTTAAAGGACATAGCTAACAAATTGCCTATTAAAAATTGAATTGGGCTATTGGGCGCTTGAGAATTTAGCCATTACTTACAGAAAACTTACACAAATTGTATGAAACCCTTTTTAAAACTTTCCCACATCGCGACGGGAAATACTACCTAACGATTTTCTTCAACTCTGCCATCATTTAAATGAAGAAAACACAATCTAAAGGCGACTGAGCAATGCGTTAGCCCGGTAGTAATAACCTTGCAAGGTGTAACCCCATAAATCTAGACAAAGCTTCTTGCAAAGGCACTGCAATAAGCAACATTAATTTTAGAACCTTTTAAGCAACGAGTATCTATTATTCGCCTAAGGGACTATCAGCAATTCAGCAGTCGACGCCAACAAATCGGTTGGTTAGGCCGATTAATCGGTCATCGCTTGCGACAGGCCTATGGGCTACTCTATTTGTATAAGGAACGCTATCTTACCGATTCATTGTAACATGCAAATTGTGCACCGTTATTTTATTTTAGCATGTAGTAAGACGAATGAGAATAACTGGAGAATCAGTTGGTCATTGTTCCGATACGTTAAGACAAAAACTGGTATTTCAACTGTTCCTTCTTGTAATGAGCAGGTCATCTGAGTACCTATCTATTAAATGAACCTTAGAGCTACTCAAAACGATTGATCAAACTGGATTCATAATCTCCGTTGGAATGCGAAAATCGATGCACATCACTGAGTGTAGGTAGGTACGGAACATTTTTGTGTGTCGATGTAAATTTTTTGGGTAGATTTCGCCTTACAGTCACAAATTATTTTTTCTATGATTTTGCACACCTTTACAAGAAACGTCTCATTTTCAGTACCTATTCGTAACAATCCTAGATAACCGTGAAAGCGTGGTGACTGTGAGCTTTTAGCCGAGTTCCCACGCCGCTGTTACTGTTAACCTAACTGCCGGTAAGCGGTGCACTCATAATACTTAAAAATTAAAAGTTATTGTATTTATGAAACGTGTGAGAATGTTTAATTAAATAAGTGGAATAAACGGAACTAAGCACTTATTAGAGCTAATGAAAGTGACGACACACTGGTAAACATTGTGGAAACAACACGTAATGAGATTTGACTAATCCTCCGAGTTCTCAAGCCGATTAGGCAATATGAAACTATACACGACTTACTTAAGGACGCATTTACGATTGATAAGTCAAATCATTACTTTTTTAAACAAAAGTATATTTATTAAATACAAAGCTTTGTATTTTTAAAATGTTTTTGCTACTTATTGTAGGTAGATGTGCAAGGTACAATTCTTAACTATAAATATAATTTTAGATATGTCCAGTTTCTCAATAAATGTACCAAAGTGAAAATTTTTTACTTCGGTACATTTATTGAGAAACTGGACATATCTAAAATTATATTTATAGTTAAGAATTGTACCTTGCACATCTATCTACAATAAGTAGCAAAATCATTTTAAAAATACAAAGCATTGTATTTAATAAACATACTTTTGTTTAAAAAAGTAATGATTTGACTTATCAATCGTAAATGCGTCCTTAAAAACGCATTGGTGTTTTAATATATGGCGATACAATGAGCCAATTAAAAATATATTTACTAGCTTATAAGATATTTATCGTGCGTGGTTAACATTATTCTGTTACTTTTAGCCTGCATTATGCTACTTTGACTTGTAGTCAAAGGCCTCTCCACAGCGGTGACCTCTCGCGTCCGGCCCTGGTGCAAGCCATGGTCCGGGGCGAGGAGGGATGGGACGCCGTCGCCTCCTTCTGCGAAGCAGTGATGCTAGCGAAGGAGGTGGCGGAACGAGAGAGGGAGCGATCCTCTCAACGTCCCAGCCGCCGCGGAAGGCGCGGAAGGCGCTCCGGGCGTCGGGGGCCACGTGATGGCTTCCGGCCACCGTAGACGCGGGCCTGTGGACGGTGAGTAATGGGCTAGCTCGCCGTCCGGCCGTCGTCATGACGGCAACAGACCGTGTCGGCGGCGCGTTCGTGTTCCACGCGCGCCTCAAAGAGATGTCAGCAAGGAGGGGCCCGCAAGGGCCGACGCCCGTCGGGGCCGCGGTATTTTGTACTAGATTACGTGGCCTCGGCGCAAGGGCAAAGAAGGAACATGGGTTCGGTTTTTAGTCAGTAGAAGTCTGACACTCCCCTTCGCTCTGCCCAAGAGCGGGGGGGGTCATTCGATGATTTTCCACCCACCAAAAAAAAAAAAAAAAAAAAAAAGGCCTCTCCACAATCCCCATTGACTTACAGTTCTTTCGATCTATGGCTTTGGCTAATATGGCCCAGTGATCGTTGGTTTTGTCCAGCTAGTCCCGCTGTCTTCTATAAATATGCAAAAAAGTTTTTTATTACTACAAGAATCGTAATCGTAAAGTTTAGGGCGAGTTTGTTCAAGTCCATTCAGGGACATCACATACTACTCTCCCACGACCACAACTAGTCGCATGACCGAACAAACCTGGTCGAGCGCCCGGTTGTGCCATCAAACTTTCTTCCTGGTCGAAGCTTCTGCAGTCAAAAGTCGTAGTCGTGACCATAATGGTCTGCATATTGTCAGCTTCTCAACAAAAAAATACAACCGGCGATCGGTAGCACAAACAAAGATTAGTTCCACATTATTTGACGTGTATCCTGAGCTCATCGGAAATTAGTTGCGCGATCTGACGGGATCGCGGGAGTAGGTACGCCCTCGGCGTCATGTGTTAGAGCCGTTCATTAATGAGTTACAGCAAAAAAATATGTTCGTCTACACAATACAGGCGCATGACTCGCCGCTCTGCGATCAATTATTAATAAAAAGCGGGCCGCTTCATTGAAAGGGCGATTAGCTCAATATTTATATGGAATATTCGGTATCAACGGCGCTTTGTGGCCATAATTCGGTGGGTCGTGACGCGGCGCGTTTGACTCTCGCGCCCGCGCCATAGACCAACTGCTTCGGCTGATGTGTAGACTTGATACTGCCTTAATTATCTATTAAAAGTAGGTAGTGTTATTGAATTTTACCATCAGGAATAATTTGTCGAGAGAATTTGTAGAGAATTTGAGAGTCTGGAATAGCGTGCGGTTAACGGTAATACCTAAGCTCGGTCCCTGTTTCTTGGGACTTACAACGGACAACGGTAGTGGCGAAATATTAGTGTAAGTATTATTATTATAGGTACCTACACCTTTGCCTAACCCCTCATATTATGTTATATAAAAATGTATAGCAAGCCAAAAAATACTGAGTACCTATCGTAACAAGAAATGCCAAAACATGAAGCACAAGTCAGCACAACAGACTACCTCATTTTAAGTCATGCTACTGAAAAGAAAAGATTTTATAAACTGCGTCAAATGAGCCTATATAGGTAAGCTTCACACATCAATATAATGTATTCTTTACATAGATGTAGGTACCAATAGCTATATACGTAAAGAATTGAAGAGCCTAAACAATTGAACACTATATTAAAGCTTGGAAATCTCTAAGAGTTTCATCAAACGCAGGCAAGATACTAAAGTAAAGTACCTACCTACGCGTTTCTCTAAGCTATCGGTATGGGCCGGGCCACCACGTTCGACTCATTGTCCTACCGAATTGACTCGCCGACTCTTTCAATAGAATTCTTCGCCGTGAAAGCAGCCACTATGTCGGCATAAATCTATTTAATCTGATACATTTCCCGAACATCAATCAAACTATCACTCGACACTAGCGAATTATTGGATCAAGATGAGATATGTTATTTTATTTTGAACAAACTTAGGGTCGTATTCAAATAGCCTAACAAAGAAATTATTTAAATGAGCAATACTGTTCATGTTTGAACATGCAGGTTTGAACCTATGGAATAAACTAAAACAAAAAATGTAGTTAAAAAACTAAAAAACCCGACTGAAAAAACGGAAAAGCAAAAAACAAGCACATTTTAAATTAAACATAACTTGTAAGCAGGCGGGGTCCATTCTATTTTCATTTCATAATTTAATATTCAAATGAACCCCGCCTGCTTCCAAGTTTTGTTTAATTTAAAATGTGCTTGTTTTTTGCTTTTCCGTTTTTTCAGTCGGGTTTTTTAGTTTTTTAACTACATTTTTTTATTTAACACTTTTTAGTCAGTTTTCATTAACTTCGTTATTACTTACTATTATAAGACGGTAGATTTCGATTCGATTTTATATTCATTCCGTACACGTAAAAAAATCCGGTTTTATGTAAGAAATGCGATATTGTTTGTTCTAATAACTTTAAATCGTTATATATCCTAAACGGTTTTATAAAATGAAAAATGATAAAGGAAACCTAATATTCATTTTCAAATACCTATTCAACAATACCCCACTTGATGTGGTTTGTCAAATTTTTTTTTTTTCATTTTGACAATATGGCGACTAGTTGTTACTATAGTGAGTATTGTTTATTGTAATGTTTTTAGTGACACTCGCGAGGTCAAGACGAATCGATTGACGTACGGATCATCAAAATCGGCCAAGGCGTTTGGCCTCTACAATGCCACATAGGAACAAACATACATACATACATACATAGACTGATAAACACATAACCCTTCTTTGCTTTGCGCAGTCGGGTAAAAAGGCTATTACGCTCCATCGAGTCTATCCGCTAATACCTCGCGAACATATTCTTCGGACGATAAATGTACTGTTTAGAATGCTAAAACAACGGTCTAATGCCAATTAATTATTTGTATAATTCATTTGGCATTACCGATTCACATAGCAACCAATGGATGCCAGAACAATTTTTCAGTAGAGCTGATGTTAATGAAAAGGCATTTTCACGAGCTTTGGCGCCGGCCGACATGCAAATGTGCTGTTTAATGACGCGCGAAGCCACGCCACACAACTATACTAGCTTTGCGAACACAAAACGTTATATTACACACAGGCAATAGGGGATCGGACTGGGTCAAAATAATATGATTCTGTTTAGTCCGTAAGTTAGATTATCGAAAAATATTGAATACGTGTTTTTTGTTTTATCAAATCACTAAAAAATGACGAAGATAAAACGCGTCAAAGATCTTGGAGTGGGGCTTGAAACGTCACTTGTGTCGTCAAAATGTACTATCATATGACGTCACACGAGTTTTCGAAGCACTGTATCGTCTTCATTTTAAGTTTACGTGAAAAAAGAAAAAATACGTGTCCAATAATTTTTGGAAATCTATCTGACGGACTAATTAGTTTTTTTTTGTCCGATCCCCTATTGTGGAAACTCGTTTCAGAACTGTAAACGTTCCTATCAACTAGTTCTACGACTTTACCGATACCTAGATACGATCCGAGTCGAATCACATACAATATGACTTTTGAATAAGTACATCTTGACCCCTCACTGGCCTGTATTGACAATCGTAATTTATGGTGAGAAACACAGAAAATCATTTTGCAAACAGAAAATAAAGTTGAGACACAAAACATTACCCATGAGAACTGAAAGCAGGCATATTCTCCGTCTATTGGCGCCTATTGACTGATTTCAACTAAATGTTTTACGACTCCAGCATCAGTAAAACGACTACATTCTTAAATAAATGTGTCACGATTGAGTCATTCGATCCGCCTTCAAAATGAAAAGCCCTTCAACCTTGAAAAGGCCAGAGAATGCGGCATGAAAGAGCCTCACAATACTCTTTTAATTTGTCATTATGCAGCAATAAAAACATGGTAAATGAGAGCGACAAAAAACTCGTTCAGAGACAAACAAAAACCGCGAGCTGGGGCGAAATTCGCAAATCATTCTACGATAATGACGGCCGCTTGAAAAAAATTTATATATCAAAAGGCCGGACGGGGCACGGTAATGGTTTAAAATCATTTTTCATTCGAGTCACTCGTGAGTCAGAAATATGAAAACGGTAGCCATCACATCGGGCGCGCTTCCATTAACTCTAGCCGACTCGCGATTAGAATTTTGGACGAGCTCCATCTTTCATTTGTTACCTTCTTCGGAATAAATAAAACAAAAATCTTGATCAATTACGATGTTCGAATGAAACTACATAAGTACCTGCGTCGTTAATGGTTTTTATTTACAAAGGTCCTTTTTAATATTAAATCGCATGACTTATATTATTTAAATGTCATTTGTTCTTCTTTTTCTTGTTCTTGGGTTGCGATTGGTCGACAGAGGGCAGCCCGCTATCAAATTCGCTGGCCGTATGCATGGAGCTCTGTTTCGATGCTCGAGGTCCGAATGAACCGAACTTAGCTTTTGGGAACCTGTTAAGAATACACATGTTTGCTGTAGAAATCGTATCATCAAAATCATGTATCTAGACTATTGAGCCCATAACCTGAATGTTTCTATGATCCAGATAATAAACGGACTGCTAGAAAAAATATTCTAATCGTTCGCAACCAGATAAATAATAAATAGTAGATTATGCACCAAGGGGCTAAAGTTGTGTCTTATGTCACGGGCGTCATATTGAATCTCGAGCGCAATGAAGGATTCGGGATTTAACTCCTGACCGCAGGGAGGGAGTTAAGAGTTTAACTCACGAGCGAAGCGAGGGAGTTAATACAAGAATCCTGAATGCAGCGAGGGATTCAAGCTAGCCCAAGGCAAAGACACCTTTAGCCCAGAGGAGGATACTCTACTTTTTACACCTACTGTGAGAAAATAATAGCCATAGGTAGTACGAAAAACAAAGTATTTATTAAATAAACAAACAGTAAGAATAACATAATTACTTATTATAAATAATGAAATAGAAATAATTATAAGAAAGAAATGGTAGAATGGTTTTGGATGATTGGCTGTATGCATTTTGAATTTAGAACGTCATTGGAGACGCTCGTGAAATTATAGTATTTTTGTTAAGAGTGTTATCGGTAAAAAGTGTCGATTTTCATAAAATCGGGGTTTTTTAAAGTTAAATTACTGGAAGTTGGCACGAAATTATTAAAAACTAATTTTAGTACCGCATTAAGCATATCTTTACATTGTATTTGTAAAGAATAAAAATTGAAAAACGTTATTAAATATCAAAATGAAAGCTTATTTTGAACTCATATTTCTGAGATTATACGGGAAGACTGAATTTCGGAATGAAATTATGAATCAACAATGAGTCGTAGAAGCCTGGAAAAAATACGTGGAAAAAGGAAAGATACCGTAATTGTTATTGTATAAAATAAAAAAGTAATTTTAATTCACTAAGTACCTAAAAAAAAAATATTTTCTTAACCTAAATTTTACAAAATAAAACATCATTTTTATTTAATATTAAGGCTGAAGTAACTTTTAAAAAATACACTGTTTGTAAGTGGAGTTCATGCAAAAAAAAAATCAGTAAAAAAAAAATTACATAAAGTTATTTTATCGACAATATAAAATTTCAAAGTTACTAATAAATTACGCAGCGCCGAGCTGTGTCGGCCAGTCGCGTACAAATACAATGTAAAGATATGCTTAATGCGGTACTAAAATTGGTTTTTAATGGTTTCGTGCCAGTTTCTAGTAATTTAACTTTAAAAAACCCCGATTTTATGAAAATTTACATTTTTTACCGATAACACTCTTAAAATGTGATAAATCGACTGACAGTAGTATAGATAGGTTTTATTATTTATTCACAAAATCCACAGCAATATTATCCTAGCGCAGTTTACTTAAAATAAATTAACTAATGTTACAGCCAATTACTATTACGGTATTACGGCGCGGTACGGTATTTGATAATATTCATGTTATTCCATTCCTTTAAAAAAATGGTTCGTAGTTATCTAATTATTCTTACAATATTATGTCTTTGAAAACATGGCAACGATATTGTTGTGTCCTGTGATCCCCGGGGTGATAGCACTAATTACTCTGGGTCACCGGCTCACCAGATCACCCAAGTTCTCGGTCAGTGGTCGCTGTACAAGTTTACACACCATACTTGCCGCCATTTCCGGTGACTGTCAAGTGTCCCCTGTCACAGCTCCCTGACACTTGTGTCTGTGAGACGATGTTGCTATATCTATTAAATATGTAGATACAGCTCGGATACACTACAGATATGAAGAAGCAGTCGTTATGATTTTGTAGGAAATCGAGAATATCATCCACGCGTAGTTAGGGTATCGAGAATAGCTTTCCTCTTTCTGGCACCAAAGGGTGTTTGTTATAGTGCGCGCGGAACTAGTTGGCCGCGCCTTATGGGCCTACTACACGCACGCACTTCCCCATGGGTTTACTTGCGCAAACTGGCTTGAACGCGGAACACTGTGCGTGTGGTTGGGAAAACAAGCCCCGCGCAAGCCCCGCGCAAACCGCACGGCGCGGCCTGAGCGCGGCTTGAACGACTTGCTAGAAATTTTACCCGCGAGCCCGGCCTGCGCGCTTTTCTGTGCGTGTGGTTGGGCGTTCAGTGCTCACACCGCAGTCGAGGCTAGTCGTCGGTCGTACGTAGTTGTCCTTCGTTAAAAAATGTCAACCTTGAGAATGTATGACCGCGAATTTTTGACTGAGTTTTTAACTACCTATGTATAAATCTATGCCTGCTATATGGAAAATCAAATCGAAAGATTATTCCGACCGTAATAAAAAGAGCTAAGTATGCCTACGTAAAACTAATAAATAAGATGAAAGAGATAAGAACTGATCGTTTACATTTTGACTTTTGCATTATCATTTTTTTTCACTAGCAAACACTTAAAAAATATTAGCATAAAAAATAGTTCTTCACTGGGAAACATTGTTTACACGTCGACGACAGTCGACGATTTCAACAGAAATGAGGCCTGCGCGTACTTCACAGCCCATGGGGAAGTGTGAGCGTGTGGTAGGCGCATGAGCGTGTGGTAGCGCCCGGGAGCGTTCAGTTTTTTCGTGAGGTAAGCGCGCAGGCCCGGACTGAAGGGAAGTGCGTGCGTGTAGTAGGCCCATTAGGTGGCGACAGGGGTGAGGGGGCGGGTTGCCTACAGCTCGCAATGCACAGGAGACTATACCTAATTAGACAGTGATGACCAATCTCGAGATATCGTGAACAATAATTGATCAATTTATTGAAAAGAATACAAATAAAAAACCATTGATAAAAAACAAAAACATGCCTAAGGCGCGGCCAACTAGATTTAGCTGAGCATGTGAGATTCCAAATTCAAATCACATTATTGACCAGCGGGTCATAATGAAATCCAGTACAACATTATTGACCGGCTGTTCCCCCGGCCACTAATGACTCACTTTAGGTTAAGGTTGCTTGACATATAATTTGACATTTTCGAGCAGGTGGTGTGAAAATAATATTATTTTAACACATGCAAATCACACGATTGTATTCTTTAAAAGTTATAAGTTCTGAAACCGAACAGTCGAATGCAATTTCAAATGCTCACCCTGGCCTCTTCTTCTCTTCATCTTCGTGAACAGTTAGCCTGTTGCTCGGCTTGTCCTTATTAGTGGGATTGGACTTGACACGCCGGGCGAGCGTAGCGGGGGCGTCGCGCAGGGCGAAGGCCTTGGCCGCATGACCTAAGTGCAGCTGTTTGGAGTCCAGATACTCCTTCACGTCGCGAGGGTAGCCCGCGTAGAAACGGACCCACGATGTGTATGCTAGGTGGGAAAATGGTTGTTTGAGAAGACTTTTCTATGAATCGTTTACTTGGCTGGCCCATGTTGGCAGGCTTCCTCTGTAAGACTCCCTCACAGAGAAAGAGGATTTGATGTTTTTGACATTGAGCCCTCTAAAACGGAGCTTATTTTATAACTCGACTTTTCCTGTCGTCCTGATGTCGCAACCTTGTCCTACACTGTGTACGTACCTCTGCTAGCTCTCAGCAGCCAGTCTCTGTTGGTGTGCGCGGTGTGCTCGAGCCTCGCCTGCACGGCGACCGCGGCGCGTTGCGGCGTCCCAGCCGCGGGTACCACAGTGCGCAGCGCTTCAAGTGCTCGCGACTCGTCTCCTTGACGCAACCTGAGATGATACTTGGTGTTTAGTTACTAGGTACGAGATAAAATCCTGTTGTGATGACAAAATGAACGCCAAATTTGAAGTAGGACTGAATGCAAAACGAACAGAACCGTCACATTTGGAACCTCTACGAAATACAAACGAGGACTCAATAGAAATGCTCAAATACAGCTAAAACGAAATGCTCACCTGATCCTCTTCTCCTCCAAATGCCTGATATAGCGTGCTTCACTAGGTAGGAGGAACATCACGGCGGCACCCACTTGAGCTGCACGCCCTGTACGACCCACCCTGGATGAAGGAAATATATTATACATCTGCATTATCAATATTATTGGGTTTATGGTCTAAACCAGGGCTGTCCAAACTATATACCTTCGCGGGCTAATTAAATTTCATACAAAAGCTGGAGGGCCAGAAAAATATTTTCAGTTGTCAAGCATACAAATCATACACTGAATTTTATTATTGTTGTTGCATATAAAATAGTCAAGTTCCCACCTCTCATTAAATACTCGATGTTCATCACTTAATTTTCGCTTCTTCGTAGACATAATGCAGTTAGTTAAGGTTTTTTTTAAAAACTGCTGCTAATTACTTATTATAATGTGTGTCGCGGGCCGCATGAAAACAAGCCGCGGGCCGCATGCGGCCCGCGGGCCTGGGTTTGGACAGCCCTGGTCTAAACAAAAGAGTGACCATACAATTGGTCTGAATGAAAACACCAGACTAAAGTCATAATAAAAATTGGGCCGAGATGGATCTAGGACTTAATACTTCATTCATACCTGTGCACATAGTCGGTAGCTGATGCCGGAACGCAGTACTGCAGTACGAGGTCAACTCGTGGTACATCTATTCCTCTGGCGGCGACATCCTGACAAATGAATAACATTGAAAAACGAGAAGCGTATCATAGTCAAATCTGAGGAAACTTGCACTTTTAACACCCTGTGATTCCTGGGTTAAACTGGTTAGGCAAAAAAATTCAGAGTTAACGTAAGATGGCCGCGTACTTTCACGCCGCAGGATTGGTACGGAGGGGGTAAGTGCCTCGGAATTGCTAAATTAATATAAATGTGTATTGTTTTCAATTAAAGTTCTACAAGAAGATTTAGTGTCAAATCTTCATGCTAAGCTCAGTGCATCTTAGACCAAACAGAAGCGTCGCACCGCGTAAGCGAGTGATCGCCGCCGCGGTAGCTACCGCCCGCTGCGCCCGAGATTAAACCCGATACCATCTCGCCTTCGCGCCGTCATTATCTACACTATGGAGGACATTACACCGCCGCTATTGCTGTATTAATGCAATTAAAAACACACTACCACGTACAATGTATTCGTTGTGGCTAATTACACGATTAGAAAATTATTTTACGCTTCAGCTATACAGCGCTGACCAACCGTGGAAAATTTACAAATGATAATAAAGCTCTTTCTATGGAATCTGCGATAAAACCCTTACAAACATGTAGTCGATTACTAATTAAGTCTGGAATAGTCATTAATAGCGTATTAAGTTCTTGTGCTTAATATTCATTTCGCAGCAAAAAAATCTTGAAAAGGGTAAAGATTAATAAAAACGTAATCCAAAGGTAGAACCAATTGGCTCCACTTCATTAAGTCGAGTTTACAACAGAGACCGAAGTCCCAATTCAGGTGTAAAAACAACTGCGGCTACCATCAACCTTGCCCCAGTATCCACTACAAAATTAAATGAGCATTTTTACACAACAAAGTTGTAATTAGAGTCCCTACCGTAACAGTAAGGTACCGATGTCGGCGTTGATAGATGTAATAAACACATATAATAGTACATAATAGTCGCGTATTGTGGCGGCGGTGTGGGAGCGCACAGAGCTAGATGAATGACCAGCTAATAGGCAGCGAGCCACAATAGCAAGCGACAAAGGTGAGCGGGAATACGGCCACCATTATTGAACTAAGAATGTGATGATTAATCTGGTAGCACGTTTTCGAAGATAATAAATTGAAATTCTATTGTACGTGTAAACACGATTAAAAAATATTCAAGACATCGGAATTAGTTGTGGTGTGCGCGGTAATAACTGAAGACAATGATGGAAACGGTAAGATTGGAGATGCATGAACATCGAAAAACTAACGATTACGAGAACTTTACGACAGGCATAGAATTATGATGTGAACGCTTTAAATTAAACTATTATACTAAGGTTACCAAGAACCTGTGCCAAGAACCTTTCTAAGACCGGTTACGTACTGCGTCCAAGAAAATAAGAAGTGGGAAAATTCTGCAAGAAACGATCAAAGAGGTACCTACTCGAAGAGCAGGCCGCAATAAAAATACATCAATAAAACACATGCTAGAAAATTTAAACTCACCGTGCAAATAAGAACTCCATGCTTAGCGGCCCGGAACTGCTTGAAAACTTCCATTCTTTGTTCGTGAGGCATGGAACCATGCAGACTAAACATGTCCAAGTCAACGGGCACCAGACCACCTTCAGTAGGCTCTTCGTATTCCACTTTAAAATCATCCGAATCGTCTGATGAGGATGCATCTTTGTCCTGAGAAATGCATTTAGATTTTAAAATGGTATTTAGAATTATTTATTCACAATTCACACATCTTGATATACTTACGTCGTCATTATTATCATCGCCAAATTTTCTTTTCTTTGCTTTGGCTTTATCTTGATTTTTCTTTTTAACTTTAACTTCTTTCCCAGTTAGCGCGGTTTCTATCAATTCTGATAGATAATCTACCATTTCTAAAGTTGCCATGAAGACTATCATTTTGCCACCTTTCTTGTTTACAACGCAGTGTTCTACTATTAGGCCGACCAGTGTGACTAGTCTTAGTTTCATGGGGACTATGAGGAATGTTTGGTTCACTGATGCCGGGAGAACTAATTCGTCTTCACCAATGGCTGATTTTACTGCTGCCGCGAAAGTGTTAACAGCTGGTGCTGTTTCGCCCTCATCTTCATCGTCATCACTCGCACCTTCTTCACTTTCATCTTCTTTCGCTACTTTTGGGTTCTTAAGTTCATGATCTCTTTGTGCTTTGAAGTATTCGTAATCGGAATCACTGTCACTATCTTCATCATTATTGGTGGCCACAACTTTGCTTGGTGTTGCATTACTTTGTTTAGTGCCCTCACTTTTGAATAGTTCTTTGTGGTTAAGGCCAGTAAATGCTTTCAATCCTAAAGTGATAGTCACAACAGTTTAAAAAAAATGTATTTTATTTAGATAACAATATTAGTTTCAAAAGAAATTGACTTACCTCTTCTAGCCTCTGTGTTCTTTTCTACAATCGGTTGATCAGCTGTTTCTTGTTCTTTCAAATCTTCCTCTTCCGAATCTTCTTCCGCATCCTCCTCATCTGAATCTTCTTCTTCCGCATCCTCCTCTTCCGAATCTTCTTCTTCCGCATTTTCCTCTTCCGAATCAGCTTCTTCCGAATCAGCTTCTTCCGAATCTGCCTCTTCCGAATCTGCCTCTTCTGAATCTTCCTTTATTTCTTTAACTGGCTTAGATTTTTCTGGTTTTGGCTTTTCAGGTATAATTTTAACTTCAGCTTTAGTCTTTACTTCACTTACTTTTTTAGTTTGAGTAGTTTCTAGTGAATCCGCTATAACGGCCTTACCCTCAGATGTGTCCACAAAGACTGGAGCTACTAGAGTAATTCCTGCTAGATTTTCAACAGCCTACAAAACATAGTAAATAAGTATTTTTTGACTACAAATACGAAATAACAAGGACAAATGTAAAGCATTGAATATGTTACCTTTGTAAGAGTGGCGGATAGTAAAATAGTCTGTTTCTCTTTAGACAAAAACACATCAGTAAGATGATGTTTGATCTCTGCTTTGTCTTCACTACTTTCGTTAGTTTCATTTAGATCACCTTCCTCTGTTTCATTGTCTGGAATTTTCTTTATTGCATTTTGTCTCATGAGAGCCATTGGATCGTACGTAGCAGCTTTCTTGTGTTCCTCGATAGCTTTAACAATTGCTGCAACATCCTTTTCGTAACCCATGTCTAGTAAACGATCTGCTTCATCCAAAACTAAACATCTGCAAATATCACATTGGTAAAAACTGCTTCTAAACAATTAGAGGCATAGTTAAGAAGATGTAGCTAGTACTGGACTTGTATAAGGGCTGACAACATTGTTGATTCATTGAAAAAAACATATAAGTTTTTTATGATGTTTAGTACAAAAATAGAGCGAGTGGTTTGTGGATGTATAATAATAATAATAATAATAATTTATTTAATTAAGTAACATGACTCATAGTGTTAGTAACAATTTATCTTATATCTATGTTAGTAAACTAAATTAAACACAAAAGAAAACAAACAGAACAAAACACGAAATCAATAGAACAATAGGGCTCAACGCTATTAGCAAACAGGTCCAGCAGAGATTTTGCAGCACCGGTTAACGATCGCGCAGTCCAGTCGGCCAGAAATCATTTTAAGGATGCTGTTGGAGCTGCCCCGCACCCTGCGTACCAGGGATGCGCATCTCTTACGCATTACAGTGTAAAAACAATCTACGCGGGCTTCTGCAAACATCCCTGAAGCACTACAGAAACGTGGCAACCCCATCAGCACCCTAAAAGCATTATTATACTGGACGCGAAGGGCGCTGTACGCCTTCAGTGTAAAATGAGCCCACAGGCTACACGCGTAGAATGAAGTACAAAACGCCCGAAATAAGGTTACTTTGACTTCACTCGAACAGCATGCAAACCTGCGAGCTATCATGTTAGCATGTACAGACAGCGCCCTTCGCTCCCGTTCAATGTCATTATCATCCCTGAGGCCAGCAGTCAGGATGTGCCCTAGATATTTAAATTGGTTTACTCTCTGCAGAGGAACATTGTTCAGTTTAATGGTAGGCATCTCGATAGGTACACTACTGCTGCCGGCCTCAAAGACCATAACTTCACTCTTATAGATGTGTGTTACTTACTTTTTAAATTAACACGAGATTTTAAAATTTCGTACTATAACTTACCCAGTTTTGGCAAAATTAAAAGACGCAGTGTGCCTCAAGTGATCATTGATGCGTCCCGGGGTACCAACCAATATGTTGATACCTTTCCTAAGTCGTGCTTTCTCTGCCTTCCTCTTTTGTCCTCCACTTAACAAACCAGGCACGATCCAATGAAATGGCTAACAATGGAATAAAAAAGATATAAATTCATTTTGTAAAATAACTGTAAGTATGTTTACATAAACATACAATACTGGAGTTATTATTGAAACCAAAATTAATTTAATTGATTGTGATTTTGAATTACAATGAATTAAATTAAGAACTGAGTTATGTACAATGTATATTATAAACAAATAACCCGAACAAGTACCATTGGCAGGGACATCTCAGTGTACCCTATGGAGATTACAGGCGATACTTATTTTTATGTGCAGAATGTTAAAACAAAAATAAATTGTTACATTCACCTTGACTAGCTTAATAAATAGCTCATAGGTCTGAACTGCAAGCTCCCTCGTTGGTATCACCACAATGACCCTAATACCATCATTCCTGCTTATCTTAGGTCTTATGGCCTGTAGCCCCTCTATGATAGGCAATGCATATGCCAGTGTCTTGCCTGACCCAGTCTGTGACCTAGTTACAAAAAAAGTGTAAACAAATAGATTATATTATCAGTTTAGTAAGAAAAGCTTTTACAAAACTTATCAACATATAATTATGAGCAATATAAGCTTTTTTAAATCAAATAGAGTATAAAAACTGTTCACAAGTATAAAATTACATTTAGTTGCACAACACAAAAATATTATGCATTTTGATACCACAATAATGTTTATAATAAGTACCTACTAATCTGAACTAGTATAATTTCAACTCACCTAATGAGAACATCTCGGCCCTGCAATATAACAGGTACTGCATTCTGTTGCACTGTCATCAGTTCTTTCAAACCTAAATTTTGTTGCAAGTTCGCAACACTATGTGGATGTATATCTAAGTCTGAGAAGGTCTTGCCTGCAAACACCTGCTCCACAATCGGTTTGATAACCCGCTGCCCAATACGGGGCACTTGTGGGTTGTTCTTGAATAGTGATGATATCCATCCACCAGTTCTAGGCTTATTTTGCTTCAACTGTATAGTGTCACTAAGATCTTGATAGTTCTTTCCCTGATATTTGCCTTTGTTTTCACTCAGGTCTCGTAGTTTAGACCCCAAATCATCAGATTTGTTCACTGCAGGTGGTGACACTTTCGCCACCTTTTTAGGTGGGCCTTCTGCATTTTTAATGACTGCACGATTGGTTGCAGCCAAGTTCTGGGGCCTTCTCCTTGCAATGGTTCTACCAGTAAACTTTGGATTGACTAAAAATTTATATTCCCCCGCATTGTTCTGAGGAGCACTTGGTTTTTTCTTATCCTATCAAAACAAAATGGTTAACACAAAGTCCTGAGAAAATATGAAAGTTTACAACCATTTCCTGCACTTACCTTTCTAGGCACCGATATATTCAATTGCATATCATCCATATTTCACTATTTTACAAGTTATTTACGTTTCTCGATAACATTAGTTTGAGGTTATATGCACGTTTTGACGTTTGTTTTGTTGTGGTTGTTCTGACGTTAGAAATGTTCGTTCTGAAATGTCATCATTCATGTTAGTTGTTACAAGCGTTCGGAAAAGTAAAATTACTTTAGACTTTAGGTTGATGCGACACCCGTCCGCGTCGGGGCTGCGGGTTGTTCGAAAGAGATACCGCGGCCTCGGCACAAAGGGCTAAGAAGGAATATGGATGGTTTTTAGTCAGTAGAAGTAGAAGTCTGACACTCCCTACCGCCCTGCCCAGAGCGCGAGGAGTCATTTGATGATTTCCCAATCCCAAAAAAAAAGTTTGATGAGATAAGGTAGCCCGCGAAATTCGAATTTTCTTACGTATTTAGCAAATTGTCGGTCAGTGTCAGGCAGGTTGTTTGTTAAAATAAAATAGGATTCGCGGTAGTAACAAATGTGACTTTACTCAACTTTATCACCAATATAACCCTCTCAGTTCATAAAGGTTTCTTGAGTGACTATTTTAAAAGGCTAACAAATGTATAATTATCTTGATGTGGTCGCAGTGTTTCATTTTTTTCCTGAATCAATGCCGACTTTTTTTTTTTTTTTTTTTTTTTTTTTTTTTTTTCCTCTGTCTTATCTGCAATCGGCTTTAAGCCATAATCAGATTTTCTCTGGGATTCATTTTGGATTTGGTGCTATTCCATTAAACAGCACCGTAAGAGTTGCTAGATACTAAGTTAGTTTCTCTGGTCTATGTCTAGTATTTGCCATCTTTTTAGGCGAGTTACATCTCCATGTCGGGTTAGCAGGTTCTTGGCCAGTTCATTCGTGTGCGTGTTGAGCCTCTCCTTGTATCTCTTGCTTATGTGACAAGCCTCTTCCTTTATGGTCGGCATCTCCAAAAAATCGTGTATTTCAGTGTTTCTCACGAACCAGTGTGCACTTGAGATTGTTCTTAAAGCAATGTTTTGGAATCTTTGGAGAATTTCGATATTGGAGTTGCTAGCACAGCCCCAGAGTTCTATCCCGTAGGTCCAGATTGGCTTTATGATAGCCTTGTATACGAGTAGTTTGTTACCGAGGGACAGCCGGGAGTGACGCCCTAGTAACCAAGATAGACCTCTGAATTGTATGGTGGCTTCTGTTTTCTTGGCTTTTATGTGATTAGCCCAGGTAAGTCTTCTATCCAGGTGTAGACCGAGATATTTCACGCTATTATTGCTTGGTAACGGTTTGTTTTCCATAAGCACAGGTGGACAGTCGCCTTTCCGGAGTGTGAACGTTATTTGTGTCGATTTAGTTACACTAGGTTTTATTCTCCACTTCTTAAGCCATAAGTCAACTTTATTGAGCTGTTCCTGTAGTATCAGCGATGCGTTGTTCGGATTTGTATCACTTGCAAGGCATGCGGTGTCATCTGCGTAAGTTGCTGTTACCACGTTTTCTGTCTCAGGCAAGTCTGCCGTATATATTGAGTAAAGGACCGGGCCAAGCACCGATCCTTGTGGAACCGAGGCGGTGATGTAGTACAGCTGTGATAGCTCATCTTCGAATTTTACTTGGAATCTTCTTTGATCCAAGTAAGATTTCAAGATCATGTAGAACGAGTTTGGTAGGAGAGTTTTTAGCTTGTACAGCAGTCCTTTATGCCAGACTCTATCGAATGCTTGTTGGATGTCGATGAATACTGCAGAACAATACTCCTTTTTCTCTAGCGACTGTCTGATTTTGTGAACCACACGATGTACTTGCTCTACAGTAGAGTGTTTTTCCCGGAATCCAAACTGGTGATCCGGTATAATCTTGTTTTCATCCAGGATTGGTTTTAGTCTTGTCAATAGAATCTTCTCAAATACCTTCGATAGAATAGGGAGAAGACTTATGGGCCTGTATGAGCTAGGTTCTGTAGGTGGTTTCCCTGGTTTTGCAATCATACAGATTTGGGATATTTTCCACAGCTTTGGATAGTACTGAATTCTAAAAATGGCATTAAAGAGCACTGTCAAAAAAACGATTGCTTTTCTAGGCAGTCTCTTAAGGACTTCACCCGTTATTAGGTCGAAGCCAGGAGCTTTTTTGTTTTCCAAGTAACGAATTATGCGTGCTAGTTCCTTTGGAGTAACAAGTTTCAGCGGTGGTGACAACTGCTGATCACTATTGATCATTCGATCAACTTCCTCCTCAAATTCTGTCATAGATGACTGATTTGGAGTGAAAACCTTGCTTAAGTGTTTAGCGAAGAGCTCAGCTTTTTCGCTCCCACTTCTAGCCCACGGATCACCAGAAGAGATCCTTAGAGGTGGAACATGGCTAAATGGTCTTTTAAAGTTCTTAGTTATTTTCCACAATGAGTAGTTATCCTTCTTATGAGCCGAGAGCGTAGAAAGCTTATCTTGAAATGATGTATTCTGATTTTCTTTGATTAGCTCTTTTAGTTCTCTAGAGATTCTATTGTATTCTGTCCTGTCTAAATCGGACCTTGTCATGTGTAATTGCCTTCTTTGTCTCCGTTTTTCTGTCAGTTTGTTGCGTATTTCCAGCGGTATATTGTTTTTATGGGTGGAGGACCTTAGTGTCGGGGTAGCACGCCACGCAGCAACTTGTATGAGTTTTTTAACCCATTTTTAGAGTTCCGTAGCCGAATGGCAAAAAACGGAACCCTTTTATAGATTCGTCATGTCTGTCTGTCTGTCCGTCCGTATGTTCTTTTTTTTTTTTTTAAACGTTGCCCCACACTAGGAATTTCTCCTGTATCGTGGGTGCGTTCAAACATATAAACTCACATACACAAATACCCAGACCCGAAACAACTATCTGCAGGTCATACAAAATTACAAATATTTGCTCCGTGCGGGGATCGAACCCGCGACACGCAGCGCAGCAGTCCAATCGCTTAGCCACTGCGCCAACCGTGCCGTCACCGTATGTCCCTGTCACTTTATTCGGAAACCATTATGACTACACAGTTGAAACTTGGTATGTACACACGGCTACACATCAAGCCATACAAAACCAGTATAATCTGATCGTTCAGTGTGCGAAAATATCTAGTAAAGTGAGGCTAAGATTAACTGGTTTTGTATAGCTTGATGTGTAGCCGTGTGTACCTAGATGTATTCTGTGAACCACTTAACGATTTTCATAAAAAAAATAAAGATTAAGGGGGTCTCCCCATACATGAAACTGAAACTAAAAAACGTTCATCAAACCTATAGGTACGTTTGCGGTGTCTATAGACAGGTCTTTAAAAATGGCCTTGAGGTTTTTAAAATCATTTTTTTCTCAAAGTCAATCGTTTGAAAGAATACACTACCAAAGTGGTAAATGTGTCTCTAACTTTGAAAAGTTTAAAAAAAATATATGCTGTAGATCGCAATAGAAACTTTCAACCAAAATTGGTTTGAACAATATAATTATAGTAAAAAGTTTTTGAGATATAGCAATTTAAAAAACCGCAAATATAACTTTGTCATTCATTTATACACTATGAAAAACCAACTTATCACAAAATATGTTTTTTTGTTGCTGCTACAACGATGGTACGGAATAACGGAACCTATGTGGAATAACCGGACTTTATGTGCAAGTCCGACTTGCACTTGGCCAGTTTTGAGATACTCGTAATAAATAAACAAGCAAAAATAATGTTGACAAATAACGTCGTTAATAGATCAAATCCGGTTCTAAGTAAGAAATGCGATATTGTTTGTTCTAATAACTTTAAATCGTTATATATCCTAAACGGTTTTATAAAATGAAAAATGATAAAGGAAACCTAATATTCATTTTCAAATACCTATTCAACGATACCCCACTTGATGTGGTGCGTCAAATTTTTTTTTTTCATTTTGACAATATGGCGACTAGTTGTTACTTTAGTGAGTATTGTTTATTGTAATGTTTTTAGTGACACTCGCGAGGTCAAGACGAATCGATTGACGTACGGATCATCAAAATCGGCCAAGGCGTTTGGCCTCTACAGTGCCACATAGGAACAAACATACATACATACATACATAGACTGATAAACACATAACCCTTCTTTGCTTTGCGCAGTCGGGTAAAAATTGAAATGGGTAGAGAAATCCCAAGATCAAACTCGCGGAACTATTCGAGGCTCGGTTTAGTAATTGAAATTGAACCCACAACGGTCAACGGTATGCTTGACAACCGTTGAACTAATGTCGATGTAGAGTTAATTCACTCGCTAAATATCATAAGCAAACTAAACCGATTTATTTTCCCATGCACTACGCTTAAACGCACCCCCCTCTGCTATTACAGCCTATTATAACGTAAAGTGTAAAAGTATTTTATAAGCAGTGTACACAAGCACGTGCCCAAAACACAGTGATGATGCGAATTACACACAGATCACGTGGCGACGCGTGGCGCCAAAATATTCCTTTGTGCCGTCTATGGAGTGGAACAAATATTTGAATTTAAAACCCCTGGTTAAGTAAATGCTTTTTTTAATGGAAGGAGATACTACTCACAGAAAAAAAGATCACATAATCCATAAAGGATTAGGTGATCTTTTTTTCTGTGAGTAGTATCTTAAGTCCTGCTGTGTAACCTGTGTTGCACAGCAGGACTTAAAAAGTTATGTAGAAATCGGTTGTCGTGGTATGCGTTTCCATGTGATGCGGAGGAATGAAGAAAATATCGTGAGGAAGGTTTTGAGATATGTGGATGGGTATTTGTAACCCAATAGAGGAAGACCAAAGAAACGATGGATGGACTGTGTTAAGAATAATATGGTAAAAAACCGGCCAAGAGCGTGTCGGGCCACACTCAGTGTAGGGTTCCGTAGTGATAATTCTTTTTTTGTTTGAAAAAGATACGTTCAGGATAATAAAATATGTAAACGAAACAGAAGTTAAAAAAAATGCTTGCATAAATATACGATTATACTACAAACTTAGTCCAGATATTATTTTGTACAACTTTTCGTCTTTTTTGTACAAAAACTGTTTCCATCCAAGTTCAAAATGATTTTCCTAGAAAGTCCTTATAAAGTTCTACTTTTCAGATTTTTTTCATATTTTCTAAACTAATGGTTCTAAAGTTAGAGGGGGGGGACACATTGTTTTTTACTTTTGGAGCGATTATTTCCGAAATTATTGACATTATCAAAAAGCGATTTTAGTAAACCCCTATTCATTTTTAAATACCTTTCCAACAATATATCACACGTTAGGGTTGAAATTAAAAAAAATCACTTCCCACTTTACATATAGGGGGCTACCCCTAATAAAACATTTTTTTCCAATTTTTATTTTACCACTTTGTTGGCGTGATTGATACACATATTGGTACCAAATTTCAGTTTTCTAGTGCTGACGGTCACAGAGATTAAGCGAGGACGGACAGACGGACAGACAGACATGGCGAAACTATAAGGGTTCCTAGTTGACTACGGAACCCTAAAAAGGAGAGGAAACAGGGACAGTAGGGACTCATGAGATGACGAAAAACAGCGAAGTATGGAAGAAGAAGACATGCTGCACCGACCCCAAATAAATTGGGATAAGGGTAAGAGAATGATGATGATGAGTTCAGACTTAGTCGTAGTCATGTGGGTGTGGTCTAACAAAAATGTGAGTGATTGGTCTACCCAACCTAATCTATAGGTACACTGCGGTACACAGATAGGCTATTCATTCATGCCTTCTATTATGTTTAATAAAGTACCGACCTACTTAAGTACCAAAGAAGGATATCGAGTTCCTCTCAATTTAGTAGATATAGGCAGGGGCGTATTTACCCTAGGGCCATCCGGGCCATGGCCCGGGGCGCCAGCACGCCAGGGGCGGCGTAGCCGCCCAGCCGCCCCTGGCCGATAGCATGTTTTCTTTGGTTTTGGAGCCATTCATTCCACTTTTACTTCTCACCTTTTATAAATTTTCTTAACAATCTCAATTCAAGTTAACATAACAAAACCAGGTGGCAACGTCAGGTTGTGGTCAGATCAGATAATTACTATTGTCAGCTGGACTAGGTGGTAAAAATAAAGACAACCAAGCAGAGGCGTATTTTCCACGCCGCCCGCGCCGCCCTGAGGCGGTTTTTCGAATTAGGCTTACGTTACTTACGTATCCTTCCAGTCTGCCGTATGCCGCCCCTAAAAGCAAGTGAACAAGCACTATATCTTTCTAATCTGCCGCCCACCGCTTGCTTTTCTCGGTAAAAAGAAAATCTTACCTATCTGGAATGCTAAAATTGTTTAGCTCGCTACGCTCGCTCTTATAATAATATGATATGATAATAATATTTATTCACAAGTTGTTACTCACAAACATCAGTGTAGCCCTGGCTCTTTTACTAGGAGTTCCTGTATCACAAGAGCCAGACCTCTCAATTTACAGAGAACATTAAAATATGCGATAGACAAAAAAAAGATGAAACGTGATAGGTTTTATGCATGCTTTAAAAACTTTTGACAAAAAAAAACGTAACTCTAAAAGTAAGTCTTACCACCGACTTTTCTTCATTCTCCAATCCCTCAATGCATTAGTAGTAAAAATGAGCCAAATATATTTCTTTTAATGATAATAAGAAAATCTGTTACTTTTCCGAGGCAGGGGCCAAAAATTTTCGACCTCGCTCCGCTCGTTCATACATTTGCTCACGAGTCTGGGCCAGGCATAAGTTCTTATAAAATTATCTATCTGTATGAAAATTGTTGAAACAATTGTAAAAGTGTCAAATGTAATTTATCCGATGTGTCAAATTGTTTGAGCTCGTTCGCTGTTTTTGTTACTTTCGGAACGGTATTTTAGAAAAAAAAATTTCATCGTTTGTTTCTTGACTTCTGGGGCGGCAAAAGTTATTGGCCCGGGGCGCCAAATTTCAAAATACGCCCCTGGATATAGGTAAGAACAGTACCTACCAACAGTTTTTATATTTCTATGGTACCAACCTAGGTATTTGTTCTAAGTATTTTAACAGAAAACTAGGTAGACAAGTATTTCACTGCATTTCTAAAGCCAAGTTTCCATAAACCGTAACTAAACATTACCATAAGTTGTCAGGTAAGACACCTTACGTCCTAAACATAAACATCTCCACCTAAGCGTAAGCACTTACACTTCCCATGTTTGCATAAATTCCATTGAAAGGAAGAACCGCTAAATCCGTACACTTGAAATTCAGCAAACGCACGATTTGGGCACACAGGGAAAATGGCGCGGGGGCCAAAGGACGGCGAAGGCGTAAGGGCGCGTCGTGATTACTGGCACCCAACCGGGACGACCCCGCGTGCCCGGTCCTAACACCCTTCTCTTATTTAAAGCAAACACGCTATGATTTTTAGGTATGTATCTAACAATGTCGGGGTGTTTCAAAGTCCATAAGTTACATGCCTGTTTCATTGGAAAATATGACGTACCTCTGTGTACTGTGTGTAGTCCTGCTTGAGTGGTAAATGTGGTAAGGAAATAAAACCTAGCTAGGAAACTAACAGATTAAAGGTTTTTACGTAGTCAGTTGTGAAGTTGAAAGATAACGTCTAAACTTTAAAGATGGATAGGTAATATTGTAACTAAGTACTTAGTAGGTACTCTTAGATACCTATGTAATAACTGAAATAAATGCCTAGCAAAACTACTTATAAACATGTACGATACCTCAGAAACCACGTTAGGCCGTTGGTCACGTCTGGCATACCTACCTACCTAATATTTATTTATTTATTTATTTATTTAATCAGTTACTTGCTGCACTTACAGTATACACCAACGCGTGCAGCAAGTCAATATTATATACACTAACTTAAAAAAAATATACAATAGTTAAGCATAGCTTTATTGCTACTAAAAAACAAATCTAGATCCGGTTCCTGAGCTATCAGAGCGTTTAACAAATTCATCGCCTGGGTTGTGGGCGCATAGCGAGCCGTTTGGGTACGCACAGAAGAAGCCGCGAACAAGCCTCGCGAGGCACAGGCCCGCGACCGCCGCAGTCGATCCGGGGCAAACAGTGAACAACGAGCTAACGTAGCCCCATCGTCAATCTTATTATTGAGTAATAAATAGTAGTGCATCAACAGCGCACACTTACGTCTTACTTCTAACGTGTTGATGCCCACCATTCCCGCAACAAACAGAGACGGATACAAATAAGGGTAGTATCCATATACTTTTTTGTATAGGTACCGGGCAAATTTCCGTTGGACCCGTTCTATCATGAGCTTGTATTTTTGCTCATGGGGATCCCATACCAGCGCATTATACTCTAGCTTGCTACGTACGAAAGAATAATATAATATAACTATAGCATTCCTGTCTTTAAATTTATTAGCCTGCCTCATAACAAAGCCAAGCGATTTTAAAGCCTTACCACAAATATTAATGATGTGCTGATTAAACGTCAGTTTCGCATCTAATATAGATCTAGATCAATATAGATCTTTAGCAGTCGTTATAGGTAGTCAGACAACCAGTCTTACTTAGGAGTCTTTTGTAGTCCCTCGGCGCTCCATGTAAAATACTGGTACTCAGCTGCACCCGGTTAGACCGGAAGCCGACCATGAAAATGGGCATATAATTTATTCATTTGACCAAAGACTCTACGACTACGTAGGTACTAAATAATATTCCGATATAAAATAAGTAAGTATTAAAAAGAAAGGGAAACATGCGGGAATCCAATAAATAAACCTCTTTTCTACGATTTGATATATTACTTAAAGAAAAAAATTATATAACAAGATGGAAATCACGATGGAACGAATGTCATACCAGAATTTGGCAAAACGACAGTGTCTCACAATTTGCTAAATTAGAGCCAAAAAAGTTCAATAGAAAACTAAGAAAAGGCGACATCAGTTTCAGGTAGATATTCCTAAATGAATCCCCGCTAAGATGACCTTTGTTCTGTAAAACAAAACATGGACAAAAAAATATAGGTTTATGCATTGTCTAATCTAAAACATGGGACAACTGCACGCAGAACAAAATAATATAATTTTATAATCAAAAACTCTTCGTTACCATTTGCTATTTGAAAAGGTTCTGCGGTGTAGGTACCTAAAGCATTCACAGCAGAATTCTTCTATGTGAAAATATAATTCAATTATAACCTCTACAACAACGGCTTCCAAAAAAATCCTCGACCGTTATTTCAAGTGGTCTGTACTTTCAGTAACCCCTGAAAAAACCATCGCTTTCTGTGGAGACTGTGTACCTACTGCACATAAATTATCATCATCCTATAATGTTCCCACTGCAGGGACTCAGGCCTCCTCTCTAGGAGAGGGATGGGCTATAATCCACCACGCAGGCCCAGTGCGGATTGGTAGACGGCACATGTCTTCGAATTTTTAGGTTCCTTCACCGTTTTGAGAGCAGCGGTGATGAAATATATTACACTAAAGTATACTACGCCTGTCTGGGTAAGTCGGGGCCGCCACCGCTGCTCTGCATATAATTAATTCACTTTTAATATTGGCCCCTTCATTTGAACAGGAGGTCTGAGGAGGTAAATACTAAGAATAATGGCAGCTTTAAAACCAACATCGTGTAAAGATGCAATAGCCCGCTGGGAGAAGGCGAAAGGAGAAAATGCCACCGAAGCCAAAGTAATCGAGTTGCAGTTCCAGTGGCCTCCCATAGAAAAGATGGATGGAGCTCTATCTACTCTAGTATGCTGCGAGTATGTTTTGTTTTATCTTGGATTTAAAATACACGTCCATTTGTCAAAATTCTTACTTAATTGTTACTAAGGCCATGGCCATTTGCTTCAAACGTTGCTTTCGCTTCAAACGTTTTTTCATCAGGAATTTCTCAGTAGCATCCACGGAGTCTGGATTTGTGCTCAGTTGATGTCAATAAGCTCACCCCCTATTACATGGGACTTAAACATAATCGACACAGAGTCGACTCTGCCTAACCCTTGGGGATTACAGGCGTGTGCGTGTGGTGTTATCATGTTATAGACTTATAGGTCCATACGTCATCCTCATCAGCCTATAGCAGTCCACTGCTGGACTAAGGCCTCTTCAATAGCAAGCCACTTAGCTCAAAAGTACTTTTAACTGACTTCAATAACCGACTTCAAAAAAGGAGGAGGTTATATGTTCGTGTGTATGTATATTTTTTTAAATTTTTTATGTATGTTACCTGATTTCTCCCCCATTTGTGAACCGATTCTCAAAATTCTTTTTTTATTTGAAAGTGTATACTCCTGAGGTGGTCGCATTTTAATTTGGTGAAGATCTGGTGCTGATCTTCGGAGATATACAATGGAACTCTTCAAAAATAGATGGCAAATCTGTCGTAATTGCTGGAATCGCTTGGATGTTTATTGAATATACATTATCATGACGTAACATCACGCCTGTATGCTCTGAGGGGGTATGCAGATGTGTACAATACACATTTATTTAGGTGTATATGAATTTCATAGACACGTATTACGTGTTTCGTGCTTTTTCCGACGCTATTCAAGTATTCGCATCTAGCAGTCATCACTTGTCTTCATGTTGATGAGCTGTTATTGGGTTTTTGCTTTCAACTCTTAACCGTTGAGGAGTATATAGTACCACTCCTCAACGGTTCAGAGTTGAAAGCAAAAATAGGGGAATCTTGAAGGTTAAGGGTTAGGTTTCTTGGTTGAATGTTAAATGCATAGTAAATATTTGTATAGGATATATATATATAGGTACTTCCCACACAGCACATGATATCTACTAGATGTTAGATAATAATCTACCTAGATCTTAGATATCAAAGACATGCAATTCATATCTAGTAGATATCTACAGCTGATCATATGATTGCCTCTTAGAAATAATATTGGAATGTATCTATGTATTTTTTATTAGATCATTTTTATGAAGGTGGGTATTACTTTTTTATTGGTTCTGTAAGTTTTTTATTTTATTTTAACACGATTAAGTAAACGAAAAATTTCCTCGATAAAAAATAAATATAGGTACTTGAAAAATACCTATTGTTTCGCACACACCAAAGCCTCACTAAAGTTACATACTCTTTGCCTCACTACTCCATACCTACTTGTACCTACGTTGACGTTGCGCCTTTAAAGAAAGCAACGAGATAATTTTTTATAAGAAGAAAAAAAGATTTCATCTAACTGTACGTATGAATTTCGCGCTAGTTGGACGTTTACGTTTCGTTTCATTCATTACAAGCAAATTAATCATAGTTTGTCTGTGCTGATCATCGCGTTGTCACGACACTACAAATTATCTAAGGGTAATTTCTCGGTAATTTTATTGTTTTTGACAGGCTTTGAGCAATACGGCCTCTGATGGTGACAGGTTTTAAGAAGCGTTTTCATGCATTTCTTTTCAAACTTGAACTCGAACGAAACGTGGCGTGGTGGTAAAGGAACGTTGAAATGTCAAATGAAAGAAAAAGAAGCCATGAAGATTTGAAGAAGCCTGTGTGTGAAGTGAGATTATTTTCTTTTTCAACGGGCCAACGGTTTTTTGTGATTTGTTAGTGTAACACAAGTGTAACAAGTGTTTTTAATGTGATGAGTTGTGTTCGAAACGGTGAACGAAAAAGTCCGGAACAAATACCAAAAGTAAGAATACCCTGTAACTATGTAGGTAATATACGTTTGGGTGTGGTGTGCATCAACATCGTTGATGCATGGCATGCCCCGCATTCAGGTAATACATCACCATAGTAGGTCGGGACAAGCTTGTGAACGGAATGCGTTCCATAATCAACTCGCCGTCACCCGCCAGATGCCCAGCCGCTTAGCTGCTCCGGTTGAGGGCACTTGAGGGCGAGGCGATGGTGATCAGATGCCGGGGTTATTATATGTAAACCTGGGAGCTCTCTAGATGGAGTCCATGAACATAATAAGTAGATGACAGCATAGCCATGCATAGCATGTTTTCTGCGACTTCTCCCCGCAGGGAAATTAAACAAATGGCTTGTGATTTACTACCATTCTCAATAGGTACCTACTAATATGGAACAGAACTTCATTCCACATGCTAATATGTGTCTCACACTTGCAGAATCTGGCATGATTATAAGCAAGCTACAACTGTGTGTATTATGGCCATTATATCTTATTATTTTTTCAGCTTAAACCAATAATATGTCAAGGAGAAAGCCTTTGTGTGAATTAAGCAAGAGACATGTTAGAAGGCTCATTACAAATGATATAAACAATGAACAGAGCCCCTCCACTTCTTCCTATTCTTTTCAGGATTCTGTATATAATGATGATGACGATTGTGCATGCCTTGAAATATATGAGGATGTTAATACTGCTATTGTAGAAATTGACACACATTTGAGTACAACAAACCAAGAAACAAATGATGTCATCTTGTCTGTACCATCTGAAAACCCTGCACCTTCCGTTCATGCTGTAGAGTCTCTTAACTCTTTGATAGCGGCTTGGGCAATTGATTGTAATATCAATCTTGCACATACTACAAAATTACTGAAGATCTTAAGAACACATCAATGTTTTTCAAAATTGCCATCTGATGCTAGAACTCTACTTAACACTCCTAGAGTTATTATGGAGGTAGGGCCAATGACGCCAGGCCACTATATTCACTTTGGACTAGAAAAAGGAATCAAAATGTTAATACAGTTCTATGGGGAAGATAAATTAGACGATGAAATTAAGTTAACTCTAAATATTGATGGACTGCCATTATTTAAATCATCTCCCTATTCCTTCTGGCCTATTCTGGCATCTTTTGCTTCCTGTGCTGAAATATTCATTATTGGTGTATATTATGGAGAATCTAAACCCCAGAGTGTAACTGAATATCTGCAGCTGTTTGTAGAGGAGTTTAACATATTATCAAATAATGGTTTATCATACAACACAAAAACCTTTAAAATAATGATTAAAAATATTGTTTGTGACGCCCCTGCTAAATCCTATATTTTGAATGTCAAAGGCCACAGCGGTTATTCAAGTTGCACAAAATGTAAAATAGAAGGAATTTATAAGGAGAGAAGAGTGTGTTTCCCAGAAATTAAAGTAAACACATTAAGAACTGATGAGGGATTCAGACGAAAAGAAGATGATGATTTTCATTTGCCAGGCTTTAGCCCCTTAATCACAATATCAGAAATGAATATTATCAAAGATGTTCCTTACGATTACATGCATTTAATTTGTTTGGGAGTAGTAAAAAAACTGCTTTTGTTGTGGCAAGCAGGTAGTTTAAAATATAGACTACCACATCAGAAAGTAGAGCTTATGTCACAAGAGCTTATAAAGCTTCGAAAATTCACACCAGTTGAATTTTGTAGAAAACCAAGATCAATGAAGTATGTGAAATATTGGAAAGCCACTGAGTATAGGCAATTTTTGCTTTATACAGGATTCACTGTCATATCAAAATTTGTTAAACAAGACATTCTGCTCAACTTTTTATCACTTGTAGCGGGAATCAGAATTCTTTGTAGTACAAATACTGATACTAGTCTAATAGAGTATGCTGATAAAATTCTGAATTATTTTGTAAAAACATTTAAAATTATATATGGAGAGCACAACATGTCGCACAACATCCATGGGATTCTGCATATTGTAGAAGATGTTATAAGACATGGCAGTCTGGATACATATAGTTGTTTCAAATTTGAAAACTTTATGCAAAGAATTAAATCGCACATCAGAAAACCTGAAAAACCACTGCAGCAGCTAAAGAAACGATACGATGAGTCATGCAGTCAACTTCTACGAAAGAAAACAACTGTATTAAAGTACAATGTATTTGAAACATCACAACACTTTGATGGTCCAGTGACAGATGGTTTAATACCCGATAGGCAATTTAGAAAAGCTACCTGTAATGGGTTTGCTGTTAATTTGCAATCATCTGCTGATCGTATATTTGGATTGAGGGGCACTAATGAAATTATTAAGATTATGAATATTGTTGAAAAAGATGGCAAGAACTTTGTTGTTGGTCAGAAATTTACAAAAAAAGAAGACTTGTTTTCTACTCCGTGTGATTCAAGCTTAATTGGAATGTACTTCATCAGTCAGTTGCATTGCATAAAAACACTTCACTTATTAGATGAGTTAGAGGAAAAATATTACAGCATGCCATATACAAAAACAAGAGTTGATGGTTTCATAGTTGCATCGATAATACAATAATTATTAATTCTGTTTACAAGGTATTCATGGTAAAATCAATTTCTCCTGGGTATCAATTATTTTGTGAGCTGTTGTATTGATCCCTTGTTTTTTTTCAGATGTACATCATTGGTTTATTTTTGGACACTAATGAGGTTGAAGTTGTCCCTGAAGAATGGTTGGCAAATCCCTCAACATCAGTGAAAAGTACCACCCAATGTTGGTGGCCACCTTACAAGTCAACTGCCAAAGCTGTAAGTAGCAGGGAAGAAGTAGATACCAGGACATGGAGTGAATACTCATTGAAAATTCTAGGAAGATACGGTACTTATTTATTTTAGAATATTTTATTTGGTAGTTAATATTTTTATCATCATCATCAGCCTGTGAAAGTTTACTGCTCAACATAGGCCTCCCACAAAGAATTCTGCGATCTTGAGCCTCCACCACCCATCGGTTTCCTGCGACCTTTAAAATGACGCTCCTTGATTATGCACTGTCACTAAAACTGTTTACTGTGATTAAAAAATAAAAACAATGTATGGCATGAACAACAGAACTTGACCTATCTAAGTCGCTGGTCAAAATCTTAAATTGCTGTTGTAAGTTTGACTGATGCTACAATGACCAATGGCTCATGGGTGTAGAAAGAAATAACCTCTGAGCTAAGCCTTATTCCTAGTAATTTTGCCAGATTCGGCACCTATGCTGTGGCACAGGTAAATATTACTAGGAGAAAGTAATAAATATATCTTTTTGTTTTGTTTTTAGAAACCATTCATGAGGCAAGGAAAAAATTGCCCAAGGCTACAGAAACATCCAACATAGACAGCGATGATGAAATCCAACTTAGAAGAAAACGTAAAAAAACCAAATTCTTAATAGAAGATGAGCATCAGACAAGTGAAGATGAGTTAAATGAAGAAACTACTATATTACCAATGCCACCAAAATACTCAAAGAGACAGTCAAACCAAGACAGAGCAACACCAGCAACCAAAAAATCACCTAAATCCGTATGCCAAGACCATTCACTTGCAAGAAATATTAACCAAGGTTCTCCTTCATCAAGAAATGTCAGTCAAGAGTGTTCAACACCACACAGTACGAGGGTTAGCCACCTAGATTTTTCATCACCAAACATCACTATTAGGAACCAAGAGTGTTCGTCGCCACATTCGTCTAGCAATATGATGATTAGCCACCAAGATTTTTCATCACTAAGAACACTACAGGTTAGGAACCCAGATTGTTCATCTACTCAAAACATAACCTTAAAAGAACAAAATCAGGACCTTCAGTCTAGGAGTGGTATGTATGCTGACATTATAATATTTACAGCATTCATGTGAGGAAGTTTGAATGTAGATGTTTAATAACATTAATATTTCTTTCAGACCCTTTGATGTTGTTACGGAGAGATGTTTTGGACATAAAGTTTAAACTAAATACATTAATAGAATCATTTGATGACCTGAAAGATAAAATACTAAATAGTGTCCTCAGTACTGGAGTAACTGAACAAAATGCTGAAGAATTTGAAGAAATAATCTCCATTACCAATAAATTCCCAATGTCTGAAGAAGATTTGGAGACAGTAGAAATTATTCTGGAAAATGCTAAGATCAAGAATAATTTGGTAAGACATTAAGTTATTGCTTTACTTACATAAAGCCATCATCTGTCACCCCAACATGGGGGATCTGCCCCTTCGTGTTATGATCCTTCATGCGCTAGCCAATACAATAACTTGGTGTTAAGAGCGCTATTACAAACTCGAGTAACTTCGAAACGAGCGGCGACTGACGGTTCTTGCGCCTGTGTGCGTGATGTACGCTTCTTCATACACACACGTGCAGATGCAGAGGTGCGTAACACGTTTCACTGCGGTTTACTTAGAATTGAATTGGGAAAAAATACAAGTTATGGAATGTTTTATTTTATGTGTGTTACTTATATTTGTATTTCATTATCATAATGAAATACAAATATAAGTAACATAGAATTTTTTTAGTTTTCCATCATGGGTGTCGTTTATATGGTTTTCGGGGTCGCTGATTACGAAAATGAGGTCAAAATAAAAATCAAAGATGGCGCCGACGAAATTTTTTGGCTTTTCCGTCATGGGTGTCGTTTTCATGGTTTTTGGGGTCGCCGATTACAAAAATGAGGTCAAAATAAAAATCAAAGATGGCGCCGATGAAAATTTTTGGCTTTTCCGTCATGGGTATCGTTTTCATGGTTTTTGGAGTCGCTGATTACGAAAATGAGGTCAAAATAAAAATCCAAGATGGCGCCGACAAAAATTTGTTTTTTCCGTCATGGGTATCGTTTTCATGGTTTTTGGGGTCGCTGATTACGAAAATGAGGTCAAAATAAAAATCCAAGATGGCGCCGACAAAAATTTGTTTTTTCCGTCATGGGTGTCGTTTTCATGGTTTTTGGGGTAGCTGATTACGAAAATGAGGTCAAAATGAGGTCAGTGGGTCGTCATAGGGGCGGTTTTTTTTTAGGAGTTGGAGTATACGCTTAGGGGCACTATGAGCAGCAAAGAAAACAGAAGAAAAAAAATCCATTATCCCCTGTCAATCGTCACGCTATAATTTTTTCCTTTTTATACTTTAAGAGCGCTATTACAAACTCGAGTAACTTCGAAACGAGCGGCGACTGACGGTTCTTGCGCCTGTGTGCGTGATGTACGCTTCTTCATACACACACGTGCAGAGGCAGAGGTGCGTAACACGTTTCACTGCGGTTTACTTAGAATTGAATTGGGAAAAAATACAAGTTATGGAATGTTTTATTTTATGTGTGTTACTTATATTTGTATTTCATTATCATAATGAAATACAAATATAAGTAACATAGAATTTTTTTAGTTTTCCATCATGGGTGTCGTTTATATGGTTTTCGGGGTCGCTGATTACGAAAATGAGGTCAAAATAAAAATCAAAGATGGCGCCGACGAAATTTTTTGGCTTTTCCGTCATGGGTGTCGTTTTCATGGTTTTTGGGGTCGCCGATTACAAAAATGAGGTCAAAATAAAAATCAAAGATGGCGCCGATGAAAATTTTTGGCTTTTCCGTCATGGGTATCGTTTTCATGGTTTTTGGGGTCGCTGATTACGAAAATAAGGTCAAAATAAAAATCAAAGATGGCGCCGACAAAAATTTGTTTTTTCCGTCATGGGTATCGTTTTCATGGTTTTTGGGGTCGCTGATTACGAAAATGAGGTCAAAATAAAAATCCAAGATGGCGCCGACAAAAATTTGTTTTTTCCGTCATGGGTGTCGTTTTCATGGTTTTTGGGGTAGCTGATTACGAAAATGAGGTCAAAATGAGGTCAGTGGGTCGTCATAGGGGCGGATTTTTAGGAGTTGGAGTATACGCTTAGGGGCACTATGAGCAGCAAAGAAAACACAAAAAAAAAATTTGTTCAAAAAAAATTTCGGGACGGTAAATTTTTGTTTTTTTTTTTTTCAAAAATGCCTCATTTTTTTTTTGTTTCGTGTTGACCTTGACCATAGAAATTATTTAGGTTTTGAGAACCATGGTCCTACGACGCACCGTTTCAGAGTTTCGGTCCTACGAATTTTACTTCGTTTCATCTAGAATGCTCTATATTTCCAAAATGGTAGCTCGGATGACATTTCCTAGCCGCCATCTTGGATTTTAATTTTGACCTCATTTTCGTAATCAGCGACCCCAAAAACCATGAAAACGATACCCATGACGGAAAAAACAAAAATTTTTGTCGGCGCCATCTTGGATTTTCATTTTGACTTCATTTTCGTAATCAGCTACCCCAAAAACCATGAAAACGATACCCATGACGGAAAAAACAAAAAATTTTGTCGGCGCCATCTTGGATTTTCATTTTGACTTCATTTTCGTAATCAGCTACCCCAAAAACCATGAAAACGATACCCATGACGGAAAAAACAAAAATTTTTGTCGGCGCCATCTTGGATTTTCATTTCGACCTCATTTTCGTAATCAGCGACCCCAAAAACCATGAAAACGACACCCATGACGAAAAATCCAAAAATTTTCGTCAGCGCCATCTTGGATTTTTATTTTGACCTCATTTTCGTAATCAGCGACCCCAAAAACCATGAAAACGACACCCATCACGGAATAACCAAAAATTTTCCTAGCCGCCATCTTGGATTTTCATTTTGACTTCATTTTCGTAATCAGCGACCCCAAAAACCATCAACACGACACCCATGACGGAAACACCTAAAATTTTCCCAGCCGCCTTCTTGGATTTGTTTTTTCTCGAAAGATTCTTAAAAGTGAATATTTCAATGCAACATTCGAAAGATTCCCAATTATTTCTAAAATAAAGATTTCTATGATTTTTTATCGACCAGTAAAGTATCATTTACGAATAAACTTTATAGTAAGGTTGCGCAAAGCGTTCCTTTCCAACATAGAACATGACTACAATTTTATTTTATCATAATAAATTACAAGAATACTTACGTTTAAACTGTTGACAACCTCTGGTCTACCTGTATTCGTATACGTAACCCACACTAAGGCGCGCGGGAGCGCAAGCGACATAGGTCCGTCCTCCACGAGCCCTCAGGCGTTACTGAGCATATGGCGGCCGTACATCTAGTAATAAGGCATTATTTTGGAAAATCGTAATAAAAAAATGAGACGGCGTAAAATTCCAAAAAAATATAATTAGGGAAGGTAAAGTGTTGTACTATAAGTATGTCTATTTTTTTTTTGTTAATATTATCTTTATCCTATGTTTAAACCATATTTAAAACGCATAAATTTTAGCTCAGTATTGCTTTTGAATATCCTTTTTTTTTGCTGCGATTCCATTTATATCTCAATTCTAATCAGGACAAAAACTTCAGGACTATATAACCAGTATTTTGACATTTTTTTCAGATTTTTCTGTGTTGCCAATTTGTCACAAGTAGCAGGGAAAAACCAGATGTTTTACGTTTGCTCGAAATTGGGTGTCGGAAAATTGCTATTTCTCGAAATATTAACATTCAAAACGAAATTCTAATCAGGACACAAACTAAAACAAAGTCAGATTTATAATTTTTCATTGAAATATTATGCCTTTATCTATAAATAAGACGTGTCCAGGACTTGTAAAAGTACGTATTTTCGGCAAATCGCCCAAAGTTTGTGACAGCGCTCTTAACTATTCTAGCAGTGCATGCTTTGATTTGACGGTATACCTACTATATTATACAGTTTTCACAGAATGTGGCATTTGATTTAGTAGGTATCATGTAATTGAAGGAATATTATATCTATATAAATCACTTTTGTTATTTTTCCAGATCAGTTATTTGAAGAAATATGGCGGAAACAATGTAAAGGCAGCTACTTTTACTCTTTTGAGAATGATGATTTCAGATGACACTGGATCCAAATTTTCATGGGTTGGAGCTAAAAAAAAAAAAGTTTTTTCCTCCTTGAGGGTTTTTGAGGCTATGTCAGGTAAAGTATAATTATTTAATAGACCCTAATTTGTTTTGTGATTGTAATACCTTAGTATAATAGATTATCACCTGTAGGTATGACGATTTTATACTGACTGTGGTTTATTTTAATTTTAGATGCAATACGGGCTCGCTTCGTAGATGCAACTATACAAGAAATTTCCACACATGTGAAAACATGGCTGCGGAATGCTCCCATGCGTATTCTGCTAAAACAGAAAAAGAATAATGACCTGCCTAAGTAAATTTACTTCAGTTCCAACGCAACCAAACTCTTTTAAAGATCTTTCTACTCTGGAAATGTTAACTACATAATTTAAATATAGGTACCCCTTTTCATCATATCTCATATGAACGAACAAGGCCTAGAGACCTACGTATTACCTATTTAACATTCGATTTTAAGTTTTTTTTTTTTAATAAACTCCTTTGAAAATACCTGCGCCTTTTTTTCAGTTTAAAATAAACCTCTATTTCAATAAAATTAAGAATTATAGCCTCTATCAATCTAACCTTTGGGAAAAAACGTTGTAAACAAGTATTTAGGGATATAGTGTGTGAACATATCATTTAATATGTTTTCCAATTTCTTTGTAATGTACTATCTACGTAATCTTATTTGTCGATTTCTTATTTTAGTTTTACAATTTTCTAAATTCTTTGTTTACATTTTCTTCAGTTTGTTTGAAATAGAATGTATCTTATAATTTCCACTCTTAAGCCCGTGCCAGACTGTTGGAAACGAGCCTTCCACACACCTCCACATCAGTCTCCTGCGACGGTTTACAACAGTATTACAACTGGGCGTCTAAAGGCCGCTTTATCAGAATCAATATGAATCACGTTAAATTTTTTAAATTCTTAAAACGGACTTTATGATCATGACCATAAAGTCCATTTTAAGGATTTAATTTATTAACGTGAATTTTATTATAATAAATTATGATGCAGCGGGCCTAAAATTGCCGCTTTAGCAGAAGCTAAAGCGGCCATTTTAGGCCCGCTGCACGCACTGTTGTAAACCGCCGGTGGAGACCGATGTGGAGGTGTGTGGTAGGCTTGTTTCCAACAGTCTGGCCAACGCTTTAATCACATAGAAGACGTCTAGAAGATATTCCGCATACTTTTTAATAGACGTATAGCAGATAATCTACAAGATGTCTTCCATACGCTTAGAATCGCCTAGCAGATATCTAGAAGATATTAGGATATGTTCTACTAGAGGTTTAGCAGATAATCTAGAAGATATCTTCCATATGTTACTTGCAGACATCTAGAAAACATGTCTAGTAGATACGTAGTAGATATACATTTCCAATGTCTAGAAGACATTTAGGAGGCGGACATAGAGTCATCTACAAGATGTCTATTATACTACTTGTAAATATCACAAGATGTCTCCTAGATGTTTGCACAAATATTTAATAGATGTTTTTTAGATATTCTGTAGTCATTATGTGCTGTGTGGGAAACTTTTTTGCAAAAAAAAACAACCGACTTCACATTTTTTGTTGTAATAATTATTACAACAAAAAATGTGAAGTCGGTTGTTTTTTTTTGCAAAAAAGTTTTTAAGAAAGAAGAATCTTATAGACTTGTTGTAGGTATGGCTCCTTTAAAAATATGCAAATAATGAATTTTGATCTTTTAAATCGACAATTCGTGATCAAAGTTTTTTGGAAATAGCCTGGAACGAGACAAAAATAAGTCGCGAAATTAAAACCGCAGTTAATAAACAATTTCGGGGAAAGCACGTAACTGAACAGGTCTTGATAGAGTCCAAACCCTTCTCATACTCCTCAAATACAAGACACGATTACTCTTCGGATTTCTGTATTTCCCGGCGCACTGTCTGGATGTGGTATATCGTGCAGCGTGCTGTAACACCCTCGAAGCCCGTCCTGCGCCGCACACCCCAAACGTAGCATTGACTAAGGCGTGGGCCCACCGAGGCGCATGCTGTGCACGGGCACGCGGCGCATTTTAGCTGCGTGTTTAATTTGTTTGACAACGTGGGTCTACGTTTCCACTGGAGTACACGAAGACCCACGACTATAATGTATAGCGTGGCACGGCGCACGGAGGCTACGCACGTCATCGCACGTGCCACTGCAACCCACGGACAGAAGGTGTATGACTGAAAACTGCGCTGCGATAAGCGAACTGTACATAGTCGTGGGTCTTATTCGTGTACTCCAGTGGAAACGTAGACCCACGTGGACCGCGTTGAGCTATGTTACCGCCTAGAGCTATGTTACCGCCTATTCGAGCAAACCACGCATGTATCAATGATGTCAATTCATGCGTTGCCTCTCCGTGGGTTACAGTGGACACAACCACATACACTCTAAAAAAAAATTGATTGCTCCTAACAAGATTGTGATTATTGCAATCAAGCATCTTGATTCCATACGAGCCTAACAAGACGTTAGATAAATCAAATAAGGGGATTTTTATTGCTCTTACTATCTGCTTCTTAACTAAAACAATTAGAACCTTAGTCAACGTCAACATGAAAATGACCAATAAGACAAATTCAACATAATAGATTCATCTATAATCATGGTCAATATAAATATGAAAATGACTACTATAACTAATTAGCATTAATAAATTCAACTAAGGACTTGGTCATTACTACAAATTCATCTTCGTAGATTCGACTAAGAACTTGGTCATTACTACAAATTCAGCTTCGTAGATTCGACTAAGAACTTGGTCATTACTACAAATTCATCTTCGTAGATTCGACTAAGAACTTGGTCATTACTACAAATTCATCTTCGTAGATTCGACTAAGAACTTGGTCATTACAACAAATTCATCTTCGTAGATTCGACTAAGAGCTTGGTCATTACAACAAAAAATAAACAATAAACCATAAACAATATTTATTTGTTCAAGACTCAACAAACAACAAACAAACAACAAATCAACAAACAAAACCAACAACAAACAGACAACAAAAACATCTTCGTAGATTTGACTAAGATCTTCCTCGTCTTCCATTTTTTTTCAATTATATAATTCAAAGGACGGGATCACTCACTCACTGCACTTAGATATTATTATAGTCTAATCGACGGTTAAGCTAAATCATTGACGACTCTGATACTGATATGTTACACTGAAATTACTATAAAGATTCTAAAAAAGAAGCACAGCAGAAGTCCAGTTTCGTTTTATTACTACAGCAGAAGTCCAGTTTCGTTTTATTAATGAATAAAAACTGGTTTTCACTCGGTCGCAGAGACGACTGCGCCGCCGGCGCGCGCGCGGCTGGCTCAGCCGCGGGTGAGAGCGGGGCGGGGTAGCCGGTAGGGAGGGAGGAATAGGGAAGGGTGGAATAAATCGATCAATCGAATGATTAATTCAACTAATATGAAAGTCGATTCAACGTTTTAGTTTTAGTACAATGTAACATTAAATTTTAGTTGATGTAATTATCAGATCTTAGTTAAATCAAACAAGACATGTTTGTTGATTTTATAAATAAAACTTATCGAAACTATCATTTGATTTGATTGCTTTTACTATTTAATTCTGAATTGATTCAACGGACGTATTTGTTTATTTTAACTAAATAAAAATGATCAAGTCATACAAAGAAGTGAATAGTGACGCAATCAACAATTATACTTGTTAGAATTAATAAACACACCTACATTGTTCGTTCAATCACAACTGAACTTGCTGTTTTAATTAATCAGCTATCGTTGAGTTGCTTATTATCATGGTTGTTTTATTCAATTTAACGTCAACTAAGAGAAAATCGCTCTTAGTTGGCTTCAATTTTTTAGAGTGTACATTTTCTTAGAAAACAAAGCTTAATACACGTGCGTAGCCTCTCCGTGCACCGAGGTGGGCCCGCGCGCCTTTAGTCTATTGCTGGCTTTACAATTTTAATACGAAACATTTCTCAAACTCGTAGTGCTTTTTTTACTCAGTAAGTACGGCCTACATTATAAATATCAAATAGTAAATGTTTTCTATTTTCAGGAAATTAAGCCTTTCATCGAACATGATCGACAAAATAGCCGGTATTGCTGGTATGAAATGTCTCAAGATTTTATCCGTTGGACGGAATTATATAAAATCTTTATCGGGAGTGGTAAGCCACATTACATACTCGTAATATAATTATGCTCATCGTCTCAAAATTTTATATGAGTAGCTGATAAAATCTATTTATAATAGATTTTATCAGCTACTCATATAAAATTTTCTGCGTTTTTAAATTTCACATGGTTTTCAGTCGGTTTTTTTTTTTTCCAAAACTTAGTACTTCATAAGGATTTTAGATACACTGATGACAACTATTGAATACTGGTTTAAACAATTCCTAGCACTATTTCATACTTTTGATTTCCTACCTACCAGGAAACAGTAGCGGAGACATTAGAGGAGTTGTGGATAAGCTACAATCCGATCGATAAGCTGAAAGGCATCGGGGCACTCAAACGTTTAAGAGTTCTGTATATGTCGAACAACAATATCAAGGAATGGGTGGAGTTCAATCGACTACAGGTTTGGTTTCCTTTCATATCAAATTCATCATTCCCCTGCTGTTATCCCCGTCCCCGATATTATTTGAGGACGGTGCAGCATTGTCTTCTTTTTTAAGTCAGGTTGTTTTCCTTTCATATAGGGTTCAAAATTATATTTTACTTTTCGATCCTGGCCTTTTAGAAAGTGAAGTGAAGTTATTAATATCGGAATCAGGCCACGATAGTGGCGGTAAGTCCCCTCTTTGAGGAGTGGCTAGAGAGGAGCCACGGTGCCCTCACCTTCCGTCTGACGCAGGTCCTCACCGGACACGGATGTTTCGGGAGGTACCTGTACCGAATCAGGCGGGAGGAAACGCCCGGATGCTTCCACTGCGAGGATCGACCGGAGGACACGGTGGAGCACACTGTGGAGGTGTGCCCTGCTTGGGAGAGCCTCGCCGTGTTCTCGTAAGATAAGATAAGATAAGATAATTTATTTATTTGCGTAAAACATGGTATACATAGATGTTGTTATAGCATAAAAGACCATACATGTTTTGCTTAAGGTTAAAGCATGCAAACTTAGAAAATTAAAAATTTAAGTACAAACATTATAATTTAAATTCAAAATAGTCATTAATACTGTAAAAATTGTTTTCGTTTAGCCATTTGTACAATTTAGTTTTGAATAATCTGCAATTTAATATTTTAAATTCATTAGGTAACTTATTATAAACACGTACACACATAGCCAGACAGCTTTTGTTATATTTTGCTAACCTAGGGAGCTCATCTAGTACAAGTCTGTATGGATCACGACGACTTCGAGAACTTATTTCCTCTGCTGTTTTAAATAATTCTTTATGTTTCCTAACAAACATACATGCTTCATACAAATATAGTGAAGGTAATGGTAGCAGACCAAGCCTTTTAAATATAGGTCGACATGACTCATCGGATGGTATCCCGTATATGGCTCGTAAACATTTTTTTTGAGCGACAAATGCTCTATTGTGGTCAGTACTATTTCCCCACATAATTAATCCATACCGTAACGACGACTCAACATATGCACGGTATGTCATCACAGCTGTTTTTATATTTGTTACCTTCCTAATCTGTCTGAGGGCGTATACAAATTTATTTATTTTCTTGCAAACATTATCGACCTGCGCTTTCCAGTCTAAATGCTCGTCAATTTCTACTCCTAAAAACTTGGTTTGTGTCATTTGTGTAATTTGTGGTATGTCCATTTTAAAATTAAATTGATTTTGATAAGATTGATTGAATTGAATATATACAGATTTTTTAAGATTAACAGCTAAATTATTATTATTTAACCAATTAATTAGATTCTCTATTGTATTATTTATGTCCGCTTCATGATCAATAATTGATTTATATTTTTTATCGGTCGTCACAATTATGGAAATGTCATCAGCAAAAAGAAAGCATTTATGATTAGTCACATTTTCTATGTCATTTATGTAGATTAGGAACAAGATAGGGCCCAATATGCTACCCTGGGGGACTCCGCGTTTAACAGTCTTATATTCAGACGAGAATTGTGTCATGTTCCTACTTTCATCAAGTTTAGTGACAGCGACACACTGTTGTCTGTCAGTTAGATATGACGATATCCACTGAAGTGGCAGTCCTCTAATTCCGACAGCCTCTAATTTATTTAATAATATGTCATGGGAAACTAAATCAAATGCTTTTGATAGATCAAGGAATAACCCTGTCGTCAGTTGATTATTGTTAATATTGGTCAGAATTGCTTTCAAAAGGGAAAATATGGCTAAGGAAGTAGACTTTTGTTTTTGAAAGCCAAATGCCGTAGTGGCGATCGGCGGCGGCGACCTCTCGCCGTGGCTTGCCCTGGTGCAAGCCCTGGTCCAGGGCGAGGAGGAATGGGACGCCGTCGCCTCCTTCTGCGAAGCAGTGATGCCTAGCAAAGGAGGTGGCGGAACGAGAGAGGGAGAGAACCTCTCGTCGTCCCAGCCGCCGCGGAAGACTTCAACAGACCATGTCGGCGGCGCGTTCGTGTTCCACGCGCGCCTCAAATAGATGTCAGCAAGGAGGGGCCCGCAAGGGCCGACGCCCGTCGGGCCTGCGGATTATCGAAAGAGATGACGTGGCCTCGGCACAAGGGCGAAGAAGGAACATGGGTTGGTTTTTAGTTAGTAGAAGTCTGACATCCTTCGCTCTGCCCAAGAGCGGGGGGGTTATTTGATGATTTTCCACCCACCAAAAAAAAAAAAAAAAAGGCCATACCTACACCTCTTTATTTCGACAGCAATGCTCATAAAATGGTGAAGAAAAATATCGAAAGGAAACTTTCATCTCACATACTACAAACTAAACCTAAAATTAACTGAATAAAAATGATATTCGTTAATTACAGGAGTGTCCAAGCCTCCGAGACTTAGTTTTTATTGGGAACCCAATAGTTGACGCCCAAGCAGACGTTGACACATGGCGCCACCAGGCTTCCACCCGACTGCAACAAATAACCAAACTCGATGGCATCCCTATAATACGGGAAACGGATGCTTGATTGAACTTCAATTTTAAACAAGCAAATATAGCATACAATGTTTTTTTGTTTATGTACCGTGATTTTTCGAAATTATTGCCATGTTGTAGTTTTGGCATACCAATAAAAAATTACATTTATAGCATTTCTATTCGTGTAAAGTCATTAGCATTACAAAACCATGTAATTCGTTGTATTTCTGGTCTTCACATAAGTTCCTCAAAACTAAATTCTCTGGACAAGAATTTTGATTGCGTGCAGACGCTTTCCGTAACAATGGGTGATAGAGGACCACTTGTTTAGCTTACGAATTGAAATGACGATAATTCGAAATAATAGCCTCGTCGCATCGCCTCGCTTGCTTGACATTTATGACAGATTATGACTCTGGCAACACTAATAACTGTTGCACACGCCATCTATCTATTAGGTGACGCAACTTTAACATGACAGCGTTAAGATTGAATTCCATTAATCGAATAATGATTGCGATGGGCAGATTGAAAATAACAGAGTAATTCAACGAACTCTGTGAAGCGATTAATTGACTCTTTGTTGATAAACTCTATCACTTTATCTATCAAAAATTTATCAAAACACACAGTAACAATTGTAAAGCTCTTAATTATACAGTAAGTAGATAGGAAGTTAAATATATTGATTATGGACCAATTGGCTACTCACATTTCCTCCGGAAATAGAATGCTATAGTGAAAAACGTGTGGAAATAGCTAAATAACGTAAACGACTCCCCCTGATTTGGTACTAAAAAGTAGCTTATTTTATTCGTCCAAATCTTCATGTGAATGCGTCGCTATTGTCCGCACGGCTTTATGATTCGTCATACGTCTCAAAGCCGACTTAATAGCCTGCTTAATTCGCGCCAAAAGGAAATACGAATTGGCCGGGAACGCCATTGCCGGCGGAAAAGTCCCTCTCTCTGTAGATGCGCGAATGGCCCCGCCATTGTGTTGCCACTAATAAAATTTAATGATGTAAACGGATAGCACGAATTTATCTAACTCAGAACTCGTAGGGAGCGGGCCACTGAGGGGAAATCAATTAACGACAATATATCAGCTGTAAAGCAAATTGAATTCGGTATTGTTATACGATACTGTTGGAGTTTGATGGGCTCTCTTATTTGTATTGCTGATTTGTATATATAAGTGCAAGAATTAGAAAACTTTTGCAGTGAATCACACCGAAACCCATGAATTGCTGTGGCATTAATACGAAATCGCTTGCTTTTTCAAATTATTTTCCAAGGGCTATCCATATTTTATTTATTAAACTACTTCAACTAATAACTAAGCAAATAACTTTCTAATGCCACCTTCGTTAACACAATATCACCTAAAATACTTATAAATGTACACACGGCTACACATCAAGCTATACAAAACCAGTATAATCTGATCGTTCATTGTGCGAAAAGATCTAGTAAAGTGAGGCCAAGATTAACTGGTTTTGTATAGCTTGATGTGTAGCCGTGTGTACAAGTGAGTGGGCGCCATGTGTAAACGAGCCATCGGAGCCATGCCTTGTATCAGTACGTAAGCAACATTTGAATGGAGCTCAATAATTTAATGGAAAACCGGTCATTGTGTACTCAGCGTAATGGACCGATAATTGTCCATCCAAACAGAAGTAACTCTGTTAATCAAAATGAAGCTCGCACCTTCCCTACGCATTATAAATGAAGTAAGCTCCCTCGTTAATGCGTACAAATGCCGCCGACCGCCACCTAGCCCGTCATTATTTAATTATTAACACTATACAATCGACCTAATTTTGATTTCTATTTGACATTTCGATTACGCGCCACATAGCCGCCGGCGAGCAGCCATTTTGTGACATCTGTCCTCGAATGTGTTACGAACTATAAAATTCAATTTCCCCAATCGGCCAGCTCGACACATTTATTATTCATAGGTCGGTACCTAGATGCCCGGCCACTAACAGATGTGATCTTTTACGTGAAGGAATATCAAAAAACATGACTTCGATATAAAGAGCAGTGATTCTAAGGGACATGAATTTAATATAAGATCATGTGAATCCAATTTATGGGAATATTCGGATAGTATAAAAGAAAGTCCGAATACATTCACAAATAAGCTATTCAATCGCGTGACATCAGAGTTTTCCCGTTGCGGGAAATGAGTTTTCATTTCAGTTATTGAAAATTTGACTCGGTATTGTTTCTGAAAAGCTATTAATAATGTAGGAATGTGGCTCGTGCTTTATTGGCAAGCAATCGACTTCAGGTCACGCTACTGATCGCGTTTAATACTTGATTCGATTGACTGATAGTCATGTTGTAATGACTGTATCGTCCCAGCTGGTTGAAAGTTGCTAGTCTAATCGAATGTTCGAATGTTGCTTTTATAAACGCACCTACGTAGCTAATGAATATCGGGTTTGTGTTCTATTAGCCAATAAATCAATCCATGTCCTCGGTAATGCACAATCCATTTGCTCGCATGTAGCCTAATTGCCGTTAGCGCCGCCCAATAGCCGCATTAGGTTAAAACGCTGCTCGACCAGCCCGCCCCCGGGCCCCGCTCGAACGGTAAACTCATGAAACTCCTATATTATATTCGACTATAATGGCTGATTTTCTAGCTCACGAGATGTATCCCCAGCAAACGGTCGCGCTTACGCCACTCAAAGGCGGAGAAAATGGCTTAAGTGCTTTCTCTATTATGCTTAAGGTCGTTCGTGAAAAGGATAATTTTCAACTCTCCAGCGCCCCCGTTTCGTCCGGATGTGGAATTAGTGAGGATGTGACAAAGCTACTAACTTCATACACTCTCAAAAACTTACAAGAAATATGATGCTCTTTTTATGGTTCAATTGAAATAAGGTTTTAAGAATAGTCTATGACCGGGCTAATCTTTTCTTCGATGAGACAAACTGGATCGGTAGAGTCAGAAAAAAAATCTTGTCGAGCTGATATAACTTCTAGATACACTAAGTATATTATATATTGATTGTATTAAGTATATTTTATTTTAGTTTTTCACTACAGTTCATCATACCCTATTTTTTTCACAAAATTTGAGTTTCTACTAGCCATGTTCATACTTTTCCAACGTCACGTAAGATAATATATTTTTAAGTTGGGTAACCTATTGTCGCGGCAAGCGTCGAGGGTAGCGAAATAAAGCTTTTCCAACAAACAATAGTTCCGGCCCTTTGTCGTGCTCGGAGTTGAGTAAACATTAGTAGTTGAGGGCATTGTGAGAGGTTTCCTCCGAATCCGACCTCCTTCGAGCCTCCGCCGCGCTCTGCAGACTCCAGCCCTAACAGTTTACGGCCAGATAACTCCCACTTACCCCTCATTACCTTTTGTTTGATAAGAATTGTTTGTTTTGTTTAAGAAATACTTAGGTATATATCTATAGATAGGTATGGTTGGTATTTTAAGTACTTACCCAAAGACTTCAGTGAGATTTCAGCCAGATTCTTCCAAATTGTAATAATGTAGGTTTCTAAGAAACTATTGGATTAAATTATTCTGCTGAATCTGCACAGTGTTAGGTAATGTATTATTCAATAAAACGGCTGTAACAGCTAATATCCACAAAGTATAGTGCAAACAGTAGAAGTCACGATCGTATCATAAATTTCTTTCAACATTAACACCTACTTTCCATAATAGTCGATAAACCAAATTTAGTTTTCATGTTACGCACCCTCCACAACTACTTATAATAAGCAATGATCAATGGAGAATAATCCTATTGTGTCGCGCGCACACAAAAAACCATGTCTGAATTATTCCGCTACGGTTTCGCGCTAATATCTCCATTACATTATAGTCGAACCTCATTGTTAGCCGCACTACATGTACATGAAAAAGATTACGCGCCAAAATGTTGACAGTTGTCGCATAGACAATGGAAAAGTGAGTGCATTTCGATATACGCATAATGGTTTGTGTTTATTTAATTTAAGTCACTGGCAACATAGAATAATGGCGTGTTTTCGCCAGCGGCGCTCGGTGTTCCGACTTGAACCGGGAGCGCCTCGGGGCAATAAAATTAATGAAGCGTGGAGATGGGACCATTTTACTTGTATTATTCGTCTCCTGCGGCCTGAGACTGGAGCGAATGTCCATTAGTTCTGTTTTAACATGTTAGCGAGGTTGAAACGTTGTAAATGCGATTTACTCTGCAGAGAGGGTGGAAAAGTAGCCGGAGAGATTTGATCACGATCAGTAGCCAAAGCGATCGGAAGTGATCTCAAATACCTATTTGTTCGTTGTAAGAGTTCATAATTTATTTACGGCTAACTTTTGGATGCCTCCTTCTACTTACGCTTACAAAGTAGTCCAGTAAACTCTATTTATTGGGTTTCATTAAGAACACATGTCATGTTGGAGTACTTAGCAATATCTGTGAGTAATAATCATGTAGTAAATGCTGCAAATAATACCGTAACGTGAACAAAGAGCGCATTACACCGCATTAGATGGTAACTGATGATCAGCCGATGGAAGAGCACGGCGGCGGTTACGCGCGTCAAATTCCCGCGATATCATCTTAATCCGCCAACATAAGTCCTGCACTAACGGCTCATTGTACGCATGTGTTAATAGCGTTTATGTTTAAGCTTTCAATGGATTTAATAAATTATTATATAATAACGTAACGAACTAACGAGTTTGTGACAGACAGGATGACTCTACATAACTGTAACAACATAGGTACTACTAAGATTCGGTGCCATTTCTTACTTCCCTCATAAAGATTTGGTAGATAATGTCTGTTGTCAGATACCCATCATAAATATTTTCAAAACATGCGACTAATGTTGTCTTACAAAGAATTACAATGCAAGATAAAAATAAAACTAAATAACCCTCACAGAACCAGCTCTTTACCACCCAGACACTCATAATCACGCGGAATCACGCCGCAAACCAACATTCTGCTAACTGCAGAAAATTACATAGAAGTCATTCCTTCACAAAAGCCTCCTCGAGCACAAAGGGTGTATCGCAGGCGCTAAACCGTCGCACGCTCATTACGCGAACATTTGCTACCACCATTAGCATATCAAATGCTCTTATCAGATGTAACGGCTGGCGCTCTGCGCTCGACCGCTGCACCCGACTAATGTTCCTACGAGACAATAACGCGATTAGCGATATAAATACAGTAACAAGAGCATAACAAGGGATTTAGCAGGATACTCGTACGCAGATTCTTATCAGGCGTCGCGTTTACAAGGGTAAAGTATGTGTTTTTTGAGATTCAAACGTATTGGGTTACTTAAAAGAGTATTGTTGATGGCAGTTTAATGTGACGGAGAAATATTTAAAAAAATAAGAAAGACATCATTGTGTCGCTGTTAATCCATCTAGATGGCCTAAAGTAGAAAATAGCGAGAGCCCTGATTGCAGACTTTATATTTTTATGATAGCTCTAATTTCAGAATCTCCATTTTAATTCGGGATTTAGATTCAGTGCTCTACTAATCATCATAACTTTATGATTCTGTTCCTGACATAGGTAGGTAGGTACACGTTTTATTTATCCCAAGAAGTATCTACATCCCACATCCGAAACAGGGTTTGCAAAAAAATACCAGCGGAATTTGTTTTACACGCGAATGATAAACTTTTATGAGGTTGTTACGTAGCAACAATAGGCGGAGCGCTCCCGAGACCCGGGGGTTTAGTGTGTCCGATTTCCATACAAAAACTTCTATTTCCCCGGCTAAATGGCACGTGAGAGGACATAAAACTGCGGGAAAACTACTCCCAGCTACCGACTAGTTAACTATTCGCGTTTTGTTTATTTTTTTACCCTTTGCAGGCAAGATAAATAACTGGCTGCAACGAAATGTAGGTATTATTATATACTGTTTTCGGGAATTATACATAGGTACCCAGTAATTCTGCGTTTACGTTTGTAGAATGTAAATTCAAAATGGAATGTTCCAGCTATTAAAATATTGGCAGCTCAACCAAGCTGTGGCGGAAAAATATTTCCGTCTGACATCACATTCAGCGCCAAGAAAACTTGGATTGCTTTACACAACACTGGGTAACGTTTCAAATAATAAAAATGTAAGAACACCAAGTAAATGATTTTCTTCTCCTAACAATTTACAACGAAGATAAATAGCTACTGAAGTTGTCTTGACGAAAACACGCTGAATGTTACAAAAACATCAAGAAAAACATTTAATATGTACCAACGACATAGAAGTCGATAAATCGAACTAATCTAACAACACAGTTAAGTCATACCAACATTACCAAGTAAACCCAAAAATGTTAAGTAGGGATCATAAAAACATATAGGGACGCTGCGTACGAGATGTATCCTACACGCGTCAAGCTGATCTCGAGCCCACCGACTTGTGCCATCTCTTAGGAAGTGATTTGTCAGAGCCGCCCCCTCTCGATTGAATAATTCAAATAATCGAGGTATTTATATGTAAATAGCGAGCCACATCTCCATACGAAAGGGCCGATCGGTACATAAATTTGGCAAGACGACGAGAAAACTGCGACGCACCACCGATCTGATTTATTCGCTAAGTTTTAGAAAAAGTGGCGCGCGTCAGGAAATGTTTGTCTAATCGCGTTTATTGCCCCGACCCGGGATTTTGCGCCCCACAGCACACAGGGGTGAGGCCGACTACATAATATTCTGATGTTGTTCAAAAACAACTAGATACTATGAAAACAAATAAAAAGACCCCAAGAAAACCCGAGTACAATAGATCAAACCACAACAAATAATAAGGAACACTCACTTCAGCTATCCTTAGTTCCTTACCCCTTAAAAACTTAGGATACGTAACAAAATTATCGTCAAAGCAATATTGTAACGTGTTTATTTTTCAGGACTTGACTCCTGAAAAATAAACACGTTCTTTATAAACATGACACGTCGATAAATAACATAATATTTTCGGAATCAATATGAGAAAAGAAAATCTAATAGGGTGGGTTCATTTACTCAAGGTGTTTCATAATTAATCTGATTATGGAAGTAAATACAGCTTAAGCACTGCACTTCTTAAAAGGAAGCAATCCCTAAATGAAAACATAACGGCCTAATAACAGCAATTAATATCACTCTCTCAATTAGAGCAACCTATGACACTTATCCATGGAAATAATAACGTTGTTTATGAGCGGTGCTAGTTCACAACAGCGCTCATATGGCACTACACTATTAGTCATAGGAGCTGGCAACGGTGCTCATCAATCATTTTGGTACGAGCGGGGAGGAACGGGTAAAGTGTTAATAATCGCTACTGCCACTATTGTTCATTTCTAACTAAATTCACGTACGGAATGATATCACTAACTCGACGTACACCGTGGGACTTCATTAGTGGTTAGATAGAGATCTAACCACTTTTAGATAGGTACGTTTTCTTTTATGGGGGGCTGCTAATTTGCCTGATGAAGATAATATCTAATATGTGGCTAAGGGTCTTTAATGTGGTCTTCTAATATTGTACATGGAGAGTTCTCAGTTAAATCTTGTCACTATAACTTATTACTGAATTTTCCTACAGGGTGGGTTTAAGTAACCGATAGTGATTGATGTTATGTGTTAAACCTAGATACATACCTGAAATCGAAGCGGATAGACTCGCAAATTCACAACAAAACAAAAAAATACAGTTACCTACCAAACTGCGCCATAATTGTGCTTCATAATCATTGAAATAACAATCAAACTTTATTTCAGGTTTACTTGAAACCTTCACCAGCGTCATTATAGTCTCAAAATAAAATCCTCGTTTATTTTGCTTGAAATTCTACACAAAATATGCTAGACCGCTGTCGATAAATTACGCGCGTTCTGACCTGACTCAAGGGTAAAAAGTTCAACCCTAAAAAATACATTCAGCTTTATGGAACAGAGAAATAAGCAAGTGAGCAACAAAACGCACTTTATCAGGTGGCAGCCGCTTTATCCCGCTAATGACCAACCCCTCTGGAGTAATAAAAGTCGATATCAGCCTCCCTAGAACGGTCACTGGCAAAGCGATCTTGATACTTTGGGTTTAATCTCATATGGTGCTAGTTCGAGTTGTTGACAAAAAAAAAAATCACCTTTTATGTGGTGTTGTTAGGTATAGAAACGTCATTGCCATCAATGGCAATGACGTTTCTATACCTCTATTGGCAAGATAACTTTAAGTACCGATTCAAATCGGTACTTAAAGTTATCTTGCCAATAGAAGATAGGCTAGGAATCCTATTCACCCTTTGCCCCCTTTTCTATTAGGGAATTTTAATACTATTCCTAATAACCGATTTCAGTCAATTTTAAAAGCTGACTTCCCTAGACTCTCACCAATATAGTGATTCAGGAGTAGCTATTACGCAGTGAATTTTTTTTTTTTTTTTATCTTATATGGGCTTACTCTTGACCTCAATCTTGCCCTAAGGGCAGAGATGAGGTCGACGATGGAACGAGTTTACCCAGAAGAAGCCTATTACTCGCGACTTAAATAGATTGGGGTTATATGAACTCGGGAATACCGACGCAGGCAGGGACCCACTCCTTGGCTGTACGAATAATGAAAGACTTAGCAAAACGCTTCGTACGAATGTGTGGAACATCGATAAGGTATGGGTGATAGCCCGCAGTACGTATAATACGAATAATTGTAGAGAACATGCTCTCTTCGAGTACGTATAACGATTTCACCTAGTTTATTAGACGAAATGAAATGGCCAACCGCAAAAGGACCAAAAATATAGATTGGCGTACATGCCCAGCGAACCGCGGCTGAGAATTAGCGGCGGCGGGAAAGAAAAATGATTGTGACAGTCCGGCGAACACCACTAATGGAGTCTGCGTCTGCGAAATATCCCCACTTAGACCAGTAGTGGGTAGATGTAGGTACCTACCCACTCTATAAATACGAGAGTCGCATCCGCTGGCTCAGCACTTTTCCCCCATTTATAATTAAAACAACGGTCGTATGAACTATCAAATATTCATATTTTATAACACTTCCATTACCCATGATATTCGAAACTTCCATGCCAGTTGTTAACGCACTAATCTTTAGTTTAAAAGTGATCAATAGCTAGATAACACTGTAATAGGGTACTATCTGATTCACGTATCTACCTACTTAAATTCAAGTCGCCGTCGAAATACACAGAGGGCAATTCGAATGTAGCAATAACGCGGCCCCACCCCTACGATACAATACAATACAACACTCCCCTCACAAATTAAGTGTAAAACAAACCTAATGAAATTTAAATATCTTTTCGGCGACGCAATAACTGCACAAATAAAATCATGTCGCGGGGGAGAGTATAATCGCTTCTATTGTGTACACATTGTATGAAATTATTCTGTTGAGAAGTTTTACAACCCTGTCGCAGTGCGATGGTAGTGTCGTCCCCTCGTATTGTTAGGTTTATGCGTGGGATGGTTAGTGTGACAAGGTAACAGGGGCTCGTGACGTCGTAAGAAGGGGTGGGAATGCTCTCCAGACAGTAATAGGCTCTTGCGGTGATGATAAGCCTCTCATTGTTAGCTTGTTAGTGGATAATTCGCAGTAATGTGTTTAGCGTGCGTGGAGACGAAATCTGCGTGCGGTGTTTGTTTTTAGCTATTGTTTTGGTTGGCTTAGTTAGATGGTAGCTAGTGTAGCTACCTACTAAAGGTACGTATGTATTGCTTTTTTTTCATCAAATGCATCTTCGATATCAAAAGTTATATAATTATATACCGTTATATTCCTATCTCTACATAACATAACATGACATCACACCTTTTAGGGAATCCCCCAAGGGTTAGCCCGAGGTGCAACCTAACAAGTTTTTCAACCCACATTTCGCCAGTTATGTTTAAGTCCTATGTAGGGGAAGAGCACAATAGGGGAAGAGCCTATTGCCATCGACTGGGCACAAATCCTTAGTCCCTGACTGCTACTGAAAAATTCCTGGCTCTATTAGCCAAATTAGTAGAAAACGTTTGGTTAATCACTAAGCTCTTACCTACACACTCACACCGATTTTCATCACGGACTTCGATCAATATAAATATTCATTCAGAAATGAGATAAAAGAACGTGGACAATATTTTCACGTAATTGGACAAGTATTCAACAGCGGAAACATTATTATTCTAGCAGATTAAGTCGAATATCCAAATGAATCTCTTAAAAGACGCGCTCGCCCCTCAAAGGGGAGGATACTAATTTTCTTTCAACTTTAAAAGAAGGTTCCTTTCAAGAAGTGGAAAAAAGTTACAATCGAAAAGGAAATTTGCGTTTTAAATCCTCTAATGAAGCTGAGAAGTTTGTAATGGAGGGGCGAAAGGCTGCTGGCAAATTGAGGAAAAAACTTACGCTCGGGACTGAACCGGGAATGTTGGATACAAGTATTAATTAGTAGATCTTTTTGTTTGTGTGGAAAAGGTATAATAGGACCTCCTGGATGCCAGTGTCATACCTATATTACATAAAGAATTAAAAATTCGTTCTAAAGTTATCTGTGAATTGTGTTCGGAACTAATCGTTTTATGGTAGTCGTGTAACCTTAGTAAACTGGCAACACTGCACCAAACATCATTTTGAGTTTGACAGATCTGTCAAATAACTCTCTTTTTGAGGCGCCGCGAGGAAGATGGCACGTCGTCCAGATGCACGCGGTAAGTTATCCGAAAATTATTATTGAATCACTTTATTTGTCACAATAACTATGCTTGTTTTGTACTAATAACATACCCACGTAACTAAAAAACAGAATATTTCTTCAAATGATCAATTATTCTGGGCATTGCGATCCGAAACTTTTTAATGTCATACTGGTATTACAATGGTTCTCAGTACTTATTGGTTATGTTGTATATATATTACATTGGTTCTCAAAGAGTTCTTTTTTACAGTCTTACGTGATGACGAACTTTTACTACGACTCGAAGAATCAGACATAGATCTCTCTGATGCTGATGAAAATGAGGATACGGCTTTTACACCAAGACCTGAAGAAGACGAAGAATCCAGTACTTCATCTTCCAGCTCTTCAGATGAGGAGGAAGTTTCACAATCAGACATATCTCTGCAATCTTCTGTAGTAGAGAGAAGAAGGAGCCGAGGCCGTAACCGCACCCGCCCAACTGGTCGTAGGGGGGGAACTAGAGGTACCCGTTGATTGAGTATTTTTCAGAAAAAGTGTACATTTGTGAATTAAAATGATGTCGTTAATTTGGACTCTAAAAAAAGTCAATAAATATATCTTGTACTTTTTAATCGCCGCGTTGTATTTGACTGAAATATATTATATTCATTCGCAAATAGTCTCATGACTTATTATTTTAAGTATTGTTTACAAAAATATTAAAATAATACCACTTAAAATATTTTTTCTATACAAAAAACGTAGTGTCACTATCAGCTTTAAAATATTTCGATTCGTTTAAATGGCTTTATAGTTCGATTTATTACACGAGATTTGTTTTTAATGTGCTAAAGATATCCTCTAGTATTTAAATCTCTGTTTATTTGGGGTTTTCCTAATAATACAATTGAGAAAAATAGTTTCATTACAGTGTCTCAATATTTTACATGTTCGTTACAAGCAGTTTCGTTAACAATTTTTACACTGGTTTCTTGGTATTTCTGAACGCAGTCGTAAATTTTAATATTGGCAACACTAGCCTGAACCTGATTGGCTGTTAGGAAACTGTCAAACGCAACGATCAACCATTTTGTTGTGAAAGTCGTGAACGGAGCTCCGAAGAAACATTTTCGTTATCATATATTTACAACGTGCTATTTCGGTAAGTAATTTAGATACAAGTCTGTGGTTTTGATATGTTAATTAGTATAATGTTATCTTTTTACTTAGTTCTCCTGCTGAACGTTAAACATTGTTTTTTGCAATCAATTTACTTTTGAGGTTATTTTGGGCTTACATTTTAGTGACATTTCGTTATGTAACGAAAAGGTTTTCTTACATTTTAGTTGCATTTAGTAACTAAAATGTTACGTAACGAAAATGTTGAGTATAAAGCTGCATGTACATGAATATTTTAACCAACTTTACAAAAAAAAGAGGTGAATTGTTATCTGATCAATAAAAAAATATAAAATGCGTTTGTTAAAGTGTATTTTTATGGATTAACCTTCATTTCATTGATTCACTTTTTTGTAAGCTACAGGTACCTCTATGTCTGCCAAAGTATACCTAATTTTGTTAATTCTAATAAAAAAAAATATATTTCATTGTCTTTTTATTGTTATAGTAATTTGAATTGACACGTCCGGTCCTGTGTAATGATAATAAATAAATAATTAAAAGAGGAAACAAAAATAGTTAACACTGTGTATAAAGCTTAATAATTACATTTTTGTTACAAGTTACAATTTCATTACAACAAATTAGTTATAACATTTTCGTTGCGTACAAAAAAAATGAAAAGTACTCGATTATATTTGAGAAGTCTTTCATTTTAAATTTTGTGATAATTATGTTGTTTATGAGAAGTTGATTTTTTTTCAAAGTTATTATTTGTTGTGAGCATGGTTAGTTATAATATTTCAGTTCCTTTTTATTTACGTTTTGTTATGTTGATAAAAGTAGGTATTATGTTCAAAAGTTATTTTGCATAACAAAATTATAATTATGTTAGTTAAGAAAAATTATTATAAAGACTGATCAGAGGTGATAATAATAATAAATGCATATTGATTTAATAAAATACTTGGACTTTTATTTGGAGTTGAATTCCAGTGTCATATACATATGACGTAAGTATCAGTACTACTGTCCTATATAGAACCATTGTCATATATATATGACATAAGGAAAATATATCTAAAAAAAGCAATATTTTTTTTTGCATTTTTTTGAATGTGTACAGACCCCTGATATACCATAAAACCTAAGTTTCAAATAATATCCAATAATTATTTTTCTGGAATCCAGGAGGTTAACCTAGACCAATATTATTGTTAGGACGCATTAAATAAAGCCTTTAATGAATTGGTAGGCAATAAAAGCGAAGTGCAATGCGTTGTATCGGCCAAATGGCTCAATAGCCAATAGACTCGACCAACATCTGAGGAGGCTCTCGCAGGGCAGCTGGATCAAACACTTGATTTGTTCTGGATCAAACACTTGATTGATTCAGAAAGCAGTATTCCTGGACAAGTCCCGTACGAGTATTGGCAGAAGGTTCTTCTCTCAAGAACCCTGACCACTGGTAGCTTGGACCCTGTTCCCGATGCTAGTGCGCTACCTACTATTTCTCATATTTTTTAAGTTTTTTTTTAAGAACCATGTAAAAATATAAAAAGTATGTGTAAAAATGATACAAAAGATGTACCTAATTAATATATGTTTTAAACTGACATGGTCAAGTAAACATGATAAATATCCCGTTTACAGTGTAATATAAGTAGGTAGGTATGCAATAGCATAATAGCAACGCTATAGTTTCTTTTGTGTTTAAACAAAAAAAAAACAGCAGCGCGCCAGAAACCTTCCAAACCTTTTAACGAACACTTTAACACATTGCTCGCTCGAAACATACCGATCGAGCTTCAAAGGGACACGCACTGCTACCACTATGAATGTAACTAGCCCATTGTTTCAAGATACTTTAATGGTCTCCGTACAGGAATTTATTAAATATTCATTCACATAATCGTTTATTCGTTGTTTATTGTTTTTTTACTCGTGCCTATGCACGAGTAAAAAATATCTACAAAGAGGTGTCCCTACAGGTGGCCTTAAGTATTTTCCACCAGTCTATCTTAGGGTGATGCAGAGGCAAAACACTTTAACTGCAATAACAGAAAAAAATTTAATAATTAAAATACACAGATATATAATAAGAAAAATACATAAAGTTAAGAGAGAAAAGCTACTACAACTTAATCCTGAGGCGAATTATTATAAGTTGGTCTGGCTCAGCGTAGATTGAGTCCATGGTGGACCTGTCGATGTTGAGCCGAATTAACGTTAAAAAAAAGAAGGGTTATTCTAATCCTAAGTACTTAATGTTTGTAGGTACTTTCAGCCAAATGTTTCAATATTTTTGAGCAAAATTGTTTTAGCGGAAGTACAGAGCGGCAGCTACACTTACAGAAATTTAAATATCTCTAGGAAGTCATCATATTCCTTCACTCAGATCCAGCGTGTCCCTTTGTTGGCCTCCCCCAGTGACGCCCTAATCCGAGGCTCGTACCCCATAGGGGGTACCCATAGCGCGCTTTCGCTTAGCTTATAAGTTGCTAGCTTTTGGCTGCGGCTTTACCCGAGTGCATATCGAAAAATATCCCAACAAACTTTCATCCCCTATTTAACACCGTCAGGGGTGAAATTTCGGAAAATGTTATATATATACCTTCCTCGAGAACCACTCTATCCATTGGTGAAAACATCATACAATGAAAATCGGTGCAGACGTTTTTGAGTTTATAGCGCACAGACAGACAGACGCGGTAGAGAACTTTGTTTTTTAATGTAGTGATTAGCTCCTGGCTAAAAGCCTTACACTTAAGGCACCCAAGGACCAGCTTTATAGGTTATCCAGAAAAATGCAATTAATAAAACATTTATTCCACGATCTCAAGTAAAATGTTCAATGAATTCTCAAGGCGCAGTTAAAGGGGCACCGTAAAAACGACCTTTTTTTCGTCGCAGAGTTAGCCGTATTGCTACTTATTACAATTCCAAAAAAAAATACAGTGTATAGTCAAATGTATAGGTAAAAGACTTATGCAAAAATATTTTCTAAAAGTAATCAAGAACCTCGAAAAAAAAAATCACAAAATCACAAAAAAATCACACGAAAAAACTTTTTCGTCTCGAAATGCTCAATATTTTGAGTGACAACTGTTTTTTTTTTTTTACTATCAGAAAGGAAATTTAACCAACTAAAGACATATGTAAAAACATTTTAACATTACAGAGTATTTTTTTTTTAAATAAATTAAATCTGCGAACTATCGTTCATTTTGGCAGTCACGAGCATCAAACGCATCGCCATTTTCAACCTTATTTGTTTAGGCGATGAGTTAAACGCGCGCTCAAGGTCGCGGGCAGCTAATGTCGCCTTAATTTTTCGTCTATTTAATTAAACTGTAGCTACGAGTGCTACGGCGTAGCGTATGTTGTTGTCTGCGTAGCTGGCTACGAGACGAGTTGTAGCAGATAGTTACCGACCGTAACCATTACAGCTCGTAGCATAGGTGCGTACGAGACAACATTGTATCGTTAATCTTCACACTTGTGGAATTTACGTAGCTAAGCCTCGGCGGCTAAAAGTTCGCCTCGAGCGACATATTTATTTACTTATTTACTTCATGGACTTATAGTTTACACAATTGTTTTTATCATGATACACAATGTTAAAAACTACGTGTTTTTAGAAGGTTTTCCGATCTTTTTATTAAGGCTACGTGAATTATTTATATTTGAATCTTGTAATTTCGTCAAAACACATCAGTATCTGTACAAATCCTTTGGTAATTATTGTAATTTTAATACCCGATATCCTAATAGTTTTCCCTTGCCGAATATTAAAACTGACCTGTATCGAAGAAATTGTTACCCCATGTCAATTAAACTTTTTAACAAATTACCCACTGAACTAAAAGACCTAAGATCAATACCTTTATTCCGAAAAAAATTATACGCCTGGTTAGTAAATAAATGTTTCTACACGACCCAGGAATACCTTAGTTATGGGTCAGGCCGTAGATTTTGCCACAAATAGCGCAAAGGTGACGCAAAATCTTTTGTAAGTCGGTCGCGCAAAGTGACGTAAAATAGTAACGCAAAATGATAAGGGGTGCGCACACCTGATGTGTACAGTTTTTACTTGTGCATAAAGTTTTAATAAATAAATAAATAAAAATGCACTCAGCATAGCCAAGTGATCTGAAAGTCAAGCCAAGCCAAGCCAGCAAGCAAGCCAGCCAAGTGGTCTGAGTGGCTTGAAATTTTGACTAGCAACCTACAAGAACCTCGCAGTTACTCTAAAAAATATATGAAATGAATAATTAAAACAAAATCAAAAAATCATCATAATCAATAAAGTAATCTCTAATGTGCATGCACCATTATAAGATAGCGTAAAAAAGTGGCGCAAATTCTATGCCACTCTGGTATCGCAAAGTGACATAATGTAGTTTCTGCGTAACCATGGCGCAAATAAAATCTATAATAACTCGATAATAAGCTATTTTCTCAGGTTAATTTAGCCTTTAAAACATCACACACAGCCTATTAAATCATGCGCAATAACAATAATATATATAAATTGTAAACTTATCTTGAAATCTAAAAAAATGCACTCCTCGAAAAATGTGACACTTTTTACTCGGAACGAAGTTGACATCGGACTGAAGAAAATATGGCCGCCAACGCCGTATTGACTATAGAGAAAGTTACTTTAGTGCTGCCACTACTCAGATACAAATCCTGCTAGTCTTAACACCACAAAATGGGCAGATAATAGGTGCGCAATAGAAGTAGCGCAAAGAATTGACTTTCTTTATTTTTTTAAAAATGTGTAAAAATTAATGTACTTTCTTAGGAAACACCACCCGATATTAAAAACGCGGATAGCTAACTATTATTTTATAACGTTAAATCAAACAGATTACCAAAAAGCATTAAAAAAATTATTTTGCTGATGGCGTAAGTGCACCCCTACCAAAGCGGATTCACGTTTTTAATGAAAATTTCGTCACTTTTTGTAGAAAAATGTCATATAATTTTCTAAGTTTATGAACATAATCAAATATGTTTAGTGGCCGCGGCTCACCACTTCATAAGCAATACGATGCTGTGATTGACAAACGTATAAGTCTTATACTTTTTTTTTTTCATGTAGCGGAGAGTTAAGTTACATCTAATGTGGCAAAATCTACGGCCTGACCCTTATAAGAATAGAAAATTAGTGTAGCGCCTTATTAAGTATGTTCCTATCAGTGCAATATAATTAGTTTAATTTAAGTTAGTATGTAATTCCAAATACCTATAAGTGTGTAGGTACCTATGTAGGTGCCTAATTCATTTTTTTTCATAAACTTGTATCTTTTAAGTTTTAAGTTTTTGCATACCAGAAATGGTTAATATGAGGATCGTTTTTTTTTGTATTATGTAATGCATTATGTACCATCTATTTTACCCATATTATGCAAATAAATTATTTGAATTTGAATTTATGACGATACGATTCGTCTCATTCATTTCAGAACTGACCACGCCCTCTGTCGGCGAAGGGCCGCGTTCCTCTAGCAAAAGTTTGCTATGATCGCTTAATTTTAGGGCACGACCTTTAACCCTACAGCCATACTAACAGAGCGTCTAAGTATGGGTTTGATGTTACTTTAAAGGTAAGGTTATTAATACGTACTGAAAACGGAATACTCGTAATTTTAGATGTAGAATGCATACTTACTTGGCCACCCACGAATATTTTGCGCAGCAGTGAAAGACTATGTTATCTTTCTGTTTTTGATTTTATTTTATTTTGCTGTTTCATATGTATGTGTGTAGTGTAGGTACCTACCTACTTGTGGCAAGTGCCACATAAATATATTTTCTCTTTAAATCTTTTCCGTAGAAATTTCGATCAATTTTATCATTTTGTACAGCGATTCTCGACGTCCACTCTGGTTAATCGAGGCGGAGTCGCGACGGTGTCGCTTCGTTTGTCTATCATCGCTTCTACTGTGCCCGTGCCGCGACCCTAGTGTATGAGAGTGGGCTGCCGATGCTGCCATTTATTCCTAACTAGCTTTTGCCAGCGGCATCACCCGCGTGAAAATGTCGATTTTCCATACAAACTTTCATCCCCTGTTTAACTCCCTTAGGGTTTGAATTTCGAAAAATCCTTCCTTATTCCTTGTCTACATTATAAAGGGAACCTCTGTGCAAAATTTCAGCTTTCTAGGTCCAAGGGTTTGGGCTGGGCGTTGATGAGTCAGCCAGTCAGTCAGTCAGGACTTCTCTTTTTATTTATATATAGAAGAAAAAAATGCAGATGCGGCGTGCCACTTGTGCGCGACACCGCCTCGACTTGAGTTCGTGTAAGTGACGCGCCTAATGATAAACGCATTTGAAAAGCGAAGAGAGGAAGCTGTGTGTTTCGGAATTTCGGATTTGCTTGACCAGTGTCGAACTTAGCAGATTATAGTACTCAAAAGCTCATCACGTGGCGAGGTAGTACCTACAGCATAATCATCAGATACTATTTCTACTACTGGGACGCAGGCCTGAGGAGGCCTGCGTCCCAGTAGTAGTGAGACGTAAGGGTACCAGTTAGTAAAAAAAAACGAAATGTGTGCTGGGACCTGGGGCCACATAGTAGAAGTGAAACTTCATCGGACAAGTAGAAAAACGAATCCCATGCAAAGCTTATTTAACCCATTTATGTAAAACTTCAAGTTTTACATAAATGGGTTAAATAAGCTTTGCAAAAATTCATTCTTGATAGACTTTCGCGACTAATGGCGAATATTATCACTCACCTTCGTATTGCCGATGATATATAGGTAGTCATCATTATGGCTGAATCGCTGGAGGATATATATATTAACACAATGCTCAGGGACCTCAGTACGTTTCTCAACAGGTGGGTCTTAAAATGAACATGGACAAGACGAAAGTTATGTCGAATGTCCGTGTTCCACACGTACTGGTAATTGTCGGGAGCGATACTCTCGAAGTTGTCGATAGTTACGTCTACCTAGGACAAACTGTTAAACTAGGCAGATCCAACTTCGACAAAGAGGTCGCCCGAAGAATCCAACTCGGATGGGCAGCGTTCGGGAAACTACGCGACATCTTATCGTCCAAAATTCCGCAGTGTCTTAAGACGAGGGTGTGTATCGAGTGTGTGTTGCCAGTGATGACCATGGCTCAGAAACATGGTCCTTAACTGCTGGCCTCTTAGAGAAGCTCAGAGTCACGCAACGAGCCATGGAGAGCTATGCTCGGAGTTTCTTTGTGCGATAAGATCCGAAATGAGGAAATCCGCCGAAGAACCAGGGTCACCGACATAGCTCTCAGAATATGCAAGTTGAAGTGGCAATGGGCAGGCCACATCGCTCGAAGAACCGACAACCGATGGGGTAGGAAGATTCTCGAGTGGCGACCACGAACCGGAAGATGCAGCGTTGGTAGGCCTCCCACCAGGTGGACCGACAACATCGTGAGAGTCGCGGGCAACCGGTGGATGCAAACGGCAGGCTGCCGTTCGTTATGGCGTTCTATGGGGGGAGGCCTTTGTCCAGCAGTGGACGTCTTATGGCTGATGATGATGATGATAGACTTTCAACTGTCGCGGACTTTTAAAGAGGAACAATTCTACGCAGCGCACGCTCTTAAAAATAAATTTATTTTCCCCTTTTTGCAACATTTTTCAATTATGCTCCGCTCCTTTTGGTTGCAGCGTGATATAACTTTTAACTTTACTCTTTAAATGGACTATCAAACACAAAAATAATTATTGAATTCCAACCAATAGTTCCTGAATATCTCCTTCCCAAGCGGCCGTAACGCTTTTGCGTGACACGCCCGCCGTGACACTATTTTTTTTTAAACATTGCCCCACACTAGGAATTTCTCCTGTATCGTGGGTGCGTTTACAAACATTGAAACTCACATACACAAATACCCAGACCCTGAACAACTAAATGTAGGCCATACAAATATTTGTTCCGTGCGGGGATCGAACCCGCAACACGCAGCGCAGCAGTCCAATCGCTCAGCCACTGCGCCAACCGTGCCGTCATTGTCACATATCTTTAAATATTTAGTTTCTAAGACCATGCCGTGGTTTCATCAATGTCAAGAGAGCAGTGGATATGAAATAAATTACACAAAGTCTGCTCGGGTACGAACTTACGACCTCGAAGTCGTAAATGGACCCTTTACCACTGAGCCACCAAATTATGACGGCTCGGTTGGCACAGTGGCTGAGCGATTGGACTGCTACGCTGCGTGTATCGTGGGTTCGATTCCCGCACGGAACAAATATTTGTATGGCCTACAGATAGTTGTTTCGGGTCGGTGTGTTTGTGTATGTGAGTTCAAATGTTTGTAAACGCACCCACGATACAGGAAAAATTCCTAATGTGGGGGCAATGTTTTCTTTAAAAGAAAAAAAAGGTCTGTTTGGCTAGGTAGTTGCAATACATCACGCCTTTAATCCCCGAATGGTTTAGTAGAGATGAGTAACAGGGGCGAACCTATTGCCATCAACCTGCCACAAGTCCAGACTCCGTGGCTGCTACTGAGAAATTCCAGAATGAAAAACACAATCAGTTTGCCCGATTCGGGAAAGGTACCCAGGACCTCATACTCAACAATCGCGCTTGTGACCACTAGGCAGACAAGGAAATTCGTAGAAATAATATAAAATAAGAGTCGTTTATAATTTTGTAACAAAATTTATTCAAGTATATAAATATTTTAAATAATATGTTACATTTAAATTCAATTGCGTGTAGGAATCATTGCCCAACTCAGTAAGGCGAATTAGCTAATCAACACAAAATACAAAAAATGGGACAAAATTTAAATATAAGCGATTACACTATTATTACATGTGTGTTATTTCATTTGTTCTAAAACAATTGGTATCATTTTACTACAGATTCATATTTTATAAGCTTTTTTCAAAGGACACTATCATCAAAACTTGATAAAAACTTAATAATAATAAGATAATATACCATGGACAAAGCAGAAACTTTGGAAGACTTTCATCATGAAACTAATTTAGCTATTTCTTCCTACATTGTATTATGACATGGATCTAAGAGTAAATATAAGGTGTACATAGAACCTTCACGAAACCGTCAACCGAGTATTCTATCTAGGTAACTTTAACATAATTATGTTGTTGCTGGGAAAAAAGTTATATGTTGTCGTGAAAGGTTTATGGTAAAAAAAACTTGGCAGTTTGACCTCTAATATCTTCGTAACTAGAGCGTTTCCCAGGATTGGTCCAGAACAAAAAAAAAATGACGTGAAACACGTGCCTTTTGGCGACGTGAAACACGTGCCTTTTGGTGACGTGAAACACGTGCCTTTTGGCGACGTGAAACACGTGCCTTTTGGCGATGTGAAACACGTGCCTTTTGGCGACGTGAAACACGTGCCTTTAGGCGACGATATTTATAATAATACTTTACACAAGATGTAAACGAACCCTTCACGAAGCTGTGATTGTAAATTGATTTTTAGGGTTCCGTACCTCAACAAAAACGGAACCCTTATAGGATCACTCGTGTGTCTGTCTGTCCGACCACCCCCCCCCCCCCCCCCTTATCTCCGAAACTACTGAGCCTAAAATTTTGAAAAAAATACAGAAATTAGTTCAACACGTATAGATTAAAGGAAAACCTATAAGTAGTATATGGTGGTAACGGAACCCTTCACATGCAAGCCCGACTTGCACTTGGCCAGTTTATCTTTTCGGGCTTCAATGTAACTCACTGAAAATGTTCTGTTCATGGATGCGTGAAATAAAACGGACGGACATTTAAAGTAAAATCATAAACTTACATCATATTCTTTTTTGTTTGAACTTTGGTACCCCAATATCTCCGAAACTAGAAGGTTCCCAGGTATAGTCTAGCTCTAGTATTATAAAAAAAAACGCTATGACATGAAGAACAAATACATTTCGGCTTCGTTAAGGATACTTTTACACCCAATACTCTGTTAAAACACACATTTTTATTGCTTTAAAATTATTGCGTACTATAAGGGCAGTATTGATAAGTGCAGTATAAACCAGGCACTTGTGGGACAAGAAAATAATCTCATAATCTGTAAAAGCTTATGATACCATGTTAAAAAGCTATTGGTTCGATTATTAAGTAAATTTAAAAATATTTAACGATAACAGAGCTGTACCATTTGTTAAAATTACTAATGGCACTTGTGGTCTTGAGATTTACATGACATAAAGGCAGAGGTCTACCTAATAGTACAACAACCACGATGGATAATTATCTAAAATGACGCATGAGTTACAGTCCATCAAACAAGCAACTTCGCGTTATACGCTGATACGATCGCCACACACATTGCATTTTAATTGGCGATAATTTATACTGACTGTCTTAAAGGTTTTAGGTTTTTTCATAATTATTTGAAAAAGCTGCAGTTTCACGAAAAATAATATCAACTGTATAGTCTAACAGTCTCAGAGTAAAATGGCCGGGACATACGGACGGCCAGCAGGAATTTGGCTACAAGACCTTAAAAAACTTTAGATTTGCGTAACACAACTTTTATAAGGAAATAAAAGAAATAAGATTTGGAATTGCAGCCCAGAAAAACAAGAAAGGTCAATAAACTGACCTTTTACAAAACAATGTGTTTGGCGACAACCTATAAAACACTTTACAACGAATTTATCTAATTTGTCTATACAAATATTACAACCTTAATACAATACTTTACACAAACATCGATAACTTTTGGAAGTATAAAATAAGTACATACAAAATAATTTTAACAAATCGTACAACGGATTGCGTAAGTTCAGAAGGCTGATCCCAACCTCTTAGAGGAATATTACTTTAGTCTGACTCCAGTCTTACCAAGGTGTATTGCAGTACCCAATGACAGGGTTGTGGAACTCAGATAGACAGTCTCTCCATGTAAAATACTGGTATTGAGCTGCTTCCGGTTAGATTGGAAGCCGATCCCAACATAGTTGAAACAGCCAAGATAATGACTTTGATATTACTTCAGTGTGGGAATGAGATAACGCTCTACAGGGCGTATAGCTCTATCTCTTTTTATAAAATTTAGATTATAATAATATTTGCTATAAGAAGTGTTGATGATGGTACAATATAGTGACTGTTTACTGTTGTACTGCCGCGTTCGCGATGATGGAAGGAGAGTTGATGATCTCTCCCAGGCTGTCCAGCAACTCTCTACGGTAATCGTCGAAGTCGCCGTCAACCTACGAAGTAAAGAAGATAATTAATAAACAGACATATTTTTATAGTACAAACAATGATAAATTCGAAGCTTTCTGCAAAGAATGCAGAAATCTTGAAAAATGGCTAAGCATTACTTTGTAAGAATCTGTTAAGCTGTCTTACTGCAGCCTAACAAAAGCGATCGTCGCGAGAAACTCACGACCGCTGCGTTTATTATGTTCAGCAAACCAGAACATGCGGTGGGTGACACCAATAAATGTTGACTTCTAATCTTTCCGCACATGACAATATGGTCGCGCCAATCACGTATTCGTGCTGCCGATCGCTTTCATGGTGATTCTATGCAAAATGGAAGATCCTCAATACCGTCATAAAATGCATGGCTTTGTTTTTCACTTTTGGACATCGTATACACGGGATAAAATACAACAATATGTTATTTACTAACTACAATTTAAAGATCTATAATTTTAATAAAAATATGTACAAGTATCAAAAAGGGAAGAATGACAGGGTGTCAAAAAAGCTGTCTCTTTATATTGGAAATAAGAAGTATACCCGTACCTCATTGATGGTCTGGTCCTCAATGACGTAGAGAGTGCACTCGGTCTCCCTGATGAGTCGCTCGTCGTGGGACACTATGACCACGCCTCCTTTGTAGTCATTGATCGCGTCCGCTAACGCGTCTATACTCTCGATGTCCAAGTTGTTTGTAGGCTCGTCCTGTGGTCACAAGTCACAATAGTGTTTTGACAAAAGTGGAGAAAACATGAAGAATGGAATGTATGCAGGAGGTAATCCCGAGTGTTGGCATTTGATTTCAAAAATTCTTACATTGACAAGTTATAGAATAGGCTTTATGTTCAAACAGACGGATTCTAATACATAATTGAAAAAAGTAAAACTAGTATAATGGAACAGATAGACACCTCAGTACCGATATATTTTTACTAACTTGTAAGAAGAGGAAAGAAAAATCTAATATGTATTATTTATTTTAGGGGAGTGAGATGCTCCCATCTCGTGATATAAGAGTCTATCTGGATGTAGTTAGTATATTATGAAGACAAGTATATTCAATGGTCTTTCGAGTCTCGAGAAACATACGCCAAATGCGTGTACATTTGGCGTATGTTTCTCGAGACTCGAAAGACCCACGAAACATAGATTTAAATAAAAATCTTACCAAAATAACAACATCAGGCGCCATAAGGGTGAGTTCAGCTAACGCGACCCTAGCCTTCTGGCCACCACTGAGGTCCATCATCTTGATGGTATGCGCGTGGCTGGCCAGCCCGAACGTGCCGAGAGCCTTGCGCGCCTTCTCGTACTGCAGACCGAACAACCGCTGGAGGTACTCGGCCGGAGTCTCCTCTGCAGTTAAGTGCTCACCGGAATGCTGGTCGAAACGACCTATCCGCTAAAGAAGTAATTTTGTGGGTTAGATTTGTGTGATTAGAAAAAGAAAGAAAACCTTTAATTATATAGCCCTTAACTTGATGGATATTAACTACAGTTTACAGAAAACACAAATTGGGAAAACGTCATGTCCAGGCAAACGGCCACTGCTCTTCATAACCAAAAGAAGCAAAAGTACAAGTAGAATAGTATAAGTTGCCTGACAATAAATAAATGTTGTTTTTTCTGTTGTGCTAATGCTAACATCGCATGCACGACAGATATTGCGCTGGTTTTCAGCGACAGTCGGTGTATGATCTGCCATTTACTTTTTATTCTAAGTTATTTCGTTTCCCTTTGAAAGTGTCGAAAAGGTAGAATACGTAGCTTGATTTGAAGCAAGATACACAATGTTAGGTGATCATGTGCTGGCAAATATCATATCAACTTTTATTACTATTGTAATTGTTTTGTTATTCAGTTACATCAGATATGACATTAGATTCATTCAGATTTCAAACCCTATTTAGAATACTTTAAAAAATAAATGTACTAACCAGTCTATGATTCCTAATGAGCTCTCCTTGTACGGGCGCTAGTTCACCCACAAGCAGTTTGAGGAAAGTGGACTTGCCCACTCCGTTGGGTCCCACGATAGCGATACGCGAGTTCAAGTCTATGCCGAAGTCTACGCCACGGAACAGAGGCTTCTGTCCGGTGAAGTTGAAGTTTACGTCTGTTGGTAAAAAGAGAATTGGTTATTATATAGTTATGTGAGAACTGCCGATGCACTTTAAATTATATTTCGTCGTCTGCCTAGTCATTAGGTTTGGCTTCCAGTCTAACCGGATGCAGCTGAATACCAGTATTTTACATGGAGTGACAGTATATCTGACCTCCACAACCCAGTTAAGTTAGTACTGGGTAATACGATACCACTTCGCAAGGCTGGTTGTCATACTTGTGGGTCACTGACTAGTTGACTACATGTAATAATGACTGTCAAAGATGTACAAATGACAGCTTTACGACTGTTTAGTGGATCATTATTTCCTGTACGAATTCCGTTGCATTTTTCTCGACTTGTCCATACTGGGAATCTGTATCATTCGTTCATTGGTCATTCACACATGAAATTAAGTCATAAGTCATTCGTTTAACATAGGTACAATAATGGTGGTAAATATGTAGTAGTGGGTGAGTGTGTGTGTGTGGTAATAATGTGTGTGTGAGTGTGGTGTGTGTGTGAGTGTGTGTGTGTGCATGTCCAAAGCTGTCTGTATGCAAGGGCGGATCCAGCTTTGGTGCCAGGGGGGGGTCACAAAGAGTCGTGGTCAAGTCACAAGAAGTTATAATTTAATTTTTATAATCATGGATACAAGTAAAAATAGGTGTTTTATTAATTTATGTACACACGGCTACACATCAAGCTGTACAAAACCAGTATAATCTGATCGTTCATTGTGCGAAAAGATCTAGTAAAGTGAGGCCAAGATTAACTGGTTTTGTATAGCTTGATGTGTAGCCGTGTGTACGTAGGTACTTAAAAATGCCTATATATAAATAACAAAATTATTTTTTCTTTTACGTCTTCTCTCGAAACGCGTTACCATTTCATCTACCTACTCCAATGGGTACGTTTTTTTAGTGTGGAGAAGAACCAGTCTGGTTAGACATTCTTCAACCATTGAAGCTTAGCCACGATTTGATTCTTCGAAGTGCTATAACCCTTATCCAGGGGGATAAAGCGTTGAACAATTTTCGGTGGATGGACGACTTAGAATCAGAAATGAGAATTGAAGTAGATGAGCGTCTCAAGCGAGACAGAATGGCGGAAGAGCAGGAGGGAGGCGCGAGCGAAGCGAGCGCGAATTTTTTTTAAAGATTTAGGGGGGTGGCAAAGATATTGTCATTGGGAGGAAAGAGTATAAAATACTGTTTTACTTGATTCGAGAAGAGATCCGCTTACTCTTATCTTAGTAGACATCAATCCTCCACTTCCTGAACCAAGCGCCTAAGACAGAGGTTCGGAAGATGTGACTGACTAATGATATAATAATAATGATAAACGATTATTCTTACGAAAAAAAATATTGGTGTGTACTTGGTTTATATTGGTTACTGAGTTTTTGTGGTCTATTAAGTGTACCATTCTGACCCAACCTTGTAAGGGATAAATCGATTAACACTACGATACGTAAAGATTTACTTAACTATAAAACGTAAAAATGATGTTAGTATGTACTCAGTTTTTTCATTGCCTCGGAAACAGCCAGAGCCCGAAAGTCTGTCAACCAGTCATACTAAGGGATATCTCGTTGTACCCAGTACTAACTGGGTTGTGCAGTGTGCACTGTGTGCAGGCCAAGAAAGCAGTCGTTCCATTTAAAATTCCGGTTTTTAAATGCATCCAGTTAGACTGGAAGCCGACTACAACATACTCGTAGTTGGGATAACGTATGTGGATCTTTTAACGTGGATTTTTCACCAGCCTATAACACTAGGGTTAATGCAAACAATCTAAGGATAGTACCTATTAAAATCGGTTCAGACGTTTAGAAGTTATGGTGGACTATAGAAACTGACAAATAAACATACATGCATGCTAAAAATACTATATTTTTTGGGCTGTTGTGTAAAATATATAATCAATTTTAATTAGTGGTCTACCTAGGTCCTGGACCCAGCCCAGGGGGGGGTCATGACCCCCCTGACCCCCCCCCTGGATCCGCGCTTGTCTGTATGATATATACGCCCCGCATAGTGAAGTTCCATTATCTAGTTATTGGAGTGCGGCGCTCCGGATCAAACAATGCCCCACCTGCTGGAGTGTCCCAGATGTCCGTATACATGCACTCTTGACGACCTAAACAGCGCCTCTGCCGCTGCAATAAACGTGGCTACCTACTGGGCCCAAACCGTATAAGATGAAAGTAGAATCGACACGAAAAGAAGACGAAGATCTAGTTATTACGTACTGAGCAAGCCAAGTATGGGCGGCTGCAGCGGCGGCGGGTCGGGGAAGGAGAACTTGACGATGTACTCCTTGGGGCGCTGCAGCAGGGCTGTGGGCGCGGCGCTGTCCTCGTCCTCGCGCTGCGCCTTGCTGCGGCCCTTCTCTTGCTTGCGGGTCAGGGCGTCTTTTTGTTTCTTTTCCTGTTCATCAAGAAGTTTGGGTTTTATGAATTATGCCATTAGTGTAGAAAAAAAGTGAGTAAGATATTAGTGTATTGGTATTTAGAAATATATATTAGGAGCTGAGAACTATCCGCCGAGTTTCTCAATGTCTTCCAACTCTTTCTGTATTCGTCCGTCGGAAATAACCTTTACTATCTGTAGTGGTAGAGTATCCTTTTTGGGTCTCTTTTTGTTTGTTAGAACAAGTGATGGAGATGCGAATGGAAAGATAACATGCTAATCCGGGTGTAATCTAGCACAGCCCATAATTCCGTATTTCTGTAATTGTTTGAAAATTTAAAACAAAGCAGCGCGTTACAATGCCATATACAATGACGACACGTTTGGCGCAGTGGCTAAGCGATTGGACTGCTGCGCTGCGTGTCGCGGGTTTGATCCCCGCACGGAACAAATATTTGTATGGCCTGCAGATAGTTGTTTCGGGTCTGGGTATTTGTGTATGTGACTTTCTATGTTTGTGAACGCACCCACGATACAGGAGAAATTCCTAGTGTGGGGAAAAAAATTCGACGTAAATAAGTATCAATATTTATCAGGCCGAGAACCTTGTCAAGTTGTATTAACAATAATATATTATGAATAGCACTTACAGCTTGTTTCTTCGACTGTCCATGCGCCTTTAGATCCTTAATCCTCTTCTCTTGCTTCTCATATTCCTTGATCATCTCTTTCCTCTTCTGAGCGTGCATCTTCTTGAACATGGAGTAATTTCCCTTGTAGTAGTACAGTTTCTGGGTGTCCAGGTGAATGATCTCGTTACATACGTTGTCTAAGAAGGACTGGTCGTGGGAGACTACCAGAAGTGTCTTCTTCCAACCTTGCAGGTAGCTAGAAAAGGAACATAATTGTATTTCTACGACTCATCATCATCATCATTTCAACCGAAAGACGTCCACTGCTGGACATAGGCCTCCCCTAAGTGTCGCCACATTGACCGGTCCCGTGCGTCTCTCATCCAGCGGATCCCCGCAACCTTGACCAGGTCATCGGTCCACCTAGTGGGAGGCCTTCCAACGCAACGTCTTCCGGTTCGCGGTCGCCATTCCAGAACTTTTCGGCCCCATCGGCCATCCGTTCTGCGAGCAATGTGCGACTTTCTACGACTACTTTCGGGGAATACATGCGTGATATTTTTTTTATTGTATGGAACCATCCAGTATCCAAGAGTAAATTCGAAACAAGCTTTGAAAAGAGTGTTTGCCACACAGGCAGGTATAAATAACAGAGACAACACTCTATAACGCAGTACTTTTATGGTTGAGTCCTATATAAGTAGATCATTAATCACAGTCATTTTATGATCACAGTATTTATTCTATAATAATAAAGAAATATTTAAAAATGTATAAAAATTGTGTAAAAATAAATAAATGGAATAATAAAGATGGCACTTACTTGTCCAACCAAATGACAGCGTTTAGATCTAAATGATTCGTAGGTTCGTCAAGCATCAGTAGTGTGGGCTCTACGTACAGAGCTCTGCAAATAAAGGTAATTTAAATTAATAAGGTTGAATAATCACTACATATTATAAAACAAAGTTCTCCGCCGTGTTTTTCTGTCTGTCTGTTCGCGATAAACTCAAAAACTACTGCACTAATGTTCATGCTGTTTTCACCAATGGGTAGAGTGGTTCTCGAGAAAGGTTTTAACCTTTTTAGCGCCACAGTCACGTATAGACGACAAGCCGAACAAGCAAACAAGTGCCCTAAGTCTGTCGACTTAAGGTACTTTTTGGCTTGTTGTCTTACTTGACCGTGGCGGTCAATGGGTTAATATATAATTTGCCCGACATCTACGCGGGCGAAGCCGCGAGCAAAAGCAGGTATTAAGGCGACATCACCTGCCCGCGACCTTGAGCGCGCGCTTAACTCATCGCCTAAACAAATAAGGTTGAAAATGGCGACGCGTTTGATGCTCGTGACTGCCAAAATGAACGATAGTTCGCAGATTTAATTTATTAAAAAAAAAAGTACGCTGTAATGTTAAAATATTTTTACATATGTCTTTAGTTGGTTAAATTTCCTTTCTGATAGTAAAAAAATAAATAACAGTTGTCACTCAAAATATTGAGCATTTCGAGACGAAAAAGTTTTTTCGTGTGATTTTTTTGTGATTTTGTGATTTTTTTTTTCGAGGTTCTTGATTACTTTTAGAAAATATTTTTGCATAAGTCTTTTACCTATACATTTGACTATACACTGTATTTTTTTTGGAATTGTAATAAGTAGCAATACGGCTAACTCTGCGACGAAAAACAGGTCGTTTTTACGGTTCCCCCGTTGACTGCGTCTTAAAAATGTATTAGTTGCGTACCTAGCGAGCGAGACTCTCATACGCCAACCTCCAGAGAAGTTCTTGGTGGCTCTGTCCTGCATCTCGCGGCTGAAGCCCAGACCAGCGAGGATACGTCGCGCGCGTGGCTCCGCAGAGTCCGCGCCGATCGCCTTCAGCTCAGCGTACACCTGGGGAACCAATTTATGTTAAACACAGAAACTCTCATACGTGCCATCATGGGTGTAGTGCCCAAAGGATCAGGCAGAGGTATACACCATCATTTTGCCAGATACATTTAAGGTGGATTTGTTTGCCAGATACATTTAAGGTGGATGTTCCAGGGTAGCCCGCGAAATTCAAATTTTCTTACGTTTTTAGCGATTTGCAGGCCAGTGCTAGGTCGTATGTTAGTGAAAATATGATTCGCGGCTGTAAGACGTATGCAGTTACAGAATTATAATCATCAAAATCATCATTACAACCCTCCAAGTTCATGTAACTGTCAAGAATGACCTTTTGATGAAATACTCATTCTTGACAGTTACATGGAACATCAACCTTAAGTCCTATGTAATAGGAGGCAAGCCTTGCCGAGACTACCGGCTGCTACTAAGAAAGTCTCTGTGGGATAACTGAATAACACTTTGCGCTCTAATCGCACCTAAAACCTCACGCTCATAAACGGCGCTTGTGGCTGCTAAGACTAACGAGAACTTGTAATGTTATGTTTCACTGATGCTGTTACTCACGTCATTTAACTTATCTTGTTTGCTGAGATCTCCTTTTTCTATTAAAGCTTCTAAGTCTTTGCATTCCTTGAGCAATTCTGAAATAAAATCGAGAAATTATATTTTACACTGTGTTATGTACTTATGTAAAAAGAAAAGGAAAATATGTGCTTTTTATATACAACTAGCTGATGCCCGCGGCTTCACCCGCGTGGATGTCGTTCAAATTATATACTAAAACCTTCCTCTTGAATCACTCTATCTATTAAAAAAAACCGCATCAAAATCCGTTGCGTAGTTTTAAAGATTTAAGCATACAGACAAACAAACAGACAAAAATAGCGACTTTGTTTTATACTATGTAAGGATAGAATATTTTATAGATTGGTTGATGAGGAATAAATTTATCAAGCACCAAACTAACATTTTATATTGGATAAATGGATTTGATTTAAACTCGAAGAAGTAGGATACTTTCTTACACAAAATACGCGCTTTGGACGTAGAGTTACGGACACCACAACACAAACCAAAACCACAACACAAATTATTTACTTAGCATTTAAATACTTTAACACCCATTTTTATTTTTTTTATTTTTCATCAGCCTATAATGTTCCCACTGCAGGGACTCAGGCCTCCTCTCTAGGAGAGGGATGGGCTATAATCTACCACGCGGGCCCAGTGCGGATTGGTAGATGTCACATGTCTTCGAATTTTTGGTTCTAAGACATGTCGGTTTCCTCACGATGTTTTCCTTCACCGTTTTGAGAGCAGTGGTGATGAAATAAATTACACAAAGTAATGCACCTGACTGGGTTCGAACCCACGACTCACTGTTCGTAAGTCGAGGCCGCTACTACTGAGCCACCACTGCTCTCATCATTTTCTCATTCTTCAATCATTCAATCATTTTCTCTCATTTTTTTTTATTATTATAATTTAATTAATAAGGTAACACATGAAAAATCTCACCAGTCCTCTTCACATCAGCCTCGAGCAGAGTATCAACGGCGCTCATATCACTGGCAGTGACCTCCTGCTCACACAACAGTATATCTATATGGGGAGGGAGAGGGAAGGCACGTTGAGCCAGATGCCTCAGTAGCGTGGTCTTGCCGTGACCGTTCGGGCCGACCAGACCGTAGCGCCGCCCGTTCGCGATCAACAGGTTCGCGTTCACGAACAAATCTTTGCCTTTAGCACTTATTGAGAAGTTTTCCACTTTTATGTCCACTGCGTTTTCTAGGGCTGCCATTTGACCTGAAGTGCGGAAAATAGTTTATTAATGGGATGTCTCGACAGATAAATTGCAATAACAACACGCTCTTGAATCACACATTGTACAAGAAATATCAACTCTGTAAGAATCCAGATTGCTAGCTACTACCGAGAAATTCCTGGTGGAAAAATTCAATAACACTGTCCAATCTAATCTGCTGCGCTGCGTGTCGCGGGTTCGATCCCCGCACGGAACAAATATTTGTATGGCCTACAGATAGTTGTTCCGGGTCTGGGTGTTTCTGTATGTGAGTTTAAATGTTTGTAAACGCACCTACGATACAGGAGAAATTCCTAGTGAGGGGCAACGTTTTTTTTTAAAAAAAAAGAGAGATAGAATCTGGGAATCAAATAGGCTTCATGCTGAGCACATTGCTGGTGATTAGAGTATTTAGAAAAAACAATTTTATCAAAAGAATCTATTTTGTTTGAAATAACAATATTTTCTTCCAACTTGTTAATTTTTATGCCACATTTAGTGAAAATAAATATTGTTTTTTTTCTCGTTAGTTTCAAATGAAAAAGCTTGCTACATACCAGCAGTTTTCTGTGCCTGACTGACAGTGAAGTTGGCGTCAAGATCACTGTGTCCCTGACCACCTTTCTTCGTCAACAGTTCCATCTGTTTCTCATACTCTTGCATTTTCTTCAACTTTTTCTTCTCTTTGTGACTCATTTTCTTCTCCGAGGGCTCTTCTTTCTCTTTATCGGGAAGCTCTGCCACTTTATCATCAGTCTCCACGGATACTTCGTCAGCTGAATCTTCAGGTTCTACTACTTTCTCTTTCTTAGGTTTCTTGGTTGTTTCCTGTTTGTAAGAAAGGTACACATCTAATCAAGTAATGTATACAACAACATAAGGAACATATATATTATTACCACTGCAGGAAAAAAGGCCTCAACATCATCAAATCACATATATTTAAACTGAATTACCAGTGATTTCCTGAGTAGAAGACTAGAGCCCCTAACTCTATCATCATAAATGCCTAGTTTATTTTCAAACTTTGTTGGGGAATCGTTTCCAATCTAACCAGATGAAGCAGGATACCAGTATTTTTTTATTTTGAATCCCTAATTTCTGTCAAAAATCAAGCAAATGTGAAATAATATCATTAATAAATCATTTAGACTTTACACCATACCTTAGCCTTGGCAGGTGGTGGTGGTGGAGGTGGTTCCTCAACTTCTGGCTCAGGTTCAGGGTCTTTCACTTCAAACTTCTTTAATTCAGCCTCTAAATCATCCATGTTGTTCTTCTTTTTATTTTTACCTGTCATTAACAATAAATAATCCATTTTAGTTGTAAAAGCATTAATGTTTGGAAAACCAGTAATTTTACACTTTATTCAAAAATACTTTTTTCTGCATTATAAATACCTTTACTCTTAACTACAGGAATAACAATTTCTTCCTCATCCTCTGATGGTTCCATTTTTAATTCCTTATCACTCTCTTCATCTGGCCAGTCTTCTTTCTTTCCTTTGCCTGAAATTATTTCAATAATTAATTATTATGCAAGGTACGACGCCCTCAAGATGATGCTATTGCTGATTAACAGTTCTATTAACTTCATCTTAGCCTTATCTCTTTTTTTTTTGGTTTGGTATGTCATCAAATGACTCCTCCTGCTTTGGGCAAAGCGGTAGGGAGTGTCCGACTTCTACTGACTAAAAACCACCCATGTTCCTTCTTAGCTCTTGTGCAGAGGCGGCGGTATCTCTTTCGACAAACCCCCAGCCCCGATGGAATCTCAACTATATTTGTGGTTGGATTTGATTCAAACAGATGCAGCTGAATACCAACATATTACATGGAACAACTGACTATCTGACCTCAACAAATAACTGCCAAAGATCTACAAATTACAGCTGTGCTACACATACTCTAAGATGTACAGAGGAAACTGTGTATGCAAAGGACCCATCCGCAAACCGACCTAGGTAAGCGCTGCTTAACCTTAAAGACTGAACCGTGCAGCTGTTATTATTTCATCATCAGCCATTAGACGTCCACTGCTGGACAAAGGCCTCCCCCATAGAATGCAATAAAGAACGGCGGCCTGCCATTTGCATCCACGGGGTGCCCCCGACTCTCACAATGTTGTTGGTCCACCTAGTGGCCGGCCTACCAACGCTACGTCTTCCGCTTCGTGGTTGCCACTCGAGAACCTTCCTTCCCCGTTGGTTATCATTTTGTCAGGAGTTAATAGTTATTTTAGTTACTTAATTTAATAAGGTTAAACATACATACCTTTTTTGTTCTTTGACTTGGCAGCAGGTTTAGCTTGTACACTAGAAACATTGCTAACTACTGACTTGGAGTCATCATGGTCCTCATCATCTGATGATTCAGCTTCTTCTATATTTTTCTTTTTATTCTTTGCTGCAAAGTTCAAATAAAAGATAATTATGAAACCAGTATAAAAAAAAAATAGCTCTTATTTCAAGGAAATGATAAGTCATTATAACTGCAGATTCACAACTTAGTGCCTTTGATGGTAATTCTATGAACCCAATCCTGCATATGAACACAACTATATTCAAAGTTTAACATTTTAATAATGCATAATCAAATCATTAATTCAGATAAATTTAGTTTTTAATACTATTATTTACAAAAAATGACCACTTACTTTTCTTTTTACTAACAGGTTTTGCAATTTCCTCTTCAGATGCTTCTTTAAGTTCAACATCACTTGCTTCTGAAGACCAGTCTTCATCTTTCTTACCTTTCCCTGTGATCAAAAACTTGTGTCAGCTGCATTGGCAGAGCAGAAATTGAAACATGGCCAAAAAATGGCAATAGGGTAGTTGACAAACAAAATCTAATTAGTCCGTCACATAGAATAGCAAAAAATATTGGCCACGTATTTTTCTTTTTGCATGTAAACCAAAAATGAAGACGATACAGTGCTTCGAAAACTCGTGTGACGTCACAACGCACTACATTTTTTAACACGTAGTGCCAAAAGCCCCCACTCCTGATCTTTGACGCGTTTTATCTTCGTCAATTTTTATTAATTTGATAAAACAAAAAACCGGCCAAGAGCGTGTCGGGCCACGCTCAGTGTAGGGTTCCGTAGTAATAATTCTTTTTTTGTTTGAAATACGGGCCAATGAAACTTGACCTCTGGATTGTATAGGCGCTCATACGATTCAGGGACCAAATTATATTGGTTAACTGCAGTTTCCATCTGTTGTTTCCATCCAAGTTCAAAATAATTTTCCTAGAAAGTCCTTATAAAGTTCTACTTTTCAGATTTTTTTCGTATTTTCTAAACTTATGGTTCAAAAGTTAGAGGGGGGGGGACGCTTTGTTTTTTACTTTTGGAGCGATTATTTCCGAAATTATTGACATTATCAAAAAATGATTTTAGTAAACCCCTATTCATTTTTAAATACCTTTCCAACAATATATCACACGTTAGGGTTAAAATTAAAAAAAAAATCACTTCCCACTTTACATATAGGGGGGCTACCCTAATAAAACATTTTTTTCCAATTTTTTTTTTAGCACTTTGTCGGCGTGATTGATACACATATTGGTACCAAATTTCAGCTTTCTAGTGCTAACGGTCACAGAGATTAAGCGAGGACGGACAGACGGACAGACAGACAGACAGACAGACAGACATGGCGAAACTATAAGGGTTCCTAGTTGACTACGGAACCCTAAAAAACACGTATCCAATATTTTTCGATAATCTAACTGACGGACTAAACAGAATCATATTTTTTTTACCTAGGACACATCCCTATTATTTTATTGGAACTATATGAGTATGTATGAGCGTTTTATACAATGCCAAGTAATAAAATCTTTATCTGTTACGCCCCACCACTGTTACAAGGCATACAACAAATATCTGCCAATTTAGTGGAGTGCCGTAAGACGTAAATATTGTTAAATCTCGGAATCCAGGACCGGTCAATGAATCTTCATAAAAACTATTGGACTGTATTGCTAAAAGCCCAAATAAAAAAGTTAAAAAAAAAAAATTACGCGCTCGTCATTTTTTTTTTTTTTTTACCACAATGTACTGAAAAACTAGCTTGTGCCAGCGGCTTAACCCGCTACAACTTGGAAATTATCCCACGAAAAGATAAAATCGGGATAAAAACTATCCTATGTGTTAATCCAGGTTATGAACTATCTGTACACCAAATTTTATCCAAATCCGTTCAGTAGTTTTTGCGTGTAAGAGTAACAAACATACACCCTCACAAACTTTCGCCTCTATAATATTACTAGCTGTTGCCAGCGGCTTCATCCGCTACAACTCTAAAATTATCCCACGTGAAGATAAAATCGGGATAAAAACTATCCTATGTGTTAATACTTACATGGTGTCAGCTAACTCCATACAAAATTTTATTAAAATCGCTCCAGCCGTTCAGACGTGAAGAAGTAACGAACATACACACTCACACACAAACTTTCGCATTTTTTTAACATTTTTTTTTTTGTTATAACTCGTTATTTTTTGTGAAATATTAATAAATTAACATTAAAGTTACTATGCAAATATTATTTATTAGCTTCAAACATTTTTTTCTCTTGTCCCTCTCATCACATCACACAATTTTAGTTTTTTGGGTTGGTGGAAAGTGATCAAATAACCCCTCCTGCTCTTGGGCAGAGCGAAAGGGAGTGTCAGACTTCAACTGACAAAAAACCACCCATGTTCCTTCTTAGCCTTTTATGTCCAGGCCGCGGTATCTTTGTGTCCAACTTACAGCCCTGGCGGGCCCCTCCCATGTTGCTGACATCTCTTTGAGGCGCGCGTGTAACACGAACGCGCCGTCGACACGGCCTGATGTCGTCGTCATAAGACGGACAGACGGCGGGCTAGCATTACTCACCGTCCACAAGCCCGCATCTACGGTGGCTGGAAGCCGTCACGTGGCCCCCGAAGCCCGGAGCGTCTCCCACGACGGCTAGGTCGAAATGTTCTCTCCTTCACACATTCCGCCACCTCCTTCGCTAGCATCACTGCTTCGCAGAAGGAGGCGACGGCGTCCCATTACTCCTCGCCTCGGACCATGGCTTGCACCAGGGCCGGACGCGAGAGGTCGCCGCCGCCGATCGCCGCTACGAGAGCACGGCGGGGCTCCGCCCAAGCGGGGCAGACCTCCACAGTGTGCTCCACAATGGCGACATCCGGTCGTTTCCTCCCGCCTGATTTGGTGAACGTACCTCCTGAAGCAACGTGTCCGGTGAGGACGGCGTCCTTTCCAGCAACTCCTCAAAGATAGGACTTACCGCCACTGTCGTGGCGCGCCCTGATCACATCACACTTCACACTAATATTATAAAGTACTAAAGTTTGTGAGGGTGTATGTTTGTTACTCTTTCACACAAAAACTACTGAACGGATTTGGATATAATTAAACGGTTTTATTTTTTGGTATACAGATAGTTTATAACCTGGATTAACACAAATGATAGTTTTTATCCCGATTTTATCTTTTCGTGGGAAAATTTTCGAGTTGTAGCGGGTTAAGCCGCTGGCACAAGCTAGTTTTTCAGTACATTGTGGTACAAAAAAAAAAAAAAAATGACGAGCGCGCAAATTTTTTTTTTTAACTTTCTTGTTTGAGCATTTAGCAATGCATTCCAAAAGTTTTTATGAAAATTCATTGACCGGTCCTGGATTCCGAGGTATAAGTCTTACGGCACTCCACTAATTATGTTACTGTTACTGTTAGCCTGTGTCATCCCACTGCAGGGCAAAGGCCTCCCCCCATGATTTCCAAATTTTGCGATCCAGGGCCAATGTGGACCACTGGTCGTTTGTTCTATCAAGCTCGTCCCGCCATCTCCTTCGAGGTCTACCACGTCGCCTTTTGGCTGTGTCAGGGTTCCAGAACGTGGTTGTTTTGGCCCACAGCTCGTTGGGCATACGGCAGACATGGCCAGCCCAGTCCCACTTCAGCTTAGCGGCTTTTTGAGCAACGTCAGTGATTTGTGTTTTGGAGCGCAGTGTGGTGTTGCGTATACGGTCTATTAGTTTAACGCTTAGGATACTACGCTCCATTGCACGTTGGCAAACCTTGAGCTTGGACTTTTGAATGTTTGTCAAAGACCAAGTCTGAGATCCATATGTCAAAATGGGAAGAATGCACATGTCCATGATTTTTCTCTTGAGTGACAGTGGAAGATCTCCCTTCATAAGCTCTTTCATGGACCAGTAGCTCTTCCAGGCATTTTCGGTTCGTCTTGCGACTTCCTTGTCTTGTCTTGCCTGGAAAGAGACTAACTGGCCCAAGTAGATGTATTCATGGACATATTGCAATTCTTCACCATTTACTCGGATCTTGTGTTGGGTGGTGTTTGAAATCAGTTTGGTCTTTGACATATTCATCGCGAGTCCAACCTCAAGGCTCGCCTCACTGAGCTGGTTCAACATAAGCTCCAGTTCTGCCGCCGTGGAAGAGAATAAGACAATGTCGTCAGCGAAGCGAAGGTTGGTTAACCTCACTCCACCGATTTCAATGCCGTTTCTCTCCCAACTAGCCGTAAGCTTTTTAAACACTTCTTCAAGAGCACTATTAAAAAGCTTGGGTGAAAGTGGGTCTCCTTGTTTGACGCCTTTTTCTATGGGGAATGATGGTCCGACTGTCTGTAATCTAATTGAAGCAGTGCTGTTTGTGTATATTATTATGTTACGGAGCAAGTTGATGTAGGTGGGATTTATCTCTTGGTTGTTCAGAGCGTTAAATATGGCATTGTGGGTTAGACTATCGAAAGCTTTGGAATAGTCTATGAAGGCAAGGTATATCGGCATGTTGTACTCTTGGTATTTTTCGATTATTTGGTTTATTGCATGAAGATGGTCAGTAGTGGAAAGTCCTGATCGAAAGCCAGCTTGTTGAGGAGGTTGATGTTTTTCCAACTCAGGTGATATGCGCTGGTCTATGACTTTGATAAAGGCCTTATACAGATGGGATACAAGACTTATCGGTCGATAGTTGTTGAGATCTGACTTTTCTCCTTTTTTGTGTAGCAGTATTATATTAGAATGGCAGAAATCTTCCGGGAATATACCTGTTTTTAAAATAGAATTGAAAAGATTTGTAATTACAGGGAGAAGAGAAGACTCGCCTATTTTCATAACCTCGGTACTTATACCATCATCGCCTGGTACTCTGTTATATTTCATTTTAGTAAGTGCAGAGTGTACTTCGAAACCAGTAATGGGAGGGATGGAATCTGAGCAAGAATAATTTATGCTGGGAGCTGGGGTTTGGCAGTTTGAATCAGGGACTGAAAGCGGTTACGGTTAAAGGTTAAGATACCTCAAAAATATACCGGTACCGGTTTAAAATAAAGGTTGAGCTATACCGGTACCTTTATAAATAAAGGTTGGGCTGAACCGTTATTTAACCCTTACACGATTTCGGTACCGAAATGCATGCGCGGCGCGCGTGTGTGCGGTGGAAGAAGTTAGAACTTGCGTATGTAGTTTATAATCAACAATCGGCAAGTGAACGACAGACAGAGTGGCGAGGCGGTGCGTCAAAGCAAACCCCTATTTATTAAGGTTTAGGTACCGCTACCGATATATTTATAACGGTTACGGTACTTCTACCGAAATATACCGGTATGCATTTCCATACTCAGAATTTCACTACCGGAAAAAATAACGGTATCGCAATATTTCGGTAACCCTTATTTAACGGTATGACGTCATACCGAAATTTAAAGGTACCGTAATTTTTGGGTAATTCAGTCCCTGGTTTGAATATAACAGTCTGTAGTAGTTTGTGCAGATTTGTAAAACCTTGTCTCTATTTTGATGTTTTTGGCCCAATTATGTGTATTAAATTTTTTATGTACTATTTTTAAACATGAATTTGAATTTGCAATTCAAGTATCTGCCTGTTCCTAATACTTTTTTTTTTCCAAATTTATCTGCAATCAGCCTAGCAGCTTTAATCAGATGGGATGTTGTTTCTTCGACTTTTGGAAATTGCACATCCTGTGATGTGTGATGTGTCATCTCTTTCTGTTTTTCATTGAATTTTATATGGAAGCCAATCGCATTCTTTTCAGCCGAAATAGGCAGTTGTTGGTGTTTATGAGCTGTGTAGCCAGATGGTTGCTGTGTCGCTCAAGGCGTTGTTTGTAAGTTACAGTGAGTTCCTAATACTACTATTTTACTCAATGTGGAAGAGCCCGGTTAGCCCATTTTCACAATTTGCCTATCAATGACAGGCAATGGCAATATGATTCAAGGCTGAACTTTTGCGGGCTACTCTAGTGCTTCTCCCTTAACTTTTTATAAGTCATACAAGGAATTTAAAGATTACCTTTCTTCTTTTTACTAGGCTTTGCTGGTTTTGATGCAGTGTTTGTTGTATTGCTTACAGTTGACTTGCTGTCATCTTGTTCTTCATCAGAATCCTGACCTTTCTTTTTATTTTTTCCTGTAAGTAATTAGAAATATTTAATTAAGTACTTACATTATAATATAAATATAATTTCATAACATTATTTAACACCAATGTATCATATGGTACACCATATGATACACTACACACCACATCATATTATAAGACCAAAGACTCTATCACCAAGTGTGCCGCAAAATATTTGTGTTAACTTAGACCAGCAAAGCAAAACATTATGAAAACATTATTTTTGTAGTTTTGGTCTGCGATGAGCCTACTTGAAATGCAAATTATAGCATTCCATTTTTCTTAGCATATGTGCACCTTTCTTTTGTGATTTCTTTGCCGTTGGTTTGGGGACGTCTTCGTCATCAGATGCCAGCACCTTCTTCTGTACATTTCCTTCGTCACTGTCGCTCCAGTCCCCGGTGTTGCTTTTACCTTTCTTCTTCCCTTTTCCCTTACTTTTAGAGGTTACTTCATGATCGTTTGTTACAGTCTTTTTCTCTTCAAAATCATCATCGAAGTCTTGGTTTTTCTTGGTGCCCTTCTTTTTCGACATTTTAGTGACTTAGTTTAAAGAATTGTTGAACAAAAAATACACAATCAGCCAGCTCACTACTATAATATGAAATTCACGAGTTAGTGATCAAACTGTGAATAGATTTCTGTGAACGACTGACACGACTGACGTTGTCAGTGTCAAACTGTCAATGTCAAAATAATGGACGTCGATCGTTTGTTCAGCTGCGTACACACTGGGCCAACGAATGGGATTCGATGTGGATTCGATCGAATGGGGTAGAAAAAATCTGCCCCCCTATTGTGTATCTTTTTAACGTCAGTGGCTATCAGAAATGTCCATAGATTAACTGTAAATTGGTTATGGTTTGGTACATTTTTTTCTTAAAAACTCACCATTTGACAGTTATTTGATACAAGATACATACATTACAAGCTATCCACTGTCATTAAAAGATACACAATAGCCCTGCTGAACTGTGCTGTGCTGCGTCACCGGCGTCGTATCAATCAGCGTTTCTTTAGTCATTGATCAGCGTACGCATATCATAGACAGCAGGCAGCAAAAGTCGACTAAGTAACTCTTCTCTTCTAAAGAAGGGTTGAAAACACATCTAACCATGAAGTTCCGTCCAATGTACCTAAGGCCTCAGCCTCGAATTTTGCGGGCAGCGGGGCGGCGGCGGCGGCGGCGCGGGCGCGGCAGGATCTTATGCGTACAATCAAATGGACCGGTTTTCGGAATACAGCGGCGCGGGGGCGGGCAACGAGCGGTGCACTCCATACAAGTCGCGCCGCCGCCGCTGCCGCCCCGCTGCCCGCAAAATTCGAGGCTGAGGCCTTACTTCTAAGTTGTGTGTAGGGCGTGCGCTGTGTCGGAAGTTTCCTGTCTGCAAAATATAATAATATAGTCCCTGTTGAGATTGTTTTAAAGAGGACGATTAGTTTGCTGGCTGCTTAAAAAAAAACCCTAAAATAAATAAAATATGATTATGACATGAATTATGATAGATACGAAAAAAGAACAAGATGTCCTTCTAAGACGAAATCGGATATTTTTTGAGGATGAAGACTGAAAACGTTTTTGTGCATTTTGTAGCTACCTTCGTGATTGTATTTGGTTTTATAACTACCTGTGCTGCGGGAAATGTAAAGAAAAATGCTGATGATAATAGAGATGACAACGGCGAAATAGGCGATGACTCAAAAGATGAATCCCTGGACATTCCAGTTGAAACTGAACCCACTAATCTTACTTGTACGAGAAGACAAAATAGTCAAATGCATGCAATTCGGTCTGCTGGTCCACACGAATTCCCTTTTATGGCCGCTTTAATGTCGCAACAAAATGAATATTTGTGTTCTGGTTTCATAGTCTCCAACGGAATGATATTAACAACAGCTCGGTGTTCTCAATCTGCTATAAGTTACGCTCTAGTGAATACTACCACTGACAAGAAGGACGATAACACGGTATCGCTTCATATTACAAAAACTGAGAGATTCCCTACTTTTACTGGATCGGAATCAATAAAAGATGTTGGTATTGTTTACACCGAGAAACATAATAAAAGCTTTGCATCTAAACTAGTTCTCAGTAATTACACAAGCCCTCGCACCCTCATCGATGTAGTAGCGATAGGGTTTGGATTGAATACTGATGTTGGGCAAACGAAAGAACTTCAATATATCGGCATGGAAAACCGTTCCCCGGATGAAATAACAGAAAATTTTAAACTGTATTTTGATTGCGTTGAAACAAAAGTATTAACATGTTTCAAAGACACGGGTGGCCCGGTTTTGGTTAATAAAGAGCTTGTGGGTATTGTTGTTAAAGGTCAAGAAGAATGTTCTAGAGAAATATCTGGTACCTACGCTGTAAACAAAAAGATGGCAGAAGTTTTACCAACTTATACGTTTAAAGCGTGGCTTGACTCAAAAATAACTAAGAATGAAGAGCCTGAAACCGAGAGCCTAGTAGCATATCCGAAGGATCCGAGAATCCTCGATCTTACCGATCAAGATTCAATATTTAGTCTACGACATCGTCGTCATAGATTGACAACCCACAGCTCAGGAACACGACTTCTTGTGAATCCGACTCATATTGTTACAGCATGTGTATATTGGTTGGCGCTTTATTGACTATACTTCTACGGTTGACTTTAAATATACCATGTTTGTGAAATTTCAATTAAAGTTTTCATGTCTACAATATTTTTTTTCTTTGAACTATCCTCGAACATAAACATGCCGTAAAATTGCCTGAAAATGATACTGCACAAGCAATTGAATACTGCAAGCTGTGAACCCGCAACTGGGTAGACTGCATCATCTGCCTAGCCTTTTCCCAACTATATTGGGGTCGGCTTCCAGTCTAACGCGGTGTCCTGCGTGAGCGACGAACGCGACGCGACGCGACGCAACACGGCGCGACGTAATGCGACGCGATGCTTCACGCGACAAATGTCCTACGTAATTTTGGCCATAGCCTTTCGAATCATGAAGAAATACAGTACAATTTTGCTTGAAAGCTCATAGTTCGTGGTGTCGCGCCTGGTCGCCCTCAAAACAAGTACGCGTAACGTCGCGTTATGTCGCAGACTGCCACGCACTATGAGCTTTCAAGCAAAATAAATTGTACTGTATTTCTTCAAGATTGTCACGCAGCGACGAATACGACGCGACACGACGCTGCAAACGCGATCAACTCAACGGCATACCCTGCTTGCGGCCGATGTGGCAGTCTGCGACATAACGCGACGTAACGCGTACTTGTTTTGAGGGGTTATTCCCGCTCGGTAACACCTTTCGTTCCTGTCGTCAACACTGTTGACGATCGGGAAAAAAAAGTTTCGTTCGTTCGCAGTGTCCATGAATGTTTTAAATACCTCCTGCATACTTCTATTCTCCTGGTAATACTCTTTGGTGCCGTAATTGTACCCTAAACTGTGTGATAGAACGAATGAGAAACTTGAGTCCCGCTGGTTTTACGATTTTGTTAGGTAGGGGAAGGTGCTGTACCTCGATACCGTTTCGGTTCAATATTTTTTAATTTTTTTTTTATGATACATAAATTCATAAAATAAACAGAATCTGAAAGGCTAAGTAATAATACACGTAATAAAAATTTTACAAAAGCATAAAAAAATATTTTGTAAGCATTTATTGGGTTGAAAAAAAAAGTAGTTCTTGGATCAAGGTACAGCATTGCCTATGTACCTTGATCAGTATGTGCTGTACCTTGGTCATGGGCGGAAATCCAATGAAATAAGAAGCAATTTACTGACTAATATTAATATAATTAAAGTTTTTTGGTTCACAATTCTTAATAATGTCTCTTATCAACTAGAATTCTAAGGAAAACAAGTATTCTGGAAATAAAAATCACAAAACGAATTTCAAAAAAAGTCTTCTTTCTTCTTATTATTTTGCTTAATTGAAATATATTTATTCTTTGCTTTATCAATCAATAAATCTTAGCAACTAGTAGGTGTACTTTGTGAATCACATTCATATAGTATCTAAGTGAGATCTGATAGAAAACTAATAACATTTATTATCATTTATGTAGTATCACATCTATAAAACCTTAATTAGGAACTTTGTACTCAGAGCACAGAGCTTTCTTACTCATTTTCTTTTTCAATTTGTTTTTCTTTAATTGGTGAACTCCCAATATTTATTCATTTCTGGTACAGAATAAAATTCTCTCTTAGAATTAATTTTTTTGGACGTCTTAACTTTCTCTTTAAGGTTGATGTTCACGGTAGGGCGCGAAAATTCAAATTTTCTTACGTTTTTATCGATTTGCAGGCCAGTGCTAGGTTGTATGTTAGTGAAAATATGATTCGCGGGTGTAAGACGTATGCAGTTACAGAATTATAATCATCAAAATCATCATTACAACCCTCCAAGTTCATGTAACTCTCAAGAATGACCTTTTGATGAAATAATCATTCTTGGGAGTTACATGAGCTCGGAGGGTTGTATTAATGATTTTGATGATTATAATTCTGTAACCACATATGTCTTACAGCCGCGAATCAAATGTTCATCAACATACAACCTATCACTGGCCTGCAAATTGCAAAAAACTTAAGAAAAATTGAATTTCGCGGGCTGGTTGAAGGATTCACCTTAATATCAGACCATTGGTACAAATTCTGATCTTTTTTTTCTGGCCATTTCCAATTTTTCAGTGACTTTTGCATGGATTTTATAAGAGCGCCTTCTTCGCAGACAGATTCTATTACGCCAACAAAGTATTCACCTTCATAAATAAAGATAACATAATCACCAACTGCATAATTGACAATACCGCTGTACCTTGATCATGATCAAGGTACAGCGGTATTCCTTGGATCAAGGTACGACACCCCTACCCGTCGTTATTTAATGGTTCGTAAAATTTTGGAGGTTATCTTTAACTAAAAACCACATAATGAGTCGTAAACATTACTAAACTGCCTCCAAAGTAGTCAGATACAATGAATTACAAAACTTAATTAGGTGAGTTAATTATAAAACAAAAAAAATTACAAAAACTTACTTTTTGCCAGCAAAAACTTTCAATGTGTCTCACGTCAAAACAAAGTGAAATGAATGACAGCAACTAACTTCATGTCAGTTGGTCCTAACAAACTGTCATTCTACCCTAAATAAACATCCGAGAAATTGACGGGATCATTTCAAAACTTTAAGTGGCTCAAGGTACAAAGGGTGTCAAGGTACAGCACTTTCCCCTACACTCTTTATCGTAGAACTAGTGGGAATGATGAATGAAATGCACATGATAAGGCCATTTTTTTATGTTCTAGTTAATTGTGTTTTAAAAGATCTAACATAATCCATTAAAACATTTTAAAAATCCATGACATGTTTTATTTTTATTTCCATATTTAAAAAATAAAAACCAGCATTCATGGACACTGCGAACGAACGAAACTTTTTTTTCCCGATCGTCAACAGTGTTGACGACAGGAACGAAAGGTGTTACCGAACGGGAATTACCCGAAATAATAAGTAGCGTTCGTCAACACTGTGAACGAACGAAACTTTTTTTCCCGATCGTCAACAGTGTTGACGAAAGGGTGTTATTATACCGAGCGGGAATAAGGTGTTACCGTTTTGAGGGCGACCAGGCGCGACACCACGAACTATGAGCTTTCAAGCAAAATTGTACTGTATGTCTTCATGATTCGAAAAGCTATGGCCGAAATCACGTAGGACATTTGTCGCGTGAAGCATCGCGTCGCATTGCGTCGCGTCGTGTTGCGTCGCGTCGCGTCGTATTCGTCGCTCACGCAGGACACCGCGTAACCGGATGCAGCTGAATACCAGTATTTTACATGGAGCGACTGCCTATCTGACCAATAGTTAATAATCTGTGATCTGACCTCCACAACCGAGTTAGTACTAAGTAATACAATACCCTTTGGTAAGACTGGATGTCAGAATTTCAGGTCACTGACTACCTGTAACGACTGCCAAAGATCTATATATATGGCAGCCGGGACCAACAGCTTAACGTGCTTTCCGAGGCACGGAGGAAACTCGGTATGTCGGGCGGTCAACCATCCACAGACCAACCTAGGCAAGCACAGCTTTACCTAAAGATCGACCTGAGTGGCAGTTCTTATTAAGCCACGAGCTCCTCTACAACATATTCATAAACATTTTCATACATTTGATTTTACCGCTCGCCGCCCCGCGCTTAGCTGCCGCTCACAGGCGCGCCAAAGTCGCGCGAATCGCTACAGCGGCGCGCGGTGTGGTGAGCGGCACGAACAAATGTAATAGTGAATGAGTGCGCAGCCACGAAACAGAGCGGCGCGGACAGCGGTGTGGGAGTGACGTTCTCAGACCGCTGCAACCGGCTGCAACTAACCGCTACTGGGGGTACGTGGCGTGCAAAACGCACCGGATAGAATTTCCATTAAGACCCAAAGTTTAGGAAGTTCATTTTTTTTTTGTAGATAGTACTCATTATTAGAAAACTTTTTGCAAATTGTCAAGTAACAGTTTTTTTTTTTTTAATTTTTTTTTTGTTGTATTTTTGGATGTATTAGGAGTGTGCATAATAATTGTTGCTGTATTATAATACCAAAAACAGCGGGGCGGTTAGGTTTGTAGGGTACCGAACACGTAACTAGGAAAACTTGGATGCAAGAGCGAGCGAAGCGAGCTCGGGACCTGGGGCACCCCGACACGGACAGGTTAGGTTAGAAGGGGATGGCGGGGTCGAATGAGCGAGCGAAGCGAGCGAATAGACCCCGCTATCCCCTTCGTGGTTATTTTTTTTAAAAACCACCCAGAAGTAGGAGCCCCGCGAAGCGGGGCTCCGTCGACTGGGTTCCAAAAAATGATTTTTTCTCAAGAATGGTGCGTCGCCTTTACATGGGAGTTGTGCCAGGGCACAGTGGGCACCACCCCCTCACCCTTCCCCTGTCAAACGACACAAAATTTGTACCCGTTTCGCGTTTTAGCGCTATTCTAACCTCAAAACTTTGACCATGGATATCTCGGAAACCACGGGGCTCCGAGGAATGGGAGTTGTACTGGGGGGTAGCCCCCCTCCCCCCCCCCTCCCCACCCCCTCCCCCTTCTAAAATTTGGGTCTTAATGGAAATTTTTACCTGCGTCTTTGGATTGCAGTGTACCTCGTTTTAGTAAATGAATCATGGTAAAAAATGTTTTTATTTTCTTTACTGTAAGTCTCATCGTACACTTATTTTTGGAGGTTGCGCAATCATCAAATGGCTCCTCCCGCTAGAGTGGTGGGAGTGTCAGACTTCTACTGACTAAAAACCACCCATTTTCCTTCTTAGCCCTTTGTGTCGGTCAAGACCGCCGTATCTCTTTCGAACAACCCGCAGCCCCGACGGGCGCGGCGTCGGCTCCTGCAATGTTGTTGACATCTCTTTAATACTCTTTGCATCTCTTTGTAGGCCACGCGAGTGCTCGGAGTTCAATCAAGGGTGCGTTCCGAATTACGCTGTAATCGATTTGAGCGTCCATAAACCCGTACCGAATTACTGTGAGCGCGCTAACGATGTCCCTTGAATCGTCATAGATGACGTCATGACATGTGTCATCTTGCGATTACACCGACCATGCCCCAAATAAATATCACCGTGAGCGCTGTCAAAATCAAAGTAAAAATGACAGATGTCTGATGCGTGTGTGAGTGTGTCTGGGTATGTGTGTGTGTTCACAGCTGAGGTTCACTGGCTGGAGTCGCACAAATACATTCAATTAGTTCTTTGAAATCTCTTTGGAGTCTCATAACCATGAGTATTCAAGTAAATTTAAAAGACGAGCCTAACGGGCGACGAATTTCTCTCATGCAGGTTATGTTTTTGTTATCACGTGACGAGTGAGCACTGTAAACGCGATATCGAGCGTTCCGAATTGATGACAGGTCTTAGCTGTCATAATCGTGATATCTAAGGCCGCGTTCCGTATTACAAAATAATCGCTCACAGCGCTCACGTCGATATTTTGCGTTCCGAATTAGATATCACGATTATGACAGCTAAGACCTGTCATCAATTCGGAACGCTCGATATCGCGCTTACAGTGCTCACTCGTCACGTGATAACAAAAACATAACCTGCATGAGAGAAATTCGTCGCCCGTTAGGCTCGTCTTGTATATTTACTTGAATACTCATGGTTAAGAGACTCCAAAGAGATTCCAAAGAACTAATTGAATGTTTTTGTGCGACTCCAGCCAGTGAACCTCAGCTGTGAACACACGCACACACCCAGCCTCACACACACACGCATCAGACATCTGTCACTTTTTACTTTGATTTTGACAGCGCTCACGGTGATATTTATTTGGGGCATGGTCGGTGTAATCGCTGTCATGACGTCATCTATGACGATTCAAGGGACATCGTTAGCGCGCTCACAGTAATTCGGTACGGGTTTATGGACGCTCAAATCGATTACAGCGTAATTCGGAACGCACCCTAATAGGGAATATTCATGTTTTTCTTTTTTGTCTTAAATTAATAGTTTACTATTTTATAACGTAGAAAAAAATATTATTGGGCTTCAAAATACTCTAGATATTTTTAAAAATGAAATTGAAAACTTTTAAAAAAATTAAGCTGTTCAAACGCCGCCATTTTGCGCGCGCTCTGTGTGACGTCACATGACACGTCCAGTGGGTGTTTCACAGAACATTTATAAACCCTAACGGGATACAATGTAGTGTCAGATGACGTCACATTTCGTTCGACCGCTGGTGGCGCGTTTTGGAAGTTTGAATTTCGCTCCCTTATTTTGCACTTTTTGAATATTATTTTAGGGGTTTAAATAATAAGTAAATAAAAAAAAATCCTTTTCATTATAATATTACGATAATAAGTATTCGAGAAAAAAATATTTTAGGCCATTTCAAATTTTATGCATATTCCCTATTCGGAACGCAAAATATCGACGTGAGCGCTGTGAGCATAGGCTGTGACTCTGTGAGCGATTATTTTGTAATACGGAACGCGGCCTTAGTTTTATTGTCAATTCGTTTTTATTTGGTTTTGCGCAAGCAAGTGTGTTTTCCAGGAGATTAAACCCATAGAATGTACGAGTTATTTCAATAATAAAATACATATTGTGTAAAGTTTTGTAGTTATTTCGTACAGATTCAGACTACATGGCGGCAGCCATGTAGTCTGAATCTGTGCCCGGAAACATTCGGTTTAATCACATTTCTGGTTTCTTCATTAAGAGGAGGGCCCAGGAGTTCAACACAAAGAATAAATGAATAGTGACCGCACAGAGGGGGTAAGTTTTTTTTCAAAATGATTGAATGTACCGTGTGTTTAAAAAAAAAAAAAAACTTACCAAAAAAGTATAATAATTTTCAGAAAGGGGGGGTTCGGGTTCCTAATCCACAAGCACGCAGACCAATTCATAGCTTTAGACTCCAGGATCCAATAATAAATGAAGTAATGGGGAGATATGGATTGAATAAGAACAACGAGAATGAACAAGATGCCAATGAACAAATCAAGTCAATGGGAGTGGATGAAGTGGATAATGTGATGAGGTAACAACCTACTGTTATTACAATAACTATGCTAATATTGGCAAGAATAAAACTAAGTATGTTTATTGAACTGACAATAGATTTTCTGCCACCGGACATAAATTACTACTGTAATTTGTTAATCATATCCACTGGCAAATTAACAAATTGTCTATCACCTTCTCAGTGGTTTATGGCGAGTACTTTTATGAATAACTCTCAATTATATTAACCCATTTATAACAACCAATTTGTTAGAAAGATCAAAAAACTACTGGGAGAATACTCATTTTTTTTTTATTGATTGTATTCCCAAAAAAATTGATCTTTATAATGATTGGTTGTTAGAAATGAATAGAGTAAGACCAGCTTACATCGAAAACCACAAAATATATTCATTTTTAAACCTACAGAGTAAATGTTTTTCCTACTCCTCCATTATTGTTTTCTGATTAATTTCAGTAATTTTTGTAGAAACAGTTGATATTTTTATTTAGCGATGAAATATTATACTTAATTGGGGGGGTTAGAATGATGTAGTGAATATGTGTGTCCATTTCACCCTGTATTTTTAAAACATAGTTCTGTTTCTGTCAACAGTTTCAAAAATGACAAATACAGCAACATTTAGTGATTTGTGGAACAAAATAACAAATATGGATGTAAACTTTCATTTAAAGTGGCTCCTTAGACATTCTTATCATGTCACTCCATAAAATAAGTAGCAAAAATAAAACAATTATAACTGTTTCCAGCAAAATGTCTCGTCAAACCAGTCCGCTATCAATACGAAAAAAAAAGTTACCACGAAGTAATTCCTATTCACAGGATGAGGAAAACAGTGATGATACGTGAGTCATTATGCTTTGTTATGTTGCTATTATCATTTGCATACAAACATACTTAAATGTATTATTTCAGTAACAGCTACATATTGCATAACAAAACTGTAATAATATTTTTTTTGTTTTGTGTTGTTATTATTAGTTTTGTTCATTCATTATTTTGTCAGAATATGTAATTGGATAACAAAACCAGCTTAGCTTATTAAAATTTGTACCTTCTACACTTCAATTGCCACAGCCATTTTGAGATTCATGCCCTCATATAAAAAAGTTTCACTTACCGGTTTATGTAAAAAGTCTGTAATATGCATTGTTGCTGCCCTTAACAAAACATAAGCTTTGCCACAAAATCTTGTTTATAAATGATATTGTATCATCTACCCATAATCATTTTGAAATCACATTGCTGCCACTCATTAGTCATAACAAATCATAAGCTTTTTATCAGTCATCCAATTTTTATTTGTCTCATTGTTTGAGTAAGCTTTTGTGAAAAGTCTATGTGTGTTTCATTGCAGCAATGTGCTTTCAAAATCTTTACCTGCAACTCTCCCGTCCCATTTGCCTTACAGTGATGAATCTGAAATAGATGAAAACTACACTATGAACTCTTCAACAAAGTCGAGAATTGAACAAGAAAGTTATCATCGTAAGATAAATACAAGTAATAGGAGCAACGTGAGCTCAGAACGGCTCCAAAGCTCACCTTACCCACGAAAGTTATCAGTTTCACCAAGAGAAAGAAGCCAACCCCAGTCGAGTAACACACTGCAATACATTTTTCTTACATTATTAATAAGTATTATAGCTGTGATCATACATTGGAACTTCCATGATATATTAACTAAAAACACTCAAGATAAATCAACACAAACTGTTGTTAATGATGAAATTAGATTTGAAAACAATATGAATAACCTCCAGAAAAAATATAATATCGATGATGATACTATTCTACAGCTAAAAACAGGTAAGTCATGTTACATACATTTTTTTTTTTGTCATTTCTTTCCATTTTTTCCAGTGACGGGGAGAACAAATTAGGCAAAATTAGGTAGGAATCTCGTAATTTGAGATACCCAGCTACAAACTTGTATAAAGTTGTATTTTGACATCGTAAACGTTGCCTCAAACTTTACATATGGTAGGATGTCCGCATCTATTAAAAATCTAAGGTCAAAGGTCACAAAAATCGTTTTTTTTGCAAATATCTCGTTTCCTATGAGTTTTTCGCTATTTTTGTTTATGATCAATATTGTAGAGAATTAAATTCCCTACAATTTGTGATTCAATAATTTTCTTTACGGCGATAAAGAAGAGGACTTTGAAATACTATAGCAGTCGGAAGAGGACGTTGAAGAAAAAGACGATAATTCAAATTATTGGCTCTTGTCCGCGGCTTCGCCCGCGTATGTGTGTGAAAATAGCCCACGAGACGTACCAGAATGATAAATATACCAAATTTCATGGTTTAAACTACAAAAATGACGATTTCATAATACAAAATTCATCCCCTTTTAACTCCCTTAGGGGCTGAGTTTCGAAAAATCCTTCCTTACTCCTTGTCTACATTACAAAGAAAACCTCTGTAGAAAATTTCAGCTTTCTAGGTCTAAGGGTTTGGACTAGGCGTTGATGAGTCAGTCAGTCAGTCAGTAAGCTAGGAAATTCTGTTTTTTTTTAAATTTTATTTTGCCATGGCAGTTGAATATAAGCCTTTGGTGCAGGATGTAACTTGCGTCGTCACCCTTGCACCATCCCATCTTCCTACCGGTTGACCTTAAATGATGCTCTAAGCGCTGCGCTCTCCACCCCGTATCGAGAAAACGACACAACGTATAAAAAAAAAATTGAAATAAAAGTTGTAGGGAATTTAATTCTCTACAATATTGATCATAAATACAAATAGCGAAAAACCCATAGGAAACGAGATATTTGCAAAAAAAAAACGATTTTTGTGACCTTTGACCTTAGATTTTTAATAGATGCGGACATCCTACCATAATATGTAAATTTTGAGGCAACGTTTACGATGTCAAAATACAACTTTATACAAGTTTGTAGCTGGGTATCTCAAATTCCGAGGTGAAACTCTAATTTCACTGGACTAAAATACGTTTTGGCTTCGTTAAGGGTACTTTTACACCCTATAGAAGTCAAATAAAAGAGTACATATCTTCATAAAATATTTTGTTGGAGTATCCTGAAGTAACATATATTTTGTCTAACTACCCTACAAGCGATGGTTATTCCAGCAATATAAAATTACCAGTAGAACTATGCATTAAAAACTCTTTTTTAGCTCTTTGTTTAGTTTAGTATGGTAGGTAGGTAGGTACTCTGTATCATCATCATCATGATGATGGTATATTTTGTTTTTTTTTTTTTTCATATTTTGTATGGTTGTCTCTAATTTGTGAATAAATAATTATGAATTTCATGGAATTTCAGCATAGTTTTCTATCCAGTCATCCTGATAAACTCAACATAGTTATATTTTCGTTGTATTGTTCCAGGTATATCAACAATCTTCTCAAAAATGATTACTGGCTCTTTCATTTTTGTTTACAACAGTAAAACAAGCAATTTCAACCTTGTGAGATTCGAAAAATTTGCAGATGAAGTTGCGTATACATCAGCGAGATTTTTACGTAAGAATGACTACATTATGTTATTTTATTCTCCTAATAGCCAACATTCGCGTAATAATTGGGTTAGCTTTAATAAAATGGCCACTGTTCATAAAGTAGGACTTAAAGGTCTAGCGATCGCAAGCGCGATTGCTGAGGATGGGGTCCTGGGTTCAATTCCGGGTAGAGTAGTGTCATTGAACTTTTCCCTTAGGAATTACTTAATAGCAGCCACGGAGTCTGGATTCGTGCCCGGTTGATGGCAATAGACTCGTCCCCAATAACATGGGCCTTAAAAAAACATAACTGGCGAAATGTAGGTGTACTATTATGTATAGGTACATTACATCTGAGGCTACGGGGATTACATGTGTGATGTCATCATAATGAAAAGAGCAAAAAAGGCGGGCGCTTGTCCGGTAACTTACCGTTTCGTAAAATCATCGATTTACCTAACCTAAACGGTCCTACTCCTGGCCAAAAGTCTCGCCCTGTTTCTTCCTCTTGTGCTTTTATTCGGCATTACATAAAGGAGCTATCCAAAGTGTCTAGTCAGCTTGTTTGGTTTCAATCTTTGACGTAGTGGTTGAACGATTGGACTGCTGCGCTGCGTGTCGCGGGTTCGAACGCCGCACGGAACAAATAATATTTGTGTGGCATACAGATACTTGTTTCGGGTCTGGGTGTTTGGTTGGTTCGAGTATATGAGCTTAAATGTTTGTAAACGCACCCACGATACAAGAGAAATTTCTAGTGTGGGGCAAAGATTAAAAGTCAGATATGTATTTGCTGCCCAGTCCCAAGTCAGTCGTTCTGTCGTGCAGCTTTATGAGCTATTTCAGTCTTATGCGTTCTGGAAATCTGTTGTGTTTGTTTACTGTTAGCCTACCATCCCACTAATCCGCAAGGCCTCATGATTTCCAGGTCTAATACTCTAATAGAGCCACTGGTTTTGTGCAGTTCGCCCCGTCATCTTCTCGAGCTTAACAGCTACACTTGTATAAAATTGTATTTCTACTTTATTACTACTACTTTAAACTTTTTTTTTCAGGTAACGGCATCTCGTCAGTACAACACACAGTTGTTGAAAGCTCAAACCTCGATATGCAAGAACATGGACAGCTGATCACGAGGTACCGGGATGATGTCGATAGATCAGGAGTGATGCTTGTCAAGGAAATCGATGGGGTGCCCTCAGAGCTTGCAATGGCCTTCCATTACTATTGTGATGAATATGATCCCCTTGTCAAGAGAAGTGCTATATTTTTTACACTAAATATGGCAAATTGTTCTAATACATCAGGTAAATTCAGATGTTTAATTTTTATACTTGTGTGCATAGTAGAAAAAAGTTGTGTACATAATTATTATAAAAGGTTAAATTAGATTAGCTAGCGAAACTGCAAACACGTTATCAAAAACTGCAGTGCACTGTTACGCTGCGTGCCGCGGGTTCGATCCCCGCACGGAACAAATATTTGTATGCCTACCTTCGATCAATAATGTACTAGATTCCCGATAAGCGCTTTAAAAACGGCCCGAAATATAAGACCACAAACGTATTTGTGGTCTTATTTCAAATTAGTATGGTCCAATCATAGCCAACATGAAGACGTCAAAATACCGCAGTATGCGTTCAAAAACTGCGTAAATAACCACCGTAACACCAAGGTTTTCGAAGGAATATCTTTTTATCGGTAATTTAATATCATTATGTGCTTTTTCATAATATTTAAACATAAATAAACTGTAAATATAATTAAATCAGCGAATATTATAATTGTTTGGCCAATGTTTGCTACAACGCACCAACTATTGTATCATGTTCTTGAACAGGGAACGCTAGTTCCGCAATAGAATAAGCACGACATTGTACACAAAATGCTTTTAACCGTATTGCTTAGAGTTTAAGTTTCATTTTAGAATGAATATTTTTGTACTGATGACTTTTTATTTTGGAGCGACATTTAAAATGTTTTGCTTCTAATCTTTCTCCGATGAAAGGGCTTTACAATGATAATTAAACGTTATGTTTAAGTGTTAAGGTTTATAATCATCTGAAGTTGTTAAGTTGTTGTGGTTGTGTTGTTTGTTGTTGTTGTGAAGTTGTTGTGATATTGAACTTTTTTCTAAGATGTTATGTAGATGTTTACGTGTGTGCAAACGTGGCCACTTGAGCGACTTAGTTTTGTTCCTGATGCTTAATCTAGTACTATTATTGATCGAAGATGCCTACAGATAGTTTTTTCGGTTCTGGGTGTGTATGTGAGTTTAAATGTTTGTAAACGCACCCACGATACAGGAGGAATTCCTAGTGTGGGGCAAAGTTTCTAAGAAAAAAAAAACACGTTCAGAAACAAAAAAAAAGATTATGCGTAATTTAATGCCTAACTTTGACGCTAAGAAGTATTTTATTTTTAAACTGAAATGTGACAAAAACTAAATTCAAGTACCTACTGTACGACGATACAGGAGGAATTCCTAGTGTGGGGCAAAGTTTCTAAGATCGGATCTCGATACGGAGTCATTCGAACGCCTAATTTTCGTAAAATACTACTTATTCACGTGCAATTAAATTAATTGTGTATCAAATATTTTTCAGTTCAAAAATCTATGCATGATTCCATAGAGAAATGCCTTGCCCGGAAATGGAAGACTGTGCCTACGGAAAACATGAGACCTTTACTAACCAGAGTGGTAGATGTTATAATTGACGTCACCAGTGTGTTTTAATCAGTATTTATAAAAAATAATGTATTAATTTGTTATCTGATTACGATTTTTTATTTATGCATAAGTTTTAATTAAAATTATTGAGAATATTTTCGTGCTTTCTTTTATTTTTCTAAAGAATATATACAACCGAGAAATCAAAGTAAAATTTTACAAAAGTTTATAATATAAACAATTAAATGAACTACTACAATATTACATAGGATCTCATTGTGATCTTACTGGAGGATCCCCGATGTTCACAATACAATACAACGTCTTATTTACTAATCATAATTATCAGCCTATCCTTAACACTTTTAAGAAAGTTTTTATCAAACTATGCACTATTGAAGGGTCCAAAGTGTAGCTTGGTCAGAGTTGTTAAGGTCTGGCCCATCATTGAGGTCATCGAGACTGTCGGGCTCCAGCTCATTGTTATTGCGGGCAGGGGAGTATGAGGCGGGTACATCCTCCTCCTCATCTTCATCATGGGACTCCTCTGACTCATCTGATTCGTCATTACCTGGAATATGTAAATAAATATAGATAATTGCAATATCACACCAAGTTCTGTCTTCCCCTTGGTGAAACAGTCCTCTAAAAACCCATTTAATGTGGCTACAATAAATATACAATACTAGCTGAACCCGCGCATGCGTTGCAATGCTTTTTTTCCTACCTACCTACCTACCTACTACCCTACCTACCTACCACTTTCTCACCGTTTAAACCTTCCTATATAAACCCATACAATGTGGTTACATATAAACTACACTCCTTTGCAAAAAAAACGGGCACCTTAGGAAATTTACGTTCTAAGGTCGATTTGAGTTAATTCAATGAAATTTAATTGTTTGACGTAGTCTGTATACTTAATTATAATCGTGTAAATTAATACGCGTGAAGTGAACTGTGGCAATTTAAAAAAAAAATCTATGAATTCTTTAAAACCGATGTACACGGCCAAACAATAAGAAGTGGTCCGCAATAAAGACAAGAAGATTTTTTTACTTTGTTTAATTAAATAAAGTTACAAATGTAATAACCTAATAACGAGTGTGACCTCCTCTTGCCAAAATCACAGCTTGAATCCTTCTGGGCATGCTTTCCACGATGTTTTTAATGACGTTTTGAGGAATACGTTCCCACTCTTCTGCAATGACTCTTTTTAGCTCCCTGATGTTTTGTGGAGCATGTTGCACTGATCTTACCCGTCTTTTTAGAACATCCCAGACATGCTCAATTGGATTGAGGTCAGGACTTCGAGCTGGCCAATTTAAACGACGGATCCCAACTTCTTGCATGTACGCTTCCACGTCGCCAGAACGGTGCGGGCGAGCATTGTCGTCCATAAAAATGGAATCTTCCCCAAGTGCAGTCAATGCGTGTTGTGCATATGGAATTAGGACTTCCATTATGTACCGGTGTGCATTTAATGTTCCATTTTCTATGAGAACTAACTCCGTACGCCCCGTCGAATTAATTGCTGCCCAAAACATAACGGAGCCTCCGCCATAAGGAGTGATTTCTTCGAAACACACTTCCGCATAGCGTTCCCGTGGTCTTCGTAGCACTCGCCGGCGTCGGTCCTCTCCACACAAAGAGATTCTAGCTTCATCAGAAAACAATACTTTATTCCAGTCCTCCAGAGTCCATGAAGCACAGTTTCGAGCAAACTGAAGTCGAGCAACACGGTGCTCACGGAGTAATTTAGGTCCCCGAGCCGGGCGGTAACTCCTGATATTGGCAGCCAAAAGCCTCCTCCTGACGGTCCACAAGCTAACTTCTACTCCTCTTACTTCTTCAAGGCTCTTCTTCAGGTCCACACTTGACGCCTTACGATTCCGCAAGGCCTGACTCACCAAAAAGCGGTCATCTCTTGGTTCTGTGCGTCGTTTTCTTCCCGAACCGGGTCTTCTTTTGACCGAACCGGTCTCTTGATACCGTTGCCAAGTCCTCTGGACAGTTGAACGACTCACATTTAGCCGCTGAGACACGTAAGTTTGCGAACAACCTTCTTCAAGTAGGGCTATAATTTTACCGGCCCTTATCGCTTTATCACTCATGTCAAAAAGTGGTATCTAGTGTAAAAAGAAAGATAAAATTGTTCAATTTGCAGAAAATATCCAAAAAGTTTTAAAATTTTAGTAATCAGTAATAAAATCGTTTCAGCAATTCGCGCCATTAGTAAAGCAATTTTACAATAATCTACAATAATCATTATTTTCCTTTTGTTAATTTCAAAATTTAAATTTGGAACGTACAGAATCATGCCAGGGTTCTTCAAATAACATGCCAATACATCGTCAAATTAAAAAAACCTCTTACTTGTCCTTCTTCATTGAAGTAGAGAAAAAAATATGTAGTGCCCGTTTTTTTTGCAAAAGAGTTTATATTAGTTGGGCATGGGTATAGTTTAGTATTTTCTGATTCCGTGCACTGTATAACTTTTAACTTCATTACTGCAATATAAAGAAATTGTCAGTGTAATGTGTCTTTAACATCCCAGTATTCCCAGTAACAACATCCCTAATAAGCATTTATTTCAAAACAAAAAGTCGGTCAGTGGGTCGTCTTAGGGGCGGATTTTTAGGAGTTGGAGTATACGCTTAGGGGCACTATGAGCAGCAAAGAAAACACAAAAAAATCTCTCTCTAAAGCACAACAATTTGCTGGGGCACATGATAAATTCCTACCATGACAAAATCAGACAGACAAAAGCAAGATTATAATAATTCTTTTATATTATTATACCTTCTTCTTCATCAGTGTCTGCTTCTTCTTCCATAGGCTCAGGGTCAGCTTTGCCCAGCGGTGCTCGCTTCATGTACTGTTGTCCAATTGAGTTCAACTGTAATATTAAAACCAAACGTATTTTAAAAAGGATAAGTATAGTGTTTAGACAGTCAAAACATGAACTTAAATGTTGAATGTTGTTCAATTAAATCAGTATTTTAAAAGATATTAGATCCTTAGATGTATAGGTAATCATAAGGCCGAAACTCTTCTTATAATTAAATAATTCATAGAAATAAACACCCGATACTTGCCCAATGTTGATTTGCTTGTTCTAACGCAGTTAGTTCTGTTTCTTCGTCGCATGGACTATCAGCGTTGAACCACAATGGATCTACTAAACGAGGAGTTAAGACTGGAAAAGGAATATTCATTGTGAATTTGAATAAAACTGCAATGTTTCCGAGTTTTAGCAGATAAAGTAAGTATAAAAATAATAATAAATGGTAGGGCGACAGTAAACAAAACAAATGTCAATTGAAATTTTGAAAATGACATATCATAACCAATCTGCGATTTTTTTTGGATTAAATACCAATGACTAAATACTGGTTTTTTATCCAAATCGAGGAAATTCTCGTTAGACCGTTTATGGTGGATGTTCCAGGGTAGCCCGCGAAATTCAAATTTTCTTACGTTTTAGCGATTTGCAGGCCAGTGCTAGGTTGTATGTTAGTGAAAATATGATTCGCGGCTGTAACACGTATGCATTTACAGAATTATAATCATCAAAAATAATCATCATTACAACCCTCCAAGTTCATGTAACTGTCATTAAATGACCTTTTGATGAAATATAAGGTCCCATTAAAATAGGTGGACAAAATTTTAGGAATCATTCAGACCACCAAAATAAGGACAATGGTAAAAAAAGAAAAGTAGAGAAACGCATCAGATACAGGTTCACGGTAGCCCGCGAAATTCAAATTTTCTTGCGTTTTTAGCGATTTGCAGGCCAAAGCTAGGTTGTATGTTAGTGAAAATATGATTTGCGGCTGTAAGACATATGTAGTTACAGAATTATAATCATCAAAATCATTAATACAACCGTCCGAGCTCATACAGGTTCCGGAATGACTTTGACCCAAAAAAAGTCGTTCTCCTCTACCTCTTTTATCTCTTCTGTGGTTGAAACAAAGGGGTTTGAACTTTTTTGTATGGGAGCTGGCATATCGACCCACCGCCATTTTGTTTTTTTTTTCGAAATCACCGCCCACGACGAAAATAGTATGTATAGATAGAGGACTTACACACGAACAAAAAATATCCAGTAACACGGTACCTAAAGTGTCACATTACCGAGATATTTGAAGATAACGATGGACATAATGAAGTTGGCAGATTCGTCTCAAAATTAAGTTGTTTTAGTCTTTCTTGCTTATCTTTCAGAACTTTATATATTTTATGTATGTATATATGTATGTATTTATTCTTATTTCATAAGTATATATCTTTTCTAACATGATTTTCTGTTTTTGCACCTACTGTGTATTGTCTCTGCATCACCCTAAGGTAGACTGGTAGAAAATGCCCAAGGCATTAAGTCCGCCTTTGTACGTTTTGTTGTGCATAAAGTTTTAATAAATAAATAAATAAAATAATGAGTACAATGACCACATAAAAATTAGACCTTTTACGTGTCTATAGGCTTTTATTATTATTACTGGTTATTGAAAGAGAGTAGGTACATTACATACTACAAGGAGCACGAGAAAACTATTTTTTGACTTATCATAGCATTTCATTGCGATGCGAAGCGATTTTATTGTTCGTATATTAATAATCAACCTGGGAACTATTATTTGGACATAATTTAACGCCTATACACGTAAAAAGGCTATTTTTTTAAATATTTAATGATTGTCGTTGTACTCATTTGTCGATCTTTAACTTCAAATATCTCGGTAACGTGACGCTTTGGGTACCGTTTTACTGGACATTTTTTGTTCGTCTAAGATATTTATGTCCTCTATCCATACATACCACTTTCATCGTGGGCCGCGATTTCGAAAAAAAAACAAAATGGCGGACAGGTTGATATGCCACATTGGTTCTATCCCCTTTCCCACCAATAAATACCATTCGTCCAAGAAAAAAACCAACTCAATTTCAATATGAACACCATGATGAAGTTTTAGTAGACCCTAAAATCAAATATAGAGTAGAGTTTTATTTTAGAATTTTAGATCAGACAATAACTTCTTTTAAGGATAGATTCGAAGAGTTACAAACATTTACCGACGTATTTGGCTTTTAGCGATAATTTATTTAATTACTCTAATGATGAGTTAATGAAACACTGTAAAGATTTAAATCATATGATTCACTTGTAGTGATTAGCGCCCTGCACACGTACAGTACGGACCGCGGGAAACACCACGCGCCGTTCCATCCCTCGCTCCGAACTGTACGTGTAGATGTGCGGATCTAACAGTCCGATCTGGCACCTCGACGCGAGTCCTTTCTCACAGTTTTACGCGCGCATCACGTATAAACGTAAATTACAAAAATGGCGGTTTGGAGCGTCGAACCTATCACAGAGTTCATTCTTACTACTGTGTAAAAAACTTTTAAAAGCTATATAACGTTCCACGCGCCAGTCCAAACCGCAGTCCAAACTCTTGAAAATCAATTTACACGCACAGTTCGGAACGTTTGTCTAGTTATGTAAGTTTCGTCGGCAATCCAAACCGTAAATGCATTTTTAATCGTAATTAGCACAACAGTTTGATCCGCAGTCCAAACCGTACAGATCTAACTGCTGTTTGGAACGCAGTCCAAGATGCGCGGTCCGAACTGTACGTGTGCGGGGCGCTATTCAGACATTGACGGTATTGATTTGTTTAATGAAATCATTGCATTAAAGTTGCATTTTTCAGAAAACCAGTCTAATGATCCACGAACCATATTACAATATCTTTTTACCAATGACTTAATTTCAACATTTCCGAACACAGCAATAGCGCTAAGAATATTACTTACACTGCCGGTTTCAGTTGCATCTGGTGAAAGATCATTTTCAAAATTAAAAATTATTAAAAACTATTTAAGATCAACAATGCTCCAGCAGAGACTAAGTAATTTAGCTATAGTTTCAATTATTATTGAACATGAAATTTTAGACAGCTTGGATACAAGAAAGTTGATAGAAGATTTCGCAAATATAAAGGCAAGAAGAGTTAAGTTTTTATAATGATTGTATGGCTTAGTTTTACACTTCAGTAAACAAATATAATTAATGTAATTATGTACCCGTAAATTAAAATCCTGTGTAAATTAAAATAAATATTTTATAATCATTATGAATTTTTCTTTTACTTTCCATGATGAAAAGCCTTTTTTTTTACAAAACCCAGCATAATATGTAGTCGTAGGGCGGCATAATCGGTTTTGCACGCGGGCGAACAAACAGCTAGCGGCGGGCCTGCCGGTACGTTGTGAAGGGGTAAGCACATGTGAACCACTAAAAAGTGAAAAATAAAAACTTTTTTACAAAAAATAAAACCGACTTCGACAAAAATAAAACACAAAAAAGTGAAAAATAAAAAATCTGCTTCTGAAGTCTGATATTTTTCACTTTTTTGTGTTTTATTTTTGTCGAAGTCGGTTTTTCATGATACTGACGAAGGACACGAGATAAGTAGTTTTCTAATTTAGATAATGTCAACTGCACGTCCATGATAACAACTTGATGCAGTGTGTTCATTTTCGTAGTTCGTATTACAGCAACCTAATTTGAGATAGTATCATGCTATCCAGTTCCTGGCAAAAACCTGGCCCAGACAAACTAGCTATAGACAGTGGAAATCGAATTGATTCACCTCTTAGCCAACATTCGTAAGAAGTTAGAATTAAGTGCGAGATGTGGCAATACTGGCAATATTGCCCGAAGTGGGAATTTTGGTGGCAAAATTGCCGGCAATTTTGCCGGGATTGGAAATGTTGGGGAATATTGCCTAATTCTAAGTCAAATTAACGAGATCACGAGAAATAGGGAAGTATGGAAGAAGAAGACATGTTGCGCCGACCCCAAATAAATTGGGATAAGGGCAGGAGAATGATGATAAGTCAAATTAAGCACGGAAACTATGTATAGTCGACCAAGAAATTGGTTTACCACTTTTGATGACATCTCCCAGTAACATAATTATTCGCTAAGGATGACAGATTGACAGATTCTGACGTGAAAATAGCACTTGATGTTTTGTACGTGCAAATGATATTCAACCTTAGAGTGGTAAACCAATTTCTTGGTCGACTATACAACACTTAAAATTAGCTTTTAGAGGACATAAGCTACAAAATATTTAAAAAAAATTGTTTTGTGTAAAATTGCCATTTTAAGATTTTTTTCAACACACTTGCTCATAAAGTGGCTAAAATTTCACCGCAATTAGGCACATAATGACACCTATAATTAAACTGTGAATTTTTCATTACTATTATTCACTAGTGAGTTATAGGTTTTTTTTTTAAATTTAATTGGTTGAGTTGCTATGTTCTTAAAAAAGTTTCGATACAAAAAAGATCGTGTTCAATAGTAAAAATTAATTAATGTACCTAGTGCTTGCTCATTTCATGAAACTTTGTATTTAAATAGATAATAAACTTAGTACGTTTTTAATAAATAAAACTTTCACTCAAATATAATTTTTGTTTTCTCTGTGATAAATAAAAATTTGAATTCCCCATTTTGTACGAGGCTCCAAACACTATCCACGACAAGCAAAAAAAAAAAAAAACCTCTTTTAGTCTATGGCTGATCGCTTATAAAAAAACATAATATTTTCCCGCTACTGCGAAAAAAATACACAAGTAACTCGTTTTCACTGTTATTATAGTTATTTTATTAGTTAAAATGTCTAGTTTTGAAGAAAATGATTCATGTTGTACACCGTCCGATGTAAGATTTGAAGCCCTAAGCGCTATGGAAAATTTGCTACCCGAAAACTCCAAGGAGAAATATCTATTAGCGTACCAAAATTTCAAGCAGTGGCAAAACACCAAGAAATCGCAGTCATTTTCTGAAAATGTGTTCTTGGCGTACTTCTCTTTGTGGTGAATATACTCAATGTTAAAAAGTACAGTCCGAACGAAGAATGGAGTGGACTTAAAAACATACTCTAATTTGTCAGCTTATTTAAAAAGACTGTCAGATGGATTTAATGAAGCAAGAAATCAAAGGTTTTATCGTCTAACAATGTTGAAAAATTTATAAAAGATGCTCCAGATAACCAATATCTGGTTACTAAGGTTAGTTAAACTAATTTTAAATATCTATCTACGTGACTTCAGCTTCAGCGTGTTGTGTGTTAAAATTAATCTTTTTTTTTTTTCAGGTTGCTTTAAAATTTGGTGTAACTGTAGGATACAAGAATTAACAAATATAACTGTAAAAGACATACAGAACCATGGCCAGTAATCTATCTGAAGAGACCGCTACGCCATCAAAAACAATTAATTATAAGTAATTTTACTAACTGCACATTTACTAATTGTTTCTTTAAATAAACTTTTTATCTACTAAATAAAATGTTTTTTCTTGTATTTAATAAGCTATTGCATAGCTTCTATCGCGGGCCTTGAGCGTGGAGAGCGAATCCAGAAATTCCGAAACGAAAATATTTCAACCAGGTTGCTATGGTTACGGAAAATAACAAGGTTGTCAACTGAGGTTGTCTAATTAAATAATTGATAAAAAATGCTATGCAATAGCTTTACCGCGGCAGTTTCCGAGTGCCACACGTTTTTTTTTTATTCGCAAGTGTGTTGAAAAACGTCGTATGATACACGTGTGTATTGATGATTACCGTCCTCGGCTTTCTTAAGACCCTCACCTGACGGCTCGGGTCTCAATGCCGCCTCTGCGGTAATCACCAACGTTACACACTTATACCATAATGTACTATTACGCAATTCATATTATTTTCCTATTATGATCTATTTTTCTAAATGGTCACAGAAGCAGTTATTATTATGAAAGGTCCATTTTACGATTTTTAACGCAATTCATATTATGATCTGCCAAAGTGGCCGTTTTAGACCCCCTGATCATAGGATCCCTGAGAAAATTCCCTTTTTTTTAAAGTTGGTTAATGAGATTTACCTTTGATTGATTTACCGATGATTACACCTGCAGTAATAATAAAATTTATTGGCACCGGCAACTTTGGCAATATTGCCAAAGTTGCCGGCAATTTTGGGAATTTACCGGCAGCGGCATAATTGAGAATATTGCCGGCAATGGCAATATTGCCGGCAATGGCAATATTGCCACCAGGCACATCACTAGGTACAGGTAGGTAGGGTATCTTATAACGTGTCTGTAATATTACAGATGTTTCATGATAATAGAACAGCTGAATATAATAATATTAAAAAAAAGGTCAAACAACATGTTTTTAGCGTGTCCTTGACACGCAAAAACATAACATTCAATCTCATTTTCTTATCACGATCGTAAACTTTTTAACGAGCGCTTGTGCATTGTTAATTTTGTAAACAATAACAAGATAGGCAACTATTTTTATGAGTATGACAAAGAAGCTATTGAGCATTCAGCCGTTAAATTAAACTTGCACTGACCGCATAAGTGTTCTTTCTTCGTAACAAACATGTTTCCGTATTTTAGTGAATTTATGATAATATGTTTCTCCTATTCGGTAAGTCATATTAGATGTTTTAGTTTTTTCATACCTAAGGACGCATTTACGATTGATAAGTCAAATCATTACTTTTTTAAACAAAAGTATGTTTATTAAATACAATGCTTTGTATTTTTAAAATGTTTTTGCTACTTATTGTAGGTAGATGTGCAAGGTACAATTCTTAACTATAAATATAATTTTAGATATGTCCAGTTTCTCAATAAATGTACCGAAGTAAAATATTTCACTTCGGTACATTTATTGAGAAACTGTTTCTCAATAAATGTACCGAAGTAAAATATTTCACTTCGGTACATTTATTGAGAAACTGGACATATCTAAAATTATATTTATAGTTAAGAATTGTACCTTGCACATCTATCTACAATAAGTAGTAAAACATTTTAAAAATACAAAGCATTGTATTTAATAAACATACTTTTGTTTAAAAAAGTAATGATTTGACTTATCAATCGTAAATGCGTCCATAATTACTTAATTTAAAAGATGTGAGCTAGACAATAATGTATGATAATATTTTAAAAGAAGGTAGGTAGATTTTTATTCATGCACTAACGGCAATATTATAAATTTATAATCGTGTTGATAAACGTTTCGACTTCTATAGTAGTTTTTTTTCTTTTATCCAAACATGAAACTGATTAGTTTGATTAAGAAAACTTTTTTTGACTAAGTACATAATTGAAGAAATTTTGTTTTTCAGGTTCATTCAGCGTTATCGATGTTATTAATGGATAATAATCCGGCGTACTCTGCCGATAATGGGGCTGAAAGCGATGTACCGGAGTACATCCTCGCCAAAGGGTATTTGCCGAATGAAAAAGATTTGCCAAAGACATCGATCCTAACACATAGTAAGACAAAAACGAAATTTAATGTCCGTGTTAATTTATGTAATAATACCGAATATAAGACTATTATATCCCACGTATGCCCGTGCCCACGGGCATAATTTCATTAAAGTAACGAAGGAATATTACACTCAGTCGATGGGTTTAGTTTAGTTTAGTTTAACGGGGCTTTTATCCGCACTTAGCCTCTTGATTGGGCCATTGTGCGTGATGTTTTAAAAATACCTACTCCAACCAACATAGGTCGTCCCAGAATTGCAGCAGCCTTGCCAGACTGCTGCAGGCTTCCGGGAGAGTTAATGGGGATCGTAGAGTTTGTGCCCGGTGATCTGCTACGCTCCTGCACTCTAGGAGTACGTGCCGTGGCGTTTCTTCCGCTTCCATGCATCCTCTGCACAGTGGGCTGTCTGTTACACCTATGTTATGTAGATGTTTGTTTAGGGAACAGTGACCCGTTAAAATTCCTATGATTTTACGGAGTTTGTCCCTTTTAAGTTTGATGAGATTGCGACTAAACTTCATTGATGCCTCCGGAACTGCATCTTTTGTTTGCCTGCATCCTTCACTGTTTCTCCATTCGGTGAGGTGTTTTTCTGTGGTTCTTGAACGCAGCCATGTTTTTATTTGGGCCTGAGGTATGGGCAGTAGTGGTTCCGGTCCAAATACTATATTGCTTGAGCCTCTCTTGGCCAGCTCATCTGCTGCGTCATTACCCAGCGAGTTGCTATGTCCTTTTATCCATTGCAGGGTTACACTATTTGTGGTTGCAATGGATTGGAGTGCATTGTGGCATTCCAGTATTAGGACAGAGGTAATTGTGTTGTTTTTTAGGGCTTGAAGCACCGATGCACTGTCTGAGATGATCTTTATTTTAAGATCACTGACGTCTCTGGCTGCAACTGCTTGTGCCGCTCTGGTGATACCGATACATTCGGCTTGGAAGATTGTGTTTAATTTATCTAGGGTATTTGATATTGAAATGTTTAGATCATTCGAGAAGACGCCGGCTCCAGTACCGTGTGAGGTCTTGGAGCCGTCCGTATATATCCTAACTTCATTGATGCCAGAGCTATCTACTGCTTCTGCAGTGAGTTGGATGTCGTAACTTCTATCGAACACATGGTGGCATGAAGCTTTATCCATGGGCGCCTCAAGGAGTGGTATTTCCTTCAGAATCCCATGCAAAACTTTTGAGTGTGTTGTTTCTGTATTTACTTTCCACAGTCCGTTTGATCTTAGTCTTAAAGCGGTTGCCTGAGCTTCCTCCTGTATGACCAGATCCAGAGGTCTTAAATTTAAAAGATACTCTAACGCTGCTGATGGAGTTGTTCTCATGCATCCAGTAGCTGCTACACTAGCTAAGCGTTGCAGACTCTGGAGTTTCGTTTTCACCGTGGTCAGCTGAGTTCTGGGCCACCATACAACTGATCCGTAGGTAATAGAAGGTCTGATAACTGATGTGTATAGCCAGAGTGTGATCTTTGGGTTAAGACCCCATCTCTTACCAACTAGTCTTCTACACTGATTAAAAGCTATACAGGCCTTCTTTGTTTTAGCCTCTAGGTGACTCGCCCAGTTCAATTTGTTATCAAGAATTATGCCCAGATATTTCACTTGCGTTGATAGGGAGAGTCTTGTGTTGAAAAGCTTTGGTAGTTGTAATTCTGGTAACTTCCTTTTGTTGGTAAAAAGGATTAGTTCTGTTTTCTTGGGGTTTACTGAAAGTTCGTGTTCTTCACACCATTCCTCTACTATCTGCAGAGCAGAGCGCATCACTTTGCATAGCATATCTTCAGCATTCCCGTTTATCAGTATAGCCAGGTCGTCTGCATAACCAATAGTAGTGTATCCTCTGTCATTCAGTTTCTTTATGAGGCTGTCCACTACTATGTTCCAGAGAAGTGGAGATAGAACGCCTCCTTGGGGGCATCCTCTTACTACCTTGGCTCTTGTGGTAGTATTTCCCACTATCTGAACCGCCCTTTTGCTGACCAGTTCAGTGATCCAGTTTCTTATTACTGGTTTTACACTAAATTTTTGCAGGGCGTGGTTAATGCTGTTGTGTATTGTTTTATCAAAAGCTCCTTCGATGTCTATGAAGGCAGCAAGTGTTGAGTTTTTATTGGTTATAGCCGTTTCTATTTTGTGCACTACCATGTGTAATGCCGACTCTGTTGATCTGCCTTTCCTGTACGCATGTTGTTGGGGATGCAGTGGTTTGCTTTTTAAAGCTCCATCCCGTAAGTGTCGATCTACCAGTCTTTCCAGTGTTTTCAGAAGAAAAGATGTTAGACTGATGGGCCTGAAAGATTTGGCTTGTGTGTAGTCCTCTTTTCCTGGTTTAGGTAGGAAGACTACTTTTGCCTCTCTCCAAAGTGTGGGGATATATTTGAAAGCTATACAGGCCCGGTAGATTGGTATTAGGTGCTTGGTTACCTGTTTTAGTTGCCATTGTAGTAGGGCCGGGAATATTCCGTCCAGCCCTGCGGATTTGAAAGGCTTGAAACTCCTTAGAGCCCATTCTATTCTATCCGCGGTTACGAGCTTTTTGGCCACATCCCATTCGCTGGTTGTTGGTGCGCTGTGGTGGTCAGTAGGCCACTCTAAGTCGGATGTGATTTGGCATCCGGGAAAATGGGTCTCCAGCAGTACTGCGCTGGTTTCCTCGTCCGAGGTTGTATAGGTGCCGTCGTCTTTTTTAAGGGAGCCCAAAAGGTTGAGATCACCCTTAGCAAGAACTTTCTTAATTCTTCCGGCTTGGTTTGTTGAGTTTATACTACTACAGAAATTACGCCAGGCCTCTGTCCTTCGATACCTGATCCGTTTTTTGTAGTGTTTCTGCGCTGTTTTATACTTGTCCCAGTCCTCGGTGGTCCTGGAATTTTTCGCTTGGTTGAAGAGTTTCCTAAGGCCCTTGCGCAATCTCTCTAGTTCTGGCCCCCACCATGAACTCTTGTCAAGGCTTTTAGGAGTTATAATTGGACATGCCAGTTCGTATCCGCTCAAAAGAGTGTCGGTTAGGAACTGTACGCCGCGTTCTATATCGTTCGTACTGAGTAATTCATCAGGTGTTCGTGCATCACTTAGTGCCTCGTTTGTTAAATTGGTATACCTAGTTATATCTGTTTTTCGGGGGTTACGATATGGAACAGGGTTTGTTATCTTATGCCGTAAATTGAAACACACTCGGCGGTGATCTGCGAACGATGGTTCGCTCGACACGTGCCATCCCTCAACAAGATTTGCCGCCGCGTGTGTAGCTAGAGTAATATCTATAATAGTTTGGTACCTAGAGCTTACAAAAGTGGGTTCCGCACCCCTATTCATAATGTTTAGGTTTGTTTGGAATAAAAATTCGGTTAGTAACTCACCCCTTCTGTTTGCATTCTTACTTCCCCATAGCGGATGATGTGCGTTGCAGTCAGCCGAGATGATGAGTTCCCAGTTCGATGCCTCGCAGTGCCGCACCAGTTCGACGAGTTCACTTGGTGGAATGTCACCGTCGCTCGGCATGTACACTGAGGCCAGGACTAGGATGGTTTGTGTTTCTGTCACAAGTTTCACAGCGGTGAGATCTCTGGAACAGAATTGGTTAAGCAGTGTGGCTGCTATGGTTTTGGGAATATAAATACAGGTTCTAGGTTTGTCAACTACCGTGTTCAGCATTAACTTACCACCGATGTTGTTTAGACCGCAGATTCTGTTGTTTCTTATCCAGGGTTCCTGGATAAGGGCGACGGTCTCGTTGTTTGCCTCCAGCACTCTGCGTAAGGTCGCCGCCGCTATTTGTTTATGCTGGAGGTTGGTCTGTATGACGTTAAGGGTAGAGCTATGGGCTGAGCAGGACATCTTCGTCGCTGGTATGCCCGCCGCTCTGCGACGACGAGTTCAGGTCTCCCCCGCTCGTACCCTGTCGGGGAGCCGAGGTGGACGGCGTCGAGGCTGTTGCCCCACTCGTCGCTGCTGGTTCCGCTTTCGCCGTAGTCGCCTCGTCCGGTGTGAAAAAGCGGATGTACCCACTTCCCGACATGTGTGCTACACGTCGGTCACGGTTGAGGATTACCTGCTTTTGGTCTTCGGGGATGCCCAGGGTCAGGTGGACTACCTTCTCCCCGTCTTCTGGTTCTTCGGGTTTGTCATCCACCGTCATGCCGTACAGCTGCCAGGACTCGACTTTGTACCACGGGTTCTGGGCGCTAAGGACCCTGTGCAGTGTAGCAGTCTCCGTGATACGGGTGTGGATGAGAAGCCCTGCCTTTATCTTCTTTTTCATCTCTGATTGTCTAATGACAGCCAGAGTGGTGTCAGGAATAGGTGATGGGATGTTTTTTACTGACCTTTCTAACCAGCTGAGAGCGTTTGCATCCTCACACCACATCGCTAGGGCCCCGTCCATGAGGAAAGGGCGACCGCGGAAAGATGGGGCCGGCATGCTCGAAGACTGCAGAGACAGAGCGGCTTGCAGAATACTGGCATCAATAGCTACCTGCAGCTGCTTGGCCTGGCTGGTCGAGAGGTCCCTAGGAGGTGGAACGGTAACAACTGCTACCATCAGATGCGATTGTGTCGCATCCGCGTAACTTACCGTCCGCTTCGCTCCGGTTTTCGCGCGCTTGGCATCCCCTCTAGGAGTCTGGGTTTCATCAAGGCGAGGACGCTTCGAAGAAGCGTGCCCGTCCAGACTTACCCCTCCCCCAGACTGTTCCTGCTCAGGAGCAGTGGGAGCCGCCGCAGCTGGCCGCCGTGCGCGATGACCCCTCCGGCTGCGCCTCATTTTCTGCTGACCAGACGGTGGTGGTGGTGGTGGTGGGTTCTGGGACTCCGTTCCCTCGGGTGCCGTTTTCGGTGCCTTCGGGTCGGACTGATCGGGCTCGCGCCGCGTTTTCGTGGCTGCAGTCACCGTCACAGTAGGAGCGGATTTAGGGTGGGGTAAGGGTTGGGGCTTTGGAGCTTCCCTTCCTGTGCGCCGGTTGTGGCGATTCCATTCAGGTAGGCCCTTCTGCCCTTTGGTATTTTCTTGCTGCACACGCGAGCTCCTTTTAGAGGGTCGCTTATGTGCAGCAACATTTGACCATTGTGACGTGGTGTTGGTGTCACGCGGTATGGCCTCTGCGAGGCCCGACAAGTCAAGACTTGAGCAATTTTTGTCCCCCCCAGAATACGTGGGACAGACTGAGCTAGGCTCAGTGAAGGATTCTCCACTGCCTGAGGCAGCGGTACCTTCCTGGGGTAATATTTTTTTAAAATGTGCCTCCATCTTATGGTTTGGGCATAGGTATTAAAAACCAAAACTCACACTTACCTGCCCTTGATGAGTGTGGTACCGCTTTCTGAGGGTATTTAGTGCCCCAAGGCCAGGTGGGCCCGAAATGTGGTTATGCGCCGCCACTGTTCGGCTCAGCCAGTTGGTTCGGTTTTAAGGCGCCAAAGGTTCGCCTGTCGCTCTTTGTATTTTGTTTCAGTCGATGGGTATTGTATTGTTTCTTATGAGCGTCATGTAGCTCTAAATAGATTGGTAGTAGGTAGTCTCCTAAAGGTAGAAATTAAGGGCCAACTGCAGGTATTAACATGAAGTCATCATGTAGGTACAGAGATTGTATTACCCAAAATTGTTTTCAATTTAATATTTTCTTTTTTTCAGATGGCGATGTTTCATATCTACTTTCGAAACTTTCTGACGATGAACTCATTAAGCTACTTAGTGACCAACCTAATAAGAATGAATATAATTTGAAAGACATAGTCAAAATTGCAGCAGAATCAAACTATGCTAAACAAAACAAAGCAATAGTTGCCTTACCAAGCAAACCTTTACCAGCACTTAATGATATCTTCGGAAATCTCAAAAAAAATAAGAGATTTCAAAAAACATCAAACAAACCTAAACCCGATGGAGCCTTCTTTCGGTTGGAAAATAAAGAGGTGGATCCATTTTCCCAAAACAGAGCTGAAGATCCTCAGTATGTAGCCGGGCAAAAACTGAAAAATTTAATCTATAGCCGTCCCTCAGAAGTTGATGTAGACAGTACGAATGACGACGAAGACGAAAAGAAAGAACTGCTTTTTGATGTTCTTGTAGCCCAACTAAAAACCCTCTGTTGTAAAAGAAGTAAACCAGCAAAAAAGAAGAACAAAACCAACATTAAACTCAGAGCCTTGTTAAGTGACATAATGCCAATGCAAGAAATTGAACAGAAATCTTACGTACCACAACATAAATACTCACAAACTACAATGCCCAACGAACATATATTTTTAATTGTAAACGACGAACTAAAAAGTAATGGCAGTGATGATGGGCTTATTTTGGTCGATCCGGATAGTCTTGGGTCAAATAGCAGTGTCGTGTTTCTGGGTCCAATAGCAACACCGCTTTCAGAAGCCCAACTAAAAATAGTGGTACGTATTCTCATTCTCGTTTGATCGCCTTCTACCTACTATCTGTATAAATAAAGAGAGAAGTCCTGACTGACTGACTCATCAACGCCTAGCCCAAACCCTTGGACCTAGAAAGCTGAAATTTTGCACTGAGTTTCCCTTTATAATGTAGACAAGGAATAAGGAAGGATTTTTCGAAATTCAACCCTAAAGGGATTTAAATAGGGGATGAAAGTTTGCATGGAAAATCGACATTTTCACGCGGGCGAAGCCGCTGGCAAAAGCTAGTTCTACATAAATGGACAAAAACTTAATCACCAAGCTTTTTTTTCTTAGCTTCTTCTTCTTATCGTGTGGGCAGTAAGGTCTAACGATCCTACACACCCTAATGTCAGAGTTTCTTAACCGCCGCAAGGCCTTTGACATGGTTTGACGACCCCCATTTGGCGGCCGGGACCAACGGCTTATACGTGCCTTCCGAAGCACGGAACCATCTTTTTATCAGACAATCAGGTGATTCAAGCTTGCAATGTCCTAACCAAGCTGGAAACAACTTCACAAAGTATACTTCCCGTGGGAATCGAACCCACGACCATCGGGTCACTAGGCAAACGCCTAAACCTCTCGACCACGGAGGCAATAGTGTCCCAGAGCTAGGCAAAGGCCTCCCGCATGCCTTCACTTTCATGTTTTTAACCGACTTCTAAAAAAAGAAGGAGGTTCTCAATTCGGATGCTTATATATTTTTTTTTATACTTTGCAGATGATGCGCATTACAAATGAACTATCGAAACCAGAATATATGCCACTTTTGCAGCAAATAGCTGATGGCACTCTTAGTAATGAAAATATAAGACTGGTCAATAGCTTGGTATCCGGACCGCAAACACGAAGATATATTAAGCCTCACAGATGCAACCACCGGTCCCCACTGGCACGAGTATATGGCGGTCCAAAATGGCTAGTCTGTACAGGATACCTAAATATAAACACACCCAGCTTGTATGATTAAACTCAGGTTTTGTTAAACCAGATGTAATATCATCTAAGTTTTTGTCGATTAAGGAAATAAGGCAAAGTGAGAGTATTCCTGTAGGGGAAATAATAGTTTAACTTAACTTAACTAAACTGAGCTGACTGGTACAATGTTTCGTAAAACAATATTTGTCTGGCTCCAATTTTATCTTTAAAATAATTTTATCTAGGGCTGGGCGGAAGTCGTAATGGCCTCTCAACCGGATGTATGGGGTTCCATACAATCACGGCCCGTGTAGCGACCCGTGGTTTGGTTAGCCGCAAGTTATTTCGCAACCACACAGCCTCCCAATGGCACTGTTTTTAATGGGTTTGGAACTTGGACCTGTACCGTGTGTCCAAATGGTGGCATCAAATTGTCTGCCTGTTGTAGATTATCCTAAAGTCAAAATAAGATTTCTTTGAAAGTATAACAGGTGTGACGTTTTGGAATAAAACTACGAAAGTGATTCATTACCTATTGTATAATACTGTGAATAACTTTCGCAGAAAGTGGTACAAGTACCTACACAATGAAAATAAAGTTATGTGTTAAATTATCTGTTATTTTCCTTTCTTTCATCTTTTGAACCCGTACTAAGCCGCCTACGGGTCACGCACGCGACCACGAATCGCAGAACATTATGTATATGTTACGGCTAATACCCGAAGTGCGGCTACACCTAGTTTTAGCCGGTTAGAACTAGGTGTAGCCACTTACTCTTTGTTAAACCTAGTACGAGCCGATGTAAATGTTTGTTTTCGGGTAAAACTAGGTCTATCCTCGCATATGTACTCCATGACGCGCGCTCGCTTCGCTCGCGTATATATATAACACTAATGTCTTCTGTCCCCGAAGTGCCGGGCCTCCGCCGGCCTCCTTCGTCGGCCTACGGCCCGGTGCCCATGCCGCCCATAAAGTCATACTGCCGCGAGACGGTCGTGATATCGGATAGACCTAGTTTTATCCAACAGGGAATGGCCGAACCTAGTTGTAGCCGGCATGATGAAGGATAGACCTAGTTTTACCCGAAAACAATCGGCTCGTACTAGGTTTAACCAAGAGTAAGTGGCTACACCTAGTTCTAACCGGCTATAACTAGGTGCAGCCGCACTTCGGGTATTAGCCGTGACATATATACTCTAGCGAGGCCACGAATTCACATGACTTTTGCATTTTGGTCACTTATCCAACTTAGGTAAAAACCTACTGTAAAACTGTCAATATAAAAAAAATATTAAATTGAGATAATCATAGCAAGTTTGGTATCAAATGAAAGGTCTTGGCGAGCACATTACAAATACGTATTATATTATAGTTTAAGTACACAAAAAAATAAAATTAAGTTCAAAAATCTAAAACCCGACTACTACCTAACAAAATCGCGGTCTTAAAAGTAGAAAACAAGAAAATAATTCTTGTCTGATATTCTTCGTAGTCGCAAGCCACTGATACCCGATGCTCCTTCATGGCGTTCTCATTGATACAGAAGTCAGCTGCTAATTGCCATTAGCAAGGTGGCATGCGACTACGAAGAATATCAGACAAGAATTATTTTCTTGTTTTCTACTTTAAAGACCGCGATTTTGTTAGTAGTCGGGTTTTAGATGTTTGAACTTAATTTTTTTATTTGAATTTTATTTTTGTGTGTACTTAAACTATAATATAATACATATTTGTAATGTGCTCGCCAAGACCTTTCATTTGATACCAAACTTGCTATGATTATCTCAATTTCATATTTTTTTAGGTAAGTTTTTGACATTAAAATTCCGTCATAAAAAGAATTTATAAAATTTATATAGCCTATGTCACCCGGGCTATTCTTACGAATCTATTGACACCTAATTTATTAAAATCCGTTCAGTAGTTTAGGCGCTGCCGCTACGGTGGAACATACATACATACATAGACTGCCAAAATCATTACCCTTCCTTTTGGCTTCGCCGTAGTCGGGTAAAAATATATTAGGTACCTAAGTATCGTAGGTAGTACCTGCTAGAACATGTATATATTATTATTTAGTAAAGCAACCAAAAATATTCTGAAACCCAAGCTCACGACGCGACGCTCAAAATATCATAAAATATACATAGGTACATATTTGATAATCTGTGGTATTTGTAGAATTAGGTTAGAATTACGCTGTGATTACGAACAACAAAAGAAAGTGTTCCAAAAATAAACTTTAAGCGTTTCACAAAATAAACTAAACTACCGTTAGTAAAACTTTAAGCTACTTAAGTACAGGACCTACCTTGTATTATAGGACATTCACTGAGTGATCGTGATAATAATGACAGAAAGTAAAGTTCTCCGATGTGGATGGCTAACAGAAGATCCACTTTACATAAAGTACCATGATGAAGAATGGGGGCAACCACAATATAACAACTATGCCTTATTTGAAATGTTGTGTCTAGAAGGACAACAAGCTGGTCTATCGTGGTTAACAATATTGAAAAAAAGAGAAAATTACCGGAAGATGTTTCATAATTTTAACCCTCACAAAGTATTAAAATTAACGGAAAAGGATGTGAACACCTGCATAAAAGAATCAGGAATTGTAAGGCATAGAGGCAAAATAGAAGCAATAATAAACAATTCCAAGTGTTTCGTAAAAATGGAAAACGAAGGCGAAGATTTTTCGAGCTTTATTTGGAGCTTTGTGGACCATAAACCCATTACTAATACTTGGAATCACTACAAAGAAATTCCGTCTGAAACACCAATATCTATAGCATTATCGAATGCTTTGAAAAAGAAAGGTTTTAAGTTTGTGGGTTCTAAAATTTGTTACGCTTTCATGCAAGCGTGTGGTCTTGTAAATGATCACGTCATTACCTGTATCTGTTACAATAAAAAATAATTTATTTTCACAATAAAGCCTATTTAATAAAACCCCAGTCAAACAAAGAAACCGTTAGTAAGTTCTAAAACCTGTATATTTATCCACCAACGGGTTGTTATGGGTATGGGTGAGATATAAATGCTTGAAGCTTTTTACCCGACTGCGGCGAAGCCCAAAAGGAGGGTTATGTGTTTGACGTGTATGTATGTAAGTATGTATGTATGTATGTCCGTTTCTTTGTTCCCTCATAACTCATAAATGGATGAACCGATTTGAATGAAATATACGTCGTTAGATTCGTCTTGATGGCGTGAGTGTTAGAGGCTACATTAAAATTAAAAAAACAAAGGAAAAATTGTGGATTTTGGGGGCCAAATCGCGGAGTTAAAAAAAATAATTATTCCAATACCATCGAGTAGGGTATCAAAATAAAGGGTTTTAAAAGGAGATTACAAAAATATATAACACTTATATGTTTAGAAGAAATTCAAACTGAGAAATCCTATAAACAAGCACAAAAGTTAAATCATCTGCAAAGAATAATTTTACACGACCAACGAAAGAACAAACACAAAAGAACTAAAAAGTTGGAAATAAAAAAAGTAGTTAAAAAACTAAGAAACCCGACTGAAAAAACTGAAAAGCAAAAAACAAGCACATTTAAAATTAAACAAAACTTGGAAGCAGGCGGTGTTAAAGTATTAAAAACACATCATCACAAAAACCGGTAACTTAGTCTTTTTGCACAAGTTACCACATCCCTATTTCCCTTCCCGTCTCTATTTCCGGATCCTGCGCAGGCTCACTAGCGCGCCCAACACGCATATCGTCACTCTTCCGCAAAAAACTTCGAATCAAAACGACGGCTCGAGCCGGCTCCGTGAAAACCTCAAGAAACATTCAAGAAAGTGATAATTATCAATCAAGGGACGTCCCAGACTATCATTAACGTAGTGCACTGCGAAATAAACACTAAAACGGGGTGAAGTGAATAAGAACAACAGCTCCACGGCCACGTGAGTACCCATCTTGTATTCCTTCTTTCCCCTTGTTTTTAGGCTATTTTACCGGTGGGTTTACAGTCATTTCGAAGGGATAAAACGATAACATTATTTGGGCCTTCAGCCGGATTTCATACATGTTCCTATTAAAATAGTTTTCGTTTGTACTACGACTGGCGTCCATCTTTTTTCCAAAAAATAGGTATCTTATTTCAATAAGTATCTCATTACTGTCTCATCATATTTATTTATCACATAACATTACATCATACATTCAAGTGTTTTCGGAGTAAAAGTATTCTCATTTCAAATCAAACTTTCCTAACCAGTTTCGACTAGTTCAGTCCGCGTCGTCGTCTCGTTTTCGTGCCGCGGATTCATAATTCGAACGGATTGTCAATACTATTTTGATGTAACATGCAACATTTGGATAGTGAAATCATACATAGCGACCTATAAAACGTAACATACAGCGTTTTAGGTTCATAAAGGCGATCTAAACGTAACATACAGCGTTTAGGTTCATTCATTGTTAACATAACAAGCGTTTTAACTTTTTATTTAATATTAATAATTCTAGGAAATACTTTTATCCTTAGGTAATTCGTATTTCTCTTAAGGTCCTTCGATATTCTTACTTCTCAGAATAGGTGAGGTCTCATAATCTCCTTGTGTACCTACCCTACCTGTTCTGATAGAGTGATACCAGCTCTATAAGCATATTAATACCATTATTAATCAAAAATGCTTCCATAGATTTTATGGTAGTTTCATGAAAATATTGTCTACTGTTTGTTGTTGTTACAAATGTCAAATTGTTTTAATTCTTAATACTTCGAAGTAATTTATGGATTAGATACCGGGTTCAGGATAGAATAGTAGCATTTAACTATACTCAAGTAATTTAAAAAATAAATTGTACTTAATTTAATTTAAATTAACCTTTCTGAATTTCAATTTCAATCATGAGTGAAGCAATGGCGGCTCACCATGAGTCTAAACGCAATATAGCCTTTAAAAGATTATCAGATGCTGTTACCTGTGCTCGCAAATGTCAAAATGACTCCAGTATTCTACCACGTTTTGAAACATGGTGTTCACGGTTGGAATCCGTTATGGATGCGTTTAATGATGCTCACATCAAACTCATAAGTGAGTATAGCGGCCTTGGAAAAGAGGACTGCATTCACAAACAAACCACATATCAGGAACAGGCAGATGACATGTACTTTGAAATTCTTGAAACTAAACGGACACTTCTTCCTGAAAACTTAATTGAGGTTAAACCATCAACATCATCATGTAACCACAAAAATGAACACAAAAACCTGGCTAAATTGCCACCAATAAAGCTGCCTACTTTCTCTGGTCAATTAAAAGACTTTCCGGGTTACATTGACTTATTTAATACTTTAGTCCATAGTCGGACAGATTTAACTAATGTTGAAAAGTTTCAATATCTTGTCACTTCCCTTTCTGGGGAACCAATAAATTTAATTAGAGCATATCCTATTTCAGATGCTAATTATACAAGTGCTTATGAAGCACTGAGCAAGCGTTATACCAACAAGAGGTTTTTGGCTTTCTTATGTTGGGAACAAATTTGCAATTTGAAATCTATTAGTACAGCATCAGTGCAGAGTTTGCGTACTCTCTTAGATAGTTATGCTGAGAACCTTTCAATGTTAGACTCTTTAGGGTTGCCCACTTCTAAATGGGATTTTGTTTTATTTCATTCTCTTATAACTAAAATTGACAAACAATCTCGTGAAGCTTTTGAGCTTTCTTGTATAGACAGTGATATCCCACAATTTAGTCAGCTTCAAACATTTTTAGGAGATAGATGCAGTGCATTAGAGCGATCATGCCTAACAAATGTACCAACGTTATCATCAGCTCCCAATAGTCAAAGAAATAACAATCAAACCAAATCATATTCTATAAATAAAACCTCTTCGCTGGTAGCTCAAACGCCTAACATCGAATGCATAATTTGTAAAGAAAATCATTCTCTTATTAATTGTAATAATTTCATGTCTAAAACGCCACAAGAAAGGGCTCAACTTGCTAGACAACATAATCTTTGTTTAAATTGTTTACGTGCCAACCATAGCACTTCTAAATGTTTTTCAACCCGTTCATGCAAAAGTTGTAATCAACGTCATAATACTTTATTGCATTTTCCTAAGGAATCATTGACTAATGTTAATCAACAAACTTCCTCACAAGTCCATATGACTACAACAAATCAGACTGCAGATAGCGCTGAAAAGCAGGTTCTTACCCCTGTTACTACATTATCCAATATATCACGAGGCTTGGCTCCCACCTTTGTTTTACTTGCCACAGCTCAAGTCATGGTCAAGGATGGTAGCAACACTTATCAGAAGATTCGTGCTTTGCTAGATCCTGGTAGTCAGAGTCATATCATGAGCGGTGCTTGCGCTCGTCGCCTTGGTCTGACTCGTTATAAATGCAACACACCGATGTCTGGTATTGGTGATGTTCCTACTAATTCAAGTAGTCGAGTTTTCCTTGAACTCTGCCCATTAGGCAATTCAGAAATATCTTTTAGTATGGATGCAGTAGTATTGGATAAAATTTGTGGTAATATGCCCACACATTCAATCAATCTCAATGATTTTCAACATATAGGAAATCTTCAGCTGGCAGATCCAGATTTTCATCAGTCTCGTCCCATCGATCTCTTAATTGGTGGAGAGATATTTCCCCAGATTTTGTTACCAGGCAAAGTTGATGGTGGCAGTCATTTGGCAACAGCCATTAACACAGTGTTTGGATTTATTCTCATGGGTAGGACCAAAGCAGCTGATCCCAGTGTTGAATCTCCTCCAGCATCTGTCAATCATGTATCACTGGATGCTAACTTGGACATTGCTGTCCAGAAGTTTTGGGACATAGATCATGTACCTACAGAATCAAAAGTTAATCAAGCAGCCTCCGCAGACGATGTTCGGTGTGAGGACATTTATAAGACAACGCATAAACGTGATGCTGACGGTCGTTATATCGTTCAGTTGCCATTTCGAGATCAATCTCTTCCAATTTTTAGCGATTCATATAATACAGCGCTTCGGCGTTTTAAGCAGCTGGAAAAGCGCCTGCTTCAAAACCCTTCATTTGGGAACGAATATAAAGCACATATCATGGAATATTTAACAAGTAATCAGATGGAACGCGTTTCATCTGACGAGTGTCAGTCTCCTACCGCGTACTATATTCCACATCATGCGGTAGTAAAGCCTAGCAGTGTTTCCACTCGGTTGAGAGTTGTATACGATGCCTCGGCCAAGGATAAACTTGGAATATCACTCAATGACACTCTTTTAACTGGTTGTAAGTTGCAAGCAGATATCACAAATATTATTTTACGGTTCCGTCTTCACGCTATCGTCTTATCAGCGGATGTACGTCAAATGTACCGCCGAATTATCGTTACCCAAGAGCATAGGGATTATCAGCGTATTCTCTTCAGGTTTTCACCTGAAGAACCTATTCAAGAGTTTAGGATCAATCGCGTGACCTTCGGAGTCTCATCGGCACCATTTCTGGCCATCCGCACTATGCATCAACTGGCTCAAGACGAACAAGAGTCTTATCCAACCGCAGCTAAGGTTCTGCAAAAAGATCTCTACGTGGATGATGTAGTCACTGGCTGTAACACCGTAGAGCAGGCAATTCAGCTACAGCAAGAATTGACCGAAATTATGGCTGCTGGTGGTTTTGAGCTCAGAAAGTGGTCCAGCAATCATGTGGCTGTACTGCAAAATATACCAGAAGAACATAAATTGGTTCCAGATTTGACGTTCGACAGTGACACTCTCTTTGTCAAGGTTCTCGGGCTTGCCTGGAACGCTCATAAAGACGTTTTTAATTATCAAGTTAATCAAATTCCACGCGATTGTACCAAACGAACAATGCTATCAGAGCTTGCTCGCATCTATGACCCCATTGGTCTTCTCACACCGTTAACCTTTTTAGCTAAATTTCTTATTCAACGTTTGTGGTTACTAGGAACGTCATGGGATGAACCAGTACCCGATGATATTCACCTAACTTGGACGAAGTACACTAGCCAGTTATCCAATTTACAAAACCTTCACATTCCGAGACGTATTACTCACGCTCACGCATCAAGCTATCAAATTCATGGTTTCTGTGATGCCAGTGAGGCTGGCTATGCGGCAGTAGTATATCTTCGTTCCAATGTAAATCAAAATCATCATCAAGTCTGTCTTGTAAGTGCACGATCGCGGGTGGCACCAATAAAGCGTAGAACGCTGCCAAGACTGGAATTGTGTGGCGCTTCTTTGTTAGCAGACCTTATGCATTATATTATTAACTTATTTTCTAACATACTAAACATAGACGGCATATATGCATGGTCTGATTCCATGATCGTGTTGGCATGGATCAAATCTAATTCTAAAAATTTTAAAGTATACGTAGGCAATCGCATTGCTAACATACAGCGAAAATTACCTACTGCTGTCTGGAAACATGTACCAGGCAAGCAAAATCCAGCTGATTGTGCGAGTCGTGGCTTGCTACCTGACGAGCTCATCAGTCATGCCCTCTGGTGGTCAGGACCGGAGTGGTTATCATTATCTGAAAATCATTGGCCTAACGATACAATTCAATCATCTTGCGTCACAAGCAATGATGTACTATGCGAAAAGCGTACAACAGTTTTAAGTAACATAATCGATCTTGATCCCATCGATAATCTTCTTCAAAAATATTCATCACTTCGTAAAATTCAACGTATTTTAGCATATTGTAACAGATTTATCAGTGCCTTACGCAAAACCAAATATTCAAGTAACTTAACTCAAGCTGAACTTCATTGTGCTCTTATGAAGCTTGTTAAACATGTTCAACATTCCGAATTCCAAAATGAAATTAAAATTTTATCAGCAGGGAAAACTTTACCTAAATCATTTAGAAAACTCAATCCATTTTTAGACCATTCCGGTGTTTTGCGGGTGGGGGGAAGGCTCTCTCGATCTGAACTCGATTATGAAACAAAACACCCAGCTCTACTTCCACGTAAACATCGCTTAACTAAATTAATTATACAATCAGTACATAATGATAATCTTCACCCTGGTTTACAAGCATTACAGTTTTTATTATTGCAAAATTTTTGGATATTGTCTCCTCGTCGAGCAATTCATCAAGTCCTATCGGATTGCTATAAATGTTTTCGCACAAGGCCAATTGCATTTGAGCCTAAAATGGCAGATTTACCAAAAGCACGTATTACTCAATTAAAAGCATTCCAAGCCGTCGGTTGCGATTACGCAGGTCCATTTAATATAACCTTGCAAAGATATCGTGGCACACGTACTACAAAAGCATATTTGTGTCTCTTTGTATGCTTTGCTACAAAAGCGCTACATTTAGAGTTAGCTTCCGATATGTCCACCGACGCATTTTTAGCGGCATTACGCAGATTTATCGCCCGCCGTGGCAGGTGCAACGTAATTCATTCTGATTGTGGTACGAACTTTAAGGGTGCGGAGTCACAATTGGCCAATGTGATGAAATCAGCCTGTGAGTCTGAATACATTAAATTTAAATTCAACCCTCCAGGGGCACCACATTTCGGTGGACTTTGGGAGGCCGGTGTAAAGTCCGTAAAGACACATTTGTATAGAGTCATAGGTACTCAAATTCTCACATATGAGGAATTAAACACCTTACTTACACAGGTTGAAGCAGTACTCAATTCAAGGCCGTTATGCTCACTGAGCACTGATCCTAATGATGTATCAGTTCTGACACCAGGACATTTTTTAACGCAAGCACCCTTAACAGCGTTGCCAACGCCAGATTATTCAAACATTAAACTTAACAGACTTAAGCGTTGGCAACTCGTTCAACGTATGCATCAGGACTTCTGGGCCAGATGGCATACAGAATATTTAACTAGTCTTTCACAAAGACTGAAGTGGACTAGGTCAACTGATCAAGCTCGCCTTGGTCAAGTTGTCATAATAAAGGACGAACAACAACCTCCGTTGCGTTGGCGTTTCGGAAAAATTGTGAATCTTTATCACGGTCGTGATGGTATACCGCGTTCTGCGACTGTCGAAACTGGACAAGGCGTAATTAATAGACCTCTTGTTAAATTGTGCCCCATCCCGGATGGTGGTAACTAATTTCAAAATTTTTCATTTAGGTAAATGTTCATTATCATTTCTTTATATTTTTGTAACATATATGTAAAACATAATATTTATCTATTCCATCACACTCTTACACATCAACTTTAACATTAGGTGGACCTAGTCTTGGTATTTTTTCTTCAGTCTCAATAAATTTCGCCAGCGGGGGGGAATAATGTTAAAGTATTAAAAACACATCATCACAAAAACCGGTAACTTAGTCTTTTTGCACAAGTTACCACATCCCTATTTCCCTTCCCGTCTCTATTTCCGGATCCTGCGCAGGCTCACTAGCGCGCCCAACACGCATATCGTCACTCTTCCGCAAAAAACTTCGAATCAAAACGACGGCTCGAGCCGGCTCCGTGAAAACCTCAAGAAACATTCAAGAAAGTGATAATTATCAATCAAGGGACGTCCCAGACTATCATTAACGTAGTGCACTGCGAAATAAACACTAAAACGGGGTGAAGTGAATAAGAACAACAGCTCCACGGCCACGTGAGTACCCATCTTGTATTCCTTCTTTCCCCTTGTTTTTAGGCTATTTTACCGGTGGGTTTACAGTCATTTCGAAGGGATAAAACGATAACAGGCGGGGTTCATTTGAATATTAAATTATGAAAAGAAAAAATGAAAATAGAATGGACCCCGCCTGCTTCCAAGTTTTGTTTAATTTTAAATGTGCTTGTTTTTTGCTTTTCAGTTTTTTCAGTCGGGTTTCTTAGTTTTTTAACTACTTTTTTTTAAGAATATAATGGAGGCATGGACCTATAAAAAAGGGATGGAGGTATCTAAATAAGTGTATTAAAAATTATGAGTGAACCTAAAATTATGAAAAGACTTAAAAGTTGAATTCATGATAATTACCTACTTTGATTTGAAAATTATAATTTCATTTATGTATCAAATTATTTGCCATGTTATGATTGTATTTAGTATTAGTATTTAATGAATACAACTATCGAGAATACACAGCCACGTCCTTGCCATTGGCAAAAGATTTGAAAAGACCACAAGTAAGTTAGTAACCAAAGACCACAGTGCACAAAAAATAAATCGATTTGCTATAACCCGCGATTAGGCTCCAATAGGACAAGAAAAATAAATAATTATCTATCAATAACTAATTAAATACTTGTCTTAACTTGTGGCAATCATAACTATAATTATAAACCACTGTTTAATCGTTACTTAGCTATTTTTTTAAAAGACATATCTACATTTTGACAAAAAATATGGCACGTAGGAATACTCGAATCGCGTTTGCGCTAAACATTACTGTATTTTATACGCTATCTGTGGGTGACTTTTGACGCGAAACGATAACTCTATTTTTTTTCGTATGATTGCCACTTTGCTGTACCTTCTAATCTATCTCAGACGCGCCGGTTGCACGTTAATAAAAGTCATAATGGCGGAACAACGTGAAAGAACTTTCCTCATGATTAAACCCGACGGTGTTCAACGTGGACTAGTTGGCACCATCATCGAGCGTTTTGAGAAGAAAGGATTCAAGTTGGTCGGCCTTAAATTCATGTGGCCCTCAGAAGAATTACTGCAGCAACACTACAGCGACTTGTCGTCCAGGCCATTCTTCCCTGGTCTAGTGAAATACATGAGCTCCGGACCTGTCGTTCCTATGGTATGGGAAGGCCTCAACGCAGTAAAAACCGGCCGTCAAATGCTTGGTGCTACAAACCCAGCTGACTCACAACCCGGCACGATTCGTGGCGATCTCTGCATCCAAGTTGGCCGCAACATAATCCACGGTTCTGACAGTGTGGAGTCTGCACAGAAGGAAATCGCACTTTGGTTTGGAGAGAAGGAAGTCGTCGGATGGACACCAGCTGCCGAAAACTGGGTTTACGAGTAATCTTGAGCCACTGTAACAAAATATTCCGTTATAACCTTGCACCACGTGTGTAGGTTATGTATGTAATGCTTTTAAGTTTAACCCGTGATATGAAAATAAAATCTTAATTATATTTAAAGCAAGTGTTTTCTTTTAACTTTTTTATCCCAGGTAAAGGTTCTTAGTAAAATCATTTTTCTTATACCTACTTGCATACGTCAAGATAAGCCTTCAAGAACATAAACAGTAATAACAACCCCTGTCCTGTGTCACATTTGCATTCAAAGTAACAACCACATGTGTGGTAAGTTGGTTCTTCTTGTGTATTGACGTGTCACTTAATAATTCTTTGTTTCGACTACTTTCGACCTATGGGGCTTGAACATCGGGTGCCAATGAACTCACTCGACAGACCAGCTATATCTTTTTACTTGATGGTGCATACAGCCAGATTAGTGCCCCATTTTTGAAATTATTCCAAGTAAATAAAAAAATCCAAGTTGCTGCTGGGGTGAAAACAAAGGAAAAAGCTGGATACATGCGGTTTCTACAAGTAAATATAATCATTAGCACAAAATGCATCATATCATAATAAACTTTATGACCCGAAAGTGATTAAAAGTTATAAATAATAATTCTCCTCATTATAGTTTGTGAAATTAATTGAAGCCAATGTCAATAGTTCAATACAGTATCTCTGCTTGAACAATATTATTAACTAGCTTTTGCCAGCGGCTTCGCCCGCGTGAAAATGACGATTTTCCATACAAACTTTCATCCCCTATTCAGCTCCCATAAGGGATGAATTTCGAAAAATCCTTATTCCTTGTCTACAAATATAAAGGGAACCTCTGTGCAAAATTTCAGCTTTCTAGGTCCAAGGGTTTGGGCTGGGCGTTGATGAGTCAGTCAGTCAGTCAGGACTTCTCTTTTTATTTATATAGATAGATTTATAGATGTAAATTGCTGTGTTATTTTGACCCTTTGTAGGTTGGCTTCTATTCTATAATTACAGTACTATAAAATAAATCAAAAACTAGACAAAAATTTTACTATATATTTCTTATTTAAAAATTCCAGTTTATCTTACAAAATGCATCGCTGTGATGCGGGTGCTTCTGGATGAGCTGCACTTACTACAATTTTATTAGATATTTTTATTTATTAACGTCTATACATAAAAAAAAATAAAGAGTAAATTGTATAATGTAATTGAATATTGTATTGCGGAGATTTACTTATAACAAAGTATTGCTTCTAATATAAGTAAGTTCACCCCATCCACATTCATATAAAACAAAAATTTATTGACATCGCATTAGATATGCTAGAATACTAAATCACATAGGCTTTGTGACGCACCTAAATTCGTTTTATTTACATCTCTGAAAAATAAAGGGTAAAATATGGAGCCTTTCTAAGATGTTACAATCCACAGCCAATAATTTAAATTTGATTTTTTTAATTATAGTAATCTAATAAATCATAATTATTCCGAGTAAAAGGAAACCTTCACATTTTTATCACACCTGCGTTTTACCTGAACACATAAATAAGTCATTAATGCCGCAGCGTTTGCATATAAAAAAATCATTCAATCATCATTGAAGATAAATATGTAGTAATAATTTAAGCATGTCATTACCAATGAATCCAAAGTTGGGCATCCTATATCACAATATTATGTCTACGGCCTTCACATTTTCACAGGCGCGCTTGAGTTTAGAAATGTTTTTCATCAAAGTTATTAAAATACAGGGTGGGATCACCTTGAAACACAAAAAAACAGTTGTTAGGCTTAAAGTGTTGGATCTGCATGGTGTTCAACTTCGACGGCCGGTGTACTTTGTTGATCACTGTTCTGTGTTTGTTGCTCTTGTTGTATTCGTGAAGGTAAAGGCGCGGTTTGACCTGAGAAAAATAATAATTCATAAGTCTATTTCTTTATTTGCGATTATGATAATATAATATTACGAACGAGTACAATTGTACCATATTTATGTATTTTAGATTCTAACTTCGTATTTTTAATGCATACCATATTTATCGTGAATCCCCCGATGCCTCTTGAGTGCAAATCTATCTGCAAAGGCAGCCGTACAAATGTCGCATTTGAAAGGTTTCTCTCCGGAATGCACTTTAGCGTGGTTCTTGAGGTGGGCTGCTTGACTGAACGCCGATCCGCACGTTTCACACCTGCATTGCACACATATTTTAAAATGATAAAAATATTCAGTAAAGAATGGCACCTGCCAGGAAAATTTCGTATAGGACAAACATGACCCTAAGTACAGAAAGCTTTAAATAATGTAATTGGAATATGATCATCATCAATTTTCTAGCTGTAAAATTTTTAAAGTAATCTGTGGAGAACGTAGTGGGTAGCATATTTATCATATTTTAGTACTTAAGCCTTGTCATTAATCTGTAATATGTTACTGTTTGTTTTTCCTTAAGAAATAAATAAATAAATTTATCAGCCAGAAATCATCCATTGCTGGGTATACAAGTGTTCAGCCTGCCCTTTTTCCAATAGGATCGGAATACACCTTTGCATATGAAAAGGCTTATAATTCCTTAAAACTTCAGTTAGCTCATGGTACATAAGACTAGCACTCCAGCCCTGACATCATACAGGTGGTATGAAACCTTCACAGCTCAGTTATAAGAATAAACATTTATACTAAGGCATGCAAGGTAGTCAAGGTACTCACTTGTATGGCTTCTCTCCGGTGTGTATACGTCGATGATTCCATAGGGTCGCGTGCCGCGCAAATCCCTTGTCGCAGACCTGAATAAAAAATAATAAGTTTTATTGTAGACTTGCCCATGACCTTCGTACGCTTGAAATGATTAGTTCCCTATTTGAATGCAATTCCATTTTAGTTTTTTCCACAAAATCCAAATCCTTTTTCTTAAGTTTGGAGGTTACTCCGTACAACATCATTTGCCTGTAAGTCTTGTCAAAATTGGTACAGCCGTTTCAGAGATTAGGCGGAAACAGACTGATGTACATAATTATGTATTTAGTAAAAAGCTGGTATTTTGAAATTACTAATGCCCGGTTTCTGAGGCACTTTATCTGTGGTTTATCTATTCATATGCGTACATTTGAATAGATAAACCACAGATAAAGTGCCTCAGAAACCGGGCATAAGACTCTTCAATTTTATTTATTTGATGAAGTAAGAAATTGATAGTTTCAAACTATCAATTTCTTACTTCATTATTCTTCATAGATAGTCTTATTATTATTCAATTTCGATCAAAACAAGCTAACAATTTGGATCTCATTTGGATTGTACAATCAAGTTACAATTTATATGTACAAACAAGGTCCAAAATCTGAACCTCAATGTTTTTTTTTTTTTTTTTAAACCCCACACTAGGAATTTCTCCTGTATCGTGGGTGCGTTTACAAACATTGAAAACCACATACACAAACACGCCCAGACCCGAAACAACTATCTGTAGGCCATACAGATACTAGTTGAAAATCTGAAGTTGTTCAAGGATTTTTTATGCATTCCAGGTGCCCTACTATGATGTCTTAAAACAGTCCTAACTTATTCTTAATCCAGTGTGGAAACGTTACAGAACTATACAGGTAATACAGGGTGTCTAGCGCCATCTCTTTTCCACACTGGATTAAGAATAAGGCCCCTGATTGTTAGCATTTTGATGTTGAGTCTAAAATAAAATGTTACCATGACATGCTCTAAAATGATGTTACATGAAATAATGAATAAAAAAGAAATGTAAAATCATATTCATAACTTTCTTATAATTTCTTTTTCTTGGTTGTAAGAACTTGTAAGACCTTAAAAATTATAATAATTTGAAACCTTACTTACTTCACAAACATATGGTTTCTCTCCTGAATGTGTTCTTTCATGGTTTTTCAAATGTGGTGATTGGGAAAACTGCATACCACAAGTATTACATCTGAAAAATTAATCAATCATTTCAATAACTGACTAAAAAAATATGATTCTGTTTAGTCCGTCAGTAAGATTATCGAAAAATACTGGATACGTGATTTTTGTTTCATCAAATTAATAAAAATTGGCGAAAATAAAGCTTGTCGAAGATCATAGAGCGAGGATTTTTGACGTCATAGTCTGGTAAAAATGGACCAAACTGTGACGTCGCACGGCAAAGAGCTGTATCGTTTTCATTTTTGTTTACGTGAAAAAAGAAAAAATAAGTGTTCAATATTTTTTGGAAATCTATCTGACGGACTAATTAGATTTTTTTTGTCAACTACCATAATGGGTAATCTATGAATGTCACAAGAGTATAAATGTTATGTCCCTGACATAACATTTGTACATTCTTGTTCTCCTTTTCCTTTATCAATATATTCAGACAGAGATTTGTCAGAACATGCATACCTATATGGTTTTTCTCCTGTGTGTATTCTTGAATGATTCTTAAGATAAACAGCCTTAGCGAATGCAATTCCACATATACCACATTTGAAGTTCTTCTCGCCCGAATGCAGCTTTTTGTGTGACCACAATGAGGAATATCTGGCAAAGGAACCTCCACAGATATTACAGTGGAATGGTTTGTCCAAATTTGCATTATTTAACTTATTCTTATTCCCACCTACGAAAATAATGCCTGAACCATTGCAGTTCTGACATTTTGTTACTGAAGCTAAGTTTCTCCTCTTCACAGGGTGGTGGCCAGGTACTGAAACAATTTTTAGCATCATTAGAAGTATTTCTTGGTACTTTTATTTAATTTGGTTTTATTCTTCTTCGTTTGGTTAAAAATTGCTAAATTGCATATTCAATGGAGGCCAGGGCAGTGTTGTTTCATTCCGATTTTCTGATTCTGATTTCAAGTTAATATAAATATTACACTCACAAGGTTTCTGTTGTTGTTGTTGCTGCTGCTGTTGTTGTTGCGTTTGTTGATTAGTCTGCACAGTCGACAAGGGGTCTGAGGTTGGCTGCACCGCGCTCACTTCAAACTTTACGTTGTCTTCCGCCGCCACGAATATTTGGGTTGCATTTACTACAAACATGATTGACTTATTAATAACACAAAAAAACTTGTCTGTATAACAATTCAGGGTTCATAAATAGCTCTATTTATTTTTGTCAGTGACTACTTTGTTCTTTAATTCTAGGTCCTGAGATTGATGCAGTGTTAAAAGATATTGGTTCAGACCAAGAACTGGAACCAATAACTGACAAAGTAAAAGAGTAAATATAGAATTAAGAATAAAACAGTATACCCACATTGATTATTTCTCTGGTCTACAGAATCTTGTGCAATGCAGTTTTCGCAACGGATTAGCTTGGGCCCCTTTCTCTTAGGATTATTAGGAATAGGTCCTCCACAGGTAATACATTTCTGTACTTTTTCTATTATAACTGGTTTTGCTGAAATAGAAAAGAACATTGGTAAAAGCGGTCAATCAGAATGCCTTAAAGGGTTTGAATGTGCAAAATTAACATGCAGTTTCTAAGCTAGTAAAGGCACAAAATTTTGTTTTATTACACTGGGATAAGTCTCTTGCTATTTCAAACTTGTAACAGAAGCAGTGCCCATATTTTATCTCAATCATTTTATGCATTGTGAGGTTTAATGCAGGTTCACAAGTAGTGAAGCTGAGCTTTAAGGTGTAACAGATACGGGCCGTTTGTACTGACCATAACTTATTTGCTACAATATTTCAAAAAAATAAAAATAGAAGAGGAAAGGAAGAAAAATAAGGATTAAAAAATAAAATAGTGCCTACTAACTGTCTTGAATTGGTACATGGTGTTGCTGCTGCTCATTGGGATCAGAGGAGAGGATCTGAATGTGTGGAGGCATGGCAACATCATTTCCAGTACTTACACCTGTTGCTACAACCGTTATATTGTTTTCTGTAATCAAAAAAAGTCAGATAATGATTAGTTATTTGTCACAGATATTTTAAAGGCATTCCAGCTAACCGGGAGCAGGAATATTTGCCTGTAATGTATCAATACAAATATTACATTCGAGCCATACATAATGTAACCTGTAAAGATACAATTTGTAACAATTACTTGTTTTCTGTACAAATTCGAATCTTCCATTGTTACATTACAGGTGAATGCTCTGGTGAAGGGAGCTTCTCAAGAATTTTAATGAAGTGTGGTTAATTTGTTTAGGTTTTTGTTACATGACATTAATTTAATTACTACTATTAATATCATAAACGGGATATTTACCATGTTTATAAAACATTTGCTTTTGTGTTTGGTAAATATCCCGTTAATGATATTAATAGTAGTGTCAGTGACCATGTCAGTTTAAAAACTTATAATTTAATTACTATTATTCTGCTCTAATAAAATCACTGAAAATGTTGATTTATGCTGGCTGGCTTTCTAGGGATCTGTACATTAATCTTTTTTTTCTTTATTATAGCATGAACTCTATTTGCAGGTGTGTAGCTCAGAACTCCTGAAACTATAGGTAAAATTCAATAAACAAAAACTAAATTACCTGTATCCTGAGCATGTATTCTTTTATGAGCATTCAGAAGAGTAAGATGCCCAAACATTAGGCCACAAACATCACATTTAAAACTAATATTTGATATTGTATTCTGAATTCCATTCGGAGCAATTTGCATTTGATTCACTAATGCATAGTTGTATGAAAATGGCTGGGCTATGTAACAAGTCTTATCATCGCTGGTAGTCAGTTGAGTTATATTTACACCACTAGTCACATTTCCAGCCCCACTTGTGGCAGCTGTGCCTAGTTTCCCAATCATATTCACGTTGGTAGTATAACAAAATGTAGGAAACTCCTGAAATTAAAAATAAAAGTTTATGATGAATTATTATTGCCGATCAAAAAGTTACATTCATCTTTATTTGTAAGTAGTTTGTAGTCTTTGTTTATATAGTCAATTTCAAATAATGTATGTGAAATCAACAAATACTCTTGGGTAACGTTGACTAGATTTTCCAATCAACTCAGGCTACTAAGTACCACTGCTTGACAAAAAGTTGAATTTGGAAGTTGAGTTTTTAAGAATTCTAATCACTAAAACTTAGTATAGGTATTTGTGATGTATCTTTGCAGAATATAATAAAAGTTTGTCACTTTTTAGAACTTAAATCATATTATTCCTGAATGTTTTATTTAATGTTTTGGTTGTGTGGAATAAAATAATGAACAATGATTACCTGTTGTTGTTGAGTCTGCTGAGCATTCTTTTGTTGAACGTTTTCAATGTTTTTGCCTTGAGACTTTTGTGTTGGATGCTCTTGATATTGTAGCGTCGGCACTGTGCCGGTTTGAACGGTGTTCGTAGTGAACATATCGACACATCAATTAATTCATCACACAATTTCAATCAGCTGTACATTGTAAATATCTGATAAAACATAAAATACACACTGTAGTAACGTTTAAAAACATCTTTGCGCGTTCAACAAAAGCGCGGCTACTACTATGTGAAAGAGAAACTCAAACACAAAGTGCGAAGGTAACGGGGAATATTTCTTATCAGTCTACTCTACTCGTAAAAAGATCATTCGTTAGAAAGGCAGTGTCTCCTGAATAGTCGATATATGCAAGAAAAGGATGACGGAATATCCATACGCGCTACGAGTAAGCGGACGCCATTGTACTCGAACAAGAGGTGAGACGCGGTCACGATTAGAATAATTAAAAAAAGTTAACATGAACTTATTTGTAATAATACACTTTTCCTAACCTGATTTCAGTTTTCCTAATTAATTAGAATAGACTAATAATATCAAAAGGATTCAGATTATTTTATTTCTGTCTCACTTTCTTGTCCAATTCTCCATCTCACGAAAGAAACGAAATGGCGATACAATACAACTAAAATGGCGGCTTTGAGGAGGGGCGTGTTAAAATTGCCAGTGCAAAAATGTGATTTAGCCACAGATTTAGCGATACTCGATATACGATATACTCGATTGCGATACTTGTGAAAGAAAGAGAAAAAATCAACTAGTTATTTTTAACCTGTTACAAAAAAAATAAAAATAAGTATTGTTTGAAATGTCTCTTAACCACGGTGATGGACGGTGGATGTTCCAGGATAGCCCGCGAAGTTCAAATTTTCTTACGTTTTTAGCGATTTGCAGGCCAGTGCTAGGTTGTATGTTAGTGATAAAATATTAAGTTCAAAAATCTAAAACACGACTACTAACAAAATCGCGGTCTTAAAAGTAGAAAACAAGAATATAATTCTTGTCTGATATTCTTCGTAGTCGCATGCCACTGATACCTGATGCTCCTTCATGGCGTTCTCATTGATATAGAAGTCAGCTGCTAGCTGCTAATTGCTGCATTAGCAAGGTGGCAATTGGCATGCGACTACGAAGAATATCAGACAATAATTATATTCTTGTTTTCTACTTTTAAGACCGCGATTTAACGATTTTGTTAGTAGTCGGGTTTTAGATTTTTGAACTTAATATTTTAATTGAATTTTATTTTTGTGTGTACTTAAACTATAATATAATACATATTTGTAATGTGCTCGCCAAGACCTTTCATTTGATACCAAACTTGCGATGATTATCTCAATTTAATATTTTTTGAGGTAAGTTTTTGACATTTAAATTCCGTCATAGAAAGAATTTATAAAATTTATATAGCCTATGTCACCCGGGCTATTTTTACGAATCTATTGACACCTAATTTATTAAAATCCGTTCAGTAGTTTAGGCGCTACGGTGGAACATACATACATACATACATACATAGACTGCCAAAATCATTACCCTTCCTTTTGGCTTCGCCGTAGTCGGGTAAAAATATGATTCGCGGCTGTAAAGGCGCGGTCCCACCGCGGCGCATGCTGTGCACGGGCACGCGGCGCATTTTAGTTGCGTGTATTAATTTGTTTAGCCACGTGGGTCTACGTTTCCACTGGAGTACACGAATATGACCCACGACTATGTATAGCGTGGCACAGCGCACGGAGAGGCTACGATATAACACAATAAGCGATTGTACATCGATAAGCGAACTGTACATAGTCGTGGGTCATATTCGTGTACATCAGTGGAAACGTAGACCCACGTCGACCGCGTTGAGCTATGTAACCGCCTATTCGAGCAAGCCACGCATGTATCAATGACGTCAATTCATGCGTAGCCTCTCCGTGGGTTGCAGTGGACACAACCACATACATTTTCTTACAAAACGAAGCTTAATACACGTGCGTAGCCTCTCCGTGCACCGCGGTGGGGCCGCGCCTTAAGACGTATGTAGTTACAGAATTATAATCATCAAAATCATCATTACAACCCTCCAAGTTCATGTAACTGTCAAGAATGACCTTTTGATGAAATACTCATTCTTGACAGTAATGATGATTTTGATGAGAGGCAAAGTTTATCTCTATGGAGAGCAGTGGTGGCCCAGTGGTGGCGGCCCCGACTTACGAACAGTTGGTCGTGGGTTCGAACCCAGGCAGGCGCATTACTTTGTGTAATTTATTTCATCACCACTGCTCTCAAAACGGTGAAGGAAAACATCGTGAGGAAACCGGCATGTCTTAGAACCAAAAATTCGAAGATATGCGACATCTACCAATCCGCACTGGGTCCGCGTGGTGGATTATAGCCCATCCCTCTCCTAGAGAGGAGGCCTGAGTCCCTGCAGTGGGAACAGTTATAGGCTGATGATGAAACTTTGCCTCTAGAAAGCATACAATTATGTAGGTAACTATTGTCTTATGCGGCAAACCTGGATTAAGTTAATCGAGCGGAACGAGTTTGAAAGGCCTAAAACCAATATAGAGCGGACATTGGGAGTATAAAGGCGCGTCCCCATTAAGAACCACGCGGTTTTATGGGGACGCGCCTTTACTCTTAAATATTTGAATGTCTTTGGTTGGTCTTTGCCTAAATCCTAGGGTTCTGTCTGGAATAACCGATTAAGTTAAGTTTGATGCCTCTAGCCTCATCTAGCTTTGACCCGCCTTTGTCTGCCTCGGTCTTGATTCAACTTTATATCTCGTCACTTTTTACAACCTTATTGTTTCATTAAATTGAGAAATCGTTGACTAAAACTAAAAAAAAAAAAGTTTATTTAGGTACAGACGCCAGCACATCAAGCTACTACAATCTGTCAGATTTCTTTGATAGATTTTCGACTTTATTTCTAGGGCATTAGGTTCAAGGTTCGTTGGGAAAATTTGACAGTTTCGGGTAGCTTGACATGCTGGCGTCTGTACATTAGCACGAGACTTATAACCGGTTTCACCACTTGCTGATAAGTCCCTGATAGCCTATCAGGAACTTATCTGCCAGATAAACTACAACTTTTGATAGCATTATCTGTCAGATAACTATCTGACACTTTATCCGTAACCGGTGAAACCGGCCCATCCTTATCCTCCTTCCTTATCCATAACCTTACATAGTATAAAACAAAGTCGCGTCTGTTTGTTTGTTTGTTTGTCTGTATGCTTAAATCTTTAAAACTACGCAACGGATTTTGATGCGGTTTTTTTTAATAGATAGAGTGATTCAAGAGGAAGGTTTTAGTACCTATATAATTTGAACGACATCCACGCGGGTGAAGCCGCGGGCATCAGCTAGTATTATTATAAAACAAGTAAAACGATGAAAGCTGCAAAAGTATAAACTGTAGCGCAGCTTCCAACGCGCCCTTCTCCAAATTAACCACTACTTTTAATTGTTTTATTAATAATTATATACTTTTAAAACTGCATCCTCAGTACGTATAATATAGTACATTATACCTCAATGCATCCACAGGTGTTTTTTGTAACCCCTTTGTTATTGTAAAAAGGTGATAGGACTGACGTCGGCAATTACCGCCCTATCAGCCTCATCTCTCACATTTACAAAGATAATATTGAGAATCGTATTCCTGGCCAAGTAAATCAGCATCAACCTCCCGAACAAGCCGGATTCCGCCGTGGCCTCTCCACTACCGACCATCTAGTCCCTTATTCAGGTTATTGAAAAACATCTCGAATTTAACCTACCCTTTTAACTCGCATTTGTCGATTATTCTAAGGCATTTGAGAGTTTATCCGCACAACGCCATATTTGAATCTCTGCAAAACCAGCACATTTATTTTTTTTGACATTGCCCCACACTAGGAATTTCTCCTGTATCGGGGGTGCGTTTACAAACATTGAAACTCACATACACAAACACGCCCAGACCCGAAACAACTATCTGTAGGCCATACAAATACTTGTTCCGTGCGGGAATCGAACCCACGACACGTAGCGCAGCAGTCCAATCGCTTAGCCACTGCGCCAACCGTGTCGTCAAACATTGAACCTCTATACATTAAATTATTACAGAAAATTTATCCAAGTAGCACAGCAGCCATAAAAATAAACACTACCGGACCATCATTCCATATCCAAAAAGGGGTAAAACAGGGCGATTCACTTTCTCCAAAACTCTTCACTGCCACCCCTGAAGAAGTTTTTAGAAAACTTAATAGCAAGTGGAGCGACAAGGGCATCAACGTGGGCGAAAGAAGATTAACTAATCTCCGCTTCGCCAACGATATTGTCCTTTTCTCCTCCACGGCAGCCGAGTTAGGCCTAATGCTCGACCAACTGAGCAGTGCCAGCCTCGAGGTCGGACTCGCGATGAATATGACAAAAACCAAGGTGATGACGAACAGCACCAAGCGCAATATAGGAATTGGGGGTGCGAGGATTGAATATGTCCATGAGTACATTTACCTCGGCCAAATAGTCTCCTTCCAGGCAAGACAAGACAAAGAAGTTGCCCGACGCACCGAGACGGGCGAGAACGCCTGGAAGAGCTATTGGTCGATGAAACAAATAATGAAAGGAGCTCTCCCTCTCTCCTTATAGAGAAAATTCATGGACATGTGCGTTCTTCCTACCCTCACCTATGGAGCGCAGACATGGTCATTAACCAAACGTCAAAAGTCCGCACTCGGGGTCTGTCAGCGAGCAATGGAGCGTAGTATCCTTGGAGTCAAGCTTACTGACCAAATAAGAAATTCGATACTGCGTTCCAAAACTCAAATTGCCGACATAGGTCACACGGCTGCCAAGCTTAAATGGAACTGGGCTGGCCACATCTGCCGCATGCCGGAGGAGTTATGGGCTAAAGTAACCACACAATGGGTCCCAAACAGCAGTAAACGGCAACGCGGCAGGCCCAGAAGAAGATGGCGAGACGAACTCGACTCTTTTCGCAAGGATTGGCAATCAACAGCATTGGATAGGGATAAGTGGAAAGGGGGAAGGGAGGCCTTTGCCCTGCAGTGGGACACAAATGCACAGTGTTTTTTACACCCTAAAAATCGGACATGCCCTTTTTATTCCAATAATAGATGCTGTAACATGTTTGGAATGCGAGAGTAGAACACCCAGAGTTCAAATAAACTTAGAACCAAAGTTAGAGCCATTTTGTTTTTTTTAGGTATTTTGATAAATCTAGAAATATCTTGTCTCAGGAAAACTTTTTCTTATTTCTGTTACAATATTAAATTAACGACGTATTTTAAGCATTTTTTGATTATATTTACAAGACTTTAACTCCGCAAGGGAGCCCAGAAATAGGTTTTTTTTAAATTTAAGAATTTATTTTTTGTATGATAAACCTTAACGAATACGGATTTTATTTCTAGCTCATTACATTAACTAAGATACAATAAAACCCCAAAAAAATAACCGTGTCGATATCCAGTAGGATCTCGGAGAAACATGCTTCTAAAGTTCTCATAGAATTTCTATGGTTTTAGGGTTGCCTCTCTGAGATGTAGGTAATTGAAAATAAACAGTGTAGGAATATTTTTAAAAAATCGGATTGCATAGGGGTTAATTATTTATTGATTGTTACGTTTTCTGCTATATATGGATCTACCTATTTATTATTTAACGACTTCAAAAAATGAGGAGGTTCTCAATTCGGAAGTTTATATAATTTTTGTTATGTGTTCGGTATTACCCGCGATTGCTTCAATCATACGTTTGTTTACATTTACACCCTTCCGTAAAATAACATTACGCCTGTAAAACTGAATGTAAATGAATTGCATTTGGTGAACTTAATTCTAAAGTCATAAAAGTAATTTTCTACTAGTCAAACTTTGATGATGCAAAGAAAAAGCTAAATTTAATCATTGACATTTTAGGTTAGTATTAAACCCATATTGCACGTACCTATTACAAGAATAGGTTATAAAAAACTTAAAAAAAAAAAATTATTACTTCTATTTTATTTAACTTATATTAAAAGTGCAAAACGTTATTATTACTTATTACGCATTACGATCACCTCTTCACAATTTGTATTTTTTTGGAAAATATTTTGTCATTTTGGATTTTTGTCAACCCTAGGTCGTCATTTTCAAAATCCGATAGCTTCGAGATCCTACTAGATATGGATTCGATATTTTGAATTTAAATGGATAAAGATATAATTAATAATTACATTAAGAAATAAAATCCGTATTCGATAAGATATAAAATTTAAAAATAAATTACGAAATGAAGCTATAAATTTAATAACTCCCAGTTGAATGCAGTTAAAATTACAAGTATTATCTTAAAATAAAGACAAAATGGTGTTTTATAATACTAAACATAAATATATTAGAATTATTCAATAGTTTTTTTTATATTAATATTTTTGTGGTTTTTCTGGTTTCCATAGAAAAATAATAAATTCGACTATAACTTTTGTTCTAAATAAAATTGAACTTTGGGTGTTCTACTCTCGCATTCCAAACATGTTACAGCATCTATTATTGGAATAAAAAGGGCATGTCCGATTTTTAGGGTGTAAAAAACACTGTGAAATGGCTAGTAATAATAATAATTGTTATTGTCAATTATCTTTACACAGAACAGAGTATCTAACTATCTACCTATAATCTTCAGGATTTCATGGCAGTTCTTATAACCTGGGCGTACTCTTCCCAACAAAAGGATGTTTTACCAGAGTAAATTTGGTTGCACCAGTTGGCGTGACTTCATCGCCGTAACGTCGCTTCGGTGCCATAGTGTTGAACAGTATTACAATCCCCTTACTGAGAATGGTACACAATACCACTCCAACATCGCAATTCGTGTACTCTCCCCGCATTATCTTTAGCATACCATGGGTGGATCCGACCCACATTGGCAACATTCGGGCACTACGCCGCATTAAGTGTGGACATGCCTTTAGGGCCTGGGCACCAGGGGAAATGCCTTTTGCAAAATTCGATGTGCCGTATTATTAAGTACTAAGTTTCTAAAATAATGTTTTTATTATATTTTATTTTTGAACATACATGCCTAGAGTATCACTCGTTTAATGGATATACCTAAAATTAAATCCTTTGAATAAAATTCAGCCAAAAACTGAATTCCACGTACCTATAGCTAATAACAGAGTACACATGAGTACCTACATGAAAGTTAGAACATTAAAACTTGTTTACCCAAAATAACTTAGAATCAGGTATACTTACGTACTAATTTGTGTTCGTGACGAATGGTAAAACAATACAACATATCGAATTGTTTACTAACATGGACCATTATTTAACAGAAACTTGTTTTGTAAAATATTTCAATACTATATTCGGATTCGCCAATTTATTTAGTTCTATATCATTGATTATATTAGATATTCGATTGCTCCAATTTTGACACGTTTCCTTTTTAATTTTCTCGAGAAGATTATGATCGGAGCACCAAAAATTTTTAATAGTTCCAGTTTTTAAACATTCTCTTAATTTTTGTAACATATAAAGTACCAAAAAATGTAAAGAACTTTTTTTCCAAAAATCATCGTTCTTTTCAATAATTTCCCATAAAAATAATGTTTTAATAAAATAGCTAGCTAATTTGTTGAAATCTTGAACGTCTCGAAATAATTTCATAAGTTTTATAGCGCTTTTTAAATTATTCATGTTCTCTGTATAATATCGTTCTTGATACGGAAAAGCTAATCTCCAACTAAAATCATTCTCACTAGGTTTTGGTACAGCAAAATAATGGTTAATTTTTGTCTGTCTAACTTTCTCAAAATCAATTTTTGTGCTAACAGGTATTTTTGGTAACTCAAACGCTAACGTTGGAACCAAATCCACATCAATCACGTAATCGTTTTCAATACATATTGTTATGGTATTAGCAGGACCCGACATCTTGTATTGGATTTTAAAATATTTATTTTTCACTTTTAATATTCGTTTACCATCTTCCAGTGGTAAATTATTTAGGGCAGCATCTACAACACTTTGCATTCAGGATCGAAACTTTGTAACTGATAGGCGGTAAGATTTGTCACACCAAAATTCCGTCTTCTTGAAACCTTTCATAGCAGTGGCAGGAGTGTTCGACAGTCTGCGGAATTCTTCTGGCATTATAATACTTGTGTAACCGTTTTGAACTTCACGGGCATTCAGTTCAATATTTTTGTAATTAACATGTATAGTCAAAATAACATTAATGTCGTATTCATTAGGTTGACCCACGCGCATCCCATCAAAGTAGCTGCCTAAATATTCAAGTTTCGGGTTCATACTGTCGAATAAGCTGTCACATTTACGCATTATCTTCAGAAGTTCTTGCAGCACTTTGTAAAGAATAGAATTATTGTCCTTTCTGGCGTTTCTTTTAATTCGTACATGTCTTCTATTCACCTCTTGAAAAATTTCTTCCACCGATTTCACACGCCGGCTTCGATGTCGACGCCCTGAGTTTGTCATCTTGCTGAAACAATTTAATTGCTTGTGAATATTTTGAGTAGTTATCTATCTGCCTGTAACGAATGGAATGTGTAAGAAACGTTACGGCTAGAAAGGGCATCCCCTTTCTTATGTGACTCGAGGTCAGCTGACGAATAGACCCTAAATAAATTGAGACAAGAGCAATTGAATGATGATTATATCTATCTGTACCCACAGAAAGATTAATATCATCATCGAGTTAGAACATTCAGCCAGACCAGCCAAAAGAGACGACTTAATTCTAAGATTCAGAAACTGGCATTGGATACTAGGAAGATCCTCTGCACTTAGTCTGCAAAGCAAGCAACTAATATAGGTACATATCTGTTCTCAAGCCAATCTGGACTTATGCCATACAGTTGTGGGACTTATGGTTGTGGGGTACAGCAAGTCACACTAACATGGAAATAATGCAGAGCCCAGAACAATACCTATATTGCGGACTATCTCCACGGTTTAGTAAAACCAGTGAAATTAATGAATATTTGGAAATCCTAACATCATCATCATTTCAGCTAAAAGACGTCCACTGCTGGACATAGGTCTCCCCCAGGTGTCGCCACATTGACCGGTCACGTGCGTCTCTCATCCGAGTACAAATATGTTTGTGGCACTTACAATACAATCCAAATCCACAACAAATCTAATAAAAGTCAACGAAGCCCGATTGTGTAGACGTAACAAAAGGTTTTAAAAAATTAAGGTCATAGAGACCAAAGCATAATTAACCCTTCACAGTTTCATTGAGAAATACAAACTTATTTTATCAAGCACACACTTCTCCTAAATCAACAACTCCAAGTCCTAATTTTAACCCAACTAAGAAACAAATATGCGGTAGGTACGTGGTGGTCCGACACGCATTTGGCTGGTGTAGCTTTTATCATTTCCGGTAGCACCATTTTTTAGTAGATACAATTTTTTTTTTATGTGGATGGAGTGTGTGAGGAATGATAATTATGAAGGAATAACGACGTACCTATATTTTATTCAAATCCGTTCATCCGTTTAGGAGTTATGAGCGGACAAAGAAACGGACACACGTATGGTCAAACACATAACCCTCCTTTTGGGTTTCGCCGCAATCGAGTAAAAAGGGGTAAATGATAGGGCTGCCGGTATTTACACGACTCGTCCGGCGACTGCAGGATCATTTCACGCCGCTCCTTCATGAGACTAAGAGTTTGATCAGAGAGCTTCTTGTTCCTATTCACACAACGTGCCTTGAAGAACTTAGACCCCGTTGTGTGGACAGTTTCCACGAACCCATCGTTGTATTCGTCCACTAAGCTTCCTAGGCACTCGAAACGATTCTGGAGTTCAAGCTGAAAGCTCTCGGGGTTTTGGATCTGGATCTGTGCTGGACGGAGCGTAGACTTCATCAGTCGAGACCTTTCAAGCTTAATATTCATGTTCAATGTGCCTCTTACCATGCGGTGATCGCTCCCGGTTTTTACCGCATTGATCACAGAGACATCATTGAACATTTGCTTCCTGGTAGACATGATGAAGTCAATCTCATTTTTTGTCGCACCATCGGGGCTCTGCCAGGTCCACTTCCTGTGCTCACGTTTTTTGAAGAAGGAGTTCATCATATAGAGGCCCTCCTTCTCCATAAAACTAGCCAGTTGGTGACCCCGGCGATTCCGATGTCCAAACCCAAACTGCCCTACTAGCAGCTCATCCCCGTCTCGTTTACCCAGTTTCGCGTTGAAGTCCCCCATGACAACGGTGAATTGAGTTTTGAATCCATGCATGGCTTTAGAGATATCCTCATACATGGTCTCCACTTCGTCGTCGGAGTGTGTAGAGGTCGGGGCGTAGACCTGTATGACCTTCAGCGAATACCTTGACGATATTCTGAGTATAAGGTACGCCACCCTGGTCGACACACTCTCGATTTTCACAACGTTGTTCACAAGGGACTTGTGGACGATAAACCCAACACCACCCTGGGACTGCCGGTCGCCCTCTCGGAAATAGAGCAAGTTGCCGGATTTCAGGATTATCGTGTCCTCCCCCTCTCTTCGGACTTCAGATAATCCGATAATACTCCATCGCAACCTGCTCAACTCCTCTTCGAGCTCCGTTATCTTCTCGTCAGTCCGGAGTGTGCGCGTGTTATAAGTTGCCAGGTCCAGTCGCCGTTTGGGGTAGCCGGATCTCATCCGGAGATTCTTCGCACCCCTTGCCACGCCGTTACCTCGACCGCTACCGTAGCCGAGGGTAGACGGGCTGCCGGGTACTAGGGGCCATGCTTTATGTGTTGCGCTCATTTTTCATTAGGGGGGTTTGCCATAATCGCCACGCTTGGCAGGCGGGTTGGCGATCGCAGTATGGTTGATAAAGACACAGAGAACGCTGCTGCCCATTCTCTGGTAAGTCCCTTAGTCGCCTCTTACGACACCCACGGGAAGATATGGGATGGTGCTATTCTTTGCGTCCGACACCATACGGAGCAGCTCAATAGGCGGATCTCTAAATCCTTAAAGAGCGACCTCCGCCGTTTTAATACCGAGTGTATTAAACAGGCAATTGAGCGGAATAAGGGCTCTAAGGTATTTGCAAGGGATCTGTCTATAGGGCAAAGCCAGCTCACGAAACTGAAGACCGACGACGGCAGGATCGTATCCGCCAAACCGGAGCTTCTGAGGGAGATCGAGAGTTTCTATGGGCAGCTGTACACGTCAACCAGTAAACCCGTTGAAGATCTAGCGAAAGACCCCAGAGCTAGACTGACCCGACACTATACCGAAGACATCCCGGATGTCAGCCTGTACGAGATTAGTATGGCTCTGAAACAGCTTAAGAACAACAAGGCACCGGGTGATGACGGAATTACGGCCGAACTCCTGAAGGCGGGAGGTAAACCGGTCCTTAAGGCACTTCAGAAGCTGTTCGATTCCGTCATACTCGAGGGAAAAACGCCGCAGGCATGGTGCAGAAGTGTGGTGGTACTCTTCTTCAAGAAGGGCGACAATGCCCGACTGAAGAATTATAGGCCCATCTCACTTCTGAGTCATGTCTATAAGTTGTTTTCCAGAGTCATTACGAATCGTCTCGCGCGCAGGTTCGACGACTTTCAGCCTCCCGAACAAGCTGGATTCCGAAAAGGCTTTAGCACGGTAGACCACATACATACGCTGCGGCAGGTTATACAGAAGACCGAAGAGTATAATCTGCCTCTCTGTTTAGCGTTTGTGGACTACGAGAAAGCCTTCGATTCGATCGAAACTTGGGCTGTGCTGCAGTCTCTCCAAAGGTGCCAAATTGACTACCGGTACATCGAGGTATTGAAGTGTTTATACAAAAGCGCCACCATGTCAGTCCGGCTTCAGGACCAGACCACGAAACCTATTCTTCTGCAGCGAGGTGTGAGACAGGGAGACGTCATATCTCCGAAGCTGTTTACCGCTGTACTGGAGGATGTTTTCAAGGTTCTGGACTGGAGAGGACTAGGCATCAACATCAATGGCGAGTACATCACTCACCTTCGATTTGCCGACGATATAGTGGTCATGGCTGAGACCATGGAGGACCTCAGTACAATGCTCGATGACCTCAGTAGAGCTTCCGAAAGAGTGGGTCTTAAAATGAACATGGACAAAACCAAGGTCATTTTGAATGCCCATGTTACACCCACTCCTATAAAGATCGGAGACTCTACACTCGAAGTTGTAGACGAGTATGTCTACCTGGGACAAACAGTCCAGTTAGGTAGGTCCAACTTTGAAAAAGAGGTCAATCGTCGAATCCGACTCGGCTGGGCAGCGTTTGGGAAGTTGAGAAGTATCTTCTCGTCCAACTTACCCCAGTGTCTCAAGACGAAAGTCTATGACCAGTGTGTGTTGCCAGTGATTACATATGGGACCGAAACGTGGTCGCTCACAATGGGCCTCATCAGAAGGCTTAAGGTCACCCAAAGAGCAATGGAGAGGGCTATGCTCGGAGTTTCCTTGCGTGATCGAATCAGAAATGAGGACATCCGCATGAGAACCAAGGTTGCCGACATAGCCCGAAGAATTGCCAAGCTTAAGTGGCAGTGGGCAGGGCACATTGCTCGCAGGACGGATGGCCGATGGGGCCGGAAGGTTCTGGAGTGGCGACCGCGAACCGGAAGACGTTGCGTTGGAAGGCCTCCCACTAGGTGGACCGATGACCTGGTGAAGGTTGCGGGGATCCGCTGGATGCGAGACGCACGGGACCGGTCAATGTGGCGACACTTAGGGGAGGCCTATGTCCAGCAGTGGACGTCTTTCGGCTGAAATGATGATGAATGATGATGATAGTGTGCCTAGTGGCATGGGAGAATGGAAGAAGAAAACGTGTTGCGCCGACCCCAAATAACATGGGGCTAGAACATAGATAACAGAAACAACAGGGCTAGAACATGAAGATGGCGATGATGATGATGAGATGACAATATTATTATTATTTATTATTATTATTATTTAGGTATTTATTGATTTACACATACATTTGTTGTGACAGGTAAGACCCAAGTTAACAAAAGTAGTAATTAATTACAGTCCCAAATAACACAGTTAAACAGTGGACAACATACTTAGTGTCTCCCTCTGGAATTCCGCCAAGGAACAAGAAAATATGTCCAAACGCCGAGACACACTATTCAGTATTCTCATTGCACGAATCACAGGCGCAAACTTTAATAAGTTGGTACGCGTTGCCGGAACTCTAAACAGCCCCGCCCTCGGTCCCAACCGTAGCCTCCTGTCTGGAACGAGTAATCCCAACGATTCTCATATATTTCTAAATAAACAACAAAAGGTCGTGGAATAGGCCTACCAAGTACCTACCTACACTACCTCACGGCTTATGAGGTAGTGTACATTTTTATAGAACACATACTTTTAACTGTTCGATTCGTTGTATCCTCAGAAAGACAATTTCTGAATTGGTATTCACTTAAAAAAAATAACTAGTTGACGAGTAGGTATTCTTCCGTATGTAAGTATTCTCTTTATCTCTATGCATGCTTCCTGTCAACTAGGAAAAAGACTGAGTAGCAGTTACTAGTTCAAAATGACCAAATACAAAACATAACCAGAGTAGGACCGCTCCGCCCAGAGCGGGAGGAGTAAAAAAAAAAAGTAAGTATAATTTTCCTACTACTGGGGCACAGGGGCCGTATTTTTGAATCAATAGAATTCCAAATCGCGAAATCGCAGAATTCATCACGTCATTTCCGTCATTTCTACTGGTAACTGGTAGAATATCGGAAACGAGTGGGTCGGACCACTCGTTGCAAAATTCACGGGTATGAATATTCAAAAATAGCGATTTCGTACGGATTCGCATACGAATTCTGCGATTTCGTACACGATTTGGAATTCTATTGATTCAAAAATACGGCCCCTGGTCTGCTCTCCGTGAGAGGTCATAAGGAGGGCCCAGTGCGGGTTGATAAGTCTCACACAAAGACAGTCGCAGTCACAAGGAAGTCGGGACCGTTTTCGCGTGATCACTGGGCCAAAATTGTTCACTAATCATTCTACAAGGTGTAAGTAAACTTTTACGAAACCGTCAACCAAGCATTCTGTACCTACATCAACTATATAAGTAACTCGATGCAAAAAATATTGGGCTGAATAATCACGTTTTACGGTAGGACTCAATCAATGTAACGCACTCAAAATATTGTGCTGGCGGCATGCATGGAATAGTACGGAGGTCGTAGAAGTATTGCACGTTTTATCATTGAAAACACTTGTGAAAAAGTTAAACTTAAAACTTTGGCCCCCAATATCTCAGTAACTGTTACGGTTCCAAAAAAAAAACAAAATTATCTTAAGAGAACAAGTGACGGTCTTTTTTACAGCCATTAAACATTATCTACTTACGACCAAATTATTAAAGTTACTAAACATATTTTTTTAGCCTCATAGCCTCTCATTGTTTAATACAGCTGAAACACTTAATAAATAAGATAACAGTCAACTCACCTAACACGATCCAAACAAACTATTGGAACAACAGGCCAGTTATTGGCAAGTACAAGCGCGGATCCAGGGGGGGGGTCAGGGGGGTCATGACCCCCCCCCTGGGCTGAGTCCAGTACCTAGGTGGACCACTTATTAAAATTGATAAACATAATGTTTTAATTTTTTTTTAACAGAACTACCCAAACATATTGTTTTTAGGGTTTATGTATGTTTATTTAAGTATATGTTTTGTATATAATATGTTTATGCATGTATGTTTATTTGTGAGTTTCTTTATTCCACCATCACTACACAGTATCACTTCACTATCACTACATAGTATAAAACAAAGTCGTTTCCCGCTGTCTGTCCCTATGTATGCTTAAATCTTTAAAACTACGCAACGGATTTTGATGCGGGTTTTTTTAATAGATAGAGTAATTGAAAATTTTTTGAAAAATCTAAATGCCTGAACCGAGTTTGATGCTATCGTTAGATTCTTTGCGTTATCCCCAGTGTTATAGGTTAAAACATCCACGTACGTTATCCCACCAACTATATTGTAGTTGTCTTCCAGTCTAACTGGATGCAGCTGAAAACCGAAATTTTACATGGAACGACTGCTTTTTTGACCTGCACACTGCTCAACCCAGTTAGTACCGGGTACGATGAGATATCTCTTAGTAAAACTGGTTGTCAGACTTTTGGACAACTGACTACGTGTGACGACTCAACGACTGTCAATGATGTACAAATCCAGCCACCCGGCTCTGACTGTGATGTTGAAGGCAATGAAAAACTCAGTACCTACTAACGTATTTTACGTGATAATCGATTTATTATCCTTTACAAGATTAGGTCAGATGAATAACTCAGTAGCCGACACAAACAAAGGACAAGTTCAAGTTCCCTCTCAATGACAATATCTTTGACACCCCCCAAAAATAATACAAAAAATTTCGCGCTCGCTTCGCTCGCGCCTTGCTCTTGTTTTTTCTCCGTTCGTCTCGCTTGAGGAACTCGACTTCAAATCTCATTTCTATTTCTACATCGTCCATCCAGGGAAAATTGTTCAGCGCTATATTCCCCTCGATAAGGCTCATAGAACTTCGAAGAATCGTGGCGAAGAGCTTCAATGGCTGAAGAATGTCAAACCGGATACTTCTCCACGTCCAATAAAATGAACCCATTGAAGTAGTTAAAGTGATAACGCGTTTCGGGAGTAGATTGTTATTTAAATAGGTATAGGTATTTTGAGTACCTACAGTAAGTACCTAGTTATACACATTAAAAATACCTATTTTTTACTTGTAACTATGATTGTAAAAATTAAATTATAACTTCTTGTGACTTGACAACGATTATGTGACCCCCCCCTGGCACCAAAGCTGGATCCGCCCTTGGGCAAGTATGAAACAACAATGCTCAGATAACTACATACAGTAGCAATAATGAATGAAACTGTTTGAGTTTTATAAAGCTCCAAGCCTAAGTACACAGTTGCTTAGATCCACTGCAACCAGTAAATGACGACCACGTATTCGCGCCGCACTTGATTCAAGCGCAGCGCACTACACCACCGAACCGACGCGCGACAGATCAACAATCGAGAACTATAAACTAATTACCATGACTGTGTCAGCCGTCGCAACATTCTCGCTTCTTTGCAGTTTATCCCCGTAATGTTATAGGGGATTTTTGTTATTGAATTGCTACTTTTTGTTCAACAGTAACGGGGGAATACCCAAATAATTAACTAAAGAAATAGTATATCTGGCACTTTGAACCATCGGCGATCTAACAGTTAGCCCGCGAAATTCTTCTTTAGAAATATTTGCATGAATCATAAAAACTTCTATGATTTTATTTAGTACTTAAATAAAACTTTTTGAGCAACTGTATTAAAAAATAATTTTCGCAATTAACATATTTAATGATAAAATGAATTATTATCAAGTGGAACTTATAGATGTCTGTCTGACAATAATGGTGCAAGATTGTGTTTAGTAAAGAAAAGTATTCCATATTTCATGAGATGACGAGAAACCTAGGAGTATGAAGGATTATTTTTTTTGTTCCTCTTCTTATCTGCTATCAGTCATCACTGACTATGATCAGATGTGTGGCAAGATACATCACATTTTTACAGAATGAGGACCAGTGTCCAAATTCTGCTTAATCAGGCAGCACAATATCAGCTTTCCTGAGTCTTTTAGCATGATTTGGCATCAATAGTGATTGTGAAAGGGGATTAGGATGGTTGGTCAATCTGTCTTTGTATTTCTCTAGATAGCGCTTTGCTTCTTCTAGAATTGTTGGAACTTCCAGGTGTTCTTGAATTTCAGAGTTGCGAGCATACCAGGGCGCCGCTGCTAGGACCCTCAGGATACTGTTTTGACTCCTTTGAATGCACATGATGTTAGATTTGCTTGCGGAAGACCATAATTGAATCCCATATGTCCATATAGGTTTTATGATAAAACAATAAACTCTAAGTTTGTTACTCAAGGTGAGTGATGATTGTCTGCCGAGCAACCAGAGCAAGTTCTTGAATCGGAAGTTTATTTCTGTTCTTTTTTTCTTTAGGTGATCCTTCCATGTCAACCTGCGATCCAAGTAGAATCCCAAGTACTTAACACACATGATGACTGTGGTAGAGTGTCCTGACCAAATTTGACCGGGCGCAATTTCCATGTCTGAGTGCAAAGGTGATGTGATGTGACTTGGGTGCACTTGCCTTTATACGCTATTTGTTTAGCCAGTCATGGGTCCTGTCAAGTTGGTTTTGCAGCATGCTGCTTGCTATGTTGGCATCCTGATTACAGGCCAGGAATGCGGCATGTATGGAGGATGAAGAGATGCTCCACCAACCCCAAATGAATTGGGATAAGTGCAAGAGAATGATGATGATGATTGATGATTTCTCTAACTATGGCGGATGGCCATGGTCAGCAGTGGATTTTCATGGGTTAATCACATTGTTCTTACTTACCCTACAGGTCTATGATTTCAGTAACTGATTCAGCATCAAAATGACTTTTAAACTTCTCAATAGCTTCCTGTAATGTCTTAAAATTGACAGGATCTATGTTGTCTTCAACTTCAAGCTTTGTGTGTTGCAGATCATGACCTGTGAAAGAAAGTTATTTTTAAATTTTGTAAAACAAAAAAACAATAATTGTTTTTTTGTTTGTTAAGTTTTTCTGAAAATTTAGACAACAATTATTGTTGTCTAAATTTTCAGAAATACTTGATGCAGACAGACTGGAAAGATGAATTTTTTTTCATCAGGTATTTATGAATTATGTTGCAATGACATGGTGAGCTGACCCCAAATAAATCGGTACCTATAGGGGCAGGAGAACAATGATGATTTGTCTTTGAATGTTTGCTGTAAATGGAGCCAAATTGAATCATGGATTAAATAATTTAATGGGAATGTTAAATTTTATTTAGTTAGTCACTTTTTGGAGATGTGAAACATATTGTGCTTGTCACACATTTTTCTATTTGTTTTTTTGTTTATTTTACCTTCCTTAGGAGTAACATAGGCATGTTCCATGTTCAATATTTTCTTGGTCTTGCAGATGTATTTTAAATTCTTTTCAGGCAATTTGTCAAATAACGGATCTTCTGATTTGGGTTCAGGATCTTCTTCAAAAAACATGTAGGTCCCAAGAGCGTTTTCATATTTTCCTAATTGGATAAATGTAAAATAAAATTGTATTATTTTGTAAACCAGCAGGACTATTATATATCTCTATTGACAGATCATAGGGATGATCAATCACTTGGCAAAGTGTTCACTGATTGTCTGTCAGACAGAAGGTTAGTTTCATTATGGCTATCACCAGTGACTATTCAGGATGATGTCATAGGCAGCCATTGTCTGGTATTTTTTTACCAGAAAGTGATGTCACCAGCCCCCACTCACGATATTTGGCACGTTTTATTTTCGTAATTTTTTACTAAATTTGATAAAACAAAAAACACGTATCCAATATTTTTCGATAATCTAACAGACGGGCTAAACAGAATCATATTTTTTTAGTCGGTCAACTACCCAAATAAAACAGTCGTCTAAAAAGATAGTGTCAATAGCCCTGCAGGCTGCAGGGCAGCACAATCGCATGTGCGACAAAGCCCTTTTACTAGAAGAAAAAAATGTGTCATCAATTGATTATGCCATGACGATATTGTAGTAAACAAGAGCACCTACGACTCATATAATAAAACACAAAAACCTGTGAAAAACGTATCATCCATTTGAATGATGGGGTTTTTTTCATTAGCGCCCAATACATGAACCGCTCGATACTTTTCAATGTTAACCGTGTCTTCAAACTCAGCGTATACTAATATTTCCTCTTCCGAGTCAGTTATTTCATCACTCATTTTTTTATTTTAGTTGTTCGGTGTGTAAATTAAATAGGTTATATTAATTTTGTTTACATTAATCATCCATTTGTCAGTGTCAGTGTCAGTATCGTGTCAATGGCCGCGTTCCGTATTACAAAATAATCGCTCACATGTGACTTATTTAATTTTATTCTCCAAATACATGTATAAATATTTACACCATAGTCATTCTTACACTTATGTAAAATTTCAGGTAATGAACCTTTGTCAAAGTTCCTTTCCTAAACATATTATGAACTGTCTTCTTCAAGATCAAAGTGGACTCCAAAATTTTGATTTCGATCGTATGCCTCCAACCTAGAGGAAGACAAAAAATATAAGTTTGTTTTAACATAAAAAAAAGAAGAAATATGAAAGATAACCTCAAATACTTAAAATGCCTACCTTTCAATCAAATCGGCCTTTTTCCCAGCAGTCGACGCATTTCTACGTCGAAGCTCAGTTCGAAGTTATCTTAAAGATAACAGCGTGTACATTTTGTAAGGTAAATCACAAAATAAACACAGAAAATCGCAACCACTCACTTGCTAAAAGACGTAAACAAGGTACAGTCGCTCGCAGCGCCATCTGTTTCTACCTTTTAGTGTGGCTCCCTATTCGGTACGGGTTTATGGACGCTCAAATCGATTACAGCGTAATTCGGAACGCACCCATAAGTGTCATACTGTGCTGTCAATGTCAAGTGTCAGTCTTTCAACAATCACCATCATACAGATGGACCAGTTGTAACGTTCATCGTGATATCGATATCGGATGTACTTACTTGAGCCACCTCACAGTACATGTTGGGCTTGGCGTAGGTCAACAACCAAAAAACTGTGATTACCTACCCCCCTCCCCCTCCGAACTTTTTTCTTTTTTTTTTCGTGGGTGGAAAATTATCATAACCCCTCCCGCTCTTCGGCAGAGCGAAAGGGAGTGTCAGACTTCTACTGACTAAAAACCACCCGTGCTCCTTCTTACACCTTTATGTCGAGGCCGCGGTATCTTTGTGACCAACCTCCCTCCTCTTTGTCCCCACGCGAAAAGCGATTAAAAATAAATTAGGTTTTACTAGTTTTCAGGGAATCATTGTTACAATTTTTAAATCAAACTAAATTCTTACTTTAAAAAAAAATATATATTAATAAATATATTTTAACTTTCATTTATTTGCATTTGTCACAATTCAGAAACTCTTCAGAAAGAAATAAAACTTACTAAATAAAAGAAAGAATCGCTCGATATCGATATTATTCACAACCAATCGATGTCGATGATATCCTTATTATTGACTGATTTCTGCCCTATTATCTAGTAAGTACAGCACCAAGCAAGCACGACACGAAGCAAGCAGAAAAATTTTCGTATACAAATTGAGACATAATCAGTTTTGTTGTGAAACCAGTGATACCTTCTGCGCAAAAATGTCTGACTGGGATACCGTCACGATTCTCCGTAAAAAACCACCAAAAGCATCGGCTTTGAAGACTGAACAAGCAGTAAATGCCGCACGCCGTCAGGGCTTACCAGTTGATACTCAACAAAAATATGGAGCAGGAACCAATAAGCAACACGTTACCACTAAAAATACTGCTAAACTCGACAGAGAGACTGACGAATTGCGTCATGAAAAGGTACCCCTTGACCTGGGAAAGCTTATAATGCAAGGAAGACAGTCTAAAGGCATGAGTCAAAAAGATTTGGCAACTAAAATATGCGAGAAACCTCAAATTGTTAATGATTACGAGGCCGGTCGTGGCATACCAAATAACATCGTTCTTGGTAAAATAGAAAGGGCAATTGGATTAAAACTTCGAGGAAAAGAACGTGGCCAGCCACTACAGCCTCCTGGAGGAAAGAAATAACGGATTCCCTGGGAGGCAAAGACATAACTCCGATTTGTTTATTGCATAATTATAATAATTCTATCTCATTTTTGCTGTTGAATGTTCTGTAATGTATCTTACTAAAATAACAAAGTAAAATGATGTAAGCATATTTTTTATTTTTTTCTGGAACTTTCCATCTGTGATGAACAAATTTGTTTCGACCAAGGGAAAAAATGTTCAGTTCACATTGAATTTGGAGATAGTGGTGAAGTGGTGATGTGATATGCAATAAAATAGCTATTTATGATTGTTTTATCTTTCATTTTATTTGTATACAAAAATATTAATTTTTAGGTTAAGTGACATTTCATTCTGATAGCAGCTGAGGATAGCAGTAAATTGTCAAAAAATATTATTATTCTGTTTTCAAAATACCAAGAGGTGATTTTATCAGAAAGTAGCCAACATGTGAGAATCCTGCTTCATTAACAATCAGTTGGATCTATGTCAGTCAAATCACGTGTTTGTAAGATTGTGTTCAAATAACTGCGACACGAGTTATTATTTTGCACGGAAATCGAGGTTATTGTTAAGTTATCAATGAGTTACCTATCATTAATAATTTTTCAAGAAGATACTGGTAACACAACAAAACTTTCACCAGAACAGCTGATGAAGGTTTTTTTCATCAATCATTAAATTTTTAATTATCACGTTCAGTGCCACCGACTCGTCCACGTAAATAATTATTATTCCAGCGCCGTAGACTCGCCCGGCGAGTTTAATGTGTTTGCTATTTTTTTCTAAAATGCATGTGTATTTTCTGCTTAAAATAATACTGAAGATTAAATATACCCTACTTAATCTAAAGAATTACGTGGTGGGCCGGGTCAGGCCGGGTGTGCAGACCCAGTTTATAATCGAAAGAAAATAAACTATTCTGCAATGCCTTGAACTCGCTAGGCGAGTTCACTGACATAGATTCTCAAACTTTTAATGAAATATCTATAATTATGGTAGACTAGCTGACCTACCAATTAAATACTTTACTCTTTGAGCTGACCCACGCAACTTTGTCTGCGTCACATAAATATAGCTTAGGTATAACCTTTCGCGATAAATCGACTATCCAACACAAATTAAGCTAAATCGTAACAAACAAAACAAATAATCTTTCCTCTTTATAATATTAGTAAGGTTTAGATTAGCTTAGATTATTATTAAAGTGAGAATTACTACTTGTAAAAATTATGATGCAGCAAATATTTTGAATTTGAATTTCCCGGAGGCCAGCCAGAATCCCCCGTACCTACATTGCGACACGCGAATTATTTTGCCGCGTGGATATTTTTACATTGCGATATCTTCTAAGATATTTCTTTAAACTGTACAGAGTGAAGGGCACAAATATTCTATATTAAATTTCCGTTCTAACAAACACATTTATTTAGATATAGACTAGCTGAACCCGCGCATGCGTTGCAATGCGTTTTTCCTACCTACCTATTGTAGCATGTCTAATGCTACATCATCATATGATGTCGGCCTTTTTGTTGGCAGAGTTATTACAACCTCGCGCATTTTGAACCTTCGACGGTAAAACGTCATTCTTCTTAACTTATTTTAAATTTCGAGCCGTCATCTGAGGGAAGAAAAAAATGCAGTGGAAGCTTGTCATTCAAGTACTGGAGTTTCAAGTGGGCAAAGATCCTATGAAGAAATTTTAATTTTTTTTGTTTCTCTTCGAATATATTCGATGATTATCAGCCCCAAGGGAGGCGTTTTGTAAAATCGATTAAAAATGTGAAAAAGTTCTCCATTGTTCCGTCAGACGTTCCTACTTTCTGACGAGTTTTATTTCTGCAGTTGTAACGGTAAGTTTTAAATATTCTCATCACCTATTGCTCAGTTTAACCCCTAAATCCCCAAATTCTGATTTTAAGTTTGGTCTCACGGTTCCTGTTCGTTTATTAGGTTCGACAATCGTGAAGGCCGATTTTCGGCCCGACCCACCCGGCTACGCCACCGCTGTTGTTAACGAGCGTACAGACGCGCTTAGTGGAAGACCCGAAACGCTTCTTCAATTCACCACCTGGTGACCTTTAAGTGGTGCCATCGCAACGCAGCGTACAGAGGCGCTCGGTGAAGGTCCAGAAAAGCGTCTTCATTTCACCACCTGGTGACCTTTGAGAGGTGCCATCGCAACGCAGCGGGTCTACACGCCACAGGAGCCGGATTGTTTCACAGCTAAAACCTTTTCTTTTAAAATTCCATTATTATTTCAACTTTTTCTGTTAAATCTAATTTACCTATTTAAAATTGTAGCATCTGCGTACGTAATTACTTATTAGTTGCGCCAATAACCTTCGATTGATCAATCTAGGCTATTTTTCTCTTTATTTTTGCGCATTGTCTGTCGACCCTTTTTCTTAATCCGAATACGCGTACACAGGAGCTAATATCATTTTGCCATTTTTTCTAATAGACAAATTATTGATTCTTTTAAAACAGATAATTACCCGCCCTTTGCCTACTTGAAAACATTGTATTTTTTATTTTGTGTTCTTTTTTATCCACAAAATTTGCATGTATTTCTTTAATTTATTTCTTTCCTTAAATTATACATTTATTTAGCGGAAAAGTGTTTTCTTTGAAGTTTTCACGCTACACTATCTACTACCCTACGTACTACATACTACCCTACCTACTAGAAAAAAAAAATGCTATAAACCTCACGGAGCCCGAGACCTTTCCAACGAATGCAAAACCGTGAAAATCGGTTCGTGCGTTCTGGAGTTATAGCGTCAGGAAGGAAAACCTGACTTATTTTTATATAGTAGTAAAAAAAATATATTAGCCAAAAGTCACATTCACTCGTAAAACAACGGCGGATTATGTTCTACACCTTGTAGGGGCTCGAATTTTGATAGGCAAAGGTATTGGGTACTTCTAAGTTTTTGATCGTGTCCTTGTGTTTTATTGTTAAATAAACGGTACCTACAGAAAACACAAACTCAACTCTCGGTCTATTACTTTAATTAGGAGTTATATTGAAAGAGGATCCCTTCGCATTGTTAAAAAATAGCCGGCAAAACAGAAGGAACCGGTATTTTTTAACATGAACGCGCTGCTTAGTAAGCAATAAAAGCACTGATAACATTGTTTTTTTTTTCAACAAACATTTTAAAACTGTACTGTTTTTTAAACTATATTCTTAAAAAAGCCTGTATCAAAATATTTCCGGGTAAAATTGATTTTTATTCAGTCGAATTGAAAACCTCCTCCTGTTTATAAAAACAATATCGCAACAAAAACATTCTGTAAAAAACTAGCCAAATCTCGATGGAGCTGCTTGTTTATCTCTAAAAAGAAATGAAATCTAGCCAACGAGCCAAGTCTAAGGTTCCTTATTGCGATTTCTTTATTATTATAGTTACTGTTGTGTGACTTGGCCGTTGAACATTCTTTATACGTTAGTGAGTACAATCTTCAATTTTGTCTTACACGTACTTTAATCTTACACGTAATGTTATATCTGTTGTAACTACCGGCCAAGTCACACAACATTATCTATAATAATAAAGAAATAGCAATAAGGAACCTTAGACTATGCTCGACTTTGTCTAGATTTCATTACTTTTTAGAGATAAACAAGCAGCTCCATCGAGACTTGGCTAGTTTTTTACAGAATGTTTTTGTTGGGATTTCACTTCTTTTTGTAGAAACGTGGGCGCCGCGGGCGGCATATTGATTTATTTTATTAGATTTTCTTATTTAAAACAATTTTTTTTGTAGTAGTTTTTTTTTTCAAATTTTCGATTATCCTACTTTTTATAAACCCTCACTCTGTACCAAATTTCAGCTCCCTGAGTTTATGGGAAGTACTAGTTCTATTTTGATGATCATGAGTGAGTGAGTGTCATAAATTAAATGCGAAACTTTGCTTTTGCTTATCTTCGGAACTAAATGACCTACAGACTTGAAACTTTTTATTTTAAGTGTGATTTTATAGCTTACTGGATGACGAAAATTTCAGCGTTCTGGTCTTATCCAGAGGTTCTCAAATAGGGGCCTGAAAATGCGGCGAAATGGTTCCAGTAAAGGATGGTACGGCAGTGTTTGCTTCGCGCTCGACTCGGCGGGGGCACTGCCGTGCCCCCCGATTAGATATTCGAAATAAAACCTCAACAATAACCACTATTTATAAGATTGACAACCACTGCATAAATTACGATACAAACTTACCTTTTCTTTTATCTATAGTGTTTCTTGCCATTTTATATGTTAAATTACACCGTATACTAGTTAACACGTAACGTACACTGTCACGGCCACAAAAATAACAAAACATTGTTTTTACCCTAACGCAATGCCACTGAACTCGCGTGGCGAGTCGACAGCGCCGGCGACTCGCCTAGCGAGTCCAACGTAAAAATATGTAGGCGGCATCCGAGAAAACATCGTGAAAATCGTAGTGGTAATGAACTTGTTAAAAACAAGATTTGTGTTCCTGCTATCAGATTGTTACAGAGTACAGACCTACTTGTAATAAGTATAATTATTATACCTACATTAAGTACAAACTTGTACTTGGTTGCTTTTAAGAAGAAATAAATTAGGCATAGATTCCGTTGCAACTAGTCTTCGTATCGCTTTTCGTTTTAGTAATAGGAGGTGGAGCATAGTTTACGACACAGCTCTAAACACTCTGCTGCGGACCCCGCTGTTCCGACGCGGTAACTCCTCGAGATTCAATCTTCCCATTTGAGTCCGCAGACGGTTCGGCGGTTTGGGGAATACCAGATGGACCACTGAAACTGAACTGCTAAAGGTTAATCTACACAGTAAGATCCTGAAGATGATACAGGTGGGAAAGGGGATTGGTACCTATTTTGCATCTGTTTCTGATACAGACGCTACTCAGAAAACCGGATCTGCTTCTGAGTCGTTGCACGCCAAATATCAGACTTCTGTGTAAGTACGTAGTACACATTATACCTCAATGACTTCTGTTTGTATTACTCCACTTTGCCTGCAAGTTCCTGCAAGGTGCTTTTTTTGAATGACTTGAAATAATCTGAGGTTGAAACTCTTATGTACAAAGTATTGTATTGTAACTACTTTTACAACTCTTTTTTTGTATACATGTAGAAACTTGGCTACTGGCACGGTTCTGCCATCAATATACTTCCTTTGTGCCAGTTTGTGCCGACAAAGTATAGACTCTGCCTGCCCCGATTGCCTGCGCTGACCGGTTTCAATAAGCGCCGGTAGATCGGCACCGCGCGCCGCGCCGATAGCTAGCGTTTTAAGGTTGAACAAGCCAGTCATTCTTCCATACAAACTTACGAAGGTGATTACTCCTCTGTTTGACGGTGTAGGTTCAAAATTAAAAATTGTATCAACTGGTCTTATCATTATCTAGGTCTGTATGGAAGCAGAATTGGAAAAAAAAATATTGATTTGGAAGTTATGAACGTCAAAACTTTCATATTTTAGCACTAATTTTAACTCCTCTTTGGGCGTAAATAAGTAACGTATATAGTATGAAAAAGAAAAAAGTGAAACCATACGGACATAGATTAGTTATTAAAAAATTTAAATAATTTGATTTTGAACAGATACATTCAATAGATTTTTCATGAAACCAAATATACCAAAGGTCTGCATAGAAACAATCGCGCGCCCGTTTTAGTTGTGTCTCTTTCTATGCATTTCGCTCGTGATGTCGGGTGAAATTGCATGCATTTTAGGCCCACCAACTAGTTCGTGCCGTTGGCTTGTTTACCCTTAAGTGTACATACATACTAGCCGCACGGTGGCAGCTACAGCGCTGCCGTGCCGCCGCGCTCTTTTGTAAATCCATATAAATAAAATCGCGTGCTATACACTGCTTTGTATAGATTTCCCGTACAATGAGGGATTCATGTATTTAGTGATTTTGTCTATCCTGATTTCTTATATTGCGAACAAGACATTAAAAATACACCGATGCGTTTTGCTTCTTCAGTAACTAATAATTCCATGGGTGTTCATACACGAAACGAAACGTTAAACATCAGTCTGTCAAATTGACAATTTGAAATGAGTCAAAAATTGTATGTTTACTTGTAACAGCCAGCCTAAAAATAACCTCGTTTTGTTAATTTATTGTTTAGGTACTTGTATTTTTCAGATTCTGTGTTTTAGTACAAAGAATAACAAATTTAAAAATTTGGCGTATCTACCTAATGCATTAAATAAGTTTCTTCCGCCTTTAGTGCATAAAAATAATTAGACACAATGGCTTTTTCTTTTGGAACTCCTAGTTCTCAAAGTTCAGCCTTCGGCGCTGCAGCAAAACGTGAGTTCTTTGCTTGTTAATTTTATAAATTAGTTAAACAATATTGCGATAAAGAAAACTAACAAGTTTTCTAAAATTTGTACATAATGTAAGTTGTATTACTTACATCTTACATAAAATGTTTTGAAGTTATGAAAGAACGTCACCTTGACTTTATTAGTTAGCATTTGTCGCATCTACCTTAATGGTCAGAGGGTTATAAGTATAGCCCAAGAGCCCACAACAGCCAGACCTTCGTTATTTTATAAAAGCTGAAAGTTGGTCTGTGCATGTCCCCCTATAAAGGTAAGAACGACCATCAAATATAGAGTTTGGGCTGTGGTTACTTTGGCAGGGAACAGGTAGTAAAGGTAGCAACTGTCAGAAGTGGTCGGCAATGGATGACAAGATTTTTTAAGTTATCCCGAAGACAATATAAAAAAATTAGGCATAAAAAGCTTAATTATTTAACTAATTTAAAGCACTATTTTTACTACCTGTTACCTGCCAAAGTAACCACTGCCCAAACTCTTTAGTCCCTGGTCATTCTTACCTGTGTATAGGGCATGCACATAGGGTGGGTGCACCAGTGCCGCACCAGGAACCAGTAGTACACCATTTCTAACTTCACATCAAAATATTAACCTTCTGTCAAATTACCCGCCACTTTTTTTACGTTTGGTAGCACTGCCGTACTTCTACCAATAATTTAATCATAAATAAAAGCGATAAACACACCATTTGCAACAGTAAAAAACTCATAATTCGAAACGACATTCGTTCACTTCGTTCCGGGCGGCCATATTAGTAAGCGTAACGTCGACGGTAAGTTTTGTAAAACGTTTTAAATCTTTGTTTATATCAATCGTTGTAACTTATTGTCCAACTAACTGCGGAATATGATGTGTAAAGCAATTATATTAATTCTTATTTCATCAGAAAATGCTAATTTAAATAAATATTTGTCATTGGTAAACTAATGGAACACGAATTCAATGATTTTCCAGTAATATTCCATTTGGTCTACAACTGGTGATTTAGCTTTTGGATAATTTGTTTATTTTTTCTTTTACATTTATATTTACTTAATATAATGCAATCAATGATTATAAAAAAACTCTTAAAATATCCACATGTTCCTGTTGTAGACCAGTGGTTTAATACTGGTAATATTTATACTACGAGTTTGTTCCAGTAATTGACCACCTACATTTTTTTACAGAGACAATGCCGCTTAAAAGAACGTTTTTCAAATATAAGGAGGAAGATGTCATAAAAGCGATAGACGAGTTAAGCAAAGGCGCAAAAATTAGAGAAACGTGCCGAAAATATAATATTGAAAATATAGAAAAATAAAAAAAAATAATAAATACCTATAGACTGATGAAAAGTGATGATGATTGTTAACTACAAAACTTGTTAGTATTAATAATAAAAAGTTTCTTCATTCAAAGTAATAGTTTTATTTACTGGTTCACTATTGGCACAATGTCTGGTATATTGCTGGTACAATCTGGTCAACCTTAGGCACATTGCGACTTTCCACATTCATTTTTAAATAAAAAAAAACCTAATAGCTATTCAGAAAATCAGAATAAGCTACATGATTCTATGGTAGACAAGGAGTACGTTATTCTTTTTTTGCAATGATTGTTGTAATAATTTAGTCACAACATCAAAATTACTTTCAAAATGTTGCTTAATCGGTTTATTACTGGTGCACCCACCCTACTAACTTTCAGCTTTTATAAAATAACAAAGGTCTGGCCGTCGTAGGCTGTTGTAGTAGGTTCATTTATGTTTCAATTAGTTACCAACCACGCTGTGGTCAAGCACCTAAATTACATCTTTTACAGAGGCTCTAATGGTTAAGGCTTGCGACTTTGTCTGTATCTATTTTTTGTTAAATGTATCTGTATGCAATAAAAGAATTGAATTGAATTGTAATTATAGATGACATAATTAGTAAAGATATCTGCTCCATTGTCCATTTGTAGATGGGTTTTAGTTACATTTGGTTCAATAGTTGAGGCTTGGAAATGTAACAGATAGATTGAATTAATATTATATTAGAGTACTGTATGTTTCAGCTACCTTTTCTTTTGGTGGTGCAACAGTTACTACTAGTTCTGGCTTTGGTGGATTTGGAGCTCCAGCCACGTCTACTGGTTTTGGTTCATTTGGAGCACCAGCAACTAGTACAGGTAATTTAAACAACATATTATGTTTTAAAGCAGGGATGCACAGACTTATTGAGACCAAGGGCCACTTGGGCAAATGATGCACTGATGGTGGGCCACCAGCACAAACTAAAAATATAAAAATTACCAAAAATAATATACTAGTCTGAAGCGTGTCATTGTTTTGCGCTTACAATCTTTTTATTAAAAAAATATTCATTAAGTTTCTTCCAAACTTTCATTTGTAAGGTGGTTTCGCTTTTAAACTTGTTTTTAATATTCAATACCGAAGACAAGAGAGCACTACAATGCAAGAGCGAGCGAAGCGAGCTCGAAAATTTTTGGCCTTCACCTAGGAAAGGTGATTGATATTATTTGATTTTCATTTTAATATTTAAAAAAAATGCATATTTAACTTACTTTTTTCTAGTAACGTATTCAAGGTTGGACACTCAGAAAACGCGGCGGTAAGAGTGAGCGTAGTAAGCTAGAAAATTTTAGTGGCATGCGGCAGACCGAAATATTTACGTAGGGCTAGTTCAAAAACCCGCCCCAGGGTTGTGGCTTAAAGTAAGGAAAATACACCACTGCTTGGTTGTCCTTATTTTCGCAACATGACTTTATCTGTAAGGCCAACTAAAAACGCCAAATCACTCAACCAATCAGGATTTTTGAATTCCACGAACATTTCTGAGTACGCATCATGCGTGATTCAATTTAAATATCATCATTATTATTATTTATCATCATTTTTCATTTTTATTTGTAAACATCAGCTATATTTTTCTTCAAATGCAAATGGAATATTTTTGCTGGCGGGCCACTGACATAGTACCGGCGGGCCGCATGCGGCCCGCGGGCCGCGGTCTGTGCATCCCTGTTTTAAAGAAACATTAAAAATGGGACCAAGTTAAAATGGGACTGGGCGAGTCAGGTTTCTAGGGTGAAGTCAGACCAATGGGCTAAGTGGGCGCTGACTCAGTGGGCGCTGGGCGGATCTCTTGGTAAGAGGGGTTGTTATCCTTCGAAGTTTGTAACAGGATATTAGGTGACTAGGAGAGTAGAGAAAGATGAAAGAAAAAGACTAAGTATGTGAATGTCTAAAAATTGTGAGTCATGTTGAGATGAATATGATTTGATAAAATAATACAGAAGTCTGGAAGAACTAGACATAAATTGAGATAAGGACACTTTGTACTTTGAAGGAATATTCATCATGTTATGGAATCAAAGGGCTTAGAGTTAATAACATCCTCAGATATGGAAGGATTTCTTTGAACATAGAGATAGCACTATTTTGACTGACTATAGGATAGGATACATCGGACTAACCAAATGATTGCCCTTGAAATCCAATGATTTTGATTCAATCAATCAATCAATATTCTTTATTTGTATTGATTGTATATTAATGTAAATATTGATGTTCTTGATTGTATAAAACTTTTATAAAATAAATACACACAATTCTTTAAATTAATTTGTCTTTGCATTATTTTCAGCTGCACCATTTGGAACTCTAGGAACTGCCCCTGCTTCTACAGCCCCATCTTTATTTGGTGGAACAGGCTTTGGTGCAACTCCTGCTAAACCTACAGGTATTATTTAGTGCGCAATGTCCACTTGCTTGTGATGTTCTTCTTAGCAGGGTCTGGATTTGTGACCGGTTGAGGGCAATAAGCTTGCTCCCTATTACATGACACTTCGGGGAGTACAGGCGTGATATTCTGGTATTTTAAAACTTTCCAAAACTTGTTGTTGTTAGACGCTATACATCTATCGTTGAATAAGCAACCAACCATCAACAGTTTTCCAGCTCAAAAAAAAAACATACAAACAGCTGCATGATACATGGTAATTTTAATAGTGGGTTGCTGACTTTTTGCATTCACATCCTTGCCTTGAGAACTCTGTCTAATAAACAACTCTCAATAGTTGCTACACTTGCTTCACATTCGCTGGAGGTCCAATATGTGCTTTACTTGTCCTAAGTAACAATGTGCTGACAACTAAAATATATTTGTCTTCAGGTTTCGGAAGTACCTCATTCGGCACTACCACATTTGGTACTACACCAGCATTCGGCGCACCTACATTTGGCACTGCTGCACCTACATTTGGCACTGCTGCACCAGCGTTTGGTACTAACACTCTTGGTGGTACCAATACATTTGGCACTCCATTTGGTACCAGTAGCAGTTTTGGCCAGCCATTTGGAACCAAACCAAACACTGGATTCACTGGTTTTGGAAATGTCCTTGGATCAGCACCACAGTTTGGACAGGTATTTAAATAATTGCATATTTACTAAAGACTAATGTGGCTTAATAATAACTGCATTTCGATCTTTAGGTTAAGCGGCGCTCGCCTAGGTTGTTCTGTAAATGGATGAACACCCATCACATACAGAGTTTCCTCTGTCCTTCGGAAAGCACGTTAAGCTGTTGGTCCCGTTTGCCTTAGATAGATCTTAGTGACCTGAAAGTCTGATAACCAGTCTTACCCAAGGGTATCGTATTACCCAGTTTTAACTGGGTTGTGGAGGTCAGATAGGCAATCGCTCCATGTTAAACACTGGTATTCAGCTGCATCCGGTTAGACTGGAAGCCGACCCCAACATAGTTGGAAAATAAATGCAGATGATGACTAAAGACTAATGGCAGTGGCTTGCAACTTGTTAGGTGGCAGTTTTAAACCTGGATTGGTATTATACTTTGTTTTAAGTTTGTTTGTTTTCTGTGGGCCAAAGCAACCACGCAATGGGTCCCAATCAGCAGCAAACGACAACGCGGCAGGCCCAGAAGGCGATGGCGGGACGAACTGGATTCTTTTTGCAGAGATTGGAAAACCGGAGCACTGGATAGGGATAAGTGGAAAGAGGGAAGGGAGGCCTTTGCCCTGCAGTGGGACACAAATGGCTGATAATAATAATACAGATTACAAACACCGCCATGACCAAGTCGCTGCCATCATACACCAACAGTTATCATTTAAATACAAACTAGTATCTGAAATGATACCGTATTATAAATATAAACCGGAACTAACATTAGAAAATAACGATACAAAAATTTATTGGGACCGAACTATAATAACTGATAAAACAATTCATTACAATAGACCCGACATTACTATTCACGACAAAACCAATAAAACAGCTTATCTGATAGACATAGCAATACCTAACTCACATAATATTCAAGCCACAATATCCGAAAAGCTTAGTAAGTATCAAGATCTCGCCATTGAAATTAAAACCCAATGGAATGTTCAAACTGTTCATATTGTCCCCATCGTTCTCTCATCTACTGGTATTATACCAAAATCTCTCAAACAAAGCCTCAACACTCTACAAATGCCTACTCACACACTTTACATGCTACAAAAAGCCACCATTCTCAACACCTGTCGAATCACCCGAAAGTTTCTGACTTCTTCTACATTATCATCCACTTTCTCTATCTAAATTGCACCTTACATCCTTGGTTTCGACCCGCGTGTAAGGTTTCTTATGCTCTCTTAAATGAGAAGAAACAAAAAGAACAAAAAAAAATAATAATTTAAGTTTAACAAATGCTACAGCATTGCTTTCAAAATGTTGATGATTACTTAAGCCATCACTTAGTAATAGTCCAAGATCCCAGGGCCGCCAGACGTCACGTATTTTCTGACGAAGGAAATGTGGGCGATTGAGTAGTGTTAGTATGAACTAAGAACACACTACTACCAGCTAGCTTGCTTGGACGGCCAATTTTCAGGTATCAGGTCATCAAGGTACATACAAAAATTACTTACTTCACGTATTTTCTCCAAGCTGATTTTTAGGGTTCCGTACCTCAAAAGGAAAAAACGGAACCCTTATAGGATCACTTTGTTGTCCGTCTGTCTGTCTGTCTGTCTGTCTGTCTGTCTGTCAAGACCTTTTTTCTCAGGAACGCGTGGAGGTATCAAGCTGAAATTCATATCAAATACTCAAGTCTATGGTCTCTTGGAGCTGTGAAAAAATCAAACTTCTAAGTCAACGCGATCAAAAGATACTCCCGTTTATGCCGCAAATTTTCGACACTCGCAAGGGAATCAAAACCTACAGGGTACTTCCCGTGAACTCAGAATCTTGAAATTTGGTACGAAGCAACGTCTTATAGCATAGATAAAGGAATAATTACGAAAACCATAAATTTTTAGTTACATCAAGATACTCCCGTTTATGCCGCAAATTTTCGACACTCGCAAGGGAATCAAAACCTACAGGGTACTTCCCGTGAACTCAGAATCTTGAAATTTGGTACGAAGCAACGTCTTATAGCATAGATAAAGAAATAATTACGAAAACCATAAATTTTTAGTTACATCACATAATATATTTTTTTTACAGAACCCTCGGTGCGCGAGTCCGACTCGCACTTGGCCGGTTTTTTTACGTATATTTTAGGCAATATCCTTAAAAATAAATCGCAAATACTCCCAGACACTTTCCGTCGGCCGTATTGCTTAACAGACGCTTTAAAGAATACATAAACTCCTAATGTTTTAATACTTAAAGCTTATTGATCGGGTTATTGCCATGCTATATTGGGCAGGCGCTCCAACATGCACCCGAGTGGTCAAAGCAACGTTTTCAACAAAATTCTGAAGACACAGGCAATGGACAGATCCTGTTGAATGCCCACCGAATGAGTCCAGTGGAGGTCTGTATGTCAGCCACACGAGCGACACCATGCGTTCTCGGGTAAACAGTCACAATACGTTTAAGTCTAAACTTTTTGGGAACTTTAAAGCGTCCGATAGGCAAAACGGCCGCTAGGAAGTGTCTGGGAGTGTTGGCAACTTATTTTTAAGGATATTGCCTACAATATACGTAAAAATCAGCTGTCAGAAAATACGTGAAGCTAGTAATGTTTTTATGTACAGTCACGGACTATAAATGATGAGCCACTTGCCACCATTCGTATTTTAGCCGTGTAATGCAAATCTGGTATAATCGTATAACCGATTAAACCCGATTTGCATTACACGGCTAAAATACGAATGGTGGCAAGTAGCTCATCATTTAATTTTATAGTCCGTGACTGTACCTTGATAGCCTGATACCTGAAAATTGGCCGTCTAAGCAAGCTAGCTGGTAGTCGTGCGTTCTTAGTTCATACTAACACTACTCAATCATCCACATTTCCTTCGTCAGAAAATACGTGACGTCTGGCGGCCCTGGGATCTTACTCTATAAAGGTTTTGACAGTTTTGTCATACAAAAACTGTCCAAACTTTTACTTAGTGATGGCCTAAGGAATCATTAAAGCTCTCTGAGGCGGCAGTTAGACTAGGAAATACATAAACATGTGACACCCACCAACTCTCTCTAAACATTACGCCTCCTTTGGAGCTCTGCATGTTCCAGCCCTGGAAACTTTATAGGGTGATAATACTATTTACCCACAGTCCAATCTCTTGAACCATACCTATGCATGTTGAACCATCCAGATTTATCTTCTAGTCTAGGGCTCACCATTTAATCCTGCTCTGTTCACAGCAGCAGCAACAACAACAACAACAACAGCAACAAGGTCCATCATCAGCTCACGAGGCTCTGGTGGCAGCGGTGTTCAACTGTTGCGTGTTCGGAGACGAGAGGGACCAAGTGCTTGCCAAGTGGAACCTCATTCAAGCACAGTGGGGCACTGGTGAGTCTTATTATAGAGATGGTGACATGGTGGTTTGAGTTCTGCAAAAGTTCCACTTTATATCTAGACCATCCTCGTAACGTCAATGGTGCTCTCATTGGTTATTCCTCCAGTGAAAATCTATTTAATAATAATAATATTTTCCTTTATTATTTACATTTAAAAAATATTACCAGTAAACATAAAAAAAATACTTAAAGTTTTGAGACATTAATTATTTGGTGCTATATATTATTTATAAATACCTATAAGTAATTTTGCAATTTTGGTGCTTGGATCACAATCGCGATGCTATTCGCCATTATAGGAGTACAGTAACTGTGACGCAATATTCACAGATGAAAAACATAACCCTTCCTTGGCAGTCGGGTAAAAGGGAATGTGAACTGGGTTTAAACAGCAAAGCAATGATGGTCAATGATGTTGAAAACTACACAACCACACACTAGAATAATATACAAACCAGTAACTACGTTTGGAAAATACTGATGCACATATAAGTTTTTAAACTTTATTGATTGGTATTGATTTTGTACCTTAATTTTTGTGATAGATAATGTAATGTGTAATTGAAATGTATTCCTATTTATTAATGAACTCAGTTAAATTGTATGCCGTGATTTACCTATTTAATTCAATTCAATTTGGTTGTTGTTAAATTTATTTGTTGTTCCAAATGTAGCACAAATTGTTTTATTGACTGTTATTAATTTTGTTAACAACCTATCTTTTAATTTTTTCTTTTGTATATTGTAATGTGTAATGGTAATATGTGTTCTTATTTATTGATGAACTCAGTTTTGTAATTTTTATTAAGCGTTATTAATGCATGATTGCTAATTTATTTATTTAACCACAAATAGTGCATGCGGTGTTAACCTATTATTAATAAATTGTTGCACTTATAAATGTAGCTCTAACCAATGTTTTGTAAATTGTATTGTGCAAACAATTGCTGGTTAACCAAATAAATAAATAAATAAAATAAAAATAAACTGACATCGTCACTGACACTACTACGAACGAGAAAGAGGGTAGACCGTTTTGTCTGCTCATAAACATCCACCCGCAATGACTTCAGTTTATCCGTGATCATGGTGCTTGTAACAGCGCCGAAATATCGGGAACTCGAAACAAAAATCAAACATGGTAAATATCCCGTATAAGATATTAATAGTACTGATGCACATAATCATCATCATTTTAGCCGAAAGACGTCCACTGCTGGACATAGGCCTCTCCAAGAGTCGCCACATTGACCGGTTCCATGCGTTTCGCATTCAGCGGATCGCCTTACCTTTCACCAGGTCATCGGTCCACATAAACCGATACTTACTTTTTAATACAGTTGCTCAAAAAGTGACGTATTGCAGGGACGTATAGCGTTCGGGATGTGGGCTATTACGTACTCGTGCTTTTTCTTTACCTTTCCCGAACTCGTGCGTTCTCTTTCCCAACTGTCAAAATAATGTCCACTAAAAAAAAAAACAACCACGAAGTATTTACTAAATAAAATCATAGAAGTTTTTATGATTCATGCAAATATTTCTAAAGAAGCTACTAATTTGTTTCAATATCAGATTTAATTATTTGATTCAATGAGTTAAAGGTTTTCATTTTTATTTCATATCAATAAAAAAAATCTACTGAAAACTTGGCTGTATGGATAGTTCCCTTTGCCTACCCAGAATAGGTAAAGAAAAAAAAATCTCTGCGATTCTTTTACGTTATGCGCCATTTTCAAAAATGTTCTTTGCGAGTTTAATTACGGTTTTATTATTTTATTAAATTGCTTCATTTTTTCGCAACTGTATTAAAAATAGTTGTTCAGTACACGTGCGGAACCGTCATTGCAACTTGTTCCGACTGTCTACCCTCGCCGTCGGCTGTGCCTCGGCTCGGCTAGACATTTGTCGGAACTCGTTGCAATGACAGGCTTTCCGCACTTATAATGAAATATACTATTAATTATTTTTACAGGGCAAGCCTACTACAGTCGCAACGCCCCTGCTCTGGAGCTGAACGAACAGAACCCGCTTTGCAGGTTCAAAGCGGTTGGCTACTCGAGACTCGGCGGGCGCGAGGACAAAGACGGACATGTCGCCATGTTGTTCAACAAGGCTGAACAGGATATCAAGTACGTGTTGGCAAATTTTAATAATAAAAAGTCGCCTTTGCTTTGATTTAAAAACATTTGTTTGGCTCTTGAACCCAGCTTTAAATTTGAGAATCGTTCTGTGATGTTATAGGCTTAGCCTAAAAGATATTATAATTTGATAGTGTTCATAATTTATTACACTTATACGATATGAAGAAGTAATAACCGTTTGACTGTGAATAGTGAATCTTCTTTTTCTAGTTTCTTGGCTTTGATGATAATTTTAGCATATTTTTGGCAAAAACGGTACCCTTATAGATTTGCCAAGTTAATATTTACCGATAATGCCATGGAAGTAGTGAAATCTTGGAGATTTCCTCTCCGCAGTAGTTTAAAAACATCAACTTATATTAAAAACTTGCCAAAAAATGTATTATTGGTATATTTTCTAGGACCAACCAGCAAGCCTTGACTACGTCTCTGCATAGTTTGTTAGGCAACAAACCTAACTTAGCCGTCAATATAGAATGTGTTAAAGCTATCGCTGACAACAAGACTCAGGTGCGTGAATATGTTACCATTATTTAGTAAACTGCTCCGTGAATTGTTATGTTCGCCCGTTTATTCTTTACCCGGATCGGCCGGTGAAATGATTGTGCACTTTTGCTTTTTCGCACGGGGCATCATCATTCTCTTGCCCTTATCCCAATTTATTTGGAGTCACCGCAATATCGTCCTTCATACAGTCCATCTATCGTTTCTTTGGTCTTCCTCTACTTATATAGCCATCTACATTCATACTCAACATTTTCCTCATTCCCCCGCATCACATCATGTTTCACACAATTTTGCAGTCACCGGCACCTCTTTCACTTCTGAATATAAGCGTATTGGCGCATTTCAAGAATGTTGTTATCCTCGTAGGTGGTGATATACGTAGTGGACAAAGGCGCGGGCGGTACGCACATATCGGCGGCGGAACTGGGCGCGTTCCTGAACGCGGGTAACGCACGCAACGCGCTGGCCGGCGCCGCGTGCGTCTCCGTGTCCGCTGTCAACGCGCCCTCGCCACAGATGTTGGCGCAGTACCTGCAGACCGCGCCGCCTGGTAAGCGACTATTCATTTTAATGCCAGCCCATAATGTTTAGTTTTGCATGTAGTTTCCATATTATTATGACACTAGCTGATGTCCGCGACTTGGCCCGCGTGGATGTCGGTTATAGCGACCGATGTCGTTACGTATTTTCGCGACCAAAAGTAATCTTTTCACCCCCCCCCCCCCCCCCCCCCCCCCCTTTCAACCCCTTACATCACTTTTTTGGCATTAAAAAGTAGCCTATGTCCTTTCTCAGGCTCTAGACTAGATTATCTGTGTACCAAATTTCATTTAAATCGGTTCAGTAGTTTTGGCGTGAATGCGCGACATACAGTAGTGGTAATAGGCCACGATGCTAAATGGGTATTTACTCGAGCGCTATAGACACCTATTGGGTTGCAAAGGTTAGATGTTATGAAGACAAAAATGTTATACACTTCTGGACACATCTATTGGCCCACCTTGCATTTTCAGTTTCGTTTGGTCCTAGCTAAAATTTTATATTAGGTCGAGCAAAAAGTGTTTATGCAGTTTTGAACCTGGCACATTCAACATTTCATTCAATAGTCTTTTTTTGAATTTCGAACACAGAATTTAAAGAAACAAAAGACAATTTGGAGCCTGTTTGTTGATATCAAACAATCGAATATTATGAAAACTTGGTTTTATTGGTTTACTTGGATTTAATTCTTGAAAAAGTGATTGATATCTTTGGTTTTGCAACAAACATTACTTATTCTTAACATTAAGGTGAGGTTCTATCAATAATCTATGGATACTTCACCTGAAGTCGCTGCCAAAGCTGTGGCACTTATTCAGGCCGGACACAGCCAAAGAAACGTGAGTGCTCAACTTAATTTAAGTCGATCTGCGGTCCGAAATGTTTATCGGAGGTACCTAGAGACTGGCGGCTTTATTCGTCGCCAAGGAAGGCCACGATCTCGGGTCACAACTGAAAGGCAGGATCGATTCATCGTGACGACCAGCTTGAGAAATCGTCACCTTACCTCCATTGAGATACAAAACCAACTTCGCGACTTCCACGGAGTATCTGTGAGCGCTCGAACTGTTCGGAGAAGGTTAAAAGAACGCGATATGGTACCACACAAGCCAGCTAATGGGCCCAAACTAACGCGAGCCCACCAAACAGCGCGCCTTGATTTCGCACGCAGTCATTTAAATTGGACACAGCAAGATTGAAGCCGTGTACTCTTTTCTGATGAGTCTAAAATTGTGTTACATGGCAATGATGGAAGGAAGAAGGTCTACCGACGTAAGGGAGAGCGTTTCGCATAATGCTGCTTTGAAGAGAGGGTTGCTTATGGCGGTGGCTCATGGACTGTCTGGGGCGGTATATCCGCGAGCGGCAAAACTCAACTTGAGGTTGTTACAGGACCACGGCTGCCAACATTAAATGCTGAAAGGTACATTCGTGAGTGCTTAGAACCTCACGTGATACCATACGCGGACTATGTGGGCCCAAATTTCCTTTTTATGCATGATAATGCAAGAGCCCATGCGGCCGGCATCGTCAGGGAATATCTTCGGGATGTGAACATCACAGTTATGGACTGACCAGCCAGAAGCCCAGACATGAACCCCATTGAGCACATGTGGGACGAGCTAAAAAGACGTGTTAGGGCTCGTCAGCCAGTTGCCCAGACGATGCAGGAGTTGAAAACTGCCATAGAAGAGGAATGGGAGATAATCCCTCAAAATTTCATAGAGCGGTTGATAAACTCTATGCCTGATCGTATGAGAGCTGTGGTAGATGCCCATGGAGGCAACACGCGTTATTTAATTAAACCTTTATTTGATAAAACATGTTTTTTATTCAAAAATCAATTGCCTTTAACAAGGCGCATATCCGACTTGTTAGGCGTAGCTCCATGTCGTATGGTATTCTGAATTCAAATTTAAAACAATACGATCGAAAAAGATGGTAAAATGTATCAGGTTTAAAACTGCATCAACAGTTTTTGTTCAATCTAGCAATCATATTTCGGTAGGGGCCATCGAAACCTAAACTCGAAGGTGGGCCAATAGATGTGTCCAGAAGTGTATAATTATACCTTTTCATCGGTGGGGGGAGCGGCTATAAATTGTCAAATATGTAAAAAAAACTGTTGCATGGACATACTCGAGCGCGGCAGATATTGATAGCATCAATGTCCTACGTATTTTTTATATTGTACGTATGTTAATCTGATGCACGATGAGGGTCCCGGTCGTACGTGAGGGTTGAAAATGAAAAAAAAAAAAAAAAAAAAAACGAGCGCGTCAGATATTATAAGGGGATGTTAAGTGACCCTAAAAAAAAGCTCTCATTCAATAATCTGACGATTTTGATGAGACGCAAACTCGCGGTTATCATTCTAATTTGCAAAAAAGAAATCGCCATTTTGAAATACTCAAGCGCGTCAGATTAAGATATACCTATATGATTCATTTTTATGTCCTAGACATGCTGTCTCATAATCTGACGATTATCTAGAGGGATTCGCCTAATCTGACATTTTTTTTTTTTTTATATCATTGAATTAAGTATGTATGGATAGAGTACATACAGACGAACAAAAAATGACCAGAAACACGGTACCCCAAAGTGTCACGTTATCGAGATATGATGCTCGTCACGCTGAAAATCATTAGTTTTCACTATTTCGGAGCGTAATACTCGAAAACTTACTAGAATTTCGATAAAGTGTATAGGATAAAAGTTGTAGTAAAGGACATTGCTCAAGTTTATATGAGGTTTGGTCCAAATGCCGCCCAGGAATGGGAGTACCTGCGCTGGGTTCCTGGCACTAAACTATGTCATTATACAAAATATTTTTAGAATTCATCCCGGGGTTCCCACTTTTTTTACCTATTTACTCTGATGAATTTATTTTTTTCACATGGTGTTTTTTGACGCTTTTTGAAGATTTTTATACCTTTTAAGACCACAACTAAAGACATTTTGTATAAATGGACAGTTTTAATACCTATTCCGTATGGGAAGTGATTGAAAGGAACAAAAAAAACTGAAATGGCTTTGTATTATTTATTTCTATTTCAATCATCATCATTTTTATCAATGTCTCTGTGTGTACTATCTAAACAGAGGGCAGGGGTCTGATAACAACTTGGTTACTATATTTTTATTTTATTAAGCAGTGAAAAATGCCCAACGCATACCGCACCGTCCGCGTCCGGAGAGACGGTTTGGTTATACGGGGCTTGTAAAAACACCGCCGTGAGCTTACTGTCGCCTTGGCGGATGAGCCCCGAGAACTGCTACGCATGATGTTCCCGACCCATCTAGCGTACCCTGCCTCCGGGCTCCAGAATCCTGTGGCGATGTCTGGGCTCACCTAAAACCGCCACTACTCATGAGCACCGTGCAATGCGGAGATGACAGATACCCCGATCTATCGCCCACTGGCACCTCCTAGGGCGGTATCAGGTCGCCATGGCGCTTCCTTCACCACCCTGTCTTCCTGCGACTGATCGCGGAGGTGGTGGAGCGCGTCAGGATGGAATGTCTCCCTGCCTTCCTCCCTGACGCTCTCCGCCGCCTCCATCTGTGAGATGGCTTCCTCGCAGAAGGACGCCACTGCCTCCCATGCCTCCCTATTGTCAACCATGCCCTTGGCCACGGCTGGTAAAGCGCACGCGAGAGCACGGCGCTTCACCACCCATGCAGAGCAATGCTCAAGAGTGTGAAGCACCATGTCCTCGCTGCAGTCGCACTTGTGACACACGGGAGTCGCCTCCCGTCTGGCTACTTTGTGCAGGTATTTGGCAAAGCACCCATGCCCTGACAACACTTGCATTAGACGGAAGGTTAACGTCACATGTCACTTCCGTACCCACTCCTCCAGGAAAGGCTGGATAGCGCCCACGGTTCAGTGACCTGCACTAAGCGTCTCCTGCCTAACCCACCATTTCCCCAGGGTATGGGTTTGGTCCTCCCTATACCATTTCATGACCACCTTCAGGCATCGGACATCCTGCCAATCTCCATCTGCAGGTCTGCGCCACGCCGGTAGACTTCAGTGAGCACTTACGCCTCCGAATCCCACGTTGGTGTACCCATACTAGTGCTCCGTAGAGCGCCGTCAAGCGAATCACCCCCGTTTACAGCCGTCTCAGACCACGTTTAGTCCACCCAGGTTCGACAAAAGCCGGCTAAGGGCTGAGGCCGTGCCGATCAGGTCGGTGCAAGCTGAGCAAAGTGCTCGCCGAAGTATGTAACCAGGCCCAAGTATTTAATGCTTGCCCACACCGGTATCGTTGCAACACGATGGTGAGGTGTACGCAAGCCGGAAGCTGGCGTCGGAGCACAAGAAATACCAGTGCCTCCATCTTCTCGAGAGCCACTTTGAGGCCCAGGCCTCGATTTGTTTCAAGCGAGACTGCAAACGGCCAGGACTCTGCTTAAAAAAGCTAACAGACCGTCGATTCCGACATTTTTGACATTTTTATGTCAAAAAATGAACGTATAAAACTGTCCATTTACACTAATTGTCTTTAATTGGGGTCCAAAAAGCGTAAAAATGTTAAAATACCGTAAAAAAATAAACATGTAAAAAAAGATATGTCATCAAAATAAATCTGTAAAAAAAAATAGGAACCCCAGGATGGATTTTCAAAATATTTAGTATAATGACATAGAGTAGTGCCAGGAACCCAGCGCAGGTACTCCCATTCCTGGGCAGCATTTGGACCAAAGTTGGGCAATCTCCTTTTATAAGCTTTTATTGCGTAAAAGACACTTTTTATCTATGACGCACCGTTTTAAAGATATTAGCGAAAAACTCAAAAGTGGGAACTTTAACCCCCCCCTAGAGGCGGGGACTCTTAGTATGTTTATCCTGTGGGCATCCTGAACACATTTCTGATGAAATTGCTGGTGCAGCTAGCATTCATGCACTCTACACCTGCTTTGTTAAGCGGACTAAAACTTTATCAACGAATTTGTTGTAACTTCGACTTGTGGAAATCGTCAGATTATATATTTTTCGCTAGCCACGCTCGAGAATGTCGAGATGACGTTTTTTTTACAACTTTGTAGTCCTCCCATTTCTATACGTTACTCTAAATTTTTCAGATTAGTGGAATATACACTTTTTAGCATGTAATTAACTCACCCTACCTTAATCTGACGCGCTCGAGAATGTCTGATGATCATTTTTTTTACTAATCTGATCCTTTATCCTTGACGGGCGGCCTAATATATGGGGCTCATAATTTGGTGTAGGTACTTAACCGGGTACAAGGTATCCCCCTGTATATTAATCTGCCGCGCTTTAGTAAATCCTGAAATCCCTTCTAGGGCTCCCCTACTACAGGCAGACAGACGAGAGTTACTATCGCATTTATAATATTAATTCAATTCAATTCAATCATTTATTGCATATCACATGTGTTTTTACAAGATCTTAATAATTATAAAATAGTTCACATGGACCCTGTCGGGCACAACAATTTTTATTTTTTACAATAATGATAGTAGCAGTAATTAAACATTAATAAACAGTAATTAGACATTAAGTAAGGATGAGCCGTGTGTTCGATGAGATTTACATCAGTTTCAGGGACAATGACATAACTGTTAATATACACTTCTGGACACATCTATTGGCCCACCTTCGAGTTTAGGTTTCGATGGCCCCTACCGAAATATGATTGCTAGATTGAACAAAAACTGTTGATGCAGTTTTAAACCTGATACATTTTACCATCTTTTTCGATCGTATTGTTTTAAATTTGAATTCAGAATACCATACGACATGGAGCTACGCCTAACAAGTCGGATATGCGCCTTGTTAAAGGCAATTGATTTTTGAATAAAAAACATGTTTTATCAAATAAAGGTTTAATTAAATAACGCGTGTTGCCTCCATGGGCATCTACCACAGCTCTCATACGATCAGGCATAGAGTTTATCAACCGCTCTATGAAATTTTGAGGGATTATCTCCCATTCCTCTTCTATGGCAGTTTTCAACTCCTGCATCGTCTGGGCAACTGGCTGACGAGCCCTAACACGTCTTTTTAGCTCGTCCCACATGTGCTCAATGGGGTTCATGTCTGGGCTTCTGGCTGGCCAGTCCATAACTGTGATGTTCACATCCCGAAGATATTCCCTGACGATGCCGGCCGCATGGGCTCTTGCATTATCATGCATAAAAAGGAAATTTGGGCCCACATAGTCCGCGTATGGTATCACGTGAGGTTCTAAGCACTCACGAATGTACCTTTCAGCATTTAATGTTGGCAGCCGTGGTCCTGTAACAACCTCAAGTTGAATTTTGCCGCTCGCGGATATACTGCCCCAGACAGTCCATGAGCCACCGCCATAAGCAACCCTCTCTTCAAAGCAGCATTGTGCGAAACGCTCACCCTTACGTCGGTAGACCTTCTTCCTTCCATCATTGCCATGTAACACTAGTCATGAGTCTAAAATTAGACTCATCAGAAAAGAGTACACGGCTCCAATCTTGCTGTGTCCAATTTAAATGACTGCGTGCGAAATGAAGGCGCGCTGTTCGGTGGGCTCGCGTTAGTTTGGGCCCATTAGCTGGCTTGTGTGGTACCATATCGCGTTCTTTTAACCTTCTCCGAACAGTTCGAGCGCTCACAGATACTCCGTGGAAGTCGCGAAGTTGGTTTTGTATCTCAATGGAGGTAAGGTGACGATTTCTCAAGCTGGTCGTCACGATGAATCGATCCTGCCTTTCAGTTGTGACCCGAGATCGTGGCCTTCCTTGGCGACGAATAAAGCCGCCAGTCTCTAGGTACCTCCGATAAACATTTCGGACCGCAGATCGACTTAAATTAAGTTGAGCACTCACGTTTCTTTGGCTGTGTCCGGCCTGAATAAGTGCCACAGCTTGGGCAGCGACTTCAGGTGAAGTATCCATAGATTATTGATAGAACCTCACCTTAATGTTAAGAATAAGTAATGTTTGTTGCAAAACCAAAGATATCAATCACTTTTTCAAGAATTAAATCCAAGTAAACCAATAAAACCAAGTTTTCATAATATTCGATTGTTTGATATCAACAAACAGGCTCCAAATTGTCTTTTGTTTCTTTAAATTCTGTGTTCGAAATTCAAAAAAAGACTATTGAATGAAATTGTGAATGTGCCAGGTTCAAAACTGCATAAACACTTTTTGCTCGACCTAATATAAAATTTTAGCTAGGACCAAACGAAACTGAAAATACAAGGTGGGCCAATAGATGTGTCCAGAAGTGTACAACATAATTCTTAATATCAGTCGTTTAAGCAACTACTCTCACATTTCTAACTAGACCAAGTTCATCCGGGTTTATTCCCTTTAGAGAACAAAAGAGATTCTTTGTTAGTGCTCATTTTTGTTAGACAAAGAAACTTCTTGAGATGTATACTGCTACCCAAGCTATGCACTGTTTTCCGTAAATGAATTATGAAATTTTATTTTCAGTAGTATTTGTAAGAAGTGTGTTAAGCCGCATTCACATTTGTCTGACGTGTTGTGTCGTGATGCTCTCTGTCATGATGGCTACTGTTCACATCTATATGACGCGTTATGACGATTTTTTAATCAGTTCCGTCGTCGTTCTCATCGTCTATACTTGCTGACGCGCATCTGACGCGTCACAACACAACACTGGCGCGTGCACACTAGTCCGACACGTTGTGACGTGTCGCTGCACCGCCTCCCGCACCTCACCCATTCTGACGCAGACCGGGATCGCTTCTGATGCGACACAACACAAGCCACCACAACACACTGCGTCAGAGAAATGTGAACGCAACCATATTATTTGTATGAAACCGATACCTTTCTGATGCAACACAACACGTCAGACAAATGTGAATGCGGCTTAAAGTTGATATTTCTTTTGACGTGGTAGTATCGTCGAAAGTTTCGGATCATCGTTATAAATACTTCGTGGTTCTTCAGCATAACTTTTGTTCCAGGTATGGACATGCGATTATGGAAGCAAGCGCAAGCTGACAACCCTGACCCAGAAAACTACGTACCCGTGCCTATTATTGGATTTTCTGAGGTAATCATCAATAATATAAATATCAACTATCTTAATATTTTGGGGTAGAAAATTCTATATAATGATTAATTTTATTTTCTTGGCTTATATGTGAATGAATGGGGCGCGTACACTAATAAAAGTCATCTTTATTCGTTTCAAACTCAACGTAGACGAATAAGCACTACAGGATCATCGTCGCAAGTCGCAACAGTGCGAGCGCCGTTCACCATTATCTGTATTAAACTCTATACAATGCTTTTCAAATAAGAATAGGACAGACCTCGCGCCAGATTGTGCCTTAAAGCTGTAAAATGTCTTAAAACGATCAGGCACGCTCGTTAATAATTTCAAGATACTTTTTTTTTGTTAGCTCTACTTTTTAAAAGTGATGTGACTGATTTATTGGCTTATTGCGCCATGCTCAAAAGAAATTTAATGTAAATTATGGTATGTTCTTCTCCAGATAAAGTTCCGCAGCCGCTGCCAGTCGGAGCAAGCCAAGCTACAGGCGCAGTGGCTGGTGCGCACCGCGGATGAATTGGCCGCACTGCGCACGCGCCGCGCCGCCACCAGCGCTAGACTGGCGCAGTTGGCCGCGCGACTGCATGCGCGCAGGCACACCTTGCTGCAGGTATAGCTCATACATAACATCACGCACTGCGCACGCGCCGCGCCGCCACCAGCGCTAGACTGGCGCAGTTGGCCGCGCGACTGCATGCGCGCAGGCACACCTTGCTGCAGGTATAGCTCATACATAACATCACGCACTGCGCACGCGCCGCGCCGCCACCAGCGCTAGACTGGCGCAGTTGGCCGCGCGACTGCATGCGCGCAGGCACACCTTGCTGCAGGTATAGCTCATACATAACATCACGCACTGCGCACGCGCCGCGCCGCCACCAGCGCTAGACTGGCGCAGTTGGCCGCGCGACTGCATGCGCGCAGGCACACCTTGCTGCAGGTATAGCTCATACATAACATCACGCACTGCGCACGCGCCGCGCCGCCACCAGCGCTAGACTGGCGCAGTTGGCCGCGCGACTGCATGCGCGCAGGCACACCTTGCTGCAGGTATAGCTCATACATAACATCACGCACTGCGCACGCGCCGCGCCGCCACCAGCGCTAGACTGGCGCAGTTGGCCGCGCGACTGCATGCGCGCAGGCACACCTTGCTGCAGGTATAGCTCATACATAACATCACGCACTGCGCACGCGCCGCGCCGCCACCAGCGCTAGACTGGCGCAGTTGGCCGCGCGACTGCATGCGCGCAGGCACACCTTGCTGCAGGTATAGCTCATACATAACATCACGCACTGCGCACGCGCCGCGCCGCCACCAGCGCTAGACTGGCGCAGTTGGCCGCGCGACTGCATGCGCGCAGGCACACCTTGCTGCAGGTATAGCTCATACATAACATCACGCACTGCGCACGCGCCGCGCCGCCACCAGCGCTAGACTGGCGCAGTTGGCCGCGCGACTGCATGCGCGCAGGCACACCTTGCTGCAGGTATAGCTCATACATAACATCACGCACTGCGCACGCGCCGCGCCGCCACCAGCGCTAGACTGGCGCAGTTGGCCGCGCGACTGCATGCGCGCAGGCACACCTTGCTGCAGGTATAGCTCATACATAACATCACGCACTGCGCACGCGCCGCGCCGCCACCAGCGCTAGACTGGCGCAGTTGGCCGCGCGACTGCATGCGCGCAGGCACACCTTGCTGCAGGTATAGCTCATACATAACATCACGCACTGCGCACGCGCCGCGCCGCCACCAGCGCTAGACTGGCGCAGTTGGCCGCGCGACTGCATGCGCGCAGGCACACCTTGCTGCAGGTATAGCTCATACATAACATCACGCACTGCGCACGCGCCGCGCCGCCACCAGCGCTAGACTGGCGCAGTTGGCCGCGCGACTGCATGCGCGCAGGCACACCTTGCTGCAGGTATAGCTCATACATAACATCACGCACTGCGCACGCGCCGCGCCGCCACCAGCGCTAGACTGGCGCAGTTGGCCGCGCGACTGCATGCGCGCAGGCACACCTTGCTGCAGGTATAGCTCATACATAACATCACGCACTGCGCACGCGCCGCGCCGCCACCAGCGCTAGACTAGCGCAGTTGGCCGCGCGACTGCATGCGCGCAGGCACACCTTGCTGCAGGTATAGCTCATACATAACATCACGCACTGCGCACGCGCCGCGCCGCCACCAGCGCTAGACTGGCGCAGTTGGCCGCGCGACTGCATGCGCGCAGGCACACCTTGCTGCAGGTATAGCTCATACATAACATCACGCACTGCGCACGCGCCGCGCCGCCACCAGCGCTAGACTGGCGCAGTTGGCCGCGCGACTGCATGCGCGCAGGCACACCTTGCTGCAGGTATAGCTCATACATAACATCACGCACTGCGCACGCGCCGCGCCGCCACCAGCGCTAGACTGGCGCAGTTGGCCGCGCGACTGCATGCGCGCAGGCACACCTTGCTGCAGGTATAGCTCATACATAACACCACGCACTGCGCACGCGCCGCGCCGCCACCAGCGCTAGACTGGCGCAGTTGGCCGCGCGACTGCATGCGCGCAGGCACACCTTGCTGCAGGTATAGCTCATACATAACATCACGCACTGCGCACGCGCCGCGCCGCCACCAGCGCTAGACTAGCGCAGTTGGCCGCGCGACTGCATGCGCGCAGGCACACCTTGCTGCAGGTATAGCTCATACATAACATCACGCACTGCGCACGCGCCGCGCCGCCACCAGCGCTAGACTGGCGCAGTTGGCCGCGCGACTGCATGCGCGCAGGCACACCTTGCTGCAGGTATAGCTCATACATAACATCACGCACTGCGCACGCGCCGCGCCGCCACCAGCGCTAGACTGGCGCAGTTGGCCGCGCGACTGCATGCGCGCAGGCACACCTTGCTGCAGGTATAGCTCATACATAACATCACGCACTGCGCACGCGCCGCGCCGCCACCAGCGCTAGACTGGCGCAGTTGGCCGGGCGACTGCATGCGCGCAGGCACACCTTGCTGCAGGTATAGCTCATACATAACATCACGCACTGCGCACGCGCCGCGCCGCCACCAGCGCTAGACTGGCGCAGTTGGCCGCGCGACTGCATGCGCGCAGGCACACCTTGCTGCAGGTATAGCTCATACATAACATCACGCACTGCGCACGCGCCGCGCCGCCACCAGCGCTAGACTGGCGCAGTTGGCCGCGCGACTGCATGCGCGCAGGCACACCTTGCTGCAGGTATAGCTCATACATAACATCACGCACTGCGCACGCGCCGCGCCGCCACCAGCGCTAGACTGGCGCAGTTGGCCGCGCGACTGCATGCGCGCAGGCACACCTTGCTGCAGGTATAGCTCATACATAACATCACGCACTGCGCACGCGCCGCGCCGCCACCAGCGCTAGACTGGCGCAGTTGGCCGCGCGACTGCATGCGCGCAGGCACACCTTGCTGCAGGTATAGCTCATACATAACATCACGCACTGCGCACGCGCCGCGCCGCCACCAGCGCTAGACTGGCGCAGTTGGCCGCGCGACTGCATGCGCGCAGGCACACCTTGCTGCAGGTATAGCTCATACATAACATCACGCACTGCGCACGCGCCGCGCCGCCACCAGCGCTAGACTGGCGCAGTTGGCCGCGCGACTGCATGCGCGCAGGCACACCTTGCTGCAGGTATAGCTCATACATAACATCACGCACTGCGCACGCGCCGCGCCGCCACCAGCGCTAGACTGGCGCAGTTGGCCGCGCGACTGCATGCGCGCAGGCACACCTTGCTGCAGGTATAGCTCATACATAACATCACGCACTGCGCACGCGCCGCGCCGCCGCCAGCGCTAGACTGGCGCAGTTGGCCGCGCGACTGCATATACCTCATAGTATACCCGTATTTCACCGGTTATGTTTAAGATAACGTCACGCCTATCATCCTCGTCGGATTAGGTGGAGGTGTAGCTAATATTAAACCCACCTTTCGCATTTAAATCTCATGTAATGGTGGGTGAGCCAATATCATCAACCGGTATAAATTCAGTACACCCCTGCCTAACCCTTCGGGGATTCCAGGCGTGATGTTTTGTTAGGTATCACTAGAGTAGCGCCCCGTAAAACTGAATGGTGCTTCATATTGGCTACAGTCCAAAGCCGTTCTAATGTAACATTTGTACTACAGGTGGTAGCCCGACGGGAAGTGGTGGGTCGTGTGGGAGCCGCGCTGTCTCCTGAAGAGGAAGCCGCCCGGGCGAGACTGCACGAGCTGACGTCACAGCTCGCTGCACCACCGCTTTATAATGTAAGTATTTTATTTGTAAAGGTGTGAGTAACAACACTCGAGGTAGCTAGAGGACCCGTCGGGGCTACGTGTTGTTCGGAAGATATACCGCGGCCTCGACACAAAGGGCTAAGAAGGAACATGGGTGGTTTTTAGTGAGTAGAAGTTTGACACTCCCTTCCGCCCTGCCTAGAGCGGGAGGAGTTATTTGGTAGGTAGTCAGTGGCCTGAAAGTCTGACAACCAGTCTTACCAATCGGTATCTTATTACTCAGTATTAACTGGGTTGTGTGCGTGTGAGGGCGAACCGGCGAATAGAAGCCGACTCCAACTTAGTTGGGAAAAGGCTAGGCAGATAATGATGTGAGTGGCAACGCCGGGAGGAGATAGGTACCCTAGAAAGAAATCTCTTCAACGATGACTCATGAACGTGGTCAAGGGGGGTTGCCCACAATTACTGGGGTCGCTACCCTCGCGATCCTTTTCTACCGGTATCTATAGGCGGCATGGCGAGCACATTCGGCCAGAGGGATCTTGGGGACATATTTAAATGGGATCTGTAGATCGGGTTGGTGTCTTTGTGATCGACCCCGTGGCCTGGTGCCCTCGACTCTACCCTGAATCACCAAACGCGCTATGAACTGATTGTTGGGTAACTTTGAGGAATCAGAGGACTGATGAGGACTCGTAATTGCACAAGCGATGGCAATATTTGTTTGATATAGTCCAGGATGAATCCGGCGCATGAGTAGGTACCGAAAACTATTTTTTAATACAGTTGCTCAAAAAGTGGCGTATTGCAGGGACGTATAGCGTTCGGGATGTGGGCTATTACGTACTCGTGCTTTTTCTTTACCTTTCCCGAACTCGTGCGTTCTCTTTCCCAACTGTCAAAATAATGTCCATTAAAAAAAACCAACCACGAAGTATTTACTAAATAAAATCATAGAAGTTTTTATGATTCATGCAAATATTTCTAAAGAAGCTACTAATTTGTTTCAATATCAGATTTAATTATTTGATTCAATGAGTTAAAGGTTTCATTCCATTTCATCTCATTAAATTTCATTTTTATTTCATATCAATAAAAAAAATCTACTGAAGACTTGGCTGTATGGGCATAGTTCCCTTTGCCTACCCAGAATGGGTAAAGAAAACAAAAAAAATCTCTGCCTATATTCTTTTACGGTAGGCGCCATTTTCCAAAAAAGTTCTTTGCGAGTTTAATTACGGTTTTATTATTTTATTAAATTGCTTCATTTTTTCGCAACTGTATTAAAAATAGTTGTTCAGTACACGTGCGGAACCGTCATTGCAACTTGTTCCGACTGTCAACCCTCGCCGTCGGCTATGCCTCGGCTCGGGTAGACATTTGTCGGAACTCTTTGCAATGACAGGCTTTCCGCACTTATAATGAAATATACCATTACCTCATTTTTTTTATGAGATCTTTCATTTGCTCTACTCAGTTACTATTATGAAGGGTTCATTTTACGCTTTTTAACGCAATTCATATTATGGTCTGCTAAAGTGGCCATCTTAGACCCCCTTATCGTAAAGCAAAGCATCTGATATCGGTTACCGTGAAATTTAATACTGCAAGTGCAAAGTACAGACGCTAGCACATCAAGCTAAAACAATCTGTCTCTCAAACTAAATTATCAACTTTATCGCTGAAGCATTAGGTTTAAAGTTGATTGGAAAAAAATTACAGTTCCGGGTTGCTTGATGTGCAATCACCTGATGAACCTTTGATCGTTTTTGGACTTTGCCGTATTGGACATTGTCACCTGTCCTCTTTGTTAGTATTGCTGCCCTTATCAAGTCGTTGATGCGATATCACTTTGCCATCTTTAACGTTTTATGAAAAGACTAGCTGTTATCTGCGAACTTCGCCCGCGTTCAATTATTATAAAGTATGCCTATTGAAATCATCATCATTTGTAGATCTTCGACAGGCGTTACTGATAATCAGTGGCCCGAAAGTTTGACAACATTCTAACCTAGGTTTATCGTATATATATTTTATTGAGGTCAGATAGGCCGTCGCTCCATGTAAAATACTGGTATACTGTTAGACTGGAAGCCGACATAGGGGAAAAGGCTAGGCAGATGATGAGACCAGACGGGATAATTTACGTGCAAAAGCTAACTGGGTGTTGTTGCCGGTACAAGTATGACGTCTCTAACTTGACATTTATGTAATCTTGCTTTAAAGTGACACTGATTCATTTTTCTATGACATTTCTGCTGATGACCTTCTATAAACTATCTTAAATCTCTTTGGCCTATTAAACCACAGTTTTGCCAAATTCAGGTTTGTCTGTGAACAGAGTTGTTATTCGTACAGACGAGGTCACGCCTCGAACTACATAGTTTGATAAGATTACCTAAGACTTCATTCCTACGACTGCCGGGGCTGTGGGTTTGTTCAAAAGAGATACCGCGGCCCCGGACACAAAGGGCTAAGAAGGAACATGGGTAGTTTTTAGTCAGTAGAAGTCTGACACTCCCTTCCGCTCCGTCCAGAGCGGGAGGAGTTGATGATTTCCCAATCGACAGAAAAAACTTTATTTATTTACTTATAACTAACTTATGCTAACAGTAACACCACAATTATAAGCTACAGGTTGAACAAAAAATTAAAAAAATACACATAAAAAAAATTTATAAGCTCAGGACGGCCTTCATCAGAATTTTTCATCTTGCAGCGTGGGTATGTGGGTAGTCCAAGTAGGGTAATTTGAATTAAAACCGTTCTCTTGATAACTTAAACGATTTTACTTGAAATAATAATTAAATTACGTAACAATAATCACTTAGGCTCTAATTAACACTCAATCACTTCAAAAAGAACTTTGATTAAGAGGATGGATAGCGATTCGTCGAAAACGTGGTGCGCTTGCGACCGCTCTGTACGATCTGCCGTACCAAGATGGCCGCCCCGCTACCATCGACTCGACGCTCCGCTAGAGTGACAGTGACAAGCTGTCACTCTTGACATTGGCATCTTAATGTGCGCCGACAAATTAAAAAAAAATATAATAACAAACCTAAGAAATAAAACAATATCACAATAAAAATTAACAAAACATTTTAGTGCAAACAATTTAAATCATATTAGTACATTATGGTACAAGTGTGTAATGTTGGTGATTACCGCCGAGGCGCCATTGAGACCCGAGCCGTCAGGTGAGGGTCTTAAGATAGCCGAGGACGGTAATCATCAATACACACACGTGTATCATACGACGTTTTTCAACACACTTGTGAAGAAAATAATACTAAAAAGTCATCTTCAACAGTTAGAGCGAGTTCTGGATTTTTTTTCACAATAGCGGGAAAAAATTATCGGTTTTCCTATGCGCGCGCATCTACAGTTCGACCAACTTATCTGTGCAGGCGGGAAAACACGGAACTAAAATAAATGTACTACGTTTGACGTAGCGATGCATATTTCTTGACCAGTGGCGCCACCATGAAATTCAAACTTAAAATGGTCATACTGTAACAATGACGATCGACCATAGACTAAAAGAATGAGGTTAATTTATTTAAAAAAAAAGTTATATTTATAATATTACAAAAGTTATATTATTTGAGTGAAAGTTTCATTTATTAAAAACGTACAAGTTAAATTTATCTATTTAAATTCAAAGTTGCATGAAATGAGCAAGCACTAGGTACCTACATTCATTTATTTTTACTATTGAACACGATCTTTTTTGTATCGAAACTTTTCTATGAACATAACAACTCGACCAATAAAATAAAAATAAAAAACGGTATTACCCGGTTAAATTCAAAATGCTCTGTTTACTCGCATAAAATTTGCAATAAGGTACTAACTTTACTTTGTAGTGATTATTCTATTATGCACTAGTGTATAATATTATTATGCACGTGTTACTTATAGTTCGGTTTATGGCCCTAAGAACGATGTATTATGGCTCACTTTACGAGCAAGTGTGTTGAAAAAAAAATTACAAACCTCTTATCATCGTATTACTATATTTTATTACTCGGAATACAACTAGGTATACGTAAAAAATACTGAACTACTTATACGTAAAGTATTATAAATACCTTTCGATTGTAGATGCTTCAGATATTATGTGATGGGTGTAAAAAGACATTAAACAAAGCCGCCGCACTTTTCACCGCCATGGGACGAAGAAATGCACCAGTTTGCGATAGTTTTTTGTCCTGGACCATACCTGGGCATCTTAGAGTTATCTACTAAAATATTGTAGGTGTGTTCGAACTTATTCTCAAGTTTAAAATAGTACAAGTTTTTGATGTTATAAACTTAGTTTTTGATGTTATCTATACTTCTATACTAATATTATAAAGAGGTAAAGTTTGTGTATTTGTTAAATTGTAAGGGGTAATCTCGGGATCTACTGAACCGATTTAAAAAATTCTTTCACCAATAGAAAGCCACATTATTGCTGAGTGTCATAGGCTACTTTTTATCCCTGTATTCCCACGGGAACGGGATCTACGCGGGTGAAACCGCGGGACGTCCGCTAGTAAACTTATAACTTTACTTTAATTAGGTACCTCAATGACTACTTCTATTCAATGCATCCGACAGCACAATGTTTTGGGTGCTTCAAATTGAGTCCTACCGAAACCTGTGGTTTTTCACGCGATTTTTTACGTACAATTACTTAATGATGAATGCTTGGTTAACTGATTCATGGAGGGTCCATTTACACATTGTATTAGTACTTGCGAGTAAAAATATGCCTAAAATATCATAATTATGGGGAATTGATAAGTAATACTTAGTCGCAGTATCGCGACTATTTGTGGAGCCTAAATGTCTTGTGTTCCGCGATGATAAAAATCTTGCTGTTGATTTAATCATATTTATAACTCTAACATAAAACTGTGAGGCCCTATTAAAATTTTAACGGATTTTTATCTCATTAGGTAACTGTATAGTTTGTCTAGCTAGATACGTTTGATTTGATTGAGATTAGATGTTAGATATTAAAAGCGCCCAAAAAAAAGATGCGCGTAAGAATGAAAGAAGAAAGAAAAATTTGGTTTGTTGCAGACACGTACTTGCATACAAAATGACAAATAAAAACAATAAACGTACAATGTATGACAAATATTTATAAATACAACCTAAAGGGGGCGCCCACAGGCCACAGCACAGCGCTGGTTTTCATAAAACCCAATGTATCAATATACCTACCTACTCAACCCACACCAAATAAGTTACATTGTTTTCCCATGTGATTTTGTTTCCCATCTATAAGTACAATGTAACTTATCACACAGGATCAGACTGTTTTTGATAAGCCAGCGGTGCAAAGTTAATTTTAGTATAGAACGACCTTGTCTGCCCAAATGTTTGGAGCACTCGTTCTACGCGTGGCTGCTTATCAGTGACTATCGCGCTATCTCCAGACACCAGACAGTGTTATAACACAAGTAGATATATCGCTGTTACGCTGTTGTTGATAAACTAATAATTAACACCCGCAAAGAACAACAATGAGTTTGTTATAAGGCGTACTTACTTTTTTTTGTTACCTAACTTGGATTATTAGCTTCCATGCATTCTTTTTTCAAATAGACACATATATATTTAAAAAAAGAATGCATTGAACTATAGCACGAATAAAGCGTTCATAACAATGAGATGGCTCTGTGCTATAGGTATGCTATAAAATGACAATTAAGTCTCCTATCTCTCAGTCATATAATAGTATCAATAAGAGTCTTTTGAAATGCCATTAGCACCAGATATTACTGGTTTGGAATGTTACTTTGAATAAAGAGTTGGTCTGATTATCATGCAGGAAAAGAGTGTAACCAAGATATGAGGTATCAGGGATGTTAAATCTCCTTTATTTTTAGATTAGACAGGTAAAATTGCCTGCTTTTTTTGCTTGCTCATTAACAACGCATTTAATATCGCGATTGGGGGTTTTGATTTATCTAAATTAAATAATAACGATGATAATTATCAGTACATTATGATAAAGCTATTAATGTTTTTTCTTCATAAGGCTAACAAATAACAAAGATGAGTAATACTTTACTTAATGGTAAGACTTCACTTAAGATTAAATTAGATTATCTCGAAAAATAGGTGCATTTCTGTTGTTTCCTGTTTAAAGAATTAGTAAAAGATTTTTTTTGTATCAAACAATTAATCCATCATTTTATCAGTTACTTAAAATCTTCAAGAAGGATCAGATTAAAAGCCCCACGAACAAATTGCGTTTTAAATAAAAATGCACTTTTCCAGGGCATAAATATTAGGAGCCAAACAACAAGAACTACAACAACAACCGAACTAAACAAAACTTAAACAGGAACTTAAACATACTTTTGCTAGTTTTCGTTTTTTTATTTGAATTTGTTCATGCTTGCAATGTTCTAATCTGATACTTTTCAAATATGAATTTGGCGCTCGGTCATCACACCCAAGTTTCCATGTTGAAGTTGGATATAACTGCTTTAAAACCTTTCATCAATTTCTACATCTCTGTCTTCCATGAATCTTGAAAATATAATCTACAAATCATTGTTCCTTTGTACAATGACATGGTATTGTATGCTATGAAACTGATTAGAATCTATGTATGTTTGGCAAATGGCGCTGACAAAACAATAAATTTCCATTTATCATTTTGTATATTTGCAACGATTAGAGAAAACAACGGTTTCATTATATTTACACGCTGCCAAAGAGTGACTTTGCCGGATAGGTGATGAACAATATTTGGTTACATAATTTCTTTATTGTACCAAAAAAGGTCTTTGCCCTGTTGTGGAAAAATAACTAGCTTACCCACTTGATATTGGGTAGCAACTATTTTCGATGGCTCATTCAGCAAAGTTTAACATTAGACAAAGGTGCTGCGGGTCCCGTCGGGGCTGCGGGTTGTTCGAAAGAGATACCGCGGCCTCGATACAAAGGGCTAAGAAGGAAAATAGGTGGTTTTTAGTCAGCCAGAGCAGGAGGAGACATTTGATGATTTCCCACCCTCCAAAAAAAAAGGATGCTCTTTTCGGTTTATAAGGTCCCATTAAAATAGGTGGACAAAATTTTAAAAATCATTCAGACCACCAAAATAAGGACAATGGTAAAAAAAGAAAATAAGAAAAACGCTCTAGATACCTACTTACAAGAAAATAAAACAGCTAGCGAAAATACACTAAAAGTGTCTCAACATTTTATGTAAAAAAAATCACTTTAATCAGTGTTTTTTTACTTGGATATCTTTGGTTAGACGTACTGAACCCTGTGTTAAAATTTGTCCACCTATTTTAATGGGACCTTATATAAACACTTAGATGAGAATTATAGTCAATGTCTCAATTAATACAGAAAAGAAGAAAGTAACAGAGAAACAGGTACAAAGGTGATGCTTACTGGACTCTCTCTCTCGCTGGTGTGGTTTACTGGACTCTTGTCTATATAAATAAAAAGAGAAGTCCTGACTGACTGACTGACTGACTCATCAACACCCAGCCCAAACCCTTGGACAAAGAAAGCTAAAATTTTGCACAGAGGTTCCCTTTATAATGTAGACAAGGAATAAGGAAGGATTTTTCCAAATTCAACCCCTAAGGCAGTTAAACAGGGGATGAAAGTTTGTATGGAAAATCGTCATTTTCACGCGGGCGAAGCCGCTGGCAAAAGCTAGTAATTAATATTAATACAGTCCAAGCACCACATGCTTCAAATTTTCAATAAATTATTTATCTCGTTGTTGCCTGTCTGTCTACCTGTTAAGAGTTGAGTTTCAAATGTGTAGAGATCTGACTGTCAGTTGATAATATTCTCGCTAAAAATAATGCTTTGTTACCTAGACAACTACTGTACTCTATATACCTAATCATAACATTTTATAGATATTCTGTGTTCAATAGACGCTAGAAACAAACTATTGTTGCTAAACAAAACAGCCGGATATCCAAAAAACAGTCTTATCAATAAATCTAGTTATAACTAGATATTTTGTACGATTCATTGCGAACGTGCGGGGTAAACCGCAATTACCACATGATTAATTTATCATTAAATAATCGGTACTTAGCAATGCTCGGACGGAGGTAGACCGGGCAGGTATCGTTGTGTCACGATACTAGCACATCCCTATCACGCACCGGTATACTGTTGTATCTAAACAAGTCATGCATGATACTGGTGTGAAATTGTGGACACAAAGTGACACTAACGATATATCAGCCACTTTGGTACTTAGACGTTAGATTCGAGATAAAAAATTGACATGCACTGCCTTTTGATATAAATTAGCGACGTACGCATGACTAGTTGCCAAGTAATAATTTCCTTTGTCTTACCTTTGTGGCTATGAAGCGGATAAGCCGTATGTCTGGAGGAATTTTCCATTGACAAAGAGTTCGATGAAAATTTGAAGAAACTTCCATTCTTTCAGCTCATATTTAACACGTCCTTTAGGACACACATTTTTCAAAAATCTTTCCTCAGTGGAGTGGCTACTTCCGTATTACGAGGAATCTTTTTGCAAAATATTAAGTTTTTGTTATTTTTATTTATTTATTTATGCATATCCAACTTATACTAACAGTAACACCACACATAAGTTATAGGTTGAACAAAAAATTACACAAACAAAAAATTTGAAAAAAAAAAAATAACAAAGAAACAAAATAATATCACAATAAAAATTAACAAAACATTTTAGTGGAAATAATTTTAATCATAAATTAACAAAAACTCTTATCATCGTATAACTATATTTTATTACTCGGAATTAGTCGGAATACAATTGTTTAACCCTAGGAGATAGTACTGGGAGTGGCAATGGACTCCAGATATCGGGAAGCAGTGGTATGGAGACTGATCGTTGTCTGTCAAAGATTTTAAGATGTTTAATTAATAAGAAAAAGTAAATGCTTAGCTTAACCCATCTAAAAGAAAGAAAGAAGGCCTAAATATTATTATTTGTCGCAGATATGAAAAATAATATTTAGTAATAAAAAAATAAAAACAACGCATAACAAATATTTATAAAACAAACAGGATGGAACAAAAAAAAAAAGTTATCAGCGTGTACGTCGTGACTGCGACAGGCACGTTACCTTCTGAGCTATAGGAGCGCCACAGCACAGTTCTGTGCTCAAAATTATTGTCAGCTTGTATAAAGCAGGCAGTATGATTAACAAGTAATATTTTTGTTTAGGGTCGTCTGAACGAGCTGTTATGTGCGGTGCGTCTGCAGCGCAGCGCAAGCGCAGGAGCGTCGCACGAACGTTACCACTTGGATCCTGGTAAGATTATTGCTATATTCTATTTATATTTCCAACTTTTTACTGCGCCGTTGATCCCGTGATTTGTTACCACGACTGCTCAGCGTGGGGTCCTGAGTTTGATCCCCAGGATTAAAGTACCTGGAGATTCCATAAAAACCGAATTGGGTTTTACCATCAGAAATATCTCAGTCAAGACAGTGTGTATCTGGTTAATACGTGGAACTTAAACGTAACTACTGAAATGGGAGATATAAAGTTACACCTCGGCCTAACCCTTCGGGAGTTATAGCGAGGTATTATGTGTGCATACGAGAATGAAAAAGAAATCAAAGAAATGGGCGACTCAAATCACTTGATTTGACGGCACGCGGTTAAGAACATAATTATAGTGATCTGTCTCCACATATAGACATAGAGCGATCCGGTGTTATAATATCTTATGGGAAATACGCCACGCGATGCTATTCAGTTTTATTTAACCCACTATTAAAATATCGTGTTTTATACTTTGTTCTTTCGTTGTTTTTTTCTACAATTAGTCGATAAGAAATTCAGTGTTTGTCTGGGGAAGTACTCTTATTGTACGTATGTATGTAAACACCTATCTGCCCATTTTATACGACTATCTATTTAGATTTGACATGGTTTTAAAACGGCGCTTTATTATTTAACTGGAATAACCCAATGTTAATGGGTTTTTAATCAGAATTTCCCAGTGAATTTGTGGACGACTTTTTAACTAAACTTCGGAAATGCGGGTGTATTTTATTTAGAGTAAACAGGCATGATAAAATAAGCTTGAAATATACTCTGTAATCCCGAAAGGAGAAACAGAAGTAAAACTATACGTAGAATACATCCACATATCGCCAGTTGTGGTCAGTCCCATGTAATTAGAGGCGAGCCTATTGCCATCAACCAGACACAAAATAAACTTCGCAGCTACTTTTCCTAATAGAAAAGCTCAAAAACACTTTGTCCGACTCCCAGAACTGCTGTATAGTATCGTTTTAGTTGTGATGTTGAGCTTAATTACTCTTTTCTTCGTATTTAGGTGCACAAGAAGACGTGAAGCAGTTCCTCTCGCTGCAACAGAAGGGCATGGCTCACTTGTTGGATACTGCGCGCAAGGACCTCTCGGCTCTTGGGACCATCGCTGAAGGCATGTCCCGTCTAGTCAGGGCGTAAGATTTTCATACTCCATAAACAATATTTTTCAATATTTTTTGATTTTTTCAGTTCGACATAAGATAAGTTTATTATTAAATAATCGCAAAAATATTTTCCAATTGTAACTTTGTAATGTTGACTTCTCAGTAATAAAATGTATTTCTCATAAATAGATTATTTTGTTTAGTTACTATTTGTAATTATATCAATGTGTGCATGAGAGTGTGTTGAATAAACTTGATTGGAAGTTATTTTGGTGTATGAATAGTATGTCACCTAAATCGGAGTTATCTCTCAATACAAAATTACAGCACCAGATTTTTCCGGTTGACAAAAAATATTCCACAGTTGATCGATACCTTATATGTATGGATCCGGTTATATTTTGAACTCTAGAATTTTATTTTGTCATCAGATAACAAAATGATCCTCTTGTATGTCTCGTCACGTATACAATGTTTGCTATTTGATAAAGATGTGCTGAATATGATGAACAATACCAAACAGGTGCTAATATTTATCATAGACTTCGTACCTTTGCTCAAAAGCATTGTTAATGCAATTCAATGAAAATCAAAAATCAGTTATGTATAAGTTTATTACAAATAAATATTAACTCTTAGTACTTAAATCTAAAGGTAAGTCTGTGCGTCTGACTAGTTCTTCAATAGAAGTGTATTCGCGTCTTTTTGAGCAAATTAGGTTCAAAGGCATCTCTTCGTCCATTGACCTGTAAATCGGGGGGCTATCCTCCACTTTTTTGAGTGAAACCTCTTCCAATCGAGGTTGTTCCTCGTATGTGAATACTTTGTCATTAATACTAGATCCCAATGTTGGGTAGGCGAGGGTGCTTGAGTAGTAGTTCCTGTATGCATGTTCATACATTTGTGTGTACTCCATGTAAGACATCTCACTTGTGGGGATTCTTACTGGGTACATAGGTTCAAGGGGCCTGATGTAGGTGACTTGATCCATGGGAGCGTAGGAGATCGTTGTTGGGACGGAGTCTGATAGCATCGGCGCGTATGTAGGTAACGTCGGTGATAGAGAGCTGACGGGTGGGTTGTATACTCTGTGGATCGGTGATGTAGGCTCTATAACAGTATACGAAGTGCCATTTTCCTTTGAAGGTGAAGTGTGAGGACTGTATACTTCGTCTGATGATTCTCGCCGTGTGACTTGTTCTGTGGCGTAATGTTTGTATGTCTTGACGTGCTTTCTCAAGCTGGACGGGTCTGTGTAGCGCTTGTTGCAGCCGGGGACCTTACAGCAGTAGGGCTTCTCGACTGCATGTGTTCGTGTGTGCTTGAATCTATCGCTTGAGTTTGAATACGCTTTGCCGCAACCCTGGTGAAGAAAATAAAAGAAGTTAAAACACTAATAACACACCTAAGTTTTTTTTGGTTCAATTTTTATTGTTGGGGTATGTTATAGGTAGTCAAAATGAAAAATATATTTACCTCATAAGGGCAGACGTATGGCTTCTCTCCAGAATGGGATCTGAGATGAATTTTCAAGTTTTCAGCTCTGGAGAAACTCTTGTTGCACTGGTTGCAGGTGTGTGGACGCTCATTTGTGTGTGTTCGTACGTGGACCAGCATTTTATACCTATTGACAAAAACAAAGAGTAATAAATAAAATGCAAAAAAACCGAAGTCATGAAAAAATAATTTAAAAAAAAACCACATTTTCTTCTATAATATGTAAAATTAGAAACGTACCGTGCATTGAAGCCTCTTTGTGGTCTCGTACACCCCTTCCATCCGCAGTAGAAGAGTCCATCTCTGTGCGCAAGCGCATGTGCGCGTGCGACATGCGCGGAGAGACGCGCCACACTCGGGAAGTGCGCGCCGCATCCCCGCCACAGGCATACACCCTCCGCATTATCAACTGCGTCGGAATTCCTATCAGGGGACGAACCACCCGACGAATCTTCATCTTCCAACTGTGAAAAATAATTAAATATAAAACAATTGTTTCGAAATGCAAAAGTTTTGTTTTGTTGACAAAACATGTTTTGCATATTTGCAACAATTACAAAAATATCGCACCTGTGGTGGATGAGGAGGCAAAGCCACTGGTCTCGCGAAATATGGTGCGAATCTCTCAGCAGGCATCCATCGGGGCACCCTACACCCATCTCGGGGCAATTCCGACCTCCAAGCCGGAAACACTAACATCGTAAACACTTGTTCACTACAGAGTTCTAACAAAAAAACTAGTTGTGGTCACCGCGCGGTCGCTATGGACAATGATGGCGGGCGCCCGCGTCGCCTACTTATAAAACGTCTACGAGTGACAACGCGCTGATAAGAGGACGAGTCCCCCGCGAACATGATACCTCATACATTTTTCGAAATTTTCCTTTCACATTGAGGAACTGACGTGTTAATCCTTTTAGTAAAAATTAAGCATTTTTTGGGACTTTTTTGTTCCCGAAGGTCCATTGTAATAAGGGTTAGTTTCGCTTGAGCTGGTCTGTATCATTAAACTCACGTAGCATCGTGTGTATGTGGGAGCGTTATCAGAAGCCGCCTGCCGCGGCTGCTGTCCAGTTATTACCGGTCGGATAGGCCGCGGTTCAATAGGTGACTGATATCGCAGTGTTGATGTGAAACGACCTCTTACTGGTTCTTATTGACGATCTCATTACTAATCGCCTTCAGGACAGTCGTTTCAAGAACAAAGCGTTTGTGTGCCGTGGTGGCTAGCACGTATTCTTAGGCGGAACTTAGGTACATGGGAAAGACAGGTGTATAATGACAGATTGAGATAAGAAAAAAAATATCTCAATATCTTATGAATATGCACAAAAGATATGTAATTGGTTAATAAATTATGAAATGATCTAGCGCATCATTTTATTGAAGAGCGGTCTGAGTGAATATGGATATTCTCCTCAAGTAGGTACCTACCTTGCCACGGGAAATTACGTGAATACAGCTCTGCAGGTGTGACTATTCACGTACCCAACTATCTGCAAAATAGGTACCTAAACCTATCCAAAAATAACTCGCAACTGATACCAAAAGTTCTAGACTAAGTAATCTTTATTTATCTTAACACGTATGGAACAAGTATAGGCTTATTTCTCCAAAATATTTGACCGTGATTCTACCGTGTTCAAGAAAAACACCACGTTAGTATTTGGTTTGAAGATAAAACCCGTTGTCCTCATCACAAGAGCACTTGACTATCGCTAATTTCCGGGGTAAATTACCTGTTCGTGTAAATCACGTAATTTATACTCGAGGGGAAATTCTTGGTAGCTATCAACTTTGCCATAGTCGTAGTGTGTAGCGCTACATAATCATCAAGCGAGAAATAATAAACATCGATTACCACCAGATTTCAGACAAGGCGTGTCAAAGACATATTAAAGTTATCGATATTGCTGCAGAAATTGCGTCGTAAAAACAACCTTTATACCTGAAAGTTGGTTTTCCTGATAATAACACCATTTCTGATTCAAATCCGCCAGACAGATATATCTGGCTGTCTGATAAGGATATAGTATCAGCTAGGTCATCGGGAAAATTTGAGGTGAGTTGTGACTTTGCGTTTCATGCGTATGCGTGGCTCGGTAGTGGTGAGGGTGGCCCATGGAGCACGGTTACATCGTGTTAGGCTTATCTAATCACGTGACTGGCTGGCTGGATTACTAATTAGGTACCTGCGTTCTACTTACATGAGAGGATTACATGTTTTTTGAAAAGCCTATGTGTTATGTTGAAATGTATGTAGACTTTTGAGAAATATGCCATTAGGGCTTTGCAACTGTGGCGACTAGCGACATCTATCGCAACACCTGCGTACTAACAAAAACGATCGACAGAAGTTCCTACATCGCGCTATCAACATTATCCGCGACATAAGCGTATATAGGAGTTCCCGACTTACAACTGTCGGGCAGTTAGCCCGCCGGACACAACACCCGTCCGGTCGGAGGATCCTCCCTTTTCAATGGGGGATGAAGAACTTTACACCCTGTTCCTCATACCTCCAAACTGGTGACCCCGAGCATGAACGTCAGCGCAGCCTTCGTGCAACTACTTCAGACGTCGTCACCACTTCCCCTTCGCCTTCGAGCAGCGAGTCATACCGTCAGCCAGCAGCCACGGCTTCATGGGGTATCCTGTCCACCAGCATGCAGCGGAAGCGCATTCCTGGACATCACCCCCAGCCTCATCAGCGACTTTGGCACAGCACACTGCACTTCGGCCGGTCAGCAAGCAGAGACGCCCTTCTCTCCTGGTCGACGCAGCAGCCAGCCACTACGCAGCACTGCACACTCCGACTCACTGGAGCATACGCAGCATCACGGCAAGCACTGCATCACTCCGACTCACTGGAGCTAATATGCAGCATCACCCCGACTCACTGGGGCATCACCGCAGACAGTTCCGACTCACCGTGAACTATGCGGCATCCGGTTCCGACTCACTGGAACCTTCCACTGGCTGACAAGCGCCAAGACTTAACCTGCTTTCGACCTCCGGTCTCGGAGGGGAGTGATGTGGCGACTAGCGACATCTATCGCAACACCTGCGTACTAACAAAAACGATCGACAGAAGTTCCTACATCGCGCTATCAACATTATCCGCGACATAAGCGTATATAGGAGTTCCCGACTTACAACTGTCGGGCAGTTAGCCCGCCGGACACAACACCCGTCCGGTCGGAGGATCCTCCCTTTTCAATGGGGGATGAAGAACTTTACACCCTGTTCCTCATACCTCCAAACAACTTAACAACGGATCTTCCCGAGCAGCCAAGTTTCCGTTTTTTCCAATGTGACAATTAATTAGAAAATTAGGAAAATGGGTATGTGAGAGTGTGCGTAGGAATGAGGAAAATGTGAGGAAAGTTTGGAGGATGAATACAGAGGGAAATAAGAGTAGAGGAACGATAAATGGACTGTGTAAAGGATGGTATGGCAAGAAAGGAGGTGTCTGATCTGATGCAATGACGAGAAATGAAGAAGAAGAAGACATGCTTAACCAACCCCAAGATAAGGACAAGAAAATGACGATTATGAACCATTAAGCAGTGGTTGTAATCTTTGCCTGTAATTGGGGTTTTAATTATGTATGTAACTACTTGACCTTGCACATGTTCCTTGTGCTTATCTTTCAGACATCCAGCTATGTCTAACAAGGGTTAGACACAGGATTGAAGGTGAGCCAAAGCGTGGACTTTGATTAGAAATCCGCCCCTAAGACGACCCGCTGACCGAAAACTCAGGGCCTTGCCAGTTTTAGGATCTCAATTCTATTTCCTGAAAAAATATGATAGCACATTTGTTGTGCAACAATAGGCAACGTGACAAAGCACCAAATTCTCCATTGGCACACCGTGAGCAAATACACTGCAAAACTGTGCGTCATTGAATACTTGTTCAAACGAGTGATAATGTTATCAGTGGTTGTGTGCACTAGTGTGCGTGTGCTCAATAAGTGTGTACGCGTCCGTGACGGGCGCGTGTGAGCCGCTCGGCCCCCTGCGGCCGGCGCGCGGCGCGTGCGCCGGTTACAGCCGGTTCGCTTATCACCGCTGTCGTCTTCAACGCTCAGACTCGACACGAAAGTTTATGAAGGACTTAATAAAAATATACCTATCATACCACGATGCCGACGTGTGCAATGATTAATAGCTATATTAAATCTTCTTTAAGTATGCACAATTTATGTATTTTCGGGAAAATGAAGAAATTTTATGCTATTGAGGGCAGATTTTACTTTTCTTATTATCAGCGTTAAATATTTAGGTGGTCGTATTGTGTTCGGTTTATTTGTGATATAAAATGACACAATAATATAATAATGCGAGGTCATTTTATTTGGAATATCATTAACCATCGATAACATTGTTATTTTCAGACGCTGAAAACGTGTCCATATTTTTCCACAGTTACTTTTTAATTATAATTAGGCAATCTTTACATAAGTAATAGTTACTTACAATATGTAACACTTATTGCGGGTTGGATTTATGTTAATTCTATGAAAGTTGGTAGATTCCTACTAGCGCAGTTAGGTTACTGCACGTGCCCTACAGATGAATGGACTAGCTTTATCTGAGCACGAACTTCCGGCCTGCTGACGCAAAGACCCCAGAAAGCACTTTGAGTTAAAGACTACCTAGGTACAATAGTTTGAATGGTGGTCGCTTGCAGAGCACTTTAGTTTTGTCAACAGTCGTCTTCAGAATTTCAAACCCGTAATATACGAATAAATGATTTGATTCTATAATAACGCTATTGACTGAAACTGTCAACCAAGACCATTTACCGACTCTCAGAAAGCCATCTGGGTGGCAAAAGACAAGACAGGGACCAGAGTTAGAAAAAAACACCACGCTGCGCTCCAAAACGGTCATAGTAGCCGTTTGCAAGAAAGCTGCTAGGCTACAAAGAGATTGAGTGCGTCACGTCAACGTCAGCCGCATGCAAAATGACCGATGGGCAAAAGTCTTCCCACGATAAATTGGCAGACCATCAATCCCAACCAGCAGAAAGGGCAAGCCATGTGCACTCTAAAAAGATAAATGTAAGAGTCGTGGTGTACCTATTGGTACTTTTAGGGGCGTCGTGAATACGAGAATGCACATAAAAGTTAAAAAAAAAAACAAAGAAATAAGAAGAAAGAATAAAACCTGACACAAAGTCTTGTGCAGTTGTTGTTTTTAAAGCTGATGGACAGAGATAATGACTTGTTTTTCTAAATCACCACAATACTTTCTCTATATGAATATCTTTAACTGAATGAGACAAAATTTAAATCTTGTATAAAACGCACACTATGTAGGCAAGCTTACTAAAAGTTGGGGGATTACATTGATGATAAAAATGCTTGGCTCAATGCTGGTCCTGCTCCACAACCATAGGGGTAAATAAATCGATTATCATGTGAAGTTATTAGGTATAGAAGCTGCAGAAGATTGTAAAAATATCTTTCCATTATATAGATTCAATATCTTTATATTATATAATTGCATAGCACATGTGTGAGTACTGTGTACTATAAAGCCACTTTTTACATTTAGTTATTTTTTAGTGACTTTGCCCTGGTGGCTGACAGAATGTCATGCTCACTCAAATGTCTCGCTGATGGTGGCGGGTGTGTCGGATCATTTAGTTCCCTTCAAAATGGTTGAGTTAGATGGTGCTGATCCATGCGTCATGTTCGTGAACGGGCGCTGTCAGTGGAGACTGGTCATCTCTTAGTTGCCATGGTATATTTTTAATTGTTTATTGTATCGTTTACTATAGACGCTCTTAACTTGCACGTATTTTTTGCATCGTTCTCACATAAATGTAAAATCTCAATATTCAGGCTAGGTAAAGTAGACTCTTTTATATTTTTATTACATTGTTGATAAAAATGCTTGGCTTTTTGCTGGGCCTGCTCCACAACCGTAGGGGCAAATAAATCGATTATCATGTGAAGTTATTGTAGAGGCTGCAGAAGATTGTAAAAATATCTTTGCATTGTATAGATTCAGTATCTTAATATTATATAATTGCATGGCACATGTGTGAGTTCTATGTACTATAAAGGCACTTTTTACATTTAGTTATATTTTAGTGACGTTGACCTGGTGGCTGAGAGAATGTCATGCTCACTCAAATGTCTCGCTGGTGGTGGCGGGTGTGTCGGATCATTTGGTTCCCTTCAAAATGGTTGAGTTAGATGGTGCTGATCCATGCGTCATGTTCGTGAACGGGCGCTGTCAGTGGAGACTGGTCATCTCTTAGCTGCCATGGTTTATATATTTTTCTTTGATTTGTTTTTTTTTTATATCTTTTTACTCTGGACGCTCTTAACTTGCACGTCTTGCTACATAGTTCTCACATAATATACCATCTCAACATGAATGAAATAATGTACCAAGATTTTGTAAAAATATTCTGATTTGAAAAGAGTGTCCATGGAGTTTCTTGCCCGTTCTTCTTCATGAGATCTACGCTAGGGAACTGGCAACTACAGTACTTTCACAAGTTATTATGCCTTGTGATTGTGACTGTAGCTTAGGAGTGCAATGCGTCGTTTCGGGAGTTGCTGCGTTGGGCTGCGCGGCGCCGGATGTTACCGGCGGCGAGTGCTGTGGGTGCGGGGGCGTGCGGCGGCGCGTGCCGTGGCGGCGGGTGCGCGGGACTCCGGGTCGCGGGGTGGCGGTTGCGCGCTGGTGGCGTGCATTCGTTGTTCCGTGATTCGGGGTCTTGTGCATTCGTTGTTGCGGTGTGCGTCGCTGCGTGCTCGCAGGGTTCGTTGTTGCGGGCATTCGGTGGCGTGTGGTTCGGCGTGGTGGCTTTCGGAATGACGTATTGCACTCATAGTTTCGTTCTTCTTCCGTCCTTCTGACATTCAAAAGTGCCTGTAATGGCTTAATTGAAATAAAAGATTTGACTTTTATCCAAATACCAGGAAAACATGACCTCTTGGTGTTCTAAATTTCCATCAACCGATGTTAAATGCTAGATCTACAGATTTCGGGTAGGCGATGGCCAAATTATGCCTTATTAGCACTGTACTAAGAATTAAAGCATGTTTGTTCACGTGTCGTCAAAGTAGACATGTTTACTTGTTCATATCGCAAAGTCCGTCGGGGGCATGCGTACAGGCCGCCGCGACTGGTTTACGCCGGTTACTCCTTATCACACTCAGCAGCATTCAGCCTAATGTATTTCATCATCGTGCCAATGTTATAAGTAAACAGCTACCTAATAATAATATGTTTAAATTAATACTTATAATCGCCGAACCGCTTTGAGCAAGTGTGGTTATCAATGCCCCATTGCCTAATGCCTTCTCTATATCATAGGCAGAGGTTTTTGCCCTGTATTGAGACATTATCAGGTTGGTGTTATTGTAATCTAGGGATGTGTGAAAGTATATGGTTCAAAATTAACTGTAATAAATAGTTAATCAAGGGAATTCCATTGACGAGTTCCTTTTAAGTTCTTCATGACGTAGGAAGTTGTCTTCTCTTTGCAGTAACATCTTACTATTGATTTACCTACTATTTTTACCACACAGCAAATCAATTGAGCCCTACCTTGAACATTAGACCAAAATAAATATATATTAAACAGTAATTTCAATAATTTTAATGAAAGTCATCGTGATGTGCGAGTTAGAGCATAAATGTTAATTCATCAGTTGATAGTTCATTGATTTTCAATAGGTGGTTGATTGGCCTTTAGGTAACATTGTTAAGAAGTCGGCCAGTGTTTGTGTTAAATCCGAACTAACATGCATAGTTGACACTTTGCATTTCAAATTCTGCACTCTTGATATTGGCAGAATGGACGACATAGGCCCTATGGAAGTGAACCTGAACTGAAGGTAGAGGCCATCATAATTGTCTATGATATGATGCTACAACAATGGGGAAGAAAACTGTCAAATAGTTCCACGTAGAGGGCGCTGTGCGTTGGCTACAAACAAACTGTCTAACTCCATAGAAATTGAACAATATCTTAATATTTTGTGACTTTCTTCAATATTATGGGTCGTTGTGTAGCCTTTGGATGCAAAGAAATAGGCGTTGTCAGATTTCCAAGAAATTTGCGCATGAAGAGAAAGTGGGAAAAGGCACTGAAACTAAAAAATTTCAAAACAAGTCATTTTTCGAGGTTATGTGGGAAACATTTCAACGAAACAAACTACGAGACCACTTCTAAGGCGACAGGTTAGTACGATACCTATTATTAATTCTGACTTTTATTAATAATTTGAATGTGTGGGAGAAACAAGGGTCGAACGTTGACTTGGTTTCTCCCACTTCAAGTCAACGTTCGCTCATGGGGGATTTAAGCCACACTGATATATGCCAAGTATTAATAACATTACCCAATACTGTTTCAGGCTTTCCACTCCAACGCAAAATTTTGAAGAAATCTGCTGTGCCCTCTATATTTTGTTGGAATGAATCACAGAGTGTCACCTCAGCTCGAACTGAGCGATTGCAACAGAGAAATGCAAGGCGTTGCTTATTATCAAGCCCTATAATATCAAACGAACCACTGCCATCTACCAGCTTTGATCTTATTCCAGACATAAGAATTGGTTGGGTGGGGAAATGGGTTCTTTTCAAATACTTAACTATACATTTTGTAACATTTTAACAAATGATGTATTACCTTACTTTGTTTATTATTAGATCATTAAAAAGCAAAAAGTTAGTGAGTGAAGTTTATTTTACAACTTGTAGAACCATAATATTGCCCAGAAAACAGCTTAAAGTCGATAAAATGTTAAATCTATTGTACTTTTCGAAAAGCCCCGCTTTCTTTCCTTGTTGCGTTGCTACTCGTTTTTTCAATTCCTCCTTCAACTGGGTGATACGCCAGGTAGCATACATTGTGCAGCGACAAATTGAGTTAAAAAACCCGCGCAAATACTTGAAAAATCGTCCACACAATGCAAACGTTTATCTAAAGCAATTTGACATGTGTAGCCAAACACCAGCGCCATCTTGCGGCGAAGTTTCCAGGAAACAACCCCATTAGTTTGTAATTGGCAGCTCAAGGTTTGTTTTCCAGACTTCCCAAAACGAAATATCCGGAAAACTGATAACGTCCACTGTTTTTTGTACTGAATGGGTCTGACAAACGTTTTTTTTTACTTTACACACCAAATAAATCTACAAAAAATTACAAGAAGAAATGTGTTTTTACTTTTTTCATAATCTTAAAAAATGACGATCAAAGTGCGTATTTCCGCCCGAAGGTTTTTAAAAACGCGGGCGGGCGCTCACTACCCGATGACGTCACAACTCCCACAACCACGCTCTCGTTTGCACGCCTGTGCGCAGTAAAAATCAAAATTATAAAGTTCTCCGTGGTAAAAATTGAAAAAAATACTGTATTGTGCCTCGGTGCTTCAATCACCTTCAATTCAACAGTTTAAACACCTGATAAACACATTTTTTATGTGCTTGAGGACCCAAAAAATGAAGAGAAAGTGGATGACACCCGTAAAAAGAGTTGATTCAATAGGTCCTAAAACTAAAGCGCACTGCTGTGAATCGACCATTTCGATTTTATTTTCTTTTCATTTAAAAATAAAATTAATCAAAAATATCTGGTTTAGTACCTATAAAACTATAATAATGGTAGGTATTTGGCCTACTTACAAAACTGGTAACCGTAAATACGTACTAACCGCCTTATTCATAAAAATAGTTAAGAGTTGTTTAACTTAAGCTTGGTTTATCTCGCATCAACTCGCATGCCGTCTCACTTCAATAATATTCAAATGAAAGTGACGGCATGCGAGATAAACCAAGCTTAAGTTAAACAACTCTTAACTATTTTTATGAATAAGGCGGTAAGACTTACTACATTCTGCGTATGGGTAAATAGTGACTTTTTCTTTTAGTTTATACCTAGGTACTAATAAAACACATAAAATAATCATCGACAACCTCGAGATTCGAGATGTTCTCAAAATGGACAATTCTCAAAAAGCCTAATTCTCAGAATGGCAAATTCTCAAAATGCCTAGTTCTCAGAATGCCTAATTCTCAAAAAGCCTAATTCTCATAATGCCCAAAGGATTTCCATACAGTGCGAGATCAGCATAAACTGGAAATGTATAGCTTGATGTTTAGCCGTCTGTGCGTACAACTTATAAGGGGCTTATAAGAATAAGTATTAACCTAAGTTTAGAACTTATAAGGCGTGACCGCAGTGAAGATGATATTACGATCTGATATACATAGTTTGCGGTGCAAACATGGTCAGAAATCGCACAAGAGAGGTCTGAAATAAAAAGGGGAGGCCTAGCAATGTGACACTCAAATCATAATTTATATTTCATAAAAAATATATGTTGCGGCATTCGCTAGACGTTTTCATGAGTGTTCGTGTGGCTGGTGAATTATTTCAAAGTTATGACGCTGATATGAGCCAGACACCAATCTCGGTAGTAGTTGATGGCGGGCGATAACACCGATAAGAGATAAGACAGGCCTAATCCTTCAGTCTTTGATGTCATCATCATGTTGCAGTGTAATCATGCTATCAATGCGTGATTTATTAACCGGAGCACGCGTTTTGGATAAATTATCAAGTATTTACCTCTGCGTAGATCACCTCTCACTTGGACCTAATTGCCTTGAACTCTCCCCCCCCCCCTCCCTTTTGTCATTGCCTTTTGCTTTGTTTTACATAATTATGTATGTTGGTCTGTAAGGTATTATCTATGGGCCAAAGTTATACATGACAATAAATAAATGCCATGTTGTTAAAGTCTTTATCTACCCAAATATCATAAACCCTCTTTAATGCGTTCAAAAACCATAGGCAATGACCAGCATTACCAACCAGCAGAAATTAACAGAACTGTAATGAGCTCATAACCTACTGAAAACAGTAGGTTATGAGTTTTAAATTTGGAACAGGTGTCAAATTCAAGTGAGTGTGCTTAGTGCGCGCGGAACTAGTTGGCCGCGCCTTAGGCATGTTTTTGTTTTTTATTTGTATTCTTTTAAACGCCGCCATTTCGAGCTGTCATTTGTTCGTTAGCTTTTTATTCCCTTTCATTGAGTAGACAAATTTTCTGTTAATTCTTTATTTCTGTCGAAAATGAGTGATAGTGACTCAGAAATTAACATGAACACTCCGCCAGATATCGTAAATGCAGCGACGAATGCAACTAATAACCTGTTTATTTTTTATTGCATTACACTGGTAACAATGCTGGTCATTTCCCTATGGTTCCTGAACCCATCATAGAGCCCTTATGATATTCGGGTAGATAAATTAGTGTATGCAACTATACATAATTAGGCATTACAACACTCGTGTGATGCTATTAAGAAACTCGCCTTCGGCTCGTTTCTTAAACCCACACTTGTGTTGTAATGCCCTTCATTATGCACAGTCGCATAAACTACTATTTCTACAGTGGCTTTAAATAATAATTATTGTTTGTGCCAAATTATACTCGTACAAAAATGATAGAAACTTAGCTGTAAGCCCTTACCAAATGTTATAATAGAAACACTGAACCCTTTTGTGCGAAACCCATATTCGAGAGGTTTTTATCTGCCTTATGTTGGAGGACCTAGCCTAGAAGAAATCGATTCACTCGTACTTTGAAGAGCTTAAATATTTCTACATAATTGAATTTTCAGAGCAGTGGTGGCCCAGTGGTTGCGGCCCCGAGTTACGATCAAAAGGTCGTGGGTTCGAACCCAGGCAGGCGCCTTACTTTGTGTAATTTATTTGTGTGAAAAATCCTATATAATTTGTATCGCCTAGTGTACCTACATGAAAGCGGATATTAGAAATAGTATGATTATCTACGTTTTTAGGGTTCCGTAGTCAACTAGGAACCCTTATAGTTTCGCCATGTCTGTCTGTCTGTCTGTCCGTCCTCGCTTAATCTCTGTGACCGTTAGCACTAGAAAGCTGAAATTTGGTACCAATATGTGTATCAATCACGCCGACAAAGTGCTAAAATAAAAATTGGAAAAAAATGTTTTATTAGGGTAGCCCCCCAATATGTAAAGTGGGAAGTGATTTTTTTTTTAATTTTAACCCTAACGTGTGATATATTGTTGGAAAGGTATTTAAAAATGAATAGGGGTTTACTAAAATCATTTTTTGATAATGTCAATAATTTCGGAAATAATCGCTCCAAAAGTAAAAAACAAAGCGTCCCCCCCCCCTCTAACTTTTGAACCATAAGTTTAGAAAATACGAAAAAAATCTGAAAAGTAGAACTTTATAAGGACTTTCTAGGAAAATTATTTTGAACTTGGATGGAAACAACAGATGGAAACTGCAGTTAACCAATATAATTTGGTCCCTGAATCGTATGAGCGCCTATACAATCCAGAGGTCAAGTTTCATTGGCCCGTATTTCAAACAAAAAAAGAATTATTACTACGGAACCCTACACTGAGCGTGGCCCGACACGCTCTTGGCCGGTTTTTCAGTACTTATATAGGCACTAAAGAAAGTCAATGATAAGATAACATTTAATGCGTCTAACTCCTTGGTTATCAAGTAGACTTTAAACATCCTACTTCCGTGACTAAAAACCAAAGTTCAAATGAGGTAGAGTACCTAAGCTAATTAATAACTGCCTAATAAAATTAAATGAATGATAACCATAATTATGATAACCGTGATACCGTACCATATTCATCAATGCATGAAAAATTTTGATTGATTTGATGCAATACAAAAAATTAGGTACCTACAATTTTACTGATGTAGGTATTGTCGCCAACAAGTGGTTATTCACTCTAAGGATGTTTTAAACTAGGTAGGTACTCCAAAAAAGCAGTAGTTTATATTATATAACAGTATCAGGCACGCGGGAATAGCCCGCAAGACAATCGCAAAGAACTCAATTTTATCAAAGTACAAGATAGAGGGGAGCGGAAGATACGTAGGTAAACAAAAATGCTTTTAATTGAGTAACGTTTTCATTGCTAATCGTTTCGAGAAAGTCGATTTATATTTTAATATGGAGTTTGATATCGAGTAAAAAGGTTGCGCTAGTGAATTAGACTGCTGACCACATTGTACCTAACACCTAAGTAAAAGTATTATTTCAGAATTCTTAGAAAAGTATTATAAACAAAGTTAATTACGCGGTAAGTAATTGTTGTGTAAATTGGTTATGTATTAAAAATCTTATTAAGTACCTATAAAAAATAAAAGATAATCTAGATAAACTCAGTGGGTAGGTACCGTGTTTCTATAATAGACATATACTTCTCTGAGTTGTTAAAACAAAACACACAGCAGTCTCTTAAAATTTAGACACAATCTAGGTGAAGTCATACGAGGACCATGCATCAGATGTATATGAGGACAATTATTATTTTAAGGACTCACCATTGTTTTTTCCCAATATCTCGGTTCCTTCAAAAAATTCTTATTAAATCTCTCAATATGTGTCAGGTCAGCGGCTGCACCGATGGCCAACGTCAACCATTATGACTTTTCCCGCCAAAACATCATGGCTACTTCGACCACACGCGAACTAAGCCAAAATAAAAACTCAAAAATAGCCGCTTCGATTATGCCGCGGCGAAATTAAAATAGTCATACCGTAATATGACGTACGACGTAGTGTTTTCCCCCCCAACTGAGTTTTCTTTGGGGTATGATAGTTTATTTTTTCTATAGGAATAGCAGCGCAGTTATTTCATTGGTGTGACCTTTCGAAAATGGGTGAATAGATAGAATGGAATTGTTGGAGAAGTACGACTAAGATTGTACCTACTTGATATAGTAAATTCCGTTGAAGAGTCCTATATAAAAAGACGTGCGGCTTCGCCCGCATAAGTAAATAAAAAATATCTCCTCTCCCCTCTTCCATGTAGCTAGATCACGGCCGGGTTTTCCCATAGTAATGGTATACCTACCGTAATACCGTTGTACAGTCGCCCACAAAAGTGCATGGATACCTTAGGGCCTATTTTTCTGTGAAGGTAGAAATCAAATTTTCGAAAATAATTAATAGATGGCGTTTGGTCTCTGCACAACTGTGATATTAAACTCTTAAATCCCCAGTGTCACTTGTAGGTGGCATAAGTTTTATTTCTGTTTCTACCTCACAGCAATTTTATTTGTAATTCCTACTTAAATAATAATAAGAAATTAAACCTTTAAAGTTTTTACTTTCCGCAATGACAATATCCGGATTACCCGGTGTCACCTGTAGGTGAAATAAAAAGGAGGTAGATTTTTATAACTTAGTCTTAACTAAATGTAAACTATTCTGTTGAGATATAGAAAAAAATGAACTTTGACTTGGGAATAGGTTAGGTAAGGAAACACGTATTAGGTTGGATTAAGTGAGAAGTTAAATGATAAAAAAAAAAACAAAAGAAACCATAAGGAATATTTTCATTAAGCTAATAAGTGCGCATAGCATTCAAAAATATAATATTCGAGTTAGTAGTCAGTTAGCAACAGGGATGAACGGAGACAAACAAAAAGACACACAAATTTTAGAGGTTTATTTCTTACAGTTTATTATTCAAAAACAGACATTTATTATCGTTCAACATTATTATATTATATAAAACTTCTTATTGAGGCCATAGCTTAAGTATTCGTTTCCAAAATCGGAAAGAGGATTGAAGCTTTTGTAACCTCAACAAAGACAAATTAAATAGGAGACCGGATTATTTTATCACAAAAGTGAAAAGTTAAATTAAATGAATTAAATAGGTAGGATAACAGCTATACAATAATAATTGCACAAAAACATACGAAAAGGTTCTTATGTAATGAAAAAAAAAAAAAATTGTTTGACTTTTTTTAGTTATTAAAATACGTAAGTCATGTAATAGGTTATAATTATAATAACCCGGTCTCCAGTTAATATAAATAATAAGTACTAAAGTTAAGTAATATTATTTTTAAGTATTATGAAATATAAATCCTGGATCGGCAACACTTATTTATCCCCACACGTTCACTGCAATATGACCAGCATATTGGACACACATATCCACTTGTTTATCACGTAATATTTCTACACCACAAACATAAGCGTCCGTGTTCACTGGACTTTTTCATCTGTGAAGATGAAAAAACATTACCTACTCAAATCAAAGTTAATATGATCCAAAGCGAACTGTAATCTTGTCCTTTAATGGTTTTCTGTGGGCCAGGGTTTCACAACATGCCTCCTATAATGCAGCTCTTCACTTATAAGAGCACGACGGGCATTGTCAACACTTGAGTCATATAAAGCAGCATAGTCGGTCATCGGCAGGAATCCATTTTCTTCATACTCTCATAACACGATTTGACGCTGTAATGTGTTTATGAGCCATGGTCTACTAGTTCTTTGATGGTGTTGCAAAGAACCCTCGTCTTCAAATCGTCGTACCAATAGAACAACTGTTTTTCTCTGCAACAATAATTATAACAGAAATATATAATACGCATTATTGATTATTTATTAAGTAGTATAGTCGTAACTAAAACATTTTTTTTTCTTATAAAAATTTTAAAATCTAAACTACTTACGTTAACAATAAGATAAGTCGACAAGTTTCGAGTGTCGATAAGTTTTTGCCTTGATTTTGCAAATCAGTTATACGAGCTCTTGTAACGAAAACAATATTACAACGCGTACTCATTTTGATGAAATAAGTTAATTCACCTAAAATAAAATAAAACTGAGCTAAACACACTCGAATGAGGTAATCGAAACAAACTTAGCGAACAATCAATTGAGCTTAGTCATAACTCATCTAAATCTTCAATCTAATTATTTCTACTACCTACAAATTTATTTATGAATTCATATTCGACCTACCCTCAATTTTGAAAACTAAAACATAGATAATTAAAATCAGATAGTTATAAAATGATAATAATATTCAATTTAAACAAACATAGTAGGTAGTTAGGAATAAATTTATATAATAGAAATAATTGATTATAAATTATTTGAATGTTTTTAAACAGAAAAAAGAAACTACATGAACATTTTATACAGCGTGAGCGCCCTCTAGTTAGTGTAGCATCAACAATACAATCAATGTTGCTAATCGAGTACTTATTTACGCCAGGTGGCGTCATTTCTTGCTTTACACGATATTTTTTCTGAACTTCCCATGCATTATTGTAGGCGATGGTACCTACCAAATTGCATCGAAATCGAAACCCGTTCAGCCCTTGAGTTATTTTTGCATTTACACCTAATATTAATTATGTATTATATTGTTAAATTGCTATACTTTTGTTTGTATTAATAAATAAATAAACAAACAACATTCAAAGTGGCATATCTTCAGGTGTGTCGGCTGTCGCCCTGATCAGTCAGTTGCAAACAAAAATATCTTGGAGGACCCCCCGGCGGGACACCGTCCTCGCTATATTTACTTGCACTGCACAGTGCTTGTACAAAGAAACTTGAAACTTCGTACACTAAAATTATGTTCCAAAAAATTGAGAATGATCCCTCTTATATGGGTCGGCTTGAGAGGGCTGTTACGTTTAGCACCTCGCGGGCTCTGTGCGGGTTAGTAGGTAGACCCCACATGTTTTTAAATGGTTTGGTCTTCGAGATGGCCGGTTTACTCACCTAATACTTCCTCTACTTCGTTCGTATTCCTATTATATAGAGGGTCATCATTTCTTCGTTCTCCTGCCCGTATTTATCCCAATTTATTTGGTGTAGGGGCAGTATGTATTCTTCTTCCGTACTTCTCTGTTACTCGTCATCTCATCAGATACCTTCTTTCTTGCTATATTATACGTCACACAGTCCATTCATCGTTCCATAAATCCCTACTTATCGACATTCATACACAGAACTTTCCTCACGACATTTTCCTTAAACTTCCTCCGCATCACATCACCACCAAGCCAACCGATTCCCATACCAATTATTAGATAAAGAAAGCGGCATGGTGATGCCACTTTCTTTGGTAATGTAATCATTTTGAAGTTGCCGCTGAGACACCACTCGTCTACATTGTTATTCTAGGTAACAATAACAACTATAAGTACTAAAATCGGCATCTTTATAACGTAGCGTGTATGTGTTGCATGTAACCACACGTGCATTGATAAAGGTTACGTGAATAACCAAATGTTTTACAAATTTATTTATTTATTTAGTACTTGGAGGACTTACAGCTGATAAAAAACAAACAAAAAAAGAAAAGAAACCATAGTCACCAGAAAGCCAACTACAAATCCTCACATACAGATTTGTAATAAAATTATTTATAGTGTGAGCACAAAACAAAAACACATTATTTAAAACTAGCTTTTGTCCGCGACTTCGTTCGCGTGGAATAGTGACTTCCGGCAGATTTTTGGTTTATCTCGCGAAAAAAAAAAAAACTATCCTATGTCCTTTCTCAAGTTCCAAACTATGTCTGTACCAAATTTCATCAAAATCTGTTCAGCCGTTTAGGCGAGAAAGAGTAACAGACAGACAGAGTTACTTTCGCATTTATAATATTAGTATGGATTTATAAATGCAATTAAAAAACTGAGTGATTATGATTTAGAATAGTGCGTCATTTATTTCGTGGATCGCCTGATCGTGTTTTCCAGCAGTCAGGTAGTAGAAGTAGCAGGAACACGCAACTGAAATACCAATAGATCACAGAGACACAGACTTTGTGCGAACAAAGCGAACGCCAATTAATCGGCACCTTCGGCCGTATTTACAGATTGGCTAAAAATTATAAAATGGATATTGGGTGTATTGGCACTGGTTGAAGTGTCGCTTAGAGAACCTTTATCGGACATAAACTTCTTAAAAAATCATACTGCCAATAAGTCATCATGCTTAGTCTTTTCTCAACTATGTTGGGCTCAGTTCCAGTATAACTAGATGCAGCTGGATAAAGGTCGCGCCACGAAAGAAGAGCGCTGGGGGGGTCAAGCTGCGCATTAGGCGATTTATCGGTCTATTTGGCGGTATGCGGTAGGGGGGGGGGGCAGACGAACCAATAGCTACGCTAATTGGTGGCTGCGTCACGTACATTCTCAAAATACCATCGCGCACAAAAGTTTTACGAAATGGTTTTACATAACAATAGGGGATCGGACATAAATTTTTCACGTAAACAAAAAATGAAGACGATACAGTGCTTCGAAAACTCGTGTGACGTTATATTGTAACGTGGTGATTTTCAAGAGACTAAATTTGAATTTTCGCGCCTTAGCGCAGTTACAACTCAGTTCAATGTCAGATCTGTGGGTCCGCCTCTTTCACCTGATTGGCTAAAATTTTAGTTCCTAATTCATTCACAGCAATTGAATATGGTGTTCAAACCAGGAAATAATTTACACAAGGGTGTTGAAACTATATCAGAATGGAAATCCACAAAAAGACTTTCAAAGATCCCTGTAGTTTTTCTGGAAACTATCATTTTCTGGAACGCGCGAAAGCCCTCAACCAATGAGATGCCAGACCAATCACAGCATCGAATTTGAGTTACTGTGTTGCCAGGCGAAGGTTGGTTTTCCTAATATTGCAAATGTTCCAAAGTTGAGGAAACACTTGTTGTGGATTTAAAAGTCGTTTAGTGATAAATATTCCACCTAGATTCATTATAAGTTATTCAGTAATATTATTTCGACCGAGTAAACTTTAATTGCTGTGGTATGTGTTCGCTTTCAAAATTTAGATTAGGAAGAATTCCAGTCTTCCGGGAGTTAGGTCGGAATTGGAAATTGAGGCGGGTAACCCTAGGCTCTTGACAGGTTGACTGGTAATTTGCAAAGACTTCGTTTTGAGAAGAACTTTATTTTATTTTTCATTTAACGACGCTAGTCGTCATTTCCATGAGTTTTTTAGTTTTATCGTAAGGTGAGTTTCCTTCTAAGATATTCGTGAAAATCCCGGATTGGGGAGTTTTCGTTTCGTTAAGTACAGTGTTGATTTTGGTTTCCAGGTTACGATGGTTCGTTCTCGGGCCTAGGAGTCTTCCGAAGGAATCCTAGGCCTGATTTTACATGTTACAATATGTAACAGGGTTGGCGAGGGTCAGACATCTGAATGTCCTCCAAATCATGGAACAATCGATGATCTGGTGAGTTGCTTGTTGTCTTTTCTTTGTCACGCCATGTGCTTTGCGCACATGTAGGGTTGCCAACATTTTTTCAGCGAAATACAGTATTTTTCAAAATAAGCTATAAAATAATATAGTACACTTCTGAAAAATATAGTATTTTATGGAAAAAAAAATTAACAAAAAATAAAACCGGCTTCAAAAAAAAAAAACACAAAAAAGTAAAAATAAACTTTAGAAGAAAAATCAGTTTCTGAAGTCGGAGACTTTTTAACCGACTTCAAAAAAAGGAGAGGTTATCAATTCGACTGTATTTTTTTTTGTTTGTTTGTTCGATTTCATTTTTTTGCCACCGACTTCAGAAACTGATTTTTCTTCTAAAGTTTATTTTTCACTTTTTTGTGTTTTTTTGAAGTCAGTTTTATTTTTTGTTAAAAAGTTTTTATTTTTTACTTTTTAATGGTTCACATGTTTACGAGTCATTATGTGGACAATGTAGTTTTTTTTGAGTTTAGTTGATTTTTCAAAAACCGCTTGTCCGATTTCGATAAAAGAAATTATGGGACCATTTGGGAAGTTAAGTATACCCTTTCCAACAAAAAAAGAATTTTTTAAATCGGTTAGCAAGTGACGGAGTTATGCCCGAAAAAACATAAAAAAAAATATGTACCTATATATATAAACATCCGAATTGAGAACCTCCTTCTTTTTTTAGAAGTCGGTTAAAAATAAAAATAGACAAAGATATACCTATTTGTTTTTTATTTATTTTTATAAAAACTATTTACTCTTTGCATTTTTTGCTTCTTTATTGGTGTTGGGTGCATTTGAACTTGACGCACGTTCGTCATCGCTACCACTTTCCATAACTATTGTTTGTTATTCTCAAATCAATGAATAATTAATATCTTATTGAAAAGACCAAATCTCGAAGAAAAATAAAAGCGACCACAATATTCTTTAGATGTTGACAATATGAAATTGTTCCAGTTACTAAAGAGATCAGTGGGAGGGACCCAAAGATAAAAAGATTGTGACATGAACTCACCTCACACAAAATTTAATACAAAGGCGATTTTTTTTATTTTTACAGATAAATACCTATGTGTTTGTTCGATTTCGTTCGGTGCTGAAAATATAGTATTTTTGCGTACTATATATTTCTTCAACAGTATATAGTACGCTGACCCGAAATATAGTACAATACTATATATTATAGTACGGTTGGCAACCCTACGCACATGGGCGGTTTTGGGTCTTTCGTTATTTTATCGATACTTATTAGGACTCGTGTCATTTTCAGAGCGGGAAATTATGCAGTTATGAAATTTAGAAATTAAGAATTTAAAGAGAGTTTAAGGAAGAGCTACGATAGATTTTTATATTGAAAAAAGAAAGGATATAGAGACTGAATCCCTTTTGGGACGTTTGTGCTGAGACGAGGACTTGCTCGTCAATCTGCCACTGGCTGCTGCGGCGACGCTGTCCGGATTGCTGGCTCGTTGCCTGGAGGAGCTCTCTGTCAGGTCTGCGAGTTTTCACTAGAACGCAAGGGATGCTGGAGGTCGGTGTATCTTTCTTTAATTTTAATGTTTAGTGGTATTATGCTGTAGGAACCTTGTGAAACCTGTGAAAACCATAATTAAGTAATCTGCCACCACACACCAAAGAACCCATTTAGTTTTAAGCGACCCCTGTCGCTGAGTTAGTTTTCTTTTTTGTATTTACAAAGTTGTTTTTGTACATGTGTAACTTTGTGTTTTTATTACACATATAAACAGAGATATTTTGTTTTATTTATTTTCTTTGCCACGTGGCCCTCCAAGGGCATTCATTTAGAGAGGACTACGTGACAAATGGCGCCCACTTTTTAATTTTTTTTTGGTGTGTGTGGGTAGAATCCTAGTATCAACATTTCGTTTCTTCACTTTTTGTTTGGCCCGGACTGCAGGGAATTTTGCGTGTGTAACATCTGTCCTGGCCTGGTGGTTTATTTTGGAGTGTTTTTTACTGTATGAAAAGCAAGAAGGTAGATAGGAGAGAGGAGAAAGGGAGTGTTGAGATTTCATTTTTTTATTTAGGGTTTTCTCAGGTACCTACAGTTTTAGTTTAAGTAGCATCAAATAGTATTTAATTACAGCTTAGAGTCATTACTATATTTATAACTTAGCTTCAGTAAATTTTAATTTACTTGCAAACAACATTTAGATACCTACCGGCAGTAACAAGTAACTTGCAGACAACATTTTGAGCGTTAAGAAATATCATGTTAAACTTTCTTGGTCTAAGTAGTAACTATTTTGCAACCGGTCACAGCTGAGATCATAGTCTTTTTACATCTTTATTAGATAAAATTATGATAAGACAAATTGATTTTGAAAGGCAAAGTAGGACATTACCACTGGTTTTTTTAGGATGTGTGTATGAAACTACGGTTATTAAAGAGAAAAAAAAAACAGGTGTGGTTGTTTTACTTCCTATACATATGTAAGATTTAATGATTTAATTTGTTCATTGTTGTGTACCTAAAATTTAGCCAGGAGGTAAGCAGATTTAAGAACTGTTGAATGTCTCATGTTGATGTTTGTAAGCATAATTCATTATGGAGTTGTAACAGGGGTAAGCAGTGACAACGGATTGAAGTTTAGTTAATGCATTGTTGGCAGCAGGGCTGGGCAAAATACATGCTCTGCTTTAATTGAAATACAAATTACAAAATACAGTATCGCAAGTAATTAAATTACAAAATACAAATTACATTTAAGTAAGGTATTTAAAATATAAAATACAAAATACAGTATTTTAGCAATTTTTAATTGAAATACAAAATACAAATTACAAATACTTTAAAAAAAAAAAACCGCCTTCAAAAACCATCAGAAAAAAGTGTAAAGTAACTTTCTTTCGGAAGTCGGTCGCAAAAATGAATTAAAAACAAAATCATCATCCTTTTCCCAAATAGGTACCTATATTGGGGTCGGCTCCCAGTCTAACCGGATGCAGCTGAATACCAGTATTTTACATGGAGCGACTGCCTATCTGACCCCCACAACCCAGTTAATACTAGGTAATACGATATTATCCTTTGGTAAGACTGGATGTCAGAATTTCAGGTCACTGACTACCTGTAACGACTGCCAAAGATCTATATATATGGCAGCCGGGGTGCTTTCCGAGGCACGGAGGAAACTCGGTATGTCTGGCGGTCACCCATCCACAGACCGACCTAGGCAAGCACAGCTTTACCTAAAGATCGACCTGAGTGGCAGTTCTTATTAAGCCACGAGCTCCTCCAATTAAAAACAAAATAACCAACTTAAAAGTTTTTATTTTAACCTTTTTTGTTCAATTGAACCCAAAATCTTGTCAACAACCAAATTTTTTTACACGTGCAAAACTAAACCGTTATGACTTGCCATCTTAGCTTGACAAGTTGACATTGACAATTCAACGTACATTTTTTTTGCGTTTCGTTGGCCAATTTTGACATAAAGTCATATCGTTCAGTATAAACAGGTGCAGTGTTGCTAGCTCTAATAACTGCTTTACCATCATTGCACTATCGCCTCGCACTCACACTCACGATCACTAAATGAAGGTACCTATAAATGTATTTTTGTTAAAATGTATTTTGAAGCCTCAAGTATTTGAAATACTAATTACAAAATACTTCGTCGTCAGGTATTTGAAATACGAATTACAAATTACATTTTAAGGAAGTAATTGAAATACAAATACAAAATACGTATTTGTATTTCAATTACGTATTTTAATTACAAGTAATTCAAATACTGCCCAGCCCTGGTTGGCAGTCACTGCTGGCTTAGTTGCTGTTTCTGATGAATATGCATACATAGTTATTACAAATACAAGCTGACTGGTTGATATCATCTGTGTTTGGCTTTGTTTTTTGAATGTTGTTTGCAGGGATATTTCATATTAAAATATAAACAAACATTAAACTTTAAATATTTTGACAAAGTTGACAAACATTGAGTTTGAAAAACAAGTTTATTTGCATGTTGTTGTTAAACTTCTAAGAAGTATTATTATTTATAAGTGACCTTTCGATATTTAACTTACACTTATAATTGTTTAAACAGAAATTAAAATAACATTGTAATAAAATAGTACATTTTAGCAATATTTTACCTTGGTGTGTGGGTTCGGTTTTAAACATTTAGTACATTTGTACATTTACATTGATAATACCAAATATTTTTTTTGTTTTGTTTTTTGTAAAGCTAATACCACCGGTTAACAATGGTTAGGGAAATATTAGTTTATGGCCTCATAAAGGATGAACTCACTTATGAGGTGTCGATTAGATCAGAAACACCGACCGCTGCTGTTCCTTTTATTTTTCATTTTTATTTAAACAAACAAATGAATCATTTATTGGTGGACTGTCAATTGATAATTTACTTACAGTTTCGGAAAACTTTATATTGTCTAGCAGTCCGACAGTTTCGTCGAGCCATCAAAGTCTAATTTTATTTTTTGGCACAGGTTTTTTTTTTGGCACAGGGTTTATGATTTGGAAAGAGTTTCCGACGGTCAGTCGATAGGTTCTTGGCTCCTAAAGGATTTGAAGGCTTAAGGCAAAATACATCTTTCCCAGTAGTGTGTGGTATATAGGAAATATCGCACACGAAGTGTATGTCTGAAAGGGTGCTTACAGATCAATTTACTGTAACACTATAAGTTTAGAAGTGAAGTATGATAGGACAGAAGATGAAGGATGACTCCATGATGAATGCATGTGGATGTATGTGGGTATGATCAAGCAGGGAATAGCCTGGTTCCAAGCTATAGGACTGACGTTTTGTGTTTTTTTGATTTATCATTGTGGTTCTAATCTCGGGAGAGTTAGAATTTCACTTTTTGGTACAAGTTGCAAATCAATATTTGTCCTATTATATCATTTATTTGATGGGTGAGATTTGCGTAAGTCTTGATAGTTTGGTACAAGTTGCAAATCAATATTTTTTCCTACTTTTTCATTTTAATGACGGGTGAGATTTGCGTAAATCTTGATAGTTTTGTTTTTATTGTAGGCCTGTGTCATCAATGCCGAAGGTAGTTTTTTTTAGGTGTCGGTCGACAGACATAGAATTCACTTTTTGGTACAAGTTGCAAATCAATATTTTTCCTACTTTTTCATTTTTTTTGACAGGTGAGATTTGCGTAAATCTTGATAGTTTGTTTTTTTGTTTGGCTTGTGTCATCAATGCCGAAGGTAGTATTTTTTAGGTGTCGGTCGACAGACATAGAATTCACTTTTTGGTACAAGTTGCAAATCAATATTTTTCCTACTTTTTCATTTTTTTTGACAGGTGAGATTTGCGTAAATCTTGATAGTTTGTTTTTTTGTTTGGCTTGTGTCATCAATGCCGAAGGTAGTATTTTTTAGGTGTCGGTCGACAGACAGAATTCACTTTTTGGTACAAGTTGCAAATCAATATTTTTCCTACTTTTTCATTTTTTTGGACAGGTGAGATTTGCGTAAATCATGATAGTTTGTTTTTTTTGTTTGGCTTGAGTCGTCAATGCCGAAGGTAGAGTTTTTAGGTGTCGGTCGACAGACATAGGTTGCAGTTTGAGGACGCTGAGGGCAGCGCCTTTTTTTCAGGAGAGGGGGTATTGTAACGTGGTGATTTTCAAGAGACTAAATTTGAATTTTCGCGCCTTAGCGCAGTTACAACTCAGTTCAATGTCAGATCTGTGGGTCCGCCTCTTTCACCTGATTGGCTAAAATTTTAGTTCCTAATTCATTCACAGCAATTGAATATGGTGTTCAAACCAGGAAATAATTTACACAAGGGTGTTGAAACTATATCAGAATGGAAATCCACAAAAAGACTTTCAAAGATCCCTGTAGTTTTTCTGGAAACTATCATTTTCTGGAACGCGCGAAAGCCCTCAACCAATGAGATGCCAGACCAATCACAGCATCGAATTTGAGTTACTGTGTTGCCAGGCGAAGGTTGGTTTTCCTAATATTGCAAATGTTCCAAAGTTGAGGAAACACTTGTTGTGGATTTAAAAGTCGTTTAGTGATAAATATTCCACCTAGATTCATTATAAGTTATTCAGTAATATTATTTCGACCTAGTAAACTTTAATTGCTGTGGTATGTGTTCGCTTTCAAAATTTAGATTAGGAAGAATTCCAGTCTTCCGGGAGTTAGGTCGGAATTGGAAATTGAGGCGGGTAACCCTAGGCTCTTGACAGGTTGACTGGTAATTTGCAAAGACTTCGTTTTGAGAAGAACTTTATTTTATTTTTCATTTAACGACGCTAGTCGTCATTTCCATGAGTTTTTTAGTTTTATCGTAAGGTGAGTTTCCTTCTAAGATATTCGTGAAAATCCCGGATTGGGGAGTTTTCGTTTCGTTAAGTACAGTGTTGATTTTGGTTTCCAGGTTACGATGGTTCGTTCTCGGGCCTAGGAGTCTTCCGAAGGAATCCTAGGCCTGATTTTACATGTTACAATATGTAACAGGGTTGGCGAGGGTCAGACATCTGAATGTCCTCCAAATCATGGAACAATCGATGATCTGGTGAGTTGCTTGTTGTCTTTTCTTTGTCACGCCATGTGCTTTGCGCACATGGGCGGTTTTGGGTCTTTCGTTATTTTATCGATACTTATTAGGACTCGTGTCATTTTCAGAGCGGGAAATTATGCAGTTATGAAATTTAGAAATTAAGAATTTAAAGAGAGTTTAAGGAAGAGCTACGATAGATTTTTATATTGAAAAAAGAAAGGATATAGAGACTGAATCCCTTTTGGGACGTTTGTGCTGAGACGAGGACTTGCTCGTCAATCTGCCACTGGCTGCTGCGGCGACGCTGTCCGGATTGCTGGCTCGTTGCCTGGAGGAGCTCTCTGTCAGGTCTGCGAGTTTTCACTAGAACGCAAGGGATGCTGGAGGTCGGTGTATCTTTCTTTAATTTTAATGTTTAGTGGTATTATGCTGTAGGAACCTTGTGAAACCTGTGAAAACCATAATTAAGTAATCTGCCACCACACACCAAAGAACCCATTTAGTTTTAAGCGACCCCTGTCGCTGAGTTAGTTTTCTTTTTTGTATTTACAAAGTTGTTTTTGTACATGTGTAACTTTGTGTTTTTATTACACATATAAACAGAGATATTTTGTTTATTTATTTTCTTTGCCACGTGGCCCTCCAAGGGCATTCATTTAGAGAGGACTACGTGACAATATGATAGTACATTTTGTACCTACAAGTGACGTTTCAAGCCCCACTCCATGATCTTTGACGCGTTTTATCTTCGTATTTTTTTATTGATTTGATAAAACAAAAAACACGTATTCAATATTTTTCGATAATCTAACTTACGGACTAAACAGAATCATATTATTTTGACCCAGTCCGATCCCCTATTGGTAAAAATTATTTAATGAAGAGAGAGGCCGATAATAATATTATTGATAATTTAAAACAATGCATGAAACGGACCGCAGAGGCAAAAAAATGTTGCGAGTCTACAGTGAGAAGAATTGTGTTTTTAATGGGGTTGTTTCCTGGAAACTTCGCCGCAAGATGGCGCTGGTGTTTGGCTACACATGTCAATTTTTTTTAAATAAACGTTTGCATTGCGTGGACGATTTTTCAAGTATTTGCGCGGGTTTTTTAACTCAATTTGTCGCTGCACAATGTATGCTACCTGGCGTATCACCCAGTTGAATTAGGAATTGAAAAAACGAGGAGCAGCGCAACAAGGAAAGAAAGCGGAGCTTGTCGAAAAGTACAATAGATTTAACATTTTATCGACTTTTAGCTGTTTTCTGGGCAATATTATGGTTCTACAAGTTGTAAAATAAACTTCACTCACTAACTTTTTGCTTTTTAATGATCTAATAATAAACAAACTAAGGTAATACATCATTTCTTAAAATGGTACAAAATGTATAGTTATTTGAAAAGAACCCATTTCCCCACGCAACCAATTCTTATGTCTGGAATAAGATCAAAGCTGGTAGATGGCAGTGGTTCGTTTGATATTATAGGGCTTGATAATAAGCAACGCCTTGCATTTCTCTGTTGCAATCGCTCAGTTCGAGCTGAGGTGACACTCTGTGATTCATTCCAACAAAATATAGAGGGCACAGCAGATTTCTTTAAAATTTTGCGTTGGAGTGGAAAGCCTGAAACAATATTGGGTAATGTTAATACTTGGCATATATCAGTGCGGCTTAAATCCCCCATGAGCGAACGTTGACTTGAAGTGGGAGGAACCAAGTCAACGTTCGACCCTTGTTTCTCCCACACATTCAAATTATTAATAAAAAGTCAGAATTAATAATAGGTATCGTACTAACCTGTCGCCTTAGAAGTGGTCTCGTAGTCTGTTTCGTTGAAATGTTTCCCACATAACCTCGAAAAATTACTTGTTTTGATTTTTTTTAGTTTCAGTGCCTTTTCCCACTCTCTTCATGAGCAAATGTCTTGGAAATCTGACAACGCCTATTTCTTTGCATCCAAACGCTACACAACGACCCATAATATTGAAAAAAGTCACAAAATATTAAGATATTGTTCAATTTCTATGGAGTTAGACAGTTTGTTTGTAGCCAATGTACAGCGCCCTCTACGTGGAACTATTTGACAGTTTTCTTCCCCATTGAACAAATTTACAACACACACAAAATGTGTGTTAATTCTATTTAATGATATTTTACTTAATATATTTTTCGATGTCAACCTACTAATAAGCAATATACTTACAAAGCCGCAAACGAAAAGCTAGTTCGAAAATAAAACAATAGGCCTAGTAGTTTCGTGCGCGAGTGTACCCATGCGCGAACACACCCCCCCGTTTTCCCCTCAGCGTTATTTTTATGTGGCGCCAACTATACCAGTATTTTACATAGTAGCGAACTGCCTACCTGACCTCCACATTCCAGTTAATACTACGTAATACTTACGATATACCTCCTTATTGGTAAGACCGAATGTCAGCCTTGCAGCCTACTGTAACGACTGTAATAGGTCTACAATTGACAGCCGGAGCCCGGGACCGACAGCTTGACGCGCTTTCTGAGACACGGAGGAAACTGAATGTAATGAGTGATCATCCAATCAAGGACCGATCTAGGCAAGCACGGCTTAACCTAAAGATCGACCCGAGCGGCTGTTATTATTTTGTCACAAGCTCCTCATACTGCTTATAAATGCAGGCGTCCAATTGTGTTAAGTATAATCAGACAGAAAGCTTCTTCCATTTTTCGGAGTTTCGGACTTCGTATAGCAATATAGCAAACGTTGTTTCAAAGTTCCAGTTTCGGTTATTATATTATATGTAGATAGTCCTCCAGCCTCCTGACCGTTTTCTATCACGGCGGCCAATCTTAGCGGTGTGCAGTCTCTGTACCTTTATTCTCATAGTCCAGCGAGACGGCAATTTGACACGACAGAAGAAAGATCAGGCGCAGTAGCAACGGCATAACGTACTTTCCGAAGCCCGGGGTATCATATCGCCAATTTCCAAACTCTGCGCTACTACTTAGAAATTCCTAATGGAAAAATCCAATAGCATATTCTACCCGTTCTGGAACTCGAGTCAAGGACCTCAATCACTCAGCATCGCGCTTGCGACCTAAAGACCAACGGGGAAGCGGGGTGCGGTCAGGTAATATTACCAGTTATTTCGAAAATATTTAGTGATAACAACAAGTCGTGGAAATGTCATATTTAATTGTACATAGACAGGTAGCGCCATCTGTTGGGAACTCAACGCAACGATAATGAACTTCGATACATTTGTTTTGGTTTCATAAATTGTAAGTATGCGTTGTGATTGTTTGCTTGTAGGATTCTAAACGGATTATAATTATTTATGGTATTTATTTACAAATATGTGTATCAATCAAGGGCTCAAACGCTGGCTGCGGGTTGTTCGAAAGAGATACCGCGGCCCCGGACGCAAAGGGCTAAGTAGGGACATGAAAGGAAAAGTCAGTAGAAGTCTGACACTCACTTCATGGAGAAGTCATTTGATGATTTCCCTCCTTCCAAGAAAAAGCGCTGTAACGCTGACACTTGGTTGCCGTGTAATAAGAGTATATGTATGTCGGTTGGAGTGCTATAGAATCGTATTTGGGGCTGTAGCAGTGTAGCAAGGTCTGTAGCACTGTAGCCCCGTAGCCGCGTAGTAAGGGATGTAGCATTGTAGCAAGGTCTGTAGCGCTGTAGCTCCGTAGTCGCGTAGCTAGGTCTGTAGTAGTAAGGTCTAGGTAGCGCCTTAGAACCGTAGACGTAGCCGCGAAACAAGGGCTTTAGCACTGTGGCCGCGTATTTGGGGCTGTAGCACTGTAGCCCGATAGCCGCGTAGTAAGGGCTGCAGCGCTGTAGCTCCGTAGTCGCGTAGCAAGGTCTGTAGTAAGGTCTAGGTAGCGCTTTAGAACCGTAGACGAAGCCGCAAATCCAGTAGTCGCGTAACTTGCGTAGCAAGGGCTGTAGTAAGGCATTACCGCGCGCTACAGATAGCGCATTAAAACTAGGGCTGTAGCACTGCAGCCCCGTAGCCGCGTAGTAAGTCCTGTAGCACTGTAGCAAGGTCTGTAGCGCTGTAGCTCCGTAGTCGCGTAACTCGCGTAGCAAGGGCTGTAGTAAGGTCTGTAGCGCTTTAGAACCGTAGGCGTAGCCGCGTAACTAGGAATGTAGCACTAGCCTCGTAGCCGCGTAGTAAACGCTGTAGCACTGTAGCAAGGTCTGTAGCGCTGTAGCTCAGTAGTTGCGTTACACGCGTAGCAAGGGCTGTAGCGCTTTAGAACTGTAGGCGTACCCGCGTACAGTGCGATCAAATTATCTTGGCAGGTCTGAACTTCGTGCAGAAGGCTGCGCAGTAACATAAAATAGGAAGCAAATGGTGACATGAGGCGGGGGTCGGGGGGCGGTGGTCTAGGCTAGAGATGCACCCTACATAAGTCATAAACACAATCAATCTTATAAACGATCAAATATCGTAATCGATTTGTTTTATTTCGAATACGTTCGTGTTCGTATAGAAGATATTTAACTAAATAGATTAACTAATAAAGTGAATTTAGTCATTAATAATCCACTTTTCGTCTGTATTACAAAAAAATGTTTAGTAACGTTATGTTTTCTCGGTTAAAAGACATGATTTACTTAAATTTTAGAAATCTATTATAAACTTCTTGAGTAACGAATGTTTGCGAACATTTAAAACCTCAATATAAAATTGAATAGAAACATATTTTAAGCTATTGCATAGCTTCTATCGCGGGCCTTGAGCGTGGAGAGCGAATCCAGAAATTCCGTAACAAAAATTTTTAAGCAGGTTGCTATGGTTACGGAAAATAACAGGTTGTCAACTGAGGTTGTCAAATTAAATAATTAATTATTTGCATAATTTGATAAAAAATGCTATGCAATAGCTTTACCGCGGCAGTCTCCGAGTGCCACATTTAGTTTTTTTTTATTACTTAATTTCAATCGATTAGAAGAATAATCGATTAAACGACACCATTGCACGTGCACATTGCATAATATCTCTTTTTGTTAACTTCGTGACCTTCGTGCAAGTTCGGCAATATTCGGTACGAGGTTTTATGTCTCACTCACACGTTTGGTGTTTGTGTCGCTATCTCTGTCTTGAGCACAGTCGATTAGAAAAGTTTTCGTTGTGTTTTTATTTGTTGTTATTAATATTACTTGATTGTCATTATTGGTGTAAAGTTTTTTTGTTTAGTGTTAAGTTAATTTTATTTTGTTATTTGGGTCATACTCAGAAAAAGTGTACATTTTGAATTTGTAAGGGTGAATTTCAACAAATGCCATTTTTTTTATCATATCGGTGAACTTTTTCATTTATGTTATTTTTTTATATTTTTCAGGTTTTATGTAATCTTTAGGATATCAAATATCCCCAAATTTAATATCATCAACGTAACATTTAAGACTAAAGAGAAAATTCAGTTTGAATTCTGGTTTCCACCGATAAGATAAACCGGCACCGATTATTTTTCTGTACACCGATATGATAAGTTTATCCACCGAAATGATGTACATATCCAGCGATATGATAATCTATCCTAATACGAGTTTAAAAAAAAGGTACTTTATTTTTTGATTTTATCGCTACAAATCGATAGTGTTCCATGTACCAGATCGACCAGCCATGGGATTAAAACGACCGAAATTTAACGGTGTATATGTATGTTTAATGTATGTGTTTGGATGTATGTTTGTATGTTCCATTGTTTCTTTGTATACTTAACGAAATGACACGGGATCTACCGATATGATAAAACGACTCACCGAGATGATAAAATATCTACCGATATGATAAAGCAATCCACCGATGTGACAAAACTGTGCGTTGATCATGAATCAAAACACCGATATTAGTTACAAGACACCGATTGATTTTTTCTCATCATTTCGGTGTAAATTATCACATCGGTGGTAATAAAGACCACCGATTACAGCGATATGAGAACAGCGACGTGAGAAATAACACAATTTTTAGAAAATTTGAAAAAATGCATAATATCTAGGATAAATTCAATAACAGTCAATGAAGCTAATTCACTTACCACCTCTGTTAGAACCAAACAACAATAATGAAACTACTCATTACACTAGAAAAATGCAACCACCGATAATATAAAATAATTGTCCGGGAGCAACTGAAATGGCGTACTTACGTTATTGGCGGGAATATGCAGCGATTTGACACACGTTCGTCTTGACTGCGCACTAGCACACACTAACGAGAGAAATAAAATTGGGGTGGGGACGCTGTCGGACTCGTCGATGTAAAGTTAGGTTTAAATTACTTTTGTCCAGCGATATGAGAACATTTCGCAGGACAAGTACGTTTGTGCCTCTCAGTAATAATAATCGTTAATTATGTAATAAAATATGTTATATAGTAATAATATAACTAATATTCTATGAAATAGAATAAGTTATATGCTTAACTTACTTATTTTTATTAGTGTATTAAGCTTTTTGTTTGTAAAAAAAGTAGAGGGACAGCACCGATTTGAAAAAAATAGAGGTTTATGTATATATTTCTACCTTTGTAAATAGTCCTAGGTAAATTATATTTTTGCCACAACGCAATAACTATCTATTGAATACAAAAAAAAATAATTCAGAACAATATTCCTTTTTTCAAATACTAATTTCACCGAAGACAAAAAAATAAGTCATTTGGGAAATTCACCCTAAACTGATAGGTAACGATACTGAGAATCTCCATCACGAAACTGATGTCATAAGGTATGGTGCACATGGATTGGGCGAATAAAACACCTGATTATATTTGGCTTATCAGTCTTATTTAGATTAATAAAAATAAAAATACCATAAACATTGGTAATTATTTAATTAAATTCCATTAAAAAACCTGTCGGCAACTATACCTGTGTATTAATACACAGGTATATAGATATGCACTTTTAGTTTTTGTGAACTAAGCTTAACAATTTCTCAGTTTCGTAACGTAACGCAATTTTACGCAATATAACGAAAATGATAATAAAATCTGAGAAATCATAACCTCTGTCGTTACGGCTCTGCTCTAATAATATGTAAGTCATATGGGGTATGTGATATAGTTGTGCCTTGGGCTCGCTTACATAAGCAGGCGTACGAATATTATTATTTATGATCATCATGGTAATATACTTTGAGTATCGTACCTCGCTTTTCCTCGTCCGTATTCCACCTCCTTCCACAGCTCATGCACCTGCCTGCCTCGCCTTACTGCCCAGCCGCTAGCCGCTAGCCGCTGCAGTTCACCATCTGTAGATGGTAATGCCCGTTGATACTAACTACTTCTGTACCACGGGCGGGGAGGGAGTAACGTCAGGGCTGCGGATGCAGTCCATGACTATGCTACCTCTTCCAGGCTGTAAATATAACAAAGCATTAATGACATACTCATGCACCATCATATTATATGATCAGATCATACATTCCCAACTCTAGGCAGTTGCTCAGGTCCAGACCTTATAAGTCGACCATCACACTCTGCTGCCTCTCTTACTCTAGGCAGTTGCTAAGGTCAGACCTTCTATCAATCGACCCTCGCATTCTTCTACCTTTCGTAACTCTCTCTTTACGGCAATTACGTTAGCCCCTTATTGATCAGTATGGCGGGATAAATCTTCTCCCTACTGATGTATTGTAGGCGCGTTACACTGCGACTGCCGTCACCCGTAACGCACCCCTCTATGGAACTCTCCTTAGATTATGTCTAGGGAACTGAGTATGCACATGCAGGCTCTAGGCACAAGCTAGTCTCGCGTTGCCGCCACGTGCTCACCCCGTGGCCACGTGACGGCTCAGCGCAGACTCTATAATTACAGCGTCATATCTACAAGCACCAGCTAACCACTCTACGCTTTAGCAACTATGGCTACTTAGATTTACTTCTACATAAATCTACATACTTCCTTTATAATAGGGTTTCTACTTAGCCTTTATACTTAGCTTTGTTACAACCAGTTCACCAGGTCCAGATACCTCCAGCGACGCCAACAAAATGGACGACTCTCAAGCGTTTCGTTCAGGAGTGAACTTACCATAGACAAACATTCATTCTTCATCATAGAGTTCGACATCTCGTTGTGCTGATACTAATTCGACTAATGGATCAATCATTGGTATTGCCATATCATTTCTGTTACATATTTACAATTATTCTATTTACATTCGCGTTACGTCGCGACAACCTCTAAAAATGTTTTTACGTAAACCACGGTTTTACCACGCAAGCACTGAGTGTATTCTTTTAGATAATACAAAAAATATGAAGAAAACATGGTAAGTAAACAAAAAACATTAAACTTACTAAAATAATAGTCGTTTATCACCCTGAGGTATTTTTTGTAAATTTTCACTTGCTAAACGTCTGGACTTCACGACTGCGGCGAAAACTAGATGGCTGCCGTGACAGTGATTTTGACGTAAGTAATAACGTTGTCAGATTAGAAAATAGTACATTGTTCACCGAGAGAAGAAAGTGACCGATTACCGTCGAGGGTGTCGTTTAAAGCCCGAAGCCGTAGGCAAGGGCTTTAAAACACCCGAGATCGGGAATCGCACTTTCTCTCGAGTGATACATAGTGCTTTATACTACACCTACGAAGAAAATAAAAAACTAAATTAAAATTCTAATTCAAATTCAAAACGGCGCCAAAGGCGTCTGCAATTGTCACATGTTCTTTTTTCAAATTGTAATCTGAGCGGGAGAGAAAAGTGTATGAAAATCCATTCTCTCCCGCTCAGATGCGTTTTCTCCCCGCATATTTGTTCGATATGCAATGACGTACTTTCTACCGTAAATTTGATATTTATTTATTTATTTATTTATCCAAGCAGGTGTAGTATAATAGTAGATTATTGCATCGAGCACAAAGTAATTTATTATTGCACCGAGTGCCTGATTTAGAGCCTGAGCGTTAGCGAGGGCTCTAATCTAACAGGCACGAGGGCAATATAAATTACTTAAGGCGAGGTGCATAATCTACTTTTCTTTCAACTATTACATAAAGGAATAGTAGATAAAAGAAACTCATATCAAACAGTTAAAAGATTTTCTATACTTAACACTGTCGTCTTCATTTAGAATGTTTTCCGGAGTTAATGTGTCGCTAAATGATTCCATTTTAATTCGAAGCCGAAGCACTCAAAATCAGATAGTATCACACTTTATCGTTTCCAAAAATATTGTCAAGCAAAATTAACAAAGTTCCCCAAAAGTTCCCGCCAAATTACTTTTTTAAATTTCTTTCATTTTATAGTAACTAGTTAGCAACAATCATTTTTTAAATTTGGAACAAGTAGTAGGATAGAAACGAATAATACTTATGTAAAAAAAAAAAGTATTGATATCGGCTGGCTGAATAGAGCTTATCCATTGAGATTGGCATCGGTGCGATTAAAAAAAATAAACTGTGCAATAATGAAATTTCATACATTTTTATTGCTCTAGAGCACTAAAGACTCGCTTTGTGCTGAGTTTTTAGTGTGATTATGATGAAATTAAAGCATAGTTGGAAGAAATAGTAGATTATTGCATCGAGCACAAAGTAATTTATTATTGCACCGAGTGCCTGATTTAGAGCCTGAGCGTTAGCGAGGGCTCTAATCTAACAGGCACGAGGGCAATATAAATTACTTAAGGCGAGGTGCATAATCTACTTTTCTTTCAACTATTACTTATAGGAATAGTAGATAAAAGAAACTCATATCAAACAGTTAAAAGATTTTCTATACTTAACACTGCCGTCTTCATTTAGAATGTTTTCCGGAGTTAATGTGTCGCTAAATGATTCCATTTTAATTCGAAGCCGAAGCACTCAAAATCAGATAGTATCACACTCTCAATCACACTTTATCGTTTCCAAAAATATTGTCAAGCAAAATTAACAAAGTTCCCCAAAAGTTCCCGCCAAATTACTTTTTTAAATTTCTTTCATTTTAAAGTAACTAGTTAGCAACAATCACTTTTTAAATTTGGAACAAGTAGTAGGATAGAAACGAATAATACTTATGTAAAAAAAAAAGTATTGATATCGGCTGGCTGAATAGAGCTAATCCATTGAGATTGGCATCGGTGCGATTAAAAAAAATAAACTGTGCAATAATGAAATTTCATACATTTTTATTGCTCTAGAGCACTAAAGACTCGCTTTGTGCTGAGTTTTTAGTGTGATTATGATGAAATTAAAGCATAGTTGGAAGAAATAGTAGATTTTACAACAAGTGCACAAAACGAACCATTTTTATCAGAGTCTTTTAGCAGCCCGCAGCCGAAGGCGAGGGCTGATAGTAATGTCGAGGATAAAAATGGTTTTGTGGACGAGTTATAAACTCTGCTTTTCACTTCGAATGCGAGGAAATAAAACTAGTAAACATATTTCTTTAATTAAAATTCAAAGTAAAATTTGTACAGTTTTGAATACTGAAGGAAATTGTTTTTTTTTTAATCTTACGAAATTGATATTAGGCTTGCAGACCTATACAGCCTACTATTAAATTAATTTTGTAACAATAATTTTCATTAATTAATTAAATAACTTAGGTACCGTACCTGAATTAAAATTTTAATATCTTTTAAGTCTTAAAAAAACACATAAGGCAAATAAATTTAAGTAAATATTATAAAATAACAAATTCTATCTATGAACTTCTTGTTGTATTTGGCTGTATGGCTCATTTTCTTTGCCTTAATAAAGATACATTTATGAGTAGATACGTTAATGCCCTTGTGCACAAAATTCGATTTTGTGCAGCCTATATCCTGCACAAATGAGCACTTTCAGAGCATGAGAAGTGAAAAAACTATTTATACCACCTTAAGTCATTGCGTTTCAAATTTTATCACGCGTTACTAACCCTGAGTAGCGAAACTTCATAATTTTGGGACAACATTTGTTAAATTAAAATAAATCCTTCTGTATATGATTGACGGATAAAATTGGTCTTATTTAGTTACTTGATTCATCAAGAATAACATAACCACAGTCAATGTTAAAAAAAGCGATGAAAATTCGTAACAATTCATCTCTGAAAATGTGTAATCGTCATTGGGACACCAAAAAAATGTATGGCGATATTTTTATCAATGTTTTGACAGTCAAAAAATGTAATCTTATATTGAAAATTTAATTGAAAATACCAGAGAAATCATCGTAGAATTAGACTATTAAAAGAAAAAGGGGGGATAAAAGAAAATATATCACAATACTAAATATTTACGTAAATATGAAGTTGCGGGACAAGAAAAGACACCAAATGTACACTTTTTCTGAGTATGACCCATTTGCAAGTGTTAGTGGGCACTTATTTCGTTAAATATGCCTTCAGTGACAAAAAGTCCGTTATCGAAAGGTCAGTCGAATCGACATTTAATAATAGGTTATTTTGTTACAACTAGGTAATGTCTATTTGACCGACATTCACGTGGGCGAAGCCGCGGACATTAGCTAGTCAAATGTAATATACATAAAGTGTTTTGATATAGATTTTTCTTTACCTATGAAATTGCCGTTCTGCAGTACTGGCCATTTCAAATAATTTTTGTTAAAGAAGCTACTATACACAATCTACGGCTGAATTAGCAGCAGCTTTCGACGTTAGCGTCAAAACAATATTGGTCCATTTGCGTCAAATTGGCAAGGTAAAAAAGCTTGACAAATGGGTGCCCCACGAACTCAATGATCGCCAGCTCGAAGTACGCGTCGAGACGTGCCTTGCACTGCTCAACAGGCACACAGATGAAGGAATTTTGAACCGCATTGTTACCTGCGATGAAAAATGGATCCTGTACGATAACCGTAAGCGCTCAGCAAGTTGGATGGATCCTGGTTCAGCACCTAAACAATGCCCTAAACGAAAACTTACCCCTAGAAAAGTGATGGTCACTGTTTGGTGGTCTAGCGCCGGTGTGATTCATCACAGCTTCTTACCAAACGGGGTGAGCATTACTGCAGATGTGTACTGTGAAGAACTGAACACAATTATGGAGAAGCTGGCACATCTCCAACCAGCATTGGTCAATCGCTCGTCTCCGCTGCTCCTGCACGACAACGCGCGACCTCATACTGCACAGCAGACGGTCTCCAAGTTGCAAGAACTGGGGTTGGAAGCTCTCCGTCATCCGCCCTACTCACCAGACCTTGCGCCTACAGACTACTACTTTTTTCAGAATTTGGATAACTTCTTGGCGGGAAAAAAATTCAATACCCGAGAGGCAGTACAAAATGCCTTTGAAGAATTTGTTGCCTCCCGACCAGCTGATTTCTTTAAGAAGGGCATCAATAAACTGCCACTGCGTTGGCAAAGATGCATTGATTGCATGGGTGATTACTTCGATTACCTAATACAAATAAAAAATACATGAAAAAAAACGTTTAATTTTTTTCAAACAAAACGGCAATTTCATAGGTAAAGAACTATTATTTATTTTATTCGTATTTCTCACTGTATTAGATATTTTCTAATAGTAATTTGTTTATCTGGCAATAACAGTTTTCTTCACAAGTGTACTTGCGCAGAAGTTTGCAGAGCCTATGTTCAGACCTGCCAAGATAATTTGATCGTACTGTAACTAGGGCTGTATAACTGTAGCAAGTTCTGTAGCGCTGTAACTCCGTAGCCGCGTAACTCGCGTAGCAAGGGCTGTAGTAAGATCTGTAGCGCTTTAGAACCGTAAGCGTAGCTGCGTAGTAAGGGCTGTAGCACTGTAGCAAGTTCTGTAGCGCTGTAGCCGCGTAACTACTCGTATGACTGTAGCGCTGTAGCCTCGTAGCCGCGTAGTAAGTCCTGTAGCACTGTAGCAAGCAAGGTCTGTAGCGCTGTAGCACTGCAGCCGCGTAACTAGGACTGTAGCGCTGTAGCCTCGTAGCCGCGTAGTAAGGGCTGTAGCACTGTAGCAAGGTCTGTAGCGCTACCGTAGACGTAGCCGCATAGCAAGATTGTTTTAGCTTTGTTGCGAGTTTACGTGCTACGAGTCTTGTTTTTTCAATTACTTTATCTTTTGTAAATATGCGTATTCCTCCAATAAACTGATAGGTCTAAGTGAAAAGTATTTTAACAACATTTCATAGAAAGATACAGTAGCTTAATGCTACAGCTTCTTTGATTTATTGGTCCTATCACAGCACAGATTTTAAGGTAACTTCGACACTCCAAGTGAACTAAAAATCTCTCAATAATTATTATTTTATCATCAACCATTTATGTCCCAATCAAGGGCAAAGGTGGGAGACCTTCTTCCCTATTTCCACTCTATGTAGTGCAGATTTTTTTTTGAAAATCCCTGCCAAAAGAGTCGACTTCACCCCGTCATCTCCTTCGGGGCCTGCCACACGTTGCCAGTTCCATTTGAACTTGGTAGCAGTATGACCTACACCGACAATTTGAGTTGGAACTTAGCTCTTTTTCGCTTGGTTAGTGACCATGTCTGCGCTCCACACGTAAAGGTAGGAAGAATGCACATGTCCATGAGTTTTCTTTTCAGTGGGAGCGGGAGAGGTCTCTTTATTATTTGCGTGGTTGAGTTGGTGCGTTGAGCAAATTCTTCTGCTGATTCTTCTAATTCTGAGGGAGACTATTTGGGAAGGTAAACGTAGACATAAACATATTCAATCCTCACACCCCTAAATTCATCATCTCGGTCTTCACCATATTCATCGCGAGTCCGACTTCGAGTATGGCGCTGCTAAGACGTTCGAGCATTAGGCCTAATTAGGCTGCCGTGGAGCAGAAAAAGACAATATCGTCGGCGAAGCGGAGATTTGTTAATCTCCTATCGCCCAAAATGATGCCCCTGCCCCTCAAATAGCTATTTAATTTTCTAAACACTTCATCAAGCATGGCTGTGTCCTGTGAAGAGTTTTGGAGAAAGAGGGTCACCCTGTTTGCCCCTTTTTGGATGGGGAATGATGCCACTGTAGCGTTTATTGGCCGCTGTGACACTTTTTTATATTTTTGTAGTAAGTTAATTGATCTCAAAACTCGTAAATAAAACAAACATTTATCTTAATCAGCATATTATTTAATTTCACTACTTTTAAATGTATTCCATGTCAACCGTCATTCCGACAGGAACATTGCGTAAACAGAGGTAATGTACAGTATTACAAAATTCATCGAATCATCGATCTTTTGTTTGCAATGAAGTTATTAATAATTGACAAATCAATAGCATTTATTACCTACTTACATTTAAATTGTTTACAATTAACAGATCGCCTAATTTATGCTATCGTAGAGTTTTAGGTGTTTGCTTCCGTTCTATTTAACAATTATTTTTGTACCCATGTGTATTTTAAAGAATTCTCTCTTAATTATTATAAAGTCAAGACTACCAATGCAAGTTTTGCACAGGCACCTGTTTATTCAATTATTGGGACACACAAATTACAATGACATTAATAATACCTTCACAATACATCAGTTTAAGTCTCATTTAAGTATCTACGTAACTGGGTCTTTAAGTACTGATCGTCATCTGCTAAAACTAATAAAAAAAAGTTTAATTATTTCTTCATACTTTCGATGTTCGAACACAATGTCATCGTATACTTAAGTACCTACAGATATAAAATTGAGCTACAAAGTTATCACACGATTTACTTAATAAAATGAAATAAGTAGTCGTGAAAATGGACAGTGAGGTATGTATAATAAATAGAAAAAAAAAACTATATTTTATACTTAATAATAAAATGCAAGAACACAATTACGAAGAGTGAAAGTTTGTAAAGCAGAATACTATTATAATAATATTATAGAATTTGACTTCACGTCGTTAATTGCTAAGAATAATAATATATTTATAAAATAAGCTAGTAAAATCTGGCCAAAAGGTCTAAGTTTACGTAATTATTCTCTATTTGTGAAATGACACGCTCATGCTGAAATGCAACATTTTCAGGAATGGATAAAATATATATGTCTTTAGTTCAAAAAATCAGGGTTTAGTAGCATATTGTGGAAAGTGCTCGCACAGTAAGCCGTAAGTGCAACAAGAATAGAAACAACATTGGTGCTACAAGTAAATTTCAAAATATATACAGCGAATATCAGAAAAGTATGCTGTATGGCTATATTTTAGGGTGTATTTAGAAATATGAAAATCAGGGTATAAAGTTCTATATCCTCTAAAGAAAAAGGAAGGATCCTCCGACCAGACGGGTGTTGTGTCTGGTTACCGGTAACAATTTTTAAAACTATTATGATGTTGGTCTCATGAAAAGAGATTTTTTTTTCAGTTTTTTTTTTTTATGGTATACATGGATATGATCCTTTGATAAGATCACACTTTTCTAAAAAAACGCTGTATATCTGGGAATAAGTACATAAAGTATAGTAAGTATAAGTAAAATGCTATAAGTACATACTTTCTTTTCAAATGAATTAAGATATGAAAACTTAAACTATGATGAAACTGTCAATAATTAATGAAACAATGATACAATTACACTAAAGCGTGAGTGTGAAACTATTTAGATTTTTTATTTGAAATAGTTTCACGATGGAATAATGAAGTTCCGTGGGAGCTCCGTCTTGATTCAAATGCAAATAGTAAGTAATACGTTGTAGGTATGATGGAATTGTGCGCTTCGACATCATTGTTCTTGTTTATAATCTACCTTCAGATTTTTGATTTTCTCCGCCTCGGTGCGACAGGGGCGGAGGGAGAGAGGTCGAGCGCTGGGCTCGGCGTGAAGTAGTTCGTATTGAGTCGCGCTGGGCGTCGAACGAATATTATAGTAGCCATAGAACGGGTGAAAGCGCACGCGCATTGATTAAATCGACTTGTGGAGTCATTTCGCGGCACCCAATTATACTAGTTAAGCAGTACGGTTAGCGACGCTGTGAATGTCGAACGGGTTATTGATAATATCATTGGTTTGCCTTGTCACGGGAGTGCTATTGGGAAGCACCGAGGCTTTTGTGGTTAGACTAATACGGAGTGAGTGTGGTGGCTCGCGTTAACGGCGTGGCTTGCAGCGACGTGGAAGAATCGTCCGGAACTACCAGCAAACCATCGCAAGGTCATATACACTCATTATACACATACACAGTTACACAACTTGCGAGGGGTCAAGGAAGTGAGACCGGCTCGAAGAAATGAGGTAAGAGTAGCTGTAAGTTCAGAAATTGTAATATTGTTCGGAGGCGCGTATCGCGTCTATTTGATCACGTTAGGACGGCGGCTGTTCTGAGACCTGTCTTCCATGGGCCCGAGATAAGGTTCGGCTGAGTCCTGGCGCGATCAAATTCTGGTAGCAGAGCGTGGTTTATTTAAACCCACTTTGTAAAAATTAGTAGGTACTTGGTACCAATTTACTTTGTAAAAATTGTGTTCATGTACAAATTCAACTTGTAGGTAGTAGTACATTGACCTACATACCAGTGTACGCCTCAAGTTGAGTTTGGCGTTATTAATAATAAGTACATGGAATGTGAATATTCGTTGATAAAATAATTTGTTATTTACGTTCGGTTACGCACAAATATAACCTCATCACAAATCGTGTTATGATTGTCAACATTTGAGACATAGAGGAATAACCTCTAGAGCACGTAGAGGAATAAGTTCAAGAGTTGGCATAGCGTCGTAGATTTATTCACTCAACGAATATATTATTATTGTTAATTCCGGATACAATAATTGTTATTTTTTTTGGTTATTGTTATTTATTATTGCATAATCGCGTATTGAAGTTGGTACTATGGCTCCGTCAGTAACGAAAACTATCGCAGCCAGAATCGAAGCTGAATTGAGATGGTTTTCATCGGTTGTTACGTTGGTAGGTCGCACCGATCGTGAAGATGCGTTATTGTCACGCGCTCGGCAAGTTGACGAACGATATGACGCCGTGTTAAAGTGTCACGCTGAGTATTTAGCATGTCTCGAATCGACGGATCTGTCGTCGGTGGACAAGGATGCTCAGGTGGTACGGGGCAATGTGGACCAGTGTGGGGAAATGTCCATGAGCATAATCCAGGCGGCGGCCGACATTGAGCGATCGCGCATGGGTGACGTCAGGGAATCATGTCGGCCAGCAGGCGTAGGAATTCAGGCGCCGTTGCCACCAGTACATGTACCCGAGTTTAGCGGCGAGTATGCCGATTGGCCGCGATTCCGCGATATTTTTAATAGTGTCGTGCATTCGCGTACGGATCTCTCGCCCGCCTACAAGATGGCTCAATTAATGGGTAGGCTTAACGGTGAGCCGCACGACATCTTGACCCACCTGGAGATTACGGACGCCAGTTATGAGACGGCATGGGGCCTATTAATCGACCGATATGATAATCGGCGATTAATAGTTGATGGCCTCATCGATAAGATTTTTGAAATCCCGAAGGTGTCTAACGTGTACGAAATAAGGGCGAAAATCCTTAATCCGGTCACGGTTGCGGTGAACACGTTAGATCGACTTAAGTTGTCGTTAGGGGACAATAAATATATCATCGTCAATAGGGTTTTACGGAAGTTGCCGATCGACGTGGTGGCGCGCTTTGAGCAGTCACATGGTGGCGAATCGACGGACCACCTCCCAAGTTACGATGACTTGAGGGTGTTTTTAGAAGGCGAGTGCCGGCGGGCGGATTGCCAAGGGGCATCCACGTCGCACCCTCCTCCGTCAACCCGACGTACGAGCGGGCCCAAGCCGGTTGAGCCCCGTCGGGGGGGGAAGAAATACCACGCCCTCCAATCGGAAGTGTGCGCCTTCTGTCGGAAGGAAGGGCACGGTCTCGCCGCATGCGCGGACTTTAAGGCGCAGCGGGTGCATAGACGAAGAGGGGTGGTCAAGCAGCGCTATTTGTGCTTCCGCTGCTTGGGGACTCACTTTGTACGTGAGTGCCACAGGACCACTAACTGTGGAACCTGCGGAGGAGCCCATCACGAGTTGCTATGCCTGGCGGAGAGTAGGGAGGTGCACGGAGCCTCGCCGGGAGGTCACCCCCCCTCTCCTAAGCCAGATTCGGGTGGTCGGTCACCCCCCCCTAGGGGGGGTGGGTCGGCCAGGAATCAGCGGTCGCCGCCCCCTCGGGGGGGTGGGCCAAGGGCTGATCCAGAGCACAACCCGATACCGTCGTCTTCCCCGCGGGGGGGGGATAGGCACCGAGACTCGGGCAGGGGCCCGGAGGTAGTACAGACGGGTTACGCGGCGTACTCGAATGCGTTGGGGGGCATGTTGCCACCCCCGAGTAGTCGCTTCTCCCCGCCTCTCGCAGAACGCCCTCGGCTGACGGCGCGCCCGCCACCGTTCGGAAGGATGCCAGTAGGCTACTTCCGACCGGCACGGATGTCACCGATGGGTCGGGAGGGTTACTACCCGGGTTGGGACCCGTATACTGGGACAGTATTTACTCCCCCTCCGGCAGGGGAGGAGGGAGGTGCCTCCTATTAGCAACTAGCAGCCTGTTCGTCAGTGGTGCCCACCCCGACAGTAACGGTATTATTACCGACGGCTAGGATTACTGTCAGGGGTACTGACGGACAGCCGGTGCACGTGCGAGCACTGTTAGATTCAGGGGCACAAGGTTGTATTGTGTCCAGCTGTTTAGTGAAAAGGCTGGGCCTTACATTAGAGCCATCACGGGATGGCGCCGTAGGTATAGGTGGCAATCGGGTGCCTCACCTCAGGGGTCAGACGACATTCCTGTTCGAGATGGGTGACACGGCATCGGTCACGCGGGTGAATGCCACGGCGATCGTTTTGGACGAAGTGGTTGGGGTCCTCCCTCAGACTCGGTTACCGTCTGCGGTAAAAGGGTTGACCAATGGATTGGAGTTAGCCGATCCCCACTTCGCGATCCCCGGACGGGTGGACGTCTTGCTTGGGTCTGACGTCCTCGGGAAGCTGCTCCGAAGCGGCAAACGGGAGCTGCAACCAAACGGGGTTGTGGCCATGCGTACCGCAGGTGGTTACGCGTTATTGGGCCCAGTACGGGAACCACAGCACTCAACGGATTATAGCTCCATATATTATGGCAGCGTGTTATCAGACGTCCTGCAACGGTTCTGGGCAACGGAAGAGCCACCCACCGCTCTTAGGAATAACCCACGTGATGAGGAGTGCGAAACATTTTATCGATGTAACACGGTGCGCCTCCCATCGGGTAGATTTATGACAAGGTTGCCATTTCTGTCAACTCGACCTCCGCTGGGGAGCTCATGGAGTCTGGCAGAAAAGCGGTTAGTGGCAATGGAAAGGCGCATGAAGCGGGACTCCAACTTCCGACAGAAGTATGTGGAGTTCATGCGCGAATACCTGACGTTGGGTCACATGTCGGTGTCCAGGGTTGACTATCGTCATGAGGAGCATTATGTGTTGCCTCATCATGCTGTTTTGAAGACACCTGACTCAAAGATTAGGGTCGTGTTCGACGGGAGCGCGGAGACGTCTAGCGGGGTGTCCCTGAATCAATGTCTCCATGCTGGTCCTAAGCTGACCAGAGACATTGCAGACATTCTCACGGACTTCAGGAGACACCAGGTTGTCTTCGTTACGGACGTACGGATGATGTTTCGTCAAACTGAGATTCATCCAGACGACCGTCGGTTCCAGCTGATATTGTGGCGAGAGAGCCCAGAGGAACCGATGGTCACGTACGAGCTCAACACAAACACGTACGGATTAAAGCCCAGCCCATATGTAGCCATGCGTACGCTACGAGAACTGGCTGATCAAGAACGGCTCCGCTTTCCCCGCGCGGCTGCTGTCATTGATAGGGACGTCTATGTAGACGACATTTGTACGGGCTCAGACAGTATTGAGCAGGCGCTCATCTTAAGGGATGAATTGGTGGCGCTCATGGCCTCCGGTGGCTATGAACTCAGGAAATGGCTGTCGAACTGCCCAGAGGTACTGGCAGGACTGCCAACTGAGTATCAACAAGACCCGCATTTGTTTGAGGATTCGGAGAATCTTCATGCGTTGGCCATTTTAGGGGTCCAGTATCGACCGAGTCAGGATGCCTTCACATACAGTTGTGAGGCCGAGTTGCTGTCGAAGACCTGGACCACGCGATCGGTCCTTTCGACTATCGCACGAACGTTCGATCCAACCGGTTGGATCGCGCCGGTCACGTTCATGGGAAAGTGCTTCATTCAGAAGCTTTGGTGGAGTTGTTGGTTAGGGACCGTCACACCAAGAATTCACACGCAGGCTGTAACACCCTTCTGGGCAATTTGCAGCGTGAATTTTGGATTTTATCGGCCCGCAGAATCATACGAAGCGTTGTGTTTCGTTGCTTGCCTTGTTACCGACTCAAGGCAGCCACAATGCAGCCACAAATGGGAGATCTCCCGGCCGACCGAGTCACGGAGGCTCGGCCATTTGCTGGCGTAGGGACAGATTTCGCGGGGCCTTTCATGGTCAAGACATCGCACCTTCGCAACGCGAAGTCGGTTAAGGCATATCTGTGTGTCTTCGTGTGTCTGGCGACCAAGGCCGTTCATTTGGAATTGGTGGCCGATCTCTCTACGGAGGCCTTTCTGGCGGCGTTAGATCGATTTGTTTCTAGACGGGGAGTACCGTCACTGATTCGGTCGGACTGTGGTACCAACTTCAAGGGCGCCGACCGGTGCTTAAAGGAAATTGTATTGTTTTTAAGTCAGAATGAGCGAGAGATTGGCACGGGCCTCGCCAGTCGGGGCATTTCGTGGTATTTTAGTCCACCTGGATGCCCCCACTGGGGTGGAATTTTCGAGGCAGTAGTCAAGTCTTCCAAGACTCACTTGTATCGGGTCATCGGCTCAACGATTCTCACCTTTGAGGAGTTGTCAACGGTGTTTTGCAGAATTGAGGCGGTCTTAAACTCGCGACCTTTGTGCCCGTTGAGCGCTGACCCGAATGACCTTGAGGCCATGACCCCAGGTCATTTTTTGATTGGCCAACCACTTAACGCCTTGCCGGAATATCCGTATACTGATGTCAAGTTGTACCGGTTGTCACGGTATCTGATGTTACGGCAAATGAGCCAAAATTTTTGGAAGCGATGGTCGCTGGAGTATTTGCATATTCTACAGCAACGCGTTAAGTGGACGGACAGGACGACCCCACCCTGCGTTGGAGACCTCGTTCTGGTTAAGGATGCGAACCTATCACCGTTGTGTTGGCGACGGGGGCGCATTGTTAACCTGATTACGGGCAAGGATGGGTTTCCAAGGATCGCAGACGTCCAGGTGAGGGACTCGATCCTTAGACGGGCAGTTTCAACTTTATCTCGACTCCCGGGAGTTTGAGCGGACCGACAACGGGTCGGTCCGGGGGGGGTGATTGTTTATAATCTACCTTCAGATTTTTGATTTTCTCCGCCTCGGTGCGACAGGGGCGGAGGGAGAGAGGTCGAGCGCTGGGCTCGGCGTGAAGTAGTTCGTATTGAGTCGCGCTGGGCGTCGAACGAATATTATAGTAGCCATAGAACGGGTGAAAGCGCACGCGCATTGATTAAATCGACTTGTGGAGTCATTTCGCGGCACCCAATTATACTAGTTAAGCAGTACGGTTAGCGACGCTGTGAATGTCGAACGGGTTATTGATAATATCATTGGTTTGCCTTGTCACGGGAGTGCTATTGGGAAGCACCGAGGCTTTTGTGGTTAGACTAATACGGAGTGAGTGTGGTGGCTCGCGTTAACGGCGTGGCTTGCAGCGACGTGGAAGAATCGTCCGGAACTACCAGCAAACCATCGCAAGGTCATATACACTCATTATACACATACACAGTTACACAACTTGCGAGGGGTCAAGGAAGTGAGACCGGCTCGAAGAAATGAGGTAAGAGTAGCTGTAAGTTCAGAAATTGTAATATTGTTCGGAGGCGCGTATCGCGTCTATTTGATCCCGTTAGGACGGCAGCTGTTCTGAGACCTGTCTCCCATGGGCCCGAGATAAGGTTCGGCTGAGTCCTGGCGCGATCAGTTCTATTGTCCTTAGTTTTTATTATCTATCCTTCCGCCTGTTTCAACATACTTAATTTGGTAAGTGTGTTGACTTAACCAAACCAAAGGAAATTCATTGTTTAGTAAAGGGCCCACTTATATTGTGCGTATAAACAAATCTGTAATTCTTTAACAGTTGTATAAAATGGGCATATCAGGGCCAACTGCCGAAGCCTGTCAATTTAATAAGTAATTAGTTTTCGTCACTATATTTGCATAGCGAAATAAAAAACACGGCACGTAGAAATTACTACAAGCCAAACACTATCAATCAGTCACTTGTTTTTTGAACAATTTGCTAATAGTAGAACAATATTACACACAGTAAGTACAATAACATAAAACTAAACGCCGATTCAATTTTCAAATTCACCTTCGTTTCACCAAAGTTTACGTGTAAGGAAAATGTTTTTACCGCTAGAAGAAACGTGGTAATAGATTTCCCACGCAGTGCGGTGTCAGTGCATTGTACGCAATTTTAAAGATGTCTTCTAGTAGTTAGATGATATTTGCAAAATTGTGTACAATTCACTCACAATAATAGTTCAGAGCATGGCATATACTGGGAGACCATGGTAGGGCATTCGTGTACGTGCTGCCAAAAAATGAGTATATTATAGCTCTATGATTGGTTGCGTCAATTTAACGCCAGGTGAGATACCTACCCGCCATAAAGCTATACATATTTGGAGGAACAAAGTAGGGTAAAAAGGTAGGGTCACACACATATTTTGTGGGTAGTGTGACTGTGCTAGCTCCATCATAATGTTCCAGTATAATACAAAATCTAAGGTGCAGTGTGGCGGCGTGCGAGCCTCATTTTATAAACAGGTTCTTGGTCGCCACCGTGCGCTAGTCACGCGTACGTCTCGCGGAACCGTTTCTGGAGATGATGCGCTGCGTTGAGCAGGCGGTTGTGTAGCGTGAGGTGCGTGTGCGGGGCGAACGTGGGGGGCGGGGGGGCGGCCGCTGCCTGTATGGGTAGCGGGGGCAGGACTGCGTCGTTGTCGGGGTGGCAGAAGAACGCCACGCAGTGACGGCCGCGGGCGCGCGCGTACTCGCCAGGAGGTACCACCACACGGTGAACCTGTGGAGATGGACACAGTTCATTGTAAAATTGGGCTTGCTTGTACAGTCTAACAAGCTAATAAGTATACAGCCAGCTAACTTACACTTACTTTTAAAATTATACAGATACATTTAGAGATTGATGTGAAATGATACAGCGTTTGAAATCAGTCGCTTAGTGCGAAACGCTTTATAAAACAAAATTGCAATCAATATTTCAGTGTACTAGAACTATAAAGATCTCTACGTGTATACTTATTAGCTTGTTCTACTGTACTAAAAATCTATAGGTAGAATATTCGTTTTGGAAGAATTAACTAATCGACCAACAAAATGAAAAAAAGTCTGTCCTATTTGCTATACTGTAACTAAGAATGGGCAAACGAACACCTTGTTTTTGTTTTACACAAGGATTGGGCTTCTTATAGCCTCTTACGTCTATTTAGATCTTACTGCTCTAGAAACCTCTACTTTTGTTATACGTAATTTCTAACTCTTAAATAGACGGGATACGGGATGTTAGAGTTACTTAGTTTGGTGTTGAAAATACTTGGCGGCTTCGTGAAGAGTCCGCTTACACCATGTATTTGTTTATAATATACTAACCAGTGCCGGCAGAACGTTAGCAGTCCAAGCAGCAAGGAACTCTCCTGCCTGAACGAGGATCGCTCCAGGGAGGTGTCCCACCTTCTCCCAGTTGTCACTGCCGTTCAACTTCACCTGGTGACAAATAAAATTATATTCATACAAAATCTCTAAAATACTTATACCTACGTTTTGTATGCACCCACATCATTTAGGTTTCGGATTTTCCAGACGTCATTATAATAATGACGTGATTACCCGAAAATACAATAGGTATTATGTTCCTGTAAAAAACGAATGATTGTGATTGAAATGAGTCATATGAATTTGTGCAAACTGCTTTGTGTTATGTCTATTTTTGGCATGGAGCACAATTTTTGGAAACAATTTAAGATGTAGTTAGTCTAATCTGGATATTACGGGGTTCCCCGGTGTGTTGTGAGTTTGTGAGAAGTCATTTCATAGACATGTGCTTATTATTATGCTTTCATTCAAGTCAATTGGAGTCTTCCACAGGTGGGCAATAGTGGGCATACACCCCCAAACGTCACCACACAAACCGGTCCTGTCATTTTCGCAGCCAACGAATTAATAGTACCTAAAGTCTTCACCAGGTATTCATCATCACAAGTAAATCAATGTTCTACCGACTCACCTCGAGTCCTCCCTCAGAATCCTGCGCCACGAGCGTAAAGGTGCCGTAATCAGCGTGTGCGCCGCACCGAGTGTAGTGCACTACGTCGTTCTGGCAGCACGGACCGACGTCCTCAGGGGGAACTGGCGGGTAGTACAGCAGGCGCATCGTGGAAGCGTTGCGGCCCTCCGCCATCAGCATGCCGGAGTGACTCGCCAGCAATGAGGTCGGTGGCACACCTGGAAGGAGGAGATGGTATCGTTTGAACATAGGTACATCTTCTGGGGGGGACACGTTCCATCATAGACCTCGTCCATCGCTTTCCGTCAGGCGTGGACGAGGTCAAAAGCAGGCTCATTTTACAAAACATATTCTCGAATCTCGTGGCGCGTCAAGCTGGATAAAACCACGGTAATATTATCATACAGTAGTTTGACTTCATACAAACGGACGAAGCGCGAGCTATGCCTACGCGCCTCGATTAAGGGATGCGCCTGGGATGCAGACAGTCGCGACTGTGCCGCAGTGACGAACGGACGGTGTGTTGTTTTTTAACAATAATGCGCGATGTTTTCTCTAAAAATATGACGAGTGGGATAAATTGTGTTGTTTTTGGTTTTATGAATTCGTTAATAACGTATCCAGAGATAACTTTTTTTAATTACCTGGAAACTTTGAAAGATAAGACTATAAAATAATTTCACTTACTAGTAGGTAGGCATATAATGTGTGTCTTTTTAATGGATAAGTATTTCTTTATAAGTAGTGAAAAAAAAACATGTTTTTTTAATTAAATATATCAATCAAAAAACACCACGCATGTTTATTGAACACTTTCTATTCAATTCACAAAGTATTTTATTTGTTTTAAAAAGTATATTTACGATCACAAAACTAAATGGAAACACAAAGTAGGCACATGTAATTAAAATACTGGAGGCGGGCAGCCCTGTCGCATGTTTACGCACCGCGCGGCTGTAGGCATTTATTTCAAGGACACGGCCGAGTCACACTACTGTAGATATTTATACTGTGATAAAACCAACGGCACATGGCAAACCTAAATAGCCTAGCCTTGCGTCAAAAGACCTAGGAGTCATGGGATGTTGGTATGGTAACTTTATTGGTAGTTTATTTTTGTTATTTTGATACTTTTCCCCATTGAGAACAAGATTAAGTAAATACGATATTTTATTATGAAAGAAGTCAACATTTTCAAATACAGTATCAAAAAAAATTAAGAGTGTGAGTTTTAAAACGAGTGGGTTTTATCAATGAAAGTCTTTACGAAATAAAACACAAATTGCGTTTGTAATTAACCTAGAAGTGAGCACATTAGCGGATATTAGCATACTCGCACTTCCTAATCAGTACCCAATTGGCCTTTACCGTTAATGCAAATTCAAATTAAAGGTGCCGAACTAAAACAAATATGTAAATTGGCGGCGCCAAATAAAAAATGTCATTGAAACGAAGTCTAATAATACCAAAACTAAATAAGATGCTCATAGGCAGGCTTGGCCACCAAACGTGGGTGGTAGACGCCGTAAACCTCACTGTAAAGGAATCAAGTAGCCAAATCTCACTGTCCCACTTACGCCGTGAGACGTCGGTAACTAAGTGCCACGATGACGAGTCAAGGCGTTTAGTGTTAATCGTTGGTTTATGAATTATGTGTATTTTTAATGACCTAATGGCCCAGTGGTTACGGCCTCGTGTCTCATGCACGAGATTGCGTGTTTTAAGTTCAAATCCAAGCATCTACAATTATGACTTTTTAAATTAATATCTTTCTCAGTTTATTTGAACATCTGACGTTGGTGAAGGAATCTGTAAAGAAGCTGTAAGTTATAAACTGAAATCGTGTGTGAATTGATGCTCTTGCTAAAGAGACCTTTGCTCTGCAGTGGAACAGCAGTAAGCTAGCATTATTAATTAAATTATAGTTGTTGAAGCAAACGACAGAGCTGACCAAGTTGCTACGTGCTAGTCGGACGAAAGATATCGTTTCGAGAAGAAGACTGGAAGGGATGTAGAGGTCAGATAGGCAGTCGCTCCATATAAAATACGGGTATTCAGCTGTATTCAGTTCAACTGGAAGCCTACCCCAACATAGTTGGAACTAGACTAGGCAGATGATGATATTTAAACTTGTTAGTTCTTACCCATGGCATAAGCGAGGGCCTGAAGCACGACTCGCGAGAGGTTCGTGAGGTCCTGCGCAAGCGGCACGGCGTGCTTCGTGAACTCGGGCACCTCCTCCTGTGCTGGCATCGACGAAGCCGACAGCGTGGTGATGTTGAACGAGTGACGCAACTCCTGAGAAAGAAGGGATATATAAGTTGACGTTTTTAAACTTTAACTTGAGAAATGGGAACTACTAAAGTTTTCTAGAGTCACGGAATCGTATCCATTCACTTACACCGGCATAGATTATGCAGGACCAGTTCTGAAGATAGGGCGATAGGAGTGAGGTGTTAGTGCACGCAGTCTTGTTAGGGTAGGTAGACCTGTCTAACAGGTCCGTACATTCACCATGATGGTTGTGCCTTAAGATATCAATGAAAATTATTCATTGCTGATTATTTGTCTCCCATAACAACGCAGATTCGCGCGACCTTCATCAGGACATCGAACCTGGGAAAATCCAGTTTTCGGTATAATGAAGGAAGGAAGATAAAACCACAAAAAAAGAGGAAATTAACTTTTATTACATAAATATTATCAATGCGTACCTAAATGTATAAATAGGAAGCCCAGCCCTAGCGGTTTGGGTGGCCCCGGAATTAGCATTCGACATAAACCTGCATTGAACCAGCATAGTTTCTAATTTTGCTAATAGCCTAGCTAAAGTAGTTGCTCTATTTAAACGCCTTGAGAGAGTTTCAAACATTAGCTACATTGTGTATTGTGCTAAGTAATGACAATGAGTGTGGAGAAAGTCTGTCTAGGTTTTCGGGTTAGACTAGTTTACTATTCAGCCGCTAGATGGCATCACTAGTCAGTCGCTCGTTCGTGTGAAGACAGACTTGTAGGTATACTAGGTATAGCATTAACTTGTAATTACCAGCTAAATTACAGAGTAAAAACGTAATAACAGTGGTTTAAAGAATATTCGAGATGAATAGTGTAACACTTTTTACGATGACTAGGTAGTTATTGTCTGAGTTCTAAACTAAGTGAAGACATAATGTGGTAGGTATTTAAATTGCTGAAAATTATTACAAACTGTAGGTGTCTGACTTGAGAACATAAAATTTGCATCACAATAATAATTCATAACACATAATTATCACCCCACTTTTTTCGAGGGAATAAGCAGTGCAGGCTGTATAATATACTAGTGACCCGCCCCGGCTTCGCACGGGTACAAATAAGATACTAAAACCTTCCTCTTGAATCACTCTATCTATTAAAAACCGCATCAAAATTCGTTGCGTAGTTTTAAAGATTTAAGCATACAAGGATAGGGACAGAGAAAGCGACTTTGTTTTATAAGTACTATGTACTTATTGAAGTACAACCACTGTTACACCGTCATCATCATTCTCATGACCTTCTCCCAATTCATTTGTGGTCGGCACAGCATGTCTTCTTCTTCCATACTGTTACACTATAACATCACTAAATCTAAACTGTATGTCACAAAGAAATTCCTATTTAAATTTCATTAGGAATTTCTTAAATTTCCCTCGAGGATTGAACCTAGGACCATTCAGTTGCAACCTTTACTCTACCATCATTGTATGGGTAAATCTAACCTAATTTTAGTTTTTTTTAAGCTTACCTTCTTCGTGGTGTCAAACTGTTCCATCCCTGGCTTCACGTAACCATGGTTGCTCACGGGGTTGCGGAGGTACTGCTCCTGGCAACCTTCCGGCAGCGCGCAGAAGTTGTCCAGGTCAGCGTACACCGCCTTCAGCTGGAAAACCAACAAGTTCATTTTAAAGACTGGTATTCTATGCTGTAAAAGGGTAAGGAACAAGAATGGCTATAAAGTCTTAAGCAGCAAGCTTGTAGAGGCAGAGCTGTGTCAAATGGGTCAGCTCTCCTGTCTATGTATATAAGGTACCTATATTAGAACGTCCGCTTTTGTTTATCTGACGACGAATCCTGTCTAAACATTTGTTACAAAAGACAAAGACGGTGATTATGAAAACCTAACCAGCTTCCTTAACCTAACTCTTAATTAAGATCGAGTGCAATAAAAAGTACCTACCTACATAACATCTATTCAAATAACAATATCGTAACCTCATTGTTTGCAGTAATTTTAACCTTAGAAGGTGTTGATTGTGGTCATTTAGGTCTTATGTTTAAAATGTCATTTGAGGTGGAAGCGCCAGCCAGGGTCGCCCTCGAAATACAAATTTTATGCTAAATAAATATTAGGCTACACTGGCGCTTCGAACGGCCTTTTCTCAAACAGTCTTGATTAAATCTTTATGACAACTTGTCAAGATTATACGATAAGATAAAGGTTAATTTCAAACAAATATAAAGTATGAGACTTTGTACATGCACGATTACCTTGAGGACTGCATTTTTTTAAATTAGTTTAGTTGGAATACTTGGAAGTACTTTTTGGTATACAGAGTGTAAGGGAAGGGACATTGACGCACCAACGGTTGCCATTGCCACCTATTCAGCACATCATTGTGAACCTGGACCTATAGACCCGTTATAGCCAGTGCAGGATTCAAACTCAATCAGCGTTTATTTTAAATTAGCAAACAGTTAATTTTGAATAGTCAAAAATATGAAGATGAAATACAGTCCAGCCACAAGGAATCAAAACATTGAAAGCACAAGAGATTCCGACACCTACTTATTTAACAATACGAATATTCCATACAAATGTTCAGCCGACTTACAATCGATTTCAATTACCTACGGAAATATTCGCTAACGGACTATCAAATTCATGCCAAGTGATTTGATTTACTGTTGGTAATTCAATCAATCAATCACAAAACAACAGCATACAGTTTCAAAACTCTGTCAGAAACCGGATGTTTTCTCATACCTAATCATTTTACAAGACTTTTGAAAATGATTACATCGACTGGGAAGTATGTGCCTGATTACGTTGATTAATAAAAAACGATTAGGTACAAGCAGAGCAGTCTGGATATCTTTACCCGGTTGATGGCAAACCTACAGGGTACTCTAATTTTTTGGACGTCGGACATGTGCGGATGTTTAGTTCAGTGTCCGGAAAACGGGGGAAATTCTTATGAATCCGAAATTTTGCAACAGTGAAAAATTAACAACTAACAGTTGACACTAAAATAAAATAATTTATTTTGAATAGAACATTTAAAAATTGAGTATAGAGTTCTAAAGGGAAAAGTCCGGAATTATGATCAAATTCAGACAAAAACAAACGTACATCTGAGAACCCAAGGGACTTAAATATAGCTGGAGAAATGTAGGTACATTTATGCCTAACCCTTCAGGATTACAGGCGGGATGTTACAATAAGGAGCATCAGTTCATAACCAAGGTAAAAATCTTGAAGGCTATTCATGGACTTCAAGATCCAAACACGCTCATGAGCGTGATACTGATTGTACCGATAATACCTTGAAACGTTAACGCTTTGAGTTACGTCCACTCATTCAGGAAAAAGCGATGTGTTTCTAGATAAAGCAGTTTTCTTCCTTCCTTCTATATTTCCTAGTATTCATGATTTTATTCTGACAATGGAAGCATTGTTTGAACGGTTTATACAAGTGCTGTCACGGACTAAGAATTAGTTACACATGGTGGGTGCATGGTGTATGCCAACTCAAATAAACTAATTCTAAATGCTACTGTTCATATTCCTGATTTCGACGAATACTACGCCACACCTACCTAAATGAATCTATACAAATAAATAAAATTGAAGTATCTGTTTGTAATATCAAAATAACAGCTTTTTACTGAATGTACATGAAAATATATACGGCAGTACGGGACTCATTATAACAAAATAATCATATTTTATAACCGACTTCCCAAAAGGAGGAGGTTCTCAATTCGATTGGTATATTTTTGTTTGTCTGTTCCGGCTTATCTCCAAAACGGCTAGAAAGATTTTGACGGGACTTTTACTGGCAGATATCTGATGTGATAAGGAATAAGTAAGGTTCAGTACTTAACAAAAGGCTACGATTCAGAAAGGGTCTTTTCCTAATAAAAACGCACTGCTGGATTTTCAACACGACGCTCAGCGCTTAGAGATGCTTGTAAAATAATCGAGTCAAGGCTGAGACGTTCTTAGTTAATGTCTAACGTTTCCTTATACCATCTTTGAAGATGATTGGAAGGATAACATGCCAACTCCTTATGGCCGAGTTTGACAGGCGACTTTGAAATCAGCTTTACTGTTGATGTAAGTATTTATCGGACTGCGTTTATCATAAAGGTAAACGGAACTGATGGTGCAGGCAGTTGTCAACATCCAAGGTGATAATCTCTATACTATTCTCATAAGGGCACTTGTTTGTTCCACAAACGATCTTTAAGCAATTTATTATCGTGTCCCGCATGTCTTGTTGTTTGTCTACAACAGAAACTGATGGACGCTACCCAAAGCGCCAGGCTGACACAATTTAAATTAACATTGACACACTAAGAAGAAGATGATCATAAAGGTGCAGCTAGATTGTGGTCTAGCCTGTGGGGAGGCCTATGTCCAGCAGTGGACGTCTTTTGGCTGAAATGATGATGAGATTGTGGTCTACCAAGTTACCAACGTTGTAGTCGTTATAGATGACCACAACATAATGACATGCCATTTAATAGATTGAACTGAGCCTTTGAGGTCTTGTATCAACCCCAATATAGTTTTTTTGTCTTTATTTATTTTAAGGGACATTTATACTGCTGTACATCAAGTTACCCCAAAACTGTCAAATTTTCCCAATCAATCTTGAACGTAATACTTCAGGGATAAAGTTAAAAATTTATAAAGATATTTGACAGATTCTAGTAGCTTTGTGCTACCGTCTGTCTCATACCAGTCCCATCGGACCTTATAATGTAAGGACGCCAACAAAACCCTTCTGAAAGCTCACCTTCTCGTCAGCAATTCCGTGGTTCACGAGCACTGCCAGCCCCTTAGCGCTGAGCGCAGTGAACAGCTGCTGTCCAATGCGACGCAGCACTGACTTCATAGGGCACACATCAGTACCTGGAATGAACGAAATAAATTGTTAAGTAAATTATAGGGAAATTATATTGGACGATGTTGCATGATATTTTCAGAGGGATCAGTTTTCACCAAGATAATATAAGGTCCCATTAAAATAGGTGGACAAAATTTTAGGAATCATTCAGACCACCAAAATAAGGACAATGGTAAAAAAAGAAAATTAGAGACACGCATCAGATAACTACAAGAAAATAAAACAGGTAGCGAAAATACACTAAAAGTGTTAGTTACCCAATATTTTACGTAAAAAAAAGTCACTTTAATCAGTGTTTTTTTTACTTGGATATGTTTGGTTAGACGTACTGAAGGCTGTGTTAAAATTTGTCCACCTATTTACATGGGACCTTATATATCAGTGATTTCATACTTAAAGACAATACTGATACAGTTCTTTATTCAGAGTCATCAAAAAACTGCACGAGGATCTTTCCGCTAGGTGGAAACTGACCCAGAAAGATAAGGTGAGATTTACTTATTTATCAAATTTCTTAATTGTTTAAATTCTTTGAGAAAACTTAGTTGTGCTTTGTTGACTCGCCCCTTATTACATGGTACCTAAATATATCTAACTGACGAAATCTGGGTGTACTAATGGATAACCCTGTGGGACTCAGACCAACAAAAAAAGGAAGACGACGCGCCACGAACATCAAAAGTGAAGCCAAGTTTTTATCTATGTGTGTAGACAATGTCTCGTGAAGTCGTGACGTACTAGGAAAATGCGTGTGGTTTTAGTGTAGGTGTGTGCGTGAGCTTGTATGTTTACTTGCTATAGGCGTGTGGTTTTGTGGCTTCACTGTTGGTGTTCGCGGCGCGCCGTCTTTCTTTTTTTCTTGGTCTGAGCTGTGGGATAACCAGATTGAGGAGGATTGGGGAGGTGGACCTCTGCCTAACTCTTCAAGGATTGCAGGCGTGATGTGATGTTATGTCATATTAAAACTTAGTTGTTTACGTAGATACGCGGAATTGTATTTAAATAACCGTTGACCTGAAAGATGTTGCATGTAAAATGGCGGTTCACCTCGTCTTGTGCAAAATGCATAAAATATACGCTTGTCTGTACATACATTTTGAGTTAGCTGAAGGTCTGACCGTGACACCGTTCTGCCGATGGCATATACACTGGCATATTTTACACTTACTTCAAAATGCGGGTGTTTTATTTGATAATTAGTAAACAATATGAAGTAACATAAAATTGTCTTGGCGGAGGTGCTAGACAGATATTTTGTATCTGTGACAATATTTAAACTATTGAAGGTTGCTTGATGCGAATTTTATTCATTGACCTGTTCTGTCCTTTTTTGAGTAAGTGGAAGGCCGATTTCTAATCAATAAGTTATAAAAGTCAACTACAATAATATGTTAAATAATATAGTTAAACCTCTATTAGGATGAAAGTTATAAGAGTAGAGAAATAATGAATGGAGTCTATTTTTTTTCGGACAAGCCCGCCACACTATTCCCAAACCACTGTAACTCCTGTAAGCCGGAATCGACAGTGGCGACCACAAGAAAAGCGTCAAGACAATGAAGCCCGACGAAGTCCCAGAGAAACGATCCAAGTCTTGGATCCCGCAACAAAATTAATCTGAATATACTTTGAATGGACTGTGTGAAATATGATATGGCTAGAAAGCAAGTGACTGCTGAGATGTCAAATAATAGAGAAGTATGGAAGAAACCATAACAGCTGCGCCGACCCCAAATAAATAGGGATAAGAGCATGAGAAACATTATAAAGTAAACCAATTTTACCAATTTAAAGCAGCTATTCTAGTGCCAATACAATTCAATAATATCTATTGTCATTTGCTAACTATAATATGTTACACAACCGTCAACCGCAACTTGATAAGATTTGACGATTTGACCGTTAACGGCAACCGTCATCTGTTGGTGACGTCATATTTACAACACCCACTGTCCTGTTACCGTTTCACTCAATTATTGTAATACCGCAAATGAACGCCTACGAGTGCGTGTAAGTAGAAGTCATCATCAAAGTTTATGGCTAGTAAATCTTATTTCAACTAGTAACCACCCAATTCATTACAGTTATCTATATTTATGGTAGCAGCCACTCGTAAATGAGTCATATTTTCTCCTACATTGGGGTTTCATCGTTGTAAACTCAACTCTGATTCATGGGTGGACTGTAAACAATAAATATCTAATGCTTTTACACTTATGAACAAACCAGTTTAGGCAGGTCTCTCATTGTATATGAAATCCATACAAAGTTCGGCTATGTTATACTGAAAATCTCTTGCGTGATGTGTCGCCTTGTGTACTCACGATTCACGACACGACATCCTATGAGTAGAAGTTTTCATTGTATTTTTACATTAGAAAGATGATGTAGAATTTCCCACGTATTTCCATGGATGTATTCATCGATAAATTTACTTTTATTGACTACCTACAACTTTAATAATGTTTCCATTGGTGGGAAACAAAAACCACAAATACACATACATACTCTGTGACTAAAACCTATAAACAAGCCTTTATTAAAAATGAGTTTATATTACATCATATTTTGTTCTAATTTAAGAATAGGAATGAGTGTTTTGTCCCACTTCTGATACGGGCATGGCTGTCATCGCGTGGACATGTAACATAAACCGAGTTGAACGTGAACGTTGACAGATTACCGTGTAGTTTCACAACGTTATACGTTACTTTGATTCACCGTTATTTCAGTAAGTAACCCAGTATATTTATGAATGGAGCTGGCTGTCATCCAGCTAAAGAAAAAGATAATATTTAAAAGTTGAATTTATAGCCGATCTAAATGTGTGTTGTCCAGTGGCACCTTTCATCAATACTGACAATTCTACGAATTTGCTTCGTCGCTGTAATCACCGAAGGGTTAGGCAGCAGAGGTGTAGGTACTAAGATAGGTACCCATTTGTACACCAACATTTCGTCAGTTACATTTAAGTCCCATGTAATAGGGGACGAGCCTATTGCCATCAATCGGACACAATTCCAGTAGAAAACATTATTTTGTAATTGAAAAACAGATAACATTGTTTTGTGATTGAAATTCATTTCCGAAATTTCAATCACAAATGTTATCGTGTGTTCCCAAATTCTAGTTAAAGCTCACGTTTACTTATCGCTGCGTATCGGTCGAGGGTCAAGGCAAATCGAAACGCGATTCCGTCATACTCAGTAATGTTTAAATAATTTATTTACCTCTCAACGGCAGCACTTGCGCAGCCTCAGGCTTCAGGCAACCGGTTAACTTAATATGTGCATACGTAGGCGCCTTTGAATTTTAATTATTGTGAACGTCGAGAATCTTTGTAAGCACGAGGACCAAGCATGCTATGCAATAACAAATTAAGCTGATCTCTCATTGTACTAGAAGCTTATACAAAGAAAGGTCTGGTTTTACTGGATATGTGTAACCTAATGTGTCGTCCTGTGTACAATCCCCAGTTGCATGTTTTGCTGTCTCACGTTCTGTTTTTGCTCTAAAATATGTGGCTGACACGACTCTAGATTCTGCTGTAAGATCTGTTATTTAGATTTCATTACATATTCTAAATGGTGCGTTTGCATGTGCAGAGAATACTGGATTATCTACCTGTTTTATACCTAGGCTCTAGACTGCAGCAATTTTGTCTCCGTTCTCGTAACAATGTGTTCTCAAGAATATCAAGTTGCCAGTAACTCTGTTTTCCTACGTGGTATCCTTGCGTGTGTAGCAACATAATATATGTATGGACAGATTTAATATCGATTTCTAGTACTTGTATTGACACGATTAAAAGGAAGGCCTGAAACCATATATACCTACTTCATTATGGCAGCCCTTGTTAGTCGGCTACATAAATTGTTTAGTTAGTACCTTGAATATTTCGTGCATGATCGTCCGCGCAGGAATTATTGTAATTACTTACATTAATTATTGAACATTTCTGATAACAATTCGTCCTTTGTTTAAACAAAGGGCTAGTTTTGTGCTTTCAGACAGAGGTTGACATGTATGATGTAACACAGTTGAATAGTGTAAATAAATAAGCATAACATAGCTCTTGCTTACGTTAAAGATTTATCATCTGACTCTATGGACGGCAAAGGAACTCTCATTCTGAATAATGATGATAGATGAGTTTTACGCGTCATAATATTTACATCAGTAAACCATTATACTTTTATAATGTTAACAATTCATCTATTAATAGGTAGGTATACGTAGTTTACGCAGCTGTTGAGTCAAATGGGTCATAATCATAAAATATCGCAAACCTTGTTACCATATAAAATATTCTCGTTCATAAAATGTCAAACTGAAAAACAATAAATCAAATTTCAACAAGTTAAAATGAAACTTTGGACTTATAATAGTAGCGAATAAAGCATAACAATTAATTGATAGTCAGGACAATACATAATCATGGTGTGTGATTCTGATTACATAACAGAATTGAACAAAGTGCAAATACAGCAGTATGCAATGTGTTACCTAAAGTAACGTCAAATGATTATGACATTAACAACGAAATAACAGCTATGGATGCTAATATTATTATGATGACGTATACAACTGTAGAGTGCGTAAACAAAGACTTGCGGAAGTAAAACGTGTTAGCCTAAATTAATAAAGCTACGTTTTATAGCTGATCGTGATGACGAAATAAAGAAGGCCATCATGTTTTATCCGTTACTCTTACAGTTGAAATTTTTGGAAGAATACTCGTCTCGATTCTTTGTGTATTTGTAATTTGTATTTGCTTCCATTATCTCTGAGTTGTGTGTATTTCATTGGAATGTTTTGTTGGTCCTTCAGCTGATGAAATTGTAGAACAAAGAATGAAGACTATTTGTTTTATTTATTACAATTATTTTCGTACTGTAATTGCTTAAATAGAAATTTGTTTTTTTTCTATAGCCCATACATATGAAACTGATCCTTAATCATTTCACGGATAGAATCATCCATTATTTGTGGGTGCTATGCTATAAATCATAATTTATACGTTTTGTGGACGAAGACACGGGCGAAGTGCTAGTTTAACCCATTGACCGCCACGGTCAAGTAAAACGACAAGCCAAAAAGTACCTTACGTCGACAGACTTAGGGCACATGTTTGCTTGTTCGGCTTGTCGTCTATACGTGACTGTGGCGCTAAAAAGGTTAAAATAATCCTAGACACAAAGCACAGAAGGTACATTATCATAAATCTAACATGCTATGTCTAATATCTTTGTACGAGTTAGTTGGTATCCGCAATGGGTGTCATGTCGAAATCGCTCGCAGCATTGTGGGCTAGATTGGGTTAGTAGGTCTGTGTTATTTTTTGAGGCAGCCACGTAGTTATCTTTAACCATGTTTCAATTTTCAATAGACGTTTATTCAGAATTTGCAAAATCCTGATAGTGTTAAACTGTTAATGGCACTACAGCTATTGTCAAAGTAGTAATACGTAAGTAACATCATGTCTGTGATCCCCGGAGGGCAAAAGTAAATTTAATAGTAGGTACCTATACCAAATCAATATTTTGACAGCTAAGATTAAGCCCTATGTCCCGGCCTCAATCCTGGAGAGAATCCTTGTGGAAAAACTAAATACTTTCTATACAAAAGTTCAATCAAATCGCGATATCGTGTTTATGTTTACGGCGGTCATTGTTAAAGTTGCAAAGCGTGAAAACAGCTATTAACACATTTACAACAAACAATTTACTAACAAAATAAAATATTCATGTTATGTTTTGCTTTTAACACAAATATTGTTATTATTTAACACCTGGCTTTTAGAATTTTAATGCTGACAAGTTAACAAAGATAGGAATTAGCAGTAATCTGCAAATCCTAGTTCAATCACACGCTAAACGCGATCGCCTTCCACATGTTGACCACGATGTTACTGGCTGATGGAAAATGATCCGAAAAGCAAATTAAAGATACGAATGAAGCCTTTCAAGATTAGCACTGGCTTTTCGTAATGAAAAAGCTACTGAACGAGTTCTCATAGGTCAGTGACGTCTTGCCATTAAAAACGTGTTTTAGCTGCCCTTGTTATTTTGCTTCTTTTGATTTATTAATGTTACTCGTGATATTTCAAATGTGAATGATTCATTTATAAGTGGACCGTTGTATACAGAACTTATAAGTATTTGTAGAAAACAATAGATATTATTTTTCTAGACATTGCCGTTAACCGTTATTCTTACAACTGCAACGGTCAGTTTGTTATTCACACTAATTTGATGCCAGCACCTATTATATACTGTTACGAGCTGGGTATGGGATAAATAAAATCACTACCAATTAAACACACGAATTAACTTTATTACTCGCTAAGCACTTATTCACAATCACTTCAATACTACTGAACACTTTGTCGCACTAGAATTCTCTTCGAAGTTTTCGTTGTCTCGCTTAAAAGTGAACTGACTCACTTCGTCCTCAATCGGTCCTTTTATACCCACGCAAACAAAGGATATTCGAGATAATTCTCTATTATTCAAGAAAGCATCAACAAAAAAATCTTTAACAAAAAAATAAACTTAAAGATAAAAGAACCGACAAGGAAGAAGTTACTTTACGCCCTCGGCATACGGTCGAAATTACAATGTCAATTGCCGCTGACGTCGCGCGTCGGCTGACCTTGAATACAATGTAACTATACCTAAAAAAATGAACTCGTACCTACTCGTCTTTTCTAGGTACTACACAGTTATTAGCGAAGTTTGTCGAAGATTCTAGATGACCGTCGTAACACTGCCCCCTCCTTAGACATGCTCGTCCCGAGCATCATTAGTCCCGTAATATCGCGCCAATCGGTCTACATGCACAATCTTAGGCGCACCTCGCGGACCCTTCTGTATTCTGTAGGTGACATCGTTGATCCTGGTCACAACTCGGTATGGTCCATCCCATTTTGCTTGCAATTTCGGAGACTTTCCCTTGCTCCGCACTGGGTTATGCAACCACACCAGCGAACTTTCGTCGAAACCACGACTGTTTGCCTTCCGGTCATAACGAGTCTTCATCTTCTCAGACATCTGTTGTCCGGATTGCCTGATATGCTCATACACATCATTTAACTTGTTACGCAGGTCATTCGCGTAGTCCGTTACACTGCGTGGGACATCAGGGGGAGTTCCAGTAATTAAATCTGCAGGCAACCGTAATTCCCTTCCAAAGTTCGCGAAGGCTGGAGTTACAGTCGTACTTTCGTGAACTGCACTCCGATAGGACAGAAGAAACGGCTGTATGTGCGTGTCCCAATCCCTTTGCCTGTTTTCCACAACTTTTGCCAGATATCTTTCCAACGTCTGGTTGAATCGTTCCACCATTCCATCGGATTGTGGGTGGTAAGAGGTGGTCCTGGTTTTGTGTGTACCCATCAATCGACAAGTCTCCTGAAAAACTTGCGATTCAAAATTCCTTCCTTGATCGCTGTGAATTTCTAAGGGTACTCCAAAACGACAGAAGACTTCCTGAACCAATTTATCCGCGACTGTTGTTGCTTCTTGGTTAGGAATGGCGAAGACTTCTGGCCACTTTGTGAAGTAGTCCATGACAACCATGAAGTACTTGTTTCCGCTATCGCTTTCTGGAAATGGTCCCGCAACGTCCAGTGCTATCCGCTCCCAAGGGGCTCCCACGTTGTACACTTTTAATGCACCTCTGCTTCGCGTGTGAGGTCCTTTCACAGCCGCACAGCTGGTACATTTGCGACACCAGTCCTCCACATCATCTCGACAGTGGATCCAGTAAAAGCGCCCTCTGATCTTCAGTAGAGTCCTTTTCACCCCCATATGTCCTCCTGAGCATCCATCATGGTAGAGCCGTAAAACATCCGGTACCTTAGCTTTAGGAACAACCATTTGTAGATGACAGCTGTCCCCACGAGCGTTTTCCCATTTACGGCACAAGACTCCATCCTGGATCTCCAAACTGTTCCATTGTGCCCAATAACTCTTCGTGATGGAACTCATCGCAGCCACATCACTCCACTTGGGCTTCGGAGCACCAGCTTTGATCCAGTCGAAGATTGGCTTGATGTCCGAGTCATTTTGTTGAGCCTGTTGTAGAGTCTCCTTCCATTCATCGCTGAGATCCGTTCTAAGCATCCTCACGGGCACTACTTCCTTAGTCTCTTGCCTGGCACAGTGCTTGCAGTCTTCAGGACAAGGTCTTCTTGACAAGGCGTCTGCGTTACCGTGAGTTCTCCCACTGCGATGTTCGGTTACAAAGTCAAACTCTTGCAGTAGTTCAATCCATCTCGCCACTTGCCCCTCTGGATTCTTGAACTGTAATAGCCACTTCAATGCAGCATGGTCAGTTCGTAGCTGGAATTTCCGTCCCAACAAATACTTACTGAAGTGCTGCAATGTCTTCACTACGGCGAGCAGCTCTCGTCTCGTTACGCAGTAATTCCTTTCTGGTTTAGATAAAGACTTGTTGAAGTAAGCTATAACAACCTCCTGATCTCCTTTCCGTTGAGATAACACGCCCCCAATTCCAGTATTACTTGCGTCTGTGTCGACTATAAAGTCATTTTCAGTGTCAGGATATCCCAAAATAGGAGTATTGCACAGACGTCCCTTTAATTCTTGAAATGCGGCGTCGCTGTTCTCATCCCAACAGAATTGTTGCTTTTCCTCAGTGAGTCTGTGTAGAGGTTTCGCAATGTCTGCAAAATTCTTCACAAACCGGCGATAGTAGGAGCACAAACCCAAAAATGCTCTGACCTGTGTCTTGTCTTTCGGAACTGGCCAATCCTTGACGGCTACTACTTTCTCTGGGTCTGTTTGAACACCTTCCCCCGAAACTATGTGTCCTAAAAAGTTCACTTGTTTCCTGAAAAACGAGCACTTTTTCGGACTCAATTTCAGGTTTGCTGTTTGGATCTTCGACAGCACTCGGTTGAGGTTTCTAAGGTGATCTTCAAACGTACGGCCCACAATGATTATGTCGTCTAGATAGACAAGACATGCGTCCCCAATTAACCCGGCAAGTACTTGCTCCATCAGCCTTTCAAACGTTGCAGGAGAATTACATAAACCGAAAGGCATAACTTTAAACTGCCACAATCCTTTTCCTGTTGAGAATGCAGTCTTCTCCTTATCCTTGGGGTCTATTTCTACCTGCCAGTAACCACTTTTCAGGTCTAGTGTGGTAAACCACTTCATTCCCGCCAGCGTATCCAGTGTGTCATCGATCCTAGGCAGTGGATAGCTGTCCTTTTTCGTGACGTCGTTCAGTCGTCGATAGTCCACACAGAAGCGCATACTGCCGTCCTTTTTCTTTACCAGGACCACAGGAGAACACCATGGACTGGATGAAGGCTCTATAACACCATCCTTCACCATACCCTCAATCATGGTTTCCACTTCTTGTTCCCGTGCAACTGGCAGTCTCCTTGGTCGCTGACGGATAGGAAACTCGTTGCCTGTATTAATTCTGTGCTGAACCAGTCCAGTTCTTCCTATGTCAGCATCCCCCGTAGAGAAAATACCGGCGTACTGAAGTAACATCTTCTTAGCCTTGTCCATTTCTCCTTCACTTAAATGACAGTTTTCAAGAAGCGTTGACACGTCGAATTTGACACTACTAATTTTGCTTCCGGTAGGTAGATCTTGCAATTGACGCATCCAAGCTACTTCCTCACAAGTGCCGATCAAGGTACCCTTCTTAATCACTTGCTCCTTGTCACTTGGATTCAGGATGCGTACAGCTGAGATGTTGTTGGCCTTTACCAGAGTTCGTGCCATCTTCCAGGAAAACTCATTGTTCACCCTTTCTATCAGAACACTTCGATCTTTGTGTCCAGAATTCGGTGGTAACTTGACTGGCACGATCGTCTGATCTGCGAGGAAGAACAATTTCCTTCAGGCAGTACACTTTCCCTGATGGTGCACCTTCCATGAAGACTTCCTCTGAACCACATTTCAACACTCCTTGGTCAATGTCGATCTCACAACGATATTTCCGCATGAAGTCCAAGCCCAAGATGCAATCGTCGACTATGTCGGCCACGATGACATTGTGTCGGTAAATTCTATCACCCAATTTAAACTCCACCTCCTTCTTGCCTCGGACGGTTATGTGCTGACCGGTAGCTGTTAATAATTGAAGACGGTCGCGGTTATTGAAGTAGCCCCCAAGAAACCGATTCGCCAGGTGAGAATTGACGACCGTGTGAGAAGCTCCAGTATCCAACGTCAGTTTGCATGGAGTTCCGTTGACTTCGCCGTTGATAGTCAGGCTGTTCCCGTCATGTGCTTGTGAGATCGAGATCCTCGGGGCGCTTTCAAAACCAGCCAGCACCCGCCCCCCAGTCCTGGCATTTACTCGTTTCCCTGCTGTGGTTGGGCAGCCACCTCAGCCACCTTTCCCTGCTGAGGTTGGTCTTCTCTCGGTGAGCTGCGCTTAGGACAGCTTGATCGAAGATGACCCCTTTCTCCACAAGTGTAGCACCTAGGGCTGTATCCTTGAGGGCGGTCGCGTACAGGTGATGCTACAACCTCCCTGACCCGGTGCGTACGGTGGTCCTGCCTCACTGCCTCTACTTCTAAGGCATGGGCCAAGGCATCTTTCAGCGTCTCATGATGCCCAAGTCTCACAGCGGCTCTAACCTCCAAGTCGCGTATTCCATCGATGAACGCCTGTACCAGATTTCCATCAATAAGTGCAGGGGCGGACTGGTATGCTTTCCGAACCAGCTTTTCAACTTCCAGGGCCCACTGCTGTAAGTTCTCAGCACTACGTTGAACGCGATCCCTTAACTTGGCACGAAAAACATGCTCCAGGTGCGCGTCACCGTATCTGGACTCTAATGCCTCCAGCAGCTGTTCGTAGGTCACATCCTTGCCGAGGGCCTCAAGAATGTTAAGGGCCTGGTCTCGGAGACCCAAGGTGAGCGCGGTCATGGCTTGCGCTTTGGTCCACCCATTCACTTTCATAACGGCCTCAAATTGGATTTTATAGGCCGACCACGAAGATGTTCCGTCGAATGGAGGCACTTTAAATCCGCGAACCGAAGGGGCAGCAATCACTGAAGTTATAGACCCGTCTCCAACCTTAATTTCACTTAAGGCCTTCTTCACATCGGCGATCTGAATTTCGGCCTTTGCGATACGGTTGTCGTGCTGCTGTACCTGCTCCTTCATCACGCTCAGCTCTTTGCCCACTGATGCGTGAAGATCCTTTATCAGGAGCATCTGTTCCTCTTGACGCCGGGCCTGTTCCTCTTGACGCCGGGCCTGTTCCTCTTGACGGCGCGCCTGCTCCTCCTTATCCCGTTGCAGCTGCTCCTGCAACTGGCGAGCCTGGTCCTCTTGACGTCGAGCCTGCTCCTCCTTATCCCGTTGCAGCTGCTCCTGCAACTGGCGAGCCTGGTCCTCTTGACGTCGAGCCTGCTCCTCCTTATCCCGTTGCAACTGCTCCTGCAACTGGCGAGCCTGCTCCTCTTGACGTCGAGCCTGGTCTTGCAGCAGTGCCATTAAGGCAGACAAGTCAGGCGCCGCCGATGCTGGAGTAGCTCCAGATGGGCTAGCGACTGGCTCTGACGTAGGCTGGACACCGCCCGGTGTCTGTGTCGGGGAGTCCCCAAATCGCCTTTGGTCCATTCCTTGCTGTCGCTGACTCCTCGTACGGATACTATCCGTGTCGTCCTTGGGTAGAATCGGCATTATTTATCCCCGCTTCTGACACCAAATTGTTACGAGCTGGGTATGGGATAAATAAAATCACTACCAATTAAACACACGAATTAACTTTATTACTCGCTAAGCACTTATTCACAATCACTTCAATACTACTGAACACTTTGTCGCACTAGAATTCTCTTCGAAGTTTTCGTTGTCTCGCTTAAAAGTGAACTGACTCACTTCGTCCTCAATCGGTCCTTTTATACCCACGCAAACAAAGGATATTCGAGATAATTCTCTATTATTCAAGAAAGCATCAACAAAAAAATCTTTAACAAAAAAATAAACTTAAAGATAAAAGAACCGACAAGGAAGAAGTTACTTTACGCCCTCGGCATACGGTCGAAATTACAATGTCAATTGCCGCTGACGTCGCGCGTCGGCTGACCTTGAATACAATGTAACTATACCTAAAAAAATGAACTCGTACCTACTCGTCTTTTCTAGGTACTACACAGTTATTAGCGAAGTTTGTCGAAGATTCTAGATGACCGTCGTAACAATACCTAGCTATCGCCAACGCTGATATTCACAGCAATACCATTATTAGCATAACAAAATATCACCCCTGCAATCCCCGATGGGTCAGGTTATATTTTTTAAGTCCAATGTATAATGTGTCTATTACTATCAACAGGGCACTTTACTTTGTGGCTGCTACTGAGAAATTCCTGATGGAAAAATTCAATACCACTTTGCCCGAATCCGGAAACGAACCCAGGATCAGATGCTCAGCAGTCGCGTTTTCGACTAGGTACTAGTCCAACGAGGTAGTCAGATATACCATTATTTTCTCAATTTTTAAGAAACTAAGTACCTACTAAGTTACACTAGAAAGTATAACGGGTCTCACAGGACTATTGGTACAAGAATAAGCATATGACACACATCATGACACTAATGACAGGGCCTATCTATATAGCTGCGCTCAAGTGATAAGCACAAAATAAGCTATACTTAGGTGTAGTCCTGTAATATAAGATTAGTCACCATAACAATAAACAATATTTTGATAAGACAAACTCATTCATTTTTATAGTAGGTGCAGCTTTTACGACAAGTCATTTCGGACTTCCGCCGTGGCGTGGCACAAGGAGCAATCTTAGGTCACCTTTTAATTATAAACCGAATTAACCGAATTATTGAAGAAGACAATTCCTTCTCTACTTTTCTTTCGTAAAAGTAAACTATAGTACTTGCATTCTACATCTACCTATGAGTTCATAAGAACAAAGGCTTTAGAAGTCTTTGTTCTAATGAACTCATAGGTAGATTCAGACACATCTATTGTAATTACTAGAATAGGTTGTGGGATGTTCCCAGGGGCAAACAATACGCCTTATGGGCTGTCTTTTCATGGTGTTAGGGTTTAAGGGCAGGCCAAGCTTTTAGGCATGTATGAAAACCACCGTGGTGGCAACTGTATGGATGGCAAGCAAGGGTGCAGTTCAAAATAAAAAAAGGGACAGTCACTCACGAGTAATAATATGTTTTTTATACACTTGGCAATGTTCAAACGCGGATTTCTCGTGAAATAACGATTGTAACTTTGAGATATGACCTACTTTATGATAATAAATATGGATTCCAAAATATTAGCTTCGTTCCAAACGTTGCTATGTGAATACATATTGCACATATTGGTACATTCATGCACTAACGCCATTTACTGAAGTACCCGTGCTCGTATGCTAATCCTAGCCCGTAATTGACCGATAAGGATCGCTGTGCCACTTTTCCACTAACTATATCTACTTCAATGGTGGGAATCATTTTATTGGGGCCACTCACTAACGACTCACTCTATGTACTCTATATGTCACGCTAAATAAACAAAATGGATGATGCTTTGGCCGTTATTTTGCAATGTAAACTTTCTAAGTCGTTTCTAATTCGTCAAAATTTGATGAGTGAACCGATCGAATTATCGAGGTGAATAGATTAGATACACACCCACATTTCGCCAGTTATGTTTGTTCCATGTAATAGGGGGTGAGCCTATTGCCATCAACCAGACACTGATCCAGTCTCCATGGCTAGTACTGAGAAATTCCTGATGGAAAAACTCAATGACACCTTGCCCGACCCGTGAATCGAACCCAGCAGTCGCACTTGCGAACTGCTTCGACATTCGAAAGAAAAACTCAAAAATCTGTTTACAAACAGAGAATAAATAAATAATACTTTTGGAACCCAATTTCATGAGAAGGTGGAACCGGCAATAATATTTGGACGTAGATTCTTGGAAACATCGGGGCATCACCTCTTGGAATTTTTTATTTAAATATGGTGACCTCGTAATGAGTGAAACGTGTATTAAACCTTCAACTGTTGATGGATATAGGTACAGTCTGCAACACCAATATGTATACAATTGGCAAAGTTGAATAGCGAATTTCACATGAAATAATGACTGCAACTTTGAGACATGACTTACTTTATGATACTGTAGGTTCCAAAATATTAGTTTCCTTACGTAACTTGAAAATGAAATCAAAACAGTAGGCGAAAATGACTGGCTACGGGACTGTTTGAAAGATGTACCTACTGCGCGCTAAGAAGTAACATGGGTGGGATTGAGTCAGTACAAGTCTGACAATCCCTTCCGCTCTGATGAATTCCCATCTGCTAAAAATTGTTCGAAACGTTGTTAAGTGAATACTTATTGGTGCTGCTGACTGTATTACCTTATTTCTTGGAAACTTCAAAGTAGGTAGGTACTCAGAAGACGATAAGATCACTGACAGCCACAGCGTTTACCCTACCGTGGCACAAACATACAGACACACACACAGACGCAAACAGGATATGACTGTTTTTCAATCACGTGAATTTCCCTAATTCTGTAATTCAGTACATACTAATTGTGACTAATTCATTAATTAGTATTCAATTTTCTGGCTGCCTACCCAACCATGCATTTCGTAAACTGTCTTGCTTGCCTACCTGAGGGTACCCGGTACCGTACACTGATAGACTATCACACGGTCATTAGAAAAACAGGAAAAACGAACAAAATTATGCTGTAGAGTCGGCAACTAAAAAAAACTGTTCAAATCATGGATTATTTATTCCGGCAGGATTGAGAATAGGGACTACGTCATACAAAGAGGATTTTTTTATAACGGAAACTGTTTTTTCCCACGACCCAGGGAACATGGCCACCGAACGGCGCGCAGGGCGACGCCCCTATAGCCCAACACGCAAGCCAGTTATTATTTTCTAAACATAATAACATCACGCCTGTAATACCCAAGGGTTTGGCAGAGGTATTTTATGTACACCCTCAGGTCACTAGTTATGTTTAAATCCTACTTACAAAGGAAAATCCATAGAACTTCTTGTAGGACATGGACATGAGCAGTAGGTACTTTTTCAAATATTTTTTATCCAAATTGCAACCACGACGGTGTTGGTGGTGATTTCAGACATATCTCTCAAACTGCAGGTGGAATTACACATATAGCAGGACAAAAGGTGAGCCATAGATTTAGCGGTTGATTGTAAGGACTATTTACAGAGCAACCGTTTTAACGACGTGGAACTATGGGCCACGTGCGCCGATCAACGTGAATGCTAATTCTTATCAATCCACGAGTTGATTCGAAAAAAGAACACGTTTCTGTAATGGCAACAAAGAAGCTGTTGACGTTTGAATTTTAGCACTTCAAGATAAGGGCACCAGGTATTGATTGATGAGGTACAGGATTACGATTTGCCAAACTGATTAAATCAGAGTTTTTATGACAATGAGCTTTTATTTATGATTTTCAAGTTTGATTCAGTTGTTTTTTTTTTTATTGGCGACTTGATGCAACAAAATTGGATGTAGCGCTCGCTCGGCTCACACTCGTTTGCGCCTTTAAACCCTATCCTACGACCCAATTACCACAGAATACATAGTCTTAGCTCATTTGGCCGATGTGGCCTAAATAATAATAAAAAGGATACTAGTTGTATCCTTTTTATTATTATTTAGGCCACATCGGCCAAATGAGCTTTTAACCAGTTCCTACCTAGGCACCTAGGTAATCTAGGTATAGCCGGTTAGAACTAAGTGTATTTCATATCATAGAACTTACTTTTATGTTAAGTCATTCCGGGCGGTTGAAAATCTATCTTTCGTGACACTTGGCATTGTTTGAGAATTTCCTTTTCTTAAACACTTAGGTACCTACCTACTTATATCTTTGTTCAGATGTGCATGTAGGAAGTGAGGCTGCGAACAAAAGGAATCTATCCACCATTGTCTTAGACAGACCTCTTACGTCAGTAGCAATCACAAGGAGCCTAGGTAATGAAAAAAGTATGAAATGTAAAAATAACATTTTAGAAACGTGCTCATTTAATAAAAGCATTGAGTAAGATATTTTAATAGCTAAACATAAACCCGTTTGAAATACACGACTGTTGCTAGGTGTAAAAGGTTTTGTGTTGTGTTGTGTAACACCTATTGGTTAGTTCCTTGTTTCAACTATAATTTTATAAAAAAAAAACAGCAATACCAGTCAATAGCTTAGGTATTGGTTGAATATTCATTGATTACCAACCTGATATTATTATTGTGAGTAGTGCTCACGTTTTTCTTTTAATCAACAAGTTCCTGAAATTTAAATTAACACTAGCTACAAAATCAAAAAGCAAATACAAAGATAAGATTAGGTAATTAAAAATTAATTAATCAACTGTAGTTTTTATCTGTAGCTAAAATTAAACAAATTGCAAAGTAAATTGAATTTTTTTTTTTTTTTTTTTTTTTAGTCAGTAGAAGTCTGACACTCCCCTTCGCTCTGCCCAAGAGCGGGGGGGGTCATTCGATGATTTTCCACCCACCAAAAAAAAAAAAAAAAAAAAAAAAAAAAAAAAAAAAAAAAAAAAAAAAAGGTAATTAAAAATATACGTAATAATGCGCTCATTCAATTTACTTTGCAATTTGTTTAATTTTAGCTACAGATAAAAACTAGAGTTGATTAATTACCCGACTGCGGCGAAGCCCAAAAGGAGGGTTATTTTGTTAATTTTGTAATCAGAAATGTGGAAGGCAGATTTTTATTAGATAATAAGTATAAATAATAAATAATAATGTGTGTTACAAAATAGTTTCCATTTTGATTTTGTTTACGGTATGGTTCTATAGTATTTATTTAGTCACTCATCATAGTATTGATATCATCACAAACGCGTCGAATGTACATAATATTATAACCAGTAACTGTAGGTATTTCAGAAAATATGTCCCTCCCGGTCTCGCCAGCGTAGACTTCGGAATCTTTATTCGGGATTAAAAAGCCTTCCTTTTTTAGGCTATAAATTATTTAAATCTATTCTATAGATCAGATCCATTCAAATTTTCGCATTTATAGATAAGCAAGTAAGATTTTTACTCTCAGTGAATCTAAGCGCAAAATCATCAACAAAAGACTTCGTACCAAAAAAAGCGCTCGGCAAAGTTAGGGTTTTTGTTGGTGACCGTTACCGTACCAGACTACATAAGTACCTGTTTAACAATGAGTTTCGTGCAAGACTTGGGGTGACTGATTCGGGGCAATTGTGTCCTTTTATCCTTGAAAGGACATTGATGGAGGTCAGTTCTACTGCGGGACAAAGGACCTTGGCCCTTGAAAAAACGGCTTAACAAATAGCATTCAGATTGTAAACTTGTTCTTGTAACGCTGTACAGAGTAAGACAAAATTAAAAGAGAATGAAATTAGTAAAGTTCTGGTGTTTACCCAAATAGATTAGAGTGAAAACAGACCCTAAGATAGTTGAAAAGGCCAGACAAATGAAAATGGAATGAAATCAAATACCTCTAATATCTTATTTTTTTTAGTTTGAATATATCTAGGATAAGTCAGTTTAAAAGTAAAATGTCCTGTTATAAATAAATCTAAGGTTTTCCTCAAAACTTTTCCTTAGATCGCCCTCAAATAATTTCATAAGACACAAGGAAAAACGTGTTTGTTTAGTTGACAGAACAGAATATATAATAGGTACCTATGTGTATTATGTATTTTGGTGGTTCTCTGAATGCAGTAAATACATAAAGTAATGAATGGTAATCGGTAAAACCTAATAAGTGGGTTCATGAAACATGTTAAAAACCAGATATTGGAAGTAGGATTCCTCGAAGGATCTAATCTTTATTTCAGTACTTAATCAAATCGATAATAAAAATAGTAAAAGGTAGCAAACCACCGTTCCCATGGTTTTTTCACTAACTAATAGGTATAAGCCCATACTCAGGTAGTTAGATAAGATTTTCATAGAGCGCGAGGACCAATCAAGCTAGGCTATCCAAATTAAGCTAATCTGTCACTGTACGGGAAGCTCATACAAAGCAAGTTCAGGTTACACTAGATATGTATAGCTTGATGTGCTCATGTTGTAATGAACAGCTACAGAAATGAATAAATTAACGAAACTATTAACTATGTAAATAGATTCAAATTGAGGATTTCAATTTTCCGAGTACCTACGTGTTCCTTATAAATTGCACCGTTTGTCCTAAGACATTCGTGTTGTTTTCAGTTTCAACAATTTGGAATTTCCCATGATTTACTGACTTACACTAACGCATTGGTAATTTTACTTATAAAGTAATCATATGAAAGTACCTAATATTCAATTATTTAGCCTTGACACACGATTGCGGATTCACCAGGTTGGTGAATGTCACTAGTCACATTCACTTCTATTCGTACAAACTGGGACCTGACATTCATTCTACAACACAACGATTAAACGAGATATTTTGTATATATATATTGAATGTTGTCTTGTATGTCCTACTGCTGGGCAAAGGCGTGCCCCATATCCCTCCAGGTATTCTTCTCCTGCGGCACCTCGAAACTGCTTTCATGATGAGAGTCTAGATCATCTCGTCACCTCTTTCAAGGCAAACCTCACCCATTTAGTTCATGTGAGCTAAGTTATCATTTACAACGTGTATTAAAGAAGTTGATTGTATTGATTCATACTTTTTATCGACATTAAGCTTATTATCTAAACGAAATGCCCTTTTATTTGAGTAGATAACGATAAGATAATGACATAATGACCTGTAAAACACATAGTTTATCAGTAAAGCACATGTGGGTGCACGTTGCAGGTAAGAAACCTAAAAGTTTCAGAATTCCGAACCTTCCTTTTTGAGTATGGAATAAACCTATATGGAAGTAACGGCGTGTCATTGTGGTTTCTGGTGGTCACACAGCTAGTACCTACTGTACCTAGGCACTTTTTTATTTACTTAGGCGCTTTGACCACAAAATAATCAAACTTTCGAATGAACACCAACTAAAACCTTTGAACTACACCTCATCTTACATAAATGAGATGTAGTTCAAAAATTTAGGTTACCAAAAACCAATCAAAAGTTAGTGTGATAATGGTTAATTGAAGTTTGCAACAATGATTTAGGTATATGTTGTAACTAGCTTTTGCCCGCGACTTCGTTCGCGTGGAATAGTGACTTCCGGCAGATTTTTGGTTATCTCGCAAAAAAAAAAAAAAAGACTATCCTATGTCCTTTCTCAAGTTCCAAACTATGTCTGTACCAAATTTCACACAAATCGGTTCAGTAGTTTAGGCGTGAAGCAAAGACAGACAGACAGACAGAAAGACAGACAGGATATCCTCCATCCCTAACTTATTTAACTGCTGAAAAAGGCTCACCAAAGGCACTTATAAGATTAAGGCACGATTATGGTTTCATTATGATATTCTATCTCTAAGCATATTATTATATTCGAGGTGAGAGCCTGGGGATCCGTCACACAGGGTATCCTAGTATGGACGCCAGTCTCTCACAAGGGAACATAACATAAATTTTGTCAATATGTTATTCTTACAATAGGGGATCGGACAAAAAAAAACTAATTAGTCCGTCAGATAGATTTCTAAAAATTATTGGACACGTATTTTTTCTTTTTTCACGTAAACTTAAAATGAAGACGATACAGTGCTTCGAAAACTCGTGTGACGTCATATGATAGTACATTTTAACGACACAAGCAGGGACCGTCCGGATACTCGTTGAAAGGGTTTTTGAAGGGGTTTTTTTAAGCGCTTCAAAAAGAAACCCTATAATACATGTTACACCTCCGAACGGGTATAGTAAACCCTGTTACGAACGGGTTACCCTTTCAACACCCTGTAACACTGTAACAGGGTAAGCCATTCCAACTCAAGACATTGTATTATGCACTGTTTACAATCGATATTAGTTTCAAAATTGCATACACGACCGCACATGACATTCGTTCGTACTGCGTCCGGCGGTCCGCCAATCTTGCGTGTACCGACTTGCCGAGCGACTTGTAAACATGGAAAAATAGCTATGATCTTATACCTAGTTCAATTTTGCTCGTCACACATGCTAAACATTGTAAGGAATAATATTTAATTTTTCGTGTATAAACCTACCTACTTGTTTATTTTCATCATTCATCATTTGATTGGGAACTCGAAAATTATCTAAAAGGATGGAATCTGGCAGTGTACCTACCTATCATATCTGATACACTAAGAAAAAACAGTAAATTACTTACGATTTCAGACCATTTTGATACTTGAAAGTAGCGTTTCTAAGTAGCCAATATACCTATTTGAATTAACAGCTTTTGAAAATAATTTGACCTAAATATAATAAAATTTGAGTGTTTTTATCTTGCAACGCCCAGACGACTTCAATGGTCGGTTTGCTATTTTGTTTTCTACTGCATAATTATTTGGATTAACAAATGATAAAATATATTTTTTTTAGAATTTGGATTATATTTTGTCTTTTGTACCATATAAAATAATAAATGTTTGAAAATACCTTTTGGAACGTTTCTAGATTTTCATAAAGTTCAATGTATCAAATTGTACACAGAGCTAAGAATAGGGTTAATGTAAGAATTTATATTTGTTACTTCGCCTGATCTTACATAAAAAATAGCATTACCTTGGTGTTAATCTAATAATTATCGTAGGTAGTTATTAATACCTACTTACCTACTTACTAAAATAGGAACAAATTAGGTATATACATGGGTATAAATGAACGTGGTCCGACCACTTAACACTAGAAAGACTATTAATTTAACTACCTGTCTTACTCATCTTAATTGTTAGTTCGCTTAAATGTCACGCATCAATTGTTGTCAAATTCATAATAACTAAATAAAAACAGTAAGGTGCGCACGGGTGCAAGTATCCCCCCACCTACTTGCAGCTCAAGTTTATTAGGTAATCCAGGGTAACACGAAAAAAAGCTTTTCGGGAAGGTAACCTCTTCAAAGGCTTAAGTCATTGAAGGGGTTAACCCCTTCACGTGGTTACCTTAATAAAAGTGTTAACCATTTCGCTGGGGTTCGAGGGTGTAACTCGAACAAAAGGTAACACAGCGATATGAGTTACCCCATGTACGGGTTACCCTGTCCAAAGGCTTAACTCTCAAGCGGGGTTGTACGGTCCCTGGACACAAGTGACGTTTCAAGCCCCACTCCAAGATCTTTGACGCGTTTTATCTTCGTCATTTTTTATTGATTTGCTAAAACAAAAAACACGTATTCAATATTTTTCGATAATCTAACTTACGGACTAATCAGAATCATATTATTTTGACCCAGTCCGATCCCCTATTTAATTTTTAGGGTTCCGTAGTCAACTAGGAACCCTTATAGTTTCGCCATGTCTGTCTGTCTGTCTGTCTGTCTGTCCGTCTGTCCGTCCTCGCTTAATCTCTGTGACCGTTAGCACTAGAAAGCTGAAATTTGGTACCAATATGTGTATCAATCACGCCGACAAAGTGGTAAAATAAAAATTGGAAAAAAATGTTTTATTAGGGTAGCCCCCCTATATGTAAAGTGGGAAGTGATTTTTTTTTTAATTTCAACCCTAACGTGTGATATATTGTTGGAAAGGTATTTAAAAATGAATAGGGGTTTACTAAAATCATTTTTTGATAATGTCAATAATTTCGGAAATAATCGCTCCAAAAGTAAAAAACAAAGCGTCCCCCCCCCTCTAACTTTTGAACCATAAGTTTAGAAAATACGAAAAAAATCTGAAAAGTAGAACTTTATAAGGACTTTCTAGGAAAATTATTTTGAACTTGGATGGAAACAACAGATGGAAACTGCAGTTAACCAATATAATTTGGTCCCTGAATCGTATGAGCGCCTATACAATCCAGAGGTCAAGTTTCATTGGCCCGTATTTCAAACAAAAAAAGAATTATTACTACGGAACCCTACACTGAGCGTGGCCCGACACGCTCTTGGCCGGTTTTTATAACTGCATATGTATGTGAACCTTTGTGAAGAGAGAAAATAAAGATATTGTATTGTATTATATTATATTATGTAGAATATTTACATAACATCTACCTAAGTATATTCAATAGACAATGTAGGCGCTTATTTATTTTCATTCATGATAAGCGTTGCCAAGACATACTCGTCGTATGTTTACGTTCGGAAGCGTATATCGTAGACTTGTAGTAGTAGTACGAAGGTACTTACTATTTACGTGAATCACGTGGCAACAAAAGTACTAAAAATAAAGAAGACTAGCCACAGAATATAACATTCTAAGACTGCCCGCGAACTAAACTATAAACTGGAATTTTGAAAAAAAAAACTTTGCACGATAGAGAATTCGTTTCCTATCAAAATAATTTATATCACAAAAAATCTACACATAAGACATAATTATAAATAAGTATACCTTCGTGCTGTTTACTTTTTTTCAGGAAATGTGTGAGTTTTTAGGTGCTTACCTGTAACAAAGAAAAGTAAAGGTATGAGTAAATCGAATAACACTTGAGTTTGTTCATTTCATTAGGACACGCGTGATGTTATTATGTGTACAGTGCGTTGTTTTAGTTGTTTACAAAGGCTTTCGTACAAGGTTCTACATAATTATGACATGGTTGTAGCAAACAATGTGGTTGCAGTACCTACTGTGTTGATATGTAGGTACGCACGACCTCACCCCCCGCACTGCCCGGCGAGCGATTTAATGCCTAAATTTTGACTGTTTTTTCTTCTTGGAGAAAAATGATAAAGAAATTAAACAATATTATGTTTTCAACATTTACTTCAGAATAAAAAGTTCTATTTACTGAGACTTTCATATAAATTCATGATGAAATGTCTTAGCAGTACACGTTTGAAATTGTGATTTAGAGTCAAGTTTGATAAAAAAAAATATCGAGCCGATCATTCAAATTCGCGTTTCTAGCTTTACAATTTACTTGAGAGAGTATGTTCAATTTTTATGTAATGATTTTTATTTATTAAAAACTCATATTTAGTGCGATTTTCATAGGTTCAAAAATCTTAAAAAGTACTGCAACCCCTCTAAGTAGCTAAGTATACAGACACCAGCACCCAGCACATCAAGTTATCCGAAACTGATAATTTTTCCAATTAACCTTGATAATTCTTTACCGATAAAGTTGAAAATATATTGAAGAAATTAGACAACCTGTAGCACCATCGCATCGCTGTACAGCTTAACCAGAATAGGTTTGCGCTTCGGTATTTTTTTTTGTATTTGCGAAGGGTTCCTAGGGGCTGTAGAATACTAGAATCGTATGTACATTATTGTACATAATGCAATGTACATAATCTATTATATAACCAAAGAATCCTTAGGTAGGTATCTACACACTGTGACTCAATAACTCGAGTTCTTTCTATATACAGGCGGAAAAAAATGTTGGTACCTACTGGACCTAATTGTTTCGTGGAAACGTTAGAAGCCCCGACGCAAGTGTAGAGGAAAATATTTATTGGTAAGTAATTCACAATCTAATCGTCTAATCAACAAGCGTATCGCCAACTCAATATATTATTTTAGTTTTTGTTATTACATTACTGATAGTTTATCTTTACTGTTTGTTCCTATTATCGGTCGCAAATCCCTCTTATCTATACGTATCAATAAATATAATACTAGCCATTATTTTTGCAGATTTTGAAATCAGAGAAAATAACGCAGACCTATCATTGGAGGTCCGAATTTAAACGCTCGACGTGAACTCGAACGATATTTGAAAATAAAATTTTAACTTATTAGAAAATTGCTAATTAACTTATCAACTGCATTTTTGTTTTAGGATTTTTGCGATAAGCACAGGCACAGTTACGAATAGTCTAAAAATTAGTAAACTAAGACCATCATTTAACAGACGACATTAGCACATGACACCACTACAATCTGTCGTTAAATAGAGTTTCAACTTTATGGCTAAATCATTAGATTCAAGGTTGCTTGGAAAAATTTGCTAGTTTCGGGTAGCTTGTGCCGCGCCTGTATTAAATACGTTTATTATAACGTCGTGCGTTCATGCAAAGCCCACGGTTGTCCATAACTATCGTATAAGCCTGATCGATGAGACAGTGTCATTACCCACTTATCTCTGTCACATTCACATTGTCCTCAAAGATGAAGATTAATCAGTTTGCAAACACTGATTGATTCACCTATGCATGGATTCACCACACCATACCATCACGCGCACATGTTTTCAATAACATTGTGAATCACTCAAATATTGTAAACGTACTACCAGGTACAGGCGTATTGTAAATAATTTCGTTTCAATACATTGTTATAAAAGTTGTAAACTGTGACATTTTAAAACGGATTTGTTTATAAATTATGGTTTTTAGGTGAATGTAATGACTGAATGTAAGACTGTGAGAAGAAGTGGATTTGGTTGTAATCTATATTCCGGTTTCCTCACGTTGTTTTCCTTCACCATTTTGACAGCAGTGGTGATGGAGTAAATTTAACACAAAATAAGGTGCTTGCTTGGGTTCGAATCCACGACTTACTGCTCATAAGTCGGGGTCGCCACCATAGGGCCACTGCTCACAAGTTATCTTAACTTTACCATAAGCTCAAAAACTCATATCCCGGGCTTAACACCGTGTGGCATTCACACCTTTTGTCACGTTAACATCAGGATTTTACGAACACAGTGACGGTTGGTAGATCCAGTTTACCGAATTTAGCTACCAGTTAAGCTACTTTTTCAATACACTTCCTCGAAAACTAGCTCTTATTGCACTACGATTAGGTTCGACATGCATCATATTTCGCACGCGTGCGGTAATAAGAATACAGCGTGCTGTAATATTATTACCGCACGCTGTAATCATAGAGCAGCGGTAATTCGATTAAAACTTATGAAATTAAAAAAATAACACCACTGACTATTATAGAGCAGGCGTGTTTTTTTTTTAATCTCGCCATTTTGATCTGCGTCTTTACAGCGTAAATATTTTTTGAATATTTAAATTGTGTTTGTAAAAAGAATACTACTAATAAACGTAAATATTTTAAACAATTATTTACTTTTATGAACAAGTAAGCATTTTTTTGTGTTCTTAATTAAAAAATATTTATATTTTATATTTTTCCTGTGAGGCTGTTTGGCGGCTTTATACCTTTGCTTCTTTTTCAACCTGGCGAAATCAAACCGCGGAAAAAAAGTAAATTAAATCATAGTCTCATCAAATTTGTTGACAAAAACACATAACGTTTTTAGTTAATTTCTTTGAAAGTGTATTGAAAAACGTCGTTTGATACACGTGGGAATTTGTTATTGCATTTCTCGACCCCATGAACACCCTCGCCATACGGCTCGGGTGTTCAATCTGCCTCGAATGCAATAACAAACTTTCCGCACTTGTATCAAAATGTACTATTTCAATACACTTCCTCGAAAACTAGCTCTTATTGCACTACGATTAGGTTCGACATGCATCATATTTCGCACGCGTGCGGTAATAAGAATACAGCGTGCTGTAATATTATTACCGCACGCTGTAATCATAGAGCAGCGGTAATTCGATTATAGCATAAGAAATTAAAAAAAAAACACCACTGACTATTATAGAGCAGGCATGTTTTTTTTTTAATCTCGTCATTTTGATCTGCGTCTTTACAGCGTAAATATTTTTGGAATATTTAAATTGTGTTTGTAAAAAGAATACTATTAATAAACGTAAATATTTTAAACAATTATTTACTTATATGAACAAGTAAACATTTTTTTGTGTTCTTAATTAAAAAATATTTGAATTTTATATTTTTCCTGTGAGGCTGTTTGGCGGCTTTATACCTGTGCTCCTTTTTCAACCTGGCGAAATCAAACCGCGGAAAAAAAGTAAATTAAATCATAGTCTCATCAAATTTGTTGACAAAAACACATAACGTTTTTAGTTAATTTCTTTGAAAGTGTATTGAAAAACGTCGTTTGATACACGTGGGAATTTGTTATTGCATTTCTCGACCCCATGAACACCCTCGCCATACGGCTCGGGTGTTCAATCTGCCTCGAATGCAATAACAAACTTTCCGCACTTGTATCAAAATGTACTATTACCCAATATTATTGTTAATTCGGCTTGTAAACCGTTGCCCTTACCTTACCCCTTCATCAAATGCTATTCAACTAGTCGATTCAAATTCAAGACATAGGTAAATGCCGTAAGTATGTTACTGCTACTCGTACCTATTTCTCTAAACTTTATAGGCTAGACATGAAGAAATAACTGAAAATTTCCATTTATTTATTTTGACGAATTATTTAAAGATAGTCAGCATCAGACATTTTAAATATTTGTCTTCTGCAACAGATTGCTTTGTTATAGAATCTTTAGAATGTTCCATACTTACACAATTATTACTGATAATGAACCATGTAACGAAAACTAAGAAATTCAATGTAGAAACTAGCAGAACGATATTCTTTTGTTATATTCTAAAAATCAAAAGTCACGTTTAACTAAAGATTAAAACGTATTTAAAAGAAAATAGGTAGGTACTTAAGTACATAATATTATATAAAAATATTATTTAATTTTTAGGTTAGTTTAGTATATATATTTAGTACTTATAGTCTTACTTTAATGTTTAGAAAATAAAGAAAATATGTGCTTAGTTTAAATTTTCTTTGAACAAGAGAAATAGAACACCATACATACACATACTGCCAAAATGTTTGTCAGAGGTGTACCATAAACTACACCCACATTTTAGCAGTTAATTTAAGTCCCATGTAAAAGGGGGCGAACCGGCGAATCTATTGGCAACTTACCTATTGTTAACACTGATTTACAGCTTCGAATAATCCCTGACAATAATAGGAACTCGACTTCCAAGAACCCTAACAGCCTCTTTGGAAATAATTACCTTTAAAACAGTTATACCGTCAATACAAAGACCAAGGTGACAAGACAAGGATAGAAAGTGAAATCTATTTACGAAGTGCCGTTCACCGGTTGCATTTCTGACCGGTCGAAGTGTTTATTTAAGGCAGTAACTATTTGCGGACACCTATTGTTTGTACAAGAGAAATACAAGCCGCTAAGCTAAGATTAGCAAGACATAGATACCTATCGAAGTTTTTATGTTATCGCTTTTTTGGAATGTTGTAAATAGATTCTTTTTCTAAGCTATTGTCGTGATAGTACCTATCATCGAATGTTTTGTCAGCTTAGGCACGCTTAGGTTTATCAGAAGATTAGGGGGCTTTTTGGCACGCGGATGTTTAAAAAAGACTTTGAGACTAACCACTGTTGATAACTACGCGTTGGCTAATTCGTTCTTACAAAATAATACTTAAACTAAAATTAAGTACCTAGGTCCTATACAGTCGATATGTTATTATACTTACCTTTGACGATTACGGAACCTAAATGCATAAAATATTTATTGTAACTGTAGCAACTAACTATAATCCTATTCTCAAGAAACATTATAATACACCACTTCAAAAGAATTAATGCGAGTGATGTGTCATAGTAATTGTATTCTAGGAACTTTAAGCCTGGAATCTGCCAAGCGCTATTGTTGGGTGCTGGGTGCCAAACCGACTGGACGGAACTAATCCTTGAATAGATTGTTCAGAAGCTTTAAAGTTAAAGGAAATGTATCTAAGGAAAATTACAGTACGGTCTACCTAAATAGGATTTTGGAACAGCTACACGATAAGCGGATTTCTCTAACGGAGACCAGCCTTGTAAATTCATTCATTCATTCACATTCCCATTCACACAAATCACGTATTGACAAAGACGACTACCGAGAAATTCTCGTCCGTTTGCTTTCTAAACATTACTAGTAGGTACTTAGTTTTAATTAACTTCTTTCTATTTGGAAAATAATGCGAATTAATCAATACCTCTGGAAATACCGAAACCGGAACGCAATAACCTGAGTACTTAAAACAAAGTAAAACAATAACCATTGCTAGAGAAGTGTTCCTACAAACGTGCTCATCATCATACTGAACATTGACATGCTTATAATTTTCCATTGTTATGCTCCGATCTTGATATTCTTGTCTCGTTTCCATAACATAATTCCGTACCACAAAGTTATGCTGCGCTGTCCTCTGAATATAACATCAAGAAACGCAATGCAAACTCCTTGGTTCTATGCAACTTTCCAGTACCAGGCACCAGCGCATGGAACGAAACCCAAAGCGCCTGTTAGGACTTGATTTATGGTCCTATGTCGTCTTGGAAAATATATGTGGGCGACTGAGCAACTGGGAACTCGTTGTTCACGAGGACGCATTCATGATACACGTGCCGACTCAATAAACTACTCATAAATCAAATTGAACCAATACAAGGCGCACGGTATAAGTGCATCGTTGCATACGTGCTTGACATGCATCCAATCGGCGAATCTAATGCACGATAAGAATGATTGATGTGTGGCCTTAATTTTCAGGAGGCTAATACAAGAGGCAAGCTGTTTATGGTTAATGCCTCTTGAGAAGATGAAGTCGAAATCGATGGGTAATCTTTTAGCACTTCAAACTTCACATTTCCTTGGATTATAATTGGGAAACGCAAACGGCGTGTCTTCTGAAGTTTCCCAGATACACGCCATTACTTTTCCACTGCTTTCTATTAATGAAATAGCGGCCTACATCAATTAACAATAGTTATGCAAAGCATCACAAATCACACCGCTGCGACATGAATACCAAATGGACTATGTTTCTCGCACTTTTTGAGAAGTCCTTGCTCGATGTGATGTGTACATGCAAATATGCGCATTCGCAGCGAATTTGGTGTACACAGATGGCATGGTAAACAATAGCAGAACGCACGTCATTAGGATGTACAGCATTTTAGTCGAGGACAATGGTTGGCTGGCTCGAGGTGATCGGTTCTGTAAACCGACAACTGACCGCCCGGCCGTTCGCCTTCCTCAGGTGTTGTCTCAACAAATATGGCTTGAATAGAGGCCTCGTGGCCTACGTTTTTTTTTTATGTCAACACGTTCTTTAGATGATCCTTACGTTTACAACTCACGGAGACGTGACTGCTTCGAGTGTTCCGAGCTATGCCCGAAGACAATCGATAATTGAATAATTTATATCTATTTGATCATAGCGGCCAACGGCTTCAAATATAATAATAAATGAGTCGATGACTCGATATGGACTTTATTTCTTATTACGAAGATATAACATTTCTGTTAAGTTTAATAGAAAAGTTATTTTATGGACTAAGTTATGTTGAAAAGAAAAATAAGTTTGCGAAATACCCACCCAGCTGGAGTCTACATATTTTTCTCAAAGCCATTATTTTAAACTCGGTGAACCAAGTTTGAGAGAGAACGTTTTCTGAACATGAGGAAAAAGATTCTTAAACAACAATGTTTGCACTTAAAACATTTCCCTAACAACTTAGATGTCATTTCTCATTTGTGTAAAAAGCGTGAAGGTGAAATATATAATGAACGGTTCAAAAACCTGTATGCAAATACATACTTACATAAAAAGAAAAATATTATTTATACAAGTATCAAGTCAAGTAGTCAACAAAATGTGTCAGAATTATAAATACTTAGACGAGACAATGACTATCTTGATAAAGATTTGGCAATAGTAGAAGCGATATTGCATATTGCAAGGGAAAACAGTGTGGAAAATCAATTTGTCGCGATAAAAGCTACTGGAAATTACCCTATAGATAGGTATCATATCTAGATAGACCATTTAGTAGAATTAAATACAATACTAATAGTAATTTATTGCCCCTGGCAGTTGTCGCTTTCTCCAGTCTAGTGGGTGTACATTAATTTGTAGTCTAGATAGGTAACCAACTTGTTTAGCTAGCTCAGTTAGAAGAAAGATCTAACTAGCTCTACTTTTAGATAGGTACATAGTTACTACTAATACAAGCACCTACTTGTAGATATAATATCGAAGCTGTCTAGGAATATCTAATCATGTGTATATTTTCCTTGTTTGTAAATAGTTTGTTAAATAGACACGAAAAGGTACCTATGGCTATATCAAATAAGGTAAGTAGGTCCTAAAGCATTATCATCTAACGCTCAAAAGTTGGAGTAAGTAGTCCTGGATTTCTATTGTTATGTTTTTCAGACAGATCTATACTTCAATTTCTCCTCCCTGATGAAATATATTTGTTTTCACGTTTCTTTAGACCACCAGACTGTGATCTTTGAGAAAAGATTTTACCAGAACTTCGGAAAATTAAACTTAAAGAACATTTCCGCCATGAGTAACTTATGCTTCCAATGTACCTACCTAACTGGTTTCGTACAAGAAAGGAAACTCAATAATAGGATAGGACCGTAGTAAACTTCAATAACAGTTGATTCCGCTTCCTCGTGTGCAGTATTTTCCATCATCTACTTCAAATTATGCATAAAATTGCTCGTCAACGCTACAGCGCCATGTCAAGTGCTATTAGTTTAGACTTCCTCATATCTAACAACATATGTTCTGATAACAGGAAAATTATGTTGTTCAGAGCAATTTTAAAATAAGTATCGACACATATTCCACTTTATAATACCTATTATCTTAGTTATTTATACGAAGGTATTCATTTCTCATTTTTTATAGCATAGTTTTTTTAGAGACCTAGGTATACCCAGCAGAGGGTGAGTTCGGGGCTCGGGTTGTGTACGATGATTACATGACTGTATTTTTCATCTTACGTGTAATAAAAAGCAGTAAATGAACAACTTCCGTGTGAAATAGATATTTATATGGGCACGTTAATAGCCGTCTAGTGGGCGAGACATTTCCACGTCCGCGTGTTGGTTTAAAAGTTCGTGATCAGACGCTATTTAACAGAACAACACGTGTCGCCGGTATGAAGTGAAGTGAACTGAGTGGCCGAGTAACCGAGTTTGAGCATTTGCAACATGTTACCAAAAGATAAAAAGAAATATAAACGAGTTCAACAAATTCGGGGAAGTAGCGGAACTTTATTACGGTTTTTGAGCGACGAACCGGCGACAACGTTGGCGTTGCCCGGTCCGAACCGCTCGTGGTGCGAAACGACGAACGACCCCCCCTGCGCAGGATATTGAGATGACGCGCTGCGCAAGAGCATAAAGGTACATTTCCGAGACGGGCCGCAGACTGCAACCGCAGGCGACACTGTGGCTACCGGCTGCGGTTACCGCAATGCTGCCTGCGGTCGCTATTCCAACTGCGGCTGCATGCCGTGGCTGCACAATGCACAGAACCGTGCCTCAGTTGTTCCAATAGCTTCATGCGAGACAGAATGTTAGATAACGCTACCAGAATAAAAGATAAAATAAAATAAATAAAAAATAGCAGAATGTTAGACATTATTATACGTGTGAAGTCTCTGCGGTTCGCGACACGACTGGAGCTGCAGTCTGCGGTCGCTGCGCGCCGCGGCCGCACGCTGCGCGTTCCGTCTGCAGGCAGCAGTGTTGCCGCGCTTAGAATCAATTTCATAGATGTTCATAGAAACAAGTGTTGTCGCTTGCAGTTTGCTGTTGCAGTTTGCGGTCTGCGGCCCGTCTCGGAATTGTACCTTAACACAGCTGCAGGGCTATAACAGCATTCACAGCTGTTATGGTAAAACTGTCGCACTATTAACCCGTCATCAAAATGATCTCGCCCCATCAAACCGCTGCACGCTATATTAAATTGCGTGTTTTACGCACTGATGCTCCGTAACAGGGCCTGATTTAGAGTTCTGACCGCCCTAGGCTAACTATGAATCCGCGCCCCCAGCCTGTCCTGTCCTAAATTTTCATACAGGTGCAACTAATTAAATTACAAGTACCTACAGAAGAGAGCTTACGTAACCTTTTTTTTTGGCAGGTGGAAATCATCAAATAACCCCTCCCGCTCTTGGGCAGAGCGAAAGGGAGTGTCAGACTTCTACTGACTAAAAACCACCCATGATCCTTGTTAGCCCTTTATGTCAAGGGCGTCGGACCTTGCGAGCCCCCTTCCATGTTGCTGACATCTCTTTGAGGCGCCCGTGGAACACGAACGCGCCGTCGACACGGCCTGTCGTCGTCATAAGACGGCCGGACGGCGAGCTAGCCCATTACTCACAGTCCACAGGCCCGTGTCTACGGTGGCCAGAAGCATCACGTGGCCCCGACGCCCGGAGCGCCTCCCGCGGCGGCTGGGACGAGAGGTTCTCTCCCTCTCACGTTCCGCCACCTCCTTCACTAGCATCATTGCTGGCGTCCTTTTCCTCCTCGCTCCGGACCATGGCTTGCACCAGGGCCGGACGCGAGAGGTCGCCGCCGCCGATCACCGCTGCAATAACACGGTGGGGCTCCGCCCAAGCGGGGCAGACCTCCACGGTGTGATCCACCGTATCCTCCGGCCGATCCTCACAATAATGGTTGCATCCGGGCGTTTCCTCCCGCACGATTCGGTGCAGGTACCTTCTCAAACAACCGTGTCCGGTGAGGACATTCGTCAGACGGAAGGTGAGGGCACTGTGCCGCCTCTCAAGCCAGGGTGGCTTCAAAGAGGGGACTTACCGCCAATATGGAGCGTGCCCTGCACGGGGTTGCGACAGTCGCGAATTTGCCGCGGCAACGTATTGACCCCCCGGTGAAGCGCTCGCTCCTCGCGCGCCTGTATGAATGACTTTCGCCTCCAGCCCATACCGGCAAACCGGCAAGGAGGTTTGCCGCCTCGCGGGAGATCGTGCGGTACCCCCGGACTAGCCTTACGGCCATCACATTTTTTTGCATGACGCATGATGGCATCCACCGTCGAGCGCCACTTGCGAACTGGTGTTCCGCAAGATCTGGACCCATTCCCTCAAGGTGCTCGGCGAGGCGGTTTGCAATTACTCTTTCTAAAAGCTTGCCCACCTCGTCGAGCAGCACAATGGGCCGGTATGCGGATGGCGAATCAGCAGGGCGCCCCGGTTTCTGAATGAGGACCAACTTCTCCGTCTTCTGACGAAGCGGGAACTATGGCCTCTTTCCAAGCACGCGCTTAAGAACCCCTCCAGCCGGGGCCCAAGAGCCTCTTAGGCCAGGACCCAGATTTTACCGAGACCTCTCTTTTTCTCACTCAATCCTCCTATCCTACTCTCACCTGTGTCAAACGAAATGAAAGAAAGAAATCACAAATTTTGCAAAAAAACAATGCTTTGCAATAAGAGAGGCACGCGCGGTTAAGCGCTCATTTTATTTTTTAACACACGTATTTTCCCAAAATTACCAAATATTATTATATAAGTCTCAGCTCAGCGCCGCGCCCGCCCGCCCCCTAGGTACTTGCGCCCTAGGCTCTAGCCTTATTAGCCTGTGGGTAAATCAGGCCCTGCTCCGTAACCATCGCACCACAATAAGATTAGCCTTTATCTCTCAATTTCGTTCTGACAACTTAATTCTACGGTATTACTCACTTTCAGCAGTTTCAGCGGCGTTAACAAGTTGTATGAAAATAGCGGAATTGACGTATAATTTAGAGTGCTGTATAAATAGTCGGGTAGTCAGAGCGTGGTGTGACGCAACTGGCGATGGCGCCTAGGAAACGGCGTGAGACATCATTTCCGACGAGGTTCACATAATGGGGGAAACTTTCAATTAGTTTCGGTCTATTTAGAAATAATGAACTTTAAATGAATAACTTCTGGCAACTTATCTCTACTAATTATGAAACTAGGTCAATCAATCACAGCAAAAGACCAAAACCAGCCATGCCATGATTTAAATATTATTTTTATTTTAGTGACTGACAACACTACCTATCTAATGGACTTTGCTACATATTTACTATACCGTGAGACAGAGTACCTACATAAAAAATCTCACATGTTCTACACACCTGAGATAAGTGTAATAAATAATTAACAATTATCTTGTCAGTAACATAGTGTACAGACAGATACATAATCTTTTATTCATTACTAGAGCCACTGTGGGTTTATTTAGTACCTAATTATTTATTTTACACATACAATAGTATGGTAAGTAAGTATAGACTAGGCAAATTAAACTAAAAAAAAGTCAGTCAGTCCGTGTAGTAGGTACCAAAAAGGTCGCAATACTCGCATTACAACAATATAGATAGACTGGTCGTTAGTGACTTTATACACTTTGAAGGTAAGCCATTAAGAAATGGAGAAAAAATAAAAGAAAGAAAACTTTAATGGCATCATTAATTTTTTTTCACGTGTAATGGCCAGTGTTGTTGCATTAAATATTATAATTAAGAAAAAAGTTTCCACCAGTCTAAGTTTTTAGTTGTTTCTTCGATTTTTTTTTGCCCTCCCATTAGCAGCTTCAGTTTGCTTCGGCTGTTTAAAATTACCTACTTGAGTCAGGACCATTGATATAAAAACTAAAGATACGGTCGTCCGAACATTTTGCTCGATGCGTTCCCCATAAAGAGAAACACTAACGTCATCTAAGAAGTAATCAGGCTGCTCGTAAACGTAACCTTGTATGAGCGGCGTGGCGTGGTATTATCGAGGTATAAAGAAATTAAATAAAACTTTCATTAAAATGTTAATAAAAAAAAATGTTAAATTTTAATTTATAATTTTAATTTTCTTTTAAACTTCGGTTTAGTCAAGACCTATTTGGGACCAAATTCGAGGCGTCATTTTATCATGCGGTCCGCCCAGTCCTTACGCAGTAATATATAAGTCAATGGTCAGGACATTTAATTTGTCTTTATATTTCAAAACAAGAATCGCAGTTCTTTAAAATGTACGCTAAAGTATCGATTAGTCATTCCTTTCTCGACGATACAATCATCAAGAGATCGTCGAAAGAGATATAAACTCGTATTTTTGTTTGAAACCGTCTGTCAAACAGAAGAATGATGAATGGCCGCGAATGTGGGTCAGTGGTCGAATGGCGGAGGATCAAATGTGACAGACCAATTAACACGACGCGCTGAATACGATGTGAATAAAACCTCGTATACTAAAGTAATTTTCGTTTTATTTGTGTACATAACCTAGGCTTTTTATGAGTCGGTAACGGTAAATCTAATCACGGAATTTATCTGATATGGGGATAAAACAAAGGTTGTGTTGGTGGGTAATTTTAGTGATGTTTTTTTATGTGCACGTTTGAAGTGCACATTATAAACGTAGCGGCGTCGTAGGCGAAGCGTAGCGGCATAAACGAAGCGTAGCAGCGTAGGCGCCAAGTGTTCGCAATATTTTAGGATTTTTAGGGTTGAGACTAATCACGATTTATATGGCTGGCTATCGAGAATTTACTTACGGAAAAAAATCCTGCATAGGTATCGAGTCTAAAGCTACAAACACATGAGTGTGTTTGTAGCTTTAGACTCGATCCCTTACTCTTACTTCGTCGATCTGTAAAAAAAAATATGATTTCCTGTTTTCAGTCGGCTTTTCACAAACGTCCATAGCCGTAGTACTTACTTAGTGTGATTTAAAAAAACTTTTTAACAAAAAATAAAACCGACTTCAAAAAAAAACACAAAAAAGTGAAAATAAACATAAGAAGAAAAATCACTGAAGTCGGTTTTATTTTTTGTTAAAATGTTTTTAGTGGTTTGAGTGGAAAATGTAGTTTTTTTTTAGTTTTGTTCATTTTTCAAAAACCGCTTGTCCGATTTCGATAAAAAATATATATATGGGACCATTTGGGAAGTCTTACTTACCCTTTCCAACAAAAAAAATATTTTTTCAAATCAGTTAGCAAGTGACGGAGTTATGTCCGAACAAACATAAAAAAAATCTATGAGTATGTATACATCCGAATTGAGAACCTCCTTCTTTTTTTAGAAGTCGGTTAAAACAAAGTCAAGTCTTATCAATCGGTTGCTTTTGATTATATTTTGCAATACGACTTTGGTTTACCTACATAATATCTTATCGGTTTCTGTCGTTCCTTCAGTATCTAAAAACAAATAACATGATAGATGACGTTACTCGAAATGAAAAGGCGTTCTTCATAGTGTCCTGTCCCCAAGAAATTGTTTTTTTCTGAAACTTAACTTTCTCGTAGGTAACAAAAGTATTTTCAAGAAAAAAAAACGCTTTTGGCTTATATCTTGGTCTGCATTTAAATACCTTTTTAAGATGCAGAATACTAGAGGTTTAATATTGCGATTCGTATTGCATTGCAAATGTAAGTAAGTAGGTAATTGAGACCAGTTTTAGTGCGTTTAAGTACCTATGTAGAGTAACTTAGACATACATAGCTAGGTAACTATTGGATACCCATTCTGTACAAAATTATATCGTGTTTTCAGTATTAATAATAGTGTAGTGTTAGTGACCATGATTGTCAGTTTAAAAACTTATATAGAATATATCTAACTATTTAGATAGAGAGAGAAGTCCTGACTGACTGACTCATCAACGCCCAGCTCAAACCCTTGGACCTAGAAAGCTGAAATTTTGCACAGAGGTTCCCTTTATAATGTAGACAAGGAATAAGGAAGGATTTTTTTGTAATTCAACCCCTAAGGGAGTGAAATAGGGGATTAAAGTTTGTATGGAAAATCGCCATTTTCACGCGGGCGAAGCCGCTGGCAAAAGCTAGTGTAGGTACATAATACGTTGGTATTTCCGAAAGCTACGTCATAATTATAATTATCCCTGGAAATTTCGTTTTTCAGTGAATGTAGGACTGAATTCGGATTTGTTAGGTAGGTATTCAGATTATGACTAATCCGATTTTGCAAGCCCGTAATACCTACTGGAAAAACCCGGTCAGATTTCAATCACGAATCATTATTTCAGATTTGGAAGAAATCCGCCCCTAAGACGACCCACTGACCGGAAGCTCAACTTTGTATTTTTTTCCACATCATGATATTATTCTAGATAGATATTGGTTTGTTTGAAAGATGCGTGCCTACATAGGTATGGGCGTGGTGGGTCGGCAAATGCATTGATAGCGTGCGTTGCCTGCTCCGGTGGACTTACAAAGGGCCGATCGGCCATTGGCCCCACATTGCAAAGACTCCTTTTTTATGTCTGCCCCGTTTAGGCTTAGTTTCCGACGTATTCATGTGACCAAACAAATACCTATAACAATCGGGATTCTTTATATACCTACCTACTGATTTGGAAGTGTTATTATCTAGGTACTTAGTTTATGTACTGGTTGGTGGTAGTACCTAAGGTAGGTAGATAATCACTTAACAGTTCTTAAAACGGGATTTTCCTGTTATAAAATAGTCTACAGCCTCATAGGTAATTCTAATTATATCATTGCAAAGTAGGTATCTACCTATCCTATCATGAGTGCACATTGTTAATGACTGAGGACATACCTAATCAATTCACTTTAACGAGTAATTAGCAGCACTTGATGATATCCACGTACCTAATCGAGCAAAAGTGAATGCGGGTAGGCATGTGCCATGTGCCGATTTTTTTTACAGGCTACGATTACGATTTTTTTACAAATGGCTGACGATGCACCTCTCTTCTCACATTTTTATGTGCTTCGCAATAGGTATGAGTTTTCATCTGTTGATTCATATAAGTAATAACGGCATGCCTAATATAAACCAATATAGGACACGCGCCCCACTTACTCATCGCTTCAAAGAATCCTTTGTTTATATTTTACACAATAAAACCCTCATCACTTGTATCTTTAAACGGCCACAGTATCCATTAGGATGCTAAACTTTAATTTATCTCAGAATTAGGCGGATGAACTGTGATGAAAGGTTCAGATCTGGGTGTCCGGTCTTTGAACTCGAGAGCGGGATGCCGAGATTGTTTAATGACAACAAATAAAGCATCGGTGCACAGCTGTCGGGCGGCTGTCGGCTTGCACGCGAGGCGAGGGGCCCTCTATTATAGCGAAGGGCCTGCAGGTAGCTAACTCGATGTATTTCATTTTTCTCTGCCTCCACCTCAGGCCTCCACATCCTTTATTAAAAGAATATGAATAAAACTGCGTTTACCTGAACCCCGGACTTATAGCGCGCTTTCATCTTTTGAGCGCTTGGGGAAAAAAATAAAAAAAAAATAATAATATGTACTTACGCCCAACTCATTGCTATTCTAAATGATAGGTACCTATCAGAAGCTGATTACTATAATTACGCAATAACGACAGGCGTTATACGACAAAGTTTTGGCAAGTGAATGTACAGTAATGTGCCTGTTCAACGCAGGACTTTCGCTGCTCAGTGTGTCGCGGGCGGGGTGTGTGTGTCAGCGCGGCTGATGTGCTATGGTAGTGCAGATGCTCACCTATATGCGCCAGGTCAATGATGGGGATCGCGCAGCGTGCGAGCAGGCTCTCCTCCTGCTGGGCCGCCATTGTCGTTGCTTGATACAACCGCTCTGATTTCCACGCGCTGATCGCTCGTTCAGTCAACACTCCTTATCACTCGACTTCCACAGTAATTAGCAATTAGCGAACGCGACACCGAAAGATAATTTTAAGGTAGAGAAACGATAGATAAGCACTTAATACACTGTAAGGATACAACGTGAACGTTAAAGTTTATTGAAGTTATGGATGGTCTTTTGATTATTCCTGGTATAGAAGCGTTCAGAACTCATTTGCATAACCTTGTAGTTCTTGCTCGAGGCGTTCGTCTTTCTGACGTAGCAGCAATAAGCTATACTGACTTGACACATTAAAAATTGGTTTCCGTTGCTTCTCTCACAGTAAGTAACTATGTGTAAAGGTTGTCCCGCGTGTGCGACCCGACGGCGTCGCGCGCCCCCCGTCCCTCACAGCTGGCGAGTTTCGAATGTCTCTCGTCGAATAAACTGGCTCACCGTGTGCGATGAGCGTTACCCTGGCGTCCGATGTCGGCTCTCACTTGTATATCATCGCGCAGACTTTCGCAACCGAGTAGCGTGTCGAAACAGCTCTGCCTTGAGCACGCTGCCGTGTGGAGAAAGCGTATTGTGTGACGGGTGTGCGCGAGCGGCTCGGCGTCCAGAGTAACACTGACGAAGCCGAGTGGCGATACTGGCGAGGCGCTCGGGCGCTGCTGCGTCGGCGAGACTGACTCACGCGGCCCTTGATCGCGGGCTCGCGGCTCACTTCGCGCCACTCGGAGGGGCGGGCGGCGGCGTTGTCCTGTGGCGGTGTCGGCGCCGTTCTACCGTCTGTGTCTATAACCTCGTCTCGTTTGCCATTCACTCATCTGACTTGTAGTAAATGTGGTTTGGATAACTTTGTTGATACCTGAACAAACTGAACTCAATCTTATCTTCAAGAGATTAAGGTTCACACATTATGCAGTTGAATGACATAATAGGTATTGCCTTATCATATCAGTGTCATCTATCATGAATCATGAGAGTGATGCATATCAGTAATAGTCACCCTTAAAATGCGGATCAATAGGGTAGACGACTAAAAAAATCTAATTAGTCCGTCAGATAGATTTCCAAAAAATATTGAACACGTATTTTTTCTTTTTTCACGTAAACAAAAAATGAAGACGATACAGCGCTTTGAAAAGTCGTGCAACGTCACAGCTTGGTACAATTTTACCAGACTATGACGTCAAAAGCCCCCTCTCCATGATCTTTGACAAGCTTTATTTTCGTCAATTTTTATTATTTTGATAAAACAAAAAACACGTATCCAATATTTTTCGATAATCTAACTGACGGACTAAACAGAATCATATTTTTTTTAGTCAGTCGTCTACCCTATTGAATTTCTGAATGGTTTACAATTTCAACAGTTTAATGAGACCATTAACGCCATCTACAGTACAACTTAAGTAACCAATACTGTGCTAAGCGCCATCTATGTTCACTACAAACTTAAAGCTAAAATAAAATAAAATCGCATTTAATTTTGTGGTTTATATAATTTCCAATTCTACTAGACTTGCCACTTGGAACCAGCACATCCACATCAATATAATAAAAAAAAGTTAAATAATGTATAAAAAATATAGGACGCAAACCCCTATAAAACAACAACATTGACCTTGTAAATATGTCAATCCACACTTTTGTTTTAAGTTGAATAATAAATAATTAAATGCTTTAATTTAAAGTGAGATTGTTTTATTTATATAGGGTTGGTAGCATTAATTTACAGTTGAGTGTTGCTTGTTCATTTGAGGCATCGTTCGAAGTACGAGGAGCCGACGTAGCCGCCCCGCATGGCTCGCTGAACATGCTGTTCGAACAGCCTCCTGTTGCTTTGAAGTTCATCCGCGGCCTCCTTGTTGAGAGGATCTTCGGGATTTGGTTCCTAAAAAACAAGAGGAAATCGTAAATAAATAACATGAATGTTGTTGTGAAGACGACTGCTGAATGTGAGGTCAAGGGTTCGATCTCCGGCTCGAGAAACATAACTGGATCTTTCTATTACGAAATTTTGGTTTACGGTAATGGTTTGTTTGTCACATAGGACATGAAACCATATACACTTACACCACTTACATCAATAAACTAACGTTTTCATTCAACAACTGGACTACATGAAAACATGCCTTCTAGTCGTATTACACATGGGATAAAGTCATGTATTTACATGCTGCACCAACCCTAAATAAATTGGGATAAGGGCACGAGAATGATGATGATGATTGACGTTACCATTGTTTCAGTTTTTTTTATGATTATTTTAATAATTATAATTCATTATTATTTGGGACAACATAGGCACCATTTTTTTTATTTGTATTTTAGGTGTAAGTCTTACAAGATAGTATTTAAATGGACACCTTGGCGTGCCCATGTGACACAAAAATATCCAGGTTAATTAGTTAGGACATAATTATCCAGGTTGGTGAATGGGACTTTTTTTCTTTATGTAATTTTTTCAGTTTTGATCATTTGTTTGCTGAATCTGAATCATATATATTTGTAGGTATATTTTCATCATCATTCTCTTGCCCTGATCATTATTTAGTTTTTAGTGATGTGATACAAGGATGCATGACATCACTTAACAAATTATAGCCCCATTTAAAATTATCAATGTTGAATGTTCACTTGAATTGATTAGTCATTGTCTTTTATCTGTACTAGCCAATTTTGTGAAGTGTCATGCTGTTTACTATTGTGTAACAAGATAGACTTATTTTACTCAAATCATTCACCAAAATTCAATGTTTCATCTTGCAATTTAAGCTGAATTCAACATTTAAGTTTATGATCATTGGCAGTTGGACACTGAAAGTAAATAAAAAATGTCTTTGGCATAGGAGATTAGGCTTGAGAGGTGAGAATAACATAAAAGTACTGCTTAAATGCATATTACACTAATATTAATTCAGAATGATGTAGCCTGTATTCCCAGCATTGGAAATATTAAATAGTCTAATGCACACTTTCAAATAAAAAAGGCAAAAGATTTATCTATGGCATCCAGATATGTTACACATAAGTTTTGTTTTTGAATTTCAAGTATTACTATTCCATAAATGCACGATCATGGTATTTAATAAATATGACATAATTGATTATAATTCCTGTTCAATTGCATAAAAAAATTGTTTAAAATGTGTGTTTATACAATAAGGACCATACTACCATAGAGGACCACCTACTCCACTCTGGACTCCTTGGCTCCAGGGTCACTACAGCTATGTCCAAAGTAAGGACAGTACTTGACACACCTACCTCTTTAGGACAGTTAAATTATGATGGGTGTTTTGTACCTACAACCCAATAAATGTATTACTTAAGGTGTTTGTTTTCTCTCTATTTAGCTAACAAATAGTTAAAAAACTTAATGTAAACTTTGTTTTTACTTTCTAATACATCAAAATCCAAGCAATTAATAAGGCCACAGCCATGAGTAATACAATGAGTAGGTATTAGTAGCATTATGAATCATTTTCATATCAATTGCATGGTAAACTGTAGACAAAATTAAAATGAGGCCAAAAGTAAAGGAAAAAAATAAGGATTAGTGGATTTTTGATACCAAATTAGCTAGACAAATAACTACAAGTATACTGAAGAAATCCTTACATACAAAACTAAATAAAATATGTATAATATACTTGTATGTTTACAACTGTAGAGCATTAACACAGAACACAATTTCAACAAATCAACCGGAAATCAATTTGTTGTGTTGTTTGTAATGTTAGTGTGACAACATGGTAAACATTCATGAGCAAAACACACACTTAGGATATTGATTTATAGGTTAACCTGCCCAATTTAGTTAGTATAAGCATATTACATACCAAGAATAAATACTGGAGTCCATAAACTATAGAGTTGACAGTAAGCACAGGTTTCCAGTCTTCTCTTAAGATGTTGAGACACACATTGCCTTCCAGGTCTATGTTTGGATGGTATACCGCTGTTTCACACTTCACCTTAGGTGGCTCATGAGGATAGTTTGGTCCTACCTATAAAATGAATAGAGGATATAATCATACTATTTATTCAAACAGGTTTTGGAGAGCTAAAAGGCAGTCAAATTGGATTTATGTTTAACATTTTACTATGGAACCCATTTTTTTCATAACCTATGGGCATAATTGCTAGCATTCAGGTTTTAATTCCATCATGAAGTGTAGGTAACCAATTGTGACTAATATGTTTTGTAAATCATGAAATGGAACTAAAGTTTGTATTATCCAATAAGATCTTATTCTTTACAGACGAGCTGTCTACATTACCTTAAAACTAAATACAAATCTTCCTCCTCTATAGAATCCTTCATCAGGGCATATGATTAGTTTGAAATTAAGTAAGTCATCTGGATCTGGAAACTCTGTGTTGCATGTCTTGGGCAAATTCAATTCATTCAAATCTGAAAATAAAACATTTCAAGATAAGTTTATATGAAAATGTAAACACTATTTCCTACAGGACAGTTGTAAAAATTTGCCTCAGGATCTTATGAAGACATTGAGAAATGATTTCAGCGCTTTTACAGTCCTACCCTTACCTTATTTTAAATTCATTGATTGCCGAAGACAGGCTATTGCAAGCTTGTCTTTTTTGATTCTTCATAGCACAAATAAAATAACAATGAGTACACAACGCGTAAATTGTTCTATTTTCTGAACTTTACCTTTTGTGATCCGCAACTGAGCGGCTGACGCTTTTTTCTGTGAACCTCCTGCTCTTGCTGAGCCTTCCTCATCTTTCTTTTGTTGTTTTAATGAAAAAAGTTTAATCATTGTCCTAACTAATCGATAAAATAGAAATTATTAGAAATAAAACCACGATCTATTTTGACAGCTTTAATTTTTGTACGAATTTACGAAACTTCAACAAACAGATTGCAATTTGTAAATAATAAATATCTTTTATTTTATTGGCAAACCCAACCAAAAAAAGAATCTTGTTTGACGTTCAACCATCGTCCAACGAATCCATTGACCTAGAAAAAGTATGGACTGGAAATACCTACAAAAAAAAGGTACCTACGGAGCATAAAATGGCTGCCAATGCTAGGGTTGTGTCAATCATGAAACATAGTATTACTGTAACGAGTATCGATACTAGTATTACGAGTATTATTAGATATCACGGTTGGATTATAATTAACAGTCCGTTGTAGGGAACAGAAAAATATGAGTTTTACTTACCTTCGGATACTTGAGAATAAAATTTATTAAAAGTGGTTTTTCTGAATACAATAATTAAATAATACTTTTTACCCGACTACGGAAAAGCCAAAAGGAAGGGTAATGATTTTGGCAGTGTATGTATTATGTTTGTATGTTCCAGCATAGCGCCTAAACTACTGAACACTTGTTCTCCCCACCACTGCGATATTTTTTTGTTGTAGACCATACCTAGGAACCCCCTAGTTACGGAGATATTGGTCAAAGTTCCAAATATTTCACAGTTGTTTTTGTAAATACTAGTTTTTCAGGTTTTAACTTTACTTAAATTACCTCCATCACCCGTTTACTATTCATAGCATCCACTAGCCCAATGTGTTAAGAGTGCTACATTGAGTTTTACCGTAAAATATGATATTTGACCCCAATAAAAAATCATCAACTTAGTTTGATGTTTCTGTAGGTACATCAAACTAAGTACCACCCTTGCTTGGTTGACGGCTGTGTTATGGGTTAATTTACACCCTGTATACGTTTAGATTGCGGTCAAACAGTTGTCGCGGTTGAGTCTTTGTTATTTACTCGTATTATATAACAAACCAACATTAAAGTAGAATATTACTAAAACTCAACTACGAATAAAATCGCAAACTAATAAAACCGCGGTCTTATAAGTTTTTTTTTTTTTTTTCCCACAACTATCACACAACGCCATCTAGTCCCAAGCTAAGCAGAGCTTGTGTTATGGGTACTAGACAACTGATAAACATACTTATATATTTCTAAATACATACATATTATAGATAAATTACACCCAGACACAGAACAAATGATCGTGCTCATCACACAAACATTTGTCCTGCGTGGGAATCGAACCCACGACCTCCGGCATAGCAGTTAGGGTCACTAACCACTAGACCAACAGGCCAGTCAAAGTAAGTAGAAAAAACAAGAAAATAATTCTTGTCTATCAACGCCTTATCCAATTACCTAATTGATTATCGTCTAGTAAGTAGATAATATTTTTATCAATAAATCATTTGGTTAGAGTTGTAATCATTTTTGTAACTAAAATAACAAAATGCTGATGTCTTATTTCCGGATCACGTATAACCATCTTATAACTCTGTGGGACGGTATCTTGGTTTTGTGAACTACGGACCGGACCTATCAAATCATCAAATAACTCCTCCGCTCTTGGGCAGAGCGTAAGGGAGTGTCAGACTTCTACTGACTAAAAACCACCCATGTTCCTTCTTCGCCCTTGTTCCAAGGCCGCGATATCTCTTTCGATAATCCGCAGGGTGGCTTCGCGCCCTGACCGGACCTGGCACGGTCACTCGAACATATATCGTTTCAACGCAGCGAAGGAACTAGTTTCGGAAACTATTACGCAACGGTACAACACTATCCATGTTTGTAAACAAACGAATCAAATTATGAAATAACAAAAAGGTCTCTGGGACGGAAATTAACCCAAATATTAACACTTTAGCAATAAATTAATGATCACTTAGCATTTTTTCATCGAAAATGTATTACTCCTAGATACTATTGCATGAAAACGACTACTAACCTATGCAAAGTCAATTAAGGTTGTTTTTCAGTCCTTTTTGCACCACACTTCACAATACAACACGCAGGCATATTGAATTGCTGTTTCCTAACTTAAACACGCAGTTTAAGAGATAATCTCGTCGTAATTTTCTCACAAATCGCAATTTAACAAAAAGTAAACAACTATTTGACAGCACAACTACCACGAAATCGTCGCCATCTTGTATCACATTATGGCATTGAGATAGGATCCTATGGAGGCGACGCGATGTTCTATAAACACACTTGCTTATACAAATATGAGTGAAATAGGAGACAGAACGTAAAATATAGTTTTGGTTCGTTCTTTCTAATGCAGTAATCGTATTTGATGAAAGAGACAACAATATTTCAGTTGTTTCTCACAATGGCAACATTTGGATATGCGAGTCACAGAATAGTAGGTAGGGTGCCGTTTTCGCCATATTGTGTTAGAAGATGGCGACGAGTTTCGTGGTAGTTGTGCTGTCAAATAGTTGTTTACTTTTTGTTAAATTGCGATTTGTGAGAAAATTACGACGAGATTATCTCTTAAACTGCGTGTATATGTTAGGAAACAGCAATTCAATATGCCTGCGTGTTGTACATAAGTGCGGCCGTCTGGCGCGCGGCGTGACGTAATCGGGTGCGCCGCGGAGGGTCGGGGAATTCCGATGTTCAAGCGCAGCCAAGCGGATAGGTTAGTAGTCGTTTTCATGCAATAGTATCTAGGAGTAATACATTTTCGATGAAAAAATGCTAAGTGATCATTAATTTATTGCTAAAGTGTTAATATTTGGGTTTATTTCCGTCCCAGAGACCTTTTTGTTATTTCATAATTTGATTCGTTTGTTTACAAACATGGATAGTGTTGTACCGTTGCGTAATAGTTTCCGATACTAGTTCCTTCGCTGCGCTGAAACGATATCTGTTCGAGGGACCGTGCCAGGTCCGGTCAGGGCGCGGGACCGCCCTGAGGATTATCGAAAGAGATAACGCGGCCTTGGCACAAGAGCGAAGAAGGAACATGGGTGGTTTTTAGTCAGTAGAATAATAGGGTTTGACAAACCCTATTATTGCACTACAATTTTATTGGTGATCCATCTCTTATTTTACACATTATTATATTAACATTAATTTGATCATTCATATCTTTGAACACTTTTTGTTTATCTGCGAACGAAAATATTTCGTGGCGATAGATCTATTTACTATGTGATACAACTTGGTGACGAATACAAATTTTGGCGACAAGAAACAAAGTCCCCTTTTATTTTACTCCGCCAGTCAGTATGTTAATCATAATAGAAACAATCTTCTTACTATTAGAAGATTTGTTCTTCACTAGGATCTTATTAGTTTGCGATTTAATTCGTAGTTGAGTTTTAGTTACATTCTAATTTAATGTTGGTTTGTTATATAATACGAGTAAATAACAAAGACTTAACCGCGACAACTGTTTGACCGCAATCTAAACGTATACAGGGTGTAAATTAACCCATAACACAGCCGACAACCAAGCAAGGGTGGTACTTAGTTTGATGTACAGAAACATCAAACTAAGTACCCCCCTACGCAATTTTTTTGTTGGGAAACGATTTTTTATTGGGGTCAAATATCATATTTTACGGTAAAACTCAATGTAGCAACACATTGGGCTAGTGGATGCTATGAATAGTAAACGGGTGATGGAGGTAATTTAAGTAAAGTTAAAACCTGAAAAACTAGTATTTACAAAAACAACTGTGAAATATTTGGAACTTTGACCAATATCTCCGTAACTAGGGGGTTCCTAGGTATGGTCTAGAACAAAAAAAATATCGCAGTGGTGGGGAGAACAAGTGTTCAGTAGTTTAGGCGCTATGCTGGAACATACAAACATAATACATACACTGCCAAAATCATTACCCTTCCTTTTGGCTTTTCCGTAGTCGGGTAAAAAGTATTCTTTATTTATTGTATTCAGAAAAACCACTTTGAATAAATTTTATTCTCAGGTATCCGATACCTTAGAAAAAAAAATATTCAAAGTGGTTGTAGGTAAGTAAATTTACTCATAATTTTCTGTTACAACTTTACAACGGACTGTTCATTTTAATTCAACCGTGATATCTAATAATACTCGTAATACTAGTATCGATACTCGTTACAGTAGTACTATATTTCATGATTGACACAACCCTAGCATTGGCAGCCATTTTATGCTCCGTAGGTATGCACCTTTTTTCTGTAGGTATTTCGAGTCCATACTTTTTATTAGTCATTGCATTATGGCGAATACGGCACCTACCTACTATTCTGTGACTCGCACATCCAAACGTTGCCATTATGAGAAACAACTGAAATATTGTTGTATCTTTCATCTAATACGATTACTGCATTAGAAAGAACGAAACAAAACTATATTTTACATTCTGTCTCCTATTCCACTCATATTTGTCTAAGCAAGTGTGTTATAGAATATCGCAGCGTCTCCATATATTTCCTAACTCAATGAACGAATCCAAATAGACTTTTCCATGGACTTTTCACATCCACAGAATGCCAAGAAATGAAAATTCAAATTTTCTTACGTTTTTAGCGATTTGCAGGCCAGTGCTAGGTTGTATGTTAGTGATAATATGATTCGCGGCTGTAAGACGTATGCAGTTACAGAATTATAATCATCAAAATCATCTTACAACCCTCCAAAGTTCATGTAACTGTCAAGAATGACTTTTTGATGAAATACTCATTCTTGACAGTTCTGTTACATGAACTTGGGGGGTTGTAATGATGATTTTGATGACCGCTTGCCGGCTCATAGCCAATATATTGGTCATGCATTTATATAATTCTATAGCTGCATACGTCTTACAGCCGCGAATCATATTTTCACTAACAATCATACAACCTCGCACTCGCCTGCAAATCGCTAAAAACCATTGATATAAAAACTTAAGATAATTATGGTCGTCCGAACATTTTGCTCGATGAAGTTATGTCGTACAGCCGTACGGCGCGTGCGGGCCCCCGCCTCGCGTCGTCTTTGTTCACTTCGGTTCACTTTGGTAAACTTCGGTTTAGTCAAGACCTTTTTGGGACCAAGTTCGAGGCGTCATTTTATCATGCGATCCGCCCAGTCCTTACGTGGTAATATATAAGTCAATGCTAAAAAAGAAAATTTGAATTTCAGGGGTACCCTGGAACATCAACCTTACCTAAGCGACTAATAATTTTATATTTTATATTACATTTGTGATGTTCCGTATTTTTTTTTTTTACGTTAATTATTTTTGACCGTGAGTTTTTGAAATAGATTTGGTATATTGTCTCTGGTTTAGGTTGCCTAGTGTTGCAAACTATTTCTCTTAAGGTTGTGGTTATTAACCTTAGACTATGGAAATAGTCTAAGTTATCTATTAACCAATGTTATTAACACATTTTAATTATAGGTAAATACGTAACCATTAATTGTTTGTAACTTTATTTTCTTAAATAAAACACGTACAATGCTAGCGAACTTGATAGATGGCATTCTGCAATTAATGAGAATTTAGATTTGTGGCAACCCTGTCTGGATAATTTGTCAAACATTTTTCGTTTCGATGTGTCGTTCGTTTCGTTGTCTAGTATTTCTTTACGATTTATGAGAATGCTTTAACAGACTGTCGTTTTTAATTTTCAGTATGGTTATCGTATACTTTCCTCATGTAACTGCAATATTATCTGAACTCAAGCTATAATAAAATATTGTTTGTGCTACCATACTTGATACAAGATGGCAAGTCCAACTGAGGATGTGATAGAATTGGGGTCTTCGGACGACGAAGCAGAACCGGCACCGAAAAAGGTATAAAATTATAAAATTGTTGTATAGAATCTATCGAGTACTGTACACTGTCATATTTTTGACTGTATCAAGCACTGAAATAATTAATTTTCAGGGGACAAAATTGCGGTTGTTTACTATCCAGATTATTTTACTTACTGAAATGTTTTGTTTCAGAGTAAACCAATGCCAAACGCTATGGTGTGCATTCCAAGAAAGATACATGAAGTTACAGTAAGGCCTTCAAAACTAAATTCAGTAAAATCACTACCTGCAACAAAAGCATTAACTACAGTAAAAACAGCACCTACAAAAGTATCTGCAGTAAAACTACCTAAAGGAGTATCTATAGTGAAAAAAAGTAGTTTGTCAAAAGAAGTTACCATAGTAAAATCAACACCCGTGGCAAAACAAAAACAAACATCAAAAACTTCAAGTATGGTATCTAATCCATTTGCAAGCAAAATTATCAACGGCAAATCTGTACAAAAGAATGTTGTGAAACCACATCTGACAATGATAAAACCGATAAAAATCCAAAAACCCTCTACATCCGTACCTAATGTTTTTTATAACAAACAGCAAACATCAAAAAAGTCAAATATGAATGCTATTATTGCTTCAGAAATGCCATCCATTACAATGCCTATCAACAAATCTCTGAATAATTTACCCTCAAGCATTACCGTGAAGAAAACTACTCAAGTCTCTAAGCCCCAGCCTATAATATTTATGAAAACTGCAAATCAAATTATGAAGCCCCGATTGAATTTGAAACAAGTGAATGTTGTCCAAACTGTGGAATTAGATGATGATGAAGGATCTACTTGCACTCCTCCGGCTTGGTATATAAGACCTGAAGAGCAAACAGAAGAATGTACCTTAGAGCAAGAAAATAATGCAGAACCACAGCCCCCCACCATGATTGAAATTACTATAGAAGACAGTCCCATAAAACCTATACTGAATAAAAGGACTTGTGAAATAGGGGCTGAACTAGCTATCACCATAGATGACAGCCCTGTTAAGGCAACTGCTGATAAGAATGCATCACCTAGTGGCAGCGATGATGAAGCAACTAGCACAAAAGAACGTAACAGTAAGAAAAAATTGGAGTATCCCAAAGAGGATAAAAATGAGAATAGCAAAACTGTGGAAATAGAAATAGATTTTCCGTATGAAGTTAGTATAGTAACAAACACTAAGGAAAAAGATAAAGTTGACGATGTTCAAGAAGTTAGTATTGTTAGTGTGCAAGATCCAGAGCCAAGTAAGAAAGATGAGGGTGCAGAGCAAATCACACAAAAGACTAACTCCACAACATCAGAACATAACAAAGTGGAGATTCCAAGTGGTAGTGGCACAAGTGAATTTCATTCTGTGTACCAACAATTCATTGATACTTGTTTTCAACTGGAAAACTCTGAAGACATGAAGAAAATAGTAGATAAAAAAATCAAAGGATATTATAGACAAGTTCCAAAAGAGTATTCAGAATCTGAGGAGTTTGTTGACATGGTTGCAAGTAAAATAGTTGGTATGAAGGCTAGCCCTGAAAAGATGTATTTGTATATAAAGGATATTGTTGATGAATTAAATCTACAAAGAAAGTTTGCCAAATCACACATATTAAATACAGAGACCAAAAAGGAAGGTATGTATAATTTTCTATACTGCTACTATAAAATAAGACAAATCAGAATTGTTGGTTGTCTGGTGGTGAGATGGGCAGATGATTGTTGCCATTTTAGGTAAATCTTGAAAGTTGACACAGGAACTTGAAAATTGGCCACATGCCTATCCCAGTCTCCCAGAAGTGCGTGCTGATGATGTTAAACAGTCGACTGCTAGTGATCATTGTAGTAAATTTGTCACATTTTAATTAACTAGTATTACAATAATACTTTAAGGCGCTGACAAGAGCCAAATAGGCTTGTATTGAACAATTTTTTAGCCAAATCTATACAGTTTGACACGGCGGAAAAAATATATGTTAATCTTGAACATATTTCTGATAATTTCGTTGTATTCAAAACGCGTTTTTGAAAAGTTTTCTCGATACAAAAAAATGGTAAACTAACCTCTTAAAATGATCTTCCAACAAAAATATCTGTATTATTGATCAACGTACGTTGGTAAAATTTATAACAATAACGTATCATATTTAAATACAAAATTTCGTTATTTTTAATTTTTGATTATGTAATAAATTATTTATAAGTAATTAATCATTATATGGTTTATAAGAAGTTCGAGCGTTGCGTCATCGCGCTCTCTTTCTTACGTATGCAATCCGACAGTGAGCGCTTAGGCGCGGTGCTAGACGGACGTATGTCACTTTGCGCCCCACTGACAGCTATCCGTTCATCTATAAATTATTATTGACCGCGTCACAATGTTAGTCCAGGATCCACGGTACATTTTTTCACTTGATTACTATCAAGCTAATTTTCCGTGAGCAGCTGCATTTTGATGAGACGCCAACATTACCCTATACGAAAACTCTCGATTGTGGTAGGTAATAGGGGCAGCAGGGATAAAATATATATTGATTTTAAATATATTTATTTGATGATTTTCAAAAATCTATTACTAACAATTTTTTCTTTGTTAAATCTGATGATCATTATCTAAATCTAAATCCAACATGTATTGATAACGAGCTCATCAAAAATTATTACAAACCAGCTGTTTTTTAGGGGTCCGTAGCCGAATGGCAAAAAACGGAACCCTTATAGATTCGTCATGTCTGTTTGTCCGTCTGTCCACCCGTATGTCACGCAGCCACTTCATTCGGAAACTATTGAGACTACACAGTTGAAACTCGGTAGGTAGATGTATTCTGTGAACTGCTTTACGATTTTTATACAAAAATAAAAAAAAGGATTTATGGGGTCATAAATGGAACTGAAACTATTTTTTTTTCAACAAACCTATACCTACGCGTGGGGTGTCTAGTCTATAGACATAGACAGGTCTTTAAAAATGACATTGAGGTTCCACAAACAATTTTTTCTCAAAGCCAATCGTTTGAAGCGCCTCGCGGTCGCTTGCCTTCGGTATTGCCAACAATGACCAGCTTTTCAAGGCTGCTATCTCCTCTTTGCATTATGTGGCCGAAGTAAGACAAAATACGATGTAGGCAAACTGTTGACAATCGAGTCTTGATATCGAGTTGGTAAAGGATAGACACATTTCTGCGTTTGGCCGTCCATGGAATTCGGAGAATCCGCCTAAAACACCACATTTCGAATGCATCTATCCTCTGTCTTACTCTTGTTTGGATTGTTGTGAGAGTGTTGTGAGGAAAATCAGGAAAACTAGTGGTCTGACCAAACGGGCCTTCGTTTTAAAACTTACACCACGTTTTTCCCAGATGTTCTGGGGGCGTAATATAGCATCTTTAGCCATAGCTATCCGCCGTTTTATTTCTGGGACGCAGCTACCTTCATTACTTATATTGGAGCCCAGTTAATCGAAGCTGTCCACAGTATAGATGCCTTAGATGTTATAGGCGCCCGATAGCTTTCCCGCACGATCTACCACCATAAGCTTGGTTTTCTGCCTATTTATTGCAAACCTTACTTTGCCACTTTCTACTTCCAATCTGTGCAGTATCTCTTTCATGTTGCTAAAAGTTGTAGCAAAGAGAACAGTGTCGTCAGTGTACCTCAGATTGGAAATCCACTTTCCACCAACAGTAAACCCCTTGTCCCAGCCCTCAAGAGTCTTGAATGATATTACTCTTCATACACATTGAAGAGCAGAGGTGAGAGGATGCATCCCTGCCTAACGCATTTGAGCAGTCGGTGTCGATTTTGACGAAAGAGCGGTTGTTGATGTAGAGGCATCGGACTAGGTCAATAAGATGTTGAGGCGTTCCCATTGCCTTTAAGAACCCCCCACAGCTTGCCCCACTCCACGCAATCAAATGCTTTGGTATAATGTATGAAACATATCAATACAGGGCTGTTAAATTCCCGGCTTTTCTCTATAATTTGGCGAACGTTCAGGATTTGTTCCCGCGTGCCTTTGCCTTTAACAAAACCTGCTTGCTCTTCTGGAATTTGTGGCTCCAGAAAGTGTATTAGCCTGTTGTTTATGATGTACAGGAGTATTGATAGTGCGTGGAGTAAGTGCCAAACAATTATTATAATTTTAGGAATTTTGTAGGTAACTTGTAAAGAGTGAGTTTAATAGAAAATATCCAATCCCCAAAACCCAGTTAGTAATCATTTTTAATGACTTCGTTATCGATACATATTGGAAGGAAGGAAGGGGACTCTGATCAAACCATACCTACATTTTGTAGGACAAATATTTTTTCAAATAATTTAGATAATTATCATCAGATTTATCAAAAAAAAACCCAGCTGATGATTCTCAAAAGTGTTTGTACTAACACTTTTGAGAATCATCAAACCAACATATTTTATCCCTGCTACCCCTATTACTTACCACAATCGAGAATTCGAGAGTTTTCGTGCAGGAAATTCTTAGGCGTCTCGCCGTCTCATCAAAATTAGCTTGATAGTAATCAAGTGCAAAAATGGACCGCGGATCCTGGACTATTTGTTTCTTACTTGGTAGTATGGCGCTAGGGTATCGGAAAAATTGTGGGCGTGACCAAAAATACTGAAACATCAGAAGTCAATAGCTATTGTCATCGTCTTAATGAAATGCCATTTCTGAACACATCAATAACCTCATTGTTTTTATTTTTTTCTTCAGAGACACAACAGTTTGCTTTTGCAGAAGATAAAGAATATGATTCAAAACGCCAAAGACAGATACGTAAGTTAGAGAAGACTATAAAGAAACTGCACAGAGCTATTCAGAAACTAGAAGACCAAGAGGTTGACTTTGATGATGAAGATGATTCTGTTTATTTATTAACTGAAAGGTACTAAAACAACTATACCAGTTCACTCCTAAAAAAATTCCTTATAATAATATGCCAAGCATCTACCTAACTTTGCCTTATTTCATTGTGGTTATGGGTATGTTTTCATTATTATTATTATTATTATTTCAAACGAAGGTCGCGGGGCACAGCTTTTATTTTATAAAATACTGAATATACAAAAAATTTTACTATTATATTAGCCATAGTCTGTTACTAAATAGATTATCTGAATATTTAAATCTCTGAGAAATAAATAGATTAATACTATATAATCACAAAATTTCGCTACTTTCAATCTTATCTAATTTCCTTTTCCTGTAATGCTATACTACTACCAAGCAACTTTTATTAGAGCAATACTTTTTATATGTTATGCCTTTGTTATCTATGTTTAGCACTCAGTCTTTAATACTAATTTGAATATAAGGTATTGGTGGCAAGTAAAATATACAAGAAACTTCATGTTGGTCCAGTTGTCCATGTTGATGGTATTTGTCCAATCTTTCACTGGCAATTTTGTGATTGACCATGCAAACAAATATTTTTTTTTAATATTTTTTTCTTTATAGGTATAAAGAACGAATGGTACGGGTTTACGCGAAGTTTTGTCAACTGACAAATACAAAAATGCCCTCAGAGCCACGTGTTGTAATAGACGCGCGGCCAGGTCAACCAACCGGGCCTGCAAAACGTCTTGAAAAATTGATAAATAAGAAGGTCCCAATTGGCTCACCACTGCCTTTCCCAGACTTTCACGATGTTCTCCGATGTGTTAGAGACGCGAATGATGAAGATAAGCTGGGCTGGAATGAAGCTGACATTGTGGAAGAAGGTAATCATACTCATATTATAAATAAGAAAGTAACTCTGCCGGTTTCCTTTTTTACTTCTTCAGCTGATAAGAACAACAATTAAAGGAGATCGGACATTTTAGTATGGACTTTGGTCCAAGTGGCGTCGGATGATGAGAACTGCTTTATTTATTAGATAATTGAATATTATAACACTTACTATACCCGCAAATAAATCGACACATGGAGAAAAAAGTAATTGACACATATAGGTATATCACCCATATCATTTAAAGGAGTTTTTTTATGTTTGATAGCTCATAACTTGCGACTGGGTGAACTGATTTTCATGATTCTTTTTTCATTTGAAAGCTGGTGCTTCCCGTGTAGTCCCAATGTCACCATTTCAATATCTGATGATGGGATCTTGTAGAAATCGGGGGAACTCTTCAATAAATAACAGCAGATTAACCGCGATTGTTGCTATAGCATATCTAAGCATTGTTTACGCCATCACACAACATAATATCACGCCTGTACTCACTACAAAGGTTATAAAAACTATTTGGTGAAGATCTGATGAAGAACTTCGGAGATAGGCAACGGAACTCCTCAATTAATGATAGCAAATGGACTGGGATTGCTGAAATCTCATGACTGTCTATTGTTTACACCAGTTCATAACATAACATCACGCCGGTACGTTGTGAAGGGGTAAGCACATGTGAACCACTAAAAAGTGAAAAATAAAAACTTTTTTACAAAAAATAAAACCGACTTCGACAAAAATAAAACACAAAAAAGTGAAAAATAAAAAATCAGCTTCAGAAGTCGGTGGCAAAAACATGAAATCAAACAAACAAAAGTCACCGACTTCAGAAGCTGATTTTTAGACCGCGCTCTCCGAGGCTCGTCGGCGGGCCAAGGAGCAGGCCCGCGAGAAGATGCTGGAGACTCAACAGAGATCCGTGGGGGCGCCCTTATAAGATGGTGTGGAATCAACTCCGCACCCGGGCCCCCCCGCTGACGCAGAGTCTCCGGCCTGAGCTCGTGGAGTACGTGGTGAGCGCTCTGTTCCCTTCGCGAGGGGAGCATCGTCCCCCGCCAATGGCTCCGCCACCTGCGGTGCCGGAAGCGGACCACTCAGGATCAGGATCTGATGACGACATTCCGGAGGTGACTGGGGTAGACCTGAGAGTGGCGGTACGGAGGCTTAAGGCCAAGAATAACTCCCCGGGGCCCGATGGCTTGCCTGGCAAAGCCTGAGCCCTGGCCTCAGATTCAGAGGCTCTTGGACCCCAACTGGAGAGGAAAGAGGCCAGTTCCCGCTTCGTTGGAAGACGGGGAAGCTGGTCCTCATCCAGAAGCCGGGGCGCCCTGCGGACTCGCCGTCCGCATACCGGCCCATTGTGTTGCTCGACGAGGTGGGCAAGCTCTTTGAAAGAGTAATTGCAAACCGCCTCGCCGAGCACCTTGAGGGAATGGGTGCGGATCAGCAGTTCGGCTTCCGCATGAGGCGCTCGACGGTGGACGCCATCATGCGCGTGAGAGCCCTCACGACGGGGGATGCGGTCTCTCGGGGCGGTGTGGTCTTGGCGGTGTCTCTCGACATCGCCAACGCCTTCAACACCATGCCCTGGAGCTGCATCAGGGAGGCACTGGTATCACCGGGTGCCGGCCTACCTTCGTCGTGTAGTCGGGGAGAGATGTCGTGCGGTGTTCCACAGGGTTCGGTTCTGGGGCGGCCCATGTGGAACATCGGTTACGACTGGGTGCTGCGTGCCGACCTCCCTGACGGCTTCAGCGTCGTCTGCTACGCGGACGATACGCTGGTGCTGGCACGCCTTTGTCTAGATTTCATTACTTTTTAGAAATAAACAAGCAGCTCCATCGAGACTAGGCTAGTTTTTTACAGAATGTTTTTGGTGGGATAACTTTTTTCTCCGTAGGCCGATTTTATGGTGTCCATAGTAAAAAAATATCCTACATTCTCGAACTATTATATGAACTATCAGCCGACGCCATTTGGACCACTTCCGCCCGTTCTCCTTTGGATTTGATCGAACTTTTATCATGGTTTCTCAAATAATTTTAGTCATCATATGTTATCATCAAATATCTCAATATCGTGACACTTTGGGGTACCATGTTAAATGACATTTTTGTTCGTCTAGGTGTCCTCTACCCATACATACTAATTTCACCATGGGTCGTCATTTAAAAAAAATCAAATTGTCGGTGGGTCGATATGCCAGCATCCATACAAAAAAGTTCAAACGCCTTTTATATTAGAATAATACTAATTAAAAAAAAACTTATTTATTTACTAGCTCGGGACTTATTTACGAGATGTGGCAAGAAACTTCAAAGGCGGAGACAAGAGAATGAATGGAGACTAGCAGCTTCAAGAATTGCCTTAGAAGTAGATCCCGCGGAAAACAATGAGCAGCTGAAAGGCAAGCTTGAAGCAAATAAGAAGATAGCGGCCGCTAAGGAGACTGAAATATTTAATAAGTAAGTGTTGTGTTCTTAAAATAATAAAATTCTCTTTTTCTTCTTTCTTTTTCAACCTTTCACCACCCAATGCTGTGTGTAGGTCTATGTCTAGCAGAAAATGGAAGTGGACGGGCCATATATGCCGTAGACAGGACAACAGGTGGGGTGCTTGAGCGGAGACCTAGAGTAGGTCCTAGAAATTTAGGCAGGCATCTGTGGACCGATGACCTTGTTGGAGTGTCCGGAAAGGACTGGATGCGAAATGGGCAAATTGGGAAGAATGGCGTGCATAAGAAGAATAAACTTATTCCTTGCTAATTAATATACTAAAAAAGTTGTTAGGATATTAACTACTAATAATAATATTTTAAATCTGACACTTAACGTCGTGCATTAGCTAGTGATGCTGATCTATAATATTATTATAAAATCTTTACAGGTTTGCAGACAGACAGAAGCAACTCAAGTTAGAAGCTATAGAGATTGGAGATAAGGAAGCTGAAGAATCTCCTGTCGAGAGTGAAGAAGAAGAAGCCAATGATGATAGTGTTTCATTAAAAAACAAAGGCAAAAGAAAGGAAAGGCTGAAAAGACTACTACAGGAAATATCTAAAGGGCCAAGTGAAGAAAAAGAAATCGAACCTTTGAAAGAACCAGAGATTGAGGCAGATACTAAAAAAACTGAAATCAATGAGGAAAAATTAGTAATTAAAGAAAATAATGCTAAAAATACAGAAAGTAAAGAAAATGATACTAAAGATAAAGAAAATGATGCTGAAGATACAGAATATAAAGAAAATGATGCTAAAGATACAGAAAATAAAGAAAATGATGCTAAAGATACAGAAAATAAAGAAAACGATGCTAAAGATACAGAAAATAAAGAAAACGATGCTAAAGATACAGAAAATAAAAATGATTCTGGAGAAATCTTAGAGAAATCTAAAAGTAATGACAAAAATACTACAGAGACACTTTCTCTTAGCAGTGATGACTCTAATGATTTAGAGTCCGACATAGATGAGCTCCATCTACTGCAGAAATTGCACTCAGGTGATGGAGCAGAAAGTTCAACACTTGAGTCCTCTGATTCTGATAGTCCCATAGCTATTTCTGACTCAGATGAATCTGATAGTGACACTAATATAAAACAATGTGATGTCATCAGCATTGAAAATTCAAGTTATTCAGAAAGTGAGGTTGATAAAGTGGATAGTATACCTGTTGATACCAGAAATCCAGACCAACAGCCAAACAATAATACTGAAGCGCCAGCCATTGAAGTTGATATACCAATTCCGAAAGAACAGTCAAACAATGAAAGTGAAGTGCCTGTTGTTGAAGGCATGGAAATAGACTGCTCCGGTGTCTTAGAAACATCCCATAAAAATGATCTTTCGGACAAAGACAGCACAAATTACGGTTTTAAAAAGGTGAACAGTAAATCAAACAACAACGAATATAGTGAGCCAGTTGAAAATATTTTACTTGCGTCATCAGATGAAGAAACTTGCGGCAGTCAAGAAGAGGGGCCATCCTCTACTGATAGTGTGTGCATTAATCTAAGAGATGATCTCATTTCAATTGATGAAACAATTGTAGGCAGTGTTGTTGATGAATCCGAAAAAGAGTCGGCTGAAAAAGAGTCAAGTGTAATAGTACCTGAAAAGGTAAGTGCAGAGAAACTTAGTGTAATAGACAAAAATACTAATGATGATCACATTAAGGAAGACAATAAAGTCAAAGAGAGTACCAATGAACCTATATCTATAGAATCATCACAAGAAGCACCAAGTCCATCAAAGGATGTGTTTGCTCAGACTGTTGTATCTGAAGATACCAAAACTGCTGATACCGTTACGAAAATGGATGTTGATGAAGTTGACGAAAAATTGGAGATAAATTCAGAAGACAAATTACCACCGGTGTAAATTTCATAAACTCAATGTCTATATAAATATATACAAAACCTTTGGTTTCAATCCATTCAAGTTCAAAATAACATGGTTGCAAAACATTCCTATTTCATATGATCTAAATCTTAAACTTTCTAGTTGCAAATTAAACAATAAAGTTACAAAATAATCAAGTCTCAAAACATCCATGTCTCATTAATTTTGTATGAGTGGATGTGTAATGTAATATTATAATATAAGTCATAAAATTTAATTTTTTGTAAAAAATTAAATGTAAGTAAGGATATAAGTATAGTAAACAGTATTTTTTTAATTTTGCAACTTGATCATCTGAGATGTGGGTAGATATTTTGCTACTTGGAAGTTTTAACGATTTGGATCTTAGGAGATACTAGCTGATGCCCGCGGCTTCGCCCGCGTCATCATCAACATCATCGGCCTATAATGTTCCCACTGCAGGGACTCAGGCCTCCTCTCTAGGAGAGGGATGGGCTACGCCCCCGTGGATACTGTAAAAACAATCCTTGATGCGGATTATATATCATTCTAAAATTTCAGCTCGATCGGTGCAGTACTTTTTGAGTTTTTGAAGCGTACACAAACCAACATAACATTTTTATATATATAGACTAGCGACCCGCCGCGGCTTCGCTCGTGTGTGCGGGTATACTACTTAAATACTTTCCCCTTGAATCTAATCTAACTCTATCTATTGCTGAAAACTGCATTAAAATACGTTGCGTAGTTTAAAAGATCTAAGCGTACAAAGAGTGGGAGCGACTTTGTTTTAAACTATGTTTAATGTTTATAAAAAAAGATTTACGTATTGCAACCATAATATGGTTATTTTACAACTTAAATGTTTTGAGACCAAAACAAAAAGGACTGAAGTGTAAAAATCATAATAATATATATTATGATTGCACAGTTTGAGCTATCTATGGTGTTACGGTGTTTGAAAGTCAAGCAAAAGTAATTTTATACTTGTTCTAAATTGAATAGAATAACATGCCTCCTTGTAGACAATTTGTGCTGTTATATTCTATATCGGTCTAAGAACTAGTAATACTGTCTTGGAAGTATGCCTAAATATTGGATATAAGTGTAGATTTATATATATAATTGCATTTATTCTTTTCTAACACTAAACCGTGTTACTTTTTATACCCTTGTTGAATTTCTATTTCAATAATTTTGTTTGCACTTAAGTTTAATTTTAGTGTTATTTTAAAATAGTTAGAATACAACCCTAATCTTAGTTTATAATAAATTGTGTCTCAGACGTGAATAATCTTTTCTGTTTATTATTTCACAATTATATTTTGCAGTTTCTCTTTCCCCATGGATAAAAGAGGCGTGTGTTTAGTCCATTAGCGAAGTAATTTAAGAAAGTGTAGTAGGTATATGTGGCCAAAGTGCGTGTTTTGTCAGAGTCCTCTTGTACTACGCGGCCAGGATCACAGCTAAGTCACAAGACTGCCCGCTGTCTGCGCAACTGGTAGGACACCTGGTCGTGCGAGCAAAAATTCCTCCTGACCCCTTATTTACAAGTATTTCTTTTCGATTCGGAAAGTCGTATGTTTATCTCGCTCAATTTAGTACAATATGTAATGCCAAAAAAAGATAGACATACGACATATTCGATCCGGTTTCGATTGTCCTGATTTGTTGGCCTGCCAGGCCTTATGGATCACTAGCTTTTGCCCGCGACTTCGTTCGCGTGGAATAGTGACTTCTGGCAGATTTTTGGTTTATCTCGCGAAGAAAAAAAAAAAAAAAAAAAAAACTATCCTGTCCTTTCATGGTCCTTTCTCAAGTTCCAAACTATGTCTGTACCAAATTTCATGAAAATCCGTTCAGCCGTTTAGGCGTGAAAGAGTAACAGACAGACAGAGTTACTTTCTATTAGTATGGAGTATGGATTCCCACTAGCTGTTCTACTGCACATTCCTACGATAGATCCCAGTATGCGGACAAGGCAAGCTTATAACTCATCATTACTCATCAAGCACCGCGTAGGTATTATCTGGGTCTTAGGAATGGATACGAAAGTGGGGAGAATAGCTCGTGTGGTTTTTAATTTAGGATATGGCCACAGAACAGAAAGTTCTTTCTGTTCTGTGGATATGGCCTCTGACTTTCCATAGAACGTTTTTCATGTGGTTTTGAGACCTATGTATTTTTGTGGAAACGGTTATTGCAGAAGTTTCTCCTGATCATTTTTAGGTTCTTTAGGTACACAACAACATGGACATGTTAATTTCTAATAAATAACTGCTTTTTTTATTAAAAAAAAACAATTAAACGTAAACTAAAGGTCGTCACAACATTTATTTACAATATTTACAAAGGTTCACTCTTAAGTACATAATGCTTACTCTATCCTTATATACACAAGTCTTTATCAATGGTATGATGCGCAAATGTCATGTGAAGCAGACTGGTCCGGGGGTGAATGTGAACTGGTGATCAGCATCAACGAATGATAGAGGTTGGAAGTCGCTGATTGGCAGTCTGTCTGTTCGGGATGTTTTTATTTCCATCACTATTTCACCGGTTCCATCCTGAAAGAAATGAAAATCGTAATAAATTAGACGTCCGGCCTCACAAAGAAGTATTATGTTAATATAAAAAACATGAGGAATGAGGTCCTGGGTTCGATTCCCGGGTCGGACAAAACGTTATTGGGTTTTTCCATCAGGAATTTCTCAATAGGAGCTACAGAGTCTGGATTTGTGCACGGTTGTTGGCAATAGGCTCGCTCTCTATTAAATGGGACTTAAACTATTCCTGTCGAAATGTGGGTATACTTTAAGGTAGGTAAACCTCATTTTTAGGGTTCCGTACCTCAAAAGGAAAAAACGGAACCCTTATAGGATCACTTTGTTGTCCGTCTGTCTGTCTGTCTGTCTGTCTGTCTGTCAAGACCTTTTTTCTCAGGAACGCGTGGAGGTATCAAGCTGAAATTCATATCAAATACTCAAGTCTATGGTCTCTTGGAGCTGTGAAAAAATCAAACTTCTAAGTCAACGCGATCAAAAGATACTCCCGTTTATGCCGCAAATTTTCGACACTCGCAAGGGAATCAAAACCTACAGGGTACTTCCCGTGAACTCAGAATCTTGAAATTTGGTACGAAGCAACGTCTTATAGCATAGATAAAGGAATAATTACGAAAACCATAAATTTTTAGTTACATCAAGATACTCCCGTTTATGCCGCAAATTTTCGACACTCGCAAGGGAATCAAAACCTACAGGGTACTTCCCGTGAACTCAGAATCTTGAAATTTGGTACGAAGCAACGTCTTATAGCATAGATAAAGGAATAATTACGAAAACCATAAATTTTTAGTTACATCACATAATATATTTTTTTTACGGAACCCTCGGTGCGCGAGTCCGACTCGCACTTGGCCGGTTTTTTTTCTTTTTTTTTTAAAACGTTGCTCCACACTAGGATTTTTTTCTGTATCGTGGTTGCGTTTTTACGAGTACAAACATTTAAACTCACATACACAAAGACACCCAGACCCGAAACAACTATCTGATTCTGTAGGCTACACAAATATGTATTTGTTCCGTGCGGGGATCGAACACACAACAACACGCAGCGCAGCACTCCAATCTCTCAGCCACTGCGCCAACTCTGCCTAATCCTTCGGGGATTACATGCGTAATGTTATGTGAAAAAAATACGAAAAACTGATGCAAGTTATTCAGGATGAGCTTCCCCACACAAGAAAGATTAGAATAAATAATACTGCTATGTGATGAGAAAGTGGTACAACTCTTCATCTTCTACAGTTTTTAGTAAAAATGGGTAAAACACGCTAGAGGAAGTGTTCTGTGAACAGAATTGAATAGATGTTGTATAGGATTACCTTGCAGTTATCTTTTATCAGTTGTGGGTCTCTGAACTCCACGGAATTGTAACCAAAGAGTTTTAGGTTCTTCTGTCTGGTCAAGTCGGCTGGGATGTCGGATCTGAAAACAAGTTTAGAATTATAAGAAGTTGAAAATTGTTAGTAAACGTTTATTAAAAATCTATAAGTATTCCACCTTGGAATACCTAAACGCAAAGTATAGTAATAAACGTTAAGCTGAAGGAAGGTTACTAAAACTCATTGTTATTTACTCCAATGGAGTGAGACTTCAGTTTTTATGTGAAAATGCCAATAACTGGAGACGTACCTTTGTGGAGCCTTGGTATTCACACAGGAATATGTGAAGTTCTGCCTAGCTCCATTTGACAGCAATCTCAAGAATCGAAGTTGTATCGCACCAGATCCTTCACCATCGTAAGTTAACTGAAAAAATAATTTTAATTTTTACACAACAAAATAGTAATTAGGTAGGTTACTGTTAGCTTGTGACATTCCACTGCTGGGCAAATACCTCCCCCCATGACCTCTAAATCTTTCGATTCGATTCAGGGTTACCGTGGACCACTGGTCGTGGGTCCTGCTACTAAAACTCGTCCCGCCATCTCCTGCGAAGTCTACCGCGTCGCTTTCTGTCTGTGTCAGGGACCCACAAGTCCACAACGTGGATATTTTGGCCCACAGCTCGTCGAGCTAACGGCAGACATGGCCCTAACTATAAAACAATTCTAAAGACTTTATATTTACCCTGAAACCGTTTTCAGTTTGTGAGAATTTGTGGGCGGTGCCATCAGCGGTGTATACAGCCGGTTCTCTTTCGTCTGGGTACAGGCAGGTGCTATGGCCCTTGCAATACACTCGGATGGGCCGGCCGCTGGTGGCTCCTCCACGAGCATCTATCCAGTAGTATCCTAGAAAGAGGTGTATTTATTCACATTAATAAATCGGACTCACCTAGTTATTGTTCTAAAATAAAAGTACCTAGCCTATGTTAGACATCTTAACATCAACAACTCTTATTTTGTTTTATCATAATATTGTGATATTGATTCCCATCACGTCTGTAGAGTTTCGCTAAGTAATTTATTACCCGACTGTGGCAAAGAATATATAATGTTGCAGGCAAAACTCTTAATCAGTCAAAACTACTTTTGATTGGTTTCAGTCAAAACCCATAGTGCGTTAAAACGCGTTTATTCTAATGAAATAAATGTTAGCTATCGTAGTTACAAGGGTTATCCAAAGGGTAAAAAAAAACCTAAAAAACTTATAAGTTTCCTAAGGACATTTAAGTTATTATAATTTAGTAGAGAAATAAAACAGAAACTACCTAATAATAGTTTCGACGGTCAAAAGTAGTTTTTTTGACTAGTCAAAAGTAGTTTTGACTGATTAAGAGTTTTGCCTGCAACATAATAAAATTATCGGCATAAGAAAGGTTATAATTATGTTTGTTTTAACCCAATTAGGTATACATAACACAACTGACATAGTTTTCTTACCATCAGTGAGATTAACATGCGAACTCCTGAGATCACGACAAGACAGCGCTGGGTAACTCCTGCTTCCACGAGGTCTCCTCACTGCCTCGAGTGCCCCTCGCGCCGCAAACACACCCGTCATCACTTCCTTCACCCACTCTATGTCTTCTTCTGTCAAGTAAGTATTTTAATTGTTAACATTTTGAGCGCCACAGTCACGTATAGACGACAAGCCGAACAAACAAAAAAGTGCCTTAAATCTGTCAACTTGCGGTACTTTTTGGCTTGTTGTTTTACTTGACTGTGGCGGTCAAAAGGTTAAACCAACCAAGCAAAAATATAAAATCTCAAAACATCACGAAAGAAGGGTAAGGCGGAGGTGTGCCTAAGAAGTAGGTAGCCAGTTATGTTAAGGTCGCATGTAATAGCGGTCGAGCCTATTGCCATCACCCGGGCACAGCTAGATCTAGACCCCGTAGCTGTTACTTAGAAATTCCTGATGGAAAAATCCAATAACACTTTGGACGAAACCCGGTAATCGAATCCAGCACCTTATGCTTAACAGTCGTGATTGCGACTAGCAAGGCAGTCGAAACAACAACAACTGTATTAGAAAGTCCTCTGCTACAAATAGGCTTGTTCAAAATCACTGTAGGTAGGTATCTTTGATCATGATCTGCTAGTGTTCATGCGAACAGTATAAAAATGGATCGTAATCAATATTCAACAATGCCCGTAAGTAAGAAAGTAATAGATCATATTAATTATTTCCTAGGGCACAAAATGGAAATGAATATATTAGGTAGGTATGTAGGAATATTACCTTCTTCAAAGGGGTCTTCGGTAACAGACTCCATGGATTGCATTTCTACACTGCGACGTCTTCTGGTATATGACGTGAACAGTTCAGGAGGTATCTGTGGCGCTGGAGCAGGGGGGCCTGGAGGTCCAGGGGTTCCGGCCGGTCCAGGTTGACCTGGCCTGCCTTCTGGTCCTGTTGAGCCTTTAGGTCCAACTGGGCCTTCGGGCCCTGCTGGTCCTATTGGTCCCTCGTCTCCTTTTAGTCCTGGCGGTCCAATAGGTCCCTGAAATAACAGAATAATGACGATAAATAACGGTTTTTGGTTTTATAATAATCAGGAAGAAAATCATTTCTACATCTTCCTCACCATTTCTCCTTTCGGTCCAGGTGGTCCAATCGGGCCAGGTAGACCTTGCTTGCCAAGTTCACCTTGATCACCTTTCAGTCCCATTGGGCCAGTGTCGCCAATGTGTCCTTTTGGCCCTCGGTTGCCTTTGTCGCCTCTTATACCTTGGTTACCTGGAGGGCCTGCCTTGCCTGGTGGACCTGACGGTCCCATTATTCCTGGGGCGCCATTTTCACCCTGTAAATAATAAAAAAAAAAACATCATTTTCAGTCTATAGATCAGTTTATGGATTACAGCTTTGTTATTAATCAATCTAACTGCAAAAAGACAAGGATAGAGACATATACTTACAATTGGACCTGGTAATCCTCTTAATCCCCGTTGTCCTTCGAGCCCTGCTGGTCCGGGTGGTCCATTTGGTCCTTGCTCTCCTGGAACGCCTTTGGGACCCATATCACCCTTTTCTCCAGATAGACCGGGGCTCCCTTGAAGTCCTGCTGGACCTTCTGAACCCTATTGATAAACATACAGAGAGTACATTAGTAACTTATTAACTTACAGTTTAAGGAGGGCTATAAGGGTAGTAGGTTTTATCAGGAAACTTACAGGATTGCCGGGCATCCCAGTTTCTCCGGACTTTCCTGGCGGTCCCACCGGCCCAGGTGACCCTGGAGGTCCGGTGCTTCCTTCAGGTCCGTCAGATCCTGGTTCACCCTTGATGCCTTGTGGGCCTGCTTCTCCTCTTTCTCCTGGGAATCCAGCAGCTCCAGCGTCTCCTTTAGGGCCTTCAGGACCAGGTAGCCCTTTAGATCCAGGTTCTCCTTGTAGTCCTGATGGGCCATCATCGCCTTTAGGCCCGACTGCTCCTCTAGGTCCCTGATAATTTGAAATGATAAATATTTTCTCTTTGCAATGTTTCCAAGTTCCTTGTAATTTTTAAGAAAATAGTAAATGATTACCAGTTTCCCTTCAGGGCCTTGAACGCCCGGAGGACCAGGTGCTCCGGGACTGCCGACGTCTCCCTGTTGTCCCTCAGCGCCACGTGGTCCTGCTTCTCCTTGGACACCTTTAGCTCCTCGTCGCCCTGGCGGCCCTGTTGGACCAGAGGGTCCTGTGGCACCTGATAACAGAAAAAACAGGAGTTATTATGGTATAATTTGTGCGTTAGAAAGATAGTGACTCGTTACCTACTATTTTAAATGATCACTGTTGCGTGGGTGCAGTTTTGTATGAAAAAAAACCGTTATTTTTTTTTCTTTACCGTTTTCGTCACCGATGTTCATTACACCGTGCATGCTATGTCACCAAGGTTACAGCATGATATAATACATACCTAAAGCTCCAGCATCTCCTAAATCTCCTTTGAGTCCCTGTTGTCCCTTTGTTCCTTGTTGTCCAGCTGGTCCGAGCGGGCCCGGTGGGCCTCGGGCTCCATCTGCTCCCGGTTGCCCGGGAGCGCCTGTTTCACCGGGCGGCCCCTTATCGCCGGGTAAACCTACTTGCCCAGCTTCTCCTCGAAGACCTTGTGTACCGGGAGATCCAGGTGGACCCTGAAAACGCAAACGTTAAACAGTGAGCCACGATGTCGAGCACCTGCCGACTGTTTATGTTCCAACCTTAATTTTTAATAACATTGAGAATTTTTATGTCGTAAAAGTTCTTTTTTTCGATCGAAGTGGTAATTAAAACATGACTTTGAAGTTGCTATTCTAAATCATTTGTTTCGTAACATAATTATGACACTTACAGATTCTCCAATAGCTCCTTTGAACCCTTTTTCGCCTGGTGGCCCAGCTTCTCCTTTGTCACCGTCTTCACCAGGCTGGCCTACTGGCCCAGGGACGCCAGTTAAACCTCTTGGTCCAGGCAATCCGTCACGACCGATGGGCCCTTTAAGAAACAATTTAGTTTTAATTCGAAGAGTTCCTTACCTTTGTAGTTCTTAACTTGGAACAATAATCGGTAAAAATCTTTAACAAATAATTTAACCATTTATTTGTAGGATCTAATTTACTTACCTACTGGTCCTGCTTCACCAATCTCGCCTTTTTGACCCCCGGCTCCAGGTGAACCTCTCGGTCCCTCACGGCCTTGTGGTCCCTGCGGCCCTTCGTTGCCGGTCTCACCAGGTTCTCCCTTATCTCCTCTGATACCCGCTGGACCAAGTGGACCTAAGTCGCCTTTACTTCCAGGAATTCCCTGTGGCAAACACATAGATATTTTAGTTTATATAACTCTGGGCAAACGATAAGGAGTTAGATTAAAATTTAATTATTACATGCTTTTCAAACAAAATACTCACAGCTGCTCCCGGTAAACCAGGCTCTCCGTTATTTCCCGGTGGGCCTGGAGATCCAACCGGCCCTGGTTTTCCTTCGGGTCCCGATGGTCCGGGTGGCCCTTCTTTCCCAACTTCTCCTGGAGTGCCCACGTCGCCAGGAGTACCAGGTATGCCAGAAGCACCGGGTGGGCCCGGGGGTCCCGGCTCGCCATTGGAACCTTGGGGCCCGATAGGCCCTGAGGGTCCAGTTAGTCCTGTTGCACCAGGGTCACCCTGATTAAAAATGTAACCGTTATAAGTTGTAATTTTTAAATATAGAAGCTGTTGGTAGTTAGTATAAAAAAAAAATTGTAGCTGTGTACCATCACATAAGTTTTTTTATTGAAATCTCACCGTAGGGCCTCGTTCTCCAGGTGGGCCAGGCAAGCCTGGTTTCCCATCAGGTCCTGGGGGACCTAAGGCACCTGGAAATCCTCGTACGCCTTCTAACCCTTGTACTCCTCTCTCGCCTGTTGAGCCTGGTGGTCCCGGCTGCCCTGTATCTCCTTTCGGTCCTGGAGCACCGTCTGAGCCCCTTCGGCCGCGTGGTCCTCTGTAGCCCTAAATTGACGCAGATATTTTATAATAACCTATTTCCTTTGCAATCTACTAGATTGTGCCCTAGCAAATGAAAACCGGGTTTGGTTTTATCAAATCTGAGAATAAAATAAACTTACTCTTGCTCCAGTTTCACCCCGATCACCTTGCTGTCCCACTAAACCCTATAAATAAAAATTAAATAATCAAATAAACGTAAATCATAAACATTTTTTTTCAATCGTTAGTAATATTACTTACCATTAGTCCCTTGGTGCCCCGTCTGCCCCTCCTTCCCGATCCGCCCTTATCGCCCTTTTCCCCTTGGCTGCCTGGATATCCTTGCGGGCCTTGAGGACCAGTAGCTCCCTTCTCCCCAGCTATGCCTATGGGACCTGTTTCGCCTCTCGGTCCTTCTACGCCCTAAAATGAAGAACGAGAGTCAGTGGCCGATACAAACGAAGTCGTGTAATAATAAAATTAAAAATCTGTTTTACCTTTTGTCCTTCAAGTCCCTCAATGCCAGGGGGACCGGGTTCTCCTACTAATCCCCGTTCTCCTTTTGGTCCCATATCACCCTTTTCTCCTTCAACACCTGTAAGTTAACGTGATTTTTGTATAAAATTAGATTCTTGTAAATAACGCCGACTCGTTCGACATTACGGCAAACTTGAAGTTCCTACCTCTAATTCCTTTGTCGCCTTTGTCACCTGGCAAACCACGTGGTCCCTCATCACCTTTCAAACCCCGACTTCCAGGAAATCCCAGCATTCCCTAAAATTTAATTTTGAATTTAGTTTCTTTCAATGTAACTGTTACTGCTAGCTATAATACACCGAGTTTTGTTTAAATACACACCTGTGGACCTTGAGGGCCTACATCTCCTGGTGCTCCCTGTTGCCCTGGATTGCCGGGTGTACCTGGTGAACCCTCCGGGCCGGATAGCCCAGAAATACCTGGTTTTCCTTGGGGACCCTGGAAACATACCAGAGCAGAATTATTTTTTCAATCAACCATCCTACTAATAATTACGAATAATTTAATCTTAGCTACTATCTCGTGAAACGCGAAAGTTTGTGATGATTTATTTTTCATGCAAAAAACTTCTGAACTAATTTTGATGAATCTGTTCAATAATGGCGGAAGGTATTCTTTCATATTATCTACTGTACCTGAATTCCCGGTGCTCCAGTAGGTCCTTGCGGTCCCGATGAGCCAGGAGAGCCAATAGTCCCAGGTTGACCTGGTGGGCCCGGGACACCCGGTTGTCCAGATGAACCCTTTGCTCCATGTGGCCCTTCTAAACCTGGTATACCTGGGTAACCGATCAGTCCTGGAAATCCTCTAGGGCCCATAAAGCCTCGGGGTCCCTAGAATAAAAATATTTTAAGTATTTTTGAGTATCTAATCAAATCAGCCTTATATTTCAAACGCATCCTCTTAAAAAAAAAGATCCTCTAATCAACGGTTTTATGTCTGGTGAGCCACTGTTTGACGCTTGTAGTCGGTTTTAAGTGTAGCTTTATATTAAACTAGCTGACCCGCGCAACTTCGTCTGCGTCACATAAATATAGCTATAACCTTTCTCGATAATATCGACTATCCGACATTAATTAAGCTAAATCGTAACAAACAAAAAATCTTATCTTTCTTCTTTATTACAATAGTTTAGATGGTTTAGATTAGCTTAGATTATATTAAAGTGTGAATTACTATAAAATCTATCTCTTACTGTTAAATATACTATAACACTCTGTACTATGATGCAGTAAATATTTTGAATTTGAATTTCCCGGAGGCCAGCCAGAATCCCCCGTACCTACATTGCGACGCAACCCGCGTAATTATTTTTCCGCGCGGGTATTTTTACATTGCGATATCTTCTAAGATATTTGTTTAAACTGTATAGAGTAAAGAGCACAAATATTCTAAATTAAATTTCCGTTCTAACGAACACATTTATTTAGATATAGATTAATACCATATGGGCTAAATAAGCTTCGCAAAAAATAATTCTTTTTAACCTAACATTTTAATAATAAAAAATGGTTACAGTGAGTCAATCTTAAAAGATAGACAGATGCTGTCGCGGACTTTTTTTTAGAACTTTTAAAGACGAATAATTACTTCATACATGATATTCTCGTAACTTAAACCGTTTTCGCAGCGCACGCAACGGAAGCTCTCAGAAAGGAATTTTCTTTTCCCGTTTTTGCAACATTTCTCATTTATGCTCCGCTCCTATTGGTAGTAGCGTGATGTTATATAGCCTATAACCTTCCTCGATAAATGGACTATCCAACACAAAAAGAATTTTTCAAATCCAACCAGTAGTTCCAGAGTTTATCGCGTTCAAACAAACAAACAAACAAACCAACAAACAAACTCTTCAGCTTTATAATATTAGTATAGATTAAGACGATGACAATAGCTATTGACTTCTGATGTTTCAGTATTTTTGGTCACGCCCACAATTTTTCCGATACCCTAGCGCCATACTACCAAGTAAGAAACAAATAGTCCAGGATCCGCGGTCCATTTTTGCACTTGATTACTATCAAGCTAATTTTGATGAGACGGCGAGACGCCTAAGAATTTCCTGCACGAAAACTCTCGAATTCTCGATTGTGGTAAGTAATAGGGGTAGCAGGGATAAAATATGTTGGTTTGAGGATTCTCAAAAGTGTTAGTACAAACACTTTTGAGAATCATCAGCTGGGTTTTTTTTTGATAAATCTGATGATAATTATCTAAATTATTTGAAAAAATATTTGTCCTACAAAATGTAGGGTATGGTTTGATCAAAGAGTCCCCTTCCTTCCTTCCAATATGTATCGATAACGAAGTCATTAAAAATGATTACTAACTGGGTTTTGGGGATTGGATATTTTCTATTAAACCCACTCTTTACAAGTTACCTATAAAATTCCTAAAATTATAATAAGTGTTTGGCACTTACTCCACGCACCATCAATACTCCTGTACATCATAAACAACAGGCTAATACACTTTCTGGAGCCACAAATTCCAGAAGAGCAAGCAGGTTTTGTTAAAGGCAAAGGCACGCGGGAACAAATCCTGAACGTTCGCCAAATTATAGAGAAAAGCCGGGAATTTAACAGCCCTGTATTGATATGTTTCATACATTATACCAAAGCATTTGATTGCGTGGAGTGGGGCAAGCTGTGGGGGGTTCTTAAAGGCAATGGGAACGCCTCAACATCTTATTGACCTAGTCCGATGCCTCTACATCAACAACCGCTCTTTCGTCAAAATCGACACCGACTGCTCAAATGCGTTAGGCAGGGATGCATCCTCTCACCTCTGCTCTTCAATGTGTATGAAGAGTAATATCATTCAAGACTCTTGAGGGCTGGGACAAGGGGTTTACTGTTGGTGGAAAGTGGATTTCCAATCTGAGGTACACTGACGACACCGTTCTCCTTGCTACAACTTTTAGCAACATGAAAGAGATACTGCACAGATTGGAAGTAGAAAGTGGCAAAGTAAGGTTTGCAATAAATAGGCAGAAAACCAAGCTTATGGTGGTAGATCGTGCGGGAAAGCTATCGGGCGCCTATAACATCTAAGGCATCTATACTGTGGACAGCTTCGATTAACTGGGCTCCAATATAAGTAATGAAGGTAGCTGCGTCCCAGAAATAAAACGGCGGATAGCAGCTATGGCTAAAGATGCTGTATTACGCCCCCAGAACATCTGGGAAAAACGTGGTGTAAGTTTTAAAACGAAGGCCCGTTTGGTCAGACCACTAGTTTTCCTGATTTTCCTCACAACACTCTCACAACAATCCAAACAAGAGTAAGACAGAGGATAGATGCATTCGAAATGTGGTGTTTTAGGCGGATTCTCCGAATTCCATGGACGGCCAAACGCAGAAATGTGTCTATCCTTTACCAACTCGATATCAAGACTCGATTGTCAACAGTTTGCCTACAGCGTATTTTGTCTTATTTCGGCCACATAATGCAAAGAGGAGATAGCAGCCTTGAAAAGCTGGTCATTGTTGGCAATACCGAAAGCAAGCGACCGCGAGGCCGGTCGCCATTTAACCATTTTTGAAGTGTCTGTCTTTCAAACGATTGGCTTTGAGAAAAAATTGTTTGTGGAACCTCAATGTCATTTTTAAAGACCTGTCTATGTCTATAGACACCCCACGCGTAGGTATAGGTTTGTTGAAAAAAAAAATAGTTTCAGTTCCATTTATGACCCCATAAATCCTTTTTTTAGGGTTCCGTACCTCAAAAGGAAAAAACGGAACCCTTATAGGATCACTTTGTTGTCCGTCTGTCTGTCTGTCAAGACCTTTTTTCTCAGGAACGCGTGGAGGTATCAAGCTGAAATTCATATCAAATACTCAAGTCTATGGTCTCTTGGAGCTGTGAAAAAATCAAACTTCTAAGTCAACGCGATCAAAAGATACTCCCGTTTATGCCGCAAATTTTCGACACTCGCAAGGGAATCAAAACCTACAGGGTACTTCCCGTGAACTCAGAATCTTGAAATTTGGTACGAAGCAACGTCTTATAGCATAGATAAAGGAATAATTACGAAAACCATAAATTTTTAGTTACATCACATAATATATTTTTTTTACGGAACCCTCGGTGCGCGAGTCCGACTCGCACTTGGCCGGTTTTTTATTTTTGTATAAAAATCGTAAAGCAGTTCACAGAATACATCTACCTACCGAGTTTCAACTGTGTAGTCTCAATAGTTTCCGAATGAAGTGGCTGTGACATACGGGTGGACAGACGGACAAACAGACATGACGAATCTATAAGGGTTCCGTTTTTTGCCATTCGGCTACGGACCCCTAAAAAACAGCTGGTTTGTAATAATTTTTGATGAGCTCGTTATCAATACATGTTGGATTTAGATTTAGATAATGATCATCAGATTTAACAAAAAAAAAAATTGTTAGTAAGTAATCGATTTATGAAAATCATCAAATAAATATATTTATAATCAATATATTATATTTATAATCAATATATATTTTATCCCTGCTGCCCCTATTACCTACCACAATCGAGAGTTTTCGTATAGGGTAATGTTGGCGTCTCATCAAAATGCAGCTGCTCACGGAAAATTAGCTTGATAGTAATCAAGTGAAAAAATGTACCGTGGATCCTGGACTAACATTGTGACGCGGTCAATAATAATTTATAGATGAACGGATAGCTGTCAGTGGGGCGCAAAGTGACATACGTCCGTCTAGCACCGCGCCTAAGCGCTCACTGTCGGATTGCATACGTAAGAAAGAGAGCGCGATGACGCAACGCTCGAACTTCTTATAAACCTTAAAATAATTAATTACTTATAAATAATTTATTACATAATCAAAAATTAAAAACAACGAAATTTTGTATTTAAATATGATACGTTATTGTTATAAATTTTACCAACGTACGTTGATTAGTAATACAGATATTTTTGTTGGAAGATCATTTTAAGAGGTTAGTTTACCATTTTTTTGTATCGAGAAAACTTTTCAAAAACGTGTTTTGGTTACAACGAAATTATCAGAAATATGTTTAAGATTAACATATATTTTTTTCGCCGTGTCAAACTGTATAGATTTGGCTAAAAAATTGTTCAATACAAGCCTATTTGGCTCTTGTCAGCGCCTTAACTGCACGAATCATTTTAACATCACGATGAGCATGCTAGTTTAGAGTGGTGTAGATAGCGTCACAAATTCCATCAAGGGTTAAGAAGTTTATTTACCAGTTCTCCAGGAATCCCAGTCGGCCCCGGAGGTCCGTCGTCTCCCGGTGGTCCATCTTGACCAGGCGCTCCCGCTTCACCTTGCAGACCCGCACTTCCCCTTTCTCCTTTGTCACCAGGCATTCCCTGCAGCCCTGGATAGCCTTGCTCGCCTTTAGCACCGGGAGCACCCGTTGACCCTCTCTCTCCATCTCTGCCTGCGTGACCCCTACGTCCCAATCTTCCGGGTGGGCCTTGTAGACCTCTAGGTCCTGGTTGACCCTACAATCACAGTCTTAACGTAACGCTCTATAAACAATTAATTAGAGAGATTAAATAATTTAAATCACTTGCAACTTTTAAAAGGCTAGGTTTAAAAAAAAATGGTTTTTATTGCGCAAACATTAGCATAATTTATAGTTTCTTAAGAGGAAATGCGAGTGTTGTCTCTTTCTACTATCGCTGTCTCTCTCCGTCCTCCTGCCCTCAAATTCGTGCGATAAGGACAACTGTAGAAAAAAGTTAGAATTCGAGGTTTGGCTCTCGCCTATTTCCTCCTCCAATATTGAACCAATTTAAAAGATATTTTAGACAATGAATAAGGAGGTTATACTATACTACGCCGCTATGTTTTTCTTTTTTCGTTAATAGTTGTCAAATTTGTACACTAGGACTCTGTTAACAGCGATCTAAACAAGCAATTTTGAGCATTTTTTGAGGGTTCTAGTGCTTATAAAAATAATTTATCACCAAAAAGGAAAACATAGGGGCATAGAAATAGTTAATATTTATTATTCTGTAAAAAACCATTGCTCTAGGGTCATTAACCAAAAAGAAAACAGGCGAGAGCGTTTGTATGGAGAAAAGACCACTCGCGTTTCCTCTTAATATCGCTACTTCTATTTTTAATGAAACAAATCGTGATCATCATTCTCTTGTCCTTATGCCAATTTTGGGGTTGGCGCAACATGTCTTCTTCTTCCATATAAACAAGACTTCTCTATGACTCGCTATCTCGTTAGACATTTTGCAGTGAAACAAACATTAGACCATACCGGTTACGAATGTCATACGAAATAAAAATGATTAAATATTGATAAACTTACAGGTTCTCCTTGTTCTCCTAATTCTCCCTTAGCACCTTCTGGTCCAATCTCACCTTCAGGACCCGGTGGACCCGTCAGACCCATTGGCCCCTCTGCTCCTCGCATTGCAGCCTGAATTTTTTCAAGAGTTAAAACATTCAAGTCGAGGAATATACTCATGTTCGTGTTAAAATTTATTCGACTTATTGATCCCATCGAGCATTTGATTCTTCGAACATATAATTATGAAAATCGGAAAAGATACAAATCGCAAATGGTAAAATAAATACATAACGTGGTTTTTAATAATAGACTTTCCAATTCTTAGATAAATATTAGTATTAGATGAAATTCGGACTTTTAAACATAGTAAAATCGAAATTAGAAATAAAATATTTCGCAGTATTTGAATGTTACCGTTAAAACCTTTATGGTAAAAGGGGATTTATTCAAAATGAAAATATATTAAAATTTAAACAGACATACCATGTGTTGTGAGAACATTTGTCGAAGAGCTTCCGATTGTGCGTCGGGTCCTTTGTCGGTCGACGACTGTTGTAACTGCAAATATAATATAATATTATTATATTATTATTTGTTCACTGGGTATAAATAATACTGAAAATGAAACGTGTGTATTCCACTGCAGGGCAAAGGCTACCTTCCCTTTCCACATATCCCTATTTCCGAGTTCGTCCCGCCATCTCCTTCTGGGCCTGCCGAGTTGCTGGTTTCTGCCGTTGTGTGGTTACTTTAGCCCGTAGATCCTCCGGCAAACTAGCCCAGTTCCATTAAGAGCTTGTTAGCCAAGTGACCTACATCGGCAATTTGAGTTTTGGAACGCAGAATCGAGTTCCTATACCATCAATAAGTTTGAACCCCAAGGATTCTACGTACACACGGCTACACATCAAGCTATACATTTCCAGTTTACGCTGATCTCGCACTGTACGGAAATCTCATACAATGCGAGACCAGCTTATACTGGAAATGTATATAGCTTGATGTGTAGCCGTGTGTACCATAGCTCGTTGACAGACCCTAATTAATATTCTCTAGTTAAAGATTATTATATACTTTTTTTTTTTTGGTGGGTGGAAAATCATCAAATAACCCCCCCCCGCTCTTGGGCAGAGCGGAAGGGAGTGTCAGACTTCTACTGACTAAAAACCAACCTATGTTTCTTCTTCGCCCTTGTGCCGAGGCCGCGTTATGCCTTTCGATAATCCGCAGCCCCGACGGGCTATTAATACTTACAGGAATAACAAAAACGTTGCCTGGAGGCCCTGGGAATCCTTGTGATCCTTCGAAGCCAGGCTTCCCTGGTTCTCCTTTGGGTCCCCTTGGACCTTGCGGACCAGGTGGACCAGGGTATCCTCGGGGGCCCATGTAAGTGCCAGAACTGCTATAATCGTAGTCGGTCTCTGATGAATCGTAGTTTATAGTTGAATTGTCCTGAAACACGCATGAGCCATTAGTTTAGAGTTAAGTGGCTTCCACTTGGACTGGAAGCTAACGAATGTGATGTAGAGTATTAATGTGAAATCATACATACAAATAATTTCCTATTACAAGTGTTTCAACCCTTAAATGTCCAAAAAAAAGAAGTGAGCTGCTAAACAAAACAACATTTAACGCGCTATCTCACCTGGGTAACTTCCGGCGGATGTGTGAGCCAATCTGTGTCTTCTGTGGTCGTCATAGGGATGTAAGTAGTCTCGGTGACGACTAGGGTTGTCCCCGACACATCCGCTTCGTCATCGTCCCCTCGTTTGGACTGGAACAAGATACGTAATGGAAATAATCTCACGTCACATAAAAACATGATAATTCCATTAAAACCCCCATGTTGAGGTGTGGGTGGTATTTAAGGCAAAATGAAATGAATGTTTTTTATTGTACAAATGAGCATTTTTTTTGTACATTTTGATTAACATGACAAACCTATTACGTTTCCCGAATTAAAAGGTAGACATGAGTACCTAGTCAATGTAGTCAATAACGAATCACTTTAAAACGTCACCAGCGCGCAGCGTTTGAAATAGACATTTTGAAATAGATACTTATATAGATTAAACCACACACTGCCGCACTCCGAGAACTATAATGATTACTTAGGCCATCACTTAGTAAAGATTTTGACAGTTTGTTAAAGGTTTTTTATGTCAAACCTTTACTAAGTGAATATCTCTGAGTACCACAGTAAGTCTGTCAGATTAATTAAACTTACTCTTGGAGTAGTTCGTTCCAAAGCGTCATCAGGTTCGTTATAATTAGTAGTGGGGGGCAGCGGTGCAGGTATAAGCTCATTTTGATCCGTAAATGTACCGAAAATGTCATTTTCATCTGAAACAAATGCATCAACTTTTAACAACAGAAACTAGTACTCTTAAATATAAAAAGGGTTTTAAAATGTACACTTTTGATACCTGAATCTGTAGATGTAGGTGGTGAATACTGATTGCTGATTGGAAATGAATGAGCGACCTGCCATATAGGTTCAGGGGTAGTCAAAACCCTGGTAGGCCACAGATTATCCGTTTCGTTTCTGTCAAAGAATCTGTTCATGCTGTGAGTTCCGTATCTCCTTCTTATATCGTCCTCTGTTAAAGTCCCCAAGTTTGGATGTTCCGTGGTATCTGGTCGAGGTTCTACGTAGAGTATTGGGTTAACTTCGGGTTCTAACTGAGCTGCTGGTATTATAGGGACGTAGGGCTGTCCAGGTCCCCCTTCACAGTCGGGAGTTATTGATAAACACATGTCGTAAGCCACGTCCGGTTTGTTCGCGAATTGGAGTAACTCGATTTCACCCTAGAAGTTGGAAAAAAAGATAAGATTTTCAGAAAGTTGTTTGTAATGCCTAGTACATAGTACATAGTAGTGGTCGCAAGGTAGGTTCGATTCCCGGATGGGTAAAAGTGTTATTGGGGTTTTAGTTGCGGAATTTCTCAGTTGCAGCTACGAGGTCGGGTTTTGTGCTTGGTTGATGGCAATAGGCTCACCCCCAATTACATGGGACTTAAAACATAACTGGTGAAATGACGTAGATGTACCAGCTCTGCGTAAACCGTTGGGGATTGTAGGTGTGAAGTTATGTTATGTTAAAGTCGTTTGTAAGTAGTGTAAAAGCAAAGTCGCTTTCCCAACTCAATATAATTTATTTGGTTCGTTAGTAATGTCAATCGAATTAAAGTAAAAAAAAGTAATTCAAAGTGTTTCAGAGCTTTTTGTGCAAATTAAATAATCTCATGTTAATTAATGTATAGTACTCTAGAGAGCGACCAGTGTATTTTTTGTCTAAAAGAAAAGTTAATTCAAAGAATTTGATTACCTTCATAATGGAACCTTTTGAATGTATTGTTGCAATGGGACTTTTATTATGACAAGGTTCAATATTTACCTTGGAGGGCGAGCATAACGACCTAGGTTCGATTTCTCGATGGGGAACATGTTTCTCAGTAGCAACCACGGAGTCTGGACCTGTTCCCGTTTGTTGGCAATAGGCTCGCCCCCTATTACATGGGAAATTAAACATAACTGGTGAAATGTTGGTGTACTATTAGGTACAGACGGCTGTCATCAAGCTATACATTTCCAGTTTACGCTGATCTCGCATTGTACGGAAATCCTAAACAATGCGAGACCAGCTTATACTGGAAATGTATAGCTTGATGTGTAGCCGTCTGTACACCCCTGCTTAACCCTTCGGCTTCGGGCATTACAGGCGTGATGGTAAGTGGTTTATTGTTCCACCTACCTCATAATACTGGTCGGCGGTGACTTGGGAGCCAACTACCAGGGCTCCAGCCAGGTTGAATGTGCTCCCTGGCTTGCGGTCTAGTCGCAGTGTCCCTCTCACTTCGCAGTCCACTAGAAGAGTCGCTGAGTCCCCTTTTATACTGATCGCTATGCGGTGCCATCTGCGGAATCATATTGTGTCAAAATTGTATGATCTCGTAGGCTAACTAAGGGATAGCCTGTAGTTGACACGCAGTCGCACACGGTACATCGTCGATCACACACACCTCAATCATTTCAGTTTTTTGTAATAAATACGCATCGAAATGGCATCTTGTGCAGCTAAACATTGTTTTAATAATTCAAGGAAGAAAAATAAAGGTACACGGGATCATTTTTGTGAGAGCGAGATAGATATTTCAAACATGCGTGCTAGACACAATATGCATAATACGCACTAATGCACGAGTTGCGAGTAAGTACGCGACAAGTAGACCGAGGTTGCGTAAGGTTAGCAACACAAAAAACATTACTTAATAAAAAAAAATAACACAAAGAACTGTGTTATTTTATTTTATTACAACCGTGGTTATTAATTACAAGTCGGTTGAAATTAATTAATTTCACTTGAATTTTATTATTATCTGTCCAGCCTTTTCCCAAATATGTTGCGGTTGGCTTCCAGATGCAGCTGAATACGAGTATTTAACATAGAGCGACTGACTATCTAATTATCTCTTCAAAACCCAGTGAGTACTGACTGACAATAACAACTGTCAAAGATCTGTAACTGTCAGCCGGGACTAAAGTTAAAGTTTTTTAATCATCATTATTTCGAAACATTGTGTTCTTATTTAATTTGGGTTGGCGACATGCCACAAATACTTTTGTGTAAACAAGTATTCGGTACCAACAGTTTATGTGGCCGAAGGTACACAAAGTAATATAAAGTTGTTTCTATCAACTATCTAATGAAAACAAATAGAACGTATCGAAGAATTTTGTGTATGTGGAGTCAGACCGAGCGCGAAGCAATCAAAATACATTCAGCTATCTGTCAACAATACACATAAATAAAATTTGAAGTGTCTGTTTGTCCCGTCGGGACTGTTCACAAGAGAAACCGTGGCCTCGACACAAAGGGCTAAGAAGGAATACGGGTGGTTTTTTGTCAGAAGAAGTCTGACACTCCCTTTCGCTCTGCCCAAGAGCAGGAGGGGTTATTTGATTATTTTCCACCAGAAAAAAAGTGTCTTTCTACTGAAAAAACAGCTAACAGCAAACAGCTTTTTGCTGAATTCATATGAAAGTATAAACGATACTTATACTAACTAAAAACAAAACATTTGTCTGCCTGTTTGTTCCGGCAAATCTACGAAACGGCTGTACCCATATTTACGGGAGTTTTACTGGAAAATAACTGATGTTAGGTTTAAGGTGTTACTAAAGCTACTTTTATAATTATAAGGCAAAAGATTATGGTTCCATGCAAAAAAAATTAAAACCCTTACAATAAGGGATCGGACTGGGTCAAAATAATATGATTCTGTTTAGTCCGTAAGTTAGATTATCGAAAAATATTGGATACGTGTTTTTTGTTTTATCAAATCAATAAAAATTGACGAAGATAAAGCGCGTCAAAGATCATGGAGTGGAACTTGAAACGTCACTTGTGTCGTCAAAATGTACTATCATATTATGGCGTCACACGAGTTTTATAAGCACTGTATCGTCTTCATTTTAAGTTTACGTGAAAAAAGAAAAAATACGTGTCCAATATTTTTTGGAAATCTATCTGACGGACTAATTAGTTTTTTTTTATCCGATCCCCTATTGTAAACAAAATCTGATTCAAAAACGACCTTTACGAAAAAAAACAGACTTCTAAAAAAACTAAATATTTTATCAAATCGGTGAATGACAGAGTTGTGAGATTACAAACATAAAAGATATACAACCGAGTTGAGAACTTCCTCCTTTTTTTAAGTCGGGTAAAAAGGTTATAAGAAGTTTTTAGAAGAAAGCACATACCTTCCATCAGCGATATCGACCCGGTACGTGAGGAGCTCATGGTCTTCAGGGTCACCCCTGGTGTCCTCATAGTACAGTTCTATCAGGTTGCCCACCACCAGCTGCAACTGTTCGTCACCAGCGTCCGAGTACAAGATGAATATCGGGTTCTGATCCGTTCCTGTATTATATATATTTTAGAGAAAATTAAATAAATATTCAAAGCGTAGCTTGGATATTCAAACAGATGTGGGTGGACGCTGAGATAATTAATTCGTGTAAAAAATAAACAACTTGGAAGACAAATTAGTACTGAATATGCAAAGTCAGCTTCCTAAAATATTTGTCAACGTAGCTATTACGCACCACGTCGTAGTAAACTACGCACTACGGCGGCGGCGCGGCGTAGCAAACAGCTCTACGGCGTAGCAAACTACACGCTACGCCGCCGTAGAGCAGCCTTCTATAACCTTGTGAAAAATACTACGCGTTCGATATGTAGTAACTTAGTATTATCTGAGAAGTTTTAAGTTGCTTCGTTATTGTTTTAATCTTATTTCAGTTTAGACTAAAATCTTTATCCTGTAAACTAAAATGTAAGTATTTCGCATTAGATGATTACACAAATTCTTGGGGCAACGCAAATTCTTCTCGTTATTACGCTGTTGTGTATTGTCACACAATTTGAAGTACCTTTGTAATGGCGCCGTTTGAACCCTCTTAATAGTCGGAAAGCCGGAAAATCGCAGAGAGAAAAGTGATTATGTTGTTTGGGTTATACCCGAGACGCGTTTAGATACGTACCTAAGGAGAAGGTGTTAAGTGCTAAAGGTTGTTTTGCGATTAGTATTAAGTATAGATCGTTTGAAAATGTATCTAACCTGGTAGTCGTACGACGGCCAAAATTGAGAAGTCTTCTGGAAAACTGTTGTAGAACATTCCAGCGGCCAGTCGGTGCAGGGTGGCGTTCTCATTGAGGGCGATAGCTGTGTAGTCGGAGATGTTCTCTAGGGGTGACTGGCACCGCCCCGGGGCCCGAGTGACTCCATCAGGGAGCTCCTCGTTGTCCCAAACCACAGATAAAACGTCGAAAAATTCGGTCTCATTCTCATCTGAAATAAAAGTTTCCATATAATTCTGAGCAGACAACTTATCTACGAGCATAGGCCCATGGGACTGAACAGTTTATTCGGTGACATCAGCTCCAGGTTCGCAACAAATACGATGGCGATATCTTTGACTTAATCCTGTTGACCTCTTACTACAACTTCGATTCCCAGTGGAGGCACACGCCTGATCTGACCACTATATTTGCTCTTACAACTTTTACTAAGTATTTATTTTTAGAGCTATTGTTCTTCTCAGAAGGTTCCTTCACTTTTCTCAAAATTGTATGCGTAGTCATGCGTCTCGATATCGAAATAGAAGCATTTTAAACAAATAATATTTACTTACCATCCCCGGTGCCCCCGCTGAGAGTGCAAAGCAATAATAAAAGGAGAAACAGTCCCTTTGTCTGTGGAGCCATTGCGGCCCGAATAAATATGTTAGGTGGTTTATGTTTATATTTGGTCCCATCCCGGTGGGCGCGCTAGGGGTGTTAGTCAGAGGCCGTGGGGTGTCGCAGCCTCTTGCCGACCTCGCGGGAGCGGCGCCACATGTCGGCTAGCCAGCGGCGGCAGGGACGATACTGAGCCTCCGAGCCGCCGGCACCATATCACATCGCAAGCCATCTTTATTGCATTGGTGTCAAAATAATGAACGCTAATGAAAAGACAGAGATCGTAAACTGTGTTAATTGAACGCTATTTTATACAATTATGAATGAGACAGTCACTATGCAGCTATCTGGATAAACCATTTTGTCATGATCAAAACTGTTCACGCGTATGTCTAACTGGGCTATATCAAAGTTCACACAGATAAGCCTACATGAATCATTGACCGGAGTAAGTAAAACAAATAATAGTTGCTTTGCTTTTGTAAAATGTTGTTGTCGCCTGACTTGCGTAGGTATATTGATCAAATCCAATTCGGCACTATCAACTCTGTAATATAGAGATTCATTTGTTGTAAGACTAAATAAAACATTTTATAACACATTTGCTCGTAAAGGGCCTCTTATTTCACCAATTTCAATATCGTAATGTATGTCATTACGTACTTGTGCGTAATCGTAAAGTAAAACGCACGAGTTTCTTTCTAATAAGGTAACACGTACGGTTTATCATGCTCCGTCTAAAACCAACGGTACTTTTTTAAATCTTAAGAAAAAAAAAGCAAAGAAAGCAAATCAAAAAGTTTTTATGTCAGAAAAGTGGTCAATATTTTATGAATAAAATTAACTTTGGGAGATAAAATATAAAAAATAAACATTTAATTCTTTAATTTAATTCATTTTGACAGTAAATTACATCTGTAACAGAAACAAAAAAATAATAATTTACTTTATTAGTAATACTGGCTGTTTTTGTACCGTTGCCTTAAAAAAAAAGCACTGATGCGCATCGCTAATTTGTGAACAAATAAAAGATTTATTCGTTTAAGAAAGTCCGAGTTTTATTTATTTCCTCGCAAATGTGTTATAAAACGTCGTATGACATACGTGCGCTTTGATAATTACAGCCTCTGCTCTCTTGTAGCCCTTGCCTACGGCTCGGGCTAGCAATATCGCCTCGGCTGTAATTTTCAACTTACCGCACTTATATCATAATGTACTATTATAGGCGCCTAGTTCGAGCACTCAAAATAACCGAAGTCGATGTACCTTAGTTCTTCGAGAAACTTAGGTGTGGTGTGGTGCCTAGCCTACCGACACATTTTTGTTACTTAATTAGTTTTATGTCTGTATAAATATTTGTGTTGAATGCCTAATTGATTCGTAGTCGTACTAGGTATTTTATTTAACTTAGTAAGTAGATACCTATTTGAATAATTGAATGGTAAGAAATTTCTACCTATCGAATGCAGACCGGGGCAGAATGGCATAAAAGGGGGAGGCTCGGTCTGTTAAGGCGACATTAGCTGCCCGCGACCTTGAGCGCGCGTTTAAGACGCAGTTAACGGGGGAACCGTAAAAACGACCTGTTTTTCGTCGCAGAGTTAGCCGTATTGCTACTTATTACAATTCCAAAAAAAATACAGTGTATAGTCAAATGTATAGGTAAAAGACTTATGCAAAAATATTTTCTAAAAGTAATCAAGAACCTCGAAAAAAAAAATCACAAAATCACAAAAAAATCACACGAAAAAACTTTTTCGTCTCGAAATGCTCAATATTTTGAGTGACAACTGTTATTTATTTTTTTACTATCAGAAAGGAAATTTAACCAACTAAAGACATATGTAAAAATATTTTAACATTACAGCGTATTTTTTTTTTAATAAATTAAATCTGCGAACTATCGTTCATTTTGGCAGTCACGAGCATCAAACGCATCGCCATTTTCAACCTTATTTGTTTAGGCGATGAGTTAAACGCGCGCTCAAGGTCGCGGGCAGCTAATGTCGCCTTAACTCATCGCCTAAACAAATAAGGTTGAAAATGGCGATGCGTTTGATGCTCGTGACTGCCAAAATGAACGATAGTTCGCAGATTTAATTTATTAAAAAAAAAAATACGCTGTAATGTTAAAATATTTTTACATATGTCTTTAGTTGGTTAAATTTCCTTTCTGATAGTAAAAAAATAAATAACAGTTGTCACTCAAAATATTGAGCATTTCGAGACGAAAAAGTTTTTTCGTGTGATTTTTTTGTGATTTTGTGATTTTTTTTTCGAGGTTCTTGATTACTTTTAGAAAATATTTTTGCATAAGTCTTTTACCTATACATTTGACTATACACTGTATTTTTTTTGGAATTGTAATAAGTAGCAATACGGCTAACTCTGCGACGAAAAACAGGTCGTTTTTACGGTTCCCCCGTTAACTGCGCCTTAAGTGGTTGGAACATCTTTTGGTGATGAACGCAGCTTCGGAGATCACACATAAATTTCACTTTTTAGGATCTTAACGGTCTCTATAAGTTCTTCTCAAGCAATACAATACCAATTGCAATAATATTAAGGCGAGGTTGCAGTACTTTGTTTTTATGTACCTACGCACGACCTCGCCCCCCGCCCTGCCGCGCGAGCTCTACAATGCCTAAATTTTGACTGTTTTTTGCTTCTTGGAGAAAAACTATAAAGAAATTATACAATATGCTTTCAACATTTACTTCAAAATAAAAAGTTCTATCTATTGATATAACTTTTATATAAATTCATGATGAAATGTCTTAGCAGTACACGTTTGAAATTGTGATTTAGAGTCACGTTTGATAAAAAAAAGTATCGAGCCGATCATTCTAAATCGCGTTTTATCTTTACGATTTATTAGAGAGTATGTTCAATTTTTATGTAATGATTTTTATTTATTAAAAAACTCGTTATTAGTTCGATTTTTATAGGTTCAAAAATCTTAAAATTACTGCAACCCCGCCTTAGTATCACAACTGTTGTGACGGGGCGCAGAGAATGCTTGTGGTAGATTTTTATAGGTACCTTTGGCGCCGACTGCTTGAGCCTAGACTGATCTGTTTTTCCTATGCGAGGAAATAGTACTGCTACGTGTCTCCAAGACAGTAGGTAATCATACTTCTACTTGAGTGTCGATGGTAACCTACGTCTTGTCAAATTCAATAGGTGACCACGTGTTTGTGGCGTTTTTAAATATCCTAGTGCTAATAATCATACCGATTGCAATTGAGTGTCGACTTGCGGCCTTTACGACAAAAACAACTTAGGCATCTCAACTTACGGTACCTATGGGAAACCTTATACCGTTGGCACATGGTGACAGCAGAACAAAGGAGCGAAGTTTGCCTCATTACACATAGGTGCGACGTACTTAAAGTTGGCGCGTGTATTTGTCACGGAACCGGGTCTTAACGAACTTCCGCATAGTTACTGATACGCTTAGTTTGTCTTGGGAACTTGTAGTACCTCTGCTACTTCTGGTAAAGATAGGCCACTTTGTACCTTCTTTGACCTACTTGTTATGTATTTCAACGGTGAGATTTTCTCCCTAATGCAGTTTCATACCTGCCTGTTTGTTAAACAGTACTGAAAGCCTTTTTTTGAGGAGGGTGGGAAATCATCAAATGTGACTCCTCCCGCTCTGGGCAGAGCGGTAGGGAGTGTCAGACTTCTACTGACTAAAAACCACCCATGCTCTTTCTTAGCCCTTTGTGTCGAGGGCTATCTCTTTCGAACAACCACATCCTTGACAGTACTAAAAGCCACAAAAAGTGAGTTTTAGATGCCGAAAACGTAGTTTGTTTTTACTAGCGTAGCTTGGTAAACAGTTTTGTCAATTCTCAAGAACGTAACAAAATATACAGTAGACCATTGGATAATAAAGGCTTAGAGCTTTGCACATAACAATACGGTTAACAGAACATCGTCGATGTGCACAGATAAAAGTTAACGGTTCCCTCGTTGGCAATCAAAAGGAAATCAAAGTAAGATCAGCTATAAACTTACCTTGTCCCGTTTCTTTATCTTTTTCACAAATAATAATAATATAAAAATACTTATTTTAACTTCTGAACTTCTCAGGGTGGACTTATTTATAGCGTGATATACTCACATTGTTAGAGTTAAGCCTAGTTAAGCTTAAATTAGAATTTCATGACACGAGTTAAGAATATTGTCCTATACTAACAAATGAAACATGAGCTTGTAGCAATACTACTCGATATACTTACTCGATATCTATTTATTGTAACCATTTATTTACATAATCATAATTATGTTTGAAACTATTTTCTGTCTGTCACTTACCCCCTCAAGGTTCATTGGAAGACCAGCGTCAGATAGCATCACTTGTCTGGCATGAATGCTGAAATTAACCTTTTTGGCGCAGCCGTGAGGCACACAGCACATAGGTACGTACCTACTATGTATTTTCATTTTTGTAATTTTTTTAATATTATTGTGTGTGTGCTTGATGTTCTGACGTCAAATAAACATTTTTTTATTTCTTTCTTTTTCTTTTCTTTCAATAATAGCAGCCGCTTGGGTCAAGCTTCAAATTAAGCCGCACTTGCCTAGGTTGAGCCGTGGATGGGTGACTACCTATGACCACAGAGTACAGTAATATACCCATGACATACCAAGTTTCCTCTTAGCCTCGTTTGTCCCGGCTGTCCATTGTACATTTTTGACAGCCGTTTTAGGTAGTCTGTGGTCCGAAAGTTTGCCAACCAGTCTTACCAAGGAGTATCGTATTACCCAGTACTAACTAGGTTGTGGAGGTCAGACAGGCAGTCGCTCCAAGTAAAGTATTGGTACCTATTCCGTTGCATCAGTTTCGACTGCACTCCTACAAAGTTTCATCATTACACTCTGACTGACAGTGTGATGATGCATTAAGAAAACTGTAGTACTGTATTGCTGATTGCGAAAGACCATTTGGGTGGGTCGCCGGTTTATTGAAGATGAGACCTTTACCTACAAATATAGTCGTGGTAGATCGAGCGTGATCCGTTCGCCGTATTCTATGCGTAGAGATTTTTTTTATTCGAAAAGGTTCGCTTCGTTGGTCTAGTGGGTCGCAAGCCCGACTATGACGACTGAGTATGAAGTCCCGGGATCAATTCCCGGGTCGGGCAAAGTGGTATTGGATTTTTACATCAGGAATTTCACAGAAGCAACCACGGAGTCTGGTGTTCGAAAAGGGTATTTTAAATGTATTGCAGACAAATGTAAAGAATCTCTCAGGACCTTAACGCAGGCTAGCTCCTTCACGAGTTCACGATGCTAATTTGTCAAATGCAGGTTATGCAGACCCCGAATTGTTCAAATTACCCCTAATTATTACAATTTATAGTTTAATAAAAATATTTATTTGGCAATTTATGCAGTTCTAAAAGAAGAATCATCTCACATTTTCATGAAGGGTAAAATAAAGATTATTTTATTGGCAACATAATTGATGAAGACTTTGAGACTTGAAAGAATTTCACACCATTTGAATTTTATACACGTTCAGCCTGTAAAACGAAAATAAATATGATTCTTTCGTGCACCCACTTGAGTTGTGAAAGGTTTTGTTCATTTATAAATGTCAGTGGAAGGTATGGAGACCTGCTTGGCATTAAAGAATAACATAAATGAGTCAGCACATCGATTCGATTTACGACCACATTTCTTATGTAATTCTAAGACCCAAGAGGATAATGGTCTCGTGGCAATGTGCTGCAGGTTTTTGCAGCATAAAAGTGGGTTTACACCGTCATCCTGCTTAATATCTATCTACTATACAACCGCAAGTGCAGCTGCTGTGCTAGATGGCTGCGGATTATCGAAAGAGATGACGTGGCCTCGGCACAAGGGCGAAGAAGGAACATGGGTTGGTTTTAAGTCAGTAGAAGTCTGACACTCCAGAGGGGGGAGTTATTTGATGATTTTCCACAAACAAAAAAACAAAAAGAAAGTCGGGGTGACTGTTGCAATGTAATTCAATTTTTCAGTAGTAGCCACGGAGTCTGGATCAGTGCCCGATTGATGGCAAATGCAGGCTTGCCCTCTATTATATGCGGTTTACACATTCAAAACAAGGAAAACAACGTGAGGAAACCGGCAGGCTCTAGAACCAATTAATACAAGACTTGTGACATCTACTAAACCCGCACTGGTGGATTATAAGCCCATTACTTCTCATACGGAGGAGGTCTGTGTCGCAGCAGTGGGGACACTATAGATAGCCTGATAATGTTTATTTATGCTACAGTAACAAGCAGGCTGCGACTATCCACCTTTTGAACTACAAAACTTTTCGGTACATTCTCCTGTGAACGTTATAGTATTACTGAGTGTAACTACATATGACGAACAACTACGAATATGTATTCAAAAATGATGTCAATAGCTGGCGTAGTTACAGAGTTCAACAGAAAACATTACGCATCAACGTAATTGCTTTTTACCGAAGAAACCTTGGATCAATTGTTCGATGTAGTAATGAATGGATGGAATTTACGATACCTATCACTGAAAATGGCATTCGTCATATTTACAATAGGTTCAGCGCCATTATTTTACTTTATTTTTTATTTTTTTATTTTGACCTTATAGGCCATCGTCGGTTTCGAGAAATATTAATAGCAATATGACGTTTGGTGTGGTGTTTCTTCGTTGTATGAATTTGGGCCCGATCGATGTCAATAGGCTCGTCTCTTGTAACATGGGACTTAAACATAACTGGCAAAATGGGTACACCTCTGCCTAACCCTTTTTCGGGGACGGGATCCGCAGCCCCGACGGGATCCGCAGCCCCGACGGGATCCGCAGCCCAGACGGGAGCCTAACCCTTCGGGCATTAGAAACTTGATGTTATGTTACATGGTGTTGAGGTGATTTTCAACTTGAGCGAATATTAGAAACCTCCCTAATCTATCTTATCTTATTTTTAAATATAAAAATGTTATGTTGGTTTGTGTACGCTTCAAAAACTCAAAAAGTTCTGCACCGATCGAGCTGAAATTTTAGAATGATATATAATTCGCATCAAGGATTGTTTTTACAGTACCACGCGGGCGGAGCCGTGGGCATCAGCTAGTATATTATATTATACAATTCAGCGGAAACTATGGAATTGTGTTAAGTAATAATGCTGATTATTTTAGATAACAGTGTGCTTACACCTTTCGTTAAAGTGTGCTTTTGTTTTACATACCTAACATCACGCCTGTAATCCCCGAAGGGTTTGGCAGAGGTGTATTAATACACCCACATTTCGCCAGTTATGTATGTATATGCCATCGTCCAGGTACAAATCCAGACTCCGAGGCTGCTACTGAGAAATTCCTGATGGAAAAACTCAATACCTAACACTTCGCCCGACCTGGGACCCACCAGGACCACTTCCCGCCAAGATCTCGCTTGCGACCACTAGATCAACGTGGTACTCAGCCAATGTTTTAGTTTTAACTAAGGTTCCTTTCGCCAAATGGCGGTTGTCAAACCACGTCAGAGGCCCTTGCGGCGGTTTAGAAACTCTAACACTAAGGTGTGTGGGGTCGTTAGACTTTACTGCCCACACGATATGAAGAAGAACTAAGGTACCTACCTATTTGCGGGTTGTTACAATTGTAGATTTTTGGTACACCAACTTTCCAAGGCACAAACTAAGTACTTAGGGCATTAACCATTACCAATCTATTCAATATTAAACCGACATTACCCATTGATGTTAATGTTCAGAAACATTTTATTGCAGCCATTATTTAGTACATACAATGAGAATAGTGGGGAATAAATTCGCGTTTAGCTAAATAGTACGTGGTAGGCAATCATGTTAGTATTCACAAGGCGTAATATTTCTTATTGCAGCTGTGACCTAAATATGTAGAGCAAGTCGTAATTCAACGATTTATGACAGTGCGACGTATAAGGACTTCGTGGTATCGAAAGCGAGGCGGGACTCGATAGCGGTGTGGCTTCATCTGTTGGGGAACTCGATACGAATGGTACCTATACTAGTTGTATATGGACCCTTCAAAAACTCGTCAACCAAGCTTTCTGTCTGTACATTAAACTACTTAGTTTAATGCACAGAACGCTGGGTCGCCGACTCAACGTACCTAAACATTATTGCCGGGAAACGAATTATTTTTGGGGGTCAAAATTGTTAAAAAATCACATTTTACGACAGGACTTTAGTGCACTCACAGCAACCATTGTGCTGATAGATGCATTAAAAAATGATTGTGAAAATGCGGGAACTTTCAGCCCTGCGTAACTAGAAAGGTTCCAGGTTATAGTCCAGAACAAAAAATTAAACAAATGCCTTTCGGCTTTATTAAGGCTTCTTTTACACCCATTATGTGTAACACGGGCCGTACATGAACACAGGTGCTCGTAGACATTCCGAAGCTGTAAATGTGCTTAGTAGTAGGCCGACATAATCCTCCGCTTTGCCCAGACCGAATCCACATGAGATAAACATCTACCTTTAGCCTGGGATTTGTGAAAAATACCGCCACTAAAAAGAGGTCTAGCAGTAGCAAGACCAAACTGACCGGTTCTGGTTTCAAGTTGGTCGGGCAACGTGTTATAGGGTTTAGTAGTAGTAGCCGCGAAGTCTAGTCTTGTGCTCGATTGATGACAATAGCCCTATAAGTATATAAAATAACCATAGATATATCAAATGTGTTGTGGTTGTAGGTACAGACGCCAGTACATGAAGCTACTATACAATCTTCCAAATTTCAAGATTTTTAACTTTATCGCTGACGTTATTAGGCTTAAGGTTCCTTCCGTAGTGAGCCTTCCACAATCCCCATCTAATGTCGACCCGATTTTGCATGCATCTGACATTCTAATGCACTCGTCCTGGGACCGTACATACCTACTTATCTACAAGGAATAAAAACCAACGCCCAGCGGTCTATGTGACCCAGGCTTAAAAGTTCGTTAAACTATGTTAAGAAATTTTGTAAGAACAAAACTACGCAAAACGTTTGTAAGAAAGCACATTCTGCGTAGTTATGCTGATGTAATGGCTCGTTAACATTCGTTGATGTGTATTTCAGGAAATTTAGGATATAGGGCGTAAGTGCAGCACTTAGTAACACGACATGAGGGCGTGATTAATTTAATAGTCATCATGTTGAATGATCTATCTAGGTTGTACCTAAATACATCTGATCTCAGACTTGGAAATAAAACGAAAAGAAAGAAAATACTACATATTTAAAATAACTTTTGATTTTTGTCGTATAATAATAAAGTACGATGAGGCTCTCGTTAGGCAGCCGGGTCAAGAGCTTGATTCAGAAAGCGAGACGTTTCCCGAAGTACCCCTGCACACGGCTCGTATTGTTAGGAGGTTCCCTTCTCTGGATCCTGACGGACGGAAGCTTGGACCCTGTTCCCGATACCGGTGGGGTACTTTTCTTAATCTTTAATAATATTTTGTTTTTAGGAAAAAATAAAAAATGTATACTTACTTAAAGTAAGAAAGAAACTAAAGAAATAGAATTATCACAAAAAGAAACGGGGGAAAATATTCGTCACATCCACGCGAAACCGTCATGAACTTTCATTAAACAGACAGACATATCATATTATCGCCTGTGATACAGTTTCATCCTAGAACAGTCATCTTACTTTGTTATAGTACCCACATAACCACATTATTTCTAAGAATTATGTTGTATTGTACCAAATTTCAACTGTGAATAAAAAAAAAATTACTTTTATTATTTTTTTATACTATGGGAATCAAAATCAAAAGTCATTTATTCAAATTAGGCTGATATCTCCACTTTTCGAACGTCAAATTCTACAAGAGACAGTCCCCAAAACGCCTACCACTCTACACTTCCTTTATTAGTGTTTTAGCTAAGAAGTGGCGGAACAAACTCCCCAGCAACACGTCCGTCTGTTAGGTTATAAGAACCAGATTCTATATTCCAATGTGGTGTGGTAAAAAAAGAATCATTTCTACACGGGGATAGCTTTAGTTATTATTTGTTTACAGACAAATGACCTATGGTTGAAACCCTACAAACCAATACCAAGCATAACAATCTACTCCAGAAAAGATCATTGCCATTTCGAATGCAGATATTGAATGCTAATACCTTCCGTATTTAACCCATTTAAGGGAAGCCTGCAAGGGGTTGAAAACGTCCCTTAGAGCCTCACCCTCAGTTTCATTGTCTTCCAAAAGTGGGGCAGCCTTGACTGTGTGACAGATAAGTGTTAACTTAATTAATGCAAGGCGAACAAATGGGGTACCTACTGTTTGCTTTATAAGCACTTTAAGGAAAATTGCTTCAGGTTGAATTTTCACGTTAATTTAGTTTGACTTATTCACTGTATGGAAATCGTTTTTATTTGTGTCTATTGTAGCTAGCATTTCATGGTCCTGATTTTATAAGTAAAAGAAATAAATTAACTAAAATCTTAAATCATCATTGGTGTCAACTTGATACAGTGCCTTTATGTTATAGGAGCTCGTGGTTACATAATAACAGCCGCTCGCATTAAGATTAAGCAGCTCTTGCCTAGGTTTGTCTGTGGATGGATCGATCATCAGTGATCAACCATTACATACTTACACAGTTTCCTCCGTGCCTCGGAAAGCACGTTAAGGCGGGGTTGCAGTACTTTTTAAGATTTTTGAACCTTTGAAAATCGAACTAAATAAGTTTATGTAATTTTTATTTATTAAAAAACTCATGTTTTTTAATAAATAAAAATCATTACATAAAAATTGAACATACTCTCAAGTAAATCTAAAAGATAGAAACGCGATTTAGAATGATCGGCTCGATATTTTTTTTTATCAAACATGACTCTAAATCACAATTTAAAACGTGTACTGCTAAGACATTTCATCATGAATTTATATGAAACATATACCAGTAGATAGAACTTTTTATTCTGAAGTAAATATTGAAAACACATTGTATAATTTCTTTATCATTTTTCTCCAAGAAGAAAAACACAGTCAAAATTGAGGCATTTTATCGGTCACGCGGCAGGGTGGGGGTTGAGGTCGTGCGTTCATAAAAACAAAGTACTGCAACCTCTCCTTATGTCGTTAGTGCCGGCTGTCACTTGTACATCTTTGACAGCCGTTCCGGGTAGTCAGTGGCCTGAAAGTCTGACAACTAGTCCTAACAATCCTACAGTTAATGGTGACTAGGTTGTGGAGGTCAGATAGACAGTCGCTTCATATAAAATGCTGGTATCCAGCTGCATCCAGTTAGACTGGAAGCCAACCTCAACATTATTGGTAAAAGGCTAGGCAAATGATGACGACCTTTATATCCTTACGGTAAGAGTGATTTTCGTGGTGTTACAGTTACCATATGAAGTCGGATAAAATAGAATAAAACTAATATTTATTATGATACAGTTTATTGAAAGTCTCAGACACCCAACTACAAAACATTTCGGTTCTTAAGTCAGAGCCCTCGACGACAAAGCAATTCAAGTAATTAGAGCAGTTTAGTATAATTTAATAAAACATTAATCTTAAATTCCCCATCTGGACTTAGAAACGCACCAATTAATATTGCTCCCGAAGTCACTCCGATTCGTTATTAGTAATTAGATTTATTAAATACACGTTTTAGGCTATTAAGAATATCACAATTTTAGATACTTTAAATTGTGTATCAGATAAGAAAGATAAAACTAAATATTGTAGTGCGCCTCTAGTTTTAAATTAATGAAGTTCTTTTAAATTTTTGATTTCAAGGTTTCAGGATGAGTTTCCTGAAAAACTTTTTCATTTAACAATGAATAGTATAGTTTTGAAACTGTTGGGTACTTGCTGATGTCCAATTTATGTCTGAAAAAGAAAAAAAAACCTTTAAAACTAGTCTCGATTACTTTCAATCGTAACTTTCATGAAAGAATGTGTGCTGTTTGAGATTTCAGATAAAGAGTGAAGAAATGGAAAATAAACAGATTTGTCAAACCTTCGAGATAAAGTGAAGTGTTTTACTTTTCTATTGGGCCAAAAGCTTATAGGCTCACTTGTTAAAATATTGTCTATGGAAAAAAGTGAATAATGGAATAAAAACATGGCTTGTTAGCTTTGTCTCGCTACAAATTTGTGGGCGTCGGGTAAGGAAAGTGGGGAGGCTGAACTTGTAATATTCTCCGTCGTATTACTACCTAAATTATAATTATGCGTATAACTTCGAAGATTGCCAAATTAACAAGTTAATTACCAACTAGCTCTATTATCAGTAGAACTCTCTCTATTTAGTAAATTGGTAGGCTCGTCTTGTTTAGTGGTAAACTGTTATATTATTGACTGGATTCGTGCTATAGAAAAACTGAATAGGATGGACTGATTTTGTCTTTCTAGATAATGTTTACTTCATCAACATCCTCATGGGGGATGCACGGGGTCAGTCAACATGGCGACACTTGGGGGAGGCATTTCAGCCTTAATACCTCCCCCAAGTGTCGCCATGTTGACTGACCCCGTGCGTTTCGCATCCAGTGGCTCCTCGCAAACTTCACCAGGTCATCAGACCACCTAGTGGGAGGCCCTATTAACGCGTTTATTCCGTATACCTCCGTTAAGACATCGCGTCACGAGCTAGATTTTGACGTCGAATATGGAATAAAATGTACGTTTCCAACCCACCTGGTGACAGCATTGTACAGCTGGGGCACAAGACATAAGTCAGCGATCGTCAGCTGGTCCCCAACGCTATATCTCCCACTACCAGATGTTTTCTTCAACAGATCCTCCAAGGTCTGAAGACCGCGGTCGGTCCAGTACTTTGTGAACTGGACATATTGCTCCGTCGTCTCGAACTGGGGCCGAAGACCGACGTTTTGTAATGGCTGGATGCCTGAGACTACTATCTGCAAAGGAAAATAGTTTGTTATGCCTTCTAAAATATAGTAGGAAGATCTTGAGCGTGAAAGAATTAAAAGTGGCGTAACAGTTCCGTAAAATTCTTACAACCCTACTGTTTACACATTATGTGTGATTGACAGATAGGTGGAAATTTGCATGTTTTGTTTTACATATTTCTTAGGTTTGATTCCAGGGGTGGGGAAAGTGTAATCGGGGTTTTTCATCATGATTTTTTTATTCACGCCTGTAATCCCCATTACAGGCGTGAATAAGTTCCTTCGTAAGTTATTTTATTATCTATTTCTTAATTTTGTGTCAAAAGAATCCTGAAATCTATTACAGTAAATTAATCTTAGAATTTTTTGTGCTAGAAAAAATGTGAAGATATTTTCACTTAAATTTTTGTGCTGACTTTTAGAGGGAAGCTAGATAATTTAGGGTTTCATGATAATTGCCGCGCCAACGCGAAAGGGGTGCCAGCCGCCGAGAAATTAACACCTCGAATACCCTTTAAATGAGGACAGGTTTAATGGCAAATTCAATTAATTAAATAATTCGAAGGACAGTGAAAGTTAAGCCATTAGCCCTTTTTATTAGGTTTTAATCGAGTTGGCATTAATGGTCCATAAAGAGTTTTCAAACAGAACGTACGATACACCGACTATATATTTTTTGGTTTGAACTCCTATTTTCTGACTTATTGATTAACTGATTGCATTTGGCTTGCTGATCAATGGATGTCATTGCTACCTACTGATCGTCACGTTATTATTTTTTCGAAAATCGACCATCTTCGCATACCGTGACTTTGATAAAATTAAACATTTAACTAAGATATGAATGCCTAGTTAAATGTTTAATTTTATGTTATTATTATTTTATTTTATTATTATTTAATTTTATGTTTTTTTTTAAATTTTATCTTTACGTGGCCTCGGCGCAAGGGCAAAGAAGGAACATGGGTTCGGTTTTTAGTCAGTAGAAGTCTGACACTCCCCTTCGCTCTGCCCAAGAGCGGGGGGGGGGGGGGGGGGGTCATTCGATGATTTTCCAACCACCAAAAAAAAAAAAAAAAAGATATGAATGCCTTTTATTTTGATGAGTTTTTATTACATTTTACTGTAATTTCAAAAGTACCTGCGGTAATAGTACATTATGATATAAGTGCGGTAAGTTGAAAATTACAGCCGAGGCGATATTGCTAGCCCGAGCCGTAGGCGAGGGCTACAAGAGAGCAGAGGCTGTAATTATCAAAGCGCACGTATGTCATACGACGTTTTATAACACATTTGCGAGGAAATAAAATATTAATAATAATTATATTTCCATAACATGAAATTTTGATACGCTTGTAAGTATCTATCGGTCGATTTTTCGGGCAATAGGCTTAGAGTAGCCTTTTTCGCGGCCTCTGAGACATCTGGCGGTGTCGAATTAATAAATTCATCATTACTTGACGACATTTTCAAATAAAAACAATGCAGCGAAAAGAAAAAGCGCGCGGAATAATTTTTATTTGTTCACAAATTAGCGATGCGCGGGCATCAGTGCTTTTTTTTTTAAGGCAACGGTACAAAAACAGCCAGTATTACTAATAAAGTAAATTAATATTTTTTTGTTTCTGTTACAGATGTAATTTACTGTCAAAATGAATTAAATTAAAGAATTAAATGTTTCTTTTTTATATTTTATCTCCCAAAGTTAATTTTATTCATAAAATATTGACCACTTTTCTGACATAAAAACTTTTTGATTGGCTTTCTTTGCTTTTTTTTTCTTAAGATTTAAAAAAGTACCGTTGGTTTTAGACGGAGCATGATAAACCGTACGTGTTACCTTATTAGAAAGAAACTCGTGCGTTTTACTTTACGATTACGCACAAGTACGTAATGACATACATTACGATATTGAAATTGGTGAAATAAGAGGCCCTTTACGAGCAAATGTGTTATAAAAAGGATTTATTGCTTCTCTGTAATTGAAACAATTGTCTCTTATATATTATATACAAACCTCACAGAGTTCCCTCATCCTGGCCTTCTGTAAGGGACATTTCGGAGTCAAGGCGGGCTCGGGACGAGTATCCTCTAGGTACTGCACGATAGCCATGGATTCCACCAGCGTCACATTGTCTAAACATAAAATATAACATTAAAAATAACGCTTTAGAAAGTCGCGGTCTTGAAACGTGAAGTGTGCTGAAATCTGGATTCACCAACCGGTATAAAACTTTTAAATCAGAAGAAAGATTGCTCGGGAGGACACCTATTAATTATTCACCGCCTCGCACGTTTCATGACCGCTAATTAATACCTAACACTCAGATTTTTTAGTCAGTCGGCTCTAAATAACAGAGGCAGCTAGCACAAGCATGATAGCACAAGTTTAAACCTTAGTGGTTTTTGGTTGCTATTTGTATGTATAATTCTGTATTCTTTTGTGTAAACGTTAAATAAATTAAAAAAAAAAAAGCTATTAATTCAAGAAAACGTTAAATATCGGAGATCATTGATGACGCACTACCCAATAGTAGAGATAACGATCTCGATTAATATAAACATGACGCAAATAATTGTTAATGATTGACTGGCCATCGACTGAATCAATCGCTGACAAATGGAGTGGCTTAATTGAAAGCAATCAAAAATTGTCGACACCTAAATAATATCTAAAGACATTTCAAAGTGTGCAGTAAATTAAAATAATTATTTGTTTCAAAAGATTCTAATTCTAATTGATCCTGAGTCGATTTCGTTGTGACTACAGAACCATTTAATTTGTTATAGGTCTCACTACTCATTGATCCTCCTATAACGTAGCTATCTCCAAATTGTCAAATGATTCACTTAATACGTCTCGTATTTGATTTGCAGGTAAATTAAGCGAACTTTACAAATTCCTCCAGGCGGAAAGTTTGAGTAAATAAACTTGCGAAGTGGTAAATTATTTTCGTAAGTAACACTGGGTGTGACGCAATTTGGACCTTCTGTTACTGTGATAAATGTGTTTATGCTGTGGATATTAGGTCTTGTTTTCTGTAGCAGCTTTGATCGTTGTACCGAGAGCACATAATAATATACATAATTTCTGTCAATATTTGTTCCCACACTAGTTTTCTTGTTGTTTGACTTGTCTTTTTTTCAGTCAAACTTTGAATCATCGGTTTACTTAATTTGTCTTTCTCTGGTGCCATTGTTTACAATATTATTTACGTACATGGGTTTCCAAATTAATCGACACATTTGTAGTAGGCGTATGAGGTGGGTAGGTGCTTTGTCTGTCCACAAGTTCTGTGGACATTATTTCGTCGCTTATTTACTTGAAGTCCCTAATGGATAAGTAGATATTCGAAGTGAATTGAATTGTGTATATATTATCATGTTTACTCATGTTTGCATGATAACTGCAACAACAAAAACAGCTCTATTCAAATCTTGAACTGAATATCACAGCGAAACTGTTGGAAAAACAAAGAAACGGTTTATTTCTATGGTCAAATAAGTAACTAAATATCCCAAGAATAAAGTTATTTATCATGCAAAAATATTATTGTCTATTGGCAATTCAGTAGAGCGAGCGTACCAATTCAAAAGCAAGTAAGCAGCAGATTGAGCACAAATTGATATAAGTTTAATTAAATCTAGTCCCAAATTGTTCCATCTAATAAAGCTGTTACAATAATTGCGTATCAGATCATCAAAATATTTTACAATCTCTCGCAATTTACTACAGTCTTGCACTCGTAAAGTTGAACAAACTGACGAGATAAATAAATGGGGAGCCGTCGCACTTTGCAGGATTCAATGACCTAAATAGTTACCAATTCAGTCAGTTTTTCTACGTGCGATGTTATTAGATGGCGACACATTCATTAAATAGCTATTTGCGGAGTTATTGACCGGTCCACTTAAACAAACGGTCGGTCGCCTCGGGCACGCAAATGATGTTTGATTGTACCGGACCGCGGACCGACGACACTGCTTGAATTTTTAATATTGCAGCTTTAGACCTTAGTAGAGCGAGCCCCGTCCATTTAGCAAGAAATAAAAAAGCTTTAGGTTCGCGTTTTGAGTGCATTCTGATTTATTTTCGTGCAGATTAATAATTTAAGCGAGGTCGCAAACGTTTTATTGCACTCACAGCGATTGAATAAATCTTTACAAAGTATAAGACAAAATCGCTCCCACTGCTTGTACGCTTAGATCTTATAAACTACACAATGGATTTTAAAGCAGATTTCAGCAATAGATAAGGTGATTCAAGAGACAGGTTTACATAATGTACATATTGTACCCATGCGGAGCCGGGACGGGTCGCTAGTACTACATAATAATATAGTGTTTTTGAGACATATATTACTCATAAACTGTTATCGTAAAGCTTTGAAGATTCCATTTCAAATAAGTAAATATTTTCAAATATCTTTTTGAATACTTAAATAAATAAAAACCTCAGAATTTTTGGGAATCAATTTATTTACTCTTTGATCACACAAAACAGTTTTCCAGATAGGTACGTATAAAGTTATGTTTTTATCATCGTCTGTAATCTTTACTGAACCGTTCTACATCTGCTAACGGATCTTGAATACCATAGATAGTAAATAATTATATAATGGTTAGGTAGATTTGCAGGTCTCTAATGTGTTGTGGTTGGGTCTACCTCAAAGTAATGGGATTGCACTTATCAATCTGAAGCTGTAAATAGTGATAGGGCAATAAACTTGGGGTTCTGTGATAGATTTATCTTTCTATTTTGTACACAATGTATTTTATTTACGACTGAAGGTTCGTTCTTGAGGCTTTTTATGTCGTATTTGGGCATTTCTCCACTAACTGGAAAATCACTGTCCCAGGCAAATTTTACGTTGTGAAATGTAATATTTCTCAGTTAATTGTATCAATAACGACATTGTATTACGTATTCTTGGAATGCAACTGCGTATTCAGCAATTTAATAATGTAATATTTGAGAAAATGAACCCCAAACACCTCAAAAAACAGTCCCCTGGTGCGTCCCTATTCCAGAATTACAAATCTTGTAACAAATATTTCTTTTTCTGCTGTTGATAACTGAATAAAAAATATCCAAATACATTTTAAAGAACAGTAAGCATCTAATACATGAACAATTATATTTTTACGATTGAAATTAAATCAAAATATCTATGTGCGAATGCTGTCCTCAAATTATTGAAACAGTCCCCTGTTAAAATTTGAACACCGCGCTGAAGTCAAATTCTGTTTTGGCGTGATGCATTTAGATCGTGCTACGGAAAGTAATCGATGTGAATTTTGTGCGGTTGTGGAGCAAAGCGATAAACTGCCATTTTTTTTAGTGCTACGACAGCGTCTGTACATGAAATACACGTCTTGACCGTTACGTAAACAGTCCCCTGGCTAGCTTATTTTATACTATTTTAAGAGTTAAAATTATGAAAATTTGTTAAAAAGAATTGATTATCTAGGATGTAGCCACATCTGTTTGGTTAATCTGATATGTTTAAATGATTTTGTTTTATTAAGTATTCATGTAAAAAAAACAGTCCTCTGGTGAACAGTCCCCTGTCATTTTTTAAAATGAAAAAAATATTTATATTACGAATTACAAAGAAAAATAAAGACTAATTACTTTAACAAACAAACTCCTTGTTAAAAACAAGTATTTTTGATTATAAGGGGCCTGTTTTTCTGTACATAAGTAGAGAAAAACAGTCCCCTGTCACGGTTTGCTTAGGACAGTCTTGTATGGACGATTTTCCAGTTAGTGGAGAAATGCCCATTTACAGTAAGTATTATCTGCGATGATTCCAAATAAATGGTTGATAACTATAATGCCTAATCAATGGTAGTTTTAGTTCATTTTCATATTCTGTTCTAAAAATATTATAAAATCGTCATTATCACAGTGAAAACCCTTGATGAAAGTTTTGTAAAGACGGCTCGGGGCAAATGACTTGTGATTAGGGAGCTTTGATCCGTTATAAATATATTACTGTACCTTGTTTAACCATTTAGTCTTTCTATTGCCTTAATTGAGCCTAATCCATGCGGGTGCTAGTCTTGTTTCTATTTAAATCTGTGACTAAACAGATTGCTTCGCAGAATCCCGACACAGATAATAATCAATGGAATGTCTAGTCGTTAGCAATTGTTTCGAGTTCACCCTAAAAGCACAATACCATTCATTTCAATTTAATATCGACATCTCAAATATTGCAGGCTGTCGATATTAATTTTGGAAAATTATGAACGGCTATGAGTATTATATTGGATTTTCATAATGACGGTCTTATTTGAGCCTCGCCACGTTGTGACTAAATCTATATTCTGAAGCCCTGTTTATTATTTATTTTGTTTCATCTACAAAATGAAAGCTCCGATACAGGTGTACTTTATCTAGCTCAGGCAAATATAATAGTCAACTGTTCTCTATTTTAATAATTATTAATATATATTTCAGTGTAAATGTGCCCCTTTTAATAGATCAGATACTTAAACGATTACTTCATTATAATATTATTTACGAGTTTTTAAGGCGACATTAGCTGCCCGCGACCTTGAGCGCGCGTTTAACTCATCGCCTAAACAAATAAGGTTGAAAATGGCGATGCGTTTGATGCTCGTGACTGCCAAAATGAACGATAGTTCGCAGATTTAATTTATTAAAAAAAAAAGTACTCTGTAATGTTAAAATATGTCTTTAGTTGGTTAAATTTCCTTTCTGATAGTAAAAAAATAAATAACAGTTGTCACTCAAAATATCGAGACGAAAAAGTTTTTTCGTGTGATTTTTTTGTGATTTTGTGAGTTTTTTTTTCGAGGTTCTTGATTACTTTTAGAAAATATTTTTGCATAAGTCTTTTACCTATACATTTGACTATACACTGTATTTTTTTTGGAATTGTAATAAGTAGCAGTACGGCTAACTCTGCGACGAAAAACAGGTCGTTTTTACGGTTCCCCCGTTGACTGCGTCTTAATGATCTAATCTGGGTTTTAGTATTAATGATTGAAATGTTCCTACCTAAATGTATACCAATCATCTAGGTAACCAAAGCTGAACTAGGAACATGATAGGTAACAACTTATCTAGTCGCAGTTAATTCAATACGAGCATCATATCGACCTCATTTCCCTTGATTGACAGCCTATCAATCCGACGCGACGAAAATCAAATTTTAGCCGCGACTCACGAGTACCTTACGTCGAGAATTCATGATTGAAGTGAGTATTAAACGTGCTAATGACGTGGCTATTAGCGCAACCCAAAGTGCACTCCATCGGGCGAAGAGGCTATTGTGGCTACGATGACATCAGCGAATATAGACCCGAATGCATGGACAAACATTCATCGAGCTATTGGTGATAATTATGATGAATAGATGGTTCTAGCTTGATTATGTTATGTTGATTTATTGGCAACTATACTGGCAGTTATTAGACGGTTAATTTTGATGAATGGGCTACTAATTTCTTTGTAAGGAAGAGGTTCGTTTTACGTTGTTTACCTCATAACTTCGTCAATTACGAACCAATTCGAATTTGTTTTCATGTGAAACACGATTGTTCCCATACATGACATAAAAATCGGTGAACAGTACTTGGACTTTTCTAGTAACAATGTAAAATTGATTCATGATGACTAAGAATTTGTGCGCAATACTACAATAATTTAAAATATTTTTTTTAATAACTTTTCCTCACGACTGCGTTTGCATGCAGCCTGTGACCACATGTGACAGTTTTCAGGAAGATTGAATATAATAGTAGATTAGTAGCCAAGGGCTGTAAGGCATCAATTGCAGCCCGAGATATTTAGGCGCACGAGCGCAGCGAGGGCGCCAATAGTTCGAGGGTGCAATTGATGCTTACACCCGAGCTAACTACTCTGCTTTACATCTCGATTATGAGGTAAGAAGAAAAAACCGGCATTACAAGAATAAAGTTTTCAAATATCTCTCTTTAGAACTTTCAGGCAAAATATTGTCAATTGCTGCTTCAGCTTCCATTTTCATTGGATCGGGAGTGCAGCATATCTTCATCAATTGCAGAAATCATGTTTTTTTCCTAATTAGCACGTAATTATAAAAATATCCCAAAAACAAACAATATTTAAAGTAAAAGTTTTCTATTACCGCCTTTTTCATATCTTTTTTTAATTTTTTTTTTTCAAGGACGAAATTGAGCTTCGCCGTTCGATATTTAAAATTCATGACTATTAAGCCTCCCCCACACAGGCGCGTTTTCGCGTTTCTGCGTCAATGTTCTAAGAACAACATTTTTGGTACATTGGAACATTTGGTATTGGGACGCAGAAACGCAAAAGCGCTCCTGTGTGGGGGAGGCGTTATACTCATACGAAGACAAGGCTGAATGCGAAGCGACCTCTTTTGTCATTGGGCTGAATGCATGATGTCTATTGCCAGTATGATGGTTAGATGTAGGCGAACTTTTTGAAAGAGTGGAGTGTTTTTTTTAATTACTTACCGCCCTAGGGCTTTTCTTGCTACATTAATACCCTAGAGCGCTAATTGGTCACCTACAAGCCCCATTTGGGGGTAATAAGGACCTACTTACCGAATATGAGAGATGTAAAATATAATAAATTAATAACGCTCTACTCTAAATCTGTTTTGCTGGTCTGACACATTACTTTTTTTTAAATATAATAAAAACTGTTCTAATTTTATTTGCGACAGATAAAACTGGGAGGTACTGCTTATGCGTATTAGTGTCCCTTTGGTGTCTGTAATAAAGGAGCAATCGGGCTCTCAAAACTATATCAATCCGATCGAAACACTGAAAGTGTATTTGGAAATGAAGTCATGTGGAAAATGGTCGTTCAAACCCGACCATTTCCTGCCCGCAACTTAATCTGGACTAAAGAGGGTTTAACTATTATTATAGGGAGTTTGTATAGATTACAACTATCTGTTAAGTGCATCTAGCACGCTACTATCTACTGAACGTTTCAGCAATTTTGGTAAGGTTCTTTGAAAGTTAGTACCTTACCTATTACCTAAATATTTCAATAAAAGGATTGAAAAGGACTTATAGTAGCTACTTCGAAAAGGTAATAGGAATCTATTAGAGATAACGGAGAAGATAACTACAACATATCATTGCCATAGCTTTCGTGAAGCTTATGTTATTATGTTAATCTATAAAAGCGATTAGATAGCTCTTATTTACTATAGCTATGGTATCAATCACCCTTTACATTTGACAGGTTTACTTATGCCTGACGTCAATTCTCCTAAGTTCTGAATCCGTTTTGAAAATTAATTACTTATGTAATTAAACAAATGTTGAAATATTTTGACTCGTATGAAAATATTTAGTTACTGTTCCGGTTATTGTACAGGTTATATTTGGTTCTGTCGATTCGTGTCGATTGATAGGAAATTAAGCTTTGGACGAATGTTTATTACTTGATTAAACCGTTTCATATGTTAATGGAATAGGGGATCGGACAAAAAAAAACTAATTAGTCCGTCAGATAGATTTCCAAAAAATATTGGACACGTATTTTTTCGTTTTTCACGTAAACTTAAAATGAAGACGATACAGTTCTTCGAAAACTCGTGTGACGTCGTATGATAGTACATTTTGACGACACAAGTGACGTTTCAAGCCCCACTCCAAGATCTTTGACGCGTTTTATCTTCGTAATTTTTTATTGATTTGATAAAACAAAAAACACGTATTCAATATTTTTCGATAATCTAACTTACGGACTAAACAGAATCATATTATTTTGACTCAGTCCGATCCCCTATTGAATGAAAAAGGAAATAGTCCTCCTATAAGTAATAACTAACCTATACATTACGCCATTTATCCCTGAAGGGTTAGGCAGAGTTGTACCCAATGGTACCTACATCCTCATTTCGCCAGTCTTATGTAATAGCTATCACATGGGTATTTAACGGCGATAGGCACCCCCGTTTAAATATGCGCAGCTTGCATACAAAAACAAATGAAAAAAAAAAACTAAATGTGGCACTCGGAGACTGCCGCGGTAAAGCTATTGCATAGCATTTTTTATCAACAGCAAATAATTAATTATTTAATTTGACAACCTCAGTTGACAACCTTGTTATTTTCCGTAACCACCATAGTAACCTGAAACTTGAAAATTTTCGTTACGGAATTTCTGGATTCGCTCTCCACGCTCAAGGCCCGCGATAGAAGCTATGCAATAGCTTATTATATACATAATAATATAACATCACGCCTGTAAAGTTCCTGAACTCTAATCAGGGGATCTAAAATGGCCACTTTAGCAGATCACAATATGAATTGCGTTAGAAAGCGTAAAATGGACCTTTCATGATGGAAACTGGGTCTGTAACCATTTAGGAAAATAGATCATAATAGGAAAATAATATGAATTGCGTTAAAATTCGTAAAATTTTCACAGACGCAGTTACTATTATGAAACTTCTGTTTTACGCTTTTTAACGCAATTCATATAATGATCTGCTAAAGTGGCCATTTTAGACCCCCTGTACACCTCTGCCTACCCCCGACCTCCACGTCCACCCCGTCCGTCTATCTCTACGTTTCCCTAATTTTGATGTAGTTCGAAATAAAAGCGGTTATCCTATTGCCATCAACTGACATGCGACAGTTCCAGACTCCGTGGCTGCTGCTGAGAAATTCCTGACGAAAAATTTAATATCATTTTAGTCTTGGAAGCCGACCCCAACATAGTTTAGAAAAGACTAGGTATCTGGTATCTTTATTTGTTCTATTTTGATAACTCGACAAAATATCGAAATGAGTTATCGCATATTTGTGAAATTATAATGCTCCACCATATCATAGCGAGGCGCTGAACATTTTTACTCATTTCCTTTTCGTCAAATCGAACGGATATCGATGTATTAGGCCCTTTATATCGTCAAGCGAACGTGTGGTTATAATAAATAACCTTACATCATACGCGCCTACTGCAGAACGTAATTACGTCCCCAAGACGTAACTTTACGTCTCTAAGATGTACCCACGTGCATAAGCCATGGAGGAAATAAAACACTCAAAAATTCAATTATGAAAATAAAAACGGAAAATGTCTTAGTCTTACAACAGCTTTTTTACGTTATGTTACCTGTACAACTTTGTGCTGAGAAAAACCCATTTAATTTCCTACGTGGGTTTTTAATCAACATCATCACATACACTCATATTTCATAATCCGCGTTCTGTTGTGAAATCTTTTACAAGAATGACTTATTATTTCTTTTGCCTAAGGGAAATTACTTTTTGGTCCTTCTGGGATACTGTGGATACAATCAAGAATCAACCCACAGATACCTATTTACGGCGAAAACGAATGACATATTGTGTTCCTCAAAACGGCTGAGTAATATTATTTTCATCCTTCGCCTTCACCTCTGCTTAAGGGTAAACAAGCCAACGGCACGAACTAGTTGGTGGGCGGGGCTAAAATGCATGCTATTTCACCCGACATCACGAGCGAAATGCATAGAGCGAAAGAGACACAACTAAAACGGGCGCGCGATTGTTTCTATGCAGACCTTTGGTATATTTGGTTTCATGAAAAATCTATTGAATGTATCTGTTCAAAATCAAATTATTTAATTTTTTTAATAACTAATCTATGTCTGTATGGTTTCACTTTTTTCTTTTTCATACTATATACGTTACTTATTTACGCCCAAAGATGAGTTAAATTAGTGCTAAAATATGAAAGTTTTGACGTTCATAACTTCCAAATCAATATTTTTTTTCCAATTCTGCTTCCATACAGACCTAGATAATGATAAGACCAGTTGATACAATTTTTAATTTTGAACCTACACCGTCAAACAGAGGAGTAATCACTTTCGTAAGTTTGTATGGAAGAATGACTGGCTTGTTCAACCTTAAGGATCCCACGATATCAATTTGAAAATCATCGGATAAGCCGCCTTATAAAAATGTAGAGCAAGCTAATAATGTCTCCTGAAATTAAAAATTGATTAAAATGAAACTACATATTGTTTTCTAGATTATGTTTTTGACTTCATAGGCTAGTAAGTACCTACTGGCCTATAAAAAACTTTGTTTCAGACTACATCTATACTTCTATATCTATACTTCTATACTAATATTATAAAGAGGTAAAGTTTGTGTAGGTATTTGTTAAATTGTAAGGGGTAATCTCGGGATCTACTGAACCAATTTTAAAAATTCTTTCACCAATAGAAAGCCACATTATTCTGAGTCTCATAGGCTACTTTTTATCCCTGTATTCCCACGGGAACGGGATCTACGCGGGTGAAACCGCGGGACGTCCGCTAGTCGTCCATAATTTTGTTAGTATTCTAAGTTCTAACGTTATACTAGCAATGATGAATAAGTAAATATTTAGGTAGGTTATTAGTACCGTTAGTGTTTACAATTAATTATTTTTTCAGACCTAAGACAGTCCCCACCCAGTGGCTCTGGCAAGAGCAGTCAGGTCACCTTCAAAATGCTCTTGTCACTACTATGCAGCTGGCATCATTTTAAGCATGTATTGAAATTTCTAAAAACACTTAGTCAATGCTTTATGAGATACTTATATCTAATACGATTTTTTTTTTAACAAAAAGATGAATTGCCATTATCATATCAATCGATGAATTGTCATTTTCATATCTTTAATGATATTATTATCTGGATATATTTGGATCTATAGAAACATTTCCGTGACTTGCTGAATTTCAGAACATCGAACAACAGTCTGTTGCCGTAAACCTGCTTACTACTGAAGTCAGGACCAAATGGAATTAAGATAAAAGAATCCAGAAAGTTCATTCGAAAGTAGGATAGTACCATAAGTAACATCTACATAATATCTGCCTATAAAACGTGTTTTTAATGATATCCCAAAACTCTTGGGTTTTGGGGTCTAGGGTCTAAGAGTAAAAATAATACCTACGAGTATACCTACACGACCTCTGAATATTAGGTATATGATCAAAAAATGAATAGTTTCGAAGATATCGATGGTATCCGAGTTTCAATGATACGAGTTATTTATTTTAATTTATTCCCATTCATTAATTGAAAGTTAAGAAAATGCGATGTTGTCATATTTCACGCAATATGACATCGCATTTTTGATATCGTTTCACACAATAATCGTGACCTCGTCTATTTATTTTGTGTTAAAAATGAAAATAAAAAATTAAACTTGAAACATAATTCATATTATATATTGCCAGTTGATTCTTTGATATTATGGTCTCCATATTCATACCCTACTAGGTACTTAGAGAGTTACGGGATATAATTATACCACCTGATATTGTAGTTTCATAGGTTATCCTAAACTAACAGGGAAATTGCAGTCTATGTTACTAGCATGAAGCGAAATAACCAGCCAAAACTATAATCATCGGAAACAAATTACGGACATTCAAATATTTACAAGCGATACAACTCTTTTAATTGTCTTTGATGATCAATGATTTAGGAGATTCTGAAGTATCTATCACTCATTGTAAGTAATTGAATAATTTACTGAATTGGCTGTCGTTGTAACCAAGCACTATCATGGTAAGTACCTACTGAAACTGAAGCGAGTTAGTTATTGAGAAACCATTGTCTAAACAAAGACAAAGATACAATGCTGTTATCAACCTAAATGAACAGGTTAATAACTATTTGAAAAAATTGTTTCCAAACGTGATAGTATTTTTACCCGACTACGGCAAAGCCAAAGGAGGGTTATGATTTTGACTGGCTATGATGTATGTATGTATGTGAGTATCTTCATCTGTTCCCTCATAGCTCCTAATCTACTTATCGGAACTCGACATATGAGGTAAATAAAATGGAGATAAATACGCCGTGTTTGGTATCATTTGAAAGCGCCTTTTAAGGGACGCCCTTCTAACGGGCAAAAAGTCATGTGTTAAAAAAATGATTTAACACCAAAATAGTTTAAATAAAAAAAGTATAAAACTAAAACCCGACTACGACAAAAAAACGACGCTGAAAAAGTAAAAACAAGATTTTTAGTCACTCGTAATTAAAGTGTTTAGTTTGGTACCTATAACGTGTGACTACGGCTTTTCTTTTTGTTCTATCCTGAAAATCTTGTCTTCTGAACAACATGCGTTAAAAGGCTTTTTTGTGCTTCTCTGAGATATCTTTACCTACTCAATAATTATTTTATAGAAGGTTTGAAACTACAGAGCTACAGCTTTCGTGAAATGACACAATAGAAAATGTTATTGTTTTCCTACTATTTTTTTTTCTTACCTATAAGCAAGGCAGGTACTTTCTGATGAGGGTTGATAGCCCGGTACTCCTCAGTGTTCTGCTGTTCCTCCTTCACGATGTCCACGGGCCTCTCCTCGAAGGGAATCCGCTTCAGATGCAGGGCTGCTCGCACCCGCCATGAACATGATGACAGCCAATAGGCGTAGAGAATCGCGCGGTTTTCAGCCTTCGAAAGTAGGTCACAAATTGTAGTTCAACTATTTCACAATAGCTTGTGGATATCGAATGTATCAATGATTCTATGTGTAGGCTATTGATATTAGCAGATAGGTAGATGGCAGATAGGCTCTAAGCTTTTGCCAGCGGCTTCGCCCGCGTGAAAATGACGATTTTCCATACAAACTTTCATCCCCTATTTAATTCCTTTAGGGGTTAAATTTCGAAAAATCCTTCCTTATTCCTTGTCTACATTATGAAGGGAACTTCTCTGCAAAATTTCAGCTTTCTAGGTCCAAGGGTTTGGGCTGGGCGTTGATGAGTCAGTCAGTCAGTCAGGACTTCTCATAGATAAGCTTCAATTAAACTTTAAAAGAAGAATATGGACTTTTTTAGCATTCTTCTTTATCGTGTGGTTAGTGCCTGACCTGGTACCTACTTATCAGTTTTTATACGGCCCATGTGCCTTCTGACTTGGCATTATTCCTACGTGCAGACAAGCTGGTTAAAATAGCATTGGTTAAGGTTCAGACAAAATTATTTGGAGATTTTTATTAAGTAGGTACCTATCCTAAATTAAAGCTCAATTGTGTATCTACTAGATAGGTACAAATACAATCGTAAGATTCCTCTGCAATGAAGACACATACCTACTTAATATTCTTAGGTACAGACGTCATAGATGCAGAGTCAACATTCTTACATTTCCAAATACAATCAAATCCAAGTGTGTATTTCCAATCGTTGACTTAGAAAGTGGTGATGTGGGTCCAGTAGTTTACTTAACAACAAATAAAACTTGTCTAGACCACCTGAGAATATAATTTGCATTGAGTTTGAATAAAGTCAAAGTTAGAAAATTGCACTAGGATTTGACTTATTCAGACTAAAATCTGGCTTATACTAAGTTTTAAATGTTCTCTGTCTGCCATAATTTAAGAAATATTGTTAATTATCTTATTCTAGCCTTGATATTGACGATTTAATAAAAAAAAACAAATGATACGAGCCATTTTGAGGTTATGTTTATCTTAGATAAGTATCACCAGATATTCTTGACGTAGTGTAACGTGAAACGAACGTGAACGTGTTTATGAATATTTATTTACAAAACTTTTACTTGAAGCTAGTAAAAGGACAACGTTAAAAGTAGTATTTTTAATGCATAAATGTAATTTACAAATCATTTCAAAGTCGTAAAATTCTAACTCATCATCAGCTCAGCTGATCTGGCGTTACTGACGTACCTACTTAAGCATCTAACAAAAACAGACTGTCATGCTTGACCATCAATCATTACCTACAGTTAGTTTGACACTTGAAGTAAGTACCTAAGCTTTGCTAATTATGAAACTAGATTAATAATGTTACTGATGCCAATGCATATATAAATCTCATTAGCCTAACTCTATGGATTATGTTTGTTAGTAAAATGTTGCGGTACTTACCATGTCAGGTGTCTGATTTTTCTTAAATATTCTGCTCGATCTTGTATTTATAAGGGTTTCGAGATAACTCTTATCAAAACTTTGGTTGTTTTGTTATGACTGCGACTGACAGTCCGGCTGATTACCTACTGATTTTATTCGAAAAAACCTAAAACTTTATCACTATTTAATTTCGTAATAACTATTTCAAGGTGCTTTTAATTTAAGTCGTTAATTTACTTAAATAAGTAAGATACTGCTGTGAAAATAAAGTCGACTGCTTGTTTGCGTTTATCTGTGGCGTTCGATTTTATTTCATGTAGTTCTGTGTTTAAAATCTAGATGTCACTACTATTATCAGTAAAACTTTTCAGGCGGGAAAATTCAAATAGATAATATCAAAACTTTTAAGGTTGTAAAATTTACAACCTCAAAAGTTTTGTTATGTAAATGAAACATGAAAGCTGATATACATTTTATTTATTTACATATATAATGGCAATATACGTAAATATTTTATTATAACTATTATATTATTCAAATACTTTTTGTTTTTTTTTTCAAACCTTTAGACACAATAGAAGTGGAAGTTATATAGATATTACATTCTATGGATTAATAACAAATAGTTATATTTCAGAAGACAATAAGCATTTATTTTGCGCACAAGAACAAAAAGGTCATGTTCACAGTCAATAATTTTAAATATTTTTTTCGATTAACATACATACTTACCTTAGTGTTATATTGTTTTCGAATGTATAAACAGTCATTACAAATACTTGTTATAAATTATTATTTACTACCAGACAACCATCAAAAATGATAGTAACGATTTGGTCATTAATTTTATTGTACTATTCAGCATTTTAAAGAAATATATGAAATCACACAGTCAACTTCATACTTAAAAGATTTGACAAGAAAATACTTCACTCTAGCGTTAGAAACAAAGTCTTCATGAACAATGGTGCTATTTATAAAATAATAATATAATGTGCTTCGATTTTCATGCATGCTTTGTGAACAAGTTCCAAATACGTCGATTAAAAATATAAAACTGAGCAAACTTCAAATTTTATTGCTATAAATACACATTTTTTTCATAAACATGATGAGACATCTATCGCTAAGATAAACAACTGGCTTGAGATACTTTTAACTTACAAAAGCGCGTTAAACGTAAATGAACCAGCCAGCAACATATTTCATTCTACTGTGTTAACACCTTTAAGTTGACCTACACGGTTGCTACTTCCATCCAATTTTTTTCCTATCATCCTCATTTATTTATCTAACACGTAACTGCAACTCAATCGGAACTTAAAGAAGCTTCAACAGTCCTAGTTTATTCAACCCCATCGTAGGGGTGAGCCTGGTGGTCGCATGAAAGTCGCTCTGGTCTCCGCTGTAAGGACACCTCCTCCATCAGAGTCCGGCAGTCCGTAGAACGCGTGAAGGTGTCGCCGATGCTGAAGTTCGTGCCCCTTGTGGTTGAGGCTCTGCAGACGACTCCACAGAGAGAAGATTCTCTTGTTTACCATTTTGTTCTGGGTTGGATTTTCTGGAACACAAAAACCATTTAAAGAGTTTAGTGTGTGTTGTAGTATATTTGAACTGTTCCTGTTCGTTAAATCTACCACAACTGTCATATTATTATTTAGGTTAATAACATAAGTTTCTTAGAGGGAGGTATTATGGTGCAACCGTGATTTATGTCATTTCTGTTTTTCTTATCATAAAAGAGAACACTTACAATAAACACAAATAAAAGACGAAAGACACACAAATTCTCTATCTGTGCTTAATGATAGTACATTTTGATACATGTGGGAAAACTTTGTCATGTCAGCTGAGGCAGAATTAACTTTTATGGAGAAAAAATAGTGACAAATGCCTTTTTTATTTTCGAGTTACGAACGAGTGAACAAACTGCCTTAGTGAATTAGTACAACTCACCTGTTAACTCATTATTTTGCGTGCTAGCTACGCCTTCCCGTTTAACTTTTATGACGTTCACTTCGGGGTTTTCATTCATGAATTCATTCTTTTCATCCTCTCTCAGATTATTAGATTCTAGTCCAGAATTTACAAGATTAGCGTATTGCTCATTAGCATTGTCAATGTCTTTATTCAAGCTTGCTAAACGCATTTTCAGTATTATTAAGGGGTTCGTCGCTATCGCTGCTTCGTAGACATTATTCGCAGCAGGATTGCTGTATAAGTAGATTTCGTTGGTTTTATCATTTATTTCTTGATTATCAGGTGCAACTTCGTCAGTGTATTCTTTATTGGGGTCGGGGTCGAAGTTCCTCTTGTCCGTATTGTGTTCTTTCAACTGATGGAGGCGATCCAATTGCCTCGGATAGTTATGCCATTGTTCTTTCCGAAAACCTTCTCCATTGTAGTTGTCTTCTTTACTTACAATATTGTAAATATCATCATTTTGATTATTGTCAACATCTGCATATTTGAGTTGTAGTTTATTCAGAGATCCTGGTTTATTCTCGTGTGCGACGTACATTTTGTATATTTCATCAAGTACATTTCTTGTTTGATATCTATCACTAAACGTATTGTCATTATGTTGTTGGCTATCAAAGCTGATTTGTTCTTTGTTGAAGTCGTTCTCGGACATTGGAAGAACATTGCTCGAGGAAAGCGCCACTATCGCAAGCAGCAGCGCGGGGACGATGTAGTGCCGCATCTGTAACAAGACAACATTATGTTTATGAGATATTATGTCGTGCGGGACGGGACTCGGGAGTAATAACTGAGATGAAAATTAAATCTCAGTTAATTGGTTCAAGTAAACTTCTCGCGTCGGCGATGGCGTCGTTCGTCTGCATTTGTTAATTAAAATTCTAATGTCAGCTGATTTGCGTTTGAATAGTTGAGAATATTCAAAGGTGCTTCTGTAGATAGAGTAAGGGGCATATTATCGTAGAACAGAGGTGATTTGCATATCTTTTGGTCGCGTTCTCGGGATAATACGGCACATGGCGGAGTTGTGTGCAAACCTCTCAACATTAATAAGGTTTCGGCAAACAGCTCCGCTAAGAGAAAATCAATTCACGTTTATTTATCTTACCACGACGCGATTTCTAACTTTTAGGTTGCTTCGTTAAATTGTGTAAAGTTTACTTTATTTACTGAAACTGTTAATATTTTATTTAATGCTCCCAAGGTTAAGGTAACGAATATCAACCCACGCACAAAGTTTTTTCACTTTCTGTTCCTTTTAATTCATTTATCGGAGTTATTTATTTTACTTAAAAATTCAAAATCCCTCGGGTGGGTTTCCAATTTAAACGAGTATTAGTCAATATCGTACTCTTGAGAGTGTTAAAATAAGTGTCGATCAAGGTGTCAGAAAATAAATGTTTTAACTGAAGTTTCAGCAAGATAGTTATTTAATAAACATAAAAGTCTTAATAATGTTACGAGTCATTGAAGAAATTATTTATAGTAGGTACCCCGAGATTCGGCAAATAAGTATACCCGGCTCTTGGATCTGAACAATTTTAGCGGGTGACACCGCTGGCAACAGCTAGTTTAGATATACCTAAAATACGTCATTTGAAGCAGTATTGGTCAGATCCTAAGCTAGAAGAGGATCCTAAAATAGCCTCTTTGGGCTACGACGCCTACGACTGTTATGTGTACCTAAACAGTAAAGTTAAACGAGAAACTTAGGAAGTCACGGAGTCTTCTTCTTAGCGTGTCGATGACAATTCAAATAGAGTCGGCCCAAAATTTGGCGACGAGTTCGGCACCCTCAGTAGCCTCCATCAGTTCCTGTGATGTGCAAGTAACAGGACAGGCTGGGCACGATATCAAGTGCTCCATAGTTTGTGGGGCAAGACTACATTTACGTAGTCACGGAGTCACCCAACGTTATTTACATCCGTTTCCGTCAGACAGACACTTGGCATCGGTATTAAAAAAGCAATAAAGGTTATTAATGAATGGCAGAAATGTTCGCAATTAACGCAGTCCCGACATTTCAGGACGTTATCGGAAGAATATTGAACAGAAGTGACTAATAACTATCGGATAGCAATACTATTCTTTTTGTATTTTTTGTCACCAATAGCTACTGTTCACTGCGCTAAAATAATGTTATTTTATTGAACTAGGTAACTGGTATGAAATAAAACCACGGGAATATTTAGGTACTTTCCAGAATAAAAAACGACATTCACATTCATAATATTAGTACGGATTAGACAAATACAACTCTGTTTAGCTACTGCTTCATTGGTCTAGTGGTCGCAAACAAGACTGCTGAGCTCACGTCATGGATTCGATTCGGGGTCGGGCAAAGGGTTATTGGATTTTTCCATCAGGAATGTTTCAGTAGCAACCTCGGAGACTGCCCGGTTTTAGTCTTTATTACTTGTGAATAGAGTTCAGAACTGTCCATGCATTTTTGAAGGTGACTGTAAATAGGTTATATAGGACTGAAGACATTTACTGGTGGTTTGCTATTAGGTACTTTACACCTTTGCCTAACCTTTCAGGGATTATCTTACAGTCGTGATGTTATAGTTTGTTATGACGTGCGTAGAAATAGAGTGCCTAACTAAATAGATATCTAATTTCATGTTTGTTTCCTGAAATCCTGAATAAACTTTCAATTAAGATAAACTGAAAAGCCTGATGTTCTCATTATAAAAATGCTTCAAAAGGAATTCGTGTCTAGGCAGGAAAGTTTTATTGAATGGAATGCTGTAAGAAACGGATGATGCTTCATGAACTTTATGTATGAAAGGGTATGTCTTTTGAAAAGTCAGATGAGTGCCGAAATCGCAAAGTTTTGGAGGATTGGATGTAAAAACTTTCCTAGCGAACTTTATTGAGTATATTGAGTATAAAGACTTCTTAAACTTTAAGTTAAAGTTCCGAAATTTTTCTTTTTCTTTATTCTGTTACTTATTTCTATTTATACAGGCTGCGTTTTCGGTGCGTAAAATTAGGGGTAAATTAGCTATGAACCTAATCAGCAGTGCAAGTACGAACTTTGCATCGATAAGACATCGAGATCGTTATCGTTGTCAGTTTTATCGAGCTTGTTATCGAATTTGGAAGTACGTAACACGCGTCGACAAGATTTATCGTGGGCGGAATGTCAAACTGTCAAAATGTCGTTTCGTACTTGCATTTTCGATAAAATCGTTTAAATTTTAGAATTATCTACCGATCGTTAAAATATTATTTACGTACTTGCGACATCGATTCGATTCGATAAAAGCTCATTTTATCGAGAATAACTGTCAGATTTATCGAATCGAAGCGAATCGAGTGCTACGTACTTGCACTGCTGTTTCAGTATTGGAGATGTGGGTGTACTTGTTAGGTAAGCCTCTGCCTAACCCTTTGGGGATTACAGACGTGATGTTATGTATTTTCCTTTTATATGCCCATTGTCCTTACTCTTGAGTATTTTCAAATTATTCAGTTTTATCTCTTGGTTAACTTTTGCAGACAACGATTAGGTACCTAATTCAGATTCTCGTATTTCTAAACTGAAACAAATAAACTAAATGAGGTTTTAAAGCCTAGCAAAGTAACGAAGGTAACGTTAATTGTAAAAGTTATCAAACCTTAAAATACCTTAAGTAAAGCCACAGAGATTACGACTGTTTTGTTGACTTTAATCTGTTCTAGAGCCCGTACTAATCTTCGTTCAGAAGCTTGGAGACACGCGGTTCAAACGTAAGCATATCATTTACTTAAGTAAACAAATTGATTTGTTGGAATGTTTTTAAGTTGTTTAATGACTGTGTTTATTTGAGATTTAATATTTGCTGATTAACTGTAATAACGGTAGATTTTATAGACCTGATAATTAAAGCTGCACTTACCATTATTTGTTCGCCTTGCAAGGCAGCACATGTGTGCCATTTTTGATTACCTACACGGCTACACCATGTACTTTTCCTGTGTGTTACGAATAAACGTATTATTTTGTATTTAAAAAAAATCCTACAGGTCGGATTTTGGAGTTGGGAGAGCAATACGACGATATCTTAACCGTTTCGAGGCATTCTCAGTTTTTGGAAAACTGTCTGCACTGGCTGGCTGCATTAAAAGAGACAATTTCCATAACTTTGATGGTACCTATTGCTACCGATTCTTCTTCTTAGCATGGCAGATTTACATCAAATACGTTTTATAAGAATTTTGGGACAAATAGGCCCAAAATTCAGCTTTGCGAATTCTGCTTGCTGAAGCAGTCATAAGATCATCAAATCGAAAGTGGGCCATTGTCTGTGGAGATGCACCGCGTACAAACTTGAGATCTAAGCCTTCCATGAACCCCTATATGAAGAGATTGCCTTTTGAATCCGCTTGAAGTATATTAAAATTATCATTAACAAGGTATAGTAAAGTAGATTCATAATAATCTAATTTTCCTTCACGGTACCTAAATTCACATAATTTTCGCTCTTCGCTAGGTACCTACTCCCACGACTCAACCGCAAATGACTTCAGGAATAGTCATAAAAATAGATGATTTGGAAATTTTTAAGAGTCGTAAAAGTTTATTACTTACCCCGAGGAGCTAAGCCTGCGTGATATTTGAACTTTCATTTCATAAAATGCATCTGTGGATAACTGAGAACGAAATGTCTTTTTCTAGACGAAATGGCAAGAAATTATGTGATCCTCGATGAAAAATGGTAACCGCTTAGGTAGAAGATGGAATTGAAACAGTGATCTTAATGAGGGATCGAGTTAAGTTTAATGATAATTTCATTAAAAACCACCAAGCTTTAAATCCGACCTATTCTAGCTTGCACCATTGTAAAGAGTTACCTCAAAATCTTACAATGTTTTCATTTAGTACCTGGGTGCTTACTCTGGAATATAATTCCGATAGATCGACATTGGTCAAACGTCAGTTGGTTGAGTTAAACGTCAGGGATTGGCTAGACTCAGTGAGTCCAGCCAATGCCTGACGTTTGACTGACAATTCCAATGTCGATCTATCGGAATTATATTCGAGAGTAAGCACACTGTTCACTTATTACGTCGTCTGTTCAGAAAATAACAGGAATTTTTAAATTTCGCGAGTTTGGAGAGTCCAATTGTCATTTATTTTATTTTATTAAGTTGGTACCTACCTATACATGCCACTAAAGTAATGTCGCAGGGATATGATAAAAACAGGGATTTTTCCAAATCCCTAAGCGATTTGATCAAACCACGGAGGAAGATAAAATAACAACACGGTTTTATCATTTCCCTAAACAAATCTAGTGAATTGAACAAATCCCAGTAGTACTCCGTGACGCGCGCTCGCTTCGCTCGCATATTAAATAACACTACTTAATATCTTCTGTCCCCAAAGTGCCGGGCCTCCGCCGGCCTCCTCCGTCGGCCTACGGCCTGGTGCCCATGCCGCCCATAAAGGATACTGGGATTTGTTCAATTCACTAGATTTGTTTAGGGAAATGATAAAACCGTGTTGTTATTTTATCTTCCTCCGTGGTTTGATCAAAGTGTTTCAACGACGTTTGCGTGAAGCAATCCGAAACAATCGCCCGGGTTTGTGGAAAAACAATGCATGGCTTTTGAACCACGTTAATGCACCTGCTCACACAGACTCACACTTCGTTGCTTGTTCGTGAATTCTTCGCCAAAAAAAAAATACTGTTACGATGCCCGAGTCTCCATATTCACCAGACATGGCTCCATGTGATTTTTTTCTATTTCCAAAAACCCTAAAGGGCCATCGTTTTACAAGCAATTATATGACATTAAAAGCGCATCGCTGAAAGAGTTAAGGCGAGGTTGCAGTACTTTGTTTTTATGTATGCACGACCTCGCCCCCCGCCCTGCCGCGCGAGCGATATAATGCCTAAATTTTGACTGTTTTTTGCTTCTTGGAGAAAAACTATAAAGAAATTATACAATCTGTTTTCACCATTTACTTCAGAATAAAAAGTTCTATCTACTGATATAACTTTCATATAAATTCATGATGAAATGTCTTAGCAGTCGTGTACTGCTTGAAATTGTGATTTAGAGTCATGTTTGATAAAAAAAAGTATCGAGCCGATCATTCTAAATCGCGTTTCTATCTTTACGATTTACTAGAGAGTATGTTCAATTTTTATGTTATGATTTTTATTTATTAAAAAACTCGTATTTAGTTCGATTTTTATAGGTTCAAAAATCTTAAAATTACTGCAACCCCGCCTTAAAGGCTATCCTAAACATCGAATTTGAAAAGTGTTTCGACGATTGGTAGAAGCGCTGGCACAAGTGCATTTATATAAATATGTAATGGGGACTATTTTGAAGGCAACAACATTAATATAGACAAATAAACAAATATTTTTTTCAAAAAACGAAAATTCTTGTTATTTTCTGAACACACCTCTTAGACGGGACCGAATTATTTCGCAAAAGCCATCAAATAACTCCTACCGCTCTGGGCAGAGCGCTAAGGAGTGTCAGACTTCTACTGAATAAAAACCACCCATATTATGTTCCTTCTTAGCCCCTTGTGTCGAGCCCGCGGCATCTCTTTTGAACAACCCGCAAACCCGAAGGGATTAGGTAAAATTGTTAAAACGTGATTTTTCAGCAATCATTTTTGTTCAGCGTTAGTTACTTGGTGTATAAAATGCTTGTTTGACTGCTTCGTGAAAGGTTAAACATAGTGTTTTCATTACACATACTCTAAAAGTAGGTCATAACATGCCTGCGGAGCGGGTTGAAAGTAGTAGTTTTCAGCTCTAGGGAGAATCGCTTTCAACTGACAGCTGTCAAATTATTTAAAAAAACTTTGTGGTCTATTTTCACATTTTTATTAAACTGTGTTCCAACTTTTTATACAGCCACTAAATTACAGCGCCATTTAAATAAAATAACAAAGTTAACTTAAGAATATAATTATAATGACTTTAATAAAATTTAGTTTTAACTATTTCTCTAAAATAACAGATTTTGATAAATTCAGTGCCATTTTTTTAATGATGAGCATGAAAAATACTGGCTGTATAGCTGGACGACCAGATAAACAAAAACAAAAAAATCAGCGGGAAAGCGACAATCCGATTAACACTAATTTTTCTTTGGCTAATAAATAATTTATGTTCTTATTTTTACTTTCCTCGTATTCGTGATGAAAAGCACAGTGTTTACCTCGGGTAAATTACTTATTTAGTCCCCTACTACCCCCCATTTGGCACCCTCACTACGGGCGCCAAAACCCGTCTCGGGCGGGACTAAATAAGTAACTTTCACCCTTTGGATAACAATGTACTATTTATTACCTATTCGAAAAGTCTGATCAAAGTGTTTCAACGACGTTTGCGTGAAGCAATCCGAAACAATCGCCCGGGTTTGTGGAAAAACAATGCATGGCTTTTGCACCACGTTAATGCACCTGCTCACACTTCGTTGCTTGTTCGTGAATTCTTCGCCAAAAAAAAAATACTGTTACGATGCCCGAGTCTCCATATTCACCAGACATGGCTCCATGTGATTTTTTTCTATTTCCAAAAACCCTAAAGGGCCATCGTTTTACAAGCAATTATATGACATTAAAAGCGCATCGCTGAAAGAGTTAAAGGCTATCCTAAACATCGAATTTGAAAAGTGTTTCGACGATTGGTAGAAGCGCTGGCACAAGTGCATTTATATAAATATGTAATGGGGACTATTTTGAAGGCAACAACATTAATATAGACAAATAAACAAATATTTTTTTCAAAAAACGAAAATTCTTGTTATTTTGTGAACACACCTCTTAGACGGGACCGAATTATTTCGCAAAAGCCATCAAATAACTCCTACCGCTCTGGGCAGAGCGCTAGGGAGTGTCAGACTTCTACTGAATAAAAACCACCCATGTTCCTTCTTAGCCCCTTGTGTCGAGCCCGCGGCATCTCTTTTGAACAACCCGCAAACCCGAAGGGATTAGGTAAAATTGTTAAAACGTGATTTTTCAGCAATCATTTTTGTTCAGCGTTAGTGACTTGGTGTATAAAATGCTTGTTTGACTGCTTCGTGAAAGGTTAAACATAGTGTTTTCATTACACATACTCTAAAAGTAGGTCATAACATGCCTGCGGAGCGGGTTGAAAGTAGTAGTTTTCAGCCCTAGGGAGAATCGCTTTCAACTCACAGCTGTCAAATTATTTAAAAAAACTCTGTGATCTATTTTCACATTTTTATTAAACTATGTTCCAACTTTTTATACAGCCACTAAATTACAGCGCCATTTAAATAAAATAACAAAGTTAACTTAAGAATATAATTATAATGACTTTAATAAAATTTAGTTAAGACGCAGTCAACGGGGGAACCGTAAAAACGACCTGTTTTTCGTCGCAGAGTTAGCCGTATTGCTACTTATTACAATTCCAAAAAAAATACAGTATAGTCAATAGGTAAAAGACTTATGCAAAAATATTTTCTAAAAGTAATCAAGAGCCTCGAAAAAAAAATCACAAAATCACAAAAAAATCACACGAAAAAACTTTTTCGTCTCGAAATGCTCAATATTTTGAGTGACAACTGTTATTTATTTTTTTACTATCAGAAAGGAAATTTAACCAACTAAAGACATATGTAAAAATATTTTAACATTACAGCGTATTTTTTTTTTTAATAAATTAAATCTGCGAACTATCGTTCATTTTGGCAGTCACGAGCATCAAACGCGTCGCCATTTTCAACCTTATTTGTTTAGGCGATGAGTTAAACGCGCGCTCAAGGTCGCGGGCAGCTAATGTCGCCTTAACTATTTCTCTAAAATAACAGATTTTGATAAATTCAGTGCCATTTTTTTAATGATGAGCATGAAAAATACTGGCTGTATAGCTGGACGACCAGATAAACAAAAACAAAAAAATCAGCGGGAAAGCGACAATCCGATTAACACTAATTTTTCTTTGGCTAATAAATAATTTATGTTCTTATTTTTACTTTCCTCGTATTCGTGATGAAAAGCACAGTGTTTACCTCGGGTAAATTACTTATTTAGTCCCCTACTACCCCCCATTTGGCACCCTCACTACGGGCGCCAAAACCCGTCTCGGGCGGGACTAAATAAGTAACTTTCACCCCTTGGATAACAATGTACTATTTATTACCTATTCGAAAAGTCTGAATGAGCGCATGCATGCGTCAAAAAAAAAACAAATGCGTGGTGCCACCTGGCACTATTATTCGTGTTTGTATATTCGTAAATAAACTTTTAGTTAGGTACGTTTCTTTTTATCAGTAAGTAATTAGCTTACTACGGATGAACTGCGATTACCTATTAACTTTACTTTCGAAAATCTCAGTAGTCGACTTAGTTTGTTCTAATGTCATTTTTGCCCTAGTCCTTCACCGAAAGTAAAGTTATAATAGACTTTTTAGGGATCATTTTGGGAGTCAGTTTTGAAAAAATATGTCTGTACTTAGTTTCGTTTTTTTTTGTTTGAATCAATTTAGAAAGTAGAACGCTCGTATTATTCATAGGTACTTATGATTGTATTACGAAGAATCGTTAATATTTTTTTCATCGGAAATGAACAATGACTACATTTTGATGACGCCTACTAAATATTTCGGTGAATCGATCGTGAATCAGGTAAACTTTCGGGTAAAGTGAGTTTGTTTCTCAGAATGTGCGTTCCCTTTGTATCGATATTTTTTATTCGCGTTGCTTGGGAACTGAAAACGGTCAACAGTATGCGCTATCAATCAAGTTTTTATTTGTAAGACCACCACACTTTGATAAGATGTCTCGTTCTAGTGGTCAGGAACTAGCTGACTCCTGAGCATCAAGGTTCTGAATTTGATAGGTATACCCAGGTCGGGCATTATTCTGACTTCTTTCTAATAAGATTAGATTTTTTCCAGTAGCAGCCATGAAGTCTGAACTTGTGTTCGGTAGATGGCAATAAGCGTGCCGCATATGCGACAAATCAAGGTACCTATACATAAATCCAGTAGGTATATACTTTTAATCTGACCTAACGTTGTATGATCGTCCCATACAGTGACAAATTCGCTTAATTTTGTTCTAAGTAGCTTGACTGATCGTCCTGCGTTTAAACAATAGTAGTTAAGTAATAAAAGATCATAAAACCGGACTGCCACTGCGTTTGATTTTGTAGAAGCTGGCTGACCCTTATTACATGAGGCCTAAGCAAAACTGGCGAAGTAGAGGTAAAAATAAAAAGTACATTAACACAATCTTCTCTCGTAAGTAGTAGGTACTTATAATCTCTGCCCCTTCGGATAAACGAAAACAGTTTAAAGCTCACAAAAGTAAAAAAAAAACTTCCGTCTACCGCAGCGCAATGCGAAGTGCAAATCATAACCAAGCGATGCGAAAAAATGTTGTTTAGTTAAAATATGACGCATAACGGTCGGCTGCTACGCTATGCGATAGGCGCCGCTCACATCAACCGTCTGTCCACGTCTCGGGCCAGGGGGCGAGTGTGGCGGGGCGCGGGGCGTCACGGCCGCCGCACATGCGACCGCGCCCGCTCCCGCCGCTATGCCGCATACCGCCGCGTCGCCGTAACCTTCGCGCAACGTCGCGCGCTCATTTAACCTTCAAAATGAGTATGTTTGACGACGATCTCATCGAAAATGTTAAGAAATACCCCGTTTTATACCGCAACAAGTTAAAAAACTACAAGAGCATGATCAATAAAGGCAATTGTTGGATCGCAATCGGAGAGGCACTGAATAAAACACGTGAGTAATTTCTCCTACGTAACTTTATGAATATTGTTTACCTTATTTTGCATTATTGTTCCATTATTACGTTTCTAAAAGTAATATAGTCCGATATCTGTGTTGTTATGATCGTGTGACTGCTCTAGCCAATCACAATCGAGTGTTTGTGGGGGAACAGAGATAGCGTCGAACGAAACGTTTGACGAGAACCGTACATACCTAGCTATCGTGCGTGCATAGAAACAAAACATGTTCTGTATCTGTAGTAGGTACTGACTGCGGGCAGGTGGGTCAGCTCCTATACACCTTAGTGTTCGTGACTCTACGTTGCTGATTTATTTTGTGTTTTGCTTGTTAAACCGATTCTTCTAATTCTAATCGATCTTTTTTAGTTTAATCGCAATGCAATTGATAGTTATCGCCACTAATCTCCGCTGCGATGGTATTGTTGGTTTGCTCGTTCAATTCAAGAAAAACAAAATTACTTTCGATAACTGTTACGTAATGCTAACCTGTAGGTAGTTGAAAATAATGACATATTTTCCCAATACATCATCATACCTATCATTTATTCACTGTGTAACTTTTGTTCGCTGTCAATTGAAATATATTGAAAGATTCTTTGTTACAGCTGAAGAATGCAAATCGAAATGGCGCAACATACGAGACAATTACAATAAAAACAAAAAGAAAAAAATAGCGGGAGGCGCCTCTTCATATTCCAAATACGACGACGAGAAACTAAACTTCTTATCAGATTCCTATGATGATGGGATGGATGAAACTTCAAACACTAGTAATCTGGAAAATGCAGCAAACGACCCTATTGAGATAACGTACGAGTGCGTAAAGGAAGAATACGATTCGTCCGAAGAGGTGCCCTTGTCGCAGTCACCATTCATGATCGGAACTTCAAAGAGGAGTTTTTCAGAGCAGCCTGCTACTTATCCTCCAAGTTTAGTAGCTACTACATATGACACCATTCCTCCAGGATTGACTGCACAACAGCTTTTACCAATTCACGATCAAAGTGGAGCCCCACCTCCAAAAAGAGCTATGAAACGAAAGATAGACTCCATCATAGAAGAACTGAAGAAGGATAGAGAAGAAAGGAATGTCATTCTACAACAATTGGTCACTAAAGCTACTTCTCCTGCAGGGCGATCGCCTATCCATAACTTTTTCTCCAGTATGGCTGACATTGCTTGTAATTTCCCGCCGGAAAAGATTGCAGAACTGCGTTTAAAAGTGTGCAGCATAATCAGTGAAGTTGAACTTTCAATATTGAAAGACAGGAGTCGGTTTTAAATTTTATTAATATTAGTTTTTATGATTAGGTACACACGGCTACACATCAAGCTATACAAAACCAGTATAATCTGATCGTTCATTGTGCGAAAAGATCTAGTAAAGTGAGGCCAAGATTAACTGGTTTTGTATAGCTTGATGTGTAGCCGTGTGTACTGCTATTTGTACCTATAAGACGTTTAATTAAAATTATAAATGTAATTATATTGAATCTGGAACAATGATTTATTTTCTTATAGATAGAGTTGCTGTTTTATTACATTTTTCGTCCCATTTTAAAATGCTCAACTTAAACTCAGAGTAAGTTTACTCTGAGTTTAAGTTGAGCATTTTATTAAGGATAATGTCTGAATAAATGAATTCATGGTTCCCTACTTAAGTCTGTACGACGAAAGCGTGGGAACTGAACTATCCTATAAATAATATCAATGAAAATAAATTAAATCTGTTTGTTTGTATGCAAATAGTTTAAACCCTCAATACCCACACCTTCTAAGACATCCAAGGGTACGTTTAATACATATTTATTGTCAATTATAGATCTGACCGGGTATCGTGAGCCTGTCATTTTCCCACAACTGGGACACAGCCGACACATGCCATGAGAGGGAGGTAGGCCATAACAAACCACGAGCCCAGCCTAGTTTGACTTGGTGTCACATGCCTGAGACTTTTTCTGATTCTAGGACGTGCTGGTTTCCTCATGATGTTATTCAGCAGAGAATTGACTGCCTTGTTCCTGGAGGTTCTGGGTTCGATTCAAAGGTCGGGTAAAGTGCTACTACTGAGAATACCCCTAGGTCAATTCATGGAATAATTTAATTAGAAACAGAATTTATAGTAGTTTAAGCGGCAGCCTCAATTTTATAATAAAAAAAAAAACGACAGGCACAAAATAACCTAACTTTAATTCGTTTTATAAATTATCAATTACACAAACAGATTTATAACATAAAAATGGCACACAAAAATAACACAAGAAATAACACAAGAAAATAAGTAAGCAAAATACAGGTTACGATAGGAGCGATGTGGTCTCGGTGGAATCCTCGAACAAAAAATGGACGAGTGGTAGGGCGCGCTCGGTTTATATAGCCTCGCCCGACGGTTGGTTGTCAACCGTTTGAATGGAGAGAGTTTCTTCATAATACGGCCTCTCCTGACGTGTGGTCGTCCTCGACCTCACCCTCTGCGAGTAGCTCAGCGCCGTCGCGACGCTCGGCAAATGGACTCGGAATGACTTCAGACTCTGCATTCGGTGGAACCCCATGGCTGGCTTCAGCAGCTTCTTGGCAGGTACTTCTAGGCGTGCTAGTAGAGGCACCAGCTTCCATACCATCTTCATCTGAAAATTAGATAAAACACAATGTGAGCATCATTCTTACAAGTTAACCAACAGGATATACACCATTCGTATATCCAAAGACAATCTCAGATTTGTCTTATTTAATCATCATCGGACAGAGGCACCCAGTTAGCATGTCCCGGCAGAGCTACGCTCCTCAATGCCACACACACATGGATAGAGGCACCCAGTTAGCATATCCCGGCAGAGACACATCTCAATGCCACACAACATTACATGGACAGAGGCACCCAGTTAGCATGTCCCGGCAGAGCTACGCTCCTCAATGCCACACACACATGGATAGAGGCACCCAGTTAGCATATCCCGGCAGAGACACATCTCAATGCCACACATCATTACATGGACAGAGGCACCCAGTTAGCATGTCCCGGCAGAGCTACGCTCCTCAATGCCACACACACACATGGATAGAGGCACCCAGTTAGCATATCCCGGCAGAGACACATCTCAATGCCACACACAAGTAGATCAATACATAAAGCTTTAAGAGTTACATAAAGTCTACTTACCATCAAAAAACATAGCACATGACTCAGGGGTCCACTCTCCTCGCCATGCAACCATATGCTCGGCGGCAGCCTGAGTGACTTTACCATATGAGCCGCCTAACAACTGCAGCTCATACCGACCGTGGGGCAAGACCTTTGTCACACGATACGGTCCTCGCATTCCTGAGTCCAGTTTGCCTGTAACTTGAGAGGTTTTTATCACAGAAGAGATAACCTCTTTTATCTCTTCTGTGGTTTTTATAACAAACACATAGTCGTCGTGTTTAAATACACGTACGACCTTACGATTTTTGTTTACGTAATCATCTTGTTTACGTCTATTTTGGTCTAGCAATTCGCTAGTGCGTTGCCTCTGCAATTCCCTCAAGCTCTCGCGATTATGGTGGGTATTATCTAATGCAACCTCGCGAACAAGTGATCTTATGACCGGGGTCATTGCCTCGATGCCAATCAACAACTGTAGCGGCGAGATTTGGGTACTTTTTTGTTTAGTGCAGTTAATTACAAGCTGCATTTTCCACAGTGAGTCGGACCACTTATTGTCACGTTTATCGGCTTCAATTCGTAACATGTTAAGTAAAGTACGACAGTAGCGCTCCACCTGACCATTCTCACCGTGCATTTCAGGTGTTATAAAATGAATTTCACTACCCAAATCAGAAACCCAACCCTGAAAACTCGCACTCTCAAACATACGTCCTCTATCACACACAATAAGCTTAGGGGTACCAAAAAGAGAGATAGCATTAGATACTACTCGTTTCAGTTCTTCAGAATCTTGCCTTTTTATGGCGTAAAATAGGCAATACTTAGAGTAGGCATCCACAATAAGCAAAACATATTTATTATCGTTTGAGACAGGGAGAGGACCCAGTACGTCCATGTGCACAGTACTAAATGGAGTATCAGGCTTGTGCCATGAAGAAATCGGATAGTGAGGAGCCCTAGGGACTCTTTTGGATGATAGGCATACTAAACAGTGCCCAATATACTTTTTAACAAAAGTAGACAGACCAGGGAACCAAAAATGGCGCTGAATGAGATCAATGGTTTTATCGGCGCATATATGTTCATGCTGGTCATGAAAAATACGTAGGAGGCTCAACCTGTGCCCCTTAGGGATATAGCATAGTAGCCTTGGCTCAGCCCCAGTAGGGGTATACTTGTAGTAAAGAAGTTCGTTACGAACAACATAACGAGATGAGTCTAATTCGTTATTATTTATTTTGTCAATCAACGTACGAGTTTCCTCGTCCGCTGATTGAGCAATCTGAGCCCAGTTTCTCGGTCTGGTGATTTGACGAACATCGACAGGATTTCTACTCAGATAATCTGCGTGTTGCATCATTACGCCTTTTCTATACTCAATCGTAAAGTGGAAATCCTGCATGTAAATCCACCAACGCGCGACCCGTGGTAGAAGATCTTTCTTACGTTCTGTTAATTTGAGCGCGTTGCAATCAGTGACAATTTTGAACGTGATACCTAATAAATAATGCCTAAAATGTTGTAAGGCTTTAATGACTGCGAGCGTCTCGAGCTCGTATGAATGGTATCGCGGTTCGGCGCCTTGGGTGGTTTTACTAAAATAGGCCACGACCCGCCTCATACTATTTTCATGTACTTGAATGAGTACTGCACCGTAACCGATCGAGCTCGCATCGGTATGCAACTCTGTTGGTAAGACTGGGTCAAAGATAGCAAGTACCGGTTCATTAGTTAAAGCGTCAATAAGGAACTTTCGAGCTTTTTCTTGTTCCGCACCCCAATGAAAGTTAACATTATTCCGCGTCAAGCTAGCTATTGGCGCAGTCTTAGAGGCATAACCTGGTATGTATCGACGGAAATATCCAGCCAGGCCAAGTAATTGTCGAACCTGTCTAACGTTTGTGGGCACAGGAGAGTCAATCAATACTTGAATTTTTTGTTGACTCGGCCTAACCTGACCTTCAGATATAGTGCGACCTAAATATTCAACTTCTGTCGCCACAAACGTACTTTTCTTTAGGTTAATAGAAAACCCTGCTGACGTTAGCGTACTTAAAACTTCGCGTAGGTTTTGTATAGCTTCGTCTATGGTTGACGCTAGTACTAAAACGTCATCAACGTAAACTAATGTTTTACCGGACTCAATTAGCGATTTCAGAGTCTTAGTGATGATTCGTTGGTAAACTACTGGCGCGTTCGCAAGACCAAATGGCATCTTAAGGTATTCGAAGTGACCTTCCGGGGTCACAAAGGCAGTCATGTGAACAGAACCGCTATCAAGAATCACTTGGTGAAATCCTGAAGCCATGTCGATACAGCTGAAGTATTTACTTTTACCAAGCCGGTCGATATGGTCTTCTATTAAGGGCAATGGATAACGATCCTTAACAGTAATGGCATTTAACGCCCGATAGTCCACGCACATACGATCATTGCCGTCTTTTTTCTTTACAAGAATTATCGGACTTGCATATGGTGACTCAGATTCGCGAATAATACCTTTACTTAGCAAATCTTTAACAATCTCACGGACTTTTAATTTTTCCTCAATTGAAAGCCTATAGGGCCGATAACAGACAGGCGTGTCACTCGTCAACCGAATCTGCATACTACCGGTTGTAACCGTGGTTAAAGCAGTACCGACTATAAAAAATTGCTTAAACTCATTGACAACAGATAATAATTTTTCACGATCAGTACCTAACAGCGGCGTGTTAATTAAAAACTGATCATTTGAGTTAACGAGGAATACATTTTTATCGCTATTACTAGGAATTCGCATAATCCGTTGTTGATTGTTACCACGTATATACGTCACACCCTCCCGGTTTAACACGTCAGTCCCTATTAGCACTGGCACATTTATACATGTTTGCGGAACAACAAACAAATCGACTTCCAACGAAATATCGTTGAATTCTATAATTAAAGTAACGCGGGTACTAGACTCAATGTTTTGACCGCCTATACCACGTAATACTTGATATGTGGGTACTTGTGCACATCTAAAATGTTTAAGTACAAGTTCGGATATTAACGACACGCGTGAGCCACTATCTATCAACACGTCTATAGGGATGCCCTGTATAACCGCGGTTGTGACATCACTGTCAGTTGAAACGCTTAACTCGTGACAATAATTAACATTTTTCTTGTCCCCGTCGGAGCGTTGTTTAGCGAAACAAGCTGTTACGTCATGACCCGGTTTTTTACAAAACGAACACGGTTCACTCGACTTTGATTCGTTTGTTTTTGACTGCTTTGGACAATAACGCTGTATGTGACCGGTCGACTGGCACGAATAACACTTAGTATCACTTTTACTATTATTGGCAGGTCGCTTTCGTGTGTTTTTATCGAACGGTCTAGTGTTGCTTTGAGGTTTCACGGAACTAACACTCGATTTAGAGTTGGGTTTCGTATAAATAGAAAAGAAATCTACAAGATCTTTAGGCAAAAGCTTAGCATTGGTTGCAGCGGCACGTACCTGCGCGTCAGTTATTCCCCGTATTACAATCGCGACTGTCAACTCCTCACTTAACCCCTTAACAATATTAAGACGCAAGATGGAGCGTCTGGCGTACTCGGCGTACGTAGAATAATTGTCGGAGTTGGTACTCATGACATCATAAAGAATATTAGCTATGTCGATTCTTCGTGAACACAACGGTTTAAATTCAATTTTAAAATTGGTCCACGAACGGTCGTTAGTGACCCATTCGCTGAGCCAAGCGCGAGCATCCCCCTTTAAACAGTGAGAAATTCTAGCTAAACACTCATTGTCATCCCAATCATTAATACTACGCGCCCGTTCTACTTCCTCGCACCAAGAATCGATATCATGTAAACTAGGGTCGAAGTTGGAAATATAATAATGTTTAGATCTGACCTTAGACAACACACTCAAAGCTCCTATGAGGCGATCAGTGGCGTCCATAGATGAATTACTCGCAAGCGACTCCCCAGTTGTACTGAGGTGCGATGCGGGTTCCGCTAGCGGAGACTGCGGTGGTGGCATAGCAACAGTGCTAGGCACCACAATGGAATGCGCATTCGATGTTTCGGTACTCGTGGAGGGTATGTGGCTATTCTCTAACGCATTGAGACGCGTAAGGATAGCACCCAGTGTTTGTTGGAGCCCTCCATCATCTACATTCTGATCGCGCCTATTCCTACCTCTACCGCGGGCTGAAGACCTCTCAGCCATTTTTAAATTATAAAACCAATCTGTCTGCTGATGACCAGAGCTAGGATAGACTATGGAGCCTATCCCACTTCTGATTTAAGCGGCAGCCTCAATTTTATAATAAAAAAAAAACGACAGGCACAAAATAACCTAACTTTAATTCGTTTTATAAATTATCAATTACACAAACAGATTTATAACATAAAAATGGCACACAAAAATAACACAAGAAATAACACAAGAAAATAAGTAAGCAAAATACAGGTTACGATAGGAGCGATGTGGACGATGTGGTCTCGGTGGAATCCTCGAACAAAAAATGGACGAGTGGTAGGGCGCGCTCGGTTTATATAGCCTCGCCCGACGGTTGGTTGTCAACCGTTTGAATGGAGAGAGTTTCTTCATAATAGTAGTATAAGAATGAACCAAAATTAACGTTACCAATCTGCATATATAACGTTAATTCTGTTTTTAAAAGGTTACCTAATTCATTTTATTTATTCTGTGTTGTACAGGTAATTTTGGTTTCTTGTCCGTAAATGCCTATTCCTTTGGGTCGACAAACGAATGTTTTGAAAATGTTTCCATTACGACTTCCTTCCTAGTTTGTTATTTAGTATGGCGGATAATTACGAAATCATTGCTCTTTTTCTCGTGTCTTCTCCCATTTTCTCAACCTTTTTCAGAAAAGCCGAAAGGGATAATGTAATTTACAGGTACGAATATATCAGTAATGTCGAACCGATTTCGAAAGGCCGCTTGAAGCGTAATTATTGTATTATGAAAGGTTTATTACGTTACAAGCCCTGAAACCCTTTCAATACTGTTTTATTTACAAATAATTTATCTAGAATAGAATATGGAAAAACCTAGGTTTTTGTTTTTAGAAAGCAAATCTAAGAATTTCTCAACGAAAAAAAAAATATTTTATTCGCTCGATCACATATAACAATATCAGTGACTGTGGGTACGTAACGTGTAGACTTACCTACTATATATTTTAGATATATATATATAGATATTTTTTTAAAGATAACTTTTCAATATTTATATTAAAATATGTAAAAATTATATCAGATCAGGTTCGAAAACGTTAAATAAACTTCAAACCAACTGAAGATTCTCGTTTAGGTACACACGGCTACACATCAAGCTATACAAAACCAGTTAATCTTGGTCTCACTTTACTAGACCTTTTCGCACAATGAACGATCAGATTATACTGGTTTTGTATAGCTTGATGTGTAGCCGTGTGTACAATAAAATTAAAGTAGGTATTTTGACTTTGATGATGAATCATAATATCATTTTGTAGGTACTCTTTGTTATATACTAAAAATATCAAGTTTTACCCGTGGCTTTGCTTGAGTAGAGGTCGGAAATTATTCCCATACACCTACCATCGAAACGAAAAAAAAACATTTGTTCTTCCCAGGAATCCCAGGTCATGTCTAAGTACCTTTATTGCAAACATAGAAATCCATTGAGCCGTTAAAACGCAGCAAACTGTATTTCACTTTCACATTTTTACTACGAGGTAGGCTAGTAGACGACAATAATGCTTGGTTTACACTCTCGCGCGAGTGACGAGACGAGCCGCGAGGCGAGGCGAGGAGGATGGTGTGTTTCACACAATTCACACCGTTCACACACTCGCCTCGTGCCTCGCCTCGCGGCTCGTCTCGTCACTCGCGCGCGCGAGAGTGTAAACCAAGCATAATAATAGGTTCCCGCCCTAAAATACGTCAACACGTAAATTAAAAGTCACTCTGCTCATATTATTATTGTCGTCGTGACTATACTATAAGTTAACTTTTGTTGAGCAGAGAATAAAGGATTTAAATGTAAAAAATCCTTTACGAAACCGAAATGCAATTAGTCTCCCAAATTAAAAAAATATAGATTTTTAATGTTAGGTATAACTTTTCTCCAAATACCTCTACGACCTCCGTACTATTCAATGCACTATCAACACAATGTTTTGTTACATTGAGTCCTACCGTGAAAACCAAAGACCGTTTCCTGGCCATATTTTTTGCATAAAGTTACTGAGCTTGATATTCAAAATGCTGCGGTTGACGGCTTCATGAAGACTCCGTTTATACCTTGTTTTAAACAGTTTTCTTTAGTCCCAACAACTAATAATAAACTGTTTTCATATGGCTTCAGAATTTCAGATAGCAATCAAAGATGAAATCCTAGTTGCCTTTGACTACCGGCGCGGCGCTACCAACTACGTGAAATTGAACTCTATCAAAATGAAAATGCTTTTTCCGGATAAATTTTCCAATATCTTCTTGAGGAAGAGAAACGAAGTCGTCTGGGGTCAGAGGTACGCTTATTGCAGATATTGGAACCACTTTTCGTACTCCAAATCTTGCCTTTATTTCTGTAACTGTCTTTTTGAACGTTGAAAGAGAGAGTTATAATACTTTGAGCTTCTGTTGCCCGTGACCTTTTTAGGGTTCCGTAGTCAACTAGGAACCCTTATAGTTTCGCCATGTCTGTCTGTCTGTCTGTCTGTCTGTCCGTCTGTCCGTCCTCGCTTAATCTCTGTGACCGTTAGCACTAGAAAGCTGAAATTTGGTACCAATATGTGTATCAATCACGCCGACAAAGTGCTAAAATAAAAATTGGAAAAAAATGTTTTATTAGGGTAGCCCCCCTATATGTAAAGTGGGAAGTGATTTTTTTTTTTAATTTTAACCCTAACGTGTGATATATTGTTGGAAAGGTATTTAAAAATGAATAGGGGTTTACTAAAATCATTTTTTGATAATGTCAATAATTTCGGAAATAATCGCTCCAAAAGTAAAAAACAAAGCGTCCCCCCCCCCTCTAACTTTTGAACCATAAGTTTAGAAAATACGAAAAAAATCTGAAAAGTAGAACTTTATAAGGACTTTCTAGGAAAATTATTTTGAACTTGGATGGAAACAACAGATGGAAACTGCAGTTAACCAATATAATTTGGTCCCTGAATCGTATGAGCGCCTATACAATCCAGAGGTCAAGCTTCATTGGCCCGTATTTCAAACAAAAAAAGAATTATTACTACGGAACCCTACACTGAGCGTGGCCCGACACGCTCTTGGCCGGTTTTTTTATCAAATTGATGACGACATATTTGCTTCCAAATCCGTTCAAATTGTGTCCCCGCCTCAAACTAAAATATGAAGTCGTTTTTAATAATATCTTGACATTATCTAAAACATGCCACTGAAATGACTGACCTTTATCCTTGGTCAGTTACAACTATTATCAGTCATCAAAGATTTGTCTTAGGATGCGTCCAAATAGAAATCGTTTCACACATTTCTTTGAATATGACATCAAAACACGATCAATCAAGTCACGTTTGCACGTCAGAAAAACACGAAGTTCGCTTTCAGTTAGGACACGGGGTTAGGCTTTCTACTTTACGCGAGTAAAAACCGATAAAAGCCTTTATGACTTATCGTTCACAAGCTTTTAAGTAGAGGCGGAATCGTGTCGGAGCCGTCGGAGGGTGCAATTATTGGCGCAACTTTGGAGGCGGAAGTAGAAACCAACAACGGAGAGTTTGTTATGTACCATCTGTGTTACATTCGGAAGAAGTATGAGTTCAGAAGAAATAAAACCCTGGAAAATTAGTTTCGGGGAGAGAGCTTTACAGGAAGTCATTTCTGAGTTTAGAGCGCGCGGTGTACACGTAGGTACCTAACGTAATTACCTACGTCGATTTTTGAATTGATAATACAATTATGCTACAGCATTTTAGTTAAATTGTTAACAAGAAGCATTAGGGGATCGGACTGGGTCAAAATAATATGATTCTGTTTAGTCCGTAAGTTAGATTATCGAAACATATTGAATACGTGTTTTTTGTCTTATCAAATCAATTAAAAATGACGAAGATAAAACGCGTCAAAGATCTTGGAGTGGGGCTTGAAACGTCACTTGTGTCGTCAAAACGTACTTTCATATGACGTCACACGTGTTTTCGAAGCACTGTATCGTCTTCATTTTAAGTTTACGTGAAAAAAGAAAAAATACGTGTCCAATAATTTTTGGAAATCTATCTGACGGACTAATTAGTTTTTTTTTGTCCGATCCCCTATTATCTATAAGAAGCCTAATATAAATAAATAAATTATTATACTTGAAACGAGTATATTTCATTTTAAAATCAAATTTACGCTGACACCACGCGCTGGTGCTAAGGCCTCAAACTAAATGCCTAAAATTGAACACGAAACGCAATAAAAAGTTGAACCAATTACAAAACAAAACAGTTCGGCTGACGAGTTCTCTATTTCCACAACTGTACGACGAAGTCTTTAAACAGAAACTTTCTTACTTTTAGGCTCAAATCGCCGTGTGGCACAATGAGTTTATGCTAGGGAGTTACGAACCAGGGATATTATGGATTTGAACATTCGGATCTGGATACGGATACGGATATAGTGATAATTACTATACCTACCTAGGTACGCGTTTTGGATAGGATATGATATTATATCGGATTATCTGCTATTAGTTTCGGTGTCGGATATTAGCATTTTAAAATTATAATAGTAAAATACAAACAGTAATTTTTGACTTTTATTTCTAGTCTGCACCAGACACTACCAGGCACCCCGTCGTATTGCGTCGGGGGTGAAAAAGAGATAATAAAATATGATGGCAGTACAGTACACTATAAAAGTAAAATTAATATATTGATATGCCAGAGACAATCAATAAACAAAATCTATTTAGACTCCGCTTTAAAATAAATCTATAAATCGGTTTCGGTTACGGTTTTTTTTTTCCGTAGCATCCCTATTCCCTGCTACGGAGTTACGAACCATTAAATTACGTCTAGAATGGTTCAAGTTGAACTTTTGATTAATCATGTGTGTGTGGAGCTTAGCTCCGTTCCAGGCTATTTATTAAGTTGCCAACTTATGTTAGACTGGGGCTTTGCTTAAGTCGTGTTCTGCGCAGTGATATTCAAGGTACTTAAATGCTTCTACAAAATATATGTCGTGGTTAGGTACTTTGAAGATTAAATGTCAAGATTTTGGCTTGTAGCATCTGAACTGGAATACATTTTGATTATATTTTGTGCAGTGAATCAATGCAAAATCAAGAACAAGAAGTATTGCCATTCAACGTGGCAATGCTGCCAGTCTTCTGGGCACGTTTTATGGTGATAGCTATGTGGAGCAGTACTTAGACGCCTAAGTGGTCTGTTGAGTATTTGCTTAAATTAGTCCCTTTAATTGTAAATCGTTAATTATTCAAAATGTTCAATTGTTTTATAGTTCTAGTTGTTCTTGTAAATAAATAATGTTAAGAGTTTTAAATATCAATACCCACTACTTACTTTCTTAAGGTGAATGAACAAAGAGTTAGAAAAAGATAAATAGACCATCAGACCTAAAATAGAGCAAAGTTGAGTATTTTTATTAAGTGTAAGTTCAGTATCAGAAAACTTACAAGAAGTTTTTTTTTATTTGGGTAAATAAACAGTTATACATTAATAGTCTTACTCTAAGTTATAAATACACAAGGTTTATAAATGATGACCGACGGCATTTTCCACAACATAATAAAAGTTAAATCTAACAGTGCGCTATTCTAAGCTTTTAAAACAGAAATGAACATAAACAGCAACCAACAGAAAAAGAGAGATAGAATGAGCAAATATCAAACTAACTAACTAAACTAATAATTATAACTATTCTATTCTAAAATTATTTTGTTGATAAGATTCCAAAATTTTTGAGCGAAGACTAAGAAAGTCGATGTCTTCAAATATCTCATTGTATTGAAGTTCAACTTACAATAAGCCTTTTTGACAATAAAAAGGCCATGTTAAACACAGAGAACAAGCAAAACATTATTATTTACCCTCAAAGGCTTGGCTTGTGGCTTCCCGAGGCAAGTGGTCTCGCGGTTAGAGGCATTGTTTCTGTCAAAGTTTCATTTACTTAGTTTGAACTTAAAGTTTGCGCTATATTTGTTCTGAACCACTGTCAAACAACAATCAAACTCAATGTGGTTTGTTGGTTATTTGTTTTTAACTTTTCTAAACACAGTTGTGAAACAGGGGGTAGGTACCTATAGCTAATAGTAGGGTGAACTCATCTAATTCTGTGATTCGCCTAATTCGGTGATATTTGGTTTGAGCGGTAACTATAGGTCTGTACGAGTGCACAAATGCCTTTAACACGAAGTTAGATGAGTTCACTATACTATTAGGTAGGAGGTTTACGGGCGTGATGTTATATTATGTATGTAAACCAGATTCAGTCAATATACCATCAGATTTTTGTATTTTAAAGTATTATACTTAATATGCATTTTTCAAAGTAAAGTAAATAATTGATATTGAACACATAGGTTTATCGCTGTCTCTGATTGTCTGTTGTGTAAAATAAATGTCTATAGCTTATGATGAAGAAAAACAATGCTTTAAGTAATACACACCTTAGCTGGTAGAACATCATTCTTAACCCCCATGGGAAACAGGCATTTGGTTTTATTTTGAATTTGCAGCAGAAACTTTTTCGTTTTCTAAAAATTGTGCACTTTTGTTTTTTTTTTGTTGGTGGGTGGAAAATCATCGAATGACCCCCCCCGCTCTTGGGCAGAGCGAAGGGGAGTGTCAGACTTCTACTGACTAAAAACCGAACCCATGTTCCTTCTTTGCCCTTGCGCCGAGGCCACGTAATCTAGTACAAAATACCGCGGCCCCGACACTTCAATATTTAATAAAGCGGACTGTGTGGTTGCCGGAAATTAATACGGTCTCTTCCGACTGAGGGATTATCTCAAACGAAGCTCGAAGCAGCAACGGGCGTCCACTGTAAATGAATTCGTTTTCGGAGCGACGATGACTTCAACATTTGCGTTGGTTCATCAGTCACTGGTCGTAAATGTGACACAATCGGATTTACGAAATTTCTGCCACACCCAGTTTATTTATTTGTAAATACGAGAACCAACAGGTAGACCAGATGAATAAATAACCATTGCACCTGTATTAACTCAGAACCAATAAAAATAAATACTGTTTCTCACGAGTAAAAACAGAAAAAGCTCTAGAAATCTTAAGATCACTGACAAGCACGGTAAAAAATTAAAGGAAATTAAAATAAGCACAAACTAATAAATAACTAAACACTACTACTTGTATCTGACATACTAAAATACTTGTATCTGAGTTGACATACTAAAATACTTGTATCTGACATACATAAATGACAAACTACTTGTACTTGATCTCGTTTTTACGGTGTAACCTCTTTGTCCATCAAGTAATTAACTGGCAGAGTATATTTGTATAGTGCCTATACAGGGTGGTGCCGACCATACGACAATAAATGAAACCATCACGTGTAGTTCTAGTTCAGGAACATATTTAAACTATCAAATAAATCCTAACACCTAAATAAAAGAAATCTAAAAAGCTAAATAGCATAAAACTGTAAACGAAATAATTATGTACAATACAATTTACAAACAAATATTGGTTTACTAACCTTAGGAATAATTTGCACCGATTAACGTGTGGAAAAAGAAGAATTTTTTTTTTTGCCTAAGACATTTAGGTACCTAGTTTGGTGCCGACGATACAACTTATTTGATAGTTTTAAAATGTCCCTATGAACTAGAATTACCAGTGGTTTCATTTATCGTCGTATATTCGGCACCACCTTGTATATTTTTTTATAAAATATGTAACTATAATTTTCAGTATCATTACCTCCTAATATTACAATTACTTATGTGAGAGCCAAAATTAGCCAGTAAATCTAACAAATGCGTGGGTAAGCAAAACCGGACACAGTAATGAACTCCTAGATTTACTAACTTTACTTAACATTAACTTAAAGTTTATTATTGTAAGTAATGGCGTAATTACATCAGACAATGTTGGACCTTTTAAAACTTATAATTCAGCAAAATAATTCAGTGAACCTTACACAGTAAACAAACATTTAAGCGTAAAGTTTTAAAGCTGTAATAAATATTGAGGGCCTAGCTTTATTAAATGTGTCTCTACTTGAAAATAATTAGAATCATTAGAATTATTTAGTTCATAAATAAAACAAAAAATAAACATCAGACAAGCTTAAAATATAAGACATACATTACGATAAAATTGGTCCTAGGCATAGCCCATAGGGTCAGCATATAGACTTTTTGTTTCAACACTTTCAGCAATGAGAGCACTGTGAATAGTATAGGTAGGCTATATAGGCTGATTATATTATGCCAAATATTGAAATTTATGTTACTCAATCTAGCCTTCGGGGTACACGATGATGTTATGTTATGTTACCACTGCCTGCCGGCAAATAGGTACATGTATACAGATAGTATGTACATGTGAAATAATTAATTGTAACACAACGCTCCACACCGCAACAAACCTGGATATTACATTGGGCGCGAGATACCTTCTTTCAAGGCCTGAGCAGAAATACCCACTTTAAGAACTTTAAAAACATAAATGTATTTATGAAACATACACCCAATACAATTTTGCACTAATAAATAATTGCAATAAATTAGTGTTGCCCAAAATCGGTCTTGGTCTTGCAGTCTTGGTCTTGTTCTTGCATTTTCGCAAGACCAAGACCAAGACCGACTTATTGTAGCAAGACCAAGACCAAGACTGAACCCTGCAAGATTTGAGCAAGAACAAGACTTAGCCTGCAAGACTCTTGCGTCTCGCAGTTTAGTCAAACTGAGATCTGGGCGTTATTATTTTCTTTCTATGTTTTGGCGAATTTGTGTACTACTGTATGGATATTTGTATGTCTGAATAAACTAATTAATTGAATTAAATTAGGTAGGTATTTTGTTTCGACGACGACATATTTTATTAATTGGAATTATCAAGTCGAGACGATGATGAAAAATATGTACTTATGTGATAATTATTATAACCGCTAGCTGTTTGTGAAGAGTTTAGGATAGCCACTAAACACGCTCAGTAAATCATAATAGGTACATACCTACCTAAAGTCAGTAATTTATTACGCTTAGGGACTATGTTGCATATTTTTTTTATAATTATTATGAAGTTAATTTAATTAATTTGGTGGTTTACTATGCCTATGTCAATTTAAACTGTCAATGTAATACCTACTCTGTTACGTTGTTCTTAGATCTAAACTAACGTGTTTAGTAAATAAATAGCAATAGGCTAATATTATTATGTATTTGCAAGACTTGCGAGACTCTTGCTGCAAGACCAAGACCAAGGCCCGTCGGGGCTGTGGATATCGAAAGGTTACCGCGGCTCCGACACAAGGGCGAAGAAGAAGGAACATGGGTTGGTTTTTAGTCAGTAGAAGTCTGACACTCCCCTTCGCTCTGCCCAAGAGCGGGGGAGGTTATTCGATGATTTTCCACCCACCAAAAAAAAAAAAGACCAAGACCAAGACTTGAGAGCGCAATACCAAGACCAAGACCAAGACCAGGTGTATTGACGCAAGACCAAGACCAAGACTGGCTAAGTCTCGTCTTGGTCTTGCATTTGGGCAACACTACAATAAATTAATAACTTCAGTCAAAAAACGTTGTAAACCTGCAGAGATATTTCGACGGGCTCACAATTTTGTTGGACGCACATAATAGGCTCCATTTTTGTCATTATTGGAATATTTTATGTCTACGACGCATTTCGGTTCCGAATTTGGGTCACAAGTCACAAAAGTACGTGAGGGTTGCTGGGTATTGTGATGGAAATCCGAGATTATACTAAAACGATTTCCGTTCAATCTACGTAGAAGTACGTTGTGGCATCAAGCCGTCACAGCTCACACTTCTGTTGGCGTATAGTCATCAATCATCGTACCCTTTTGATGTTTTCGTTTTTATCTAGGATGCCTGAACTGATTGCGGGTTTGTGTCTATTTCTGGTGTCAGGTGTGATAAAGTAAAGACACGAGTATCCAATCAGAATTCAGATGAAGCTTTTGAAAGTTATAATATTTTCGCGTACTAATGTAGTGTGTATGCTGTTACGAACTGAGTAAGTATTCTAAAACTAAAAATAAAGGTATTTGGTTATTTAAGTAGTTTTTGGCTATTCTATTATCACATTGTATTATATTAGTTTAGTTTGCATTTAATTTATGTTATATTCAAGTCTATAGACCCCGTATTTAAGTAAAATAAACATACTATCTTAATAAACAACAGGGTGCTTAGGCATCTAAGAACATTAACAACTTACCACTGAAAAACTTACAACGAAAGAGCCAGCGCTCTGGTCAGGAGAAATGTCAACCAGTAGGCTAATGGAATTTGTAATCCCTCGATTTTCCTAATCTCTTTCAAACTCAAATGATTATGTTGATGAATTCGACTTTTATTTTTTTTAATTGCATAGTTTATACAATGTTAGTGCTCATCACTTTACCCAGTCAGAAATAGGTATAGTCAGTGTACAAAGACATGGCTGAAAAAATCCCATGTATTTTGAAATTATAAAAATACCAACGACCATGCAAGAAGTTCAATGGACTACAGCATTAAAATTAAATTCGTTAAGAAATAAAGATTTACTTGATATATAGTAATAATTGTTTCGGTTTAAGGTGAATCCTCCAACCAGCCCGCGAAATTCAAATTTTCTTAAGTTTTTTGCAATTTGCAGGCCAGTGATAGGTGGTATGTTGATGAACATTTGATTCGCGGCTGTAAGACGTATATAGTTACAGAATTATAATCATCAAAATCATTAATACAACCCTCCGAGCTCATAAAGGTTCCGGAATGGCCTTGACCTTGTAAAAAGTCATTTTTAAACCTTTATGAGCTCGGAGGGTTGTATTAATGGTTTTGATGATTATAATTCTGTAACTACATACGTCTTATCATCGAATTTCGCGGGCTACCCTGGAACATTAACCTTAACTTGCAATTTTCTAGCAATACAAAATATCCTTTTTATCTTAGAAATAAATTGGAATATGCCACCAGACATCGGGGATTTATGAAATATACACGCTTTTGAAAGGTGATTCGCGTTTGGGAGTGAAATTGATAGCTTCTCACCTTATGTTGCTATTGTTCTTGAGTTCAATTATCATGACATCACGCCTGTATTCCCCGAAAGGTTAGGCAGTGGTGTAACCATTCGTACAGTCGAACAAGCTAATAAGTATACAGGGTAGAGATCTTTATAATTCTATATAACACTCAAAATATTGATTGTAATTTTATTTTATGAAGTGTTAACGCATAGCGCATTAACCAACTGACGTCAAACGTTATATTGTTTGACATCAGTCTCTAAATGTATCTGTATAAGCTTAAAAGTAAATACAAGTTAGCTGGCCGTATAATTATTAGCTTGTTCGACTGTACACCCACTTTTGGCAAGTTATGTTTAAGTCCCACGTAAGGGGCGACTAATCTAAACTTCATGGCTGCTACTGAGCAATTCCTGATAGAAAAACTCTATAACTTTTCTGGGGAATCGAACCTAGGACATGCACTGCACAGCAGTCGCGCTTGCGACCACAGACCAACGGTACTTATTTCAATAACTTTCTAGTTTATTCATTGAAATTTTCAGTAATGTTTCAGGTATGATTTTAGCAGATTCTCGACTGCTAAATCTAAAGAGTTTGAAGTTCCAAAGTTAATCTTAGGATAAGTAATGAACATCTATTTAAAGATAGACAAATTCACGGTATTTGCAAAGCATGTTCGCATTTAGCTCATCCCAACTTTCGAAATACCTTTGATTACAACGCGAATGATAGAAATGCGTGAATCAAACTTGAGAATGCGTTAGAAGCTTCTTCGACAGATTAACTTAATTTAAGGGCATTTTGATGGAACTTAGGGAAATCTCAGCGTCGCTAAGTTCATTGTGGAATTCGTTATTCATTACTTATCATAATCTATTGAATCTTCTCAAGGGATTAATTCTTTTTTTCTCCATTTTCAATAGAATTTGTAATCCCTCGATTTTCCTAATCCATTTAAGAAAACGTTCATTCGATTGTATTTTTTTCTTTTGTGTAATTTGGTCTTTTGTGGTAAATAAGAGTGTTTGGAACGGTTGGAGCTTTAATTCAGGAAATGACAGCTAAGTACCCTAATTGATTTGAATGCTACCAAAAGTATTTATTCTAATAAAAAATGAAACACTGCCTCATTGGCCTAATGCACGACTGTTGTGTATGAGGTCCTGGGTTAAATTCCTAGATCAGGCAATGTGTCATTGTTTTTTTCCATCAGGAATTTCTCAGTGGCAGCCACTGAGTCTGGATTTGTGTGTGTCTGGTTGATGGCAATAAGCTCACACTCTAGTAAATGGGCCTTTTTTTATTGTAGGGTGGAAAATCATCAAATGACCCCCCCCCCCCCCGCTCTTGGGCAGAGCGAAGGGGAGTGTCAGAATTCTACTGACTAAAAACCGAACCCATGTTCCTTCTTTGCCCTTGCGCCGAGGCCACGTCATCTACATAGTACAAAAATCCGCGGCCCCGACGGGCTATTACATGGGCCTTAAACATAATTGAAAAATGTGGGTGTACTATTAGCTACACCTCTGCCTAAGCCTTCAGGGATTAGGTCAAGTAGAGAAATAAAACAGAATTTACACGCTAGAGAAATCTGATGCAAACGGTGAATTAAACGTGGTAGACCAAAATAAATTAATAGTAGGGACCTAATGTAAGAGCACCTAGACTAACCGCTATCATACCACACGACCCTCTGAACCCGAGGACCGATGGAACGTCTTCCAAGTAATTACTTGGTGTGATATACCCCTTCAGTGCCTCGTAAAGGTCACCCAACCGGAATCCTTTTAGGCAACGTAACTCAATAGTGTTTAAAATCGACTTACCCCAACATTATTCAATCAAGACCATTTGCTATAAGGCTCAACGTCCAACGGTATGAATAAACTAGGGTTCTATAGAGAACCGGCACTATGTTTTGTGTTGTTTTGTAAGGCGTATGCTACATTTGTTATTTTTGTTTCCTTCTCAGTTTTGAGAGCAGACTTAATGAAATGAATTACACGAACGAGCCAGCTTGGGTGCGAACTGCGAACCCACGACGTACACCGACCGTATTACACCTGTGCTACGAACCAGTCCTCAAACAGCAGCTTGTGAAATTCAAACAAATCTAAAGAAACAGCATGAATCGTCGTCTATCCTGATCTTCAACATTGTTTCCAATGAAAAACGATACATGGTTCATTTGTTTTGGTTCGTACGAAGAGATATTAGGGAAAGGGCAATGATCACTACAGCAACTAAACCGATTTTTATGACATTTTACACAGTTCCATATATACACGCCAGGGATGGCTCCTGAATAAAAGGGCATAGTAACGCACTACGGGGCACAACTAATTTAGTAATTTATAAAAAATAAAACAAAATATTAATATTCTCAATATTGTTCCATTAGTAAGCGTTGCGCCTAAAGTTCGTAAAGCTTTGGGATATCGTAAATGTAGGTCGTAGGTCACCGATAGCTAGGACAGTGGACAATTGGATAAAAGATAATATTATCTTTACTTATTCGAAAATTCGATATGGCTGTGCGTGTGCTTATAATAATATGTGTAATTGTGTATGATTTCGAATACAAGATTGGGAAATTAGTTTTGTTGCTTTTTTATATAATTTGATTAGATTGAAAGACGCAATAATATGTATAATGTACAATATACACGGAGATCTAAACTGTGTCTTGCTAAAAGTACCAGCAATTCTCCTCAAATCTTCCAGTTTTCTTTACTTGAATTTTTTTCATCGTCGGTTGCAATATTCCTCTCAGACAACCTTTTTTAAATTCCATTTTAAACTTGCATCATACACAAGTAATAATGTACGGCTATCTAATTTAATAATTGAAATGTCAATGTTCAATAATTGGCCAGTCGGATCAGTTAATAAGGTATGTGCATATTCAATTATTGGCTGCTGCAAACCAAATATTATTAAATATTAACGCTGACTTTAACGTTTTATCCTATTTTATTTAACTTTGTTACAGAATTCTTGAAACAATATTACCAGCCGTAGGTAATGTTATTGCAAAAACTCTGTGTTTATTGTTATTGGAGAATTGAGACAGTTCAATATCATAAGTTACTAACAAATAACAATATGTGTCTTTATAGAATAGTTCCAAGGAATACACCTTTGCAATTCTTGAGGGTTTTAAGAGAGGTTGCTAGTCTACAAGAGTATATTTATACTTTTTAGTTTAGGCTGCGAGTTGGGTGCAAGTTCTGACTTCGGAACTGATATTTTCCTGATGATAAAACTCAAAAACACAGCAGGACGATATGCTGCGTACGTAAGACTAGACCAAAGAGGTAGTCCCCTTAACACTTCATTCTTACAAAGAGCTTTAAGTTAACCTGACTGATTCAATACAAAAAAGTATCTAACATGACTGAAGAGGAGATTTGCCCTATCTGAGGCCCTAAGCTGTACACAATAAGCGTCATTTTGGTTCGACTGTAGTAGATAAGGTTACCTCCCTCAATGTCTCAAAGGCTCTACCTTTAATCATCAGATGACAGCTGTTTTGATTGATTGCTATAAATAATAAAACAAAAGCTAATCTTAACACTTGACAGGGGATTTCGAAATATTTCAAGTAAGTAAATGTATTTGTGTAAATCTGGGGCAAAACCCCGCTTTACAGAACTGAATTATGTAGATTTTCTAAGAAAGATGGAATAAGCTGTTCAAGAATAACTTTATGTAACACTAGCTTTTGCCAGCGGCTTCGCCCGCGTGAAAAAAAAAAACGACTTTCCATACAAACTTTCATCCCTTATTTAACTCACTTAGGGGTTGAATTTCGAAAAATCCTTTCTTATTCCTTGTCTACATTATAAAGGGAACCTCTGTGTAAAATTTCAGCTCTCTAGGTCCAAGGGTTTGGGCTGGGCGTTGATGAGTCAGTCAGTCAGTCAGTCAGGACTTCTCTTTTTATTTATATTTTATACTAGCTTTTGCCAGCGGCTTCGCCCGCCTGAAAATGACGATTTTCCATACAAACTGTCATCCCCTATTTAACTACCTTAGGGGTTGAATTTCGAAAAATCCTTCCTTATTCCTTGTCTTCATTATAAAGGGAACCTCTGTGCAAAATTTCAGCTTTCTAGGTTCAAGGGTTTGGGCTGGGCGTTGATGAGTCAGTCAGTCAATCAGTCAGTCAGTCAGTCAGGACTTCTCTTTTTATTTATATATAGATAGATAGATAGATATTCATATAATAGATCACGACTGTAAACCCTGAAGGGTTAGGCAGCGTTGTCATATTACTACACCTACATTTCACCACTTATGTTTAAGTCCCATGTAATAGGGGCAAGCCTATTGCCATCAACCAGGCCGCAAATCAGACTCCGTGGCTGTTACTGAGAAATTCCTGATGGAAAAACCCAATAACACTTCACCCAACCTGGACATCGAACCCAGAGTAGCCTCATGCACAGCAGTGCAAGCGATCACTAAACCATCAACGCAGTAAGTCAGTCTTTCCAAGAATGTTGTCATACATTTTAAATCTCATTCTATAAGTACCTGGAAACTGACATTTAAGTTTAATAATACCACGCACACATTTATGCAACTGCAAGTATTCGCGGAAAGGAAAACTCTGTATGAGCGGGAAGCGAAACAACACAAAACATGTCATAATATTTTATTGAAAAAAGTTAAAAATAAACTTCAGAAGAAAAATCTGCTTCTGAAGTCGGTGACATTTGTTTATTACATTTAGTTTTTTTGCCACCGACTTCAGAAGCAGATTTTTCTTCTGAAGTTTATTTTTAACTTTTTGGTGTTTTTAAAGTCGGTTGTTTTTTTTTGCAAAAATGTTTTTTTATATTTTCATTTTTAGTTTTATTACCCTATAGAAATATTTACTATACATTTAAAAAAAGAATCATCAAAATTGGTTCATAAACGACGAAGTTATTCGCGAACACGTGTATTAACGAAGAATGTACATAAATTAAGAAAAATCTTCATAAAATGAAAAGTACTGGGCCAAACTATACTAAATTTTTATGGGACCAAATGGTAACTATTCCGCATCAAACTAAAAAAGAATCACGTAAATCGGACCTTACATCGCAGCGTAATCGGTGTACATACATAGAAAAAAAAAAAAAAAAACATACCAATCGAATTGAGAACCTCCTCCTTTTGGGAATTCGGTTAAAAAGGAAACAGCACAGATGTGCGAGTGTGCAATGGAAACCATTGAGAATGTTTTTCTGTACGGTTTTGTTACCTCGCCCGCTAAATGGTTAATGTTGTGGGTCATTTACCCTGAATTACAGTGCGATCAAATTATCTTGGCAGCTCTGAACATAGGCTTTGCGAAATTTTACGCATGTAAACTTGGGAATAAAACTGTTATTGCCAGATAAACCAATACTTAAACGATCAGAAAATATCTAATTTAAACAGTGAGAAATACAAATAAAATAAATATCATAACACTTACATTCGTTGTAACAAAATGACCTGCACGAAGTTCGGAGCTGCCAAGATAATTTGATCGCACTGTACCTACGTTGCTGATGTAAGTGACCGGTCGGTCATGGGGAGACCCTTTTTCAGATAGTTACATCGAAAACTTGCCAGGTGTAGTAATTTATTGGGTAGGTAGGTACACACGGCTACACATCAAGCTGTACAAAACCAGTTAATCTTGGCCTCACTTTACTAGATCCTAGCGCACAATGAACGATCAGATTATACTGGTTTTGTATAGCTTGATGTGTAGCCGTGTGTACATAAATATTTTTTTAAAGATAATAAATTTATTTTTATGTATATTGAATTACTGAGATTTCAATATTTTCACATTTTGTTCTTCAGAAAGTCAGTTAAACCATTTTGAACCGTAAAGAAATATAATGGGTCGACAGAATCGCAAAAACTGAACATTTTGCTAACGATATCTACATCGTTAACACTAATATGCCTTCTATCACGTTTCTTTTAGTTCGAAGAAATGGATGCCGAAGCACTGGGTATCTATCTATCTAGTTTATTTGTAAGAATAGGAACGTACCCACGACGCGCGACGTCTAAAATTAATAAACTATGTAATCCAGTTTAAGCTGATATCTCATCGTACGGGAAAACTATGTAAAACGAGTCCATGTTTTACTGGTAAAATATAGCTTGATAAATCGCCGAGTGTCCTACCTATATGTAGTTAGAAAAGTATACTAGAGTTACAAGTTACAACTGACTTCGTGAACAAATAAAATCGGTGTTCGACTTGGTTCCGGCTTTCGAAGTCAGAGACGAATTGGATAGACTTTCTAACAACCAAACTCGATGTGACGGCACAGATTACGACGGTTCTAAAACTTGAAGTCTCATATTTAAAGGCTTCTGTAAAGTTTTGAGAGGGAACATTTTTACAACATGTTGACCTTTTATGATGTTTTTCAGTTTGTGGGAAATAGATCGTGCAAATGATGTTTAAATCAGAAAGTAGTAAAGGCCACCGCATCTACAGGAGAGGTTTAAAAAACACTAAAGAAACTGAAAGGCACTTTTCTGTTCCCTGTCACGGATATTTTGGAGGTCAAAGTTTTCACATTATTTTTTAAACTTTTTAGGTACTTTAATAAAAAGTAACCAACAATTTTCTGAGTAGATTTCGTTGAGTTTTACCATAAAACGTGATTTTTCACCCAAAAAGAAGTCGTTTCCCAACAATATTTTTTGCATAGGGTTACTTAGTATGATGTATGTAGGTATATAATGCTTAGTTAAGAGCTTTATAAGGGGTCCATTTTCACCCTATATGTGGTAAAATGTTGTTTTCTAGCTGACCTATCATAGCAAGGAGTTTCAATGAAATAAGGGGCCAGCCCTACTGGTTTTATTCCCATAGACGCCCGTTGTACAAAAAGCTACAAATTAAATAAACAGAAGGCAATAAATAACAATTATACCGTCAGAGCTGTTCGGGTGTTAATTAGGGTAATAATTATTTATCTGCTTATCAAGTCATTAGTATCAGTAGGATTGATCCAACCATCCATTATGGTGGCTGGACTGCATTGTGTTGAAGACAATTATGTTCGCGACCTAGTTGACGGCGGTGACTTGTCTATGATTAACGTCTTTAGTGAAGCGTTGTGACGTCATACTTGTGTCTATGGCTTGGAGTGTTATGTTATGGTGTACTGCTATTTCAATATACACAGGTCATCGGTATTTGTGGGCTGTTTTATTTATTCATTGATTGATTAGTTATTTCATTGATTTTTTTATAGTAGGTAATGATAGGAAACACCGACCTCTAGTTCGTGAAAAAAATACTTCAGAAAGTGTTACCTATAACTTACTTATAAAGACTTACTTTTAACTTGGGACTGAACACAGGACTAGAGTTTTGTAAACACACAATCTCTTCTTTTACACGAAAAGGAGATGCTTGCGTTTGGTTGTAACACGCATCAAGTGAAGTGATGATGCGGCTTAGGGTGGAGTACGATTACCTAAAAGAAACCGAGTCACTCGAACCTTCAAGAGATCCAAATTATAACGATGATCAAATCATAATTAGGTGGTCTATCACCGTTCTACAATAGGAATAACGTCGTCTACTGATCAAAATTAGTACACAATGTATCTAATACGAGTACATAACCTGATAGACCAAAGAATGTAAGAAATTACACAGACCAAAGATACGTCTTTCTTTTATTGTTAATTTGCAGTTCAGTGACCTTTATGCTCGTTGGCATAAGGTTTATATCAGTGGTTAATAACAGTGACAGTATTACCTGTTATTTCACTTGTTTACCTGTCTTGGAAGCACTAGGAGTTATTAAGAGGAAACGCGAGTGGTCTTTTCTCCATACAAACGCTCTCGCCTGTTTTCTTTTTGGTTAATGACCCTAGAGCAATGGTTTTTTACAGAATAATAAATATTAACTATTTCTATGCCCCTATGTTTTCCTTTTTGGTGATAAATTATTTTTATAAGCACTAGAACCCTCAAAAAATGCTCAAAATTGTTTGTTTAGATCGCTGTTAACAGAGTCCTAGTGTACAAATTTGACAACTATTAACGAAAAAAGAAAAACATAGCGGCGTAGTATATAACCTCCTTATTCATTGTCTAAAATATCTTTTAAATTGGTTCAATATTGGAGGAGGAAATAGGCGAGAGCCAAACCTCGAATTTTAACTTTTTTCTATAGTTGTCCTTATCGCACGAATTTGAGGGCAGGAGGACGGAGAGAGACAGCGATAGTAGAAAGAGACAGCACTCGCATTTCCTCTTAAAGAGCTTCATCGCGCAAAAAGCTGCATTTTGTTGTGTCGTCGCCAAGTCTCGAGAAAGCACAGGTTGGATATTTGTGGAAACATTCTTATTAGGTACACGACTGTGAGATAGCAAAGGCAGGGTTTTTTGTTTATATTTAGCTGTGAATTACTGACAAGGTGTTAGGTAACATAACGACTGTACCGTACTGTACTGTACCGGTACCTACTTATTCCCCGAAGGGTTAGGCAAAGGTGTACCCACTACAACAACCACATCTCACCAGTTACGTCTTAGTTCCATATAAGAGAGGCAGAGCCCATTGCCATCACAGTTGATGGCAATGGGCTCGGCACAACTGCAGCGTTTTTAAAAAAAGAGAAAAGAGAAGAGAAGAGAGACTCTTTTGCTGCTACTGAGAATTTCCTGATGGGTAAATCTAATAACACTTTTCCCGACCTGGGAATCAAATCCAGAACCTCATGCACAGCAGGCGCGCGTGCGGTCACTACACCAGCGAAGCAGTCATGGATATCTATCCATGACATTTCCATGACATTGACATACAGAAAATGAATATGGTGGATGCCTACGTTGAACATTGTTTGTAACTTTTAGAATTTATTTATATATTTTATGTACGTGGCTATTTATTTTAATATTTTCAATCCTTTATTCATTGTTACATGCACGTCTTTACATTCTTAAATATTTCTTAATTAAGTATTATGTTTGTTAAGTTGGATCCACACATGAACGGTAGAACTTAGCTAATGTAGAACTTTAAAAATCCAATTAAACATTCGTAGAGTAAATTCGGTTTGTTGACCACCAGAAAAATAACGACGGAGGGGGTGGACTCTCGTCGCTAAATTAAATTTAACGTCGCCTTATTTAAGCGACGTTTCCAAGCAAGCAGACCCAAGAGATTTAAAATGGGAATCTGCTTAATAAATTAATATTTCATTGATTTTCTTAGGACTAACCAAATCGTTTTCGAAAAACTGCTTTTTAATGTCGAAAATAACATAACATCACGCCTGAAATCTCCGAAGGATTAGACAGAAGTGTACCTACGTAGTAGAACAGATACATCAACATTTCGACAATGCACCGTAATATCGAGCCTATTGCCATCAACCGGTCACGATTCCAGACTCCGTAATAGCTGCTAAGTACTTAAATTCGTACTGGAAAAACACAGCAACACTTAGCCCGACCGAAGAATCTAACCCAGTACCTACCTCATGTTCAACAGTCGCTGCTTGCTACCACTAAAACAACGAGAAAGAGGAAAAAACCGGCCAAGTGCGAGTCGGACTCGCGCACCGAGGGTTCCGTAAAAAAAATATATTATGTGATGTAACTAAAAATTTATGGTTTTCGTAATTATTCCTTTATCTATGCTATAAGACGTTGCTTCGTACCAAATTTCAAGATTCTGAGTTCACGGGAAGTACCCTGTAGGTTTTGATTCCCTTGCGAGTGTCGAAAATTTGCGGCATAAACGGGAGTATCTTGATGTAACTAAAAATTTATGGTTTTCGTAATTATTCCTTTATCTATGCTATAAGACGTTGCTTCGTACCAAATTTCAAGATTCTGAGTTCACGGGAAGTACCCTGTAGGTTTTGATTCCCTTGCGAGTGTCGAAAATTTGCGGCATAAACGGGAGTATCTTTTGATCGCGTTGACTTAGAAGTTTGATTTTTTCACAGCTCCAAGAGACCATAGACTTGAGTATTTGATATGAATTTCAGCTTGATACCTCCACGCGTTCCTGAGAAAAAAGGTCTTGACAGACAGACAGACAGACAGACGGACAACAAAGTGATCCTATAAGGGTTCCGTTTTTTCCTTTTGAGGTACGGAACCCTAAAAATATAAAATTTTAATTATTTTGTTTATCCTATTAACCATAGAACAAAACCGCATTTCACTAAGAAGGTTTCATAAAATGTAAATATGCAAGAAGGTTTTTGTATAATTTATGAAACAATGTACTAGGGTCACATAAACACAGGTTTGACAGTGATGTAGGAAAGCATAAAGCTGCCTCCAAAAAGTTAATAGGATACTTGTTTATGTGTATTGTGTACGTAGTGATTAATCAGATTCCATGATCATCCACAGCGCGAATTCACCCATTGCTGGATATAGGCCTCTCTTAGCTTGTGCCAAGCTCTACGTTTTTGTGCCAGCCTCATCCAACTCCTCCTCATCCAATCAGATTTAAAGTTATGAATTACTAAAGCACTGTTTGGGAATATAACCTCTTCGCCCGACTATCAGAAAAAGGCTGTTTTGGTTCCAGTCCGAGGATGGGTGACCACTCTACGTTCAGAGTTTCCTCCGTGCCTCGAAAAGTACGTTAAGTCGTTGGTCTTGGCTGTCAGTCGGTGATGAGTCGTTACAGGTAGTTAGTGGTCTAAAACCGAGTGGTAACGTATTACCCTGTATTGTGTTGTGGAGGTCAGATTGGCAGTCGCTCCTGCATGTAAAATATGTTAGACTGTATCCACACATTTACTTTAGACTGTGGTTGTGGGTGTATATGTTAGACTAGAAGTCAACCCTAAAATGGTTGGGAAAAGTCTATGCCGATGATGAACACCTTGCACTATTGCAATTTCAACTCTCATCACTTAACCGACACTTAACCGTTAAAGAACACGAGAACAAAGTGTCTTTCAACTTAATAGAGACTATAAGAAAAGTGTCAATGGACACATTCTTAATTTTTTAAGTTTTAGCAAATTAAGTTAAAAAATTACATATTAGCCTCAAGGTCTAGATTGTAATTGTATGCATGAGTAACCGTTTATTAACGAGTACTTCATAATGAAAAAAAAAAAAAAAACTTAACTGACACGTTAACCGACCATCATTTCCTTAGTGTGAGGGATAACGGGCATTAGGAGTATTTGCAGTAGCTTAGCCGAAATCCCAACTATGTCCAGTAATGTCCACACAAGATGAGCAAAATCATGCCACACGAGTTCACAGAAATTTCGCTCGCTTGGCCTCAGTATAAGGCCCGATTTACACTAGTCAAGTATTTAGCGATTTAGCGAAGTAGATTACAGTACAGTACAGTACAGTGGGCAGGGACAGCGGTGTTTAGTAAACCGAACGGTCAGTAGCAAGTCAAAAGTCAGTGTCTGAAGTTGATTATAGCTTTCAGGAGTTGCAGTAGTTTGGAAAAAGTTTAGCAGGCTTGTCCTTGACCAATGCAAATCGGGCCTAAGACCTAGTTTCCATGCAAACTGACAGGAAAGGAAATATTTAGGACAAAAGTAGATAAACGTCAAATATCCGCTTCAACGTTAAACTGTATGCTACTTAAGTATTCGTTGTGTATGCTCTCCTCTTCAGTGTGAAGCCTTACATTAATGTCGTGAAGTGGCTATTTGACATCCGGTGGGCAAACTGCGAGACTAGCGCAAGTAAATAACGTAACTCTGGATGAGTGAGCTCGGAATCTGTCATGTTTTTCGGTACTTGTGTTGTGTTTGAGTTGTTGGGTAATTCTGATGTGATTCGTTCATGCTGACATAGCCCGGTTATTTGGCCTTGTACAGGTGCAATTTCTTTTGTTTTTTTCTTTTTTTTATATAGTTTGATTTTATGGCTAACCCCCCACAATTTACCCGACCCTGGAATCGAAACCAGCGCCCCGAGTCTGCTATTCAATAGTGTCAGAATGGTCGATCATTGATCTCATAATGGTTGATTTACGACAAGCCAAAAAATACCTTATGCCTGTCGACTTAAGGTACTTTTTGGCTTGTCGTAAATCAACCATTATGAGATCAATGATCGACCATTCTGACACTATTGAATAGCAGACTCGGGGCCCTGACCTCATGCTGTCATGCACAACAGTCGCGCTTGCGACTATTCGACCATCGAGGCGGTTCAATGACGCCACGCGACGTACCTTTTTGTAAAACGTTATTATACCAACGAAGATTGATTCCCGAATTAAATTTTTAAACTCTCATGCTCACTATCATGCATAGCACTTAAAACGCGATATTTACCACGTTTATTACTTATTTTGAGTTTATAAAAGTATAAATATAAATGACTTTAATCGAAATCAAACAACCACTGACAAGAAAACCCATAAACCGAAGATACTTAAATAAAATAAAATAGTTCATTGACGAGGCATCTAACAGCAAATCAATAAAACTCGGGCGCCGATGGACAGCGGCGCGGCGAACTGTAAAAATTTAATGCTCCTGTACACTATCGATCGACTACTGTACGAGTTTCACACTTGCCATGCTACGCTAGTTAGGACCCATTTACATTATACATTAGAGTGCACAGGGTCAGAAACTAACTACGCGCACCAATTTTGAAAACAGTTGTCCTTTTTTACACAAGATTGGGCAGTGTTTTCCAGAGAGTTTTTTACTTCCTCAGTTTTCAACCTAAGAGAAAATTTCCCCAATACAATCAATCTACAATTCCATTAAAAAAAATAAACACCTAATATTTTTGGCTTTATTATTGGGCGATATCGTCACCTTGTAAAATCAACAGTAAGACTAAAACTAACAATTTACCTTTTTATTATTTGCTAATTTAAATTGTCACTCTCCCACATCATACATTTTGGTTGATCCGTACAAAATAATCCATCAAAACCATGTTGGAAATCTTCGACTATTCCACATTCTTCATTTTTGAGCAAATATGACCGGAGCGAGGTTTTAGAGCCGTAACTAGAACACCGACGACTTATACTAGACAACTTACATTTTTTTTACTGTTTCTTTTCCAGATACGATATTTACTAAGAAACAGGCGAACGCTTCAAGAAGTAAAGTTTCTATTCTCACCTTTTGTAGAAATCCTAGCTAGCAGCTTAGTTAGTGATAGAAACTTGAAGATGATTGGATTAGATTGATACGATACTATGATCAAAGGTGTGCTTCGTCAAGCATGAAAACTTAGCCACTTCATTGTAAGCATGCGCCCATGTGTCTAAGATTTAGCTACGAACAGGCTTGCTAATAGATACTAAAATGTTTATTAGAGAAGGCTCTTTCTAGTTCAATAGTTCCTATAGATAGAGGGACTTGTAGCTAAGTAACAACCGTTGGAGTCAATTTTCAGGTTACGGATGTTTGACATGTCTTTCCTCCTTTCCTCCGTGCCTCGGAAAGCACGTTCACCTGTTGGTCCCGGCTGTCATCTTTGACAGTCGTTACAGGTAGTCAGTGACCCGAAACTCTGACAACCAGACTTACTAAGGAGTATCTAATCTACTCAGTACTAACTAACTGGGCTGTGGAGGTCACATAGGCAGTCGCCCCTTGTAAAATACTGGTATTCAGTTGCATCCGGTTAGAATTAAAGCCGATCACAACATAATAGGGCTTATAGCAGATGTGTTTCTATAGATAGATACTGAAGATACCATTTTATAAATATTCTTTAAATACCCATTACTCAGTCAAATTAATCAATGAAGACTAATTTAATACCTACATCTCTTAATCAATCTAGTTAGCCCCAAAACCCCAAGTCTGTCAGCAATCAGCAAACAAGTAAGAATCAATCAAATGATCTTAAAATGACCGCAGTCAAGCAACTCCTTGATTAAAGTAACCAATTACTGGATAACTCCAGTGGCGAAATTGAGAATATTCATATAAAAGCCTTTGATTGGACAGTATGTCTATCAGGTTTTATCGAGGCCCGACCCGACCCCATCCACAAATAATTTCGCTAAACACTGACACAAACTGTGCCACTGGGACATCGAAAATAGCTTTATGTTGTAACACAAAATGTGTAATGGAAGTGAGGGACTACCGCTCGCTGTTTAATCTATTATTGAATGGTTCGACATGTTCAGGCGATAACCTTTTACCGATGGGTGGTTTATTTTTATTTTTCACGTAGTTTTTGTGGACGCTACTGGCCACATTCATGTTTTGTTCTAAAACAGCTGGTCGCTTTCATTGTTTGGTTTATACGGCGACATTTGTCTATGGCTGTGTGTAAAACTAGAGGTTTTTTTTTAAAATTTCATATTGATTCTTTGTTGTTTCGATGTTGATGTGTCATAATAAACAACATTCATTCAAACTTTCAGTACAGTCTATGCAATCAAAACTTTCATTTTGTAACTTATGCATTTTGAAGCAGAAATGAAAAAAAAACTTTTATTAAATACGTTTATTTTACTCCAATATCCATCTCCATACCAAATGAAGCATCAATAAACGCCTTCTTCATTGAATACTTGATTTTTCAAATATTCTAGCTCGGAGCTGTTAACGTAGCTCAGCTAAAAATATTTAAATGGGCCAGCGACACCGGGCATGGCATCATTTCAACAAATGCAGTTAGGCGCAATCTTCTCCTAATTCAGTCGGAGGAAAATCTCATCGTAAATCTAGCCTATTTGTGGTGGACCGTACTCCAGGCTGCCCTTTTAAACAATATCTTGGCTCAGCACTATCTCAGCTCTTATCTCTTATAAAGGCACTCCGTTCAATGGTGCATTATATTGTTCTCTTCAGTGTTTCATTTCATTCAGCTATGCCAATAATTCTGTTAGTAGGAATATTAATTTGTACTAGAAATATGATCTTTATTTAATAACTTACCGTATTACCTGTTTGTTAATTTCGAAAATTATGTTAGTCTTTGCTTATTTACTATATGTAATTAGTAAAGACGACTGTTGAAAATAACGTTACTTTTGAAGATGTAGAGATTCTATAAAAATACCTATGACATTACATTCCCCAGGTTTTTACAACAAAGGGATTTTTCAGTTTAATTTTCTACTTCTTTAATAAGTTTCTGTTTCGAGCTGCGTTCACATCGCATAAAGTAAAGCCAGCTTTCAAAGGTTAGTTTTTCATTTACTTGGCTTTTGGCTGTATTTGGAAATAAAAGATCTATTTTCTTTATAAGAATTGTATTGTGGTTATATTCTTGCAAGAATACCACCACGACAGCTATCAAAAGGCCATATAATAAAAGGTATTATTCGGAAATATTCTTTAGATAGACCACCAAACAATGACGGGCGGTCTTATTGAACAGAATACGACGTGTGTGAATGTGTGAACAACAACGGTGAATTAAATGAAAGATTCCCACATAAAATAAACTAGCTATCTACTATATTGCAGGTGGGCAATGCTCCCATTTCTCAAGAATCGATACATCTAGTTGAAATAGGCGTAGATATTTTATTAAATGCCGTCTATACCCAGTCAAATATACTTAATATGTATGCGAGAGGGTGTTTGTTTGTTATGTTTTGTGGATATGCTGATCTGAGTTTGAGAGCATCATTCCTAACAAAAAAAATGGCTGTTTAGCAACGAAAAACGGGACCCTTATATAGTGTCACTAGGCTGTGTGTCTGATACTGCCAATGACCCAATGTACTCCGACACTACTAAACCCATAAAATTTATTTTTTGGTACACCTCATCATCTTCCAAGCCTTTTTCCCAACTATATTGGAGTCCGTTGCTAGTCTAATAAAATGCAGCTGAATACCAGTCCCATCCTATATGTAGCGACTGCCTATCATCTTCACAATGCATTAGTACTGGTAGCCCATAATTATTTTAAAGAATGGTTTTATAATTTTGAATGGAGAAATTGTTCTATAACTGGCTTGAAAGATGAAAAAAGCTAGATCAGCCAGATCATCAAAGAACTGAAGAGACAATTCATCATAAAAAGGTTTGACACATTACTTTGAGGATAAAAGCCTCCAATAAAATAAAATATTGTTTCACATGTTTTTCATGCCCGTCACAGTACAGACCATATAAAACGTGAAGAACAATATGTACAGAATCAACAATTTATTAGCTTCTTATCATTCAGTCGTAAAAGTCGTCGAGTACGTACGAAAGCTAGTGGTGTACCGTGAGTAGGTGTTACGTCGTATTGCAGTTTTATTGCCCGTAAAAGTGTAAACCTATCTTGTTTACACCAAACGTTCTCAGTTTTAAGTAGTTGTTTGTTTTGATGGTGTGTTGATACCTATTTAGGCGCCTGCTTGCGCCGTTTAGTTCAAAGCGTTATATCGTTGCTTTTAAATAATAGATAGACAGTCAGTTTTAATGATAAATAATATATTTTCAATTTGACAACCACCATGGTTCCGCTGGTCTGTGTCAGCTAGCCTTCACTTGTCTTATCATAAAGTACAAAAGAAAAGAGTATTTACAACTAAGCAAACTCATTGAAATGCGGTAGTGGGAATCAGGAATTTATGATTCGCCACACCACCCCCCTACGGAGAAAACAAAGGTGTCACACAAAATAAAATATAAAACTTGTAACATAACAAAACAACTTAAAACATTAAACAATTAATAAACTATAAGTCTAATATATCCCTAAACTTGACCCGTCTGCCAGTTCTGGTGGTGACAGCAGTTGGAATGGGAGGGGGAGGATTAGTTGGATTAGGAGTAGTTGGCTGCAACGAAGATTGTGGAGCAGGTGTCAGTGTAGGAGGAGAAACAGGAACTGTAATTGATTCTGAATCCAGATATGCTGGCTTAACACGGTCTATGCTGACCGTTGCCTCTCTTCCATGAATATCCAAGGTAAGGGTTTTGTCCCTTCTCCTCAGAATGCGGTATGGACCAGTGTAAGGAGGTTGCAAAGGCCGTCGAACGGTGTCGTCACGGAGCAGGACATGAGTCGATGTCGCCAACTCTTTGAATACAAAGGTTGACGGTCGAGCGTGTCGTGACGCTGGTATGGGACGTAAAACTTCCATCCGGCTTCTTAGCTCCGTGACGAAATCCGTGATATCCTGTGGACTCCTGGGTTCTGCCGCTGGCATGATTAGTTCTCCAGGAAGACGGAGAGGTTCTCCATAGACCAGCTCAGCGGACGAAGAGTTTAAGTCCTCTTTGAGCGCAGTCCTCATGCCAAGGAGTACTAATGGAAGTGCCTTACTCCATGTTTGGGGGTGGCACATTAATGAAGCTTTTAGCTGGCGGTGCATACGTTTTTTTTTTTTTTCTCTTTATTTATTTTTAGGGACTTTTATACAAACGTACATGCCAGTCCCATCGGACCTTCTTACGTAAATCGTAACAACACAAACTTAATTAAATTACAAGCAGCTTCGGAGTTAGGTGTCGACAGAATATGATGGAACATGGATACATCGTGCATATTTATCTCCAATTCTCTAATTAGATTCTCTCTTGCAGACTGAAATCTGACACACTCCGCTAATAAATGGGTGAATTTCCCAAATGACTTTTTTTTTTGTCTTCGGTGAAATTAGTATTTGAAAAAAGGAATATTGTTCTGAATTATTTTTTTTAGTATTCAATAGATAGTTATTGCGTTGTGGCAAAAATATAATTTACCTAGGACTATTACAAAGCTAGAAAATATATACATAAACCTCTATTTTTTTCAAATCGGTGCTGTCCCTCTACTTTTTTTACAAACAAAAAGCTTAATACACTAATAAAAATAAGTAAGTTAAGGATATAACTTATTCTATTTCATAGAATATTAGTTATATTATTAATATATACCATATTTTATTACATAATTAACGATTATTATTACTGAGAGGCACAAACGTACTTGTCCTGCGAAATGTTCTCATATCGCTGGACAAAAGTAATTTAAACCTAACTTTACATCGACGAGTCCGACAGCGTCCCCACCCCAATTTTATTTCTCTCGTTAGTGTGTGCTAGTGCGCAGTCAAGACGGACGTGTGTCAAATCGCTGCATATTCCCGCCAATAACGTAAGTACGCCATTTCAGTTGCTCCCGGACAATTATTTTATATTATCGGTGGTTGCATTTTTCTAGTGTAATGAGTAGTTTCATTATTGTTGTTTGGTTCTAACAGAGGTAGTAAGTGAATTAGCTTCATTGACTGTTATTGAATTTATCCTAGATATTATGCATTTTTTCTAATTTTCTAAAAATTGAGTTATTTCTCACGTCGCTGTTCTCATATCGCTGTAATCGGTGGTCTTTATTACCACCGATGTGATAATTTACACCGAAATGATGAGAAAAAATCAATCGGTGTCTTATATCTAATATCGGTGTTTTGATTCCTGATCAACGCACAGTTTGGTCACATCGGTGGATTGCTTTATCATATCGGTAGATATTTTATCATCTCGGTGAGTCGTTTTATCATATCGGTAGATCCCGTGTCATTTCGTTAAGTATACAAAGAAACAATGGAACATACAAACATACCTACATCCAAACACATACATTATATACATACATATACACCGTTAAATTTCGGTCGTTTTAATCCCATGGCTGGTCGATCTGGTACATGGAACACTATCGATTTGTAGCGATAAAATCAAAAAATAAAGTACCTTTTTTTAAACTCGTATTAGGATAGATTATCATATCGCTGGATATGTACATCATTTCGGTGGATAAACTTATCATATCGGTGTACAGAAAAATAATCGGTGCCGGTTTATCATGACGGTGGAAACCAGAATTCAAACTGAATTTTCTCTTTAGTCTTAAATGTTACGTTGATGATATTAAATTTGGGGATATTTGATATCCTAAAGATTACATAAAACCTGAAAAATATAAAGAAAAAACATAAATGAAAAAGTTCACCGATATGATAAAAAAAATGGCATTTGTTGAAATTCACCCAAATGCATTACGTCTTCCAGTGTGCCACACACTTCGCAATTAGGTGAATCAATTTTTTTCATTAAAAATCCAAAATTATTGAGCGGCATGTGTCCAGATCTCAGTCTGTGAGCAGTAACTATAATTTTCCTGCTAAATCTAGTATTACAGAACCACGGTATATGAGGAGGCTCCGAGACTATAGACCTATACCATATTCCTTTTTCTTTAGATCTTACATTAAAATATTCTTTCCAAACATCATGACATTTAATTTTATACCTAGGCAAAATTTCTATATAATTAGTTCCAATGTATTTTTCCATACCCCCAACAATACCCAATTTTGCTAAACGGTCTGCCTCCTCATTACCCTTAATACCTATATGTGAGGGAACCCATTGCAATTTCAGATCGACATCTCTTTTGGAAAGATCATGTATTTTTGAAATAATTTCATAAGCAATCGGTGCACCTCTGTAACCAGAGGCGCATCGAGCTATATGCTGTAGTGCACTTTTGCTATCTACACAAATTAATATTTTTTTATTATTTTCAATGGATAAAATATAAGTGAGTGCTTCTGAAATTGCAAAAAGTTCCAATGACATAACTGACACATAATTATTTATTTTAAAACACGTATTTGTAGTATCCGAATTTAAAGGATCATAATAGGCAGCACCATTACCATTAGCGCTCTTAGACCCATCAGTATAAATTTTATAATAGCCTTGATATTTTTCTGATATTTCTCTCAAAGTTTCTGTTTTAATTGAATCCACGTGATAAGTCTTCTTAGGGTTTTTGATTGAGTCTAAATTAATCTTTATTATGTTCTGCATGTCAATTTTAGTTACCCATACATCTAATAAGAACATTTCTAAAATCGGAGATGAAATTATGCTTTCTACCCTAACCTCCTCAAAAACACTAACAAGTAGAGGAAGCTTTTTATTTGCCCAATATGTGATGTGTCTAAGAGCGCTAAGCTCAGATAGCTGTTTTATTACTACATTATCGGATCCTCCCTACTATTCTTAAAGCCTGATTTTGGATTTTTTCTAATTTGTAAATATTAGTTCTAGCACTATTGTCATATAAGAAGCACCCATAATCTAGCCTACTTCTAATCAATGCTATATAGAGTCTACGAAGATGAATCTGATGGACACCCCAAGAGGGACTCGTAAGAATTTTAAGTACATTGAGAAGCCTCTGAATTTTTTCTATTATTTCGTTGATTTGTTTACCCCAGCGTAATGTCTTATCTAACCAAATGCCCAAATATTTATAATTAAATACGTTGTCAAGTTCACTATCATTTATGATAAGCTGTATTTGCTGTTGCCTAAATCCCCTACTAAATATACAATATTTCGATTTACTGACAGATAGTTCCAATCCTAATTCGTCCAATAAAATTGTAAAAGTATTTAACGCACTTTGAATTTTGTCTCGACCTTCTGTGATATGCTTACAAGTAAAATACAAAACGAAGTCGTCTGCGTATTGGCACGAAGACACATCAACAATATCCCGACAAAACTTATAAGTGGCTATATTAAATAGTAACGGAGAGATGGGATCACCCTGGGCCAAGCCATTTCGTGCATATCTGACCATGTCGATTGCGGACTCATCAGTAACTATCAGGTGACGTTCACTGAGGAAGTTCCATAAATATTCGCAGATAGTTTTACCAACACCCAAGCTATCAAGAACCTGCAGTAACTTTTCTATTAATATATTATTATATGCACTTTTTATGTCAAGAAAACAAGCTATAGTTGAGAAATTTTTAGAAAAGCCTATTTAAATTTGATTTACTAGACGTGTAAGACAATCATAACTGGACTGCCCTCTCCTAAAACCGACTGTATTTGGCGACAAAATTTGATTCCTCTCCACATACCATTCGAGTCTTTTAGTAATCATAGCATGAAGTATTTTGCATGTACATGACATCAACGAGATAGGTCTTGGTTTACTGTTAGCATTTGAACCAGCATCCGACTTTGGTATGGGAATTACTCTAATATCACGCCACTGCGATGGGAAATTACCTGAGTTCATTATATTATTATAGATTTTGAGTAAGAACAATTTACCAAGAAGTGGCAGATTTAAAATCATGGAGTAAGTTATCTTGTCATCGCCTGGAGCAGTATCTTTTTTCTTTAGGCAACTATTCAGCTCCTGTAACGTGAATTCAGATTCGAGCAGCTCATGTCTAGATGTAAAGACAGGCTTTAGTGAGACGACATAATCTGGTGCAAGATCACATAACATTTCTCTCTTTAACTCTTGAGAACACTGAATATTAGATTTCCGATAACCCTTCACCCATCGCAAACGACGCCACATGTCTGAAGCTGAGACTTTGTAGTCAATATCCTCACAGAATTTCTTATGATCATTAGATTTCGCGTTTTCAATAGCCTGTTTAGCCTTAAGGGTTTTTCCTTCAAGTAATTTAAGGTTCCTTGGAGTTGGATTCGCTCTAAAGTTTTTAAGTGCCAGTCGACGTTCAGCAACTAATTTCGATATATCTGGGCTCCAATATCCCTTCGGCTTAAATTTATTATTTGGCAGATTACAAAATTTAATAAGAGGAATATTCTCATCGGCTGCTCTATTTATTTGAGAGGTGAAATAATCATACAAAACCTGAACATCACCGTCCCCATCAGAAAGACAAAAACAATCGAGAAGATAATTTCTGTAACCAGTCCAGTTAGCCAATTTGTAGTTGCGTCTTTTATTGAAATAAACATCGTCGTAGTAATTAATCCTATATTTAATGAATAAATGATCACTCCCCAAGTTTTCATTCATAATATTCCACTCAAAATTAATAGCGATATCCACAGATGCAAATGTGACATCGGGTGAAGAAGATTGCACGATATTATTCACCAATTTCACCCTAGTGGGCAGTCCAGTGTTAAGTGAAGTAAAACCAAAGTCCAATGCTGACTCAAAAACTTGTTTACCCCTATTATCATTTTTATATGACCAATTTGTGTGATGAGCATTAAAATCCCCCGCTATTAAACAATTATTCGGAAACAAAGAAAAAATTCTATCCCAATCTGCTTGTGTAGTATGAACGGAACTAGGACAATATATTGCAATTATATGTTTAATATACCCACAATTATTTAGTTTAATACATAATAGTTCGATGCCATGATTACTTGAATTTACTCTTAGTTCCTGGATATTTAATGAATTATGGGCCACGATAGCAACCCCACCATACGAATCATCTCTATCTCGTCTATAAATATTGTATGGATAAATGTTTACACAAATCTCTTCCCTCAGCCAAGTTTCGCTAATTAATGCTATATGTATTTTTTCTTGCAACAGTAAACATTTAAATTCCTCTAATTTAGGTTTTAAACTCTGTGCGTTCCACTGCACTATATTCAAATTGATATTTTTACGTGAACAAGCCATTTAAAACAGAAATACATTTAGTAAAAACATCTCCTTCCTTAATTAATCTCCAAACTAGCTGAAAACATTGTTCAAATATAAAGTTACAGACTAATTTAACTTTGACATCGAAGCTACAATCAGACAAACACACTTCTTTCAATTTATAAAATAATGTTTTAAAGTCTACATTACGCTTTGTGGGCTCTTTCCTGCTTTTCGTTCTTTCTTGTTGTAGATGTACTTCTTCTTCATTATCAAATGTGAGAAAAGGACTCTGATCCGACTTTCTTTTTTTTTTTCTTTTGTTTCCTCACTGACGTACCCAGAATAACTGAGTTTACCGATTCTTCCACACTTTGTTCTCCTCTGTCTTCAATATTATTATTTTGGTTACTTCTTTCCGAACTTTGTCTCTCTGTACGAGCTTGTGTGATTAACATGTCTCTATAGGAAGGCTTTCCATTATTTAAATAATTCGATTTATTATGCCTTATTTCCCCTGTAGCCTGATGTTCGATTGGTGCTTTTCTTCCCTCTAAATATGTGGTCAGGGCTTTTCGGTATGAAGTATTCTTTTCACACATTATTTCACGTATTTTCTTTTCTTTAATAAATACAGGACATGACTTTTCTAATGCCATATGTGGCATCTTGCAATTTATACATTTGAAGGTTGTAGTGTCGCAATTGCTATGATTTTCCCCACATTTTGGGCAGCGTATTATTTTTGTTGGACATGACTTTATTAAATGCCTAAAACGCCAGCAACCAGAGCATTGCGTAACTGGAAACATATATGGTTCCACTTTAAACCGACACCCATACATAGACACGTATGGGGGTAAAGTGGAACTTTTAAAACATAGTCGAACCGTCTCGCTGTCCACCCATTCCTTAGATATCTCAAGGCGTTTTAATCTTCTCACACTGACAACTTCATATTCACTTTCTAGGCTCTGCTGTATTTCTTCTATATCTATGTTTGGGTCATTTCACGCAGGCACAATTTTTTGCTAATTTCGGTGGTATTTTTTATTTGTAGGTTTTCGGATAAAAAAATTAACTTGTTTTATTCTAGAACACATTAGTATTCTAGTTATTTTTGTAGGAAATAAATAACCGTAGTTGTTTTGAAAATATGACGGCCACCGAAATTACCAACCCACCGAAATTGAAAATTTTACACCGAAATTGCAAATCTTACACCGAAATTGCAAATCTTACACCGAAATTGCAAACATCATATCAAAATAGATGTTTTTTATTGCACCATGACAGTTATTAAACAAAGGGTGCTGATTTGGTGTAAAATACGTTTATTTGTCTTTAATCGATACTGTCTTTTGACATGGATCATGACCACATTTAGCAGATTAACTAAATTAACGTTAGTTCTGCTAAATGTGATCCATGCTGAGGGTAATACTAAATAAAATGAAGTTATAATGAGATCTTCGTTTAATTAACACTTCAGCAACTAATTAGGGTTTTTTTATAAAAAATCTTCAACTCGTAAACAAACATAAAATAGTAATCTTTTAAATAATTAAAATCAAAAAACAAAAATCAAAAAATATTCAAATCACTGTCAGAGTCATTTTCAATAATGGTTTTAATTTGTGCTGTAGAAGATTCAGCTAATCTTGTATCGGTTTTCTTTTCAGTTTTGTCATCTTTCTTCCAATTAGTTTCAGGTATTGAATTTTCAAATTCCAAACACATTGCGCTGTCAACGTTTTCAAAAAACGACGTGGAGGGGATGATATCCAAATCAACATTTTCAATACTCAGTGAGTCATCTAATATCGCCAATGATTTTGATGGAATGGTTGCTCTAGAAAGTTTCTTGTCGAATGAATTTCTGGAGTGTTGGGTTTTGATTGATGGCTTGACTAAGTCAAATCTCTCAGAAGCTTTAAATCGTTGCACGCTTAAAATCTGAACTTTAGACTCAGTGCTTCTTGTGGAATATCGTTGAAGGTCAAGATGTGTCATAAAACGATCTTTTTGGTCTCGTGAATGCGAGTTATCATGGCAGGCAAGATCTTTTTGGTCTCGTGATTGCGAGTTATCATTGCCGGCAAGATTATAGAAGCCTAAATGTTTTCCATGAGGACAAATAGTTGCTGCAAACGTTTGGCACATTCGTTAGGAAGCCTACATTGACCTACAATATACAAGAATATTAATTTATCAACAATATTACATTCTTATGGACGAATTAATTACTTCCTTTTTTTGAAGCCGGTTAAAAACGTTTTTGTAAAATATGTACTAGGTACCTACTTATAATACTACCCTCCAAAGTTTGTGAGATTCATTTTGTTAACCCTCAGAATAAATATCTTACCAAAGTCACATGAACCCACATCCACTTTAGTATTAATGCAATATCGGTGGTAATAAACTTACCACCGAAACCACCGATATTGCACCACCGAAATTAGAAACATGAACAAAAAATTAAATATAAACAAAACTATTTATACTTTCGACACTTAAAATTTATGATTGCTAAGGGTACCTAATAACATATAACATACTCGCCAAACGTAACTTAAAAAAACTACATTCATTCGTACAGTAACCCACCGAGATTGCATAATTTCGTATTCCCTCTTAAATTCAAAAAGTACTTACGTATTGGCGCGAAAACTCAGCAGGATCGGACACGTGTGTCACTACTGCGAGAACGCATGAACACTACTGAGCCTCCGTGTGCGTAAGGAGGTAGTTCGTTAAAATAGACTTGTTTACGTTATAGATCGATTTTAATAAAACGCACCGATATTGCACTTTTGGCGCGGACGTTCCTTATCACAATGGTCCTGATGTCTGCATGATTACAGAAGTAACGGAAGTATTAAATATGGTTGCTTTATGTATTGACCAACATAATAATGTTTAATTTAAGTACTAAATTTGCCATCGCGACGTATTTAAAGAGGTAAATGCGCTTAAAAGTTAATCACGGACATACCACCGTTATTGAGAAACAGACCTATTTCTTTTTTTCTTTTTTTATATTTAAGAGAAATATATTTATCCTAGTGCCTTCATATGAGCTAGTTTTCTTGTTACACGAAAAAATATAGAATGGTCATAGATAAACATGTTACATAGTGATTTCACGCGAAGAACCTCTAAAAACGCTGTCGGTGAAACCACCCGTTTAAATCTATCTGTTTTACAACTCCATAGGATAAATTTATTTCATCAGCAAATTGGCATCTGTACCCCAAATCTAGAAACTTTTGACACTTACACAGTTTTTCGGCATTCTCTCTATCTTCAAACTCTAAAATTACCTTGTATGCATTTTTATACTGTATTTTGTTTATGTTTGTGATACTTTCTGACTTTAATAACTTAGCTAAACCAAATTGTTTTGGCAGCACTTTATCTTTTCCCGTAATGCTCACGACATTACTCTGTGATCGTACACTTATTTCCCCGCTCATAATAGTATCAAAATTCCTAGATAATCTTCTTGCTTGCTTTTTGTTTCCTTTTCTGATCGTTATAAATCCATCATCGTCTTCTATGATCTCCTCACTATCCTCTCTAACTCTTTTCTCTGGGACTGGGACCCTCTCAGTTTGGATCGTATTATTACAGCTCTTCGCCATTATGCATGCATTAACTTGTTGCTCACTTTCTTTTAATATTTCTTCCTCCATTATGTCACTCCCACTCGATTCACACACGAAATCAGTCACTTTATCCATTATCAGTAAACATTTGGATACTACAATGATACGTGGGTAGATGAAAAAAAAAAATAAGAACAGAAGTATTAGTAACTATTAGAATACGTGCGCTCGCCTCGGCTCTCCGCGCGGCACTGCGGTGCATACGTTCTACCATTCCGTTTGCACATGGGTGGTAGCTAGTTGTGCGAATCCGCTTTGTCGCGCACATGTTCATGAGGCGCCGAAACAAATCAGATTCAAACTGACGACCCTGGTCGGTAGTCACGGTACTTGGTACCCCAAAACGGGATATCCACCCAGTCACCAGCGTGTCTGCTACTTCCTCTGCCGTAATAGATGTCATAGGCCACGCTTCGGGCCAACGCGTGAATCTGTCGACCGCGGTCAGGCAATATTTGAAATTGCATGAGGGCGGTAGTGGTCCTATGATATCAATGTGAATATGACAGAATCGATTTGATGCAATTGGGAAAGACATAAGCGGTGATGATGTGTGTCTAGTTACCTTACTGCGCTGACACTGTAAACATAACTTCGCCCATTTCCGACAGTCGGTGTTGATATTCCTCCAAACGTATCGCTCAGCCACCAAACGTAAACTTGCTTTCACGCCAGGGTGACTAAGATTATGCAGTCGATCGAACGCTGCTCGACGGAATGGTAAGGTTAGATAAGGGCGAGGTCTACCTGTCGACATGTCACAAAGAACAGAAGTGTTTGTTCCAGGAAGCAATATTTTTATTAAAATCATAGATGTAGAAGAAATTACTTCTTTGAGTTCATCGTCTCCCTCTTGAGACTTGGCAAGAGCTTGATAGTCCTCCTCTAATGATATGGCTTCCACCCGTGACATGGCGTCTGCGACCAAATTGTCAGTTCCCTTTACGTATTGAATGTCAGTGGTGAATTGGCTAATAAACGATAACTGATTGATTTGTGTTGGTGGAAGCTTGTCACGGCGCTGTATGAAGGCGTACACTAGAGGCTTGTGATCGGTAAAAATAGTTGCATTTTGCACTTCTAGTATGTGCCGAAAGTGTTGAACGCTCTCGTACACAGCTAGAAGTTCCCTATAGTAGGCTGGCCACTGAGACTGTTTCTCAGTTAACTTTTTGCTAAAATACGCAAGAGGTTGCCAGTTACCATCAACCTTCTGTTGTAAACATGCGCCTATGTGCATGCTGGATGCGTCAGTAAAGAGACCTAAAGGAGCCTCACAGCTTGGATGCGAGAGAGTGGTAACATTGACAAGACTTTCCTTGCAGTTATTAAAACATTGCTCGAGTATGGGTGTCCATGGAAATGGTTTAGCACCCTTACTGTTGGTAGCAGCAACTGCATCTATTAGAGGAGCCTGATACTTCGCGGCGTGTGGCAAAAATCTACGGTAGTAATTAATCATGCCTAAAAATCTGCGAACGCCCTGTACGGTCTTAGGCAGAGGAAAATCTATTAAAGCACGAATACGGTCTTCAGGAGGATGTGTGCCTGCAGCATTAATGCGGTAACCCAAGAAAGTCACCTCGACTGCTCCAAATACACACTTCGCCGGGTTGAGAACTACGCCATATTGATGTAGTCGTTGAAACAAAAGTCTCAGGTGTTCAGCGTGTTGCTGAGGGTCTCTCGAGTAGATGAGGATATCGTCCACGTAAGCAAAACAGAAATTAAATCCCCGCACAACCTCGTCAATAAATCTTTGAAATGTCTGCCCGGCATTTCGCAAACCAAAGGTCATATAAGGGAATTCAAAAAGCCCAAAAGGTGTGATAATGGCTGTCTTACAAATATCATCAGGATTAAGTGGAATTTGTTGATATGCTTTTACCAAATCTATGGTGCTGAAAATTGTGCATCCGGATAAGTTCTGGCAGAAATCCCCTATATGACGGACAGGATAGCGGTCCGGGACTGTTCGGGCGTTCAACGCTCGGTAGTCACCACACGGACGATATGAGTCGTCCTTTTTCAGCGCAAGATGTAATGGAGATGACCATGAACTGCTGGAAGGTCTGGCGGTACCCACGCGAATCATATCTTCAAATTCTTTTTGAGCAGCTCGAAGCTTTTGTGGGGCAAGACGACGTGGTCGTGCTGTCACTGGTGGGCCATCAGTAGTATTAATGAAATGCACCGTAGTGTGCTTCGGCTCTTTAGGTGCGCAAGGAGGACGTGTGATGCTAGGGAATTCGGCTAAAACGTGAGCGAATGGAGAATCGGGTGATTGAATGACTTTAATGCTGGGTTGATCTATTAACGAGAATTCAGTTCCAACTGACAAACTTGTTTTATCGTCTCGTAACCTTCCATTAGCACAATCCGGTAGGAGGTGGTAATGAGCTAGAAAGTCGAAACCAATTATTGGAATTCCTACCTCAGCAACTATGAATTTCCATGTAAAATCCCGTCTTAAACCTAAGTTTAATTTTAGTTCCACTAAACCAAAAGTATTTATTTTAGTGCCATTGGCTGCTAAAAGTTCATAAGGTAGTGGCTGCTTGTTACATTGGGAGAAATGTCTAGGTAGGCAAGATAAATCGGACCCGGTGTCAATCAAAAATCGTCGGCCCGAGTACCGATCGGTAACAAATAGACGGCGACTAAGCAAGGAGCAGTCAGTGGTCGCCGTTACTGACCGCTGTTTGAGTTTCCCTGTTCTGCAGGGGCAGACCAAGTGCATGGTTGAATGCATTTAGTTGCTTTCGCAGCAAATTGCTTGTGATACCAACACAGGCCGTTAAAAATGCGAGACCGTGAGCCTGAACGACTGCGGTTACTTCTGCTGTTACTTGTGGTGAGGCTGGATACCAGCCGAGTCAAATCTGCCACTTGTTGTTGGAGGGTCCTAATTTGCTCTTTGGTGTCATCACTGGGCACTGATGCCCTACTGACTGCATGCATGTGCATTGGTTGCGAACTGATTTCCTGTAGCTTGTCAGCCAACTCACCCGATTCTTCGAGGGATGGTAGTTTTTGTGAAATTAAAATTCCTTGAATGTTGTGAGGTAATCTATTAGTCCAAATAGTTCGAAGGAGCTGTTCTGGAAACGAAGAACCAGCAAGAGTCGTGAGATGACGCAAGAATGAGGAGGGCTTTCTATCCCCCATCTCCTCTTTCTCAAGGAGTCTCTTGACTTTTTCCTCATATGATAAGGAGAAACGAGAAACGAGAGCCTTCTTAAGACACGAGTAAGGATGGTCTTTTGGTGGCTCGATGATTATGTCTTCCACTTCTGATGCGGATTTTGTATCCAACTGACTGATGGCATAATAGTATTTTGTTAGTTCTTGGGTGATACCATTAACGTGGAACTGTGCCTCTAAACTGGCAAACCAGAGACCAGGCCGTTCGGGCCAGAAAGGGGGAACACGGATCGAAACTCTGTTTACAAGTAAGGTTTGAGGGTTAGATGTGCAATGCTCAACTGTATGTCTACCCTCAGTTCCGGATTCAGGGTCAAGGAATATTTCTTTTTCTTCGGTCGACATATTGTTACTAAATCTTTACAGCAAAACAAACAAATCCTACCAGAAAACAGATAAATCACAAAACAATAGAAAAATAGTGGAATCAAAAAAGTTGCATTGCAAAACAGGTATCAACAACAAATCTTAACACAAAAAAGAAACTGTACCTATATTCGATGCTCGCTGTTACCTCTAAAGAAACTTCTTCGATGTTCGCTGTTACCTCTAGAGAAAATTCGTCAATGTTCGCTGTTACTTCTAGAGAAAATTCTTCAATGTTCGCTCACTTCGCTCAAATTCACTGGCAAACTCGCGAGATGGCTAGCGACGGCGAGTATGATCCAATTCCACTCATTTCTTTATATCTCATGAAAACTGCTAACCGAAGAGTGTTGAATGGTTGATTACATGTTTTTTTCTTGGTCTGAGATTCCGTGTGCATTACCAATCTGGATTCCAAAGTTGCATAATGCTCTTTTAATGTCGGGGTCACCAATTTAGGCGCCTGCTTGCGCCGTTTAGTTCAAAGCGTTATATCGTTGCTTTTAAATAATAGATAGACAGTCAGTTTTAATGATAAATAATATATTTTCAATTTGACAACCACCATGGTTCCGCTGGTCTGTGTCAGCTAGCCTTCACTTGTCTTATCATAAAGTACAAAAGAAAAGAGTATTTACAACTAAGCAAACTCATTGAAATGCGGTAGTGGGAATCAGGAATTTATGATTCGCCACACCTAAATGCGCCCGTCCCGTAGAAGAATAACGTATGAAGTGTTTAGTAGGCTGCATGGCTAATTGGCCTACTATTTTCTGCTCCATAGAGAATCTACGCTTTGTTGGACTGGGAAACTACAGTACTTTCACAAGTTCTATGATGCCTTATGACTGTACAGCTTCACCTTTGTTTTTCTGACATTCAAATGAGTCTGTAATGGTCTGATTCAAATAAATGCTTTTACATTACAATAAACTTTTGTTGAATTATTACTTGGTTACTTACCAGTGTTTGATCGTAGCTTCAACTGCATTCATTACGGCGAAGTGTAGGTAGATATCCTAACACAGGCTGTCGTTAATCTGCGTGCCAAATTTCATTGAAATTCATTCAGCCGTTATTCGTGAAAAGGTAACAGCTGATAAACATACATAATAACTCGTAGGTATATACGCAAGCAGACTATGTTTATTCCTACCTTAAGAAGCTACGGTAGAAATTAAAAAAGTTCACTATTAATAATAAAGCTGTGCCTGATTTATACAACTTAAAAGCTGAACGTAAGTAAGAACTAGCCTAATCCAATTATACAATGAAAACTAAATTAACAATCAATGCAATTAATTGAAATCTTCAGATCAGAGTAAAATCGAAGAAGCTATCAAGAAAATCTCGTATAGCCTTATTTAATTAGTCTCGGACAGACCTAATTTAATAATTGAATCAGACGATTTTTCTTTGTTTCGTTTCGACTACTCTTGAGCTTTTCGGAGGATTTTGTAATCCTTAGGTAGGTACCTATACTGCGATATATACAGGCACAGGTGCGGTTCAAAAACTGGTAAATAAATTATATTATTATTTTACCGAGAATCTTTAATTATTTCGGTAATAATTTACCGAAATAATTAAAGATTCTCGGTAAAATAATAATATAAAAGCTTTGAAAATTATTTGTGAGATTGTATATGATTTGTTTTTAAAAGTCCTACTTATAAATACAATAAAATACTATCTTTTGAAATCTTGGTAATTAATCTATCCAGTTTACCTAAGTAAAAGCAGAATATGAATCAAATATTGCACCCATCCACCGCTTATCTTAAAAACAAGTCAGTCGTGGGAAAATGGATGGATATTGTTTCCATTGAAAGTATTGTTACGCTTTATAGCTATATGTACGTTGTTATGATTTTAATGAATGTCATGTATTAACCGTTGAAGACAGGTAAAAAAAAAAACATGGTGTTTTGCAGAGTAAGGCTGTTTTTAGGTCGCCGTATGCTCATCTTACTTCTAGCTGTCTTTTGTGTCACTCACTGGGAGGAATGGGGTGCCATTTTTGTTAGTCAGACACTGGAGGTATACAACTCCGTAATACACACACATAACACATAGGAATTCTATTAAGGACTCCATGACCTATGTCACAGTTTCTTCATGTGTTTTCATAGTTTTCGCACTTCATCTTGTAGTTTAAATATTTGCATAGCACCCAGGCTTGATGATGATTATTTTTAGGTTTAGAAAGAGTCTCATAAAGTGATAGATGACAGAGACCATTTTCTATAAGGTGGAAGGAATTGACAAACAAATGCTTGAACCATGTGATCAATACATCATTCCGAACACCCCAATAATAATGTTTACCGTGGGTTTTTTTTATTAAATGACGTACTGAATACGTGTTATTCGTTTATGCGTTGATGACTCTTCCACTCTGCCCATCTCGATGTGCCATATTACGAGCGTATCGCAGTCCAGTGCTGATATCATCACTACATATTAATATCATCACCGCATATTTTAAACAAAGTCATACGCCACGTCTGTCAGTCTGCTCGCGATAAACTCAAAAAATTCTACACCGATTCTCATGCTGTTTTCACCAATGGATAGAGTGGTACTCGACGAAGGTTTTAATACCTACATACAATTTTTCAAAATTATTCAACCTTTTGATTTTTTGTTGGTTGGGATATTTTTCAACATCCACTAAATCCAAAAGCTTATCCGTTGAAACCTTAGAAGGTAAAATAGATTCATTGGCCACATACTAGACCTCAAGTAAGTACTTTTTAAGTAACCATCATAATCTCCTTTAACCCAGCCAAGCGGTAAAACTACTGAACAATAAATTAAAGTCGTAAAACACGTTATAGCATGTTCAGGTGGGACAAACTTCAGTGTAATCAAGCCACGGCTGCTCTTGACTGGGACAAATGAATGCCGAATTAGGGTCCTCCGTAAATTGCGAGATGTCATGTATGTAGGCAGAGTTGAGAACAATTATAGCGTAGGTGGGTAGGTAAGTGGTGAGGCTCATATAATACTACACACGGTTGTTGGAGAGGAAATCATCGTTTTGTCACGACTCACGACTGTCTTGTTGGTCTATTTGGTCACAAGCGCGACTGCTGAGCATGTGGTCGTGAGTTCGATTCCCGGGTCGGGCAAAGTGTTACTGGGTTTTCCCATTTGATTTTTTTTAGTAGCAGTCATACAGGTGGGTGCCGACAATACGACAATAAATGAAACCACTGGTAGTTCTAGTTCATAGGAACTAAATAAATCGTTACACCGAAATTGTTGTCGTGTCGTCAGCACCAATCTAGCCAAATGTCTTCACCAAATTCTTTATTACCTTTTTGGGTATTTGAGGAATGTCTCACGACATTCCTCACCCAACACATCCATCTTTTGAAAACCTCCCCTCTTCGCTCCACTCAAGACCTGCCTACCACCGAGGAAAAGCTATCGTGACCTTATCCCAGCGCTACGGGGGTCGCATTATTCCTAAGGTTAGTAAACCAACATTTGTTTGTAAATTGTATTTCGTTTACAGTTTTATGCTATTTTTTTTTTTTTTTTTCAATTTCTTTATTATATCCTGCAGCACGCAGGTACACATTTGTTTAGAGTGTTGGCAATGCTATTTACTTTCTGCATACGTCACTCGTACTTACCACCTAAGATGACTAAAACTATTGTTGTGCCTATAGCAAAAAATCGCACGGGTGATCTGACAGATAAATGTAACTATAGGCCAATCTCCCTGGCTACTGTGATGGCGAAGGTTTTCGATGGTCTTCTAGATGCTCAGCTCAGCAAGTATGTCAAGCTTCATGATGCTCAGTTCGGATTTCGTGAGAATTTGTCAACGGAAAGTGCGATCTTGACTCTAAAACATACAGTTTCCTATTATGTTGATCGTAAAACACCCATCTATGCTTGCTTTCTTGACCTGTCGAAGGCTTTCGACCTAGTCGATTATAATAGACTCTGGTCTAAGCTTGGGGAGGTCGGGGCCCCTACTGAACTCATTAATATATTCTCTTTCTGGTATAATCAACAGAAAAACGTCGTCAAGTGGGGGAACGCATATTCTGATGAATATAAGGGCATTTCTCCACTAACTGGAAAATCGTCCATACAAGACTGTCCTAAGCAAACCGTGACAGGGGACTGTTTTTCTCTACTTTTGTACAGAAAAACAGGCCCCTTATAATAAAAAATACTTGTTTTTAACACGAATTTTGTTTGTTAAAGTAATTAGTCTTTATTTTTCTTTGTAATTCGTAATATATATATTTTTTTCATTTTAAAAAATGACAGGGGACTGTTCACCAGAGGACTGTTTTTTTTACATGAATACTTAATAAAACAAAATCATTTAAACATATCAGATTAACCAAACAGATGTGGCTACATCCTAGATAATCAATTCTTTTTAACAAATTTTCATAATTTTAACTCTTAAAATAGTATAAAATAAGCTAGCCAGGGGACTGTTTACGTAACGGTCAAGATGTGTAGTTCACCTACAGACGCTGTCGTAGCACTAAAAAAATGGCAGTTTCTCGCTTAGCTCCACAACCGCACAAAATTCACATCGATTACTTTCTGTATCACGATCTAAATGCATCACGCTAAAACAAAATTTGACTTCAGCGTGGTGTTCAAATTTTAACAGGGGACTGTTTCAATAATTTGAGGACAGCATTCGCACATAGATATTTTGATTTACTTTCAATCGTAAAAATATAATTGCTATGTATTAGATGCTTACTGTTAGGTGTAATGTATTTGGATATTTTTTATTCAGTTATCAACAGCAAAAATAGAAATATTTTTTACAAGATTTGTAATTCAGGAATAGGGACGCACCAGGGGACTGTTTTTTGAGGTGTTTGAGGTTCATTTTCTCAAATATTACATTATTAAATTGCTGAATACGCAGTTGCATTCCAAGAATACGTAATACTATGTCGTTATTGATTCAATTAACTGAGAAATATTACGTTTCACAACATAAAGTTAGCTTGGGACAGTGATTTTCCAGATAGTGGAGAAATGCCCATAAACTTGAGTGCGGAGTGAGGCAGGGGGGGCTGACCTCTCCAAGGCTTTTTAATCTCTATGTCAATCAGCTGATTGTTGAACTCAGCAACAGCCATGTCGGTTGTCACATAGATAACGTGTGCGTCAATAATATTAGTTACGCGGACGATATGGTGTTGCTGAGTCCATCTGTCGGGGGCCTACGGAAACTGCTCGGTTTGTGTGAAGCTTATGCTGAGGGTCACGGTTTAAAATACAACGATAGAAAGAGTGAGTATATGCTTATCAGAGGTAAGATTAAACAACCTGAACATGTACCACCTGTATATCTTAACGGAGTATCTTTGAGTCGTGTCTCTCAGTTTAGGTATCTAGGGCATGTTGTGACCGAAACCCTACACGATGACACGGATATTGAGAGAGAACGGAGAGCATTGTCGATGCGAGCTAATATGTTGGTGCATAGGTTTGCGCGGTGTACAGCACAGGTAAAGGTAACATTGTTTAGAGCCTACTGTCAGAGCTTTTACACCAGCGCCCTATGGACCAACTACACGCAACGGGCCTACAATGCTCTCAGAGTTCAATATAACAACGCCTTCAGGATTCTTGTGCGGCTACCTCGTTTTTGTAGTGCTTCGGGCATGTTTGCCGATGCGAGGGTGGATGACTTTTATGCCATAATGCGCAAAAAGTCAGCCTCACTAATTCGCAGAATGCGGGGTAGTGGCAACGGAATCCTGAGGATGATTGCTGATCGACCAGTATCGCCAGTTGTGGGAAGGTTCATTAGGCTGCACGTCTTTTCATGAATGTAATGGTTAATTAATTTATTCGTTATTCTGGTTATTTATTTTTTATTCTATATTTTATTATCAATTTAACTTGACATCAATTCAATTCAATTTAATTTATTTTAAATCAATTTACCTATTTTTTATTCTAATTATTATGAATCTGGACCACCTACAGTATATACTACATTGCTACTAACATAGTCCTAAGTTTAATTAATTTGTTACTAACAAAATTATGGACATTACCTAGTCTGAAATAAACACATTTTATTTTATTTATTTATTTATTTATTTATTTCTGTGTTAGGATTTATTTGATAGTTGAAAAATGTTCCTATGAACTAGAACTACCAGTGGTTTCATTTATTGTCGTATTGTCGGCACCACCCTGTATAGTCTGGATTAATGCCCCCTATTACGTGGAACTTAACATAACTGGCAAAATGTGGGTGTACAATTAGGTACCTACACCTTTGCCTAACCTTTCGGGGATTACAGACGTGATTGTATGTAAGTATGTATATAAATATATTGACTTTTGCAATTGCTTGCTGAAAACTCATTCAAACATTTACAACAAATAACTTGTGTTTGCTAATTATTTATTACTGTGTTGTTTCGTCGTTCCAGAAACCGTACGTTACGTAAACTTTGCGTTCTTCACAGTATAATAAGTAGTACATTATGGTACAAGTGTGTAACGTTGGTGATTACCGCAGAGGCGCCATTGAGACCCGAGCCGTCAGGTGAGGGTCTTAAGAAAGCCGAGGACGGTAATCATCAATACACACGTGTATCATACGACGTTTTTCAACACACTTGTGAAGAAAATAATACTAAAAAGTCATCTTCAACAGTTAAAACAAGTTGTTTTTTTTTTTTTTCACAATAGCGGGAAAAATTAATGCGCGCGCATCTACAGTTCTACCAAGTTATCTATGCAGGCGGGAAAACACGGAACTAAAATAAATGTACTAAGTTTGACGTAGCGATGCATTTTTTCTTGACCAGTGGCGCCACTACTGTAACAATGACGATCGGCCATAGACTATTTTTGACTTTTCGCGGATAGAGTTTTAGCCACGGACAAAATGGGGATTTTTTTTTCTTTATTACAGAGAAGACAAAAGTTATATTATTTGAGTGAAAGATTAATTTATTAAAAACGTATAAGTTGAAATTATCTATTTAAATTCAAAGTTGCATGAAATGGGGAAGCACTAGGTACATTAATTTGTTTTTACTATTGAACACGATCTTTTTTGTATCGAAACTTTTTTATGAACGTAGCAACTCAACCAACAAAATTAAAAAAAAAAACCTATAACTCACTAGTGAATAATAGCAATGAAAAAGTCACAGTTTGATTATAGGTGTCATTACGTGCCTAATTGCGGTGAAATTATAGTCACTTTATGAGCAAGTGTGTTGAAATAGTACATTTTGATACAAGTGCGGAAAGTTTGTTATTGCATTCGAGGCAGATTGAACACCCGAGCCGTATGGCGAGGGTGTTCATGGGGTCGAGAAATGCAATAACAAATTCCCACGTGTATCAAACGACGTTTTTCAATACACTTTCGAAGAAATTAACTAAAAACGTTATGTGTTTTTGTCAACAAATTTGATGAGACTATGATTTAATTTACTTTTTTTCCGCGGTTTGATTTCGCCAGGTTGAAAAAGAAGCAAAGGTATAAAGCCGCCAAACAGCCTCACAGGAAAAATATAAAATTTAAATATTTTTTAATTAAGAACACAAAAAAATGCTTACTTGTTCATAAAAGTAAATAATTGTTTAAAATATTTACGTTTATTAGTAGTATTCTTTTTACAAACACAATTTAAATATTCAAAAAATATTTACGCTGTAAAGACGCAGATCAAAATGGCGAGATTAAAAAAAAAACACGCCTGCTCTATAATAGTCAGTGGTGTTTTTTTTTTTAATTTCATAAGTTTTAATCGAATTATCGCTGCTCTATGATTACAGCGTGCGGTAATAATATTACAGCACGCTGTATTCTTATTACCGCACGCGTGCGAAATATGATGCATGTCGAACCTAATCGTAGTGCAATAAGAGCTAGTTTTCGAGGAAGTGTATTGAAAAATTAATTATGTAGGTAGGTGAAGGTTCTTGTGGCTAATTTTAACTACATCTCGTAGCTAACGAACAACTACATATTTATAGTGCAGTATTAACGGGTTCTAATAAAATGCGATCTTATTTAAAATAGAAAAACAATTTACGTTTTTTTTAAATACACGTTCAAGCACCAAAATAATGAAGTTAAATAACCCATACTGTATTGAGGCCCGGTGGCACCACAAATGTCACGCGTTTAGAGATGACAGATCAGATACAGTTTTTTTCATTATGAAGTACTCGTTAATAAACGGTTACTCATACAATTACAATCTAGACCTTGAGGCTAATAAGTAATTTAAATTTAACTTAATTTGCTAAAGCTTAAAAAATTAAGAATGTGTCCATTGGCACTTTTCTTATAGTCTCTATTAAGTTGAAAGACACTTTGTTCTCGTGATCTTTAGCACTGGCAGCACCGGAAGCACTCACTGCACTGCACTGGATTACACTAACTTTACTAAACTAACTCAAATGGTTTAGTTCTTTTTAGTCTTCTCACTATGTCTGTGGTGTCAAGTAGCTGGATAGCCTCGACGTTTACATGATGAAGAAGCCTCTGCTCGTGTGCCTCGGCGTGTTTTTTTATAACTTCAGTTACAAGATCCACTCCAAGGTCTCGGTGGATGTCATCATTTCTGACGTACCAGGGAGCATTTACTATAGCCCGAAGTACCTTATTTTGGAATCTTTGTATGATATCAACGTTAGTCCGTTTTGTACATCCCCAAAGTTGAATGCCGTATGTCCATACAGGCATGAGTACTTGCTTGTATAAAAGTACTTTGTTATACACTGACAAGGTAGAATGTCTGCTAAGTAGCCAGTACATATTTTTATAGCGTAGGTCTAACGCCTGGCGTTTCTTTTTGACATGAGCCTTCCAGCGAAGTTTTGCGTCTAGCGTCATGCCCAAGTATTTTGCCGTATTTTCGTATGGTATTACACGATTGTTAATATATACTGGTGTATAATTAGGTCTTTGGTTTGTGAAGTCGATATGTGTCGATTTAGACTCATTTAATTTTATTTTCCAGGTTTTTGTCCAATCGGTGATGGCATTGACGGCAGTTTGTACCTTCTCCACTGCTTCTGTGTGAGTGACACCTGTAGCCATGATAGCCGTGTCGTCTGCAAACGTAGCAATGACGCTGTTATTGGTTTTAGGGATATCGCAGGTGTACAATAAGTACAGGATAGGTCCAAGAACACTTCCTTGCGGTACACCAGCTTTTATTTGTTTTATATATGTATAAGCATCCTCATGTCTCACTCTAAATGTCCTCTCAGTTAAATAGGATTCCAAAATATCCACAAATTGTTTTGGGAGCATTTTACTTAACTTATATATTAGGCCTCCATGCCACACCTTATCAAATGCCTGAGCTACATCTAGAAATACTGTAGAACAAACTTTCTTCTCTTCTAATGTTTTTTCAATAACATTGGTTATCCTGTGTATTTGGTCTATTGTGGAGTGTTTTTCTCTAAAACCGAATTGGTAGTTAGGAATCAGTTCTCTGTCTTCTATAATGGGTTTTAAACGCCTGAGTAGTAGTTTTTCGAACAATTTGGATATAATTGGTAAGAGTGATATGGGCCTGTATGATGTTATTTCTCGAGGTGGTTTTCCAGGTTTAGGAATCATGATAACTTCAGCAACTTTCCACATACTAGGCACATGTTTTAATCGAAATGTGGCATTGATGAGGGTTGTTAGTTTCACAATTGCTTTACGTGGCAGATTTTGTAGGAGTTCTCCAGTGATTAGGTCATATCCCGGTGATTTCCTTTTGGCCAAATTTTTGATCATGTTCTTAACTTCTTTTGGAGTAACAAGTTTTATTTCCATGTTGTCATGGTGAGTCGCGTCCAATGCTATATTTTCAGAGCTTTCCTCGCTGTTCGTTTGAAAAGTTTGCTCTAGATGTTCTGCAAATATAGTCGCTTTCTGTTCATTATTTTTGGCCCATTCGCCATCTAGTTTTTGAATAGGTGAAACGTGACTGATAGGCTTTTTTAAGCTTTTAGTCACTTTCCATAGTGAGTAATCAGATGTGCCATTACTTGAAAGTTGACGAAGGTAATCATTTGTTGTCTCATCGTGAAATTCCTGAATTGCTCTACTTAACCTTTTCGTGAGTTTATTTAGCAGAGTTTTATCAGGCGGATATCTAAATTGTTGCCACTTTTGTCGCTGGACTCGCTTTATGGCTATTAGATTTCTAATTTCCAATGGATATCTTTGAGTTGCAACTCTTTTTTTCATGTCAGGTGTATTGCGCCAGGCACAACGTTGGATGTCGGTAATAAATTTTGCTACTTCGTCATCTACTTGCTGTTTGTCTTTGAGGGATACTTTGAGGTCTATACAGTGTTCTAAATCAAATTGAAAGCTCTCCCAGTCAGTGTTTTTGTTCACTAAGGTTGGACCGCTTTCTTTTTGTATTACTGTCTCGCTTAGAGTCAAGATAATGGGTGAATGATCAGAATGCATATCATATCCTTCTTCTATGTTAAGGTATGCAGCTGACAGATTCTTATAAATGAAGAAGTCTATCAAATCTGGTGTTTTTCGAATATCGGTAGGCCAGTAAGTGGGTTTGCCCGTTGAAATCACATTGCACTTGATTTCTCTGATAGCACATAGCAATTCCTTACCCTTCGTATTAGTTAGCCTAGATCCCCAATGTGTGTTCTTTGCGTTAAAATCACCTCCAAATATGAATGTGTTTCCTAAAGCTTTCAATAGATTCCTGTACTGCTCTGTTTTCAGCGCATACTTAGGTGGAATATATACAGCTGATATGGTAACATCTTGATGTTTGGTTCTGACCACAACAGCTACAGTTTGTACAAATTGTTCTTCGCATTTGTGTTCCAAGTAATGGTAGATGTTCTCTTTAATAATGACGGCACTGCCACCACTCGCTTTGTTGTTGGGATGTAGTGCGTGATATATGTTATAGCCTTTAATATGAATAAAAGATTCTCTCGTAAAATGAGATTCTGAAATGAGGCATACATCAATTTGCTCTGTTGTTAAGACTGCCTGCAACTCGTTTCGGTGCTTCAGGAGTCCGTTTGCATTCCACGTCATAATTTTTAGTTTGTGTTTCATTTTTGGTTTGAATGAATAGGTAATTGTTTATTTTCTATGTTTCTCAACCTTTGGTCAAAGGAAGTCAACATGCTTAAAATTTTATGAATATTTTCATCTGTACTAGTACTCGTACTTTCAGAATTTGGGAGCACCGTTGGCGGTGATTGTGGTTGCGGTCCTTTTGTCATTTGCGCAAAAGACACATTGTTTGTTACCTTTCTGTGAGTAGAACGTGATGGTTGTTGTCTCTCAGCACCAGAGGCCGGGATGTTAGGCGTAGTTACTTTTCTTTTGGTGGCTTTATTTTTCATTTGTTGTAGTTCTTTAGCTACAATACATCCTCTATAGTTAGCCGGGTGAGGCTCGCCACAGTGAACACATTTAGGTTTTGTAGCTGTTGATTTTGTACAGTCCTTGGTAAGGTGTTTACCAGTGCACTTCACACACCTTGGTTCCTTTGAACAATATTTTTGTGTATGGCCATATGCTTGACACCTTTTGCACTGTGGAATTAATCTAGATGTTTTTAAAGGCTGTACGTCAACCTTACAACCTAATATGGCCTTAACCTCTCAGATACGGGGGACCGCACTCATTATGACGTAATCCGCCCGACCTTCGAAAAAAAAACGATGGCCGCCGGCGCGCCGAGCGCGCCGGCCGCTTATCTTAATTTTTTGTTGACGTGTTGTTTACAATACACGCTTCGAGTAATGTTTTTATTAAAGCTTATGAGAGACCCTTTCAAGTGATGCCAAGTGTTTGTGTGTGTATTTCGTTTGTAATTTATTATACTTAGCGTTAAATATTGACTCTTGTTGAAATAAACATGATGTGAACTTTAAAAATTATTATTTCGAAAAATATATCGATACTATATATATTTTATGTGTTTTATTGCTGGAAGGGTTCTATTTACGTACGATAAAAAAAAAAAAACAAATTGATAGTACAAAAATATTAATTTACAGGCATTAGCCAACCAGGATTTATTGCCGACGGTGATTAATTTAATCACTTAAATTAAATAATTTATTACAACTAAACTATTTCACGTAAATTAAAAATATTGCTACTATCTGAAAGATAATTTAATAATGTAACTTACATGTAAGTATTATGCTGATAGGTTTATACAATACAGTAAAATATGGAATTAATTAATTAATTAATTAAATGAAAAAATTGCACTCGACATTTTTTGTTTATTTTTTTTGTGAATTTTGAGTAAACTAAATACATACGATGTTATTGTTTTCTACAAGAACCGCCCCTATGACGACCCCCTGACCAAGAAATACTCTTTTTATTTAAATTGAATCAATTTTAATTAATTTTTAAAAAATATACTTTTGAACTTCGCGGGCCCCCATTGTTGTTTTTGTTAGGTTAGGTTCAACAACATTTTAAATCTTAACTTTAATTTACTATCTTTTGTATATGTTTTTGCTGAAAACTATTGTCTAGTAAATATCCAATGTGATAACTATTACTTTGGATACGGAACTGGTCTTAAAATTTCATAAATTACGAAAGCATTCTGACAAAATTCTAATACCGTTACAAGCACCCGTAAAATCACTCAGAAGTTAAAATATACTTACGTTTAGGTTAAAATCCGGTTGCACACACATACACTGTATTATAATTAACACTTAATCACTATTTTATTCACAAACACTCACTCAAAACTAATAAATTACTTGAAAATACATTGGAGCATCCGTCAAACCCGCGCGTCATTCATCGGATTTCAAAGACTGACATTCAACTTTTTTTTAAAAAGCGTTCCGGGTTTACGTTTGACAATGTTTAGCATTCCATAGCAGCTCCCGCTACTTGGCCTTTGGCACAAATTTTGCCAAACGATTTAGAGACATATTTTACGTAAAAATAAGGTTTGAATTTGCTGCGCCCGACCGGGATGATATCGTCCCGGCGGGTCTCAACGGAACTTTCTCACTGGGACGATATCATCCCAGTCGGGCCTGAGAGGTCGTTTCGGTGCTTCAGGAGTCCGTTTGCATTCCACGTCATAATTTTTAGTTTGTGTTTCATTTTTGGTTTGAATGAATAGGTAATTGTTTATTTTCTATGTTTCTCAACCTTTGGTCAAAGGAAGTCAACATGCTTAAAATTTTATGAATATTTTCATCTGTACTAGTACTCGTACTTTCAGAATTTGGGAGCACCGTTGGCGGTGATTGTGGTTGCGGTCCTTTTGTCATTTGCGCAAAAGACACATTGTTTGTTACCTTTCTGTGAGTAGAACGTGATGGTTGTTGTCTCTCAGCACCAGAGGCCGGGATGTTAGGCGTAGTTACTTTTCTTTTGGTGGCTTTATTTTTCATTTGTTGTAGTTCTTTAGCTACAATACATCCTCTATAGTTAGCCGGGTGAGGCTCGCCACAGTGAACACATTTAGGTTTTGTAGCTGTTGATTTTGTACAGTCCTTGGTAAGGTGTTTACCAGTGCACTTCACACACCTTGGTTCCTTTGAACAATATTTTTGTGTATGGCCATATGCTTGACACCTTTTGCACTGTGGAATTAATCTAGATGTTTTTAAAGGCTGTACGTCAACCTTACAACCTAATATGGCCTTAATACCATAGATATTGTTTATGTCTTCATCTTTTTGGAGTGATAACATAAACATGTTAAGAGGTTCCTTAGTCCTCCAGCTTAGTTTATTTACGGCATCCTGAATTTTATAGCCTTTAGCATTCAGGTCTTCGACTATTCTGTTCGGCAGACATGATGAGTGCAGGTTTTTGACCATAACTCGTATCGGTCTGTCCTGTTTATTCTCATATGAGTGCCAGAGACAGTTATTTTGTAACAATAATTTCGTTACCGCTCGATATGAGTCATCATCCTTGGCGTTTATTTTGACAGTTTCCCCGTTCATCATTTTTACAATGAACGAATCACCGTTTAAACTAGTCAAAAGAAGGTCGTAGAACTGTTGGTAGTTCTTGATGTTTTCGACTATGATTGGTGGAGGTTGTGGTGCCCTTTTTTCGTTTGGTTTCTCGGTTTTCGTGTCGGCCTGAGATTCATTTAAGTTTCCTCCTTGAGAAGGAGGAGATAGTGAAGTATTAAGTTTCCTTTTCTTCCTACTTTTTTGGCGTACCCACTCGGTTTCTCGGGCAAGTTCCTCCTCGTCAGTCCCATATTCGACTGCCTTTTGGGGCTTGTCGTTCGTTGACTGTTCCTTCAGAGAAGGAACATTTTTTTGCTCCTGAATGAGTTTCAGCTGTTGTTGCAGAGATTTTATCTGACCACTGAGGTCTTTTACCAGTTTTTGTAGTTCGAGGCGCTCATTCTGTTCCTCGATGTATCTGTTGTACAACTTATGCTCGAGTTCAGTTTTGAGAACTATTTTGTTTGGTGAAGACATAGTATAATATTAAAACTATAACTTATCGTTTATTTGCACAATAACACATGATTCACTTAGGGCGGTATGTAGGTCATCGCGGCGACCGTGTCAAGACGCGCCGGAGTATATTGCTGCGTCAACAGTTTTACACGAGCGCGAACTTGTGCAAGAGCGTGACGCGACCGTTCTCGCTAGAAGCCAATTGACCACTGAAGACCAGATCAGATACAGTGCAATCAAATTATCTTGGCAGGTCCGAACTTCGTGCAGGTTATTTTGTTACAACTAATGTCTAAAAGTGTTTTGATATTTATTTTATTTGTATTTCTCACTGTATAAATTAGATATTTTCTTTAGAATTATTATGGTTTAGAAATGTTTAACGCTCAACACGACGTCTGATTTGTGGTGTAAGCGGACCGTAGAGCTCTACCCACCTATGTATGTAGTTTAAAGGTACTTACTGTAAAATACATATTTAAACAGATTAACAACAGGACCAAGTACTTATAGAGAAATATCGAAACACCAGGCCCTCAAAAAAGAAAAAAAAATATCGGCCAAGTGCGAGTTGGATTATGAACTGGCTCGAATCATAATCGATATAGTGACACTATTAGGAACTAAATCGATAGTTTTCTGAATCAATACGTGCATGGGCGCCGACAGGTTTATTTGGGTGAGGGAGGGCGGGGTGTGCATCTTTGGTTTCCCGAAAAGAGCTCTAAAGGCAGGTTTCAAAAATAAACGTAATGAGCTCCTATAACTTATAAGTCAGAACCCAGTTTGAATTTAAGAGGTTTTCTTACTGTCTGAAACAGCCAATGCGAAAACATTGCGAGAGTGAGCGAAGCGAGCTCGAAAGTTTTTCACGTCCTCGGAACAAATAGATTCATTTCATTCATACGGGATCGAGAATAGAAAGCACTCTGGCACTTATTGTGGCAACCAGACAGAATGTATTCGCGAGCGTAGCGAGCGAAATTTTTTTTGCGTTCTGCCTCGGGTAGGTTGATCGTTTCGATTTCGGAGGAAGGTGAGGAGGTCATCTCTCCGAGATGAGTTAGAATTTGCCAAGATTAAGACAACACAAGAGCGAGTGGAGCAAGCCGGCCCTCGAAAGTATTAGGTTTTAAGGCGGAAGCCTTTGAAACCGCTTTTGATAATAACATAATGCAGGAGCGAGAGAAGAGAGCTTCAAAATTTAAGCATCCCACCCCACCTCCTTAGATTGGGTTCTTTTTGTTTATTCATACAGAGATGAGAACAAAACTAAACGTCAACTTATAAAGACCTTAATAAAAAAAAGGCAAAATGCAATATTAGCGAGCGAAGCGAGCTTAAAATATTTGGTTGCCGCCTTGAAATGGTTAGTTTCTGTTGTGCAGAAAGTTAATAATTTATCAAACTTCCAAAAAATTGCAACCTTTTGATAATCATGACCCGTGTAAAAATGTGACGTCACAAGTCTATTAGGGTTGTGGGCATGCCCACAGTGCCCACAACGGTGGATCCGCGCCTGACCTGGCTGTTGATTTATTTGTGTGAGGAAAGTTTTGAGTATTAATGTGGATGGGTTTAAGACTAGAGGAAGATCAAAGAAACGATGTATGGACTGTGTGAAAGATGATATGCCAAGAAAGGAGGTGTCTGGTGAGATGCCGACTAACAAAGAAGTATGGAAGAAGAAAACTTGCAGCGCTATTTAGTCCTAAATTAATGGGGATACGGGGATAATGGGGATAAGAGAACGATGATGCTGTCGATTATCTACATTTTCATGATCAGTTTGTTTTTAAAACTGCCGCTCACAGTCGTAAGTGAAATGACATGGAAATTACTCATAAAAAACTTTTCCAACGAAAGGTAGGTAAATATTATGTATGTTTTCACCCTAAGGAAGGCAAATATTTTCATTAGAATACGGTTATCGTCACGTAAAATTGGGACAAGGTCATCCCATGTTTACGGTATATGTTAATAACTTAGATATCTACGTTTTGTAGTATTCTATCTTAGATCGAGTTCTAGATAATGTACTTATAAGTCTGTTGTTTTACGTTAAAATGAAAATGATTATCATAATGAGTGTTTTATGTATTTAGGCTTTTAAACTCTACTTATGTGAAAGTTCTGGAAAAAATCTAGTTTTAACAGATCGAAAACAAATGTGGCGGCAGGTGTTTTTTACTGCTTGTGTGCTGGTTTATTCAATCGTTGTTCGAGTAATCGCGAAATTATTATCTGGATAAAACAACGAAGGCTTACTTTTATTTATCTCTTTATTTAGCTTTGAAGCAGTTAGGTTACTTACGTGTCACAACACAAGTTCGATTCTCCTACCAAGTTTGTACAGTTTTCTTAAAATTTATTTAAATCTTGCAGTGGTCCCTCCATATTCTTCCAAACCGTAAGCGTCTTTACATCATAGCAAAAAGTATAACTAATCATATTAATAATACGTAGGGATACAATAACGTGGAACTGTTCTGATCCTTCCCTTTTCTTTAAAGCTTCACATTTTATGGTCTTCCTGTTCAATATCGCACAAAGGGTCCGTTAATGGCTAAAGAAATAACAATAAAAATTACTGAAATCAATTGTAACGACCTCGCCCTCCTCGGACTTCAAATGTTTTATAGGAAAGTCAGCTTTTATTATAACTTCTTGTTTATTACTTCTACCTACCAAAAGAAACCTACTAAAAGTAGGTAGCTACCTATTTTTTTTTTAGCTTCAAAACCGTTTCTAATTATAAAAGCAAATACATCAAAGAATTAAGTAACATTAAACAAAGCAACTTTATAAAATGTCGCTGTAATAATAATAGAAAATCGATAGATTTATTAGCCGTTGCATGTTAGGGTTAAAAGCCACTGAATTAGTGATAGTTATCGTAAATAGCCCTACCAATCTCGGCCACATCGGATTTTAAACATAACGGGCGAAATGTGGGGTCCTATATACTCTACGTACTTACTTATCCTTATAAAGGTTAAACATATTTACCTACATATTTGTATTTAGAATAGATCCTCGATGTGCTATTGTTTCATGTTAGAACTTTTATTAACAACTTTCATAAGAATTGCTGCATGTCCTGGGTTCGATACCCGGGTTGAGCAAAGTGTTTTAGCGTTTTTCCATCAATAATTTCTCGGTAGCAGCCAATTTTTGCCCGGTAATAGGCTCGCCCCCTATTACTTGGGACTTATACATAACTGGCAAAATGTGGGTGTACACCTCTGCCTAACCCTTCAGGGATTAAGCGTGATGTTATGTAATATTTCATAAGAATTCTGCTATGCGTGGGATCCAGGGTTGACACGTAAAAACTGCCAAAATTAACGTCGGCGGGACGCGTGAGGACGGAATGCAAGTAATTATAAGAAAACCTTTAACCTTTTCTAATGAAACTTTCTAATTATACAGAAACGTATATTTTTAGACATCTTGTGATGCAAATTCCTTGAGTAACATCTAAAACTCAAAGGTTGTTGTAAAAAGTAGCGTGGGCGCTATGGTGTCCCGACACTCCTTTTCCGTATTGGTAGTATGTGGTTTATGGTAGAAGTTAAAGTCTCGTATTGTATGTGAAATAGTTATATATTAAATCACTAAAACACTTATAAATAAGACAACACAACTGGTAAAAGTAATGGTAAATGGTTATGGTAAATATGGTAATGGTAATGGTTGAGTACGAGGTGTCTCTAATGAGATCTAATCGCGAACTGGCCCACATTTAGGTGAACGAGCGAACGCGCATACTTGCATTCGATGCAATTATGCGTTTTCGCTGAGTGTTCGATTAAAACTCGAACATATTCCCGAGAGCGAGAAGAAATGCGGGATGATAGCTAAAAACTACACAATGATACATAATATGGTGCGTACAAAATAATATGGTGCGTACAAATTATAAAACTACGTTAAACACATTCGATTCTAGCAATCCTAACTGGTAAGTATACAAAATGATGATCAAAATATTAAAGGCTTATTGGTCTACTTAAATATTATTACATAATGTTAACACCGATTTATGGTTACACTAGTGAGTCTTCCACAGTAAAAGCAATATTGTCATTGCCTGTGTTCATATTTTTGTCTCGTTTGATCGCACTATAGTTCGCGCTAGGCCAGCGTTTGGCATAGTTTTGTAAACGAAAACTAGTTTCACTTTTATCTTTAAGATCACTGGCACTGAGCACTTCACTATATAATTCGTGGCTTCTGGTTGGTTTCGGTGTCAGCGGAGCTGCTGCAAGCTCCTGTTTGCAGCAACTCACGCTGCGGCGTCGAGGTCTCGGGGGCGGTGGAGTCACCGTCTGCTGGCGGTGAGATCCCTCGCCACGCTGCCCAGCTGTGGCTTTGCAGTACAAGCGACATCGCCTGGTCTGCCACAACCAGACTGCTGCTGCGCATAGAGCGATCGTCATCAATACGTAACATACCGCGTATTGGTGGATATCGTGTGGCGATATATCGTCTATTTCTGAATTGCTTTTCTTCAGTTCTTCTATCGCTTCCCCCAAACTGGTCATGGATATGGCTAGGTTTCCGTCGTCACCAGTCTGTCTTTCATCAGGGATTTTGATGGTGATCAAGTGGTTAATTTGGTCGAATTCAGGCACATAAATGCTTCTGTTATTGGCTTTAGCAGCTGACACATGTAAGTAGTTCCGTGGTGCAGACATGCTGTTAGTTCCTGTGTGGACATGCTGAAGAAAGAATCCTTCTTTAGATTGACAGCTACGTATTCGGAGACCGGTAGGATGGTGGTCTTAATGGTGTTCGTTTGGTGCGGTACAGGTATTATCTTGTACAATTTGAAATTGTCTCTGGATACTAGTGGTATTGTAACTTCAATTATGACAAATTTTTGAGTCGCTCTGGCTTTGACTTTTAGTAGTTTGTAAAGATACTGAAGATCCGTGTCTAAATTGGTGATTGGTAAAGTGAGTTCGCTTGGCATCTGTCCATATATGGTTTGAAGCTCACGTTTAAGTTGCGTTGGTGGCAGTAAATGTATGTTAATTTGACCATGGTAGATGTCTGTTAGTGCATTGAGCAACGTGTCTTGAAGTCGTCTTAATCCTTGCAGCAAGCTGTTTCCGGACATCGCTGACATTGTGAAGTCATTGACGTATGATATATTTTGTATTTCGCGTTGGAGAGTGCTCGCGTTTTCTTGCAAGTCTAAAAGCTTTTTGTTTATTATCTTGTGCTGTTTATTTACAGTGGTCTCCATCCTCTTCATAAGGTTGAACTCCGCTTCGATTATGGAGGTTTGGTTTTTCCATAGATTTGAAAGATGTTTTTCATTGTGGTGAATGGTTTCAATGTCTTTCTCGTACTGGTCAGCGAAACGTGAGTCTACACCAAATAAGTCATTCGCTAGATACCCGATACCGTTGATTAGACCTCGTCGGCGGCGGCGGCGGCTGGTATTCCCTGCGACGCGACGCTGTCTGGCGTGGACATCAAAATGCTGTGTTAGCAAAAGTTCGTTGTAGTATTCGAGTTCCTGGTATTCGTGTCGGGCTTGCTGCACTATCATACTACAGTGGCTTTGTGTTTCAATGGTTGTACACAATTGTTCTTGATAGTTTGCTATTTTGTTATAGGTGGTTATGCCTGTCCAATAGGGTCCCATATCGTAATACATGACTAATGTCCATTTATCCCTGATCAATTGCACCTTTGAAATAGGGTCAAAATAAAGCGTCTGGTTGTTTGGAAACGGTTTGACATCATGTAAGGCGTAAGATGGAAAAATCTGCATAAAGAAACACAGGAGAACAGTTGCTATGGTTGCAATATTTGGTTTCTGTTTTCCTTTCCTTTGTGGCAATCTGGTTGTTTGCTTTGTATCTGTTGGTTTTGGTGTCGTCACATTATGTTGATTAACAGGCAAAACGGAGAGTTTCACAATAGGGCGTTTCATGATTCCGTTTTTGGTTTTTAACGAAACCGCTCTGGTTAGGCCGTCATTTCCTGGGTGTGTGTCGACCACACGTCCAAGAGCCCATTTTCCTGGAGGCAGATTTTCATCATGAATAACCACTAGATCTCCAATTTCGATATTTTTTTGTGGGTTCATCCATTTTCCTCTTGATGAAAGTTGTGTCAAGTATTCGGTCTTCCATCGTTTCCAAAGATCTTGGAATAATTTGCTGGTTAGATGCCATCTGGTTCTAGCATCTTGCTCTGTTTCAATAACAGTTGTTCCTGGTCTTCCCGATAAGAAATGAGCTGGTGTGAGGAAGTTCATATCGTCTGGATCTTCAGATAAGGCGCAGAGAGGTCGCGAGTTGAGGCACGCTTCTATTTTAGCTAACAATGTAGTGTATTCCTCGAAGGTTAGTTTTTGTTGACCAATGACCCTCTTCAGATGATGTTTTAGACTGCGTACTGCTCGCTCCCATAAGCCGCCGGCGTTGGGCCAGCTAGGTACGTTGAAGTGCCATTCTATGCCCATCTCCGTTATTTCGGTTATGAAACTTTCACTGAAGCCCTTGTGCAGCTGGTTAATTTCTTCCTGTATCATCCTGTTTGCTCCCACGAAGTTAGTGCCGTTGTCACTATACATATGTCGTGGCGCCCCTTTTCTGGCTGCCATTCTGGTTAGAGCTGCCAAAAAGGCGGAGCTGCTTAGGTCTGACACAAGTTCTAGGTGGACCGCTTTCGTGACCATACATATAAAAACAGCTATGTACCCTTTTGTGGTTTTGATACCCCTTCCCTTGTTTGCTTTCACCTCTACGAAGCCTGTGTAGTCTACGCCGCAGTGATAAAATGCATGTTCTGGATTCACTCTTGGTTTTGGTAAATCGCCCATGAGCTGGTGCTGCCGCATGGGATTTTGCTTTCTGCATATGCCACATTTTCTTATAAACTTTTTTGTAGCCATGTAACCGCCGATAATCCAGTACTGTTGTCGTAGATTTGCCAACGTTAAGCGCGCTCCGCCGTGCAAAGTCAGTTTATGAGCTTGATCGATGAGTAACGTGGTAAGCCGATGGTTATGAGGTAAGATGATGGGATGTTTCATCTCCTGACTCATGTGGGCATTTTCCAATCTCCCACCCACACGTAACATTCCACGTTCATCTATGGTTGGGTTTAGACTTAAAATCTTGCTTTTGCAGTGCACTCTTCCGTGTTTGTGTAATGCTTCTAGGTCATTTGCAAATTCTGCTTGCTGAACGTTTTTGATTATCAGCTGTTTGGCGTGACGTAGCTCGTGTAATTCGAGGTATGGTCGGTGTAGTTTTTTCTTCAAAGTAGGCATTCGCATAATCCACGCAAAAATACGTCCGATTTTTGTAATGGAGCTGTGTTTATTTATTAAGCCATTAATAATTGTGGTAGTCAGCGCTTTTGTTGGTTGTTCAGTAACTTCCGTGTTGATTTGGTTTAGTACGGACGGCTTTACTTCTAAATTCGTCTCAAAAATGGTATGGTGGTTTTCTTGGTTTGTGTATGATGGCAGCCATGACGGCCCTTGCCACCATAACTTGTGGTTTTTGAGTTGCTTGACAGTCAAACCACGACTTGCACAGTCCGCTGGATTATCTGTCGTCTTCACATATTGCCAATGTTTTGATGGTATGGTTTTGGTTATTGTTGTTACCCGATTTGCTACGAATGGTTTCCATCGGGCTGGATCTCCTTGTATCCACCCTAGTACTGCAGTTGAATCGGTCCAGCAGTAGACATCAGTGGGGTAATCTGATAAGCAGCTTTGAACTTTTTGCATTAGCTGGGCTAACAGATGTGCGCCCATTAGCTCAAGTCTCGGTATAGATAAGACTTTACTTATGGGTGCCAACCTGGCCTTCCCCGCAACTAATGTAATGGTTGTCCCTTCTTGGTTTGTTACCTTGCAATAGATGACACAAGCGTATGCTTTATTAGAGGCGTTGCAGAAACCGTACAATTCAATATGTTGGTTTTCTCCCATACCTAACCATCTCTTGATTTTTATGGTGTTTATGTCCGGAAGTTCTCGCTTTAATGTAGACCATTCTGAGTTCATTGCCTCTGGTAGGGCGTCGTCCCATTTTATGTTTGATAACCAGACATTTTGGAACAGGAGTTTCATGGTAGTGCTCAGGGGGGTTAACCACCCTAATGGATCGAACAGCTTGGAAATGTCGGAAAGTAGAGCTCTTTTGGTAATAGTTGCAGTTGATTCTGGTTCTATTTTTGAGTTAAAGGTAAAATTATCTCTCTGTGGAGTCCAACGGAGACCCAATGTTTTGGTAGAATCGGTCTGCTTGAACTCGTATGTTGACTGCTCACATTGCTCTCTCTCCAAATCGGTTAACAGCTCTGGTTTATTCGAAGTCCATTTTCTAAGGTTGAATCCTCCCAATCGGCATAATTTTATTAGATCGGATTTCAGTTGGTCTGCTGCTTCCATTGAAGGACGCCCTCCACAAAAATCATCCATATAAAAACTTTCTTCGTTCTCCCAATATTTCGGTAGGTCTTCTGTGTTGTTGAGAATCACGTTACAATGGTAGTACGGTTTCATAGAACCACAGAGTAGCCATCCTAGTTGCGTCTGTTGAGCGATTGGTTGCTTGTCGTCGTCCCCTCTTAAGATTCCTCCTAGCATTATTTTGCTGTAAACATTTGCGCCGAGAAGTATATCTACAGGTCTGCTTATATGGTACTCTGGATCGGCCAATTGTATTCCTTGGATATGGTTCCACGATGTTGGTTTGGTAAACGTGTTGTTTGGTAGTCGCTTAATCAAGTTGTTCATAACAATAACGTTCGTGTCACAAGTAAACTCACTATTTGTAGACTTTAGTGTTACCTGTAACATTCCCTTCGCATTGTTTTCTTTTTCACCAACACCATAGATTTGCCCTTTGAAGTGATCCCTCTTTATTCCCAATGCTTGCGCTGCGTTTTCGGTGATTAACGACAGTTGAGAACCCTGGTCAACTAATGCTCTCATCTTGTGCTGTGTTCCATCAGCTCCCTTAACTTTTATAATAGCGGTGGCTAAAAGTACCTCAGACATGTCATCCCAAGATACGTGAGATGACCTAGATGATGTTTTGGTTGCAACACTCTTGTTGGTGGTGTTATCTGCTGACGAAGTTGGACTTTGTTTTGCCAATGCTTCGTGAAGAAGTGTGTTGTGCGTGCCTAAGCATTTACGACACCGTTTGCTCGATTGACATGGTTTGTTGCTATGACTGCATAGACAGTTTTGACAGTAATTAAGTTGCTCAATTTTATTTGCCTTTTGCTCATGCGTCATTTGCAAAAAATCAGGGCAACGCCACAATCCGTGCTCTGAATTACACAATGCACAGGTCATCGATTGCGACACATGTAACGCGTTCATGTTAGACTTTGAGTTGTCTTTGTTGCCTGATTGATGGTTATTGTTTTTATGAAAACTTTTCTTCTGGTTTTGGTTATGGTACTTGTTTGATTGATGCGGCGTGGTATTTTGGTTAACTGGTTCCTGCTTGCGACGAGAAGCTTCCAAGGCTGTGAATTTCGTTTCCAAAAATTCCAGGAACTCTTGCAGTTCGGGTAGCTCTCTAGGATTTTTGACCGACTCTATATAATCGGTGAAGGTATCGTCATCTAGCTTTTGAGCTAAGAGGTGCACTAAAAGTGGATCCCAAGTTGTTATATCTACTCCCAGATTCTGTATAGCGTGTAACGTCTCCTTGGTTGTATCATGCAGCTTCTTTATCGTGCTTAGCGACTGTTGTTGTATGTTGGGAAGTCCGAGCAGTATTTGAATATGGGTTGTGAAAATTAATTTCTTGTTTCCATACCTGTGGTTTAAAATTTTCCAACATACATGGTAATTGTCGGAGCTAATCTGTAAATGGTGAATCAGACGCTCTGCTTCTCCAGTCACCTTACTTTTAAGAACCTGCATTTTTTGTGCATTAGACATTGACGGGTTTTTATCGACTGCTTCGCTAAACAAGTCTTTGAACGGAACCCATTGGTTATAGGTCCCATTGAACACGGGGATGTCCATTTTCGGAGCTGACTTTTCACGGTGCCTTACTGCCCACATCTTTTGGTTGATGTCGTTTGTCAGCTCGTTGTACTTTTCCTCGTGCTTGCAGAATTCGCTTTGGTACGTAATATCGTCGCCTCCATCCTCACCTTCAATTTCCCAATGAAGCTTGTCGATCTCCCCCCATCGGTTATCCAGTGATTTAAGAGCGTTCTCGAATTGCCATTGATTCTCAAAGCTATCCACGTCGATATTACTCACGGTTCTCATGAACGCTTTGAAATTGATATTCTGCTTCTTTTTCAACCCGTTTAGCTTGCTGGAGTCTCTATCTATATAAGGAAAAGTGTCTCGCCGTGAGAACTCCTCATAGCGGGACGACGACATACCTGGTTGGGGCTGCGCCGCTTCTCCTTCCTGGTCTGCGCCTAGCTGCTGTTTAGCCTGGTTACCTGGTAATGGTTGAACCTCTTCCGCTTTGTGTTTACGGGGAGTTCCATCTTTCAGCTGCGTCGCACCTAGCTGCGCCATGGTTTTGTCTAAAATTTCCTTAATTTTCAAATACACTCCCTGGGCTGTTTCGAAACAACCCTTTTTGAAGTAAATATGGGCGTAATTTCCAAACTCGCATATTTTCTTATGGTTTTCCTGGTAATCGTGCCAGTATGCTTCTAACATGCTAGCCTTGCGTTTGTAATTATCGATGGTCTTCCTCTCAGATCCATCTTTTTTAAGATTGGTCAAAAACTTGTTCAGGATTTCATAGAGCTCAGTTTGGTTCATGAACAGAGAATCGGAATCCATGTTTTAAGTTATCTTTTAATATATTTGGTAATGGTATAAATAAATGGTTCGATCTGACCTTATGTGCTCCAACTAACCGCCTCTGCAATCTCAGGTTCTTCAAATTGCAGCGATCTTCTGGTTCGTGTGGCACTGTTTCACTTGGTAGTCACTGGTAATTAAATGCTCGAAGGACCTTGTAAAAAGTAGCGTGGGCGCTATGGTGTCCCGACACTCCTTTTCCGTATTGGTAGTATGTGGTTTATGGTAGAAGTTAAAGTCTCGTATTGTATGTGAAATAGTTATATATTAAATCACTAAAACACTTATAAATAAGACAACACAACTGGTAAAAGTAATGGTAAATGGTTATGGTAAATATGGTAATGGTAATGGTTGAGTACGAGGTGTCTCTAATGAGATCTAATCGCGAACTGGCCCACATTTAGGTGAACGAGCGAACGCGCATACTTGCATTCGATGCAATTATGCGTTTTCGCTGAGTGTTCGATTAAAACTCGAACAGTTGTTTAATTTAGAATTCATATCTTGATGTTAATACGAGGTGTGTTTTACGAATAATAATTATTCTAGCTTAGAAACTAAGTTGTAAATTAGAAGTCTCCAGAAATACGGAAAATAAGGAACACGAACAGAAAATTACATCACACCTGTTTTTCCCCTAAAGGTATAAGGTGAGTTGAACCTATATGTAGATCCACCCATCATCCTCATTGCGCAGCATGTCTTCACCCATACTTCCTTTTCTTGCGATATCATCCTTCACACAGTTCATCCATCGTTTCTTTGATCTTCCTTTAATAATATACCGATCTACATTCACACTCAAAAGTTTCCTTACGACATTTTCCTCATTCCTTCGCATCACATGCTCATACCAAGCCACACACTACTACACAAGTTTTCAGTCACTGGCACACATACTTCCTTATTTTCTAAGGAAAACCAATCAAATAATTAAAATCATCAAATGACTCCTGGACTCCCGGTTTGCGTTCTTGCGTTAATCCCCTTTGCCACAGTGACTCTTTCAAACAAATTTCACAACCCCAGAATTTCAGATTTCCTAACAACACACATAATAAGTACAGTATAAAGAAAAACCTTCAAAGAAAAAGAACATAATTTTCTGTCCAATGTTAAACCAATTCCAAGTAAAATAACAAAACCTTTAGAAGATATCATTTTTATCGAACACTTCCAAAGAATACGAGCAATAAGCATCATTATGGCACAAAAAACTTGTATGGGGCAAAACATAAAAGCTTTGACTGATGTTACGTTAATGGCTTCATAAAGACGCCACAATTTGCCCGGATAAAGGAGTAGGTATTGTCTTTTATGCCCAAGGCGTTTTGGAGGGATTTGCTCCCCTTGCTGACATGTTTTGGATGTTATAAGAGGTGATTATGAGCAGAACCTAATGTAGATACAATATGGATGGGTCATTTGATGCACCTTTTTGTCAAAGCATGTGGTATTTATAGTTAATTAATTTAGGCGCAAGATTAAAAGCTAATCTACATTATTCAGGAGCAATGGAAGTTCTTACTGGTTAGATTGTGAGAATAGATCCGAAAATGTTTTGGGTTTTATTCATTGTTCCGTGGAAGTTAGGTTTATTTATTCATCTAATTCAAAAACCAGACTAACATAAAACGTTATGTACGAGGTCAAAATGCCCCATTTCAAAATGGTGTTCTAGCGTCAAAGTTTATGTTTTTTTTTTCTTTAAGAACCGGCGTAACATTTTGGCACTGGGGGGTCTCGCTAGATTAATGGCAACAGTTTGCATCTAGTAAATCTACGTACAAAAGGATATGTTTAGTTAAATAGATAAAGGGCTCTTACTACTAAAATGTTGGTTAGTCTTGCCTAACGAGCCGTGAGCCTTGCTTTGTGTTCATTAGCAAACGCATCATTTGTCCGCCGTCGGACCGTGAGTAGGTTAGGCACTATATTAGATAGTCTCTTCACTAAATAATATAATAATCTTAGTCTTCAGTCCTAATAGGAGATTGTGGTAAGATAAGAACACCTGGTCAGATCAATCAACGTTGGTCTGTGGATGGGTGACGACGTTCCGGGTATCATTTGTAGATCTTCGACAGTCGTAAAATACTGGTATTCAGCTGCATCAGGTTCGGACTGGAAGCCGTCCCCAACGTTGTTGAGAAAAGGCTCAGATCATATGAGTCTTCTTGTGTTACTAAATGTTTTATCTCTGATTCTTCTCATGCAACATTCACGGTATCATTCATATCTTTTTTACTTAAAATAAGTCCTTCACAAATCCATATATTGATTCTTTGGCCTCCCTCCCCTACTCCATTCAACGAAAATTAAATTCCTCACTTCTCAAGTCACATGCGTTACATCCCTCCTCATTTTCGCTCAATTCCTCTTCATCTAATAATGCAATAAAATTACATATATTATAAGTAAATGCTTCCAGTCGTATTATTAGATTCCATGCTATATTTAGAACAAAGTTAGAAAAAAGGCAATGCATACGTACCATTACTTATTACTTAGAACAATATCGGATTTCGAGAACAAACGTGTTGATTAACTTATTTAATTTAATTAGAATAGCACTAATTAAGGCTCTTGAATGGGACTCAAAGTTTTATGAAAGGTTCGTTAAAGTTTAAAAGTCACGAGAAAAATATTTTAATAAAATGTTATATTACTGGAATTATGCAAATTTCAGACACACTAAAGTTCGGCGGAGTGTTTGCAACGGTGCTTGGGTACTTACAGCTTAAGAGGGAACAGGGCGTGCTGGGTAGGAATTTGAAGAAACAGTATAGCGCTGACGCGGCCTCAAGCCTGCTAGTGCTATGGGGACTACTTAGACCGATTGTATCACCAAAGTTTTACGAGATTGACATTTAGTACCTTTTTTTCTCCTCGAAATCTGAACTAATCTAATATAAAAGGATAACTGACTGGGTGACATATCAACGTACAGCCGAAACTACTGGGGCTAGGAATGTGAAATTTTGCACACGGCTTCCTATTATAATGTAGGGGAGCACTAAGAAGGGGTTTTTGGAAATTTAACCTTTAAGGGGGTGAAAAGGGGAATGAAAGTTTGTATGGAAAATCTTATTACTTGTGTTTAGGAATGTGAAATTTTGCACACGGCTTCCTATTATAATGTAGGGGAGCACTAAGAAGGGGTTTTTGGAAATTTAACCTTTAAGGGGGTGAAAAGGGGGATGAAAGTTTGTATGGAAAATCTTATTACTTGTGTTTAGGAATGTGATTTTTTGCACACGGCTTCCTATTATAATGTAGGGGAGCACTAAGAAAAGGTTTTTGGAAATTTAACCTTTAAGGGGGTGAAAAGGGGGATGAAACTTTGTATGGAAAATCTTATTACTTGTGTTTAGGAATGTGAAATTTTGCACACGGCTTCCTATTATAATGTAGGGGAGCACTAAGAAGGGGTTTTTGGAAATTTAACCTTTAAGGGGGTGAAAAGGGGGATGAAAGTTTGTATGGAAAATCGTCACTTTTGTAGTTGAACCGACATCCACGCGGGCGAAGCCGTGGGCAAAGTGCTAGTTCAATTATAAAAAAGAGTCCCTCTAGCCGGCTTAGTATGACCACCGAAGAACGGGTTTTGTCGACGGAAGAATCGACAAAATGACCGATTGTAGCAACAGCAAGGTTTCATGTCAAATCATGTATGGAAAAATCTTTGTCTATTCTTCGTAGAATAGATATTATAGCATCGCCATGCTACGGTGGCTGAAGAATGCCTCTAGAGAAAAAGAAATACATTTGTGCGGATAAGCGCAGCCCCTGTTCTCTCTTAAGTAGCCAAGAGTCGAGGAAAGTTATTGTTACAAAGAAAAAAGTCCCAGTACTTCGGTCAATCTGTGACCGTGCGTACCGTACCTACGATTATTTGACCAGCCTGTTCGGGTTTTGGTCACAGTCTTCTGTTTTTATTAAGTTTTGTTTATTTGAACTTTATGTTGCGGTAGTTGTTTCTTGTTTAATGGTTATTTTCTCTTTAAGAATTAAAAATAATTCAAAGGTTGCTGAAACTGTTTCGAAGATGTGCATGTGGATTGAGTGATCCTCTCTTCAATCTTAATGAAAATCGAGGTGGATTTTGTTAAAAATTGTAGAAACATTATGACCTAGTTAAAAAATTTGTTAAACCCGAGATAAAAATGATATGGTCAATAAAGAGGATCACTCACACCGCATGCTTTGAGAAAACGTCATATTGATATCTCAGAACATATTGCCTTTGTAATTCTTATTTCGACATTGAAAAATTGTAAAAAATTGTTAGAAACTATTAACAATTTGAGAATTCAGTTGCAAGTCCCGTTTCGAAGTTATTACGATTAATTTGGATCACTCACACCGCATGCTTTTTCAAAACGTCATAATGTAAATCTCAGAATATATAGCCTTTGCAGTATTTATTTCGTTATTGTTATATTGAGGAAAATTGTTAGAAGCTACTAACAATTTAAGAATTCAATTGTAAGTCCCGTTTTAAAGTTATTAACCTTTTTATTTTCCTCCAATATGCCGTCTGAGTGATCCATACTTCGACCTCTATCTACTTTTATATACATCGTAGGCAAACTGTGATTGTATCCAAAATTGTTAATTGTTTTCTTCTAAAACTTTGCATTTCTTCTGCTTTTATAAGGGTCATACTTTAAGATATAGCATGGTTCGTTCATTCCTAAAGGAACTGACTGAGTAGGGTACATATGATTTTTGATTTTGCGAGACTGTAAAAGTAAGAATTGGTGAGGGTAGTTGCTTCACAACAGAACTGCCCTCATGAATTGTTCTTTTTTAACGTTAGAAACGAACGTAGTGAGGGATTCTGTAGTAGAATCCTGAACGTGGCGAGGGATTCAAAGTACGTCGCCCGAGCCAAAAATATATTTTACGCCCGTGTGATACAATCTACTTTTCATAACTCTCTATGAGAAAATAAAAGGCGCCTCATATTATATTGTAATATTATTATTTAATAAAACATGAGTAACGACACGTATAAATCCATCAAGACATCCTCTTCAGATACGCTATTAATTACGAATATGTGTCCAGTTTTACGTTGTTATTAGCTGACTGTTGATTTTAGCATTGAGTTGGTACTCCAAAGAGTAAAAGGTTGTTTAGTTTTGGCTATATACTTAATGGAAGTAGGCCAAAAACGCAGATTCTGAAAAATTCTTGGTGCCTCTTACATTTCTCCATTCAATAAAATTAGCATAGGCTTTCATAATTATATTTCTCCAGCGATTTTGCAGGTCTGTTCACATACTTTCAGGAGTTAATTCTATACTTTCACTGTCACTTGAAGAATTCATTTTTCAAAACAAAACCATGAATTTCTAGAAATCTGTGAAAATTGACAAAAACGTGGGCTGTAGCTCCCGTGTTCCAAATTCGATTTCTTTTTTTATTAATCAGCCGTCGCGGCGATGCGACTATGGGCCTTCGTACCACACCAGTCTTTATTCAAACAATATTTGCGTTCGATTTCTTTGGCGCTGAACACTAAGATGTTCCAAATTCAAAAAGTGCAATAAAGATGTCATAGACACAACACTCGTACTAGAAATAGGGACCAATAAGTTCAGCCAGGCTGCAGATTTGCTGAAGTAGACATCGTCAGTTATCTTGCATGGGGTAGGTACTGTTTGAGACGCTATAATAAAATTTCTCAAAGTATTCTGGATCTGAATGAGACGAAATTTAAAACATGCATTAAACGCACACTGTGTAAGGAAGCACATTACAATTTGGACAATTAAATCTATATATATAAAAGGATAACTGACTGGGTGACATATCAACGTACAGCCGAAACTACTGGGGCTAGGAATGTGAAATTTTGCACACGGCTTCCTATTATAATGTAGGGGAGCACTAAGAAGGGTTTTTTGGAAATTTAACCTTTAATGGGGTGAAAAGGGGGATGAAAGTTTGTATGGAAAATCTTATTACTTACTTGTGTTTAGGAATGTGAAATTTTGCACACGGCTTCCTATTTTAATGTAGGGGAGCACTAAGAAGGGGTTTTTGGAAATTTAACCTTTAAGGGGGTGAAAAGGGGGATGAAAGTTTGTATGGAAAATCTTATTACTTGTGTTTAGGAATGTGAAATTTTGCACACGGCTTCCTATTATAATGTAGGGGAGCACTAAGAAGGGGTTTTTGGAAATTTAACCTTTAGGGGGGTGAAAAGGGGGATGAAAGTTTGTATGGAAAATCGTCACTTTTGTAGATGAACCGACATACACGCGGGCGAAGCCGTGGGCAAAGTGCTAGTCATTGATAAAAATGCTTGGTTCAATGCCGGTCCTGCTCCACAAGGACAGCGCTTAAATTGACTTTATAGCATTAATTTGCACTGTTATGTAATACATATATTTTTTTTCACACAATGTACTCGAAGAACGTGTTTGGAAAAAAAAAATTAAGTTATCGAAATTAGTGAGTAAGTCGGTTTTATTTTTAATGATAAAGTGTAAATAAAGTGCATAATTTGAGTTTTGTTTTTTTTTTATTTTTTAAGTCAAGAGATTTTTTACATTAGCGCGTCATTTAAATATCAGTTTCGTATTATTCAGATTTATTGTAACCTACTGTCACCGCGCTTTCTGTTAGTAAATTTAAAAAAGATTAAGTATTTAAAATTTTAACGTTAAAAAAAGTAACAATTCATGAGGGCAGTTCTGTTGTGGAGCAACTACCCTCATCAATTCTTACTTTTACAGTCTCGCAAAATCAAAAATCATATGTACCCTACTCAGTCAGTTCCTTTAGGAATGAACGAACCATGCTATATCTTAAAGTATGACCCATAAAAAAGCAGAAGAAATGCAAAGTTTTAGAAGAAAACAATTAACAATTTTGGATACAATCACAGTTTGCCTACGATGTATATAAAAGTAGATAGAGGTCGAAGTATGGATCACTCAGACGGCATATTGGAGGAAAATAAAAAGGTTAATAACTTTAAAACGAGACTTGCAATTGAATTCTTAAATTGTTAGTAGCTTCTAACAATTTTCCTCAATTTATCAATAACGAAATAAATACTGCAAAGGCTATATATTCTGAGATTTACATTATGACGTTTTGAAAAAGCATGCGGTGTGAGTGATCCAAATTAATCGTAATAACTTCGAAACGGGACTTTCAACTGAATTCTCAAATTGTTAATAGTTTCTAACAATTTTTTACAATTTTTCAATGTCGAAATAAGAATGACAAAGGCAATATGTTCTGAGATATCAATATGACGTTTTCTCAAAGCATGCGGTGTGAGTGATCCTCTTTATTGACCATATCATTTTTATCTCGGGTTTAACAAATTGTTTAACTAGGTCATAATGTTTCTACAATTTTTAACAAAATCCACCTCGATTTTCGTTAAGATTGAAGAGAGGATCACTCAATCCACATGCACATGTTTCGAAGTTGTTCCGAACAAACTTTTGCTCCAGATCAAGAAACATTTTGTATAAATGAAAACCTGGATAATAATAATGTTTACTTTATTTCATTTCCGGGTACCTATTTAGATTGAATTATTTAATGCAAATAGGTATGCTACGCGTGTGTACTACGCGACAACACCTGCTACGCGACTACGCACGCTACGAGGCTACGAAATTACGTTCGTAGGTCCTACGTACATGATCAAATTAAAACGAATTATAATTCAATTGAGTTTAAAACTAATTAGTAGCCATTATCCAGTGAGGTGCACAAATGAATTAAAAAGCATTCAAGCATACCTGAGTTCATAAACATGAATCAGTAATCAATAACTAAAGAGATGCTAGCAAAAAATCATTACCTACCCTTCCTTTTGGCTGCGCCGTAGTCGGGTAAAAAGTAGGATCAATTAGCAGACGGTCATTAACGTTCAGCCATCACTAATGACTGCTGCATGAATTTCCGGAAGATTCCTTGCGCTCGTCTCGTTTAGACGCTGATGGACGCTCACGGAGGCGTCGGCAATGTCGGCATTCGTCTGATATGTCCCTTACACTTTCAGGTAATTTACACGTTTAATGAACTGCTATACAGCTGCTTTAAGTTATTTCTGGCGGTAATAGCTTTACTCGGTTAGATGAGTTTTATCAAGCGGAGTTAGGTAAGATTTTGCAAGGAAATTGGACGTTGGAGTACAGGGTAGTTGACCATCAATTTTAATCAAGTATTTTTACTTTTTACATGCTTGATTAAAATTGATACTGAGATCTAATACTTTTTCTAATAAGTACTTGATTATTATCAAGTACCTATCAGAAAATGTGAAGAAAAGTAGAAAGATTATGATGATTTATTACTTATTTATAATATTGATCTATCATGGTTTTGTCCCTTTAGTGCACGATGTAAATTATTAACCGTTATTTAACAGAATTTCGTCGTTCGATCCCAGGACCCCAGGCTTACCAATCATTCGTGTGTCCACTAGACCAACAATGCATATTTTATTAGTTACCTACTCAGGCATTTATGTAGTTATTAGTTAAACCATTTCATTCACAAACGTCTAGCAATCGTTTGTCTTTCGAGAGCTAAAAACGCCAAGAACACTGTACTTAAAACAGTATCAACATTTATAAAAGATAGACAAAGTCCTGCCGCCACCCTGCATCCGAGCTAATTCGATTCCACAACTTGATTTGGTTTCGTATCCCCACATTACGATTCCCAATTACATTTTGACAAGTGAGTGGGCCGCGTTCTGACTCTCATGTATTCAGTAGGTAATGGTGCTGCCGAAGTTTAAGAGCATGTCGGTTTAAATTGAAAGGATACGCCAGTCGGACTCGAACAACGGCTTTTTTGAGAGAAAAATTTGGTTTGTGATGTTCTTCAGAAAGGACAGGTGTATGAATGTGGACGAGACGAAAGGGGTATGTTAGGATCGTAGCGTTCTGGGATTTCTGAATACCCACCCCAATGGTAAAAGAGCGTGAGTTTATATCATCATCATCTTTTCACATCACACGTTTTCTTCTTCAATTCTTCCCTGTTAGACGTCACGGTGGCATTTAATCCTTTCTCATTCATATCATTCCTCACACAAGCCATCCGTCTTTTCCATGAGTTTATGAATGTATGTAAATTGGATTAATTAGCCGATTTTTCCCAGCATGGATGAACTTAAAGCTAAAGGACAGTTTTTTTCTTAGATGTTTAATATTGGTTTACCTTTCGTAATCATGTAGAGATAGGGTAGAAATAGCAGTTTCGGTAAAGAAAAGCGGAACGCTGGTGTTTATCCAGGGTAACAAATTGTATTTTGTTTGCTTAGGACTCCAATAAATCTGATAAAAAGATGAAAACACACATTTCTAGCCAGTACGTACGTACCCAGCCACGTACGTACCCGCACGTAGTACGTACGTACGTAGCCAGTACGTTGGCGTAGTAGCCAATTTGTTTCAGAATTTTGGATCATCCAAACCACATTTCAGGCTTATTAGTTCTCAACTTTGATAATAATGAAAAACTACAAGTAAAAAGGTTTTCCTGATGAAAGAGTATTTTAAATTATTACTCCAGATAAAACGGCTTTATATGCATGTTACAAATAAGAAATTCAACAAATTATCCAAGAACTTAACGACGGAAAGTAATCAATTCATACTAATATAATTTAAAAAATATAATTATACTTACAATACAATAAAGAACCTCCTTGATTTTGAAGTCGGTTAAAAATGATAACTGTGTGTCTGTTGCATTTACGCAGTTAAACGTGAAAATGTATTTTTCTGGAATTTGACACTCTGTTGTATTTGCCTGCATGGATTGATTTTCCTGGATTAGGTGATAAGAATATATTTAGTCAGACCTGATATCTCGATAGTCTGTTCCCGTGGGTAAACCAACTTTACGTGAAAGTCGTGAGCGATAACTAGTACCTAATACATGCAATTTTTAAAGTGGAAGATAAGTACCCGGTGAAATTCAATTCTCTCTCCTCAGTGAAGGCTGTATGTTGAAAATGTGATTGAATGATTTTTTCATGAAATAGTCATTGTATGGGATTCAATGAACTAAGAGGGTTGTTTTTAACGATTATAACTCTGTCAGGGTATATTTGTTCATATTTGATCATGTCGTGAATCATACTTTCATCAACGTACCTCAACCTGTAAATGTCAAAAAACCTTAGAAAATTTTGCGAGTTACCTTAAAGGAAGGAAGCTGCTGACCTGCTTTCCATCCCGATATTGAAATACAAAATTCACACAAAGTCACTTTCCTAAAAGTCTAAACTAAGCATGAATGTAAATTAAAGGTAAATCATTACTGAAAATGGCTGTATTTTTTATCTGAATCGTTCTGAAACGCCTGAAAAGCAAGCATCAGCAATAAGTCCAATGAGATTTATCATAAAAATGGTCGCGTATAGCCTTGGGTGGGAACTATCACATTGCATCCATTTAATTATTATACCGGTATTATATTTTATTTTATTACGAAGACACTGATTTACGATGAGGCAAATTGTGAATGGCATGGGTACGAAATAGAGGCTTATTTTTATGAAAGTCTTCCTACTTTTTTGATGATTAATGGTAAACGAAATATGGTGGCAGCGAATTGTTTATATTATGGAAGTAATTTATTGTTGACGTGATTGCACATAACTATATGCCTGACATTTTGTTGGTACATCCGAGTCAACGCACGATCGATTATAAACCAGTGACTGAGAAAATTGTTTATTAATCGGTTCAAACGGTATTGGCGTATATGTGACGCGGAGAAATGGGGAAAATCTCGGATGGAGAAAACGACAGTTTTGGGGAGATCTGGGATATAAAAGTAGGAGATTCAGACCAAAGAAACGATGTATAAATTATGTGAAAGATGATGATATGGCATGAAAGGGATATTCATAACATGACGACAACTAAAACGAAAAGGGAATTTGGTGGGCATTTGATGATGGTAGTCCTAAATAAAATCTAGAGTAGATAATGGACAAGGTCAGCTACAACAAGAATGTTTCTTGAATAGTCTCTTGAAAGTGTTATTAGGTTTTACCCAAGAATTTCTCAGTATCAGCTACAGAGTCTAGATTTGTACCCGGTTGATGGTAGGTAATAGGCTCGCCCCCGCGTCGTGAGACTTGAACAAAACTGGTGAAATTAGGGTGTACTATTAGGTGCACTACTGGACTACTGCCTAACCATTTAGGGATTACAGGCGTGATGTGTTCTTAAATTAGAACGGGTAGTCTTTCAAGGATTTACCCACACGTTACACAGATGAGTAATTTTGTTGTAAACAAACAATAACCCTTACCCACGACCAACCTTTTTGATTCATGAGAATTGTGTGCGTTGCGTGGTGGGGAAAATTCGATGTTAGCGGTGTTAATTTAGTTCATTGCGCTTTTTTTTTTCTTTTTCCGACTACCATATTATGTAGTTACATTTTTTTAGCGATGGTATATCATGAAATAACTCCTCCTGCTCTGGGCGGAGCAGAAAGGAGTGTCAGACTCTTACTTACTAAAATCCATCCGTGTTCCTTCATAAGCCTTTTGCAGTCCAGGGCCGCGGTAACTTTTTCGAACAAATACCAACGTGATGTAATGTGAAAATTTCACGTGAAGATTTCACGGTAATAAATTTCACCGTTTCTTTGCGATGGCAGGGCCGACTTAATGTTACATGGGCCTTGACATCATTTAATTCAAATGTATTAAAACCAAGGCTTAGATTATTCGGTGCAGACAGTTCCAAATACTAGACTAGAATTAGGTAAGTATTAGCTAGATTTGTGTGAAAATACTCTTTTTTTAACCGACTTCTAAAAATAGAAGAAGGTTCTCAATTCGGATGTTTATATTTTGTTTTATTTTGTTTTGTTTGATTTAATTTTTTTGCCACCGACTTCAGAAACTGTTTTTTCTTCTAAAGTTTATTTTTCCCTTTTTTTTAAGTCGGTTTTATTTTTTGTTAAAAAGTTTTTATTTTTCACTTTTTGGTGGTTCACATGTAAGTTCGCATGTTCATAGGTCATAATGTGGACATTATAGTTTTTTTTTTGATTTTTCAAAAACCGCTTGTCCGATTTCAATAAAAAAAATTAATGGGACCATTTGGGAAGTATAGCCTTTACAACAAATCAAGAGTTTTTCAAATCGGTAAGCAAGTGACGGAGTTATGCCCGAACAAACATAAAAAAAAACAAACAGGATCACGTGCAAGTTCCAGGATGGGCTACAATCCACCACGCGGGGCCAGTGCGAATTGGTAGATGTCACAATATGTCTTCGAAATTTTTGGTTCCAAAGCATCACCGTTTTGAGAACAGTGGTGACCTCGACGGTGTGACTGACGCTGGTGAAACCCGATTTGACCTTAAGATGTAGCGTTTTTCGTTATATATAGTATAAGTTCGAAAATGCTATGTCAGTAACGATCAATTCAGTAGGAGAAAATCATTTTAAAAACTTGCTTCGTATATAGGTAATAACATGTACCTATATTAGTGCCGATGACTGTACACAGAAATAGATTAACACTAAGTACTCAAAGTTCACAGCAGGTTATTTTAATAAAAACTTGTTACTTATTACTAACAAGTTATTGAAGAGTAAGAAATGTTTTGAAGAATAATCTACTGAAACATTAAAAATAATAGCTGGAGCCCCGTACGTCAAATAATTTTATTAAAATTCTGAAATGTTAAGCTACTTCATTTGCTAACCAAACATAAATTAGTGCCGATGACCGTGTACACCTCTGAGAATCCATAAAGAGAATAATAGAGTCGTGTTGTTACTTTATTTATTTTAGAACTAACTGAGAATTTCTATCTGAAATATATTGGTTTCTGAGAAATAGTGAGGAACCTTCGTTGTCATGGTATGGGCACGAGATGTGGAGGAATGAGCCGCATGTATGGAATGTTTTGAGTAGGTAGGTGTTGATATACAGGTATAATAGTAGGGTAGGGGAGCAAAGCGTTAGAAGAACGACAACGGCGATAAATACCATGGAAGAATGACTTGAAAAGAAAACACCCATGCACATCGATTCTCAATAAATTGGAAACAAAATCGACAGGATAGATATCCATGGTTTCCAAACAAATTGATAATATTCAATCATCTTTAAGGAGGTAAGAATTACTATAAAAGTTTTACAAATTTCTGCAAAACCGTTTTGGTTATAAAATTTAACGTTTTTAGAAAAATATCACAAACTCTTTTAATTGCAAGAACTTATTTAGTTTCAAATCTATTCTTTGTAAACACGTAAGTATTTGTATCTTTTCTTTTTCTTGTTTCTTTGATTAATATAATGACAACGATTTGATTTAAAGATTAATGGGAATTCCGGGCAGTCTACGGTTTTGAACCAACTAAAACAACGGCAAAACTATTTTTTTTTTTTTTGAAATTAATAAATCCAGCAGACCGTAACTTCCAGGTTCAACGTTTTTGGAGATTTCTAAAATAAATTACGTGGTTTGTATTATTGTTTATAAATTGCTCACTATCATTTTATTTATTTTAATTATGTTCTTGCTGAAATGCAGGTTTAAAATATGCTTAAATAGTTCACAAACAATGTTTTAAAATCCCCTTAAGTTTTCGCGCTTAAAATTACTTCTCAACTGAAGTCTGAAACAAATCGGTGACTACAAAAATATACATTTAATGTTAATAATAAAAGCTAGAACTTAATAAATAAAACTTACCTTTAAAGTAGACAAAAAGCACAACAACAACTATATCGACATTTACTAACACGTAATAATACTGGTGTTTAAACTTTAAAACTACTTTCAACTTTATTTTTAAATAGATTAAAAGTGGTATTGCGTCGCAGCCTCTCGTTTTAAGAACAAGGTGTTATTGTTGCTTTTATTATTTTTGAAATATATTTGTTTTAGTTAGTTGGACTTTGTACGATCGCATGGTTGGATCTCATGGTGCGGGCGCGGTGTGGCCTGGGCGGCGGTTCGCGACTCTCTGCCGCCCGCCCAAAGCCCGCCCAACGTTAACTTGCACAGTAACTTTGTACGCAGTTTCTAGTTTTGGCGGATAACTTGGAATTAATTATATTTATGTGCTGGTATTCGGAATGCCCAAAGGACTTAAGATTTTAAATGATGGTTTTGAAGCTTGTTTAGTCGAGCTTTTAGTTTTGGTTTAGTAATTCTTGTTACTTGCGCTGTCGTGACTATAATAAGTCTATTGTTGGTTTTTAACAGAACAAAGCATATGCGGGTACACTTTGTTACATGACAAACTGATGCAGATTGTCCTCTCCGTGTTTGGGATACCGTGGCTTTATTCATTGTTTATATTTGTATTTTTAATAGACAATAGGTAGATATGATACATAAGTTTTTACGATATTGGGCAATTACCTATTAGTAAATTAAAACGCTATTAAAAAGAAATAAGTAGCTTAGTACATCATTATTATCGAGTACACAATGTAACACATGCTATGACAATAATAATTGGGAATACATACAATTAAACAATTTAAAATGATGTTGTTATAAAATATAAAAATGCCAATAATACAGTCAAATTAACATTCAATTTCAATGCGTCTTTGACCATTGTTATAATTGCAAAGACTGAAATTGAACTACGTTTATCCACGAATTTTGCACGCCCGAAAATATTATAAAGGTGTTACTTCCCTACGTAAATCGGATTTTGTTAACAATTTCAGGGGCTACTTTTTCACGTAACCTAATCTATTTTCCAAAATAAACGTAATCTAAGCTATCTGCTTTAAAGTTCCGTCAAAATCGGTTCATATGTATTGGCAGATTTTGAAGGGACTTTAACTATCAGATCGTAATGTTATAAAGAGTAACTTAAAGGTGCATAGGTACAAATGAAACATATTGTATAACTTGTGTTTTATAACAAGTTATTTAACATTTGTAACATGACTTTTAGGCTCCATGTTACTGAAACATGTTATATAATAACACATTTTGTAACATGTTATGTTAATTTATATGCACCATTAGACTTTTGTTTTAGAAAATTTATTTGGGATCCGTGCAAAATAAAACCCCTGAAATTGTCAACAAAATCCGATTCAACCAATGGGTTAAAGAGAAGTAAAAAATAAGAAGTAGATAGACACTAGGCTAATGAGCCTAGTGCCTATCTACTTCTTATAGCTTTCCTATTCGTAAGTACCTAAGCACCGAAAAAAGTGCCTCTCTACTTCGTATAGTTTTCCTCTTCGTAAGTACCTAAGCACCGAAAAAAGTGCCTCTCTACTTCTTATAGTTTTCCTCTTCGTAAGTACCTAAGCACCGAAAAAAGTGCCTCTCTACTTCTTATAGTTTTCCTCTTCGTAAGTACCTCTACCTAAGCACCGAAAAAAGTGCCTCTCTACTTCTTATAGTTTTCCTCTTCGTAAGTACCTAAGCACCGAAAAAAGTGCCTCTCTACTTCTTATAGTTTTCCTCTTCGTAAACTGTACCTACATAATTATGTGTTTGTCGAATATATCCCAAATATATTCTGCAAATAAACCATACACAGACAGACAAACTCAGAGAAAATGCAAATGCAAATGCAAATTCAGCATCATAAATCATTAGTACATTAGTAGCAATTTCTTATGAAACTACAAGACTTACTTTTCCGTCGTGATGTGTTTATTTACGCAGTTTTTTCATTGCTTTTTGTAAGGAACTATTAATTACAGTGTAAGATATTTGTTTTGTGATTTTGGTAAATTAAAATTTATTAATGACTGCATAAGCAACTTTTTGTTTCGTATACAAAGTATTATATCCCAGAATTTTAGGGTATGAATGAGACCATATCACAGAATCGATTGGAAATTATTATTATTATTTTTTGTTTTTAGATTTCACACAAAATAATTCGTCAATCACGCCTTACGTGGAAATATGACAAAGTCGTACTTTTTTAGCTTTAAAACAATATTATGAAGATTGGTTTAAATTAACATTAATAACTCGTATTTAACTATAAAACATAGACCGGTACATGCACATCGAGAGTCTTGATAATACCTACTTTGAAACTATGCATTTTTGGACCACACATTCTCGGACTTATTCGCGTCTATGTTCATTTTGCCGGAATAAAAATTATCCTACGTGTACTGTGAACTCAATTCAATATTAATCTGATTATTTTTCAATGATAAGGCTTAACAAACAACCCCACAATTATCAAAACAAGACAATCATAGATAAAAACGAGTAATGATTTTTCAAAATAAACCCTTTACTAATTGGATTTAAATTAGACAACCAATTAGTGCAGCCATCCGTACATTTTGTACGAAGAAAGTACCTAATTTAAAAAATACTTAGGTAGGTTATATATCTACCAATAAAATTCGTTTCATGCATAATCCATCAGCTTTAGATTACCATGTTTTACAAGTGTAGACATAATTTTCCGCTCGAGTGGTTTGATTACACCGCATCGTGATTCTGTTCAAGAAGTGTGCTCAAATGTTTGGCCAATGCCTAACTGAGTACATTCGAAATCGCTGAAGTGTGGGACGCTGAAATATGACGTATATAATTATATACAATGTTGTATTGCTATTTTTAAGCTTTTCTTGCTTTTTTTTTTTTGTAAGCGTCGCTAGATGAATGTTTGTTTGTGACTTACTCTTTTACACAATAACTACTAAATGGATTGATATTAAATTCGGCACACTAATAATTCAAAACTTGGATTAACACATAGGCTACTTTTATCTTCATCACGGTAATACGATCCCGCTGGACTCATCAATCAATGATCATTTTAAATGTCATAGTTTTAAAACGGGTGCTAATTAAACCGGCTTCTTTTTAATAGCATTATTTGCATCTAAAAATCTACATTGCCTTCTAAATTACTAAGTCAGCCACAATTAACGAGCATCTAAATAATACTATCTTAGCCACAATTTTTAGACCAATTTATAAACAAGGATCACATCTGGAATATACAAATTACCGACCAATAGCTATACTTAATACTATTAATAAAATTATGGAAAAATTTATAGTTAATCAAATCACAACTTATCTAGATCAAAATGAAATTATTACCGATATACAACATGGTTTTAGACCAAACAGAAGTACGGCAACGGCGCTGGCAAGTTTTACGGACGATGTAAATAATTACCTTAATGAGAAAAACATAGTAGCAGCAGTATTTATAGACTTCAAAAAAGCCTTCGATACTTTGGATCACGACGGCTTGTTGCAGGCTATGGATGAGTGTGGGGTAAGTGGACCAATAAATAAATGGTTTGGTCAGTACTTGGAGCGAAGAACTATTAAAGTTCGAGTTGCTGACACGGAAAGTGCTGTTGGTATTGTAAAATATGGTGTACCTACCGGATCTGTATATGGGCCGGTGGGTTATATTATTCACGTAAATAGTATGTGTAATGTCATACAAAATTGCAAAGCTTACATGTACGCCGACGATACATGTCTCCTATTCAGTGGTAAGGATCAAACCTCCATACAAGCAGCAATACAAATTGATTTGAACAATGTAATTAAATGGGCCCACGATAATGGCATAATAATTAATGTCAGCAAAACTAAGTGTATGATAATATATTCGCCATATAATACACATGCTAAAAACTTTGACTTGAATATTATAGGCCATAGTTATGAATGTCTTCACAGCGGAAAAACATGTTGTCAATGTATTCATTTAGAGCAGGTAAAAGCATACAGGTACTTAGGACTGACCATTGACACAAAATTTGCGTGGAACATGCACATAGACACGGTTTGCAACAAACTTCGGTCAGTTCTAGGTAAATTGTATGCCCTGAAGCCTGTTGTCAAGAGAGGATTATTGTATGCACTGTACTATGCACTTGCAGACTCGATTATTGGTTATGGGTTGTGTGGTTATGGACTTACTTTTAAAACATATTTAGAAAAAATTAAAATAATACAAATACGACTACTAAAATTATTGGTGAGTAAAAAAACTAAACAAAGCTTAAATAAGGAATATGATAAACTATTTCAAATGTGCAATATATTACCAGTTGACATGAAAGTAAAAATGACAATGATTCTTGAACAACATAATAGTAAAAAATACATAAAAGAAAAAGTGTATAACTACCCAACCCGACTCGCTAAGAAAAAGAGACTGCATGTGCCACAGGTAAATAACTATTACGGTAGGCGTACGAGGCAATGGATGTTGCCTACATCGTTGAATGAATTACCTGAGGGAGTGATCGATCGTGTCACCAGTAAAAACCACCTAAAAAGTGTCCTAAGAAAACACTATCTGTCTATGTGTCCATAATGGCTGCGGTCGATTGACGGTCCACTAATGTCGTGAGCCCAATTATTCTTGCTTGCTATTAATGAATTAATGATGACGAAGGGGTGGTCACATGGCATTGGCTGACTGATGGCGCTGAGTAGTGTTTTTGATTGACCCGTTGTCTAAGTCTTAGTTTTAGGATAACCTAGTTTTTAACTTAGATTTATAACTTAACTTACCTACATGTATAGAATAACAATAAGATTCCACGAGAACCTACTGCCGACAAATTGCTTCGCAGTTTGGCAGATGTGTATTTATGTTACAGTATGCATTGTTATTAAATAAATAAATAAATAAAAAAAAAAAAAAAAAATTTATCTTTTTTGAAGCCACTCTAAATACAACTCAGCATCGCGGTTATTTTTTAGCATCTAAATTTGTAACATGGATTCAAACAGTAAACTTCTAAAATATTATTACATGGCATCAAAAAAATATTCAATTAGCTTCTAATTTATTAACTCAGTACGTTTAAATTGTAACTAATGTCACATTAACTAAGCACCAAAATTTATCTAAAATTGTCATCAAATATTATATTATAGCCACTAATAGTACGTAGAAACTACTAAAATATAGAAGTAAGTAATTAAGGCGAGGTTGCAGTACTTTGTTTTTATGTACGCACGACCTCGCCCCCCGCCCTGCCGCGCGAGCGATATAATGCCTAAATTTTGACTGTTTTTTGCTTCTTGGAGAAAAACTATAAAGAAATTATACAATCTGTTTTCACCATTTACTTCAGAATAAAAAGTTCTATCTACTGATATAACTTTCATATAAATTCATGATGAAATGTCTTAGCAGTACACGTTTGAAACTGTGATTTAGAGTCATGTTTGATAAGAAAAAGTATCGAGCCGATCATTCTAAATCGCGTTTCTATCTTCACGATTTACTAGAGAGTATGTTCAATTTTTATGTAATGATTTTTATTTATTAAAAAACTCGTATTTAGTTCGATTTTTATAGGTTCAAAAATCTTAAAATTACTGCAACCCCGCCTTAAGAGGAAACGCGAGTGGTCTTTTCTCCATACAAACGCTCTCGCCTGTTTTCTTTTTGGTTAATGACCCTAGAGCAATGGTTTTTTACAGAATAATAAATATTAACTATTTCTATGCCCCTATGTTTTCCTTTTTGGTGATAAATTATTTTTATAAGCACTAGAACCCTCAAAAAATGCTCAAAATTGCTTGTTTAGATCGCTGTTAACGGAGTCCTAGTGTACAAATTTGACAACTATTAACGAAAAAAGAAAAAAATAGCGGCGTAGTATATAACCTCCTTATTCATTGTCTAAAATATCTTTTAAATTGGTTCAATATTGGAGGAGGAAATAGGCGAGAGCCAAACCTCGAATTCTAACTTTTTTCTATAGTTGTCCTTATCGCACGAATTTGAGGGCAGGAGGACGGAGAGAGACAGCGATAGTAGAAAGAGACAGCACTCGCATTTCCTCTTAATGACCTAAATATCGATGTTCATAGTATCGAATGTCCTAAAGATCGATATTACATGTGCTACAAAAGTTATCGACAGAATAGCTACAGAACTTTATTTTTATCGGATAACTAGACAATTGCGAAAACTTTTCTGAAAGCAACTCGGAAGTAGCGCTCGCCGGCCGCTGCCGCGGCACCGCTCGCTGCGCTCGCTCGGCTCGCGCGCGTTTGGTCACAGTTTTAACCTAACCTAACCTATTTCCCTCACTAAACGAAACTGGTAAAAACATTTCTATAACTAGTAGGTATTTTTAACGTAAATATAATAATATAAAGTGTATTAAAAGTTGACATTTTAAATACACGTAACTAACTCGTCAGTACATGCATCGAATGACGCTCTCTGATTGGTGCAAATGGCCGGTCGCTGTCGTCTCGCGTGCTCACGCCATATCTTGCTGTTGCTATTTTCACGATTAATGAATGTGATGTATTATTTTACATGCTAAGTTATAATAAATGATGTTATCTATGGTCGCTTCAATTATATTTTTTTGAGGGCCTTGTGTTGAAGCTGTAAAATGTAAAATGGTGGTGAGATATAAATTCCGTGGCTGAGTTAGTAAATTAGGAGCCTATGTATAAATAACAAGGACCAGTTAATATAATTGTTGATCTTCACTTGACGCTTTCTATAGAATATTTAGAAGGCGTTGTAAAAAAGGCGAATTAGTATATTAGAGGCTATATTATTTTCCCGTGGCTTAGTTATAAAATTAGAAGTTTGATATCGTGGCCAATTAAAAAAACTGTGGCTCGTTTTATTATATCTCTTTTAAAACTTGTGGCCTAAGAGTTTTCTAATGGGTCGCCTCTGAGATCCGTCTATGATACGATAGGCATTGCTCGGCATTTATAACATAAAGGATATTAAAAAGTTTGTTTTGAAACTAGTGCTGTGATTAGCCTGAACCTATTTATATTTTATAGCATAACTATAAATTTATTTTAATACTACATTTTCTTTCAGTACAAATCGTGGTGGTGTGTGGATTTCAAGAGCATTACTCTTTGTGATGCCCAAACAAACATCAGCTAAGTATCTTGTACATAGTCTACTATTGAAATCTCAAGTATGAATGTGATGAGCTTACCTACTCTAGTCCCAACCCACGAATGTACGGGGAATATTTACATATCAGTGTGGTAACATTCATGAACAGTAAGCAATAAATATTGGTTAACACTTTTGTTTCGTTTTTTTTTTCCATTTTCAATGTATATGTTACGGCTAAAGGTGGGTGTGAACATAAACTTAAGATTAGCCGGCTAAACTTAGGTTTATCTTCGAGAAGCAGCTAAAGTTCGATATCATGTTAGTTTGTGTCGTGATATTCCACCTTTAGCCGGCTAATGTGCACATTAACCGAAACGAAATGGCTAAAAATGTATTCGATGGACGCGCCGTGCCGGCGGAGGGCTTGAGGGGGCGGTGGGGAGACAATGCGCGCACACGTGGCAATTTTTGTTGAGTAGTGCGTCATCTTTCTTTGAATATCTACATAGATATGTGACCGGCCAAACCCAATTTTAGGACAAACTAGTTTCGCCTAGGCCCAACTAGTTCTTACTATACGCGATAGTGTGGGCCTGCTGACGGAAACGCTAACCCTAGACGGTCGACGTCAGGGGCACCCCGAGGTTCGGTTAGTTAGGTCCCTTTAAACCCTGCAGACAGAAATAGAAGCCCCGCGCAGCGGGACTCCGTCGACCTGCTGACGGAAACGAAGAACTAGTTTAGCCTAGGCAAACTAGTTTTGTTCTGAAATCGGGTTTGTTCGGTAACAGATACATAAAAGTATGTGTAATGAGGGTGATTATTTTTTAATAAAAGTTTTTGTGTCAAAATAGTAAACATTATTACATTGTTTCCTTTTACATTTCCTTCTACATTTGTGATGACCGGGGTTCCGGGTATGACTTTAATAAATGAAAGAAAAGCCTAAGTAGGTAGCATAATGAATTTACTTATTTGCCAGAACTTCAAATTATATGTAAACTAAACGCTAAACCTTAATAACTAAAGAAGACAAATAAAATAAAAGTAAACAAGTTGCACACAAAAGAAAAAAAACAACCAAAATAACAAAATAAAATCTAAAACTAAATTTCACGACGAACAAAAAGAGTAACTTGCGGCTGGGTTCGAACTCGCTACCACAGTCTTGTGTGTCGACGTGTTATGCCCCGAGACCAGCTGGCTTCTTGGGGACTATGGCGAATATGTCGATCTGTTGAGCGAGAATTCCACTGTGTTGCTTCAACAATCTATTGATCCCGAAATGACTCCAAATATCATGCCTGAGCGAGAAGGGCGTTTCCGTAGGCTGAGGACAAAATTATAAATCAGCCTTGCAGAATATCGCGAACCTCCCAACCTACACTTCGTAAAGTAGACGTAAACACTTACCCCGTTTCTTCTATCACTCGCTCACACACTTTTAACATTGCACCAACGACTCTTATTTAAGTATGCTCCGTCGTAGTATTTATGCAATTATGACTTTAACAAAAGAGTTCCATTTAATTACGGGACGGGTGCGGAGCAACCGTTTTTGATCTGTCATCTATCGACAACTGTCCGGTCCCAATCTTGTGCCGTTACCCTCACTTGTAAATTGTCAAAAAAAGTAACTAATTATTACTACTGTGGTGAGCCTAGTAACGCCATCTATTGTTGAACTTGACAACTAAATTATTGATCATTACAATATCCCCTCTCCTCTAAAGAATCCAACCGGATTCAAACCAAACGTTTAAGGTCACAAGAGTGCCATTTTCCTAAATCTTTGCCTCTGAAACTCGTTAATCTGTAAACGTCGCCTGATATCTTCTCTGCTATGACCGCTTTTTCAAACTTAGGTGCCAATTTAGACATAAAAGCCTTATCAGCATTCGACAGGAGTTTAGTGCGTTTCCATACCAGATCACCAACTTTATAATCGCAGATGCGACGTCTCTTGTTGTACTGTTCGCTGTTGGTCTCATGTGATTGTCGTATCCTTTCACCAACTTCGTCATAAATCTTACTACGGAAGGCTATATTCCTTTCAAATTTACCTTTGTCGAAGGTTATCGGTACGTCTGGTTCGAAGCTATAGGGTTTAATGCCATGGACCATAGTCTCGCGTCCAAAAAACAGATATGCTGGTGTTTTTCCCGTCACTTCATGAACAGATGTTCTGATTGCATGTCCTATGTGTGGTATATACTTGTCCCATTCTTTGTGATTATCTTCAACGTAAGAAGCTATAGCCGAGCCAATGACTTTGTTTACCCGCTCGGTGGGGTTGGCCTGAGGATGGTAGTAAGGGGTATACCATAGCTTTACACCGTACCCTGATACAAGATCCTTAAACTGGTTGGACACAAATTGTTTTCCATTGTCACAAACTATTACACTAGGGGTTCCATACACTAAGAATATTTGTTCCTCCAGTATTTGAGTTATAGTCGACGACTTTCCATTCCTGAGTGGATAAAGGAAACAGAATTTACTAAACCAGCATGTTATAACTAGCAGCATAGTATTGCCATGCTTGGATTTTGGAAAAGGCCCCATTAGGTCCATAGAAATTATTTGAAAGGGTTCTGTTACCTTTCTTTGCTTTCCCATTAAACCAGACGGTCTAGTTTGTGAGTGCTTATATTTTGCACACACTTCACATTTCCGTACGTAGTTTTTGATGTCCTGGATTAATGTTGGCCAAAAATATTGCTGTCTCGCGCGGTTTACCGATTTTTTAACACCAAAGTGGCCAGCTGTGGGGTCGTCATGACATTCCTTTAGGATTTCTTGACGAAGCTTTTCTGGTATCACAAGTTTCCAACTATCATTTTCATTAGGAAATTGTTTTAATTTCAAGTATTTCCATAGTTGACCTTGACTGATTTCCCATTCTGAGTCATTCTTTCCTGAAAGCACCAAGTCCTCTTTTGCTTTATACCACTCATCTTTATCTTCTGGTCTTATCTCTAATAGGTTAATTTCATCTTCAACCGCTCTTGATAAAGCATCCGGCACAGTGTTGTATTTGCCTTTGCGATGGATTATTTCGTAATCAAATTGTTGTAAGCGCATAGCCCACCTTGCCAAACGCCCATGAGGGTCTTTATTCCGGTGTAGCCACTGAAGTGCACTGTGGTCCGTTATGACTTTAAAATGACTCCCTTCGATATATGGACGAAACTGTTCTACTGCGTGCAAAACACTTAATAGTTCTCGCTCAGACGCTGAGTACTTGCATTCTCTTTCTGACAGTTTCCTGCTCGTGTAAGCAATGGGAACCTCCAGACCATCGGCTATTTGAATTAAAACTCCACCAGTCCCTCTGTTAGAAGCGTCACACTGTACAGAAAATTCTTTTGTGAAGTCTGGCACTCTTAACACTGGTGTTGACGTCAGGGCAGTCTTTAGGTTTAAGAAAGACTCTTCAGCCTCCTTATTCCATGTAATGCATTTAGTCTTCTTGCCTCCCTTGGTGAGTTCATGTAGTGGTGCTGCGACAATGGCAAAATTTTCTACAAACCGCCTGTACCAACTAGCTAACCCAATAAATCGCTTAAGCTCCGTGTAAGTTGTAGGCCTGGGATATTCAAGTATGGCCTTCACTTTATCCGGGTCTGTGCGTAATCCTTCTTTGTCTACAATGTAGCCCAAGTATTTTAAAGACGATCTCGCAAATACGCATTTCTCCTGGTTGATCGTTAATCCTGCCTCCTTAAGCTGATTTTTTACGTGTGTCAATGACGTTAAATGGCCTTCAAAACTGTCGTCACATATTACGATATCATCCAGATAAGTGAACACTCTACTTTCAAACTCTGGTGTGAACAAACGATCCATTAAGCGCTGTTGTGTTTGAGATGCATTACTCAGACCAAATGGCATGACTTTGAACTGATAAAGTCCTTTTCCAGCGAGTCCGAAAGCAGTCTTTTCCTTGCTTGTTTCTTCGAGTGGAATCTGCCAGAAGGCTGATCGTAGGTCTATAGTTGAGAGGAACTGAGCATTTTTAAGACTGTCTAAGATGGTGGTAACCCTAGGCAAAGGATAAGAGTCTTTTATTGTTACTTTATTTAACTGACGGCTGTCGAGGCACAATCGATTTTTTCCCGACGATTTCTTCACCAGTAATACAGGAGAACGCCATGAACTGAAGGAGGGTTCTATCACATCATTGTCCAGCATATCCTGAATTTCCTTCTCAAGTTCTGCCATGATTGGAGGTGCCAAGGGGTACTGTCTATGTTTGATGGGCAAACTGTCCCCGGTGTCAATTCTATGTTCGATCAACGATGTTCTTCCTAATCCTTTACCAATTTCTGTTGCCATTTCCTCTAACAATTTGTCTAGGCGCTCTTTCTGTTGAACAGAAAGTTCATCCCGCGAAATTACTGGTTGTGGGTGTTGAGACACGCTAATTTCCGTGATGTCAGCAATCGATCTCCCTGCCCCTATAGCTAAATCAAATGACTCAAAAAAATTCATTCCTAATATAATATCATGTTTTAGGCAGTCCATGATATAAAAATCTACCACTTTGTATCTTCCCATAAACTCAATAGGTAAATGAACAATGGAATCCATTGTATGGTTTGTGCCATCTGCCGTTGAGATCATTTCTTTGGCTACTTTTTGTTCTGAAAACCCTAATTTCATAATTTTAATTCCGAATTTCCGCGAAATTACCGAGACAGTAGCTCCAGAGTCCAATAATCCCACAAATGGCAGATTCATAATTTTTATTTCAGCAAAATACCGATTGTCTTGACTATGCTTGTTAATATTACACACATTTCCTGTTTTAAAAAAATTCGACACTGTAAGTAGCCATTGCTGCCAGTCATCCGGGGTAGAATGACTTAGTTTTGCGGGGTACGATCGGCCGGTATCGACTCCGATTTGTCGTTTCCCTTATCTGCAGCATTGCATGAACATTTATTTGTCGTTTTCCCAAAGCGTCCACATTTGTAGCAGAAGAGTCTTTGTTTTGGCAATTTACAGTCCTTGAAACGATGCCCTGGAGTTCTGCAGTTCCAGCATTTTGTTAAAAGTACTCCCTTATTATCCATGGCTGCCAGCTCAGTCGTGTTTTCATTTCGTGATGTCGTTGAACTAGTTCCCTTATATGCTAAATCCCTTTCCAGAGATTGATCACTTTGAGTTGGTTCCTTGAAATTATCGCAGCTTAACTTGGTGCGTTCAATAATTCTTAGAACGGATGTTAATTCACTCACTGAATCAAATGTGTCACGACATATGGCCTTTTGGAAATAGGGCTGTAAATTCCTTCTGAGTATCATTAATTTCTGTGTTTCAGGAATGGGAGTGGGTAGTCGATTAAACATATTTTGCATTATAGCAATATAAACCAAAATGCTCTCCTGGCTGCTTTGAGTTCGCCGTTTAATCTCCTCCAATAGCTCCTCTTGGTAATACGGTCGCTGAAATGTGTCCAACAGTAGGCTCACTAATTGAGCCCAATTTGTTACTGCACCTTTATTGGCCCTAAACCATATCAATGCTTCTTCTTCGAAGAAGTCTATGGCATATCGAAATAAGTCTTCATCGACCGCATTCCGCGCCTCTTTAAGTTCCTCTATCCTTTCCAAGAACGCGTTCACACTTACAGTGCCCTTACCACTAAACTTGACACCCCAATCCTTTATGGGAACCAACTTCCGTTTGTAGAAACCATCATCAAATGTGGAAGACCTTTGTAAGCCTGGGTGACGTGAGGAAGGACTAGGTCTCTCTAAGGTTGCGCGAGGAATGTCAGCGACGACTGTAGACTGTGAGGCACGATTCTGGTGAATCTCCGCGTCACCATCCTTTGGTAAGGAAGTTTTTCCTGAGGTCCGACACTTTTCCAATTGCTCCATTATTTGCATAGCCTCTTCGCCCAGAGACTTCTGTAAGATGTCTTTATCATGTTCGGAAATAATATCCTCTTCCTCATCTTCCTCTTGCTCAAGCTGCCTTAGCGACGATAAGGTATCCTGGATGTTCTTTAGTAATGTCAAATGTCTCTCATTGTCACTAGGCTCTGAAGCAATAACTAGTTTCGCACGGTTTGATAAATGTGTTAAACGGGAGTGTATACGTCTAAGAAACGAGTGTTCAGGACTGTGCGATACTTCAGATACAAGTGTAACTATTGCCGATAATTTCTTTTCACAAATCAATATTTCATTATGCGGATTGTCAATGCAGAATTTAGGAACTTAAAAGGAAATAGTCGACTCGCCCGATTGTTCTCGAACCAGAATTTCTCGCAAAAATTTTCGCATAGTCGCCACTGTCTTACAATCCGAAATCCCCCGACAAGCCAATTCAAACTCAAGCTCATCTTTATGCAGTGCATTTACATCCATGATGTTGTACAGATATACAAATTAGTAAACAAAAGCAATTCTATAATAAAAAAACTTAAAGCAAAAAAACCGACGAACTTGCAAAGTCGTGCAAAAGTAAACAAAAGTGACTAGGTTACGAACGTTTGTACGAAATATATGTATATTATTATAACTAAATACGCTGAATGATCATAATCATAAATCCATCATACACCTTGCCTATCTTTCATTCAGTTTACCCGTGGGCGCCAATGTGATGACCGGGGTTCCGGGTATGACTTTAATAAATGAAAGAAAAGCCTAAGTAGGTAGCATAATGAATTTACTTATTTGCCAGAACTTCAAATTATATGTAAACTAAACGCTAAACCTTAATAACTAAAGAAGACAAATAAAATAAAAGTAAACAAGTTGCACACAAAAGAAAAAAAACAACCAAAATAACAAAATAAAATCTAAAACTAAATTTCACGACGAACAAAAAGAGTAACTTGCGGCTGGGTTCGAACTCGCTACCACAGTCTTGTGTGTCGACGTGTTATGCCCCGAGACCAGCTGGCTTCTTGGGGACTATGGCGAATATGTCGATCTGTTGAGCGAGAATTCCACTGTGTTGCTTCAACAATCTATTGATCCCGAAATGACTCCAAATATCATGCCTGAGCGAGAAGGGCGTTTCCGTAGGCTGAGGACAAAATTATAAATCAGCCTTGCAGAATATCGCGAACCTCCCAACCTACACTTCGTAAAGTAGACGTAAACACTTACCCCGTTTCTTCTATCACTCGCTCACACACTTTTAACATTGCACCAACGACTCTTATTTAAGTATGCTCCGTCGTAGTATTTATGCAATTATGACTTTAACAAAAGAGTTCCATTTAATTACGGGACGGGTGCGGAGCAACCGTTTTTGATCTGTCATCTATCGACAACTGTCCGGTCCCAATCTTGTGCCGTTACCCTCACTTGTAAATTGTCAAAAAAAGTAACTAATTATTACTACTGTGGTGAGCCTAGTAACGCCATCTATTGTTGAACTTGACAACTAAATTATTGATCATTACACATTTTTAGATAAGGGCCTGCAGTTACACTTAAGTTTAGCCGGCTAAAAATAGAAGAAACTAACATTAACACCTCCTCGAAGTTAGACCTAAGTTTAGCCGGCTAATCTTAAGTTTATGTTCACACCCACCTTTAGCCGTAACATATATATATATATATAATTATATGTACCTATAACTACATTGAAAATGGAAAAGAGACAAAAATAACCATGAAAAGGGAAGCACATTATTAAATAGAGAGTTAACATCATAATCATCATTTCGCCCAAAGATCTCTATAGCAATAGGTAGAAATTACCAGGCATCGCAACCAGACCATGCAAATGGTCTGAAATGGCCGCTTTAGCAGAATCATAAAAGGATAATAATATGAATCACATTACAATTCGTAAAATAGTCACCATCATCATCGTCCTACCCTTACCCCCAATGTTACTTAGGTCGGCGCAACACGTGGTTTTCTTCCATTCTCCTCTGTCAACCGTCACGCTATCATTTACTTTATTCTTCTTTCATAATCCATCCATCGTTTCCTTTCCCTCTCCATCCATCAACATTTATATTCATCACTCTCTTCTCATTTATATACCTATGTCACTGGTATGTGATTTCAAATCACTTAATAGTAGATTATTGCATCGAGCACAAAGTAATTTATTATTGCACCGAGTGCCTGATTTAGAGCCTGAGCGTTAGCGAGGGCTCTAATCTAACAGGCACGAGGGCAATATAAATTACTTAAGGCGAGGTGCATAATCTACTTTTCTTTCAACTATTACATAAAGGAATAGTAGATAAAAGAAACTCATATCAAACAGTTAAAAGATTTTCTATACTTAACACTGTCGTCTTCATTTAGAATGTTTTCCGGAGTTAATGTGTCGCTAAATGATTCCATTTTAATTCGAAGCCGAAGCACTCAAAATCAGATAGTATCACACTTTATCGTTTCCAAAAATATTGTCAAGCAAAATTAACAAAGTTCCCCAAAAGTTCCCGCCAAATTACTTTTTTAAATTTTTTTCATTTTATAGTAGGTAACTAGTTAGCAACAATCATTTTTTAAATTTGGAACAAGTAGTAGGATAGAAACAAATAATACTTATGTAAAAAAAAAAGTATTGATATCGGCTGGCTGAATAGAGCTAATCCATTGAGATTGCCATCGGTGCGATTAAAAAAAATAAACTGTGCAATAATGAAATTTCATACATTTTTATTGCTCTAGAGCACTAAAGACTCGCTTTGTGCTGAGTTTTTAGTGTGATTATGATGAAATTAAAGCATAGTTGGAAGAAAAGGTACTTATGACAAATCGCATGCGACTTTACAATTCGTCAAAATGGTCAATGGACACTTAAATATATGTCGCATCCAGGTACATAGGACGCTAGTCAGGAAGTACTAAATGACATACATAGTGTCAAACAGTTGTGGGCACAGAAAGGGATACGGGTAAATGAGAGAAATAACTCCTTTAAATTGTACACAGCTATTTAATTGTACAGTCAATTACTAACACTACTGTACTAACTAATACTCTGAACTTAAAAGGAAACACAGTGCAGTTCCTAGATAGTATGTGTCGCGACCATGCCCGAACGATCACTCGCTGGCGATCCATGGGACTGAGGTCCGTATCCGACACCTACCTCCAGACTCCGCACAACGCCAAACAAAGGCGCTTGTGTTTAAATTTAAGTGCATACTCATCAAAGATCCGACACGGCCATCCTGCATGACCAGAGCCGTCTTAGACTGTGCTGGGGCCCTTGGGCACACAAGAATTTGGGGCCCTTTGGCACACAAGAATTTGGGGCCCTTTTGGAATTTACCCAAATTACATTAAACAAAATTAAATCACGACACTTCTGTGAAAATAAGTGATATAATAAGTAATAACTTTAGGTAAAAAGTTCCGACTGAAAGTTTTTCATAATTTATCCGGGGATTCCCCCAAGCCCCAACCATAGACAAAGTCGACATTTTTTATGGTCGCTTGAATTTGGCATTGGAGCGGTTTGCATGGATGATCGCTAGATGCTGTTCTTAGTAAATTAGGTAGGATGCGTTCAGAAATACTTTTAAATTACTGAATAAAAAATCAAATGATATGTAACTTGAAAATAGACATTATAGACTCTAGATTATAAAATTTATAAACTCAAGTAAATGTCTGGTAAGTTATATCAGACCAAAAACAGCCCTTTAGTACAGCCAAAAAGCGCACTAAGTTTAAATTAAGCAAGAAGCTACAGTGTCTATATACCGCACACAACCGAGACCCTGTAGGCTTGATGTCACTCAAATTCATATAAATATATTGATTCGAATAAATCTGAAAATAATCGATATTCGGGCATTGAGAAAAGTTTAATGAGTTTTTTGAGATTAAATGTGAGAGAAATTGTCGGCCCTTCGGGGCCCTGTGAGGATGGGGGCCCTGGGCAAGTGCCCCTTGTGCCCTTATGGTAAAGACGGTACTGTGCATGACACACGTCCTCGTGTGTAAACCTGCAATACCAGAGATTCCCATCGCAGGACACCGTTCGGTCATTCTGACTTATCCAAGAGGAACTCTCAAACTACTCTTGTAACATAATTATCAGTCTTGCTAGATTATCTCATTGTTATGAGACGTCAACCTCAAAATCACATCATTTGTTTACATAGTCTTTTTCGTTACAAACATTACGACATAGAACAGTCAGCCCAACAAAGTGCAAGTACTCTTTAACTACAACCAATAAATCTCAAAATCGCTCAATTTCTCAAAAATCAGTCTCTAAAATCGAATTCAAGGAATAGTGGTTGCTCTTACAGCCATCTTTGTGGCTTCCGATAGTTATCCCTGTAACCATCACGACCATTGTCATTCGAGTGACCAGGTCCCGTAACCATCCCTGTGGCTACCTCAGTAGTTATCCCCGTGATCTCTACCAACCATAGTCATTATAGTGACCAGGCTACGTAACCATCCTTGCGGGGGCTACGCGGTAAACCTCACAGTGACCACTACCGACCATAGTCATCCCAGTGACCAGGTGCCTTAGCCATCCTTTTTGTGGCTACATCAGTAGTCATCTCAGTGACCACTACCGCCCAAATTCATCTTTGTGACTGGGCCCCGTAATCATCCCAGTGATTACAATCGTATAGTCGTCCTTATGACCATGCACACTCAGCGACCACACCATTACTAGATTTAATTGAAACATCAACACATTTGATTCAGTTTTACGTTAAAGGTACTTGACTTTCCAGCGTTCTCTTAACTCTATTCTGAACGCACCAATAAGACGTTTTTCACCGTAGACTTTTTAGCTCATAGCATCACCATTAAATTATTACTCGCTAACATAAAAAGTAACCTTACTTCGGTTTTATTTTCGTACACGTCCCGATTCTTTTATGCAATTGACCTTGTCCTCACCTCCCAAGCTACAGCTTTAGGTTAAGGAGATTGAGGTCCGCTTTGTTAATAATGTTCTTAGTGAATATGAATAAGCCACATTTATTTCATTGCTAATTCACTCTAACCCAGCCATAGCAAACACAATCTTGCATTATTCCCCTTCGAAACAAGAGGCTGGACCCAGACTTAACATTGTCTGGGGTGGAGTGTCTATCCCGCACAGTTACTCTCAAAGTATCTTTAAGTTTCTCTGGGCAGATCATTGACTGTCAGTAACTGTAATAATAAAATAGTAAAAACAGTACCTGCATAATTAACATCAAGCAGAAGATGCGAACTTGCTTGTCTCTTATGGCGAGTATCTTTCGGCGACTAGTCTCTTACGGCGACTAATATCTTCAAAGTTGTGTGCTTCGCCGCATGTCTTGCGGACTACTGGTTGCTCTAAACCGGCCTCGGTACAGATGATGTACCCACTGGCAGGAATAGCGCTGCCAGAAGCTCACAGTACAGTGGCAAGCTCTCGCGAAAGAGCCGAAATGTTTTCAGTCACACGACATTTTTTACACTTAAACACCCTTGTATCGCAAAGGCACAAAACAGTTTTCTCAGGAGTGTCATTCACCCCACTCACTGGTGAATAGTCTAAAGATTAAAGTTGCGGAAAGGTAGCTTACTAGCTCCTTGCCTAACCCATTCGTTTCACCGTCTGCTAATCTACCACCTGGAAGCCTTTAAATAGACTCCGGCCCCAGGCTGGTCGCAGCAAGGAAAACCTGAATAATTACTCTGCCATGGAGTTTAATTAAGTTGCTGTTCCACAAATGTGGCACTTAATATTGTATCCTGCATGTCCTATTGTTTGGCCACAACAGGGACCGATGCACACTACCAAAAGCGCCAAATTAGTACCTAGCTCAGTTCCAGGCCAACACAATTCAGACCGCTATCGACACGCTAAGAAGAAGATTTCATTTGATTATTGCTTTTCATTATTTATCAAAACAAAATCACCAATTGAAAACCAACTAAGCCATCTTAGCTGGTAACTTCTAACAATCCTGTTGTTATCATACAGAGCTTATTTTGTGCGCTATTTTTCTATAGTGACTCACAGTTTCTACTTTAGTGTCTACCACACTAATGTCAACAACACAGCCTTGCATTGATGCCACTTAAGTATCACCACTTCATCAATCAAGACATTGTTAGTTCGTTACCGATTCACTAGTGTGAACTAATCCAAGATCATTTTATTTGGTAAACCGAATACATTTCTTTTCGTTTCTTTTTAAGCGTTGCCCCACACCAGGAGTCTCTCCTGTATCGTGGGTGCGTCCACAAACATTCAAACCCAGACACTCAAACACCCAGTTCCAGAACAACTATCTGTAGGCCATACAAATATTTGCTCTCTGCGGGGATCGAACCCGCGACACGCAGCACAGCACTCAATCGCTCAACCACTGCGCCAACCGTGCCTTCGGAAATTGATGACTAGTGAGTACGTTGATAAAAATGTTTAGGTCTAAACCTTGCTCTATCGATGCCGACAGCAACTCGGCGTCTTCGACGTAAACAATGACGAAGTCAAGTGCGATTCAGCATAAAGCACTAACAATGGCTCTCTTAAATTCGGTGATCGCGTTACACAGTCCCGAATTGTTATGATTCGGCACTCATGTTGCTTATCCTGTGTTAGGAAAGCTAAGAGTAATCGGTCTCTACATTACAGACTTTAGTGAAACCGCTTCAATAATCAAGCTTTGTAAAGCTTTGTTAAGATTGAGATTCAAGTTCTCAATTTAGTCTTGAGAAACAATGAACATTGGTTGTTTTTATGACCAATCATTATATTGTATCACACTATGACATTAATGACTTTACATTAGTGATATTATGCTCACAATTAAACCTGTTCTGTGAATTTTACAAGTCACAATAAAGCTTTCTGCCCAAAGCACTAAACTAAACTATGTTTCATGATTTCATCAGTCAACACTTCACATCTGAGTAGTCTTTTAGTTGGATGGATGGATAGGATTTGCCGTGATATAGTATGAAGACTAAATCACAATCTTATTAGAGCGATACTCGGTTTGCTCTTCGGAGCTCAACTCGTTACATCCATCCTGTAGGTACACCAGTAGGTACGCCATAATTATTATGCTACTGCTAGTTTCAAGCTCCAAACAGTTGGATACTCGTTGCTCTACTGTAACCGTTGTTAACCTTATCTCATGTTTAGCTAGCATTACGTTTGAATTCATTGAATTTAACCGAGGAGGAGTTCATGGTTAAACAATCACAGCCACACGGGTGGAACCTCAAGCTATGTTATCCGCCTAGATCGGTCCATAGATGTGCGACCATCCATCACCCAGCAATCCTTTTCCGCGCTAAGAAAAACTCGCCAAGCCACCAGTCCCGACTGGCTCCAGCAGACCCCCGACAGCCGTCACTGGCAGTCAGTGGCTCGACAGTCTGACAACCCATTCCCCCAAGGGGTACCACATCACCCAGCACCAAGCGGGCTACAGTGGCCAGACAAGCTGCCGCCACAGGCACAATACCGGCTCTCAGTCGCACCGACCGGATACCAACCCCACACAGTTGGGAACAGGCTACTCAAATGACGACTTTTAAGTTTATTAGTGTCCTCTGATTTTTTTCATATCCGAAATACTTTAATTTCAATCATTCGGAAAACATCGACACCTACTCTCTACGTCTCGCACTGACGTCGTATCTCCGTTGGTACGTTTTTCGCTTTCATCGGAAAAGCACGTAAAATTAAACTTAACGGTCACAATGCCCAAAGGGGCACACAGAGGTGCTAAGCACACCCATCTTTTACTAAAACCATCAATACAGCGTTCCGCTACCTTAAGAACCTTCGAGATTCTCAATTTCAGTTCAAGTATGTTTCTGTTTACATTTACAACTCAGTAGTCGTGGTTAAAATATCTTTCAGTTGGGATACATGAACCAAACATAAACCGTGTAAGCACAAATTAATCATTCTATCACATCAATCACAAATTCGAATTCACATTTCGACTCGGAAATCGATCCCAGAGCCCCACACTCCGCAGCCGCCCTTGCGACCACGAGCTCAACTGGTAGATCGCAGTTGCACATTGGTTTCAACATTCGTTGCAGTAAGTTGCATTATCACATCACGCCTGCAACAGCAAGGGTCAGGCAGAGATGCACCCAACAGTACACAACGCCCAACCTGGGAATCGATCCCAGGATCGTCCAGTAGTCGCGCTCACGACCGCGATAACCCAACGGGCTAACAAGATGATCACAATAAAACATGATCACACAACAACCAAGTGGAGTAGCAAGAGGTCTTTTCAAAACAACTCTCTTCACTCGCTTACAAAATGGTAATGACTCACCGGATATAACACCTTTACTCGTTCTCACACAAACACTCTGATTCACGTCTCTGACAGACAGGTATCATGACGGTGGATAGTCACCTCGTGCTATCAAGACCATCATCATCACAGAACTGTGCATCGTGCACATCTGTCTAAGGGAATCGAACCCAACAAATCAAAACAACGGTTCGGCCAGTTGTTTCGTGCGCAAATAGCTATCAAAGCAACTATGTTGCAGCTCTGTTTATCGAACAGTTCACGCAATTGTCTATACACACAGTTTTCACTTTCAGGAGATTTCTCAACCCGCTCGTATCCCACTTCTGATGTCGCATCCAGGTACATAGGACGCTAGTCAGGAAGTACTAAATGACATACATAGTGTCAAACAGTTGTGGGCACAGAAAGGGATACGGGTAAATGAGAGAAATAACTCCTTTAAATTGTACACAGCTATTGTACAGTCAATTACTAACACTACTGTACTAACTAATACTCTGAACTTAAAAGGAAACACAGTGCAGTTCCTAGATAGTATGTGTCGCGACCATGCCCGAACGATCACTCGCTGGCGATCCATGGGACTGAGGTCCGTATCCGACACCTACCTCCAGACTCCGCACAACGCCAAACAAAGGCGCTTGTGTTTAAATTTAAGTGCATACTCATCAAAGATCCGACATATAAATAATTCAGTCCCCAGTTTCAAACACCCGGTAACCAACGGATAAACTAGACTTTTATCAAGCCGTCGTATGTCAAAAAAAATAAAAATAAAGATACAAGTTGCAACTAAGTAAAACCCAACTACAAAGAGTTTCCTTTAGACATCCATAATAAGGCCGGGAGCACGGTACGAGATAAGCCGTGATATTCTCGACACCTCTCGGTCTGTTTATATTTTATTCTCCAACTAGATTTGCGTGTATACAAACGTGTTTATTTGTATTTTTTTAAACGGTTTTATTTAGCTCACCCCGTTTGTTTTATTCTTGGATCAAATTTAGTAATTCAAATTTCACCCTCTTCCTGTCAACCGATTAATCTGAAATTTTGTATACAGTTTGGATTTTGGTGACAATACAATTATGTTTATTCATTATCATTATAAATTCAAGATGGCCGCCGCTACAAAATGGCGGATAATTTATGTTTTATTAATCCCATCAATATGGGTATCAAATGAAAGGGCTCAACAAGCAGAATACAATATACTATATAAAATTAAAATCCAAGATGGCGGCTAAAAACTAGAAAATAAAAATAGGTAAAAAAACTTTTTAAGTTAAACGGTTTTATGTTAAACATACATTGCAATGTTTAAGATAAATGTACTAAAAACCAAAAAATAATAAAATAGATACAGTCGTGGGAAAAAACCGTGGGGCACGTCAATTCGGAACTGTCGTGCTGCGGAAATTACAATTGACGTGCCCCACGGTTTTTTCCCACGACTGTATCTATTTTATTATTTTTTGGTTTTTAGTACATTTATCTTAAACATTGCAATGTATGTTTAACATAAAACCGTTTAACTTAAAAAGTTTTTTTACCTATTTTTATAGAAGAGAAGTTCAGGTTGCTGAGAAACGTCGCAGTGGAAAAGTGTCTGTGATTGATTTGTCAGGGAATTTATTTACTTATTTAATGCTAATTTGTTTATTTGCTTTGTTGCATGATATTATGGACATCTAGCGCATTATCTACTAGCTTTTGTTGACTTCATATTAGCTTAACCTTTCCTTGTTTTACATGGAGCGGCTGACCTCCGACCTCCACAATCCCGACAGCAAATATCCCTTTGTAAGATTGATTGACAGACTTTAGGGCCACTTGTAACGACTGTCAAAGACCAAGAAAAAACAAAATAATGATACTAATAATTTTAGCAGATACGTACATAAATGTTACGACAATGGTCCACAAGGTCCAAAGTCACGACCCTGAACTTCTAATTGTATAATGTTAATAGGTAGGTCCTGTTTGCACACCGTTGTCCACTTCTTTGTGATTTGTTGGCCTGTTATCGTTGCTGATTACTTCTGATTTTATTATGAAGGCTATTTTTTTACGAAACTGAAATTGTTTTTTATTACAGTTAGGTTCATATTTCCTGGAATAATAGTAAGTACATTGTTACCTTAGGGGTGAAAGGAACTTATTTAGTCCCGAGTCGGGGTTTGGCGCCTGAGCGCAGCGAGGGCGCTAATAGTTCGAGGGACTAAATAAGTCTATAACCCGAGGTAAACACTGTGCTTTTCATTACGAATACAAGGAAAGTTGATGGGAATAGGCTTGCCCCCAATTACCTAAATCTGTGAATAGACTTTGCTCCTAATTACATCGGTTGATAACAATAGGCTCGCTCCTAATTAGATTAGTTGATGGCAATAGGCTTGATCCTAATTAGATTAGTTGATGGCAATAGGCTTGATCCTAATTACATCGGTTGGAGGCAATAGGCTTACCCCAGTTACATCAGTTGATGGCAATAGGCTTGCTCCTAATTACATTGGTTGATGGCAATAGGCTTGCTCCTAATTACATCGGTTGGGGGCAATAGGCTTTCCCCCAATTACATCAGTTGATGGCAATAGGCTTGCTCCTAATTACATTGGTTGATGGCAATAGGCTTGCTCCTAATTATATCGGTTGATGGCAATAGGCTTGCTCCTAATTAGCTTGGTTGATGGCAATAGGCTTGCACCTAATTACATCGGTTGATGGCAATAAGCTAGCTCCTAATTACATTGGTTGATGACAATAGGCTTGCTCTCATTTACCTAAATCGGTGGATGGCAATAGGCTTGCTCCTAATTACATCGGTTGATGGCAATAGGCTTGCTCCTAATTACATCGGTTGATGGCAATAGGCTTGCCCCCAATTACAGCAGTTGATGGCAATAGGCTTGCTCCTAATTACATTGCTTGATTACAATAGGCTTGGTCCCAATTACGTCAGTTGATGGCAATAGGCTTGCTCCTAATTACATTTGTTGATGGTAATAGGCTTGCTCCTAATCACATCGGTTGGTGGCAATAGGCTAGCTCCTAATTACATTGGTTGATGGCAATAGGTTTGCTCCCAATTACAACAAATAATTTGACAGCTGTCAGTAGAAAGCGATTCTCCTTAGGGCTGAAAAGTAGTACTTTCAACCCGCTCCGCAGGCATGTTCTGACCTACTTTCAGAGTATGAGTAATGAATAGTACATTGTTACATTAGGGGTGAAAGTAACTTATTTAGTCCCCGAGACGGGGTTTGGCGCATGAGCGCAGCGAGGGCGCTAATAGTTCGAGGGACTAAATAAGTCTTTAACCCGAGGTAAACACTGTGCTTTTTATTACGAATACAAGGAAAGTTTATGGGACTAGGCTTGCGCCCAATTACCTAAATCGAAAGAAAGAAAAAGTAAGAAAATAAGAGAAACACTTAAAATCGATTAAATCTAATCGGTGGTTGGCAATAGGCTTGCTCCTAATTACATCGGTTGATGGCAATAGGATTGCTCCTAATTAGATTGGTTAGTGGCAATAGGCTTGCTCCTAATTACATCGGTTGGGGGCAATAGGCTTTCCCCCAATTACATCAGTTGATGGCAATAGGCTTGCTCCTAATTACATTGGTTGATGGCAATAGGCTTGCTCCTAATTATATCGGTTGATGGCAATAGGCTTGCTCCTAATTAGCTTGGTTGATGGCAATAGGCTTGCACCTAATTACATCGGTTGATGGCAATAAGCTAGCTCCTAATTACATTGGTTGATGACAATAGGCTTGCTCTCATTTACCTAAATCGGTGGATGGCAATAGGCTTGCTCCTAATTACATCGGTTGATGGCAATAGGCTTGCTCCTAATTACATCGGTTGATGGCAATAGGCTTGCCCCCAATTACAGCAGTTGATGGCAATAGGCTTGCTCCTAATTACATTGCTTGATTACAATAGGCTTGGTCCCAATTACGTCAGTTGATGGCAATAGGCTTGCTCCTAATTACATTTGTTGATGGTAATAGGCTTGCTCCTAATCACATCGGTTGGTGGCAATAGGCTAGCTCCTAATTACGTTGGTTGATGGCAATAGGTTTGCTCCCAATTACAACAAATAATTTGACAGCTGTCAGTAGAAAGCGATTCTCCTTAGGGCTGAAAAGTAGTACTTTCAACCCGCTCCGCAGGCATGTTCTGACCTACTTTCAGAGTATGAGTAATGAATAGTACATTGTTACATTAGGGGTGAAAGTAACTTATTTAGTCCCCGAGACGGGGTTTGGCGCATGAGCGCAACGAGGGCGCTAATAGTTCGAGGGACTAAATAAGTCTTTAACCCGAGGTAAACACTGTGCTTTTTATTACGAATACAAGGAAAGTTTATGGGACTAGGCTTGCGCCCAATTACCTAAATCGAAAGAAAGAAAAAGTAAGAAAATAAGAGAAACACTTAAAATCGATTAAATCTAATCGGTGGTTGGCAATAGGCTTGCTCCTAATTACATCGGTTGATGGCAATAGGATTGCTCCTAATTAGATTGGTTAGTGGCAATAGTCTTGCTTCTAATTACATCGGTTGTGGGCAATAGGCTTGCCCCCAATTACATCAGTTGATGGCAATAGGCTTGCTGCTAACTACATTGGTTGATGGCAATAGGCTTGCTCCCAATTATCTACCTAAATCGGTGAATGGCAATAGGCTTTCTCCTAATTAGATTGGTTGATGCCAATAGGCTTGCACCTAATCACATCAGTTGGTGGCAATAGGCTAACCCCCAATTACATCAATGTATGGCAATAGGCTAACCCCCAATTACATCAATGTATGGCAATAGGCTTGCTCCCAATTACCTATCTAAACCGGTGAATGGCAATAGGCTTGCTCCTAATTAGATTGGTTGATGCCGATAGGCTTGCTCCTAATTACATCAGTTGATGGTAGGTAATAGGCTTGCTCCTAATTAAATTGGTCGATGGCAATAGGCTTGCTCCCAATTACCTACCTAAATCGGTGAATGGCAATAGGCTTGCCCCTGATTAGATTGGTTGATGCCAATAGGCTTGCACCTAATCACATCAGTTGGTGGCAATTGGCTTGCTCCTAATTACATCAGTTGATTTAATTAATTGTTCTTAAAGACATGGGAACGCCTCAACATCTTATTGACATAGTCCGATGCCTCTACCTACACATCAACAACCGCTCTTTCGTCAAAATAGACACCGACTGTTCAAATGCGTTAGGCAGGGATGCATCCTCTCACCTCTGCTCTTCAATATGTACGAAGAGTAATATCATTCAAGACTCTTTAGGGCTGGGACAAGGGGTTTACTGTTGGTGGAAAGTGGATTTCCAATCTGAGGTACACTGATGACACCGTTCTCCTTGCTACAACATTTGGCAACATGAAAGAGATACGGCACAGATTGGAAGTGGAAAGTGGCAAAGTAGGGTTTGCAATAAATAGGCAGAAAACCAAGCTTAATGGTGGTAGATCGTGCTGGAAACCTATCGGGCGCCTATAACATCTATACTGTGGACAGCTTCGATTAACTGGGCTCCAATATAAGTAATGAAGGTAGCTGCGTCACAGAAATAAAACGGCGGATAGCCATGGCTAAAGATGCTATATTACGCCCCCGGAACATCTGGGAAAAACGTGGTATAAGTTTTAAAACGAAGGCCCGTTTGGTCAGAGCACTAGTTTTCCTGATTTTCCTCCATAGAGTTAATAATAATAATAATAATATTTATTTATTTTTAGGCTACTTTGGCCCATAGATAAATACCTTACAGACTAACATACATACGATATAATTGACAGCTTGTGTTAGTAAACAAAACCTTAAAACTATATTAGTATCACTACAGTTGCACTACGTCACTGTGCGATCATGTGACACTTGCCCGCGGAAGCGTCGAAACACCACCCCCTGCGGCCAAAAGTCCTCTTCCAAGACGAGGTGCAGGTAGCATGTCGGTACTCGCACCACAAACGCCTTAAAGTTGACGTTGCGGCGCGACTCGAGCAGCTGCACTCTCGCCACGTACTTGATCTTCTGGCGCACGTACTCCACGATGTCCTCCGTCGTAGTGGTGTAATGTACACGGGAGAGGTACAAAGGAGTGTTCGGCTTTGCGGCACGAATATGCACATTGGGCTCCGATGGAGCCGTGCCGCAGCGGTTCTTGATGGTTCGCTGACGGCGCTTCCTCCTCAACACCGTCACGAAACCATCATCAGCCTGGATCGGTTCCTTTTCAGGCACAGGCTTCTCGGAAGGAGCATTTTTCCCCACAAGTTAAGACATGGACAATCCAAACAAGAGTAAGACAGAGGATAGACGCATTCGAAATGTGGTGTTTTAGGCGGATTCTCCGAATTCCATGGACGGCCAAACGCACAAATGTGTCTATCCTTTACCAACTCGATATCAAGACTCGATGGTCAACAGTTTGCCTACAGCGTATTTTGTCTTATTTCGGCCACATAATGCAAAGAGGAGATAGCAGCCTTGAAAAGCTGGTCATTGTTGGCAATACCGAAGGCAAGCGACCGCGAGGCCGGTCGCCATTTTACAAATTTGGAAGTGTCTGTCTTCCAAACGATTGGCTTTGAGAAAAAATTGTTTGTGGAACCTCAATGTCATTTTTAAAGACCTGTCTAATGTCTATAGACACCCCACACGTAGGTATAGGTTTGATGAAAAAAAAAAAATAGTTTCAGTTCCATGTATGGGGCGACCCCCTAAATCCTTTTTTTTATTTTTGTATAAAAATCGTAAAGCGGTTTACAGAATACTTGTAGAGTTTCAACTGTGTAGTCTCAATAGTTTCCGAATGAAGTGGCTGTGACATACGGGTGGACAGACGGACAAACAGACAAGACGAATATTTTTAAATAAACGGTTCCGTTTTTTGCCATTCGACTACGGACCCCTAAAAAACAGCTGGTTTGTAGTAATTTTTGATGAGCTCGTTATCAATACATGTTGGATTTAGATAATGATCATCAGATAAAAATAAAATAGTTAGTAATAGATTTTTGAAAATCATCAAATAAATAATTATAATAATATATAATCAATATATATTTTATCCCTGCTGCCCCTATTACCTACCACAATCGAGAGTTTTCGTATAGGGTAATGTTGGCTCACGGAAAATTAGCTTGATAGTAATCAAGTGAAAAAATGTACCGTGGATCCTGGACTAACATTGTGACGCGGTCAATAATAATTTATAGATGAACGGATAGCTGTCAGTGGGGCGCAAAGTGACATACGTCCGTCTAGCACCGCGCCTAAGCGCTCACTGTCGGATTGCATACGTAAGAAAGAGAGCGCGATGACGCAACGCTCGAACTTCTTACAAACCATATAATGATTAATTATAAAATAATAATTTATTAAATAATCAAAAATTAAAAACAACCAAATTTTGTATTTAAATATGATACGTTATTGTTATAAATTTTAACAACGTACGTTCATCAGTAATACAGATATTTTTGTTGGAAGATCATTTTAAGAGGTTAGTTTACCATTTTTTTGTATCGAGAAAACTTTTCAAAAACGTGTTTTGAAAACAACGAAATTATCAGAAATATGTTCAAGATTAACATATATTTTTTCCGCCGTGTCAAACTGTATAGATTTGGCTAAAAAATTGTTCAATACAAGCCTATTTGGCTCTTGTCAGCGCCTTAAACAAAATAAATATCTTTCAGGCATGCTGGTTTCCCCACATTTCCTTTATCAAACAAAGCATATGATAAATAAACAATACGCACATGAATCTGAACATCAGAGGTGAGGTGGTATGCCATCGATAAATTTAGCAATTTAAAATGATGAATAATGATTAAGAGAAATTATTTAATACTAGCTTTTGCCCGCGACTTCGTTCGCGTGGAATAGTGACTTCCGGCAGATTTTTGGTTTATCTCGCGAAAAAAAAAAAAACTATCCTATGTCCTTTCTCAAGTTCCAAACTATGTCTGTACCAAATTTCATCAAAATCCATTCAGCCGTTTAGGCGTGAAAGAGTAACAGATAGACAGACAGACAGACAGACAGAGTTACTTTCGCATTTATAATATTAGTATGGATAGTATGGATTAGTATGGATGTTATTAGAAAATCCAGAAAGACAAAGCAATGAAAATCCGTGATTATAAAGCTGTCTCGAGGTACGAAGGGTAGGTAGGGTCGTTTCGCCGGTTTCGCGACCACCTTCAGTAGGCGACCACTTGACGTACTAAGTTTCTTTAAAACAAGATAATAGTATTTGTAGAGGTAACACAAATAAATAAAAAACCTAACGTGCTTTATAAATAATTATGAAATAAGAATTTACACAGTTTGAAACAAATGGGCTAACCCAGAACCGAAAAAATATTGTTAAAGGCGCGTTTTGATTCAGTGGTGAGAAAACGTACCGCAAGTTAGAAAAAAAATAGCACGGCGCGCGGCGCTCAAAGGTAATTTTCATTACTTATTTCATGTTTTACACACAAGTTAGATGTTAAATTGAACAACCGATAAGTTTTCGTTATTATTTAGTTGTATTTTGCTATTTTTTAAGTTATTATTAAGATAAAATCAAGTGGTCGGTAACCGAAATGCTTATTTATCAAGAACGTTAAATAGCGACCATGTGGTCGCAAACCGACGAGAATCGCATTATTTATTTTCTATCAATATGACCCTATTGCTTTGTACAGGACTGTTACAATTTTGAATATAACATTTTAGAAGCTTTTCTTTGTAGTTATTTAGTAAGCGACCACCACTTTCTTTGAAATTACTATAAAAACGGGATGCTAAACAGGTGGTCGTAAACCAAAATAATCGAAATAAAGACGTTGGTTTCCGACCACCATAATTTAGTATGAGAGAAATAACGTCGGAATATTTTTTTTTTTAATTTTTGATAAAAACAAAATTAAATTATTTTATATTACTTTTTTTAGATGGAGTTCCCATATAATTCAGAGTCAAAGAAAAAAAAAGAAAAATACAGTCCGGTACACTGAAGAAGCCCTGAAAAAAGCTCTTGATGATACCCGAAAAGAAGGGAAGGGACCGTAAAAATGAATAATATAATAATTAATACATTTTTAAAGCGATTATAATTGTTTTAATGGCATTTTTTCATATTAAAATAGTGGTCGCAAACCAACTCACTGGTGGTCGCTAACTGATTAAAGTGGTCGGTAACCGACGTTTTCGCTATAATTTACACTTTTTCAGCATTTTATAAATATTTTTGTATGAATGTACTTTATTTTATGTTTTTGTATCCAAACTAGACTATATTTGGGACAAATTCACATTAACATAAACTATTTTGCGTGTAGACAACATTTTTTTTTCTTCATCATAAGTGGGCAACTCAGCTAACTGGTCGCTAACCGGCGAAACGACGGGTCGTTTCGCCGGTTTCGCGACCACCTTCAGTAGGCGACCACTTGACGTACTAAGTTTCTTTAAAACAAGATAATAGTATTTGTAGAGGTAACACAAATAAATAAAAAACCTAACGTGCTTTATAAATAATTATGAAATAAGAATTTACAGTTTGAAACAAATGGGCTAACCCAGAACCGAAAAAATATTGTTAAAGGCGCGTTTTGATTCAGTGGTGAGAAAACGTACCGCAAGTTAGAAAAAAAATAGCACGGCGCGCGGCGCTCAAAGGTAATTTTCATTACTTATTTCATGTTTTACACACAAGTTAGATGTTAAATTGAACAACCGATAAGTTTTCGTTATTATTTAGTTGTATTTTGCTATTTTTTAAGTTATTATTAAGATAAAATCAAGTGGTCGGTAACCGAAATGCTTATTTATCAAGAACGTTAAATAGCGACCATGTGGTCGCAAACCGACGAGAATCGCATTATTTATTTTCTATCAATATGACCCTATTGCTTTGTACAGGACTGTTACAATTTTGAATATAACATTTTAGAAGCTTTTCTTTGTAGTTATTTAGTAAGCGACCACCACTTTCTTTGAAATTACTATAAAAACGGGATGCTAAACAGGTGGTCGTAAACCAAAATAATCGAAATAAAGACGTTGGTTTCCGACCACCATAATTTAGTATGAGAGAAATAACGTCGGAATATTTTTTTTTTAAATTTTTGATAAAAACAAAATTAAATTATTTTATATTACTTTTTTTAGATGGAGTTCCCATATAATTCAGAGTCAAAGAAAAAAAAGAAAAATACAGTCCGGTACACTGAAGAAGCCCTGAAAAAAGCTCTTGATGATACCCGAAAAGAAGGGAAGGGACCGTAAAAATGAATAATATAATAATTAATACATTTTTAAAGCGATTATAATTGTTTTAATGGCATTTTTTCATATTAAAATAGTGGTCGCAAACCAACTCACTGGTGGTCGCTAACTGATTAAAGTGGTCGGTAACCGACGTTTTCGCTATAATTTACACTTTTTCAGCATTTTATAAATATTTTTGTATGAATGTACTTTATTTTATGTTTTTGTATCCAAACTAGACTATATTTGGGACAAATTCACATTAACATAAACTATTTTGCGTGTAGACAACATTTTTTTTTCTTCATCATAAGTGGGCAACTCAGCTAACTGGTCGCTAACCGGCGAAACGACCCTATTTATTACAGTTACCTCATCCAAGAACGTCTTCTTACCTTTACATCCAGATATCACAATTTTCCCAGAGTTTCGTTCCAAATAAGTAATTTATTTCGAAACTCTGTACACAGCTGAGATAATTTTGTAAATATTTGTCTTTTTAAATCAGCTCCCGTGTAAAAGCTTTGCTGGAGACAAAATGAAATGGAGGTATGTCGTCGGTCGGATTCATTACCTACATTTTGATGGACCAGCTAGGTACTCGTTTAAGGGTTTGAGTTTAAATACAGGAAAAAAAGGAATTCTTTTGACAAAAAGAGTTCTCTCTACGTTACCCTTAGGTCCTAATTAGTTTACTCACGAGGCTGCATCGTTGGTGAGTGGTCACTTTAGCGACTGCTCAGGTGAGAGGTTCTGGAGTCGAGCGAAGTATCATTGGGTTTTGACCCACCAGGATGTTTTTAGTAGCAGCCACGGAGTCTGAATTTCTACCCGGTGTATGACAATGGACTCGCCTTCTATTACATGGGACTTCAATATAAGTAAGTGGCGAAATGCTGTTGCACTATTAGGTAGGTACACCTCTGAAGGCGTCAAGTTATGTTATCGTAATGACAATAATAACCGTGGTGCTAGGCAACTGGGCTTATCCCAGTTGTATACGTGCCTATGTACCTATTGGCTTTGTTCTGTTCTGTCTCCTGCTGATATGGAAGGAATTGGAAATTATGTTTTGCTCCTACTACTCCGCTATTCTTTTCTGATTAATTTCGTTGCGGGATCCAAGACAATTAAATCGTTTCTCTGGGACTTCATCGAGCTTCATTAAATTGTCTCAGCGCTTTTCTGATGGTCGCCACTGTTGATTCTGGCTTACAGGGGTTACAGTGGTTAGAGAAAAGTGGGGCGGGCTTGTCCTTTAAAAAAAAGTTATGTTGAATGGTACGACCACGGTAATATTATCATATTTATACTGTGGTACGACGCTGAGGTAGCTACCTACCTCAGGGTCAGCTTACTGTACCTACGTACCTACGTACGTAGGTACAGTAGGTAGGTATTCCTGTTTTCTGCTGTAAAGCAGTGTTGTTGTATGTTTATTTATGTTCCAGTTTGGATGCCGGTGCAGGTATTTGAGGCCATAATTTCATTTTTCTCTCTGGGAAGGCTACACATTTGTGTTTCCTGGGGAATAACAGATTTTCACAGGCGACATTGACCGCTTGTTGGTAAGATTGGCTTATTTGCTATCTAAAAGCAAATAATCTCACTTCTATAGTTGACCTTAATACCCACATTCATAACCTAGAGGGAAAATTCAATATTTTTCCGCACCCTTTTATTAATTATTGATCCTTTGCCCATAACTTACCTATTACACCCACGCCACGTAAAGAAAAGGATGACCCATTCCCTCATTTGGGAATAACTATGTCACTCATTTCTATCGCGTGGGATGTACGCACGACGACCAATCTAGTTATTAAAAACCAACATAAGGCGATCTCTCACTTTATGGGAAACTCATACAAAGCGAGATCAGGTTAAACTGGTTATTAAAGCTTGATGTGTTTCCGTGTGCACTGACGGTCGAGCAATTTTCACCCTTTTGCGTTGGGTAGTAAGGTTGTTAAGTAGTGAACTGTCAGAACCTACTGTTACGACGGTCATCTAGAATCTTCGAGAAACCGCGCTAATAACTGTGTAGTACCTAGAAAATACGAGTTCATTCTTTTAGGTACCTATTTCCGTAGTAGGTATAGAACTTACATTGTATTCAAGGTCAGGCGCCGGGAGTCGCCGGCAGTTGTCATTGTAATTTCGACCGTATGCCGACGACGTAAAGTAACTTCTTCCTTGTCGGTTCTTTTATCTTTAAAATTATTTTTTGTTAATGTTTTTTTTGTGGATGCTTTCTTGAATAATGGTGAATTATCTCGAATATCTTTTGTTTGCGTGGGTATAAAAGGACCGATTGAGGACGAAGTGAGCCAGTTCACTTTTAAGCGAGACAACGAACAGTTCGAAGAGATATCTAGTGCGATAAAGTGTTCAGTACTGTTTTGCGATTGTGTATAAAGTGTTTTGCGAGTAATATAGTTAATTCGAGTGTATAATTGGTAGTGTTTTTATTTATCCCATACCCAGCTCGTAACAATTTGGTGTCAGAAGTGGGGATAAATAATGCCGATTCTACCGAAGGACGACACGGATAGTATCCGTACGAGGAGTCAGCGGCAGCAAGGTATGGACCAAAGGCGATTTGGAGACTCTCCGACACAGACACCGGGCGATGTCCAGCCTACGTCAGAGCCAGTCGCTGGCTCATCCGCAGTGGCTCCAGCTGTAGCGGTGCCTGACTTGTCTGCCTTAATGGCACTGCTGCAAGACCAGGCCCGTCGTCAGGAGGAGCAGGCTCGTCGTCAAGAGGAGCAGGCTCGTCGTCAAGAGGAGCAGGCTCGTCGTCAAGAGGAGCAGGCTCACCAGTTGCAAGAACAGTTGCGACGAGACAAGGAGGAACAGGCTCGCCAGTTGCAGGAGCAGCGGCAACGGGATAAGGAGGAGCAAGCTCGCCTTCAAGAGGAGCAGGCTCGACGTCAAGAAGAACAGTTGCTCCTGATAAAAGATCTTCACGCATCAGTTGGGAAAGAGCTGAGCGTGATGAAGGAGCAGGTAAAGCAGCACGACAACCGTATCGCAAAGGCCGAAATTCAGATCGCCGACGTGAAGAAGGCCTTGAGCGAAATTAAGGTTGGAGACGGGGCTGTGGCTTCGGTGATTGCTGCACCTTCAGTACGTGGGTTTAAAGTGCCGCCATTCGACGGAACATCTTCGTGGTCGGCCTATAAAATTCAATTTGAGGCCGTTATGAAGGCGAATGGGTGGACCAAAGGGCAAGCCATGACCGCGCTCACTTTGGGTCTCCGAGACCAGGCCCTTACCATTCTTGAGGCACTCGGGAAGGATGTGACCTATGAACAGCTGCTGGAAGCATTAGAGTCCAGATACGGCGACGCGCACTTGGAGCACGTTTTCCGTGCTAAACTAAGGGATCGCGTTCAACGAAGTGCCGAGAACTTACAGCAGTGGGCTCTGGAAGTTGAAGCGATGGTTCGGAAAGCATACCGGTCTGCCCCTGCACTCATCGATGGAAATTTGGTACAGGCGTTCGTCGACGGAATACGTGACTTGGAAGTGAGAGCCGCTGTGAGACTCGGACATCATAAGACGCTGAAGAACGCCTTAGCACATGCTCTGGAAGTAGAAGCAGTGAGACAAGACCATCGAACACACTACGTCAGAGAAGTTGTGGCAACACCTGTACATGAGCGTCCGCGAAAGTACAGCCCTAGGTGCTACGCTTGTGGAGAAAGTGGTCACCTACGGCCAAATTGTAAAAAGCGACGCACACCGAGGGAAGACCAATCACAGCGGGAAAAGGCGACTGATATGACTGCCCAGCAACAGTGGAGAATTCGCGGTAACAATGATGAACTTTCAAGACCTTGGCGTGAAGACTGTATGCAGAGTTCCAGACAAGAAACTAAGGAAGTTGTGTCTGTGAGGAGGCTAAGAACAGATCTCAGCGACGAATGGAAGGAAACCATACAGCAGGCTCAGCAAAGTGACTCGGATATCAAACCGATCTTCGAGTGGATTAAAGCTGGTGGTCCGAAGCCCAAGTGGAGTGATGTGGCTGCGATGAGTTCCATCACGAAGAGTTATTGGGCGCAATGGAACAGCTTGGTGATCCAGGATGGAGTCTTGTGCCGTAAATGGGAAAACGCTCGTGGGGACAGCTGTCATCTACAAATGGTTGTCCCTAAAGCTAAGGTACCGGATGTTTTACGGCTCTACCATGATGGATGCTCAGGAGGACATATGGGGGTGAAAAGGACTCTACTGAAGATCAGAGAGCGCTTTTACTGGATCCACTGTCGAGATGATGTGGAGGACTGGTGTCGCAAATGTACCAGCTGTGCGGCTGTCAAAGGACCTCACACGCGAAGCAGAGGTGCATTAAAAGTGTACAACGTGGGAGCCCCCTGGGAGCGGATAGCACTGGACGTTGCGGGACCATTTCCAGAAAGCGATAGCGGAAACAAGTACTTCATGGTTGTCATGGACTACTTCACCAAGTGGCCAGAAGTCTTCGCCATTCCTAACCAAGAAGCAACAACAGTCGCGGATAAATTGGTTCAGGAAGTCTTCTGTCGTTTTGGAGTACCCTTAGAAATTCACAGCGATCAAGGAAGGAATTTTGAATCGCAAGTTTTTCAGGAGACCTGTCGATTGATGGGTACACACAAAACCAGGACCACCTCTTACCACCCACAATCTGATGGAATGGTGGAACGATTCAACCAGACATTGGAGAGATATCTGGCTAAAGTCGTGGAAAGCAGGCAAAGGGATTGGGACAAGCACATACAGCCGTTTCTTCTGTCCTATCGGAGTGCAGTTCACGAAAGTACGACTGTAACTCCAGCCTTCGCGAACTTTGGAAGGGAATTACGGTTGCCTGCAGATTTAATTACTGGAACTCCCCCTGATGTCCCACGCAGTGTAACGGATTACGCGAATGACCTGCGTAACAAGTTAAATGATGTGTATGAGCATATCAGGCAATCCGGACAACAGATGTCTGAGAAGATGAAGACTCGTTATGACCGGAAGGCAAACAGTCGTGGTTTCGACGAAAGTTCGCTGGTGTGGTTGCATAACCCAGTGCGGAGCAAGGGAAAGTCTCCGAAATTGCAAGCAAAATGGGATGGACCATACAGAGTTGTGACCAGGATCAACGATGTCACCTACCGAATACAGAAGGGTCCGCGAGGTGCGCCTAAGGTTGTGCATGTGGACCGACTGGCGCGATATTACGGGACTAATGATGCTCGGGACGAGCATGTCTAAGGAGGGGGCAGTGTTACGACGGTCATCTAGAATCTTCGAGAAACCGCGCTAATAACTGTGTAGTACCTAGAAAATACGAGTTCATTCTTTTAGGTACCTATTTCCGTAGTAGGTATAGAACTTACATTGTATTCAAGGTCAGGCGCCGGGAGTCGCCGGCAGTTGTCATTGTAATTTCGACCGTATGCCGACGACGTAAAGTAACTTCTTCCTTGTCGGTTCTTTTATCTTTAAAATTATTTTTTTGTTAATGTTTTTTTTGTGGATGCTTTCTTGAATAATGGTGAATTATCTCGAATATCTTTTGTTTGCGTGGGTATAAAAGGACCGATTGAGGACGAAGTGAGCCAGTTCACTTTTAAGCGAGACAACGAACAGTTCGAAGAGATATCTAGTGCGATAAAGTGTTCAGTACTGTTTTGCGATTGTGTATAAAGTGTTTTGCGAGTAATATAGTTAATTCGAGTGTATAATTGGTAGTGTTTTTATTTATCCCATACCCAGCTCGTAACACTACTTAATAAGTTACTTTCACCCTTTACAACATGAAAGGCACCCAACGGACACTATTCAGCTGTGAAGATTAGATAAATTCCTCTTTACGGCAATGTTTGTTTTTACTGGCCGCAAAATATTATTTGACCAAACTAAGGAGGTTCTTAGCCTTTGTAGGATCATGTTTATGGCCGGAATAGGTACCAAACTTTTTGCTCGGACGATCAACAATGAACGGAGCTGGGTCCTTCCATTTTCACGTAAGTCCTTTGTGCTTCTTTTAGTTAGGTATTTTATATGAGTGAAAGGTCGCCTGATAATAGTTGTGCTATTTGGTCAACATTTTTGGTTGGAAATGGTAAAGTAAGTAGGTATAGTAAAATTGTAATAATAGGTACTTAATATGCCGAATAACAAACCCAATAACACTTTGTCCGACCCGGAAATCGAATCTAAGACCTCATGGTCGACAGTCGCGCTTGCGACCAGACCATCTATACCAACGATGCTGTTGCGGCTTTAGGAAGAGCGAAAAATTATAAACTTCCGTTGAGTTATGACGACTTATGATAATAAGAAGTCCAGTCTTACTGCCGCACTTAGAGAGCTTTAATGATTATAGTCCCCGACACGTAACTTGGCAAGAGTCGTTAGTTGCGCAGAAGTAATTTTGTAGGTCTCTTTGGCGGTCAAGCGGGGCGCGGGGTATGAGGTAGCGTCATCCGCGCGTGTAATTGGTGCATTCAAATGCATGTGCAGTGTACCTACGATGCTCGAACTTTGAATTCGAATTTCGAAACCTTGCCAAGTAACGTGTCGGGAGCTATACCTACTATGTACAAAAGTATGTCAAACCTTTACAAAGTGAAGGCTTAAGTAATCATTAAATATCTCTGAGTACTGCATTTAAATCCGGAAAATAATACAGAATACACTTTTTACCCTATTATTACGATCCCGTGGGATAGGTAACTACTGCACTCGACGCGGGCGATGCCGCGTGCATAAGCTAGTGTTACATAAAACAAGGTTCTTATTCTAAAAAAAGTAATAAACTAAAACCCGACTACGACAAAAAAAAACGACGCTGAAAAAGTAATTGACAAGATTTTCAGGATAGAACACTTAGAACAAAAAGAAAAGCCGTAAGTACTCACACGGTATTAAAGTGTTTAGGTTGGTACCTATATACGTGTGACTACGGCTTTTCTTTTTGTTCTAAGTGTTCTATCCTGAAAATCTTGTTTAATACTTTTTCAGCGTCGTTTTTTTTTGTCGTAGTCGGGATTTAGTTTTTTACTTTTTTTTATTTAAGCAATTTTGGTGTTAATTTTTTTCACTCTTGACTTTTTGTCCGCTAGAGGGCGTGATTTTAAATTTGAGCAGTATTTTGAAAATGTACAAGTGAGGACCTTTCAAGTGATACCAAACACGGCGTATTTATCTCCATTTTTTTTTTTAAGCCTTACTTTTTGTCCGCTTGAGGGCACCAAATCGCTTTTTGTGACACGTCACGTACCTTATGTTCAGCGGAAAATTAAGACGGTTCTATCGTACGTCGAGTCGTCATACGTCGAGTTCCGATAAGTGGATTAGTAGCTATGAGGGAACAGATGAAGATACTCACATACATACATACAAACATACATACATACATAGCCAGTCAAAATCATAACCCTCCTTTGGCTTTGCCGTAGTCGGGTAAAAAAAATACGAATCTATATAGAAAACAGACTTCTTTCACTTTACTATGCAACCCAACAGATTTCCATTAAGACCTTTTATCTTTTAAATCGTGTCACTTCTTATTTTGTTTGACTACAGGCGCAGAAAATGAAAGTTTCGAAACTTTTCTCGACATACAGCTTTGAATAAGAACTTACACATACCTAACTAAGTACCTCGAGCTTTAAATGTACGAAAGTTACAGTACCTATTTATTTATAACCGGCTGTAAATATAGCACAGTGAGTTTTGGGTATAGTTAGGTTTTGTAGTACTTAGGTACCTCACCTGTTAAGTATGTCATCCTCTTTTCACAAAGGTAAATGTAAGATACGTATTTAGCGCCTGGGTAAATTCGGTTAAAAGATTAATTTTACTGTAAAGTGAATTGCAAAAAACGTAAAAATAAATTTAATTTTTGCAACTTTGAGTAATCCTATCGATGAGCTACTTTATGAAGACAAAGGCGGATATCCAGACTCGTCTCGTCGGCCTTTTGCTGGGCAGCATAATTATTACCCTACAAACCTAGACTGGCTACAACCGATGTAACCACCACCACAACATGAATTATAGCTGTCTCGTTACAAAAGAAGAAGAGGAGAAAACTTCTAATTAGCCCTATTCGGTCCCTCTGCTGATATAGGGAAAGTTTTGGCCATTTTTGAGGCTCCGTAGACTGTACGATCGGAAGAGCGCCTTTTGGTCTTTTCCTGGTCTCTTTCCATCTAAAGCCAACCCTTCAATTAGCATAACAATAAACTGTCAAAGATTAAGTCACTACTCCGGAATATTCGGTGCGTTTCAATTAAACTTTCAGATCAAAAGGAACAAACGGCTTGTAGAGGAATTAATTCAGTCGTCAAGGAGCGGTCGTTTCGTCCCTTGAATTAGGATCGGCGTAATTTCCGTCGCGGCGTAAATAAGATGTACGGGACATCAAGCGCACTTAACGAAGTGAGAACGAACTTTGTAGCCGGCTGACATTTTAAATGGCAAACATTTTTTTAATGAAATTGGAATGAGTTTTTCAGTTGTCGGTAATTAAGAAAGGTAAGTTCTAGGTTATCACCATGGACTTATCGAGCCGAATAGCTGTCATCTCTTCAAATCATTTTTTGTTCAGCATGCAGCCAGAAACCTGTGCAGAAACCCTGGTACCTACTGTAACAGAAGCCGACCGGGAATAAATTACAGCGGACCACGACTGAGAAATTCAACACAATTTGTTCGACCAGGGAATCGAAACTTAGACGTACTCACGAACTAAGACCAAGGAGATTTTTAATACCTTTAATAAAACATATTTACATTTCGCTCAAGGTAAGCTTACCTAAGATATATTATTTTTATTTTGGGCTCGTCTAATTTTGAATAAAGTGAAGTTATAAATCAAACGCAATTTAATCTCGACGTCAAAAATATTAATTATAAAATGTCTTACTGAAAATATGTATTAGAAATAAGCTGAGATAAAATTAGTACAATTAAAAAAATATAAAAGCTGTCTATTATATTATTACTTATAATGTAAAAAGTCATGCTACGGGCAAAGAAAATAAGGTTTAAAATTAACTAGAATACAAATCTTGATTTCATTGACTTACAATGAACAAAATCGACCAAGTCTAAAAGCATGAAAATTTGTACTTTATACCTTTTTACTCTTAGTGTTCACCTTTGTTTTATTTCATGGAACTATTCCATAATTAAAACAAAGGTCAACTCTGATGTTTCTTTATAGTATTGTTACACTGAATTACCTACCGAGCTTTCGGTGACAGCTCTCCAACTAACCTTTATCTGCCGAGTCGGCTCTAAGCGGTATAGGGATTTGTTAGTGTGTACCCAGACTTGGTTCATCTCTATCATCATCATCACCATCCACAGCCCGAATTCACCCACTACTGGGGTATAGGCCTCTCTTTGTTTGTGCCAAGCTCCACGCTCTGGTGCCAGTTCACATGGTTGGCGCAGTGGCTCAAGCAGTTGACTGCTGGCTGCTGCGCTACGTGTCGCGGCTTCGATCCCCGCACGGAACAAATATTTGTATGGCCTTCAGATAGTTGGTTCGGATCTGGGTATTTGTGCATAATATGTGAGTTTAAATGTTTGTGAACGCACCTACGATAATTAAACAACGATTAAAAAGTAAAATAAAAGTAGTTCATCTGTAATATATAAGTTCTCTGGACACAAAAATGTTGCAATGAGTTTTGAGAAAGACATGTGAACGAAATTCAATTGAAAATCTGTGAACCTTTCGATATTAATCACGGCTAGGCACAAAGCCGGTTTTATAAGTGAATTTCAGATTGCCACCGTGGTGAAAGGATTAGCCATTCAGTGTGGCAACTCACTGATTGGTCCGAATGTGGACGTGGAGTGGTTCCGTAGATACACCGTTCGAGGAAGTACCTTTTATCGAAGTCTGTATGGAAGTTCATCATTTAGAAATGTCACACGGCTTGTTGATAAATAAATCCCAAATGAAAAAGTTGCAATTCGATTTGATATTGGCAGTCAATATTGACAGCTTATTTGCTATATACAGGGGTTGTTTATTACCCATAACGATGTTTGGAAGGCGAATTGAATCCAAGATACATACATCTGTGTATGTTTTTGATATTGCCTAATTCGATTATTTGGCTACGCGGCGTTGAAATTCCAAAGTCGAGTAGGTACAGATGATGTGGGCTCCGTCAGGACCATAAACCAGGGGTAACAGCGCGCTTGGCACAGCGGCTCAGTGATTGCCCTGCACGCGGCATGTCGTGGGTTTGATCCCCGCATAGAACAAATATTTGTATGACCTATAAGTAGTTGTTTCGGATAAGCTGTTTGAGTTTGTGGGGCAATATCGGAAATTCGGCAGTGATGGTTTTCACATGCACATGACATGGCTAGAAACGCCACGACCACTGAGTTGGCTACTATAGACAATAGGATATTTCACCAAAAAAATCTAATTAGTCCGTCTGTTAGATTATCGAAAAATATTGGAGTGTCAAAGGTTATGAGTGGGGGTTTTTGACGTCACTTTGTGAGTAAAAACGTACTAACCTCGTGACGTCACACGACTGGACACGACTTTTCGAAGCACTGTATCTTCTTCATCTGTTGTTTACGTGAAAAAAGAAAAAATATGTGTCCATTATTTTTTGAAAATCTATCTGATGGACTAATTAGATTTTTTTGGTGAAATACCCTATTGGAAGAAGAAAACATACTGCGCCGACCATGAATTTTAGGGGCAGGGTAGGAGAATAAGGTAGTTGCAGACCTATAACGCGATTCCATACATCACTCATTCCTTACTAATATGATACCCCTTGGTAAGACTGATTGTCAGATTTTCGGGCCACTGAGGAAACTCGGTATAAAATGATAAGAAAACAGTGAATAATGTATTATATAAAAATGTATCATTTATTGTTTTAAAATGAGCATTATTACCCTACTTACAAACTACTCAGTAACAAGTCTAATGACATTGCAAGAACACTTAACAACGAATTATTTTGATTAATATAATCATTACGTTTAGCAGTAAAGTTTCGAAACAAATGGTTGAGTTCTAAAATTGAGTGATCAATATGTTGTTCACGAATCAACAGTTAAAGCGATGACGGATGACCTGCATGGTGATGGTTGCGTGGAGCCGCTGGATGAGAGACGCACGGGACTGGTCAATGTGACGACACTTGGGGGAGGCCAATGTCCAGCAGTGGACATCTTTAGGCTGAAATGATGAGGAGATGCGAAAGTTTTTGGATTGCGATTATAGTGTACACTCAGCTTTACAAACGTCCTTAATATTACTATGAAAATTATTTTTAGCGACTAGTTATAATATAAAACTTAGGTATTATTTCATACCTTTCATACCGACCGATCAAGTTATACAACTTGATCGGTCGCCTATGAAAAGTTCCAGTTTGTGCAGATCACACAGTGTAACTTACACTGTGTGATCTGCACAAACTGGAACTTTTCATAGGCGACCGATCAAGTGTAAGGGAAATTCATACAAAACCAGGTCATGTTTTATTGGAAATGTATAGCTTGATAAGTCATAGGTACTCATTTCTTATACATGACATACTATCCAAGACAAATATTTTGATATCAACATACGATATACCGTACGTCATCGTGGAATATATATTATTCAACTTATACCTAGGTACTCGTAGACCGTAGGTACTAAACAATAAACATACAACAGTTTTATGACTTAAAAATAATAAAACATGTCGGTAGGTATATACAATTGCATCATTCTTTCTATTATTATTATATTATTATTCTATTTTAGAATTCATATTATATTAATAATTGGTATCTAATATACCTACTAATTACTTAAAAATTTTATTATTTCAAAGACGTATTGCCCTGAATATTGTTGCTCAGGGCATTTTGATTAGCTGTCAATTTCATCATAAGAATAATAATCCAGTCCTTAATTTTATCAAAAATATATTTTAACTCTTTTTCGAAGAACTAAAATTAGTTCCGTTTCAATTACAAATATTTGTTCCCAATTTGTAGACAAATACGTTGCTACAGTATTCATAATTATATTTTATTTGGCATTTTTAATTTATTTTTTTAAATCACATAAAATGCATTTTCGACAATACAAAAAGTGTACCTAGGTGTACAAACGCCAGCACACCAAGCTACTGCGTCCTTAAATTGATTTTCAACTTTATCATCATCACAGCATTAGGTTCAACATTAATTGGGAAAATTTTCAGGTAGCTTGATGTGCTGGTATATGTACCCGTACATCTATTTAACCAAATTTATCATAATAATAAAGTAATCTACATCAAATGCTTACGGATGTCGTGAATCAACAGATTCTTGAGATAGTTGTCGTCATTCGCAAAGCATTCTACAATATCAAAGTGATCCATGCCGTCTTTGATCTCCAAATACATGTTCTGCATAAGGCAGGTGTTGTGTAAGATTTCGTAGAACTCCCTGGATTGTTTCTTGAACGTGGGACTGTCATGTTGTCCTGCTAGAATGTAAAGCCGTATCCTTCTTCCTTGCAGGTGTGTGAAGTCGTCGAACTGTGGCGACAGGGGTACTGCCCATTCATTGGGTAGGTTTACTGCATCGTTAACGGAGGTGTGGACTATCTCCCGAAGGTCGTACACCCCTGAGACGAGGAAGGCTCCCTGAAGGCGGGACGCTCCTGGCGTGTTCTCGAAGAAGTCTGCGCTGGAAAGGAGCTTGGCCACGAGGTGTGCTCCCGCCGAGTGACCCGCGAAGTACACGCCTCTGGAAATTTTATAGATGGGTTGAATATTATTTTATGACAAATTAATTACGACTTTGTTATGAATCCCGATTTTGTATATTCGTGGAAAAAATACAGGATATTGCAACATTTCTAATTGGCTCTATCTTTGATCTCCGGCGACTTTGGTTCTTGTTGCAATAGATGAATTAGAGTAGTAATGTGAGCTATTTACTATTTGAGATTTATTTCAATTCTCTTAGTTTTACACCCATTTTTACCAGTGTCTGGTTCATAACATCGCCAGTCACTAAATCGATAGTCGCTGTATCGATCGACAGTACCCCAAATCCATGGTACACACGGCTACACATCAAGTTATACAAAACCAGTTAATCTTGGCCTCACTTTACTAGATCTTTTCGCACAATGAACGATCAGATTATACTGGTTTTGTATAGCTTGATGTGTAGCCGTGTGTACGCTACATCGACAGTACCCCAAATCGATGGTACGGTCAGCATCAGAAGTATATTAACATTACTCAAAGTTTCAAAGCTGTTTTTTTAATAAAAACTTGTTCGATATTACTCGTAACTACATGTTATTGGAGTGTAAGGACTACTTTAACGAATAATCTTCTGAAACATTAGAAAGCTGAACATTTCGGAATATATTATAGTAGCTATATTTAAAGGAGTCCATCTGAATATTTTCAAATCATACCAGCGAATATTCAATTCACTATTGATCATCACTAAAGTATTCAATTGTTTACTGCTTAATTCGTTCTCTAAATGTATTCTTGTCCGCGCTTATCTGTTTTTATTTGTTATTTCGGTTCATTACATCACAATTACTTATCTAAGTGAAGGGTTATCTTACTTGGAGGACATTTTTTCTGCGTACTCGAACACGAATCGTGCGGCATTTTGTATCTGACTGACGATATCTGCGAGGGTGGCGGTCGGGCAGAGATCGTAGCCAACGACGATGGTCTTCACTCTGAACTTGTGGAGGGGTCCTGCTGGGTACCTCGATATCTCCCGCGATAACTCCTGCCAGTAGCCGCCGTGAATATAGACGAGGATAGGTGCGTCTGGGGGAGAAATTGTCATGGATTGAATAAAGAAACTAACACAAGGGTCGAACATAATAATATATCTGGAGGCGATAGTCCTCGCGCGCCTGCATGAATGGCGCGTGGAGGTGCTACACCGGGGGGTCACTCCGTTGCCGCGGCAAATTGCCGCTCTGCGGACGGACCTCCGGTGCGATCTCGTGGCGGCATGGAGACAGCGACTGTCGCAACCCAGCGCAGGGCACGCCACGATAGTGGCGGTAAGTCCCCTCTTTGAGGAGTGGCTGGAGAGGCGCCACGGCGCCCTCACCTACCGTCTGACGCAGGTCCTCACCGGACACGGGTGTTTCGGGAGGTACCTGTACCGAATCAGGCGGGAGGAAACGCCCGGATGCTTCCACTGCGAAGATCGATCGGAGGACACGGTGGAGCACACTGTGGAGGCGTGCCCTGCTTGGGCAGAGCCCCGCCGTGTTCTCGTAGCGGCGATCGGCGGCGGCGATCTCTCGCGCCCGGCCCTGGTGCAAGCCATGGTCCGGGGCGAGGAGGAATGGGACGCCGTCGCCTCCTTCTGCGAAGCAGTGATGCTAGCGAAGGAGGTGGCGGAACGAGAGAGGGAGAGAACCTCTCAACGTCCCAGCCGCCGCGGAAGGCGCTCCGGGCGTCGGGGGTCACGCGATGACCTCCGGCCACCGTAGACGCGGGCCTGTGGACGGTGAGTAACGGGCTAGCTCGCCGTCCGGCCGTCGTCATGACGGCAACAGACCGTGTCGGCGGCGCGTACGTGTTCCACGCGCGCCTCAAAGAGATGTCAGCAATATGGAAGGGGCCCGCAAGGGCCAACGCCTGTCGGGGGCTGTGGATTATCGAAAGGTTAACGCGGCTCCGACACAAGGGCGAAGAAGGAACATGGGTTTGGTTTTTAGTCAGTAGAAGTCTGAGACTCCCCTTCGCTCTGCCCAAGAGCGGGGGGGGGGGGGGGGGGGGTTATTCGATGATTTTCCACCCACCAAAAAAAAAAAAAAAAAAAAAAAAGGGCCGAACATATAGTATTGCCTAGCATTGTATAGAGTTATAGACAATGATATGGTCTGTTTGTATCTGCTAAATATTCAAATATACAGCTTGCTACGCATGATGAGGTAACAACGCACTGCACGTCGACCCTAACCTAGTTCAAAAAATGCAATAAAGGTGATGATTGAATGGTGATGAAAATAATGGAATGCCGTTGATTCAAATAATATTATATCCGCTATGGGAACCACAGGTCCCACCACTTTTTTGACTCAAAGTGCACGTGGGCACAACAGCTCCCAAGCGATTGTATGACATGAGCGAATATTCTGGTCATTACCAGTTTGTCTGCCAAGCAAGTGATTATTGCCTTGCCCATTATAAATTCACGGTTCATTGTTAATAATAATTACTCAATCAATGCTATCAGCAAGTGTTGAAGTAATTGCATCGTATCAAAGTGCATTTGCATATTATTAAAATAACACAAAACTGAAATTATCACTGTCATTGATGGGACATTCGCATTTCACACTAATAGGATTGTCAATGACTGCATCCATCAATTAATTCTAATTTCATTCACTATTGCACTTAATTGTCCGTAATTAAAATGTGCCGTTAATTTGGCTGTCAGTAAAATTTAGGTGTAATTATGCGGACAATATGAGGCCACCATTGATCCATTGTTTGGGACATAATGGTGCTCTTGTTTTGTTGCATTAAGTAGGTTGTTCGCTGATAAAAATGGAAGCTTGCCTCAAAAAGATGAGAGAGGTTCCTTTATCTGGTTTCCCATTGATCAATAAACATAGAGTTCTAACTGTCTATAGCGTGTGTGGAAATAGAAGGTATCAAAATTAAAGGTTTTGAAAGGTAATTATACTATTTGTGTAAGGAGGTGTTTCCCCACTGTCTACCGGAGAAGAAATTTAAAAAAAACTCGGAGTGTTGTATATTGTGTAGGCATAGCCTTATAGTAGAAACAGGTTCATGTGTCAATGCCTTAATTGTAGATGATTGTCTGTGAACACATCCCACTCATTCTCTCTGGTCAACTGGAACATGAACAAGATTGTATCCATCCGATGTAAGTCTTTTTATATTAAATAATAAATGGAGATTATCCGCTATCACATTGTATCATTACAATACAACATGGCGCTGCGGAATATAAATAAAATAAGAGACTAGATACAGTGTGAAGAAAGTAATTAGTAATTGTAAAACTAAGATTATCGAAAATGGCGGAAGGCGTGTCCAGGGACGCTTTGGGCTTAAAACCCCCAAATTCCATTAAAAATTGCACCACAGAAGAGTATAAAAAGTGGATGAAAAGATTTGAGCTGTATAGAATTGCAGCAGGTTTAAAAGATAAAAGCCAGGAGGTACAGGTTGCAGTGTTCCTACACACCATGGGTGACCAAGGAATTGAAATCTATGAAAGCTTTGGAATAGCAGAGAATGAGTATAATTACGCAAAGATGATAGAAAAATTCAATGAGTATTTCATACCTAAAAGTAATGAAAGCGTCAATGCACACAAATTTTTCAGCAGACAGCAGAAAGAAGAAAGTTTTGAAGACTTTTTAGCAGACTTAAATAGGCTAAGTCAGGATTGTAACTTTGGTCAAATGAGGGAGAGACTAATTAAAGATAGAATTATAGCTGGAATTAGAGAGAGCAAAATAAAAGATAGATTATTGAGAGAGAGCGAGTTGACTTTGGAAAAAGCTATAAAAATATGCAGAGCTGCAGAATTGGTAGAGAAACAAGTAAAGGAGTTTGCTGAACATAAAGAGGCTAGCTGCTCAAAAATACAAGGGATAGATATAAAAAAGAAAAATAATTTCAAGAGTAATGATAAAACAGAAGAACAAAGATATAATAATAGAAGAAATTTTATAAGAAATGAGAAAATAGAGAAGAATGGAAGTAAGACTACAGACAAGAGGAAACAAAACTGTACTCGTTGTGGTTTTCAACATCAACCCAGAAGTTGTCCGGCCTATGGCAAGAGATGCATGAAGTGTCAGCGCATCAACCACTTTGCAAGAATGTGCAGATCTAAGTCGGAAGAAATAAGAGCCGTACAAACTGAGGATAAACAAGAGGTATATGTTAACAATATTAATAATGACTGGTTTCAAAAGGTAACTTTTGTGAAAAGTAATAACATAATAAATTTTAAAATAGATACCGGTGCACAGTGTAACATTTTGTCAAAAAATTGTTGCAGGTCCATGAATGTGAATAAATTTAATGTGAGTAATTTAATTTTAAAAAACTATAATGGTAATTTAATCCAAACTGTAGGACAAGTAACCTTAGAGTGTCAAATAGGAACTAAAATTAAAAATGTGGTGTTTCAAGTGTGTGAACAGAATTTAATGCCTATTTTAGGGTTATCTACTTTATTGGAATTTGAGATAGTGCAAAGAAACATTGTTGATAACATTCAGAGTAGTAATACATTATATGAAAAATACAAAGATGTGTTCCAAGGAATAGGGCTGATAAAGGACTATGAATATGATATAAAACTAAAAGATAACTGGATAGGAAAAATAGAACCATGTAGGCATATACCGTTTAAGTTAATGCCTAAGTTAAAAAGTGAGTTGGATAGCTTGGAACAACAAGGGATTATTTCTAAAATTGATACACCTACAGATTTTGTAAGTTCTTTGGTAATTGCAATTAAACCAAATGGTTCACTTAGAGTATGTCTGGATCCTCAATACTTAAATACTCAGATTATGAGAGAACAAATAATGTTACCTAAATTAGAAGAAATTACTTGCAAATTAAAAGGAAGTAAAGTATTTAGCACGTTAGATGCAAATAAAGGTTTTTATATGGTCAAATTAAGTGAAAACAGTAAACAACTGACTACATTTAATACACCCTATGGTAGGTTTCGTTTCAATAGATTACCGTTTGGTCTGTGTTCGAGTCCAGAAGTGTTTCAAAGAATTTATGCAAATATTTTTAATATGGAGGGAGTCTGTACATTTATTGACGATTTGTTGATTTACGCTAAAACAGAAGAGGAAAGTAACAGAATATTGGAAAAAGTACTACAAAGAGCTAGAGAACACGGTGTAAAATTTAATGTTGAAAAATGTAAAATAAATCAAAAAGAAGTGAAGTACTTAGGACATGTTTTGACTAAAGATGGTTTAAAAATAGATAGAGAGAGAGCAGAAGCAATAAAGAAGATGCCAGAACCAAAAAATCAAAAAGAAGTACTAAGGTTTCTAGGTATGATAAACTATATTTCAAAGTTTATTCCTAACATATCTGAAATAACTGCTCCACTTAGAGAATTAATTAAAAAGAATGAGTTATTTGTATGGGAGGTTAGGCAAAAAGAAGCTTACAACTTGATACTTAAATTAATTAGTGAACCTCCTGTATTAGCATATTTTGACATAAATAAGAAAATAACTTTAAGCGTGGATGCAAGCAAAGAAGGATTAGGTGCTGTTATTATGCAAGAAGGTCAACCAATAGCGTATGGATCTAGAGCAATGACAGATACAGAGAAAGATTACAGTCAAATAGAAAAAGAAAGCTTAGCTATTTTGTATGGATGCACTAAATTCAATCAATTTTTGTATGGTCAACGGTTTCAAGTTGAAACAGATCATAAACCGCTGGTATCCATTTTTTCAAAGCCTCTGAACAAAAGCCCAATTAGATTACAACGGATTAGAACTGCTTTACAACACTATCAGTTTGATTTAGAGTATAAGCCAGGAAAGGAGTTACTAATAGCCGATCATTTAAGTAGATCCTATCTAAATAATACAGAGAAGTCTTATGAATTAGATCTTGAAACTCATGTTGGTACAGTTGTGAATAGTTACCATATTACAGATGCAAAAATGAGTCAATTGAAGAATGAAACAAAGAAAGATAGGGAATTACAGTTAGTATTACATTGCATTAGAAATGGATGGTCAGAAAATAAATCATTAGTACAAAGTGAAGCAAAAGTTTATTATAGCTATAGAGATGAGTTAGGAGAATGTGATGGCTTGATTCTTAAAAATAATCAGATTGTAATACCTACAAGTATGCGGAAAGAAATTCTGAATAATATTCACTATGCTCATTTAGGCATAGAAAAGTGTAAAGCATTAGCTAGGAAGACTTTATTTTGGCCTAACATGTGTAAGGAGATAGAAGATTTAATAAAAAATTGTGATATGTGTAAAAGTTATCAAAACAACAATAGAAAAGAACCCATAATTAATAAAGAAATAGCTGAAGGGCCATGGCAGATTCTATCAGCTGACATATTTTTTCTTTTTGGAAAACCTTATATTTTGTTAGTAGATTCATTCAGTAAGTTTGTGGAAGTAAAACAATTAGAAGATTTGTATGCAAAAACTGTAATGGATCAATTAAAAGAAATTTTGTCTAGAAATGGTATACCTAACATAATTTACACAGATTCAGGAAGTCAGTTCACAAGCATAGAATTCAAAAATTTTGTTAAAGTGTGGAACTTTGAACATAAAATTGTAAGTCCCAAACATCATCAAGGTAATGGTTTGGCAGAAAGACATATTCAAACAGTTAAAAAGTTGTTAAAAAAGTTGATTTATGATAATAAAGATATTCACTTAGGATTGCTTATGTATAGAAATACACCTATAGAAAGTAAAAGTAATAAGTCTCCATCTGAATTGATGTTTAATAGACAAGTGAAACATATTCTGCCAAATATAAATACAAATAAAATGTATAATGAACAGATTAGAGATAAATACAGAGATACTTTGATTAAAAAACAAATTTTACAAGAAGAATATTATAATAGAGGTAGTAGAAAGTTGTCAGAATTAAAGGAAGGTCAGGTAGTTAAAATACAGGATGAGTCGAATAGAAAACCGCATGAAAGTGGTATAGTAATAAGAAAAAGTTGTAATCCAAGATCCTACTATGTAAAAAAGGAAAATGGAGAGGTAATAATGAGAAATAGAAAGATGTTAATAGAAGGAGGTAAATATAAGGAGAAAAATGACAGTGATTATGTGATTGATGAAGAGCTAATTGATAGGAACATAGAGTTTAATCCAAATAATAATGTAACAGAAAGAGAAAAGATAAATGTAAATCCCAATAATATTGAAAGCGAAGGTGGGAGTAGAAATGTAAACCCAAATAATGTTGTAACGGACAAAGAGATTGTAAAAACTAGAAGTAGTAGAATTGTAAAACGCCCTGCTTATTTAAGTGATTATGTTAAGTAAAAAATTAATGTTGAATAGTAAAGTAGAATTAAAACTTTGTTTATAAGAAGGGGAGGATGTTGTATATTGTGTAGGCATAGCCTTATAGTAGAAACAGGTTCATGTGTCAATGCCTTAATTGTAGATGATTGTCTGTGAACACATCCCACTCATTCTCTCTGGTCAACTGGAACATGAACAAGATTGTATCCATCCGATGTAAGTCTTTTTATATTAAATAATAAATGGAGATTATCCGCTATCACATTGTATCATTACAATACAACACGGAGGTACCTAGTCTATCATTATCTTGACTGGCATAAACTAAATTCGAACTATTATAGTTTTCATGCCTCCCTTTAAAATTCATCCTGTAGTTATTAAATTGTAACATAACATCCTGATCCTAAGTTAGAAAACTACATTAGTCAAGAAATTACATAAAAACCTTTCCTTCATCTCATTTACATTCAAACAAAGATATATAGATACGTTTCTTCTCAATTTATTTGGAATGAATAAGATCCTACACTGGAATTCGTAGTAATCCAAATTGGGAGACAACATACTTACGTCTGACGGGTATTCTTATTGTTTATTTTTATGGTTTTGCTCGGAATGTGACCACATCTGTTGCACCCACAGATATAGGTACATCTAGATGACGCAAAAGCACCTACTTCAGGGGGTCTACTCGCTAAGCACCAAATCCGTAAATACGGCCGTATAAACGGGGTTTTTTACTCTACGCCGTAAATGTGTGTAAACCCTACTCTCTAGTGATCACGGACCAATGACTTTCGAACGGAGTCATAGACAAGCTTGCTTTATTCTTTCGGTTGATTCCCGGTTTTCTTACTTCGTGGTTTTCAAGCATTTAAATTAAAAATATCATTGGTATTGTTAGAAAAAGACTGCATTTGCACAAAATATTTATTCTAATGTCTTTTTAGACATAATTTAAATATATTTGTCCGGGTTAAAGCTGTAACCTCTGCCTTCTTTGTATTTGATTGAAGGATACCGATTTGTCAATGGAAATGTCAAAATGTCAGTTTTTTATTTACAATAAATAATAAACAATTTGCATTATTAATACGAGGTACGACCCGGAAACTTTTCGTAATAAATTGTAAAATTGCCTCAAACGCTTTTGTAGGCCTTCACGCGCTCAAATAGAGGCACTCCTCGATTTTATAAGTGAAAACAACGAGTTGGTACCTACTAACAATAAACATCAGCGGAAACAAAAACAAACAAACACGGAGTAACTAGGAGCCCCCCAAGCTAGTTAAAAGCACGTTGCCACCGGTAACAAGCCAAGGACAGGCTGATGAGGAAGGCTTAATTTGTATGGACAACATGTTGCTGCGTCCCGCTATACATATCACATCACATCATGATGCCAGAGGTTTTGGAGTATTTAAGGAGCAACAAGATTCATTTCAAGTCTTTTATGGTGCAGGACACATCATCTTGAGACCCGTATGAAGGAGTTTTGGTCGTAGGATATTGTGTATTAGTGTTTTCGCGAAAAGCTACATGGCACCTTGACTCGAAGCCCGCCAAACATAGTTAATGGTGTTAATTTGTTTGATGTATTAGTTTATTATTGTACTTGAAGATTATTTTGTGTATTGTTTAGGGCATTCAATGCTTGAAAATAAGTAATTTTGGTGCAAAATAAAAGAAACAACTGTTCAACATTAAATTATTATGCTTTTATAGTAGAAATCTTTGTTTTAGTTATATCAGAATCTTCTGCCAGTCCCAGCGCCAAACCAAACCATTACCTACCTTCATTCTTGAATCAACACCATTTCGTTGCTTTTGTTGAGGCAAAAAAAAGGTAATAGTTTCTCGCAGGAACCTTGAACCTTCCTTCCTTGTTTGTGTGTATGTTTGTAATGAATAAACTCAAAAAACTACTGCGTCGATTGCAAAAATTCTTTCACCATTAGAAAGCTACATTCACCCTGAGTAACATAGGCTTTTTATCCATGTATTCCTAAGACAACGGGAACTACGCGGGTGAAACCGCGGGACGTCCACTAGTCTTCAAATAATTCCCTTATGAGCCTATAGTTCCTTTAAACTCAAAATGGTGAATACTCGACAACCGAAAGTTTTAGCGTGAAAACAACCGGCGAATGTACTTTTAGAGCTCCTTCGAGCATTCAAAAAGCAGCCAAATTATTGATTTTCTAAAAAAAAAATTCTTTAAAATCTTTTTTTTTTTTTTTTTTTTTTACTTTCGGGGCCTGCACGATAACTATGTTGTTATCGTTTAAAATGACATAAAAATCCGCGTAAACAAGTGTCAAATTCAAATTTTCGGACGGGCTAAAACTCATCGGGAGTAGGGCAAGCTGTCAAATCGACTAGTCATTCTATCAATTCTGAGTCAATTTCTATCTTAGTTCGGGCCGACTTTAGTACGGCCCGAAAATTAGTCGGCAAATTAGCGAGTAGACCCCCAGGTGCCCTTCTTAAGAGGAAATGCGAGTGCTGTCTCTTTCTACTATCGCTGTCTCTCTCCGTCCTCCTGCCCTCAAATTCGTGCGATAAGGACAACTGTAGAAAAAAGTTAGAATTCGAGGTTTGGCTCTCGCCTATTTCCTCCTCCAATATTGAACCAATTTAAAAGATATTTTAGACAATGAATAAGGAGGTTATAAACTACGCCGCTTTGTTTTTCTTTTTTCGTTAATAGTTGTCAAATTTGTACACTAGGACTCTGTTAACAGCGATCTAAACAAGCAATTTTGAGCATTTTTTGAGGGTTCTAGTGCTTACAAAAATAATTTATCACCAAAAAGGAAAACATAGGGGCATAGAAATAGTTAATATTTATTATTGTGTAAAAAACCATTGCTCTAGGGTCATTAACCAAAAAGAAAACAGGCGAGAGCGTTTGTATGGAGAAAAGACCACTCGCGTTTCCTCTTAAGGTTACTGTCACAGCCAGCTTATTTTTTTAAACAATAATGTTACACCGTTATAATAACTCAAGGACACAATTCAGGAGATTTAAAAAACAAAAAATGTATTTAATCTTTGTATAGTAACTTGTTGTATCACATATCCTTATCCTTCCTTACATAGTATAAAACAAAGTCGCTATTTTTGTCTGTTTGTCTGTATGCTTAAATCTTTAAAACTACGCAACGGATTTTGATGCGGTTTTTTTTAATAGATAGAGTGATTCAAGAGGAAGGTTTTAGTATATAATTTGAACGACATCCACGCGGGTGAAGCCGCGGGCATCAGCTAGTGTATTATAAAACAAAGTCCTCCGCCGCGTCTGTCTGTCTGTTCGCCATAAACTCAAAAACTACTGCACCGATTTTCATGCTGTTTTCACCAATGAATAAAGTGAAAGAAAGAAAAAGAAAGAAAAGAAAGAAAAAAATATTTATTTGTCGCCAAAATACAGCTAAAGTTTATAGTGGTTCTCGAGGAATGTTTTAGTGTATAATTTGACGCGGGGGAAGTCGCGGGTATTAGCTAGTAGTAACTAAATCAGTGCTTACTACGCCATAGTAGGTACCTAGTCAAAAAATGCACGCTAACAATTTTATTTCATACGATACTTGCGATATCTAGGTATGTCTTTAATTAATCTGTGGCTGCACCGCGAGGTTTTATTACGTGCCACAAACCCTTTACTGCTGTAAGCCTTATAGGGTAATACGACCACTGAGTTGTTCGTATTTACGTTTTTATGCGTAACGTTTAACGATTGGAAACTTCTTGAACGAAATTAATTTTGACAGTACAAGGTATCATATCAAACCCGCCGCCGGGGCCGCGGATTCCCGTCGGGGCCGCGGATTTTTGTACTAGATGTAGATAACGTGGCCTCGGCGCAAGGGCAAAGAAGGAACAAGGGTTCGGTTTTTAGTCAGTAGAAGTCTGACACTCCCCTTCGCTCTGCCCAAGAGCGGGGGGGGGGGGGGGGGGGGGGGGGTTCATTTGATGATTTTCCACCCACCAAAAAAAAAAGTATCTTATCAAAGTTTTTTTTGGGTTACTGCACTTTTTAACATTTAGGAGCTCGTGATTAGATAATACAACAGCAAGCAACAGCCACTCGCTTGCCTAAGTTCGTCTGTGGATGGGTGACAATGACCACCCATATGACATACCGTGGTCCCTGCTGTTAGTCGTAGATCTTTCATAGTCGTGACAGGTAGTCTGACAAGGACAACCAGTCTTACCAAGGGCCATATTGCCCAGTACCTACTAATTGTGTTGTCGCTCCATGTAAAATATTGATATATAGCTGCATCCGGTTAGACTGGAAGCCGTACCGCAAAATAGTTGAGAAAAGTCTAGGCAGATGACCTTTTAGCATTTAGGAAGAACCTGTTATTTTTGTCGATAAAATAGCTAGTCTTTGGACAGTTTTAGATGACACGCGCAAAGAATATGTTACTCTTAGGTATAGAATTTTATTGAGTGGGCAATTAACACATTATTATTATGATAGCAAAAATAGGCACTTAAGCGCTATATGCATTTATTGCGAAAAATATTCAAATTACCTAAATAACGTCAACATGCAAATCTATTTAAATAAAAGAAAGTCGTGTTAGTTACACTATTTATAACTTAAGAACGGCTGAACGGATTTAGCTGAAAATTGGTAGGGAGGTAGCTAAGAACCAGCGGGGCGAGCACGGGCGTACCCAAGACGTTGGTGACAAGACGTTATAAATTATGTCATGTCTTAGAATTTGTCTTAAATGCTAGCACGGGTACCACATGTGATACAATTTAAGACGCGACTTGACGCGAGTTGCTGACTTCATAGTGTGACCTAGTATATTAAAAAAATAAAAATGTCTATGACCATCTGAATAGGCGACCAAATAAAAAAGTACGTGTATAAGAGCACAGTTCATACAGTTAAACAACTTTTTAATTTTCTTGGGTACTAATTCATTTTTGACATAACACGTACGCGCAGTGTTGCCAACTTAGTGGATTTTCCACTAAATCTGGTGGTTTTGACTTACCTTTTAGCGGACAAATATCGGTTTTAGTGGCTAGTGGATTTTTCTAGTGGAATTATTTGGTACCAAACAGTCGTATCAGTCCGAGATTAACGATGATGATACGGACGGAAACGACTCATCTGAAGATAACTTAATAATATAATTTGATTGACCTCTTTTAAAAAATAGGTTTTATTAAGTATTTTGTTCTTCCACAAAAGCCATGAATTAATAGAGAGTTGAAGTTGAAGTATTTTGTTACATTATATGTAATTTTCATGTTTACGCGGCACGTCTATCATTTTCTTTTTTTATTTATTATTTGATAACTTGCTACTAACTAAAAGTTCTGTTTTTCCTTTAAAAGTTTGATGTGATTTGTTTTGAAATATATTGTGAAATTTTTGAAGTGAAATAACTCGAACGGATTAGAGGAGTCCCAAATGTTTCTTCGGAATATTTTCCTACTTTGGACCTCTTGCCTTCGGGCAAGAACATAATTATAATAATTTACTGCCATTTGATGCAGTAGTAAGCAGAAAAATATACTTATATTTTTAATTTACTTTTATCACCACCTCCGAACGAACGTGATATAAACGAGCATATTCATCTGTCAAAATGTGACATTTGTTACAAAATGGGTGCGCCCGTAATAGCAAATAAGACATAGGAGTCCCAACTAGACGTCAAGAAGTTGTATCACATATCAAGAAATTATCTTACGCCGCCGTGCTAGCATTTAAGACAAAACGGTTTTATCGCCCAAACTGTGATAAAATGTGTGACTCATGCCATGTCACTGTAGGCCGTGCTCGCCGGGCAGGAGAAGGACATAGGATACTTTTTATGTTTTTTTTTTTGCCTCTAAAGCGGAGTCGGAACAAAGTTCGCCGGGTCAGCTAGTTATACCTACCTAATATAGTTATTTCTTCTGAAATAACTAGGGTTCTGTTAGCACAAAAAAAATGCATACGCACAATTTTTAATATGGACTGGACTGATTCTTGCAGACCAGTGTATAAATCACATAATCTTCTGACAGTTCCTTGTATTTATATATACGAAATAGCTAAATTTGTCAAAACTAATTCTTCACTTTTTGAATGTAAAAATAATATTAATAAACGTACAGTTACACAGTATTTATTAACAATGCCAGTACCTAGGATTGAATTATTCAGACGTAATTGTGTATCTTTATTTTATCTCCGCTTATCTTTAACTCTCTACCAAAGTTTATAACTGATCTTCCGTACAGGAAATTCTGCAAAGTTCTGAAAAAGTGGCTTGTTTCACATAGTTTTTATTCCGTAGCAGAATTTTTAAAGTTATCTAACTGTAAATCCTACCATTACCGGAATGCATTATAAATTTACCTTAATTATAATTATAGGATGTTGTATTTGTATATTTAAAAATATTTTATGTTATGTTATCTTTGTTTTGTTTCTCTCTCTGTTTATGTTGAAAATGTCGTGTTTGTTTATTTTCTAGTGTTTGTTTGTTTATTTTCTAAAATGCAAAATTTATTTTATGCCGAGTATGTTAAACTAAGAAATACACTTAGTTATACCTAATTTATTGCTTGTTTCACAGTTAGGTACTGTGTTCTGATGTTCTGAACCAAGCATCATTATCATTAATGTTTGCATGCCAACTCTATGGCGAAATGTGTCATTGCACTACATAATTATAATTTTACCATCTTGTATACCACATTTGTTGCAAATAAATAATTTTGACTTTTGACTATAAATACATACTGGTAGGTACTTGAAAATTTTCATGCACTTTTGAAATGACCTATTGGGAAATGAATTTTCGTCTGTCCTATCCAAAATTATCAATAATTATGAGTGCTAATTAATATTTGCTCAATAAACATTAATTTCATATCAATGAATGTTTGTTAATTAAAACATAATGAACTCCGAATGCTACGTGGCTTTCGTCATAATTAAATGGGAATTCTGTATGTCTGTAGGTCTGGTTAAGCAAACAGATAAATGATAATGACTGATTTAATGGAACTTACACGTGAATTGAAATGAAACTGGGGGTCTAATATGGCCACCTTAGCAGATCATAATAGGATCATAATATGAATTGCGTTAAAATTCGTAAAATGGTCATAGATAGACGCAGTTAGTATTATAATGAATAGTCCATTTCACGAATTAGCGCAGTTCATATTATGATTCTATTAAGATCTGGTAAAATTACCACTCAATGGATACCAAAAAGCAGGAACGACAACGGCTGCCCCGTTGTCGTCCAGGAGGAGATGGCAGAATGAGATGGACTCTTTCTCAAAGGATTGACCTACAATCGCACAAGATCGCGAAAAGTGGAAGGAGGGAAGGGAGGCCTTTGCGCTGCGGTGGGACAATGTAGGCTAGGAAAAATACAGGTGATGTGAGTATGACCTTGTTTATTATAATAATAAATAAACAAAATATAATTTTGTTACCAACGTAAAATAAAAGGAAACCGTGGTGGAGCGGCCTTGTCCAATGTAGGTACCTACCTAATCAAAATATATATTTACATAGCTTACTTTGTTAACTATTTATTTACTTGTTACTTTATTTCAACAAAACCTCGGAAGTAGGTATACGAAGGTCTAACCACTTTAAAAGTAAGCCATTGACCGATTTAAAACATAGCTGAGCACGTCATCATAAATTAATAATAGAAGTAGTAGGTACACACGGCTACCACATCAAGCTATACAAAACCAGTTAATCTTGGCCTCACTTTACTAGATATTTTCGCACAATGAACGATCAGATTATACTGGTTTTGTATAGCTTGATGTGTAGCCGTGTGTACCTGTTGTGTTATTTAGACATGAATAGAGCTAGTTTGTGTCATAGTTTTCTTGGTAGGAAATAATTGGTTAGAAGTTACAAGTTACCGGCAAAAATAACTTGGCTTTTCCTAGGCAAGATGTGCGAAAACATAATTGTTTGTGATTATGAGAAACTGCCTGGTGTTACATGGGACTTAAAATGGTGAAATATGGGAGTACTATGGGTCTAGTGGTCGCAAGCTCAACTGCTGAGCATGAGGTCCTGGGTTCGATTTCCGGGTCGGGCAGTGTTATTGGCTTTTTCCATAAGGAATTTATCAATATCAGCCACGGAGTCTGGATTTGTGCCCGGTTGATGGCAATAGGCTCGCCCCCTATTACATGGGACTTAAAAAACATGACTGGCGAAATGTGGGTGTACTATTAGGTACACCTCTGCGGAACCCTTCGGGGATTACCGGCGTGATGTTATGTTATGTTATTATTTAGGTTCACCACTGCCTAACCCTTTAGAGATTACAGCGGTGGTGTTATGTCATAAACGAGGTATTACTAACTCTTGATGCTGGTTTTATCTTCCCAGAGATGACTCTACAATTCTTACTCGCCATGTATCTATGTATGTAAATGTATAGAAGACCCTAGTTATAGCTAACCTTGATGCGCTTCTACTATCTGGTGTCTTTATTTACCCATATAATATGCTCTTATTTATTCTCAAATTGATAATAAGTAATGAAAAAACCAAACCCGTTATCACCTGCTCACTGATGTTTTGGTAAAAACACATTGTTTATATTGTATGCATTAAATGTTATGAGAACATTTAATGAGCCTGCGGGTTGTTCAAAAGAGATACCGCGGCCTCGACACAAAGGGCTAAGAAGGAACATGGGTGGCTTTTAGTCGGTAGAAGTCTGACACTCCCTACCGCTGTACCCAGAGCGGGAGGAGTAATTTGATGATTTCCTACCCTCCAATAAAAAAACCGGCCAAGTGCGAGTCGGACTCGCGCACCGAGGGTTCCGTAAAAAAAATATATTATGTGATGTAACTAAAAATTTATGGTTTTCGTAATTTTTCCTTTATCTATGCTATAAGACGTTTTAGACGTTGCTTCGTACCAAATTTCAAGATTCTGAGTTCACGGGAAGCACCCTGTAGGTTTTGATTCCCTTGCAAGTGTCGAAAATTTGCGGCATAAACGGCTGTATCTTTTGATTGCGTTGGCTTAGAAGTTTGATTTTTTCACAGCTTCAAGGGACAGTAGCCTGAGTAATTGATATAAATTTCAGCTTCATACCTCCACGCGTTCCTGAGAAAAAGGGTCTTGACAGACGGACGGACGGACGGACAGACGGACAACAAAGTGATCCTATAAGGGTTCCGTTTTTTCCTTTTGAGGTACGGAACCCTAAAAAGGACATTAATGAGGAGGGATGAAACGCATGTGACTCAAAAAGTGATGGATATTAATGCTGATGGACGGCGAGGGAGAGGAAGAAGGAGGAAGTAAATGATGTGAGCATAAAGATGATGCTTATCATCTTTCTGCTCTTGTCCCATTTAAACAATGATGGTAGTGGTGTTCCATGTTCTCTATTTATAGACTACTAGTGACCCGCCCCGGCTTCGCACGGGTGCAAAAAAGGTATTAAAACCTTCCTCTTGAATCACTCTATCTATTAAAAAAACCGCATCAAAATCCGTTTCGTAGTTTTAAAGATTTAAGCATACAAAGGGACATAGGGACAGAGAAAGCGACTTTGTTTTATACTATGTAGTGATGCTAAATGCACTGTCAATATACACGGTGAAACCGACCGACCAAAGAAACTGTCTAACGCCCAAATACTCAAACGTCACTCAATTTTAAGTTGCACTTAAATCTCGTGCTGTCTTTGTTACTTTAACGCAGAGTGACAGAGACAGCAGGAGTTTTGAGGGTTACTTATAATTGAGTGACGTTTGAGTATTTGGGCGTTAGAGCCAAAAAATTCGAAGACATGTGACATCTACCAACCCGCACTGGGCACGCGTGGTGGATTATAGCCTATCCATCCATCTCCTAGAGAGGAGGCCTGATTCCCTGAAGTGGGAACATTATACTTAGGTTGATGATGATGATGAAACGGTAAACATAAAAAATCGATTATGAGTAACACTCGGTACCTATATCCACCTGGTGGTGGATTGCTAGGATATTTTTTGTATTGAAATAACTAAATATGAAGAAGGAAAAGTTAGTAAGTACTTTTTTTTTTTGGAGGGTTTGACATCGTCAAATGACTCCTCCCGCTCTAGGCAGAAGGCCAGAGCGATAGGGAGTGTCAGACTTCTGCTGACTAAAAAACCACCCATGTTCCTTCTTAGCCCTTTGTGTCGAAGCCGCGGTATCTCTTTCGAACAACCCGCAACCCCGACTGGGAAAAGTTGGTACTTACCATTTGGTAAATCTGTTCCAAGAATGTCCAGTTTCTGTCCAGGTGTTGACCCGTATTCAATCTCCAATTTGTGGGGGATGTTATTTGTTGCTTCATCGCTTGCTGTAAGAAAATAACTTGTCGTTAATTTAATAAGAACCACACTCAGAGGAACTTATCTTACCTACTCCCGCTTCTTTTCTGATTAATTTCGTGACGAGAACCAAGACAGTTAAATTGTTTCTCTGGGACTTCGTCGAGCTTTTTTCTGATGGTCGAAACTGTTGATTCGAGATCTGGCTTTCAGGAGATGCAGTCGTTTGCGAATAATGTTTAGAAATTACCACAATAACAACAAATGATACTTGACTAAGTTCCCTACGACATCAAATCTGACTTAAATTCATTATCTGCATGAGGCAAAAATCTGAAACAACTGTTAAGATGCAATAAACTTCGCCTCGAATTATGTATGTCCATGATAGCCATAGGTTTGGCTACTATGTAACCTAATAACGTAGACGACATGGCATTCCTACCACTATATTATTCATGGCATTCTCTACACAGAAAAAAGTTAAAAGCAATCAGGAAAAAAACTACAGGGAGTTCCACATTGCAAGCAATTGACAACCTGCACTTCCTTACCTGCTGTGACTTGCTTGACGTGATTCTGAAGCACTTCTAACGCCGTGGAAAACCTCGGAGACCACCTGCTAGGGGAGTACTCCCGCTCAAGATCGATGGCATCCAGGATCATCGACATTGTGCTCGGCTGTTCTGTCTGAAAGAAGAATTATAACTATGGTTAGTTACACATAATTATTACCGTATTTACGATGTGTGACTGACGTGATAGCAGCCCGGAGTTTTATGATCGCCATAATTAATTATTATATTTATCACAGGTTCCCATCACTCTTAAATCAAGTCAATTTGACATGAAAAGTAAGTAAATTCAATCTTAAAGTCCCTATTGGCATTTTTTTTGGAGGGTGGGAAATCATCAGACTTCTACTGACTAAAAACCACCCATGTTCCTTCTTAGCCCTTGTGCTGAGCCCGCGGTATTTCTATCGAACAACCGTCAGGCCCGACGGGGTCCAAATTGGCCTTAGATCGAAACAACTGGAAGTCATAGGGACAGGCCTTTGCCCAGCTGTGGGATGGTGCAGACTAACAGTATCAGTACATTGTAGTCGTACGGTTTTCTACATCTGCAAATGATTATAGTGGGTTGCTTGATGACCATTCGGATATGACACCCTTTATTAAAATAATAGTGGATCAGTGGTGGCCTATTGATAGCGGGCCCCCACTTTCAGCGGGCCCGAAATCCTCATCTCTCTACCAGTCCTTCTCACTTGGAGTCGGCGCAACAGGCAGACCTTTTCTTACATTAATTGTTTTCATCACCACTTCACTCAAAACGGTGAAGGAAAACATTTTGAGGAAATCGGCATGAGCCACCAACCGCAATGAGACTGCGTGTACGTGCTTCTAACAGAGGAGGCCTGTGTGCGTAACACTGGGAATACCTTGTACCTATTTCGTTCATCAATACTCAGTTCTATGTAGGATTTTTTTAAATAAGTATTTTCCCACGCAGTTCTCACGCCCATGTCAAGATGGCATTACAGTCGGGCTCTGCTCGAACTATGGATAGTATAGAGTTTCTATTTTGTTGTGACCTATATTAATACCATATCGAAACCGTTGACCGCTTTTTCAAGAAGATTTTTAATTTAATTCATGGGTTCGATACGAGCCCTTTTTTTGGGAACCAATACGTAAATGCTAATAAGTCGTTTTCGGAAAGACTATAGGCGGGCCCTACATCAATCGCGGTATTGGAGTGGATCGCAACTTTGGGTGTTTAGTAGAGCGTAGAAATTCCTCCTTGTGGTAATGTCGGATATTCCAGTCTAAATGGAGACACATGGGCTAGGTAGCGACAGTCAAGGTCGTGCTGTTTGTATATCAGTAGCTGAAGCCACCTTCAGTTTATACCTACGTTCAAAGGGGCATACTCAATTCAACTTATATGTTATTATGTAATGTTTGGTTTTGCTTTCTATTATAGATCAGTGTAATAATAAAGTTAAAACCAGTAGAGAACAGGTGTACTTTAATATCGCCAAATACAAACAATTTTTCAGATTTCAGTCGCTGCACTACCTTTATGTTCATCTTTGTCTTTCATTTGAAGTGAAACGTGGAAACAAAAATTAAGTCAGAAAAACGTATTCAAACAAACAAACAATTTTTTCTTTCACAAGTAATGTACCACATCTAGTGTTAGAAGAAATTCATAAGTAACGGATCCAACTTTCGTGTCGCGGAAACGAACATTAATGAACATTCACTCATTCAAACGAGCGTCTGATATCTCAACTCAACCAACCTTTTCAAGTTCCATGATCTTCTTAACTTTTCTTTTCCGGCGAATCACTTTCAATGCTGTCTTGAACAACTCTCTCAGTTGAACCATGTAACATTTCATGTCGGAAACTAACTCCGCAGCGATCGTTATCGCGGCAATTTCAACTAAATAGAGCGAATGCGAATCCAAAACATCAACAAACTTCGCGATAAGCGTACTAACAAAGAGTTTATCAAATAATTACATCATATCACAGATGTTTTATGTGAACACCTAACTGCTATCTAATCTTTGTGCTAAATATTGTTACTTTATTGGTTTTTAGACTGAATTTGAGCTGTTCACAGTAGTTCTCGTCGGATTCTTATGCCCTAAGAAACTCTTCTTCTGTATCGTGTAACTTTAAGGCCTCAGCCTCGAATTTTGCGGGCAGCGGGGCGGCGGCGGCGGCGCGGCGGCGGCGGCGCGGGCGCGGCAGGATCATAAGCGTACAATCAAATGGACCGGTTCTCGGAATACAGCGGCGCGGGAGCGGGCAACGAGCGGTGCACTCCATAAAAGTCGCGCCGCCGCCGCCGCCGCCGCCGCCGCCGCCCCGCTGCCCGCAAAATTCTAGGCTGAGGCCTAACTGTTGCTGCCTAACTGCCTAGTGTCAGTTTTATTTATGCCATCGAAGGACCTCTGACTTAGCTTCACGAGAGATCGATTACCGTCGAGCACGATGTTTTTTTACGATGTTTTCTTTCACCAAAACAAGTGGCAATTCAACAACACGACGTTTGAAATCAAGAGCGATGTTTTCGGCAGTCCCACCACGGTCACACCAATCACTGCTTAACTGAGTGACGACGTTTAGATCAAGGTTTGAGGACTTTGATGATGGCAGGTGAAAGCCTTCACTTGATGATTACCGACAGACGGTAGAAGAAGTGACAGCAGAGTCAGACCAACAGTCAGATAGGTGGGTGAGATGGTAAGACCTGATTCAGATTCGAACAGACCAGAAGAATGTCAACAAAAACGAAATATATAGTAGGTACTACTAGTAAAACAAGGCTAACGTAACGAAGGAAAGATACAATTTTAAAAACACCGCAAAAAATTATTGCGTCTTTTCACTCAGATTAAAGTTATACCGTGTGATTTTATCGATTTATAGTCTTTTGTCCTTGCGAGTCCAAAGTCAACGAGATTTTTTATACCAGTTGGAAGTACAGAAATAGAACATAGGTAGGTAAGGTAATCGATTTATATAAAAAAATATTGGATGAAAACATTACATTCTGTTATATTTTTTGCTGTTATTTTTTATTTATTGCGTTGTTTTTTGCGGTTTATAGTAGTTTATGCGACTGTGCATAATGAAGGGCATTACAACACAAGTGTGGGTTTAAGAAACGAGCCGAAGGCGAGTTTCTTAATAGCATCACACGAGTGTTGTAATGCCTAATTATGTATAGTTGCATACACTAATTTATCTACCCGAATATCATAAGGGCTCTATGATGGGCTCAGGAACCATAGGGAAATGACCAGCATTGTTACCAGTGTAATGCAAGAAAAAATAAACAGGTTATTAGTTGCATTCGTCGCTGCATTTACGATATCTGGCGGAGTCTTCATGTTAATTTCTGAGTCACTATCACTCATTTTCGACAGAAATAAAGAACTTATCAGAAAATTTGTCTACTCAATGAAAGGGAATAAAAAGCTAACGAACAAATGACAGCTCGAAATGGCGGCGTTTCGGATATCTGTCATTTTTTTTAAATCATAGGCAAACGAACAAAGTCACTATTCTTGTGTCACTCGAGATCAAAATGTCGTGCGATTTATAATTAAAATCATACTGAATTGGGGTTTCGTATCGATAGGTATCTGTTTTAATGTAGATACTAGAATAGCACACTCACTTGAATTTGACACCTGTTCCAAATTTAAACTCATAACCTACTGTTTTCAGTAGGTTATGAGCTCATTACAGTTCTGTTAACTTCTGCTGGTTGGTAATGCTGGTCATTGCCTATGGTTTTTGAACGCATTAGAGAGGGTTTATGATATTTGGGTAGATAAACACGTTTAAAGTAGACAGTTGACACTTAACTCGACTAAAGTATACCTACTAAGCCTCAAACACTATTCACTTTTCAATCACGACACTTTTTTTAAACATGCTTTTGTTATCTAACGTATTGTTTTTTTTTATAAACTTACTTATTATTTTTTACTTATATTTCATTATATACACTGAACTAAATACTAGTGCGTCTAGCGCTCTACAATAAACAATACTAAGTTACAAAATAAATACATTTTGTGACACTTTCCTTCTCCCGCAATATCCGATGATTACAACGTCACTTCGCGTGATAACAGTATCTTGCGTGATAAACAATCGTTTTTATCTATCCTAGTTTGTAACATTTTTATAGGTAGTTACAAGTTTAAAACCTAATGACGCGTTTATCAGCAATTGCCTGCCTATTATAGAAGTACCTAATTAAGAATGATGTCTAAGTTAATAATATTAACAAGATAAGAGGTGCATACTGCATGTCTAACTAAATATTTACTCCGTTAATGATACACACACTTAAGCTGTTGCCTGTTTCTGCTGTAAAGTTACAAAATTGCGTCACACGCATCATTTCATAATAATTTTCTGCGTGATTAGTGATCATTAGTGTGATTACTGATTACATGCTATAAATGTACTAATATGAAGATTCTGTTTATACAGAGTAATTGATAATATTATTATTATAATATTATGACGGCAATCTGTTGTTGCATGCAGGGGAGATCATTAATTTGCAACCAAATGACCCCTGTGTCCTGTTGATTGTTGACTACAGAAACTGATGGACACTACCGTTTTGGGGCGACACAATTTAGATTGCCATCGACCCGCTAAAACGAAGAATGTCTGTATTCATCTGGATTCATCCAGCAACAAAAATAACAAAGCCACGTTGGTTAAAGACCGTTACCTTACCTAAAATAGCAGACGCGAATGAAGAGTCAGCAGTATGCGACAGCTCCAGCGGCATCCTGAGAATATTCACGCAGACGTTTGATTGCCAGTAGGTACCTCAACCTTTGTTATAATTATGTACCTACATTTTTGCTGAGCAATCAAAATGCTGGCTTTGTAAAGCTTGACTGGTCTTCGTGCGTACAACACCGCATTGTATGATTGATTGATACGCGGACAGTCAAGATATTCCATAATGACGTTTATTACTTTACTTTTATGATAATGACTAAAAATTAACTGCTTCTGTGAAATGGGAAATCCAAGGTTTGCGTAACACGATAAGTACCGCACTAATTTGTGTTAGTTTTGCAGCTGAATTAATTGCATCAATTGCATTTTTCCCGTATACCTACTCACCAAGTAGGTACTGTACAATTAAGTTATTGCGTATATATTTTGTTTTGTGGTGTGATTATTTATTACTTATTTCCTTTACTCATTTCTTCACGAATTAAAATTGCAGCCGTCGTCGTCAGCGCGCGGCGATCAGGGCTCCAGAGAAAGGAACCTCCTAACAATACGAGACGTGTCCAGGAGTACCTACCGCTTTTTGTATCCAGCTGCCTAAGGAGAGCATCTTCAGGTATTGGTCGAGACTCTTGACAATTAAGCCAAATACTAGTACCTATTGTGTTAAGTATTCACATGGGACTGAAACGAAACCTGGAGAAACGTCGGTGACTCGATGTATACTCGGTGATATTGTTTTCTTTGTTTACAAGTTACAACTGGAGGAAAAAAATGGTTTTTGGAAAGCGTCGGTTTATTGTGAACGTCATCGGGAACTACTTACGTAACAAAAATGTGTCGTCAATAATTCTTGTACCGGGATGAATGGGGGCGAATGATATCGGCGTTTCACAAGGACCGATCCTGGGGGCACTACTGTGGAACATCAGCCTATATCTGAGTGGTGCGGGTGCAGTCAGCGGAGTCGGTTTCCTGACGACCACCAGCGTGTCAACCAACAGTGAGCTATGTAGGTGCGTAGGACAAGAGAAGCCTCTTGTCTACCACTATTCGCAACACGTAAACAATTTACCTGATGGTAGCAGTGTATGATCCTTCGACCCTACCCAGCGTGAAATGCACACGAATTGACTTCTATTGACAAAACCTTAGTTCACTATCATTGATCATGTTTTTCTTTTAGGGCGCGAAACTACCTCTTTGGCACAATTTACCTTAAAAGGTTCCCAAGAACAAACTACTGTGAACAGCTGAATCAATTACCTACAAAGAAATATTTTGGAACATTTATATTATATAAGTAGCAAAAAATCAATGTAGAAAACACTCTCCCTACTAAAACTGCTCTTGGCAAACAGGCAAAAGAGAAAATCACAATTTTATCCTACAATGACGAAGAATCTATCACTTGTTGAAAAACTTTAAAAATACTTCACAGTCCACACAAAAATAATTAAGTAACACCAAAACAACGTTACTGCACAAACTACGTTATACGAACTCAGCGATACATAAGGCACCTACTATCTTTAACAAACTCGTTTCATTTCATATACCTACCTACTCGACCCACTAACGACTGATGGCATTAACATATTTTTATGCAGGCCTACCAGCTCCTCTACCTACCTACCGGCTTTTATATGTCAAAGGATTTTTTTTGTGGCCAATGGTTTTAATTTTTATTAAAAACCAAAGCTTTGGGTGCATGTTTATTTTCTGCACTTCCTGGGTGTGCATATTTTGCGGGTAGGCGGTATTGCATTCAGTATCCAAGCTTGGATCAGTTGGATCTATTTGCGAAAATAATTCTTATTAAAATAAGTAATCATAGTTAGTTACTTTTATAATATTATTAATTACACCTACCACTACACTAGCAAGTGTCGAAGGGTGGGCGTTTTGGAGAACTGTCTCTTGTAAAATTTTACGTTCGAAAAGTGTTGATTATTAGGCTAATTTGAATAAAAAACTTTTGAGTTAGATTTTTGGTTCAAATAGCGTATTATTATAGTCGATGTACCTATTACAGTGAAGCCTTGGTGTCTAAGAGCCAGTGCATGGTGCATACGGCCACCGAATGCACCCTCGTGAGAACATCTGTTCTATGACTTTGTGTCCTACCTCTTACCATCGCGCACATCGAGTAAACTTTGATTTAGCCATTAGGTGCTTCGTGATCCAACACCATAATCATCAATTCATCATCATCATCAAGAACGTCAGCTGGAAGGTTAACGAGTGCGGCTAGCAGTCTTAGGTACGTACATTGCACATATCTTTACTGCCGTCGCGTCTGTATAAGACCCTTAAAGCAGTCTTCCCAGGGTAGTCATTGATACGTAAACGTATGCTATGTTTTACCTGAGCAGCTGAGCCTGTGCACACATTGCGTATTTATTTATCTATGCATTGCGTTGCGCCCCCGGCGCGGTATAATTTCGTCTCATTGACAAGACACACGGCGCGCGCCAGGGTGTCGCGGCATTGCTATTGCTACCAAATTCAAATCACTTCAGAGTCAACTCTTGAGTACCTAACTCACAAAACTTTAAAAACTGTTTGGGAAATATTAGCAGGATAATAATATATTAAACAAAGATAGATAGAGCTTAGAAAAAGTAACTGTATGGCATCGTTTACACCAAACGTATTGTCCGCCGCTGACTGTGAGCACGCGTCACGCAGTTTACTTATCGCTTTTTAATATATATTTAACTTCTTGTTCACACCGAACGTAACCGACTATACGCTATTACGTAGATCCATACCATAGAGACAGACAGACAGTGAGCACTCACAGTCGGCGGCGGACAATACGTTTGGTGTGAACGATGCCTAACTGTTAGATCTTCTTCAGCCGTCAATAATTGCATGTAAGATTCTGGCGGTAACCAAGTAGTCGGCTGGGTTTACATTTCGAAATTTGGAAAGTTTGGACAAAAAGTCCGAGTAAGTATAATATTATTTTGTTCAGTAGGTAGACCGGGGACAATAATAATTGAAACAGGTCATGATTGCAACAACTTCAATTTCTCGGAAACCATGATACCTACGCGTGTGACGCGTCGTTCGTTACATCGTTGGCCATGTTCGGTTTTGTGTTTAGCACGGCTCGAGCGAGCGAGCAATGTAGTCGCACACAGGACGCCTCGACGAATTTCACGCCAAAAAGTAAGTTCTCACCATTTTTATTTTTTTGGTTTTTACCTATTTAAATCTTGTAGTTTGTCAGTTTTTCTTATTTTAGAGTATTGTTTGTCTATTTAAGTTAGTTTTTATTACTGTTAATTATTATTTAGGTCAATATATCACAAAATATTGAGTGTTGAAGTAGAATATGTGACATGGGTACGTTTGAAACGACGTGGCTGTGGACGTTTGAAACGTTTCAAAGGTCCCCGCATATTTCGCATTTTTATCCGACTGCACAGAAGAAGGTTGTGTTTTCTAAAATGAGTCTGCCGCAGGATTTGAAGCCGCTATCCCATCTTCTCCTAAGTACTTAGGGACTCCACAGCAAAATTCCATGGTCATACATGTGTTGGAAGTTCAGCATGACCTTACCAGCCCGATGACACTACAAGTTACAACACCCAACAGTCTACCGCAGGACTTGAAGCAGACCGTCAATAAACCATTGTTATGATTGAAACATTTTTATGATTGAAATATTGTTATGATTGAAACATTGTTACGATTGAAACAAGCTGTTTTGTATGAGACTGGATTATCTTTTTTTATCCCCCATGTAAGTGCAATTACAGCAAAATAGGGTAACAAGTCTTTCAATCATGTGAAATAGCATTCAATAACACAAATAAAAGCTCGAAAATGATTAAAATAAGAGATATTTTACGTTGTTTATATTAAAGATGTTTTTACTTTTATAATTTTCAAAATATTAACTTTACGGTGACACACTTGTCACGATCTCAATAAATAATTTAGTAGTAAGTTAAATTTTTAAGATTGAGTAAAAACCTTCAGTAGTTCCTGAAATATTTCAGTGTTTCAATTATCCCTACTTACCGTTTCAACCGTCCTTGGGGTGGGGTCAATAGAACCACTGTGCCCGGTCTTCTTTAATGTGTGATTGTAGGTTAACTATTCAAAATAGAGATATACATTATGTTTAATTTTGGAACTAGATAACGACCCTTTCAACTATATAAATTCGAGGGATGTAGGTACTATAGATACTTCACTGCACACGATTTAAGTCAATTTGTTTCAATTGTCCCCGGTCTCCCCTAGTCACTTAACTTTTTTTCATTTCCTAAAACCCTTTAAAAACATAAATTATGAAGACTGAACAAAGTTCAAACGGATGGTTACCCTGGTCATGTGTATTTGTAGATGGGATATAAGTGATAGATAAGAGCTCCGTTGACCCAGGTGACTTCATTAAAAGTCAATAAATTATAAATATATACTGACGGCTTCATCTGGCCCTTGTTTAACTGCATAACGATAACTCCGTGATAAAGCGTCCAAGGTGAAGTAATTACGGGCGATAATATGCCGTTGCCAACATGTCATCCGCGATAAATGAGCAATGACCCCTATTTTTTCAGTCACAAGGAGAGTTCCACATGTGGAATGATGCAAGCTAACAGCTGAACCGTAACTGATGGATGAGGCATTTGATGATTTTATTCGAAACTAATCATTGTTTTAAAATATTGGATACAACCAATTGAGTGTAAATCTACCTGTCTTATTTTTTTTCTTTTACAGTGTTAATTTAATTGAAAAACAAGGTGAATGATATAAACGCAGACCATCTAAAACCAGACAAGTGGGTTCGATTCCAAAGCAAGCCTGGATGACTGACAAAATTTATATCTTAATGGAAGAGAGGAGGAAACTTAAGAACATAGATACCACCAAATATAACTCCCTTGTCAAAACGATACGAAGGGAAGTACGATACTCTCGGGATATATGGTACGAGGAGAAATGTGACTATGTTGAGGAGCTCCATGTCAAACGTGATGCATGCAACCAGCATAAAGAGATTAAGTCTATGGTCGGTCACAAAACTTTGACGAATCTGCTGGTAGACAACAACAATTACCCAATAGTGGACTTGACGAAGAAAAAGGTTACCTGGGAGGAAAACATTAGATCAATGTTTACTGACGATTCTAGAATTACAACGGTGAATTCCCATTCTGAGGATGGTCTCCCTATTCTTAAAGATGAGATTAGGAACGCGCTCTATCATGCGAAGACAGGAAAGGCGGCAGGACCTGACGGCATTTATGTCGAGGTCCTGAAACTCATTCAAGATGAACATATGGACGCTCTCACAAACTTATTTAACCTCATATACAACTCGGAACAAATACCAAGCGACTTGTTAAGATCAACTTTCATCACACTTCCTAAGAAGAAGAATGCGATGAAATGCGAGGAATATAGAACGATCAGCCTCATGAGCCAAGTGTTAAAGCTATTCCTCAAAATCATTCATGCTCGTATAAGAGTTAGATGTGATGAACAGTTAGGTGACAGCCAATTTGGTTTTAGAGCTGGAACAAGGGAGGCTCTGTTTGCCGTACAGGTTTTGGTCCAAAAATGCAAAGATATGTAACAAGAAGTTTTCCTTTGTTTCATTGTTCATTGATTACGAGAAAGCCTTTGACCGAGTATTGCACGATCGTCATATAAAGCAATCCTAAAAGACATTGGATTAGATGAAAAAGACGTACGTATTATCCAGAATCTGTACTGGAACCAGAGAGCGACAGTCTGTGTAGATGGTGAAGAAACTGATGAGATAGACATAAATAGAGGAGTCTGACAGGGCTGTATACTTTCACCGACACTTTTTAACTTGTACTCGGAGGTAATCATTGCTGAAGCACTGGATGAGATGGACTGTAGAGTCAAGATTAACGGGCGTGTTATCAACAGTCTCAGATATGCCGACGACACAGTTCTGATCGCGACTACAGAAGCTGAACTGCAACTTTTGGTTAACCGGGTCAATGAGTGCAGTCTAAGGGCGGGTCTCCGAATGAATGTCTCCAAGACGAAGGTCATGGTGATCGATCTCTAAGAAAGAGACTATACATCCCGTGATTTCTGTGGCAGGCAAGAGGCTGGAGCGGGTGCGTAAATATAAGTATCTGGGCACTTGGGTGAATGAAGACTAGGACAGTGATTGTGAAATACGAACCCGTATTGAAATCGCCCGTAGTGCCTTCAATGAGATGAAAAAGGTTCTTTGCAGTCGCAGCCTTTAAATATCCTTGCGCTCTCGCCTCCTTCAATGTTGCATAATTATGGCCTATACTTCAAAGAGGATCTCCGGAAACATCGAAGCATTTGAAATGTGGGCCTATAGACGTATGTTGGCCATTAGCTGGCATTGGCTGCTACGTCGTGCTGGGAGGACACGCCAATTAATGCACACTATCAAAAAGAGGAAAGTTGCCTATCAGGGTTACGTACTAAGACACGACACTATACGAACTCTTGCAACTAATAATGATGGGCAAAGTGGCAGGCAAAAGAGCAGTGGGACGTAGGAAGAAATCCTGGCTGCGCAATATCCGTGAATGGACGGGAGTTAAGAGCTCCGCTGAACTTTTTAGACTGGCAAAGGACCGAATAGGATATGCGGAGCTGACTGCCAACCAACGACCAGGCTGTATGGTCGTTGCTGCCAACCTTCACTAGTTGGAGAAGCACCTGAAGAGAGAGAGAGTTAATTTAATCATTGTGTTTTGTACTATGCCAGAGAAACAAAAACTTTAAATTTGTTTCTTTCTAACGAAAGAAACATTTTAGTCGAGTTAGATTAGGTAATACCTCACTCAAATTAGCGCGAGGTAGGTAGTTAGTACCTACTTTATCTATGGTACCTTCCCATTCATTGGCAAATCGCTGGAACTAAACATAATTAAAGAACATTTTAATTTTCCGATAAACCTTCGTATTATGTTAGTTTCGAAATTATTACACTTTTTTTTTTTTTTTTTTTTTGGTGGGTGGAAAATCATCGAATGACCCCCCCCGCTCTTGGGCAGAGCGAAGGGGAGTGTCAGACTTCTACTGACTAAAAACCGAACCCATGTTCCTTCTTTGCCCTTGCGCCGAGGCCACGTAATCTAGTACAAATACCGCGGCCCCGACGGGCGTCGGCCCTTGCGGGCCCCTCCTTGCTGACATCTCTTTGAAATTATTACACTTAGATTCAAATAAGTATGAACTTGCATTCCTGATATTACTTTTAACTAACTTTTAATCTACGACTTAGAAGATTATTCGGTTATTCCTGACTTATTATTCACTCTATGAGTTTCTCCATTTTATTTACGAAATCATCAAGGCTAATAATAATCATCTATAATGTTCTATCAATCCATTATTGAATCAAGACAACGTGTTGCATTTACCTTGAACCAATTTATTTACATAAAAGTTTAGCAAAACTAGTACTTAGGTACCTAAGTAGCATGATAGAATCTATAAGATTTGTAATGTTCGACGCAATATGACATAAGTCCTTAGGTATCTTCTATTCAAACCTAAGTATCTATCCTTATAGTAACGGCTCGCATGAATGCAAAAAGTAATGTCAGTCATGTGTTAAATGCATTTTTGTTTTAGAATTTCGATCTTTTCACATGCAGATGCAGTGCAGTTTCTGTCTATGCGTGTTAGGCGTCAAACAGACAAGCACAACTTTGCTGTCAATAGAGCCAGCTTCAGCTGTCGACAGAGGCAGCTGTTACTGTCCACACAAGCAACTTAATGATAAAAGCAACTTAATGATAAATCGACACGCCAATTGCTGCCAACCATGTCGACAGCATTGTTGTAGAGCGACGCGAAAGTTATTATAATATAGCGTCAAATAGACGGGTAGCACTTTGCTGTCAACAGTGCCAAACGTGGACAGCAATCGCCCACCAAGTTGCCTTTGTCGACAGCTGAAGTTGGCGCTTTCAACAGCTTATGTTGACTAAGCTGTCGACTGCTGCTAGTGTGTAGTCGGCCTTAGGGTCAACATAACTACAAGTAAGGACATGCCCAAGCCAGCCAATGGGCAAGCGGGCTGTCCAGAATCATTAGATTATAAAAACTCGAAAGCATCCAGAATTCAGCAAGCCAAGCTTTTGGGCACGCTGCTGGTTGGTTGGGGTCATATCTGATCTCGCTTGGTACAAGCTGCTGTTGCTGTCCGACGTCAGTACTATCTGCACGCTTCACGGGTACACCCTTTTTCGTGTGTGGAAATCCTCCTCGGTTCGAGAGCGTCGCCGGACAAATAGAATCGCTCCTTGCCAGCAGCCCAGAACGATTATGTAGATATTGGCTCAAATAATGTGTTTTTACCTACCTAAATATGCAATTTCTTATATCATCATCTTGCTGACCTTTTCCCAACTTTGCGTGGGTCGGCTTCCAGTCTAACTGGATGAATATAGCTAATTATTTCACATAGATGCTGCTCTTGTATATTTTATAAATTGGGATAAGGACAGGAGAGTGATAGATGATAGATGCTGCTCTGTATATCCATGTCAATACGATATCCCCGAAAGTAAGAAGGTACCAACCTAGCTATGTCTCTCAAAAGAATGCTACAATCATATTACGGAACAAAACACCCAAGAAACTCTAAACCACATTCCGTACCATTGTAGGGACAGTCGACCGCAATAAATCAATCGATACCCAACTCGGATATCTATTAGTAAATCAGCGATATTATGAAATTGAAAGCGTATTATCGAGTACTCGCAAGCTTGTGTTACTCGAGTAGGTATACTGTACCGTAATAGAATCTAGTTTATTGAATTCCGAGATGATTGTGTCAGAACTCAGAAGCAACAGCGTTAATTTAAATCTGAAGAGCACAAGTGTGCCAATCACTGTGTTTTTATACTTTTATTTTTGTTTATGATATTATCCACGGTATTCAACTTCCGCTACAGCGCGATTATATTTCAAATAGAATAAAATAACGTTGAGCAGGGTTTGGGTTAGGTCATTCAACTTCCTTTTGGTAGTTTTTAATATTAAAAAGAGCTAAACACGTTGTTTTGTATGTTAAACTCCTGAGTAGGTTACATAACCTAACATCAGGCATGTAATCAGGTTAGGCAGAGGTGTACCTCCCTAATAGTAGACATTCCACCAGTTATGTTTAAGTCTCATGTAGGTACTTAATAGGGGGCGAGCCTATGACCCGAAATCAACCGGGGACAAATCCAGATCCCGTGGCTGCTACCGAGATATTCCATAAAGAAAAAAAACCCAACAACACTGTCCGACCCAGGAATCGACAAGACCTCATGCATGAGAGAACTAAAAACGCTATTTCGTCCTGGACAATAAGTTTCTGATTGAACACCAAGAAAGAAAAAAACGTAGCAAAATCACTTTAGGCGGTCGCGGAACCGCAGACCTTTTGACTAAGCTCAAAACAGTTGGTCCTACAAAGTGAACAAACAAAATATAACCACAACAAACCGTCCATCGATCCCTTTGTAAGCCTTTAAAAACCGCTGTGAAGAGTACTCCGCATAAAGAGCACGGATACTTAATAAGTAGGACGTTTTTACGCGGATGCGGTGGAATGGGGCCACACTGTCATCTGTGAATGGGGCTTACTATCGATCATTACCAGGAACCAGGCTTATGGTCTAGTGGCGTCAAGCTCTCCTGTAATTACGCATGAGATCGAGAGTTCGATTCCCAGGTTGGTCGAAGTGATTTTAGAGTCTTTTATCAGGAAACTCTCAGTAGCTTATCCGGAGTCTGGATTTGTGCCTGGTATTACGCTCGGCCTAATGTGGAGTGAGTTTATTAGGTCTATCAATGGGACTTAAATCTATTGTATTGTCCATCCAACTAGGGTCGGCAACTCATGAAGAATGTAGGTGCTGCAAGTACAGTCAGCATCAGAAGTAGCTGAACATTTCGGAATTTTAATTCTTTTATGTACAGGACTATAGCTACTATTTTTAATGTTTCAGAAGATTATTCGTTAAAATAGTCCTTACACTCCAATAACATGTAGTAACGAGTAATATCTAACAAGTTTTTATTAAAAAAACAGCTTCTAAACTTTGAGTAATGTTAATATACTTCTGATGCTGACTGTACCAACACCTCTGCCTAGCTTTTCGGGTATTACATACCTAAGCATAATCAGCCTCTAATGTTCCCACTGCTGGGACTCCAGGCCCTCTCTCTGAGCGGGAATGGGCTATAATCCACCACGCGGGCCCAGTGCGTGGTTGGTGGATTATAAACTGAAATAGTTGAACTTGTTTTAATTTTTAGCCATTTTTCAAAATAATTAATGTATCTGTAAGACAACAATATGTTTCGTTTGTGCCGTTTGGTACGTTAGCTAATAACTATATCTAACATTTTAATTAAATTGGTTGGCGTTTCGTTAATGTTCTAAAAATACCAGAAGATAATAATATATAAATTCCAATTGTATCAATAAAATAGAACTGGTTTGTAGTGAATAAATTATTGTTAACTTAGTGCGTTTCGTGGCAAATTGAACAGATAAGGAATTTATTCGACTGCTCATTGGAAAATTTTTGCACAAGCAATGGTGAGTTTTAAACGACTTCCAAAAAGGAGGAGGTTCTCTATTCGTGTGTGTAGGTATGTATTTTGTTTTGGTTTTCGTTGGCAAAAAATGGAACCGGAGACCAGGTCTTGGTGTAGCAGGGTTTGTTCGTGTCTCCTTTAAACTACTACAGAAATGACAAAAGTGATGTGAAATTACCAAAATAGGGGGCATCCCATAAATTAACGTTGTTTTTTTTTCTACGTAGGTAGGGTAGACCGGGGACAATTGAAACAGGTCATAAGGTCATGATTGCAACAACTTCAATTTCTCGGAAACCATGATACCTACCTACGCGTGTGACGCGTCGTTCGTTACATCGTTGGCCATGTTCGGTTTTGTGTTTAGCACGGCTCGAGCGAGCGAGCAATGTAGTCGCACACAGGCACAGGACGCCTCGACGAATTTCACGCCAAAAAGTAAGTTCTCACCATTTTTATTTTTTTGGTTTTTACCTATTTAAATCTTGTAGTTTGTCAGTTTTTCTTATTTTAGAGTATTGTTTGTCTATTTAAGTTAGTTTTTATTACTTACTGTTAATTATTAAGTAATTAAGTCAATATAATTATTACAAAATATTGAGTGTTGAAGTAGAAGATGTGACATGGGTACCTACGTTTGAAACGATGTGGCTGTGGACGTTTCAAACGTTTCACACGTCCCCGCATATTTCGCATTTTTATCCGACTGCACAGAAGAAGGTTGTGTTTTCTAAAATGAGTCTGCCGCAGGATTTGAAGCCGCTATCCCATCTTCTCCTAAGTACTTAGGGACTCCACAGCAAAATTCCATGGTCATACATGTGTCGGAAGTTCAGCATGACCTTACCAGCCCGATGACACTACAAGTTACAACACCCAACAGTCTACCGCAGGACTTGAAGCAGACCGTCAATAACCATTGTTATGATTGAAACATTTATACTTATGATTGAAACATTGTTACGCTTGAAACATTGTTACTGGATTATCTTTTTTTATCCCCCATGTAAGTGCAATTACAGCAAAATAGGGTAACAAGTCTTTTAATCATGTGAAATAGTATTCAATAAAATGATTAAAATAAGAGATATTTTATGTTGTTTATATTACAGATGTTTTTGCTTTTATAATTTTCAAAATAAGTATTAACTTTACGGTGACACACTTGTCACGATCTCAATAAATAATTTAGTAGTAAGTTACATTTTTAAGATTACTATTCAACATAGAGATATAGATTATGTTTAATTTAGGAACTAGATAACGACCCTTTCATCGATATAAATTCGAGGGATTTAGGTATTAGGGTCATACTCAGAAAAAGTGTACATTTTGAATTTGTAACTAAACTGATAGGTAACGATACTGAGAATCTCCGTCACGAAACTGAGGTCATAAGGTATGGTGCACATTGATTGGGCGAATAAAACACCTGATTATATTTGGCTTATCAGTCTTATTTAGATTAATAAAAATAAAAATACCATAAACATTGGTAATTATTTAATTAAATTCCATTAAAAAACCTGTCGGCAACTATACCTGTGTATTAATACACAGGTATATAGATATGCACTTTTAGTTTTTGTGAACTAAGCTTAACAATTTCTCAGTTTCGTAACGTAACGCAATTTTACGCAATATAACGAAAATGATAATAAAATCTGAGAAATCATAACCTCTAAAAATGTTTTTACGTAAACCACGGTTTTACCACGCAAGCACTGAGTGTATTCTTTTAGATAATACAAAAGATATGAAGAAAACATGGTAAGTAAACAAAAAACATTAAACTTACCAAAATAATAGTCGTTTATCACCCTGAGGTATTTTTTGTAAATTTTCACTTGCTAAACGTCTTGACTTCACGACTGCGGCGAAAACTAGATGGCTGCCGTGACAGTGATTTTGACGTAAGTAATAACGTTGCCAGATTAGAAAAAAACTATTTATACCAGCTTAAGTCATTGCGTTTCAAATTTTATCACGCGTTACTAACCCTGAGTAACGAAACTTCATAATTTTGGGACAACATTTGTTTAATTAAAATAAATCCTTCTGTATATGATTTACGGATAAAATTGGTCTTATTTAGTTACTTGATTCATCAAGAATAATATAACCACAGTCAATGGTAAAAGAAGCGATGAAAATTCGTAACAATTCATCTCTGAAAATGTGTAATCGTCATTGGGACACCAAAATAATGTATGGCGATATTTTTATCAATGTTTTGACAGTCAAAAAATGTAATCTTATATTGAAAATTTAATTGAAAATACCAGAGAAATCATCGTAGAATTAGACTAGTATAACAAAAAGGGGAGATAAAAGAAAATATATCATAATACTAAATATTTACGTAAATATGAAGTTGCGGGACAAGAAAAGACACCAAATGTACACTTTTTCTGAGTATGACCCATTATAGATACTTTACTGCACACGATTTAAGTAAAATTGTTTCAATTGTCCCCGGTCTGCCCTACCTATCCAGGGGTGTCCATCGACTCTCAAAAACTGGTTGATGAAATATTTACTTCTAAAGTCGTGATAAGTAATTGTGTTGATTTTTTGGTTGTTGTTTTAAATGCGTCATTCGAACATTTAGGTATTGTTACAACAGCCCACTGACAGCGCGCCACACTAGACAGCCAACCCGCCATAGCCAAGCTACCATAGCCGGGCCACCATAGCCAAGCCACTCTAGCCGGCCCAATGACAGCCGAGCCATGCCACCGCCATAACTACCGGACGTCTCCGGTGGGGATAAAGCTTTATAATGCCCTGCAAGCTTTTCGCACTCGATTGTAATAGTTGTAAGGGGAAGCTCTGCCCGAATAAAGTCATAAATCAGTTCCTGTTTATTTTTTACCACTGTCGTTACAGTATCATCCAATTTTGGATAGGTAGCTTCACCATTAACGAATACTAGTTTAAGGATAATGACTTCCCAATACCTACCTAGGTAGCCTCTATCTAATCCTATACCTACTTTGGCTCAATTATAATAGCTATTGCATCAAACTTATTATAAGTAAGAAAATCTTCTTCGCAGAACAAAATAATTATTTTCACAATTCAATCTAGCTAGAACTACATAATGATCTATCTTATTAGTTCATTACACGATGTTCTAGGTTAAAATCTAGATAATTAGCTAGGTATTGTTTTAGTCCTTGTTAGATTCCTTCAAGGTGCTACCATTGTCATTAACATTACGATTGCAATTTCTATACTTAGGAGGTACTATTTAATAAGCAATATCGTTAGCGTCTTATTTATTACTGGCTCTACTCTTGGCTTCACCCGCGTGGATGTCAAAAACTTGACAAATTATATACTTAGGTATACTTTCATCGAGATCCAGACTATCAATGGGTGAAAACGACATGAAAATTGGTGCTGAAGTGTTAAAGGTTTAGGTAATCTGGAATATCTGGGAAAAAATCATTTTCTCAATTTTTACCCGAACAATCGAACATAGCTCGGTCGCCCAGGCATCTACTGGTTACAATAAAGATAGAGGTCCAACCAATTAATTCGCACAACAGATTTGCAAAATAAATACTTTTCCTCTTTGCAAATAACCTGATGTTGACAAATCAAATAGTATCAGATATAATTATATCGTAGATCACACGTCATACCTACCGAGTAAAGGCTTTTGTCACGAATCCTACTATGATGAATTACAAACGCGAAAGTTTGTGAGGATGTTTGTTACTCTTTCACTCAAATAACTATTCATTTATTTCATTTGGATGAAATTTAGCGCATATATACCTAGTTCACAACCTGAATTAACACATAGGATACTTTATATCCCAGTACCTAATATGATCCCGTGGGACAATTTTTAAAACGCTACGCGGGCAACGCCGCGTGCTTAGGCTAGTCTACCATAATTTCAAGGCTAGGTAAAGTTGGTATTTTGTTTATTTTTGGAATTATTACGGATTATTTTGTAAGTAAATAATATTTAAAAATATAGGTACCTTAGGTACTACGTTTGTTGAAATAAATAAAGGAATAATAAATAATAGTAAAAATACAAAATAATAATACAGCAGTCTATGGAAATCGTTCAATTCGTTTTTTTTTTTTTTCAATTAAATTCCGAAATGTTCTGTATACGGTTGCAGTTAGTCCCAAACTAAATTAAATACTGCACCGTTTCTCTCTATCAAAGTCAAACTTTTGTTCTGAAATTCAAGGCTACAAGATCGACGTGCCTGTTAAAATACTTTTTCTTCCAACTATGCTTTAATTTCATCACAATCACACTAAAAACTCAGTACAAAGCGAGTCTTTAATGCTCTAGACTCTAGAGCATTAAAGACTCGCTTTGTACTGAGTTTTTAGTGTGATTGTGATGAAATTAAAGCATAGTTGGAAGAAAAAGTATTTTAACAGGCAGTCTAGAGCAATAAAAATGTATGAAATTTCATTATTGCACAGTTTATTTTTTTTAATCGCACCGGTGCCAATCTCAATGGATTAGCTCTATTCAGCCAGCCGATATCAATACTTTTTTTTTACGTACGTATTATTCGTTTGTATCCTACTTGTTCCAAATTTAAAAAAATGATTGCTGCTAACTACTAAAAAATGAAAGAAATTTAAAAAAGTGATTTTGCGGGAACTTTTGGGGAACTTTGTTAATTTTGCTTGACAATATTTTTGGAAACGATAAAGTCAGATACTATCTGATTTTGAGTGCTTCGGCTTTGAATTAAAATGGAATCATTTAGCGACACATTAACTCCGGAAAACATTCTAAATGAAGCCAACAGTGTTATAGAAAATCTTTTAACTGTTTGATATGAGTTTCTTTTATCTACTATTCCTTTATGTAATAGTTGAAAGAAAAGTAGATTATGCACCTCGCCTTAAGTAATTTATATTGCCCTCGTGCCTGTTAGATTAGAGCCCTCGCTAACGCTCAGGCTCTAAATCAGGCACTCGGTGCAATAATAAATTACTTTGTGCTCGATGCAATAATCTACTATTTCTTCCAACTATGCTTTAATTTCATCACAATCACACTAAAAACTCAGTACAAAGCGAGTCTTTAATGCTCTAGAGCAATAAAAATGTATGAAATTTCATTATTGCACAGTTTTTTTTTTTTTAATCGCACCGGTGCCAATCTCAATGGATTAGCTCTATTCAGCCAGTAGATAAGTATCAATACTTTTTTTTTACGTAGGTACGTATTATTCGTTTCTATCCTACTACTTGTTCCAAATTTAAAAAATGATTGCTGCTAACTACTATAAAATGAAAGAAATTTAAAAAAGTGATTTGGCGGGAACTTTTGGGGAACTTTGTTAATTTTGCTTGACAATATTTTTGGAAACGATAAAGTGTGATACTATCTGATATTGAGTGCTTCGGCTTCGAATTAAAATGGAATCATTTGGCGACACATTAACTCCGGAAAACATTCTTCTAAATGAAGCCGACAGTGCTAAAGAAAATCTTTTAACTGTTTGATATGAGTTTCTTTTATCTACTATTCCTTTGTGTAATAGTTGAAAGAAAAGTAGATTATGCACCTCGCCTTAAGTAATTTATATTGCCCTCGTGCCTGTTAGATTAGAGCCCTCGCTAACGCTCAGGCTCTAAATCAGGCACTCGGTGCAATAATAAATTACTTTGTGCTCGATGCAATAATCTACTATAGTTCTTCCGGTATAATCAAATCTACCGCAGGCTTTTCGTCATAATTATCATTTCCTTATAGGCATAACAGACAGTAATAATAAGAGTAAAAAAACCTCTTTTCAAAAACGTTTAGTACCTAGTAGGACCTGGGTAGTGTCAACTGTCAACTGTTATTGCCCTACATAAATAAATGCGCGTCCCCATTAGGGCCGCATGGCTCCGTGACAGAGGCCGAACCGCGCGGCCGAGCCTCGTGAGTGTGGCCGTGAGCGAGGCCTGATGTGGCCCAAAAGGGCGTTGCAAAAAAACAAAAAAGCATAGCGAGGCCGAGCCGCGCTGCAATGGGGACGCGCCTTTAGGAAGGTACCTGACCTTACGTCTTCTCTAAAAGAATCAGGACCTGGGATATGTATGACACTGACTGGATGGACCATCTACTATACTTTTTGGTTACAGTAAGTAGGTACTATTTACCTAGGTAATAAACATAACAGCGACATTCAAATTTCGCGGGCATTTATTTGTATCGCAGTATCTGAGTGCACTTTTAGAGGACGTTGTTCTTTGAATCTATTTAGAAACTAGTTCAAATGGCTGTGCTAAATATAGTTTAGTTTGAAATGTTGGACTGGCAGGTAACCTACTACTTTTGTAGTTAGTTTGGGCTGTGGTTGGGGACGGTATCTAAGTTTTGAAAAAAAATATTTACCTACTACTGTCGGAATTCACGCCGTTTTATTTCGGTTTAAAATAAATTGGTAGATATAGGGTCGTTTCGCCGGTTTCGCGACCACCTTCAGTAGGCGACCATTTGACGTAGGGTCGTTTCGCCGGTTTCGCAACCACCTTCAGTAGGCGACCATTTGACGTACCTACTAAGTTTCTTTAAAACAAGATAATAGTATTTGTAGAGGTAACATAAATAAATAAAAAACCTAACGTGCTTTATAAATAATTATGAAATAAGAATTTACACAGTTTGAAACAAATGGGCTAACCCAGAACCGAAAAAATATTGCTAAAGGCGCGTTTTGATTCAGTGGTGAGAAAACGTACTGCAAGTTAGAAAAAAAATAGCACGGCGCGAGGCGCTTTTATTACTTATTTCATGTTTTACACACAAGTTAGATGTTTAATTGTACAACCGATAAGTTTTCGTTATTATTTAGGTGTATTTTGCTATTTTTTAAGTTATTATTAAGATAAAATCAAGTGGTCGGTAACCGAAATGCTTATTTAACTAAAACGTTAAATCGCAAACCGACGAGAATCGCATTTTTAATTTTTTATTACCAATTTGAATGTATTTTAGAAGCTTTTCTTTGTAGTTCTTTGGTAAGCGACCCCCACTTTCTTTGAAATTACTATAAAAAATTGGGTGCTAAACAGGTGGTCGAAAACCAAAATAATCGAAATAAAGACATTAGTTTCCGACCACCATAATTTAGTACGAGAAAGAAGTATGAAAGTTCATTGAGTATGCAACCACATACCTGTGTATTTTTTTTTTTAATTTTTGATAAAAACAAAATTAAATTATTTTATATTACTTTTTTTAGATGGAGCTCCCATATAATTCCAAGTCAACGAAAAAAAAAGAAAAATACAGTCCAGTACACTGAAGAAGCCCTGAAAAAAGCTCTTAATGATATCCGAAAAGAAGGGATGAAGGGACCATTTATATGAATAATATAATAATTAATACATTTTTAAAGCGATTATACTTAATTGTTTTAATGGCATATTTTCCATATTAAAATAGTGGTCGCAAACCAGCTCACTGGTGGTCGCAAACTGATAAAAGTGGTCGTAAACCGTAAAACGTTTTCGCTATATTTTCACTTTTTCAGCATTTTTTATATTTTTGTATGAATGTACCTACTTTATTTTATGTTTTTGTATCCAAACTAGACTACTTATATTTGGGACAAATTCACATTAACTTATATTATAGGTAGGTACTATTTTGCGTGTAGACAACATTTTTTTTTTCTTCATCTTATGTGGGCAACTCAACTAGGTAACTGGTCGCTAACCGGCGAAACGACCCTATTTACTTATTAGTTATTACAATAAACTTATTAGTTTGCTAATGCATTTTTTTTGGAGAGTTGGAAATCATCAAATCCCGCTCTGGGCAGAGTGGTAGGGATTGTCAGACTTCTATACTGACTAAAAACCACCCATGTTCCTCCTTAGCTCTTTGTGTCGAAGTCGCGGCATCTCTTTCGAAAAACTCGCAGCCCCGACGCACAGTGTCGGCCCTAGAACAAGCCAGGTGGACGAAAGTCATTTTCAAATTCCCGGAAAGTACTTTCTACCTGTAAAGAACACCCCTTTTTTACGTTAAATGGGCTTACTCTTGACCTCAATCTTGCCCTAAGGGCAGAGATGAGGTCGACGATAGAACGAGCATACCCAGAAGAAGCCTACTTACTCGCGACTTAAATAGATTGGGGTTATATCGTGCCCTTAAAGCGAAAACCAACTAAAGTCACATAGATAATAATATAAGAAAACATTGCGACTACAGGAAAAACCACTAATCTGTAGCATATATCAAGCCAATCCTTCATTTTTCCTACTTGTTTGAGAATTAAGCTATTTTTCCTTCACCACCCGAATAGATAATGAATACAATAAGAAATCAAAATACACGTACTCGCCTCTTTATCAAGTATTTTAATATTTTTTTTACGATTCGAACCTTTAAACACGATTTTCTCGAAACTACATTTTGTGCAGTTAGTTGGGTTTTGAAGTAAGGGCACGATATGACCCCACTGGAGTGTTCCCACGTTGCCGTCGTGGTGGGGCTTGCGTGTCTCAATGACCCTTGGGGCTCTGCCGGTAGATATACTCATGCCGGAAAGGTCCAAGGCGAGAGACCAGACAAAGAGGGACACGCGGGGGGCGCACCGCCCGGAGACGTGAACAGTGTTCGGGTCCTCGGGCGGTGTGCCTGTCGCAGGAGGAAACCCTACTCGCTGCTCTCTGGTTCGCGTCTGCTCATCAGACGTGACTGTGAGGGCAGCGAGTAGGCGGAGGGAGAGACGATGGGAGGTGAAAGGGACCATACCCTCTAAAAGGAAAACCAAAAATGAACGGGACTTTCGAAAAAGTATTACCCCAGGGCGGTACCAGCTGCACAGCAGCTGGAGAATCCGCCACGGTCCCTAGTGGACCATCAAGCCCCTCGTATTCTGGGGGGGGCAACGAATGTTCTTCGTCTTCGACGACACCGCTTGCCAGTGGCAACAAGAGCCGAGGAGGCTCCCGGTCCGGAAGTGTTGGGACCGGCAATAGTGATGAGGTTGGCGCGCCTGACAAGATGTCGGGTGAGTGCCGGGAGAAGGCTCTCGGCAAACTTTGGGAGGGGAGTCGCTTGAGCGACTCGGGGTCGGATTCTGACTCCGGGTCGGGCGCTAGCTTGGCGGGCTCCATACGCGAGGTTTCGGGGGCTGCCACGGAAAACGCAGAGCGTTTCCTTAAGCGGCCCAGAGCCGGAGCTAGAGCCGAGGAGTCGTCGTCCGGTGGAATGGACCGACTGACCCCAGCCCGAAAAATCCCTCGGGGAAGGCGTGCCGCTTCCCTGGAGGCTGCCCGGCGAGCCAAGGGGGACGCCGGGGAAGGGCTCCATCTCGGCAGAAGGGTCATCTCGTCGTCGTCTTCTGGCGACGAGATGGAGACTGGTGGAGCGGTGGAACGCGGTGAGCCTGGTGAGCCAGAGACCGGTGTTGAGGCCAACACTGGTGGAGACCAGGTCACCGGCGGCGGCTCCGTTGGTGAGCGCCTGGCCGGGTTTGCGGAGATCGTGGGGGCCGCATTACGGGACGTCTCTCTGAAGAGGGCGAACCTATCAAAGAAGGCCGCGATCGCCGCGGCCTCGACCTCCATTTTGGCGGCAGCGAAGGCGCTGTGTGGTGGACCTTCGTCGGACGAGGTGTCCGAATTGCGGGCGGAGGTCATCCGCTTGGCGGCCGCCACGGAGCGTCTGGAGCGTCTGGAGAGGGAGAATGCGAGGCTCCGGGCAAACCTGGCCGAGCTCCAAGGAGCTGGCCCTAGCGAGGTGCCTCAGGAGGGACGCGGGCAAAGTCAGCCTCTGGCCGCCGGGGACCGGGACCTGAACCTGGTTCTGCAGAAGCTGGCTGACCTTGAAAAGAGGCACTCGCTCTTGGAGGGCATTGTTCTGCGCCCCTCCCTGGGGGCAAAGACATTTGCGGGTGCGGCAGCCGGCAACCCTAAGGCAGGGCCATCCAGCCAGCCTGAAGGCGGGGCTCAGCCAGGTGGGAAGCCGGCCTCAGCACCACCGCCTAGGGCGAGTGCCCCTCAGAAGGGCAAGGCGGGACCCCCCCCTCCGAAGGGTAAGGTGCCTCCCCAGGCGAAGGGTAAGGCCGCCCAGGAGAAGGGCAAGCCACCCGCCCCCCCGAAGGGCAAGGAGCCTGCCCCTCCAAAGAGCAAGGCCCCTGCCCAGAAAAATGGCAAGGCGCCTGCCCAGAAGAAGGGCAAGGCACCCACACCTCCTCCGCCCCCTGAGCCTCCCGAGGGCGAGTCAGGTTGGGAGGTGGCAGGTGAGAGACAGAGGGAGCGAAAGGCGTCCCAAAAGGCCAGGCGGGCTGAGCGGAAGCGCCGGCAGAAGAAGCGGAGCGCCGCGGCGAGGCTTCGTGCCCCGAAGACCGCGGTTGTAGTCATCACGCTACAGCCGGACGCGGTAAAGAGGGGCGCGACGTACAGCGAGACGCTCCGCCAAGCCAAGTTGACGTTGGCGCTCGAAGAGTTTGGGATCCTCGGGGGCCTCGTAATCCGACCCACCGCTACAGGTGCTCGGAAGATAGAGGTTCCCGGGGAATCGAGCGCCTCGACCGCAGACGCTCTAGCTGAAAAGCTCAGAGCGTCCCTAAACGCGGACGAGGTTCGAGTGTCCAGGCCAGTGAAGTGCGCAAGCCTGCGCATCCTGGGTCTGGACGACTCGGTCTCCGAGGAGGAGGTGGTAGCCGCCGTCACTGCGGCCGGGGGGTGCTCTGCCGAGCAGATCAAGGCGGGCACCCTACGCCCGGATCGCGAGGGCATGCAGACCGTAACGGTTAGCTGCCCTGTGACGGTGGCGACGAAAATTGCGGAGGGCCGCACCCTCAAGGTGGGCTGGTCCAGGGCGCAGGTGAAGCTTCTGGAGCCCAAACCTTTGAGGTGCTTCCGGTGTCATGTGGGGCACCACGTAAGCTGCCGATGCACCTCGGAGGTGGACCGCAGCGACTTATGTTTCCGCTGCGGTCAGCCCGGTCACAAGGCCGCGGCTTGCCTGGCCACGCCTCACTGCAGTGCATGTGCGGCGGCTGGGAAGCCGGCTGAGCACCGGGCAGGGAGCAAGGCCTGCGCTCCACCCGCCAAGGCCAAGGGGAAGGGAAGGCCCTCTGCCACCAACTCCACCGTCGTCAACGACGCAGCCGCCGATGCCGCTGCTGAATCCGCCACCACCGCAACTCCCACTGCGGTGAGGCCACAGGGGGTCCCGGAGGGGGCTGAAATGGAGTGTCATTAATGGCCCCATTAAGCCTCCTCCAGGCGAACATCAACCACTGCGCCTGCGCTCAGGATCTGTTGCTCCAGAGCATGGCGCAGTGGTCGATCAACATCGCCGTGGTCTCTGAGCCATATTTTGTCCCGCCCAGGCCACACTGGGTGGAGGACCTAAGTGGCACAGTGGCCATCATTGCGTCGGCCGCCGCCGGCACCCCGGCTCTTGAGATGGTCAGGAAGGGTCAGGGGTGCGTAGCAGCACGGTTCGGGGAGATCGTAGTAGTGGGAGTCTACTTCTCTCCGAGCCGAACTCTCGCCGAGTTCCAAAACTCCCTAGGGGAGTTAAGTGTCGTCATCGGAGGCTATTCCCTTCCCGTACTTGTACTCGGGGACTTCAACGCCAAGAGCTTGGCCTGGGGTTCCCGTTACACGGATGTGCGGGGTGGGATGGTCGAGTGCTGGGCTCTGGAAACAGGCCTGGACATCCTGAACCGGGGTTCTGTGGCCACGTGTGTGCGGATGCGGGGCGAGTCGGTGGTGGACATTTCGTTCGCCAGCCCCGCTCTGTCACAACGCGTCGTCGACTGGCGCGTTATGGAGGGGGAGGAGACCTACTCCGACCACCGGTATATCCGGTTTGAGGTCTCTCCCCAGTCCTCGAGCGCGCTGGTCCCACAGACCCCAAGTGGTCCGCGCTGGGCGCTGAAGAAGCTGGACCGGGAGCTCCTCCTGGAAGCTGCGATCGTGCAGGCCTGGGTGTCATCACCGGTCAGGCCCGCCGACGTTAACACCGAGGCAGGTTGGTTCCAGGAGGCCATGACCGAGGTTTGCGACACGGCAATGCCCCGAGTCCGGCCAGGAAGCGCCCGGCGTCACGTGTACTGGTGGTCGCAAGAGCTGTCGCACCTGCGGCAGCAGTGTGTTGCGGCGCGGCGCCAGTACGCCAGGCATCGCAGGCGCCGCATTCGTCCTCCGAATGCGGAAGCCATCGAGGCGGAGCTTTATGAAGGGTACAGAGCGGCGAAGAAAGTCCTCTCCGAGGCTCGTCTGCGGGCCAAGGATCAGGCCCGCGAGGAGATGCTGGAGACTCTCAACAGAGATCCGTGGGGGCGCCCTTATAAGATGGTGCGGAATCAACTCCGCACCCGGGGCCCCCCGCTGACGCAGAGTCTCCGGCCCGAGCTCGTGGAGGACGTAGTGAGCGCTCTGTTCCCTTCGCGAGGGGAGCATCGTCCCCCGCCAATGGCTCCGCCACCAGCGGTGCCGGAAGCGGACGGTTCAGGAACCGATGACGACATTCCGGAGGTGACTGGGGTAGACCTGAGAGTGGCGGTACGGAGGCTTAAAGCCAAAAATACCGCCCCGGGGCCCGATGGCTTGCCTGGCAAAGCCTGGGCCCTGGCCTTAGACCCAGAGGCTCTTGGGCCCCGACTGGAGAGGCTCTTTAGCGCGTGCATGGAAAGAGGCCAGTTCCCGCGTCGTTGGAAGACGGGGAAGCTGGTCCTCATCCAGAAGCCGGGGCGCCCTGCGGACGCGCCGTCTGCATACCGGCCCATTGTGCTGCTCGACGAGGTGGGCAAGCTCTTTGAAAGAGTAATTGCAAACCGCCTCGCCGAGCACCTTGAGGGAATGGGTCCGGATCTTGCGGATCAGCAGTTCGGCTTCCGCAAGAGGCGCTCGACGGTGGACGCCATCATGCGCGTGAGAGCCCTCACGACGGGGGATGCGGTCTCTCGGGGCGGTGTGGTCTTGGCGGTGTCTCTCGACATCGCCAACGCCTTCAACACCATGCCCTGGAGCTGCATCAGGGAGGCACTCCGGTATCACCGGGTGCCAGCCTACCTTCGTCGTGTAGTCGGGGACTACCTGTCCGACAGGACGGTAATCTACCCTGGTCAAAACGGAGAATGGAACCGGCGAGAGATGTCGTGCGGTGTTCCACAGGGTTCGGTTCTGGGGCCGCCCCTGTGGAACATCGGTTACGACTGGGTGCTGCGTGCCGACCTCCCTGACGGCGTCAGCGTCGTCTGCTACGCGGACGATACGTTGGTGCTGGCACGGGGGGAATCGCACGAGGCGGCGGCCGCGAATATGACACGCGGGGTTGAAACAGTCGTGGAGAGGATCCGGCAGCTGGGTCTCGAGGTGGCACTTCACAAGTCCGAGGCCATGTGCTTCCATGGGCGTGGGAATGTGCCACAGTCGGGATCCCAGCTATCGGTGGGAGGGGTTTCCATCGGTGTCGAGTGTACTTTAAAGTACCTCGGACTCGTCCTCGACAGCCGGTGGAACTTCGTGGAGCATTTCCGACGTTTGGCTCCCAGACTGGAGCGGGCCGCGGCTGCCTTTAGGTGGCTCCTGCCCAATCTGGGGGGGCCAAACGCCTCCTGCCGTAGGCTCTATGCGGGGATCGTGCGGTCCATGGCCCTTTACGGGGCCCCGGTGTGGGCGCGTGCCGTGAAGAAGCGGGCCGTCCACTACCTGAACGCGCCCCAAAAGGTCATGGCCGTAAGGCTAGTCCGCGGGTACCGCACGATCTCCCGCGAGGCGTCGAATCTCCTTGCCGGATTGCCGCCGTGGGATCTGGAGGCGATAGTCCTCGCGCGCCTACATGAGTGGCGCGCGGAGGCGCTACACCGGGGGGTCAGTCTGCTGCCGCGGCACATTGCTGCGCGGCGGACAGACCTCCGGTGCGATCTCATGGCGGCATGGAGACAGCGACTGTCGCAACCCCGTGCAGGGCACGCCACGATAGCGGCGGTAAGTCCCCTCTTTGAGGAGTGGCTAGAGAGGAGCCACGGCGCCCTCACCTTCCGTCTGACGCAGGTCCTCACCGGACACGGATGTTTCGGGAGGTACCTGCACCGAATCAGGCGGGAGGAAACGCCCGGATGCTTCCACTGCGAGGATCGACCGGAGGACACGGTGGAGCACACTGTGGAGGTGTGCCCTGCCTGGGCGGAGCCCCGCCGTGTTCTCGTAGCGGCGATCGGCGGCGGTGACCTCTCGCGTCCGGCCCTGGTGCAAGCCATGGTCCGGGGCGAGGAGGAATGGGACGCCGTCGCCTCCTTCTGCGAAGCAGTGATGCTAGCGAAGGAGGTGGCGGAACGAGAGAGGGAGCGATCCTCTCAACGTCCCAGCCGCCGCGGAAGGCGCGGAAGGCGCTCCGGGCGTCGGGGGCCACGTGATGGCTTCCGGCCACCGTAGACGCGGGCCTGTGGACGGTGAGTAATGGGCTAGCTCGCCGTCCGGCCGTCGTCATGACGGCAACAGACCGTGTCGGCGGCGCGTTCGTGTTCCACGCGCGCCTCAAAGAGATGTCAGCAAGGAGGGGCCCGCAAGGGCCGACGCCCGTCGGGGCCGCGGTATTTGTACTAGATTACGTGGCCTCGGCGCAAGGGCAAAGAAGGAACATGGGTTCGGTTTTTAGTCAGTAGAAGTCTGACACTCCCCTTCGCTCTGCCCAAGAGCGGGGGGGGTCATTCGATGATTTTCCACCCACCAAAAAAAAAAAAAAAAAAAAGGGCACGATATGAACTCGAAAAAACCCCTAAACCTCCGATTCCAAGAATTGTTTACGTCTAACATTCCATACTGATGAGTCATCGTTTATCAAAGTAAGCTATTGAGGTAAATGCAGATAAAGAAATAGGTCAGTTGCATTTTCGCGACACTTGCACTAACATCTCATTGTGGCAGTTCTAATTTTGTGGACAGTTTTTAGTGATGGATTTTATTTTACTTCTGAAGGTATGTTCTATATCCCCTCCGGAGTGTTCCCACCCCACCGGAACGACACGCGGGAAGCGCGCCCCCCGCGTGTCGTTCTTTGTCTGGTCTCTCGCCTTGGCCCTTTCCGGCATGAGTATATCTACCGGCAGAGCCCCAAGGGTCATTGAGACACGCAAGCCCCACCACGACGGCAACGTGGGAACACTCCGGTGGGGTGGGAACACTCCGGTGGGGATATAGAACATATCTTCAGAAGTAAAATAAAATCCATCACTAAAAACTGTCCACAAAATTAGAACTGCCACAATGAGATGTTAGTGCAAGTGTCGCGAAAATGCAACTGACCTATTTCTTTATCTGCATTTACCTCAATAGCTTACTTTGATAAACGATGACTCATCAGTATGGAATGTTAGACGTAAACAATTCTTGGAATCGGAGGTTTAGGGGTTTTTTCGAGTTCATATCGTGCCCTTACTTCAAAACCCAACTAACTGCACAAAATGTAGTTTCGAGAAAATCATGTTTAAAGGTTCGAATCGTAAAAAAAATATTAAAATACTTGATAAAGAGGCGAGTACGTGTATTTTGATTTCTTATTGTATTCATTATCTATTCGGGTGGTGAAGGAAAAATAGCTTAATTCTCAAACAAGTAGGAAAAATGAAGGATTGGCTTGATATATGCTACAGATTAGTGGTTTTTCCTGTAGTCGCAATGTTTTCTTATATTATTATCTATGTGACTTTAGTTGGTTTTCGCTTTAAGGGCACGATATAACCCCAATCTATTTAAGTCGCGAGTAAGTAGGCTTCTTCTGGGTATGCTCGTTCTATCGTCGACCTCATCTCTGCCCTTAGGGCAAGATTGAGGTCAAGAGTAAGCCCATTTAACGTAAAAAAGGGGTGTTGTTTACAGGTAGAAAGTACTTTCCGGGAATTTGAAAATGACTTTCGTCCACCTGGCTTGTTCTAGGGCCGACACTGTGCGTCGGGGCTGCGAGTTTTTCGAAAGAGATGCCGCGACTTCGACACAAAGAGCTAAGGAGGAACATGGGTGGTTTTTAGTCAGTATAGAAGTCTGACAATCCCTACCACTCTGCCCAGAGCGGGATTTGATGATTTCCAACTCTCCAAAAAAAAATGCATTAGCAAACTAATAAGTTTATTGTAATAACTAATAAGTAAATAGGGTCGTTTCGCCGGTTAGCGACCAGTTACCTAGTTGAGTTGCCCACATAAGATGAAGAAAAAAAAAATGTTGTCTACACGCAAAATAGTACCTACCTATAATATAAGTTAATGTGAATTTGTCCCAAATATAAGTAGTCTAGTTTGGATACAAAAACATAAAATAAAGTAGGTACATTCATACAAAAATATAAAAAATGCTGAAAAAGTGAAAATATAGCGAAAACGTTTTACGGTTTACGACCACTTTTATCAGTTTGCGACCACCAGTGAGCTGGTTTGCGACCACTATTTTAATATGGAAAATATGCCATTAAAACAATTAAGTATAATCGCTTTAAAAATGTATTAATTATTATATTATTCATATAAATGGTCCCTTCATCCCTTCTTTTCGGATATCATTAAGAGCTTTTTTCAGGGCTTCTTCAGTGTACTGGACTGTATTTTTCTTTTTTTTTCGTTGACTTGGAATTATATGGGAGCTCCATCTAAAAAAAGTAATATAAAATAATTTAATTTTGTTTTTATCAAAAATTAAAAAAAAAAAAATACACAGGTATGTGGTTGCATACTCAATGAACTTTCATACTTCTTTCTCGTACTAAATTATGGTGGTCGGAAACTAATGTCTTTATTTCGATTATTTTGGTTTTCGACCACCTGTTTAGCACCCAATTTTTTATAGTAATTTCAAAGAAAGTGGGGGTCGCTTACCAAAGAACTACAAAGAAAAGCTTCTAAAATACATTCAAATTGGTAATAAAAAATTAAAAATGCGATTCTCGTCGGTTTGCGATTTAACGTTTTAGTTAAATAAGCATTTCGGTTACCGACCACTTGATTTTATCTTAATAATAACTTAAAAAATAGCAAAATACACCTAAATAATAACGAAAACTTATCGGTTGTACAATTAAACATCTAACTTGTGTGTAAAACATGAAATAAGTAATAAAAGCGCCTCGCGCCGTGCTATTTTTTTTCTAACTTGCAGTACGTTTTCTCACCACTGAATCAAAACGCGCCTTTAGCAATATTTTTTCGGTTCTGGGTTAGCCCATTTGTTTCAAACTGTGTAAATTCTTATTTCATAATTATTTATAAAGCATGTTAGGTTTTTTATTTATTTATGTTACCTCTACAAATACTATTATCTTGTTTTAAAGAAACTTAGTAGGTACGTCAAATGGTCGCCTACTGAAGGTGGTTGCGAAACCGGCGAAACGACCCTACGTCAAATGGTCGCCTACTGAAGGTGGTCGCGAAACCGGCGAAACGACCCTATATCTACCAATTTATTTTAAACCGAAATAAAACGGCGTGAATTCCGACAGTAGTAGGTAAATATTTTTTTTCAAAACTTAGATACCGTCCCCAACCACAGCCCAAACTAACTACAAAAGTAGTAGGTTACCTGCCAGTCCAACATTTCAAACTAAACTATATTTAGCACAGCCATTTGAACTAGTTTCTAAATAGATTCAAAGAACAACGTCCTCTAAAAGTGCACTCAGATACTGCGATACAAATAAATGCCCGCGAAATTTGAATGTCGCTGTTATGTTTATTACCTAGGTAAATAGTACCTACTTACTGTAACCAAAAAGTATAGTAGATGGTCCATCCAGTCAGTGTCATACATATCCCAGGTCCTGATTCTTTTAGAGAAGACGTAAGGTCAGGTACCTTCCTAAAGGCGCGTCCCCATTGCAGCGCGGCTCGGCCTCGCTATGCTTTTTTGTTTTTTTGCAACGCCCTTTTGGGCCACATCAGGCCTCGCTCACGGCCACACTCACGAGGCTCGGCCGCGCGGTTCGGCCTCTGTCACGGAGCCATGCGGCCCTAATGGGGACGCGCATTTATTTATGTAGGGCAATAACAGTTGACAGTTGACACTACCCAGGTCCTACTAGGTACTAAACGTTTTTGAAAAGAGGTTTTTTTACTCTTATTATTACTGTCTGTTATGCCTATAAGGAAATGATAATTATGACGAAAAGCCTGCGGTAGATTTGATTATACCGGAAGAACTATAGTAGATTATTGCATCGAGCACAAAGTAATTTATTATTGCACCGAGTGCCTGATTTAGAGCCTGAGCGTTAGCGAGGGCTCTAATCTAACAGGCACGAGGGCAATATAAATTACTTAAGGCGAGGTGCATAATCTACTTTTCTTTCAACTATTACACAAAGGAATAGTAGATAAAAGAAACTCATATCAAACAGTTAAAAGATTTTCTTTAGCACTGTCGGCTTCATTTAGAAGAATGTTTTCCGGAGTTAATGTGTCGCCAAATGATTCCATTTTAATTCGAAGCCGAAGCACTCAATATCAGATAGTATCACACTTTATCGTTTCCAAAAATATTGTCAAGCAAAATTAACAAAGTTCCCCAAAAGTTCCCGCCAAATCACTTTTTTAAATTTCTTTCATTTTATAGTAGTTAGCAGCAATCATTTTTTAAATTTGGAACAAGTAGTAGGATAGAAACGAATAATACGTACCTACGTAAAAAAAAAGTATTGATACTTATCTACTGGCTGAATAGAGCTAATCCATTGAGATTGGCACCGGTGCGATTAAAAAAAAAAAAACTGTGCAATAATGAAATTTCATACATTTTTATTGCTCTAGAGCATTAAAGACTCGCTTTGTACTGAGTTTTTAGTGTGATTGTGATGAAATTAAAGCATAGTTGGAAGAAAAAGTATTTTAACAGGCACGTCGATCTTGTAGCCTTGAATTTCAGAACAAAAGTTTGACTTTGATAGAGAGAAACGGTGCAGTAGTACTTATTTAGTTTGGGACTAACTGCAACCGTATACAGAACATTTCGGAATTTAATTGAAAAAAAAAAAAAAACGAATTGAACGATTTCCATAGACTGCTGTATTATTATTTTGTATTTATACTATTATTTATTATTCCTTTATTTATTTCAACAAACGTAGTAGGTACCTAAGGTACCTATATTTTTAAATATTATTTACTTACAAAATAATCCGTAATAATTCCAAAAATAAACAAAATACCAACTTTACCTAGCCTTGAAATTATGGTAGACTAGCCTAAGCACGCGGCGTTGCCCGCGTAGCGTTTTAAAAATTGTCCCACGGGATCATATTAGGTACTGGGATATAAAGTATCATGTGTTAATTCAGGTTGTGAACTAGGTATATATGCGCTAAATTTCATCCAAATGAAATAAATGAATAGTTATTTGAGTGAAAGAGTAACAAACATCCTCACAAACTTTCGCGTTTGTAATTCATCATAGTAGGATTCGTGACAAAAGCCTTTACTCGGTAGGTATGACGTGTGATCTACGATATAATTATATCTGATACTATTTGATTTGTCAACATCAGGTTATTTGCAAAGAGGAAAAGTATTTATTTTGCAAATCTGTTGTGCGAATTAATTGGTTGGACCTCTATCTTTATTGTAACCAGTAGATGCCTGGGCGACCGAGCTATGTTCGATTGTTCGGGTAAAAATTGAGAAAATGATTTTTTCCCAGATATTCCAGACTACCTAAACCTATATCACTTCAGCACCAATTTTCATGTCGTTTTCACCCATTGATAGTCTGGATCTCGATGAAAGTATACCTAAGCTAAGTATATAATTTGTCAAGTTTTTGACATCCACGCGGGTGAAGCCAAGAGTAGAGCCAGTAATAAATAAGACGCTAACGATATTGCTTATTAAATAGTACCTCATTACAGAATTGCAATCGTAATGTTAATGACAACGGTAGCACCTTGAAGGAATCTACCAAGGACTAAAACAATACCTACTTCTGAAGGTATGTTCTATATCCCCACCGGAGTGTTCCCACCCCACCGGAGTGTTCCCACGTTGCCGTCGTGGTGGGGCTTGCGTGTCTCAATGACCCTTGGGGCTCTGCCGGTAGATACCTATACTCATGCCGGAAAGGGCCAAGGCGAGAGACCAGACAAAGAACGACACGCGGGGGGCGCGCCGCCGGGTGACGTGAACAGTGTTCGGGTTCTCGGGCGGCGCGCCTGTCGCAGGAGGAAACCCTACTCGCTGCTCTCTGGTTCGCGTCTGCTCATCGGACGTGACTGTGAGAGCAGTGAGTAGGCGGAGGGAGAGACGATGGGTGGAGATAGAGACGTCTTCTCGTAGCGGCGATCGGCGGCGGCGACCTCTCGCGTCCGGCCCTGGTGCAAGCCATGGTCCGGGGCGAGGAGGAATGGGACGCCGTCGGCTCCTTCTGCGAAGCAGTGATGCTAGCGAAGGAGGTGGCGGAACGAGAGGGAGAGAACCTCTCAACGTCCCAGCCGCCGCGGAAGGCGCGGAAGGCGCTCCGGGCGTCGGGGGCCACGTGATGGCTTCCGGCCACCGTATAGACGCGGGCCTGTGGACGGTGAGTAATGGGCTAATGGGCTAGCTTGCCGTCCGGCCGTCGTCATGACGGCAACAGACCGTGTCGGTGGCGCGTTCGTGTTTCACGCGCGCCTTAAAAAAGATGTCAGCAAGGAGGGGCCTGCAAGGGCCGACGCCCGTCGGGGCCGCGGATTTTTGTACTAGATAACGTGGCTTCGGCGCAAGGGCAAAGAAGGAACATGGGTTCGGTTTTTAGTCAGTAGAAGTCTGACACTCCCCTTCGCTCTGCCCAAGAGCGGGGGGGTCATTTGATGATTTTCCACCCACCCAAAAAAAAAAAAAAAGGTATGTTCTACATTATTTTCTTATTAGAATCTTTTAAAGTGTCATAAACTTTCGTATAGGTAGTACTACGACTATCTGTGAATACACAAAAAAAAACAAGGTTTTTCTTGGTTTTCGAACTTATCAGACTTGGAAAAGCCATGATGTAGGTATCCTCTTGTATTCGCTCTGATTTTTTGATATGTTTTAGCTGCATGGCTATAGATGATTATGACATATATTTTATGTAGCACACTTGAGTACATACCTAAAACATTTTTTTTTTCTTTTTTTTTGCGGAAAAGCTTTGCTCTATTCGTAAAATAGTTTTTCGAAGAGTGGCTTAAGCACGAAAAAGACGAAAGAAATAATCGTCTATTTGAATTTATTTTGTCTAAGTGTGATTTCTCTGACATCACTGAAGAATGTCAAAGAGAAATTAAGATGAAATTAGCCCGCATTTCTTCGAGAATTGCTACCAAGTGGGTGTCTTCAGGAAAATCAAAAGAGCGTTTCCTGAATAAGAATAAGTTGTGGCTGGAAGGCGAGAAGATAGAATTCTGCCTGCGATCGACTCAACCGCAACCTTCTACCTCATCTGCTGACCTTTCTCGGCCCGGAAGACCTAAAAAAGACTTTGAGGATTCATCTTTCAAAACGAAGAAACGTAGAGTTGCTGATCTTGTTGAATCGCGCAGTGTTGGGGAATTACTGACTGCTGCAGAGGTAGCTGCACTGCTGACTATGACTGATGGAAAAGTGTGCAACGCTTTGACAGATACACATTCATCGCAGAAATTCTATATTTGTGGGGCTACACCCAGAATGATGAATGATGAAGGAAGGCATTTTGATAGCAATCAGGATAATTTTGGCTTTGGTTTGTCAACATTGTATGCTTGGATTCGTTCATTTGAGTGCTTTTTACACATTAGTTATAAGTTAGATATTAAAAAATGGCAAGCTAGGTCTTCAGAGGAAAAAGCAAGTGTAAAACAACGATCAGACGAAATCAAACAACGATCTAAGCATGAAATGGGATTAATTGTGGACAAGCCCAAGCCAGGATTTGGTTCCACAAATTATGGAAACACAGCTCGACTTTTTTTATTTTTTTTTATTTTATATGGGCTTACTCTTGACCTCAATCTTGCCCTAAGGAGGAGGAGGTCGACGATGGAACGAGCTTACCCAGAAGAAGCCTATTTACTCGCGACTTAAATAGATTTTTTCGGAAACCCTGAACTGAGTGCTCAGATCACAGGATTGGATGTTACAATCATCAAACACTTTGATGTATTGTTGAGGACATTGTCTTCTGGCTTCGAGATAAATCTTGTTGAATTCAAAAAGCTTAGCCTCGATACAAGAAGACTTTATCTAAGTCTCTACTCGTGGTACTAAATGCCTGCTACTGTACATAAATTGCTTATTCACAGTACAGAGGTGATTAAGACGGCAATAGTTCTAATAGCGCAGCTTTCAGAGGAAGCCCAAGAAGCGAGAAACAAAGATTGCCGGAGATTTAGAGAGCACAACACTAGAAAGTGCTCTCGTCTTGCCACGAATAGAGACTTGCTCAAGTTGAGTTTAACGTCTGATCAGAGGTGATCAGCAGCCTCCGGGAAGTACCGAAAAAAAAAATCTAATAAATTGTGCGCGGAGGTCTTAAAGCTCATCATAGCTCCCACTATAGAGCCTCGACTCCACCTGCAACTAAGACCTCCACAAACTCAGGAAGACAATTAGAATTCAGAATCAGATGATTCTGATATTGAGAATTAGTTTTAATGTAAATACATAGATACCTCTAGTTTTAGATAATAATTTTTGTATATGATTATGACGTAAGACTAAGGTTGTATAATTATTATATAACTAGCTGACCCACGCAACTTCGTCTGCGTCACATAAATATAGCTATATTAACCTTTCTCGACATAACTATCGACTATCCGACATTAATTAAGCTAAATCGTAACAAACAAAAAATCTTATCTTTCCTTTAAAAATCTTATCTTTTCTTTATTATAATAGTTTAGATGGTTTAGATTATTACTATAGGTATCTCTTACTGTTAAATATACTATAACACTCTGTACTTGTAAACATTATGATGCAGTAAATATTTTGAATTTGAATTTCCCGGAGGCCAGCCAGAATCCCCCGTACCTATATTGCGACGCGCGAATTATTTTGCCGCGCGGATATTTTTACATTGCGATCAGGGCTTTCAAAATACCGGATGTTTCAATACCGGTATCGACTCCGGTATTGGATGTCAATACCGTGATCACGGTATTAATACCGGTATTACATACCAACATTTAAAGTATGTGTTTTTATTTGTAAAAACAGTCTTTTTTGTTTTATTTTATTTTAAATAACTTTAATAAATAGCGCTCTATATAACAAATTGGTATTGGTTGATTATTTAATTAGATAGGACTAAGTAGGAACATAATCAAAACTTAACTCAAGTCTTTTTGTAGGAAGGCATTCCACATAGCGTTTGAAAAGAATAAATATCAAAAAAGTCGATTTTTATTATTATTGAAATGTATCATGTAATCAACATAGCTACCTATCAATATTTGTAGAAACGTAAGTATAGCTTAATTAGCTATTAGCCATCATTCACAATAGCCTACTGAAAAAAAAAGCATGCTCTGCATCAATATTCGTGGGTATCACAGACAGTAAATATCTCTAAGCTGCCGGTAGGAATGGACGTGCCTTCATTTTCACACATCATCATTAATGATCATTTCAACCAACACGTCCACTGCTGGGCGTATAGGCCTCCCCCAGGTTGTTGTTGCCGCAGTGGCCTGTCCTATGGGCGCATTCAGCGTGACCCCGCAACCTTCACCAGGTCATCGTTCCACCTTGTAAGACGCCTTCCAACACAACGTCTTTCTGTTCGCGGTTGCCACTCCAAAATTTTTAGGCCCCATTGGCCATCTGTTCTGCGAGCAATGTGCCCTGCCCACCACGACGATTTCTACTCTTTCTCGAAGTTCGAACTGACTGACTGGTCGAACTGGACCTATTTTACATAATTAGATCCAGGTAGACTTCGTCCACAACTTCGAGTGTAGAGTCTCCGATTTTGATAGGTGATGGTGTTACGTGGACAGTCAACATGACCTTGGTTTTGTCCATGTTTATTTTAAGACCCACTCTTTCGGAAGCTCTACTGCGGTCATCGAGCATTTCACTGAAGTCTCTTCAATCCAGAACCTTAAAGGCATCCTCCAGTGCAGGGTGAACAGTTTCGGAGATATGACGTCTCCCTGTCACACAAAAAAAGTTCCGACTTCCGAGGTCTGGTCCTGAAGTCGAACTGACATGGTGGCGTTTTTGCCACCGTTGGAGACACTGCAGTACGGCCCAAGTCTCGTTCGAATTAAAGGGTTTCTCGTAGTCCACAACCGCTAAACAGAGAGGCAGGTTATACTCTTCGGTCTCTTGTATGACATCCAGCCACTTATCCACTCAGCATATGTAGATATGCTGTCTACGGTACTAAAGCCCTTTCGGAATCTGGTTCGTTCGGGAGGCTGGAAATCGTCAAACCGCGCAGGTTTGATGATTTGCAGCCTCCCGATATCATTTCCACTGCTCGAATTCAATGAAGTAGAAGGTTCTTCTATGGTCATATCTTGTTCATTATCAGTCATTGTCTCACTGTCTCTTTATATGTTTCGTGTGTCATTATTATATTTTAAAAATGGAATTTAATTTACGATAATACATGTAATGCTTGCAATACCGTGATCACGGTATTGAGGGCTTCAATACCGGTATTGAAAATGGCCCATATTTGTCCGGGATCACGGTATTACGGGATCCCGTAATACCGGTATTGAAAGCCCTAATGCGATATCTTCTAAGATATTTGTTTAAACTGTATAGAGTAAAGGGCACAAAATATTCTATATTAAATTTCCGTTCTAACAAACACATTTATTTAGCTATAGATTAATACCATATGGGTTAAATAAGCTTCGCAAAAAATAATTATTTTTAACCTAACAGTTTAACAGTAAAAAAATAAAACACAAAAAAGTGAAAAATAAAAAATCAGCTTCAGAAGTCGGTGACTTTTGTTTGTTTGATTTCATGTTTTTGCCACCGACTTCTGAAGCTGATTTTTAATTTTTCACTTTTTTGTGTTTTATTTTTGTCGAAGTCGGTTTTATTTTTTGTAAAAAAGTTTTTATTTTTCACTTTTTAGTGGTTCACATGTGCTTACCCCTTCACAACGTACCGGCGTGATGTTATGTTATGAACTGGTGTAAACAATAGACAGTCATGAGATTACAGCAATCCCAGTCCATTTACTATCATTAATTGAGGAGTTCCGTTGCCTATCTCCGAAGTTCTTCATCACCTTTGTAGTGAGTACAGGCGTGATATTATGTTGTGTGATGGCGTAAACAATGCTTAGATATGCTATAGCAACAATCGCGGTTAATCTGCTGTTATTTATTGAAGAGTTCCCCCGATTTCTACAAGATCCCATCATCAGATATTGAAATGGTGAAAATGGGACCACACGGGAAGCACCAGCTTTCAAATGAAAAAAGAATCATGAAAATCAGTTCACCCAGTCGCAAGTTATGAGCGAACAAACATAAAAAAAAAAAAAAAAAATATATATACAGTCGAATTGATAACCTCCTCCTTTTTTTGAAGTCGGTTAAAAAGGTTACAGTGAGTCAATCTTAAAAGATAGATATAGGTATGCTGTCGCGGTTTTTTTTTAGAACTTTTAAAGAGGTACAATTCCTTCATACATGATATTGGCGTAACTTGAACCGTTTTCGCAGCGCACGCAGCGGAAGCTCTCAAAAAGGAAATACCTTTTCCCGTTTTTGTAACATTTTTCATTTATGCTCCGCTCCTATTAGCCATAGCGTGATGTTATATAGCCTAAAGCCTTCCTCGATAAATGGACTATCCAACACAAAAAGAATTTTTCAATTCCAACCAGCAGTTCCTGAGTTTACCGCGTTCAAACAGACAAACAAACAATCAATCAAACAAACAAACAAACTCTTCAGCTTTATAATATTAGTATAGATTTGCGCTGATATTTGTAGCGATTAAGATAAGTTTATTCTTTTTTTCTGTATTATAATCGTGTATACGTATTTACATGAAATAAAATATTTATACCTACCTACACAATTCCTATTCATTTTCTTCAACAAACATATTATAGTACCTACTACATAAATAACTAATTTATAGTTAAAGTTCCAAAACCATGACAAAATAGTTTTGTCCACGCCCTGGGCCTGCAGTCTCTACACTAATAACAGCGCTACGAATGTCGTAAAATCGAAAATTCGTAAACTTTCTTTAATAGATTTTCAACCTTATGCCGTTGAAATAAAGCCGAAAATCTATTAACGAAATTTGACATCGATACGGCTCAGCGACATTCGTAGCGCTGTTATTAGTGTAGAGACTGCAGGGGTACTCCCTTACTTCTCCTAAAATTGTTTGTCCGAAAATCATTATCCATAACACGTTTGCCATAAACTTCATTAACCATAATGTTCAAATTGCCGAAATTTTGTTTAACATAATTATCTTTAGTTCTAAAAGTATTCTGTCATAATATCGATTACTATAATAATTGAATCTCCTAATTTTACATGACCTAAATTAATATGTCCTAACTATTGCTTTACCTAATGTGTATTATTCTGAATGTTCGTTTATAATAAATTTTATAGTCCTAAAAAAAATTCGGAGTGTCTAGTCGTCCGATTAGCGGATGAATAAAATTAATTAGTCGTCCGATTAGCCGGATGAATAACCAAAATTATAGGCTGTTGCTAGTCGTCCGCTAAGTGGATGAATCACCGTCTCGCGACAGTATCCTTTATGGGCGGCATGGGCACCGGGCCGTAGGCCGACGAAGGAGGCCGTAGGCCGACGAAGGAGGCCGGCGGAGGCCCGGCACTTCGGGGACAGAAGACAATAGTGTTATGTAATATGCGAGCGAAGCGAGCGCGCGTCATGGAGTACAACATGCGTTGCATGTATGAGTGACGTGACCAAAAGCTTTGCACTTTGTTCTAATAATATTATTATGATAAATAAACATTATGTTATTTTAATTTAGGACTTAAAACTTTTATGGAAAACGATTTTATGTCTTTCGTATATTATTGATTGTAATATTTATGACAAATGGATTTAGGACATATTATATTTAGGGATTTCAATTTTATAGCATGTGATATTATGTGATATTTAGTTCGGGTAAGTTATCATTCGGACAAATGATGATTAGGACAAAAAAAGTTATGGCATTTTAAATTATGGATAAAAAAGTTAGGTGACACAATAGAGAACCGACTGCAGGCCCTGCAGTCTCTACACTAACAACGACACTACGAATGTCGTTAGGTCGAAAAATCGAAAACTTTCTTTAATATGTTTTCAACCTTATGCTGTTGAAATAAGGTTGAAAATCTATTAAAGAAATTTGACATCGATACGACGTAGAGACATTCGTAGCGCTGTTATTAGTGTAGAGACTGCAGGCCCTGGCTTGTTCTACGCCGGACACTGTGCGACGGGACTCGCAGCCACGACGACGGCCCGCATCACCGACAGGATGGATGCCTGGGCCCGCAGTCTCTACACTAATAACAGCGCTACGAATGTCTCTACGTCGGCGTCGTATCGAAGTCAAATTTCTTTAATAGATTTTCAACCTTATTTCAACAGCATAAGATTGAAAACCTATTAAAGAAAGTTTTCGATTTTTCGACTTAACGACATTCGTAGCGCTGTTATTAGTGTAGAGACCAGGGATGTTGCGAATATTCGAATCCGCATCCGCAAATGCGGAGCTTCCGCATAGATTTGAACATCCGCATCCGCATTCGCATCCGCATTAATCAATGCGGATGTTCATGCGGATGCGAATGTCATACAAGTTGCGGCGAGAAAGAAACTGGGCGTGGCCGGCCGGCGAATGGCGCGTGCCGTTTTGCATGTGACAAATGACAATGACCAATGGGAGCGAAGAAATTGATGACAAGATCCGACGCGTTTGTTGTGGTGCATCATTTGTTTCTTGTAAATAAATCATTACGTGTTTGTTTTGCGTATTTATTGATATTTCGAGTGTTGTCGTGAGTTGTGGTTGTGATACAGTGATCATTGTGTGTGGTAATCAAATAATTGTTTATGGGAAAACTTATTAGTTACACTAATCTAAGACTACCTACTTTAGTCCTAAGCTCAGCTTATTTCAATCGCCAGGTCAATTCCATCATGTTACACCGATAATACGTTTTATTGTAGGTATAGTTTATTATTATTAGGGTTTTATTATATCAATGTTATTAGAACAAAATTCTTATTCTTTATTTTTCAGCGTGGTTCCCGTTATTGATAGATTACCTAACTGGTTTAAAGAAAAAGTTAATTAACAATGTCACCGCCGACACAAAGTACCTAATCTAGGGAATGTTTTAATAATTCTTCATTCATAATACCTACTTATTTTTTTTTGCTTTATTTTTTTTTTACTTCATAATTATATACCTACATATAATATCTAAAGTAAACATTCGCATCCGCATCCGCATCCGCGGATGTGAGCCTTCAAAACTCCGCATCCGCATCCGCATCCGCGGATGTCAAAAAATCGGCATCCGCAACATCCCTGGTAGAGACTGCAGGGCCTGAGAATTGTTTTGAACTTGCTATTCTCTTCGTTGGACAGACGATATAGTTGACATCAAACCTGGATGAGGCTGGTATTCTGGCACAAGACCGTGGAGAATGACACAAGAAAAGAGAGAGCTACCTATACCCAGCAGTGGGTGAATTCAGGCTGTGGATGATGATGATTCTCTTCCTTGATCTTCAGCTAATCAATAAACGCTAAAATTATAAGTTGACAGATCAGTCAACGAATCGGTCTGCTAAAGTTAGGTAGGTAGTGATTTTCACAACAACAGACATGCATTATTTTTTTAAACATTTTTTATTATTTTTTCTTCAACTTTTGTTTTCAGTCTAACTGTCTATCTGGAAATTAGTAGGTAGGTACATACTTAAGTACGTACCAACTTAAGCTATACAGGGTAAACGTTTGTGCGGCGGTGTCCCTTCCACCTTGTGTAACTGAAACCCTATAAAAGCATGGAGTATCCACATACATTATGTCAAATCAGGAAAGTGGTAGCAAAACGTCAATACAGTAGGTTTCATTAGGTACCTATAACTAAGTTCCTGACTGTGGACTCCAGATTTATCCCTTTTTTATAAGAAGTCAATGAGCCGTTGATATTTTTGTTGTTGTGACACATGGAGCAAAATAACCCATATCGTCGGTTTATCGTTTTTTACCCGTCATGCAAAAAATGGAATTTATCTTTTTAAATCACTCTGTATATCACTTCTATTACTTAATTCTTAATTCAGAAGTTATTACGAACTAAGTTTTTCATTTGATAAGCTAACCCTAGATATAATAGCAAGCACTAAATGATCACAAGCAGCTTTGCGAAGTTTTCTTTACAATGCAACGTTTATTTTTAGAATATCAACTTTTCAACCTCATTAGGAATCAATGACATTGAAACACCAGCTTCAAACAGTGCAATGAACGTAAACAAGACTTAAATACGCAGTTCAAAACTTGGTTTTTATAGTAGGTATAAAGAAATACAAATTATGTTTATTTATTTAGACCGCTATTTTCTACTAAGGATACCGAACTGATTAATCACCGAGGGTACCTCGTTAACTGCATCACCAATGTTGTAACTTATGATAATAATTATCGGCTATTAATACCGAAAGTAAATACATTTTATAGCGCCCGAAGCGACGCGGTCTAGCAACTGATGTGTGAACAAATCATTTAAGTATGTATATATACATACATACATATAGGCACACCCACCGTGTTGTGTACACAGCGTTTGAAATCGTTTAATGCCGTCTTACGTACGACGTTTAAAGCATCAAACTCCGAATCTAACACTCATGACACAATAGATATAATCAGACACACACATTACTCAGTGAACCTATTTAAATCAGCACCGTTAAAAGTAAAACAAACAACCTACCTTTAACACAAAATGACACAACTTTTTTTGAACGCAGTTTGTTTGTAAACAAAGACGAAGTAGAACGCGCGCGCACCCGGCTTCGAATTTCGAATCGAATTGAGCGTCGTAGATTCGCTCGGTCGCACCGCGCCCGCGCAACGACTGGCCGCGACTACAAAACCCGTCTAATAATAAATCGAGTGGTTTTATCAGCCTGCTCGAACTTCTGCCGATAACAATGATATTGATGTGGAATAAAGCCCGACAAGCTAAATGAGAGGCAGCTAAACAAACAAAATTAGTAATGCCGTAATGACTGGTAAACAATACAATGTATTATTAGTTTGAGATGCAAATAAACCAGAGCACGGAATATTTTCTTATTTAACTTTTTGCCGGAGTGCGGAGTAGGTACGAAAGGGGTGCTTCACGCCTACCTGCGTCTGCGTCTGCAGGGCAAAGGCCTCTCGTCGTATACTATTTAGAAACCGCTGTGTTATCTCAGAAATCTGGCAAAAAAAAAGCAATTAAGTATGTACCTACCTACCTACAAACTCCTTTGAAAAAGTGGTATAAGTTTAGATTACCCGATATCCGGCAACTACGACTATTACTGTCAATGTCAGAAGTTTCTTTCATTCAAAAGTCTGCTTCTTTAGCAAGAACTCAATTTCTCAAATAATAATTGAAACATTACCTACGTTAAGCAAAAATGCCACTGGCTATAGTTACAAGGTAGACATTCTAAAGATAGTACAGACGCCAGCACATCAAGCTACTACAATCTGTCAGATTTCTTTGATAGATTTTCGACTTTATTTCTAGAGCATTAGGTTCAAGGTTCGTTGGGAAAATTTGACAGTTTCGGGTAGCTTGACATACTGGCGTCTGTACATTCGAACGTAGGACCTCACGCTGCCTAGCGCTTGCGACCACTAAACCAACTTTCATCCGAATAGTTATCAAGACTTCTGCCGTCAACAAAGCTTGGCTTTGTTGTGGTTGTTAGAATATAGCTATTGGCCTCTCTTAGCTTTACTCGCCGTCAAGAAATATCTCTCCGACATGCTTGTTTGCTTTCCTCAAGCTGTTTTCGTTTACAGAAGCAATTACATTAATTGATTACTGTAAGAACACAGATTACTAAAAAAAAGGTCCAGCTTTTCTCTCTCTTCTTAGGCGTTCACTCTTGACAGAGTGGTCAGCAGGGTCGGTACGACAATACTTACAAAAAAAAACAAAAATAGAGGTGCATGTCTGGGGGTCAAACTCGACACAAACTTCAAAATTGGTCCGAGGGTCACACCACAAGGCAAACACACAAAATCGGGGTTGGCCTGAGTTGGCATACCAAGTTTACTCCGTGCTTAGTTTATGTAGTCAGTGCCCCTATAGTCCCACAGCTAGTCTTACCAAGGGGTATCGGGGAATCCCCCCGATACCCTTGAAGGGGCGTTATGCAGTCGCTCCATGTAAAATACGACCCATCATCTGCCCAGCCTTTTCCCAACTATGTTGTTGGCAAAAGGCTAGGCAGATGATCAGGCTCTTGTTTATGGCGTATATCGCATCTAAGTACATTCTGAAAGGATGAAGCAGAGGTGAATTCTTTTCTAGTAAATACATTCTGGTCTCTTATTTCTGGTGTGAAATTACAGTAAAACTCAATCAAGGCACCGCTATCTCCTGCTGTTCAACATAGCTGGCGTCTTGCTTTGCATGGTCACCGAAGTTCTGCTTGTGTTAACAGCTCTCGGTAAGTGTTATGAACTCCCTTGTCAAGTTTCATTTAACTAGATTCAACCTTCGGAACTGTACCGAACGTTGCAAAATCCAACAACGCACACTTCCCGTCAATATTAAAATATTTTTAACTAGCGACCCGCCTTGCAATGTAGATACATAGCAATCATAAACTTTCCTCTTGAATCACTAATTCTGAAATATGCATTAAAATCCGTTGCGTAGTTTAGAATAGAAGGTCCAAGTGAAGCGTACAAACAGCGGGTGCAACTTTGTTTTATATTAAGCATGTATAAAGTAAAGATTCTAATTTATTTTCTGTTTTGTACCTACTGTGTGTTGTGCCCAAGAGGCATTAAGTCCGCCTTTGTACGGTTTTATTACTAGTGCCTAAAGTTTTAATAATCAATTTTTTTTTTTTTTACAGATGTTATATTTTTAGAACCAGAAGTTGCTCCAGTGTTGCAGGACCACATTAACAGTCATGCGTGTTTAGGAATGAGAAAGAGTGGTGGTGATGGCCTATGTTGTGAAGATCTAGGTTTTGAAGACGCGTACCTGTTTTTCCTTAGATCCAACTAATTTGGTCCGCTAACTCACGCAGTATGAGCAGCGTTAAACGGTGCGAGTGCACGCGACGGGTTTTCTGTCTACGTGCAATCGCGCAAGTTTCACTTTAAATACTAAAATGTTGATTAATGTAGACTTCCTTTAAAGGTATGTAAGTACATAAAATAAAACCAAAATATTTATTGTAACTTTATTAACTTCAAATAAAAAGATAATACAATGTATGCAATTATAACGCCGGCTGTGCTATTACAATCTATAGATTAAAACTTCAACATTCTTAGTCATTCAATCGTAACTCTTATTCTAATAAGGCTACCCTTAAATTCTACCACTTGCACTCTTAAGTAAGGGCCAATTAATGCAGTTTATTTTTATTATTGCTTGCATAATTTATTATTATCCGCACGATATAAAAAATGTCGATATAATTATTAGGAATTCTGAATCTAAGTAGAATTCCTTTATTATGCATTGATATAAATTCGCTAGCATCGTTACAAACATCAAGTATTTTATTACAATTCCACACCTGATACAATGCTTATAAACGCACGCACCTAAACTTGTGCTCTAATAAAAATATAAGAATCTACAACCAATCAAAACAATTGATTCGATACACCCAAACGAACTAAATACAACCGAAATATCACACGATCCAATAGAAACATAGCATCAATAATATAATGTTTGAAAAGCAAACTTGTAATGAATAAACATTTTACAATAAGTGTATACCTTATGATATGGTAATGATATGATAAAAAATCTACACTGGGTCCAGCCAGCCACCAGAACTTTTATTATATTAACCATTATTATTTATAATATAACTAACATGCAATTCAATAATAAACCTTACCTATATCACTACCAGTATTTCGTTAAGGCATAAATTAATATTTTATATTGTCCAATCTATTAGGAAGCATGTTATCTTAATTAGTAATTGATGGCATTTTATTGACATTAGGTATTTTGTAAGCTTCGTTTCTTAGTCCTGGCGTTCATGAATATAACAGTAACTAGACATACCTGTATACACTCATGTTCACCAGTAATTATTGTAAAACTAACTAGTTTAGAGAGACAAGGTCAAAATTATATTACGTAAACAAGTTACTTTTTATTAAAATACATACCTACTAATGCTTTGAGTAGGCAAGTACAGTAATATTTTAAAAGCCATAGCTTAAATTCGAAAAGAATATAATACGTAGGTACTTCAAGATAATTTCATAAAATATTTTGGTTACACAGAATGCATTTCCGCCGGTTTCAATTATAGAGGCCCGTTTACACGAAGAGAGTTTTCGTCCAGTTTGTGGCAAAAATGTGCACGCGAATCTCGCGACTGTTACTCGTCAGTGATGATTCTCGCACTCATGCGATTATTCAAGCAAAAAACACTAAACTTGCCTACGATTATGCGATATGGCTCTTCAGGCAGTTATCGCTAACTTTTCATGCAACAAACGTGTATTATTACAATTAGTTTAAATGACTTTTTTCGATCGTCGCGTCTTTGAAGCTAGAAACTCTCTCTTTGTAAACGAGCCTTCATTCAATGTATCCAAAGTTCCAAACATCAGCTGCATCAACAAAACGTTAGAGAAACTCGTAATAAAACTGAATACATCCAAATACAACGTTGTTGATTTAATCAAATTTTAATCCTAATTGTTACTACTTTATAATCAAGTGCACTTAATGAATTCTCACTACATTAATAGTTCCATTTGTTTGAGTTATTATTAGCGTACTTAAACCTACAGAAATACTAAATGTCCCATGTAAATGGTCCACAGTAACTGAAAGTCACTAAGAGAATTTCATCTCTTTATTGTTTTATATGAGCATAAGCACTCGTCATATAAGTTTTGTTCCCTACGATGCCTGCTAGTGTACCTACCACCCCAGTTGAACATCTAGGATCCAACTCTATCTACATGGGTCACTAAGTACCTCGCAAATGACGTATACGCTTGTAGGCAATGTTTGTCGATCATTCAAATATAACAACTGAGCATGATAATTCCACTTTTGAATTCATGTACTGATTGCAGTTATGCAAAGCATTCAAATCTCAAAATTCTTCTCCCCAATATAATGTCCTAATAGCAAATGACTAGACCTTAATGAAATTGCGTTTTAGTATATAAATCATAATATGCGCAGTATGTATTTTTGTAGTGGGACATCAGGGCAAACATTAATCCTTCTTAGTAACACTAGATTGTCCAGACCTGGTACAATTCTTGGCTAAATCTGGTTTATGAATATTTTCTTTATTTCTTGGAACTTAGGTTTACACCCTGAAGTCTCATATAATAAAAATCAGCCTGAAATCTTATTGTAACTGTGGTAAGGTTGTACGTCGTTACGTATAATTTACTTGAGGAACTCGACGGCTGGTTGAGGGGCCGTTCAAATCGTGGATCGTATTATATCTCATGGACGGAGATTACGTTCACTTACTAACATTGTTCCATATTGTTTACACACTACATGTAACAGGGTATCGGGCAATATCACACGCGATTTGCTTAATATTATGTATGTACTTATTAATTTGTGTAGGGGTAGTGTGTGGAACACCACAAAGTCTAATTTCTGTATCACAATAGGCTTAGCGCCTAAAAGCCTCGGATCCTCAATCTCTTCGCTACTCATAAAACTATTCATTAGGTTTATTTAGTGCCTAATATAAATTATGTAATCAACATTTGACATACTTTTAATTTAGATTCATGAAATAGAGATTCAATATAAATATTACGTAGCTTGTTATTCACTTGATATCATTTAACTTTTAGGGGTCATGTCATGACTTAGAGTATTATTTCAGTTACATTTGGTAATGGACGATTCTACTCTCAATATTATTTATTCTCCAACTGAAAAGCGTAAACCTTTGCACAAAGAGAATATCGATGTATAAATATTTAAAGCAGCCCCACTCTACCACAGAGTACCTCACCACTACTTTCAGTGAGTCAAAGCCTACCCTATTGACATGCCATCACATTGAAGACATGAAGTAATCAAATTTACACACCACTTCACATTGGTAACGCTCATTCAAATCAACGATAATAATAATTAGCAATTTCAATTATATAAACTGCTGGTTACATAAACATAACATTACTCATGTAATCCCCGTAGGGTTAGGCAGAGGTGTAGGTACCTGATAGTACACCCACATTTCGCCAGTTATGTTTAAACATAATATTTAGCATCAGAGAGCACCCAAACTATGTGATTGATGGGCATCATGAATTCATGAGAATTTATTTTCGTACGAGTGTTTTGCTATAATTAATGTTATACTACACTTGCTTAGTAAGTGTACCAATACTACCCCACTAAAAGGCTTGAAAGCTGTTCATTACTGCCCTGAAAATCAGGGTAGTAATGCGTTCATTACTAACGCGTTTTGTTTTTTTTGGCAATTTTTTTTTTTTTTTGTTTTTGCAGTGGAAAAGTGAAAAACAAGCTAAGTGCAGTATAAAGCAGTATATTTCACTCGAGGGTAAGTACAGATTACTAAACTCGTGTGGTTCACGGCCCTCCGCTTCGCGTCGGGCCTCAAATGCACACTCGATTAGTAATCTGTGCCTTACTCCCCTTGGTGAATAAATAGCTATTAACCTCATCTCGGCAATAGGCCACCAACAAACCGTACGTAATATTCTTGCGGATGCGCCCATAAACCGTAGATTGCTTTGCGAAAACGCCTGCGATGACCTACCGAAAGTAGTTATATGTAGGTAGACTGTGCTAAAACTAAGAGGGCTCTCGACTACCGACTAAATAGAAGAGCACTGTATGAACCCTTACACCTTAATACTTGGTAAAAAATAATGCATCTCTAAACTATACGTGTCTATAATGGAAGCATCAACAATCGGTCAATTCCGTGAGTGCGAAGTTGCCTAAGCTTAATAATTAAATGCGTATGAGGAGTAAAATTGCTTGAACATAACTTTATTCATCGCTGAGTAGAAGTAGAACATTGAACAGACTGGTTCAAACAATTTTGACCCCTACACCATTATGGTCCATCTTTTACATTTTGATATAATGACACACCCGCAGTGCTATACACAACCAGAGTTCACTAATTTATTAAAACTACCAAGTACCTTTTCCCCATTGGAATATAATGTAAAGCGCAAACTTTAGTCGTGTAAAATGTATGGAAGATTAGGATCGATAGAAACATGGTCAGTCTTAAATATAAATTAACAGTAAGAAAAACAACTAGCATCGGTCTTACTTTAGTAAATAAATTAATAATATCCTATATTGCATGCTATTCACGAGATTCGATGTTTAATTTATAATGAGATTACAATAAAATAATATATTTATACTCTCTTGGTAGTGCTAACGATACGAAATTCTTACAATTCATTTTATAATGCGGTCTAAGGACACCGAAATACAGTTCTTTTCGAGCGCTCTTTTATAGCTTATATGAAAGTAGCGTTTACAAAATGTACGGTTTTAAATTGCCTATTGGTGTCAGTCATATTGACCATCAGCAACAGTGTTCGCCATAGTCAATGAAGAACATAAGCGCCCCATACCAGTACACATGGTTAGGATAAACGTCGTACCGTCTGCTACACCCTATGCATTGCGGATGTAAAAACACCCTTAAGGTCAGCGTTTACAGTTGCTCATCGTCCGAAATCAAACGGAATCTTTTTCATTGTTAAACATTGGAAGTAAATTATATGGGAACAAATCATACTTACAAGACATAAATCTATTTACTCCTCATGTGTACATTATGTAAAAAGTCGAAGTGAAATGTTCCATTATTATGGTGAGTGTAGCAGTTAGAAGTTTGGTATATTCACTGTGAGATTGTATAATCCTCCATGGGGTTAAACTCTTTGCTTTTCATGTGGGTCTGGTTGTGCGCCATCTTGTAACCCCACAGCAGCATAGCTTCCTTGCACGCCATCTGAAACATTATATTAATGATTGATTAATAAACATTTCTGTGAAGTTGTTTACCTCGACGCCCGTGAATAGTGGTTTTGGTGGAAAGAATAACATCTGGTACTTTGTATATGTATACTTTGAGAAGATATTTTTGTTTTGTGATGAAACCGACGGAATAGAAACCAGATAAAATCTTCCTAATATCTCCAAGACCTTGGACACGATCGTTACAAATAAATTGCCTAGCGATTCCCGCTAGAAAATCCTAAGTCTGTGACCATAGAAGCATGTCTGATCCTCAGATTATCAATGGAATGGTCCGGTAAATTTGGGGTTGCTTTCAACGTCTGGAAAAGCCGTAGTTCGTAATACCTGAGAGATACCAGCCAACTAATGCCGCTTATGATCGACAATAATGTGATTCCTCTCTCACCACACGTAACAGACTTGGGCCTGCACATTGACGACACGTTGGAATAAGCAGGTAGCTCAGGTTAGCCAAAAAGCCACATACTCACTGCGGTCTCTCTACTAAAGAGTCAAACATTTTCTAACATCCAACACTTAAAGCGGCTGCAGCGAAGAAACTCATTTTTTTTTTTTTTTTTTTTTTTATTGGGACAAGCCCGCCACACTATTCCCAAACCACTGTAACTCCTGTTAGCCAGAATCAACAGTGGCGACCACAAGAAAAGCGCCGAGACAATGAAGCTCGACGAAGTCCCAGAGAAATGATTTAACTGTCTTGGATCCCGCAACGAAATTAATCAGAAAAGAATAGCGGAGGAGTAGGAAAAAACATAGTTTCCACTTCCCTCCATATCAGCAGGAGACAGAACAGAACAAGGCCAATAGGCACACAGGGACGTATACAACTGAGATAAGCCCAGTTGCCTAGCACCACGGATATTATTGTCATTAATATTACTGGGTCCTAAGTTGTGAGCTGTTATATTTGATTCCAATAATAGGTATGACAAAATTGCTTGAACGCACGGAAATTTGTTCTAGTTTCTACAAGGTCCGTATAGTAAATAACTCCGGATGTAACCTGTACACTATTTAACATAATATTACGTTCATTCTGCCAAAGACTACACTCCCATAAAATGTGATGTGCAGTTTGTTCAAATTCGCAGTCAGATGTAGAACATTGACAAAAAGGCGACTCAACAAGCTTGAAGGAAAATAATTTACTCTTAAAGTTACCATGACCTGTGAGAAATTGGGCAACACAGTGATCCACCTCCAGCCATGTCCTGGCCAGCCGCTCACGAACGGATGGAAAGAACTGGTGAAGATGTCGGCCCTTGATGGAATTATCCCACCTACATTGCCATTCAGACAGAAGTTCCTCCCAGACGTCAGTCTGTGGTTTAAGTAATCTAGCTATTTTAGCACGGTCACGTTGCGTTAAAAAGTCTGTGTCCGCGGTCTCTCGTGCGCAGTAGTACATTGAAGCACGGCGCTGTACTTCAAGATCGACTGGAAGTACCCCTGCCAGTACCGGTAAGGCTTCAGTACTAACCGTCCTATACGCTTTACACAAGAAAATCAAAGCCAACCGCTGGCTTTGAAGTAATTTACGTCGTACCGCTCCAATGGTGGCCCTATCGGCCCAAACTGGTGCCCCGTAGCACATACACCCCAAGTAAGTAGCCCCATAGATCGTCTTTAGAGTTAAAAATGATAAACCCCATGTAGATTTGGATATTCTCGTTAAAGCATAAAAGTTCTTTTTAGCTTTTTCACCGACTGTTTTTATGTGTTCAATGAATGAAAAATTCCTCTCTAAGACAAACCCAAGGTAGCATACAGACTCCTTCTTTTTCACGGGAACGTTATTAAATTTAATACTAGGCCATGATTTAAGATTACCTTTTAAAAGAAGTTGATAAGTTTTATGTGGTGCAAAGGTCAGACGGTTACGATCACCCCACTGGGATATTAATTTTAGGCAAGTGTCAGCCAAATTTTCGAGTCCAGCCCGAGTACTTGACTGAATGAGCAGCAGGCCGTCGTCCGCGTAACCGGTTAATGAACAGCCGCATGGAAGTGGAATCGCGAGGAAGTCATCGAAGCCTACGTTCCATACATACGGACCCATAACCGAACCCTGAGGGCATCCCATGGTAAGGGACTTTGACATAGAATGATGTCCGAGTTTGAGTTTCGCGGAACCATTTAAGAAGTACGAGCAAACAAGATTGTATATGTTTTTAGGGCAACCACGAATTTTCAGTTTATGGAGTAGCATCGGCCACCATGCGTTATCAAAAGCCCCAGAAATATCTAGAAAGATCCCAACTACGTACTTATGTTCGGATGTATTGACAATTTTTCTGACAGAAAGTGCCGCGTCTACGGTAGATTTTCCCACGGTAAAACCGAATTGGTTGTTGTGAAATTTCGGTCCGTCTGGTAGTAAACGTGGAACGATAAGACGCTCCAGGAGTTTCCCCAAAGATGGTAGCAGTGTTATAGGGCGGTAAGACTTAGGATCGTCCGGAGGCTTGTCGCCACTTTTCGGAATTATTCGTATAAAGCCGCGTCGCCATATACGAGGAAAAACGCCTTCTGCGATACAACGGTTGTAAACACTTAAAATCGCGTCGGCCGCTGTTTTACATGCTTCTATTATCATCCGATTAGATATTTTATCTTCACCTGACGATTTGTTGAGTGGGAGTTTCCTGACAACTTTAATGAATTCGTCAATGGATGGAAGGTCTGACGCTGGTGATTCAGGTGGCACAGCCGCCCACGCCCTGATCTGCTTGTGGTAGTCATTATCATTATCAGGCAAATCATCAGGTATCAACGTATTTAATAGAACTTCGGTTGTCTCCTCAATACCGGTGGTGTGTTTATTGTTTACTTTGATGTTTTCGACGAACGCAAGATCGACTGATCGATTTGCTTTGAACTCGTGATACAAAGGAGACCACGGACCTTCTTTATCTAATTTTTCTACTATTTTCCGCAGTAAATTACCTTTAGATTTTTCTACTGATGCTCTGTAGCGGGACTTGGCAACTCTAAACGCATTTAAAGCAGAGGTTAGGAGGTCTCCGGTGACCTTTCGCTTTTTAAGCTTATTTAAATGTCTACGCGCTCGGCGATAACTTTTACGTTGTTCAATTAGGTAGTCACACCACCAATCACATCTGCGGATATTGGTCATAGATCCGCGACCAATGGCGATGTCAGCACAGTAAGTGAAGGCGTCTGACATAATTTCAGCACTTTCTTCAGCTGATAGCCCGTCTCGAGTGAAGTCTTTGGTGTTAGACGCAAAAAGCAAGCTAAAGAATTCCCAATTCGCGCCTTTACTTTTATACCTAAAGTTACCAATGATATGTGAATGTGACGGACCTTGAGTAAACATCGGAACAAATTCGTACACGATAAGCCGATGATCGCTACATGACGCATCAGGTAGGACACGCCACCTATCCAAGCGAACGTCTGCACTAGAAAGTGTGACGTCAATACAAGATTCGCCCATTTGGCTGCAAAAAGTAGGTGGTGCATCTGGGGTATTATGAATCGATAGGTTCATTTCAGCAATGAAATCTTCGACAGCGGAACGTCGGTCGGAATCCGTAGACCGAACCTTGCCATACCACAGAGACGAGGACGCGTTAACATCCGCGCCAACGATAATTTTACAGCCAGCGAGTGACCGCAAGACATGACGGAGGTTATGTATGTGAGGACCAACAGGGTCTGAATATTGAAAGTAACAGCTCACAACGTAAACTTTATAGGAAGCCGAGGAGACTTCCGCAACGGCACAGTGCGGCGTCATGAGGTTACGCAAAGACGTTACTGTAAACTTAGAAGAACGCGCTACGTAAATTCCGGCTCGTGACTTTGAATCCAGCTGAACTACTTTATGACGTAAGCGCGCGTTTTGATATTGCTCTTGAACAAGTACTATGTCCAAGCTGTAATCGATAATTAATTTGTCTAGTTCAGAAGTCGCTACCCTATCGTTGTGGAGATTTAATTGTCCTATATTTAAACTATCCATTATTTTAGTAGTTTGTGTTGAGGATTAACTGTTCGAGCTTAAGTTTGTAGGTAGTACACTCTGGTGACCCGCAACGATGGTCAAATGGTTTTTTAAAACGCTTACACGCCACGCAAGTAGGTATAAAATTTAAATTGTCCTTATGCGGGCAGTCGTTTGTTTCATGTGCTTCGGAGCAATTAGCACAGGTAGGTGACTTGTTAACGCAGTATTTTTTAACGTGACCGAACTGTTGACAGTGCAGACAGCGGACTACATCAACGTCGTCATTGAACCGGCAAGTCGCCCAATCAATAAATAATTTTTCCTTAGTGGACACTAAATGTTTACGCACGTTGGACTCGATTTCAATGCCTATCCACTTGCGACCGCTATCTAAGGAACGCCGACGATAGATTTTAGTTGATTTAATAAAATCGTCCTCTTGTATTGGCAGTTCATTTTGAATGTTTTGACGGTACAATGCGTGCAAAAAAGCATTGTCTTCCATTGAGGATGGCACGTCCTTAACTAATATACGTGGCTTTCGGCCTTTCGGTTTTTCAAGTCGCAGGCCGGCGGACCTAATAGCGTCGACCGATTGCAATTTTTTAATTTGGCTGTCATTAGCGACACGTAATACGACACCAGATTTTGCAGTTTTTCTAACACCTACAATTTGAAACCCGTCGTCACTGGGATTGATCGCCTTCATGAGTGCTTGTTTAGTAGCAGAGGACGATGAGTAATCAGCTAATCGCTCAGCGGTGGGATAAGCCACGACACATGGAAGGGGTGCGCGCGAGTCGACAACCGGCGCAAGTTTAGTTTTAGGCAGTCGAAGTTTTAATGAATCCGCATATGAAACTTTATTACAGTTACTTGTATTGACATTGGTATTTGATTTAATTTTATCCAATTCGCGTTCCGCAACTGCCAATTTCGTTTCATTGGAGGATGATTTTATGGCTAACAAAGAAACAATGGACGTTATGCGCTGAGTCATGTCCATGATGGCAGATTTATTCGCAACATTAATTCGGGAACCTTGGTCATTAACAAGTTCATTAATTTTAGTTAGATATGCAGACGCTTGAGAAACTAAATCGTAATAGTCGTCATGGCTCGCACTTGGACTGGCACTTAATAACGGCGAAGACTTTTCAATGGAATTGGATGTATGAAGCCGTTTTGATCTGTCGTTGGGCGAAATGTACGTAGGAGACATTTCCCTGAACAATCGTTTCGGATTACCGGAGGTAGGTGTTTCATCATTCCGGCGCATTGTTTCTTTTCCGCGATCCGGGGGTTCGTCGTTTGTAGTCGACATATTATAAATTACGGATTTCACTCTAAAACGTAATTATATCGGTAGCAGTAAAAGAAATAACAGGCGACAAATACGGCAAATTTATGACGAGGTACCCACACACCCAAAAAAATAAATGTACTCACCGAATGCCAACGAAATTAACTTATTACCAATAAAACCGACGTTAAAATGCCAGAAAAACTTACTACACGAGCACTCAACACTAAATCACACAATTGGAAACAAATCACAAGCCGAGAATTAAACGCAAAACACAACAATCGTAATTAAAAAGCAGGAGCAAAGCCAGTATAAACCGCGCGCAATGACGGCCGGAGGGAAGTGACTCAGTGAAGAAACTCATTGCATAAATCACTCCGACACCTAAAAGTGGACAAATTTCTTCCTTTTAGCGACTCGGTAAATAACTTTGTCCAGTCCCATGTGCTCCCCATTATCGACTATGCTGATGATTGTTACTCTGATCTTACCCAAGAACTTTTAAATAAATTAGATCGTCTCCTTAATAATTGCATTCGGTTCGTTTTTGGCCTTCGTCCGTTCTCAGCTCAAATGGCTGCCTATCCGACTCAGAAGATCTCTTTGCACGCTCTTCACTATTTTAAAGTATCCAACTATCCATGTGCTCCCGATTACCCAAAAAAATATTTCAATGTGTTGTGTACTTCACACAGCTTCGAGCGTCCAAGAACCTATTGCTTGAAATTCCCTCACATCGTACTGACTTTATATCTTCTTACGCTGTCTCAACTATAAAGCTCTGGAACGCGCTACCCTTTGGAATTAAAAAAGCCGAAATTAAATACATATTAAAAAATTGCTCATAATCGATCTCTAGTGATTATTATTATAAGGTTTCTCGTGTTTTAGACTGTTTTGTATGTATTATTTAATATAATTATATTAGTTTATTACACGACTGCCCAAAAAAAAAGAGTGTGTTATTATATTCTATCTGTATGTGTGTATTAGTATGTACCCATTTATGTATATCAGTTTATACTTTTAATATATAACAAAATGGTTTCCTCCTTACTATTTTTTTTGGACTCTACCACAGTGCTGTCATATTTGACCCTAAGGTTGACTGCATGGTACACTGGTAGAGAATGTCTTGTGGCATTAAGTCCGCCTATGTACCACTCTTGTGCATGAAGTTTAAATAAATAAATGAGCATGAAACATGATTTTCTCATTTATATTTTGAGATTATTTAATTATGAAAATGACAGTATACCTAATTTCGATTTAGCCGGTCGTGAGAAAACTGGTTACCAGCAATGCTTATATCAGACTAAAAGGGAACGTAGACTAGATTAACAAATTGAACTGAGTAATACTAGGTTGATTGAACTCTCAAACCAGTTTTAGTAAAAGCTTTAAAATCAGATATGCAACTGTAATGTTTGCAACATTTGACCCACTCAGTTTTTATTTTGCTTCACCGATAGAGCGTTACATATCAATTAGCTTTAGAAAAGATAGAGAGACAGATAGAGAGAGCGAGAGTTAAGGCTAAGAACAGACAGCCGGACAGACATGACCATGACGAATCAATAATGGTTCCGTTTTTTGCCACTCGGCTACGGAACCCCAAAAATACTAGTTAATAAGTTAATACCTAAAAAAAAGTCGGTTTCCAGCAATAATTTTTGCTTACGGTTGACGGCTTCGTGAAGGGCCGGTTTACCTACCAACCATCCACGAACTATTATGCATAATTCATCGATGGTTGGTTGATTCGTTGAACTTAGAAATGACCTAAATCCACTTAACTATTGCATCAGCCTGGCAACAAGAATATTAGTGCTGATTCAGAGCAACGTGGCACAACGGCGATCGGACGACGGTGTCGCGTTCTAAGAAGGAAGTCACGGTTAGTTCACACCTCGAACGATTAACAACAGCAAACAGCTTAGAAGTGAGAATATAATATTGTAATTACTTCAACCTGTTCTAGTTGTTTCAAGCTTTCTTCAACCTGGAGCGATATTTATCGCGTGTACGCGCGTATAAGCGCCCGCATGTGCGCTTCAAAATACGCTGTCTATAAACCGCTCCTACAGTGATAACTTGTTTTTCGGTTTTTTTGTATTTTTCGTTCATAACTAATTCCATAATTATGTCGCAGAGCTCATAGGAATACATAAATCTAAGCTAAGATAAATCTTCAGGTTAAGCCACGCTTGCGTAGGTTGGGCTGTGGATGGGTGCACAGCACAACACCCATTACATACCGTCACTAGCTCGAAAGTCTGACAACCAGTCTTACCAAGGGGTATCGTGTTTCCCAGTACTAGCTGGGTTGTGGAGGTCAGATAGGTACAGTCAACAGCAAAAGTAGATGATCAAAATCAGAAATTCAATACTAATATAAATGGCAGATCACGAATATATTTTATGGCAGTTGTACTAGTAGTAAATGTTTGGCATAATTTAAATTCACATACTTTGGAATCACTTCGACGCCACACAGTTCTGACGCGAACTCCGTTCATTAGTATTGAATTTCTGATTTTGATCATCTACTTTTGCTGTTGACTGTACTGAGGCTCGTTCGATGTAAAGTATGTACGGGTAACATAGTTGGGAAAAGACTAGACAGATGATGATGAACATGGAATCGAGCAAGAGCGTATTAAATTAACAGTTTAATAAGGATTTAATAGTAGGTAAGAAAACCACAGTAAGATCTTCGAGTAAATTAAATGTGAAGTTTTTAAAGATTGTCTTAGTTTTCTCTTATATTTGTTGTTTGTCATAGATTCAAGAAAAAAACACTGTTTCTATTTAATGCAAGCTTCAAATCTAAAACCCCCGTACTATTTGGTTTTTGTTAGACATTACATTGTTTACGCATATGAAAAGATACTTAATCAGTAAGATAATATTAGAATGCCGTTCATTAAAATATTATCTCTTTGGTGAGTTGGAGAAGTTAGTAAACCATAAACTGTCAATACAAAACTTACTAAGATTTCTACCTACATTACATTACAACAATAATGCACTACAGCCATGAAACAATCCAGAATTTGACACACCCTTTATGGCCATGATATATGATCCCAGACGGTTTATGTCCTAATACACTCACGTTACAACACAGTACAACTATATCAGTAGATTTAAATAGGTCTATCTACACACAAAACTACACACTTTCTGTTATTACAGGAAGATAGTGTCTAGGGTTAATGCAGGCGGAAGCACATTGCAATGCAGCTTCCATTGTCAAACAAATATCAACCTTATGCCGTTTATTAACAATTTAAAATAGATTTACTTTATTACTCACAGAAACAACGCAGCAATGCGGTCAGTGGTATACGGTAAGTGTAATTCAATCAATGTCGACGTTATTTCAATATTGATATTAGTTTAACAGCTTCACTGGCAACACTGCGCTTTGACAGGTCTGGGTCAGCCCTTAGAAGAAGTTAAGATGAAGGCGACAAGGTAGCCCGCGAAATTCGAATTTTCTTACATTTTTTGCAATTTGCAAGTCAATGTCAGGTTGTTTGTTAAATAAAATACGTATTTCGCGGGATAGCTTGGAGCATCAACCCTTTTGACACTAGTCTAACTTTCTTGCTAAAGAATATTTTTTTCATTTGGGACTAACTGATCTTATCCAGCTCTAGGTGACGTCCATGGTTTCATGAACTTGAGTTTAGTTTTTCATTGGAAGTCATTTTTTCACTGCAAAAAGCAATATAAATGTTTCAAAAACCTGTAAAGCTTTCGACAAGTATATAAAATGCTTTAAGAAGGTAGCTTATTTAACATATTATGTCATGTAGGTACTTGTACTTGTCATTGTAGGCATTGTAGCTTTATTATTTCTTAGACCGGTTTCGCACTATGTCCGGTCCGAAGCCGATCCGAACCCGTGAAAATACGGTCCGGAGTAGTCATAGAACTATTTCTATGGTAGTTTACGCACTAGATCCGGCTTCCGTCATCCGATTTCTTTCCGTTCTAGTGTGTCAACTGTTTAGTTATGTATTTTCACGGGTTCGGACCGGAGGCAGTGCGAAACCGCTCTTACACAGAAATAATAAAGTAACATGAACCTTTCACTTTCTGGGAATAAATATTGGAGCACCAGTACCACATTATAATAACATACCTGTATCTCATCCACATATTCGAAGTCCAGCACATTCTTCCATCTGAAAGGCACATCTCGAGACACTCTGAAGGTGGAACTGACACCCGCAACCTCCATACTGGTGTGTGACTGCAGGAACTCATCAATGGATTGTGTGGCACTAAGCCTCAGGAACTTTAGAATTTGATGAGTAGTTATATTAGGCCTCAGTGCTAATTCCTCGTACCGCAACACCCTGTAAACATACAAAAATTGATTTGATTTATCATAATTATTAATATTACTTTAAGCCTTTGACGCTTACTGGTCAGTAAAAATCTTATGTGCTAAATGCTAACCTTGCTAGTTTTGGTATGCAAAATAGCGCTTTAGTCTTGAGTCTACCTGTGTGATCAATTAAATAAAAATCTTTTACATCTCTCATATTCGGTAAGTAGGTCCTTATTACCCCCAAATGGGGCTTGTAGGTGACCAATTTGCGCTCTAGGGTATTAATGTAGCAAGAAAAGCCCTAGGGCGGTAAGTAATTAAAAAAAAACACTTCACTCTTTCAAAAAGTTCACGTACGTATCTAACCATCATACTGGCAATAGACATCATGCATTCAGCCCAATGACAAAAGAGGTCGCTTCGCTATTCAGCCTTGTCTTCGTATGAGTATAACGCCTCTTACGCTTAATAGTCATCAATTTTAAATATCGAACGGCGAAGCTCAATTTCGTTCTTGACAAAAAATTAAAAAAAGAGATGAAAAAGGCGGTAATAGAAAACTTTTACTTTAAATATTGTTTGTTTTGGAATTTTTTATAATTACGTGCTAATTAGGAAAAAAATATGAGTTCTGCAAGTGATGAAGATATAAGCTGCACTCCCGATTCAATGAAAATGGAAGCTGAAGCAGCAATTAACAATATTTTGCCTGAAAGTTCTAAAGAGAGATATTTGAAAACTTTATTCTTGTAATGCCGGTTTTTTTCTTCTTACCTCATAATCGAGATGTAAAGCAGAGTAGTTAGCTCGGGTGTAAGCATCAATTGCACCCTCGAACTATTGGCGCCCTCGCTGCGCTCGTGCGCCTAAATATCTCGGGCTGCAATTGATGCCTTACAGCCCTTGGCTACTAATCTACTATTCTAATCATTCTCCTGCAATGTCGCTGACATCTCTTTGAGGTGCGCGTGGAACACGGCCTGCCGTCGTCATAAGACGGACGGACGGACGGTGAGCTAGCCCATTACTAACCGTCCACAGGCCCACGCCTACGGTGGCCGGAAGCCAACACGTGGCCCCCGACGCCCGGAGCGTCTCTCGCGGCAGCTGAGATGAGAGGTTCTCTCAATCTCACGGGTCGCCACCTCCTTTGCTAGCATCACTCCTTCGCAGGAGGCGACGGCGTTCAATTCTCTCTCACCCCGGACAATGGCTTGAACCAGGGCGGGACGCGAGAGGTCGCAGCCACCAATCAGCCGCTACGAGAACACGGCGGGGCTCCATCCAAGCGGAGCAGACCGCCAAGGTGTGTTCCACCGTGTCCTCCGGCCGATCCTCGCAGTGGAAGCTTCCGGGCGTTTCCTCCCGCATGATTCGGTGCAGGTACCTCCCGAAACAACTGTGTCCGGAAAGGCGGTTGGAACCTGCGGCAGACGGACTCCGCGCGCCATTCGTGCCGGCGTGCGATGACTACCGCCTCCAGATCCCATGGCGCCAATCCAGCAAGGAGGCTCGCCGCCTCGCCGGAGATCGTGCTTTACCCCCGGACTAGCCATATAGCTACCACCTTTTGGGGCGCGTTCAGGTAGTGGGCGAAGAATTAGAACATTACAGGCACTTTTTAATTTCAGAAAAACAAAGAGCGAAGCTACAGTCACAGTTTCAAAGCACCAGGAACTCCATGGAAACTGTTTTAAATCCAAATATTGCTACAAAAAGCAAAAGAACTTGACCATCTGCATAAAGAAGACATTTGAAAGGCTACTTATTCAACAATCTCCCTTCTCTCACTCCCTTTCATGTAGATCTCTATGACCCATGAACAAGTCAAACAGTCATCATGGCTTTGCTTACCTTGAACCATGATTATACAAAACCTGTATACCTTTATGGGTACTTTAAATTGTCCATGTTATTTATACAAACTGATGGAACTAAGGTCACAATGAAGGACATGTTAACTTCTGCACACATGCTTTGAATAAAAATCAAAATAAAATGATGCCATGTGTGAATCATGCTGTTTCCTTCACTACTCAGAATATGCCCAATGTTTTTCAAATATGTACCCCATTTAGTAAAACAACAAGCAATTTTAAAGTTATCAAATCTTGTTTATGTTAGTTTTTTCCTTAAAAATGTACATTATTCCTCATAATATCAGTCTTTCTGATAACATTCATGTTATTATGTAGAACTAAATCAATAGTTGCATAGTATTATTATTTTTCGGTATGTTTTATAATTACAATTTACAATTAGGTACATGTCAAGTAGGTTTCAAGAAACTTATTCCTAATATATGGCTGCATAAAAAGCATGCCCTAATTGATTAAAAACACTTTTGTATGCAGCATATATTTTGATGGACAACTACAGAACCATTGTGCGTGGCCCAACATGCACTTGGCCTGTTTTCTTACAGTTTGCCTGCTGGCATTTCTTTTCAGCAAAAATTAAGTAATATTTAACCCATTTTAGAGGTAAAATTCTTTAAAATCCTGCCCTCCAACAATTTTTAAGATTTTTTTCATTCAAAAAAAGATTTTAAATTCTCAAAATAATGGATATTGAAATAATCACTTACATGAGTCTATCAGGATATTGTTGCTGTATGCGTCCTGCTGCCACATAGTCGCTTATCATATCAGCACAAACAAGTGATGGCTCCCAGCAATCGGGAGCAGGATGGCAGAAGTTCCGGTGCTGCCTGGACTGCATCACACCGCGAGGGTCACGGATTAACAGTATCACCTTCACATTTAGCCTTGAATTGAAAACATGTGCCTTGTTTAAAATTTTTATATTAAAATCTTTTCAAAATGATATACATATTCCTAATGATGAAACTTATCTATATGGAACTTCAATTTTAGTAAACAAATTGGTATTTCTTACTTATTTCATATTATGCAATAGGATTTGACATCAACAAAAATAAATATTCACAACTTTTAAAAATTACATTAGAAATAGCTTATTTTGTAATACCAATCAATATACCGTTACATTATTTATAATATTATATGTTTACTAGTCTACAGAATAAAATCTAGCCATCATTAATCATTTATGTTTGTCTTACAAAAATTAAATGCTTGTAAAATATTAGGCAACAATAACTCACTCTTTATCATCCAGAATTTCCTGGATAAGCCGCAACCTTAGACGTACAACCTTCATGGTGTGGAAAGGAAAGAGCTTACATAACCGTGATGTGAACTCAGCATCATAACACAGTTCTTTCTTATATTTACAATGGTCCCAAAGTCTGGTGTTATGGCTAAACTGATTCAGATGCTCACTTCCATACTTAAAGTAATCTTCTAAGCCATCATAGTTACATTTCAACATACCCTTGATGGTGCTCAAGGCTTCATCTGCCTTTGGTGCGCCCCTTATTTGTATAATTCCATATTTAAGTAATGGTTCATAATGATAATAAGTACCTGGGATTGCATTTAATACTTCTCCAAGAAATGTGGTTCCTGACCTCCATGTTGATATAATTAAACTCTGCAGGGGCCGGCCCCCTGATTCAATCACTAAGTCTTCCAATGCGTGAGCACCAGATTCTGAAAAATTGTACTTAGAGAGTTGATACTGGATTTTAGATCGCGTTTTTTCCAGCAGCTTCTTGATATCTGGCGAACCATCATACTGGAGTGTGGGTATATGCATTGTGTAAGTTTCCTCTCCATAATCAACTTTTAAAAAGTTCCTTACATTTCTCCGGCTTTCAATGGACGGACGATAATAAGTGTTATCTGCATATCGACTTCCAGCAAGAATTAGAAGAACACTGAGACCAAACGCGAAACATATTGAGTAAAAGTTAACTCGCCGCAACATCACGATTTATAACGAACAAAACAATTTCGTAGAAATTTGTAAGGATGAAGATAATTTTATATGCGAGGACTACCAGTACACAATCACTGTCATTTTTTTATTGGATTTGATTGCATTTAAATTATATTTAAATTATAATTCCATATTTTTCGTTTCCGCGGAAACACCGCATTGCACCTTCACCGCCATTTTGAACGAATGACGTACGATTTGTCAAAAGTAACTTTTTAATTTTTCTTTGTATGACAACGGAAAGTTACATCACTGCGCTAGCTTTTAAAAGCTCAATGCTCTACTTGGAGGAAAAACTGAAACAACTCTAGTATGAAATGATAAATGCTACAAAAATAGTTTAAGTTAGTTAAATACCTATTTAAATAAAACACGATAACACTGCCGAAACTGTTTACGTGACCAACATATACCGCGGATGTTCTTGTAGTAAACTGTGAACGTACGCAGGGGTGCGTTTAAGATGCTTATCCAGGCTAAAATTTAACCTGACTAAACGTTAAACACCCCGTTCAAGCACACCGCGAGGCGAAAAATTAACCTGACTAAAATTTAATCTGCCCCGTTCACGGCCGTCTTCCGGTATAAGTTTTCGCCTAACTAGGATAATTTTTAGCGACCTTTTTAGCTCGCTAAATTTTATCCCGCTGTCAGATTGACTTTGTCATTGAGCTGTTTGTTGTTTAATTTGCTAGAATCGCGCCATATTTACGAATATTTCTGAAACGAGTATTAAACGTCTCCGACTCTCCGTCAATTTTATTTGTGGATTATCATGGATTAAGTAATAATACAAATTGTTGTAGAAATATAATATTATAAAATACTGTATACAAATATTATATCGGCAAATTGATTCCTCATGTTCCGGTCCATTTTTACTGACTATTAATTTCGAGATCACAAGCAAAATCGAGATTACAATCTAGATTGTTTACTACAAGTTTGACAAGCTGAGCTGTCAATTGAATTTGACAGATAAAATTGACATAAACTTAAGACTCCGTTCAGCGAACCCTCGCTAGTTTAATTTTTATCCGGCGAAAATTTCGCCGGCCATCTTAAACGCACCCCAGCGGTTTGATTAGGTATTTTACCTATTCTGATTGGCCAATGCAATATACAAAACAGAAAATAATTAATACATAGGTAAAACTCAGGACATAACGTTTGTGTATGTACACCGTTCAAGTGTTAAAGGCTTTTAGAAGCGTTCATTTGGAATTTCGGTAAGCAAATAAGCTTGTATGTACCTTCAATTTATTTAGCCATGCTCCTGCATGGTTTTATTATCTTACTTGGGTAAGTAGGTACCTACATATAGGTACTAATATAGGTAGGTACTAGACCTATTTAGAAAAGCACAGAGAGACATGGAGCGTTCCATGCTCGGCACAAAACTTCTATGCCGAGTTTCTATAATTATTTAGTCGAAATCTGGAGACGGCGGGGAAGGTCTTCATATTATTATCTTCTCGGAAATCACGATAAGGGACTCAAATGGCGTTGGGCAAGACACTCTAGTAAGGCACAGTGATGGCAGGCGGAATAAAGTTGTTGCCGAGTGGGAGTGGCATCCAAGGATTGGAAAGAGAATTAGTGTTGGTCGTTCCGTGGCGAGGTGAGCAGACGACATTGATACTCATCGCGGTAATATTGAGGAAGAGACTGTGACGAAAACGGGCAGCTTGGTACAAGCAAAGAGAGGTCTATACCACAGTAGCTAGGTGAAGTCGGGCTGAAGAGGATGGTGAAGAGGACTAGACTGGACCAGCATAATTTCTTAAGCTTGTTGATTGTAGGTTTGCTTCTGGCAATCGTTCTAATTTTAATGTAAGAAGACCAAAACTTTTCTTCAAATTCAATAACTCACGTGTTTTGCCTGACATTTAGACGGTCGATCAGTTCCAGTTTTGTACGCCCGTGATTCGCAGCGATGTCTTTAGGGACCCCACTGAAGTAAAGTTGCATTTCAAGTAAACGCCCGTAAAATCACTCTCATACATCACCATTCACCATAATAATAAGTTTGGATTAATTGAGGACCGCACCGCATTCTCCTTCAGTCCTAGAGTGCTGCATAGTTGACGAATTGACTATTGAATGACATTTTTGTTGAGCTTTTGGTAAACATTAAAATTTGCAAGATTGTTTTGGTAGGACCAGGTAGTGGCGTTGTGACTCGTGCGTGTGTTTAATTGACTAGAGTGACTAGACCATAAGAAACGTTTTTTGTGATGTGCAAGTGCATGTCCATGATATCCAGTTGGTTTCGTCTGATTCTGATGCCATGGATGATCAAGTTAGTTGAGTTAGCAGTGGTATTATACTTTCGTATGTTATCTCATTGCTGGGCAAAGATGCTTTCCATATTCTTCAGTTACTTTCTATGTTTCACCTTTTCCGGCACATCCACAATCTTATTTATGCCTGCCTCGGCGGCGACGAACATCTATAAAAAAAAATCCACTGTGTGACGGTTCACACAGGCTTTTTAGGTTTTACACTCGTAGACGGTCACGTTTATAAATGGTCAGGATCGCCTGACACATTCTGTTTTCTTGCAACCTGTAGCAGTGAGTCAGTGACCCGCTGAGTCCCATCCAATCATGCATCCAATATAGTACATTGTTACCTCAGGGGTGAAAGTAACTTATTTAGTCCCCGAGACGGGGTTTGGTGCCTGAGCGCAGCGAGGGCGCTAATAGTTCGAGGGACTAAATAAGTCTTTAACCCGAGGTAAACACTGTGCTTTTCATTACGAATACAAGGAAAGTTGATGGGAATAGGCTTGCGCCCCCTAAATCGAAAGAAAGAAAAAACAAATTGACAAAAAAAAATAAAAAGTAAACATAGAGAAACACTTAAAATCGGTTAAATCTAATCGATGGATGGCAATAGGCTTGCTCCTAATTACATAGGATTGCTCCTAATGAGATTGGTTGATGGCAATAGGCTTGCTCCTAATTAAATTCGTTGATGGCAATAGGCTTGCACCCAATTACTTCAGTTGATGGCAATAGGCTTGCTCCTAATTAAATTGGTTGATGGCAAAATAGGCTTGCTCCCAATTACCTAAATCGGTGGATAGCAATAGGCTTGCTCCTAATTAGATTGGTTGATGGCAATAGGCTTGCTCCCAATAACCCAAATCGGTGGATGGCAATAGGCTTGCTCCTAACTAGATTGGTTGATGGCAATAGGCGCCCGCTCCTAATTAGATTGGTTGATGGCAATAGGCTTGCTCCTAATTAAATTCGTTGATGGCAATAGGCTTTCCCCCAATGACTTTGGTTGATGGCAATAGGCTTGCTCCTAATTAAATTGGTTGATGGCAATAGGCTTGCTCCCAATTACCTAAATCGGTGGATAGCAATAGGCTTGCTCCTAATTAGATTATTGGTTGATGCCAATAGGCTTGCTCCTAATTACATTTATTGATGGCAATAGGCTTGCACCTAATCACATCAGTTGGTGGCAATAGGCTTGCTCCCAATTACATCAAATAATTTGACAGCTGTCAGTAGAAAGCGATTCTCCCTAGGGCTGAAAAGTAGTACTTTCAACCCGCTCCGCAGGCATGTCATGACCTACTTTCAGAGTATGAGTAATGAAAAATCTATGGATGTTCAAATATTTGTGATGCATCTTTGAGTTAGTTTCTTGTAGAGAGACCAATTAATAAACATAAGTGCAAGTAGGTACGTATCTGCTGATTTAATATCGGTGTTGTAGGTAATAGAAGGTTAGCAGAAGGTCGGCGGCAGGCGCATTTCTGTTCACTATGCGTTAACTCAAATTACTATATTCTTGAGTAACGTGTAGGTACTGATGGTGATATAGGTTGCCTCGGAAGGCTGACCAGTCCGCATATCCTCATCCGCTGATCCTCAGCATTAGGTAGGTACTACATCTGTGATTACCTTACCACTGGCTATATAATAGCTAGAATTGACGTCAATGTTAAAACCTTGGCCTTGAGCTGTCCCAGTGGAGAAGGTACCTACCTACTTACGGAGTTCCGATGGAATTCAGCTATGTCTGCTTAAAGGTGGTGGGGGGTGGGGTCACGGAGTTTACCTCTGAAGTGAAGTGAGTGATGAGGAGGGACGAATCACATGTATGAACTGTGATGAACAAAATAATGAAAGCAAAAAGAGTAAATGTTAACGTGACAGTTGGCAGAGGAGAATGGAAGAAAATAACGTGTAGTGACGACCCCAAATATGATGGCACAAGAACAGGAAGCATATGATGATACTGAATTATTATACCAAGATTATGTCTGTATATACCTTGAACATATATTGTAAACCCAGACCGCCTTATTACAAAAGGTAGATAAACCTGGTTTAACTTAGACTTGGTTTATCTCGCATGACGTCTCACTTCACTATTATTCAAAAGAAAGTGACAGCATGCGAGATAAACTAAGTCTAAGTTAAACCAGGTTTATCTACCTTTTGTAATAAGGCGGAGAGTGTCCATGAAGTTTCTTTCCATTCTTCGCATGAGACAAACGCTTTGGAATGGGCAACTACAGTACACTCACGAGTTATTATGCCTTGTGACTGGGACTGTAGCTTAGTTTATTTAGCTTCAATAATTTAGTAGTTTACTGCCGCACTCGGAGAGCTTCAGTGGTTGCTTGGGCTGTCCTAAAAACCTTTACCAAACGTAAAGGTTTTTGGCAGTTTTGTCATACAAAAGTAGGTATGTCAGGCCTTTGCTGGGTGGCGGCTTGAGTGATCGTTGGATATCTCTGAGTGCCGCAGTTAGTTTAATTTGACTATTCAAAAGTGCCTCTACCTGGCCTACTACTTGAAATAAATTTCATTTCATTTTTTTTTTAAAAACTTTGCCCCACACTTGGAATTTCTTCTGTATCGTGGGTGCGTTTACAAACATTGAAACTCACATACACAAACACGCCCAGACCCGAAACAACTATCTGTAGGCCATACAAATACTTGTTCCGTGCGGGGATCGAACCCGCAACACGTAGCTTGAAATAAATGCTTTGGTTTTGTATTTTATTTTTATTTTGAATAGGCTTGAATTTGGCCGCAACTCGCCTGATGTGAGGCGATGAAGCGGTGTAGGGTGGGGCACTTGCCAAGAAGAAACCAATTCAGTCGAACTTTGACAAAATTCAGATATTTATGATCAGGGACCTGAGAAACCAGTAGTGAAGAAAAGCTTTAGTGTTCACCTGCCTTTAGCACCTGGTAGTTGACAACTGCTCACTTTGCCAAGCTAGCAGTTATGCACACACACAACGTTTACATTTTATTTCTGAGAAAATAAGTAATTGTAATTCTGCAGTATTGTAGAGTGTAGCTAGGTGACTATGGAAAATATTATCAGTCTGAATGTATTTTTAATGAAAATATAATCAAGTGAGTAATGTACCTACCTATAGCGGAAACACATTTTCAATGTTTAACAAAGCGTGATATTTTACCGGCTACAATAAAAACAGCACATAGAAAAACATTTTCATTTTATTTGCTTATAATCATTGATCATCATCTAAGTATCAAAGTTTGGGATGTTGTAATTTTCGCACAATTTTGACAGTTTTTAAAATTCCAAAGTTTTACTGCCCCGTTCAGAGTTCTCACCTAGGTATTTGGGATCAATACTTAGGTAGGCAACTTTACTGACACATTATGTAATTGATAGATTTTGAAATTGAAGTCCTTGAATTAGGCAGACATAACAGCAGTATAACAGTCAGTTACATGTCAGTGATAACACCTTGGATAAATAAACCCGGTGTCAAATTATTACTAAGGACATGCGTTTGACTGTACAGGCCTACGTTTAAAAATCTTCTAGCATAACGACATGAAAAAAAAAAGGTACCTACGCGTCAATTAGGACCTCCTTTTTTAGAAGTCGTTTTACAGTCTATACTTTGTAGCCAACAATATGGCCCTTGCCAATAGTTTCTCCAAGGAAGAACCACAAGAGTACTTCTAAGCCGACCAGGAAGAGGAGCCAAGCTTGCCTCACCGTTATGTGCATGAAGTAATTGTTTTTCATGAAGTCCTTTATCAAGTTTATGTCACTCGTAAGTTTCTGCAACAAAAGATAATTTAGGTAGATCCATACATTGTTTTAAGGATCTAAAGTGGGTTCCTAGTGTTTGTTCCGTGATCCCATAGTAAAAGTTGTTCACATTGATGAGTACAATGACCCCCTGAAATTTGACTTATTTACAAAACGACAGCTTGTATAAATGTACGATATCTATGAAATGTACACTATTGATTATAATTAATACTATAATGATATGGAGGGATGCGGAATGTTGAGTATGAATGTAGATGGCTATAAGATTAGAGGAAGACCAAAGAAGCGATGGATGGACTTTGTGAAGGATGATATGGCTAGAAAGGAGCTGACTGCTGAGATGACGAGAAATAAAAAAGTATAGAAGAAGAAGACATGTTGCACCAACCCCAAAGAAATTGGGATAAGGTCAGGAGAATGATGATATGGAGCGATTCGAGGGTTGTAGGTAACTTGATTTATTCTTCGAAGACAAGCAAGAGTGTTAACTAGAATCCAGTGGAATTAGTTTACACCAATAACTCAATTTCACAAAAATACAGTTATTTGTAAACACACCGGGCTGAAACAAGATTTACCTCGGTGTAAACCTTTAAATTAATTCTGGGGCTGGGGTTGATGGTCGAAACCAGTTGTATATAGATAGATCTATATTAACTGTGTGTGTGAGCCTTGATTTTATTTCTTATCTACTTGTACAAACCCAAAGGAGATTGCCCAACTTTGGTCCAAATGCTGCCCAGGAATGGGAGTACCTGCGCTGGGTTCCTGGCACCACTCTATGTCAGTAGACTAAATATTTTGAAAATCCATCCTGGGGTTCCTATTTTTTTTACAGATTTATTTTGATGATATTATTGTTTAATAGTACATTATGGTACAAGTGTATAACGTTGGTGATTACCGCAGAGGCGCCATTGAGACCCGAGCCGTCAGGTGAGGGTCTTAAGAAAGCCGAGGACGGTAATCATCAATAAACACGTGTATCATACGACGTTTTTCAACACACTTGTGAAGAAAATAATACTAAAAAGTCATCTTCAACAGTTGAAACAAGTTCTGTTTTTTTTTTTCACAATAGCGGGCGTGCATCTACAGTTCTACCAACTTCAACAGTTAAAACAAGTTCTGTTTTTTTTTTTCACAATAGCGGGAAAAAATAATGCGCGCGCATCTACAGTCCTACCAAGTTATCTATGCAGGCGGGAAAACACGGAACTAAAATAAATGTACTAAGTTTGACGTAGCGATGCATTTTTTCTTGACCAGTGGCGCCACTACTGTAACAATGACGATCGGCCATAGACTAAAAGAATGTGGTTTCACTATTTTTGACTTTTCGCGGATAATAGAGTTTTAGCCACGGACAAAATGGGTATTTTTTTTCTTTCTATCAGAGAAAACAAAAGTTATATTATTTGAGTGAAAGATTCATTTATTAAAAACGTTTAAGTTGAAATTATCTATTTAAATTCAAAGTTGCATGAAATGGGGAAGCACTAGGTACATTAATTTATTTTTACTATTGAACACAATCTTTTTTGTATCGAAACTTTTTTAAAAACATAGCAACTCAACCAATAAAATTAAAAAAAAACCTATAACTCACTAGTGAATAATAGCAATGAAAAAGTCACAGTTTGATTATAGGTGTCATTACGTGCCTAATTGCGGTGAAATTATAGCCACTTTATGAGCAAGTGTGTTGAAAACATGTTTATTTTTTGACGGTATTTTAACATTTTTACGCTTTTTGGACCCCAACTAAAGACAATTTGTGTAAATGGACAGTTTTATATGTTTATTTTTTGACATATTATGTCAAAAATGTCGGAATCGACAGTCTGTTAGCTTTCTTAAACAGAGTCCAGGCCGTTTGCAGTCTCGCTTGTAACAAATCGAGGCACGCCCAGTGCCTCGATTTGTTACAAGCGAGACTGCTCAAGGTGGCTTTCAAAAAGATGGAGGCTCTGGTATTTCTTGTGCCCCGACGCCAGCTTCCGGCTTGCGTACACCTCACCATCGTGTTGCAACGATACCGGTGTAGGCAAGCATGAAATACTTGGGCCTGGTTACATATTTCGGCGAGCACTTTGCTCAGCTTGCACCGGACCAAACGTGGTCTGCGACGGCTGTAAACGGGGGTGATTCGCTTGACGGCGCTCTACAGAGCCCCGGTATGGGTACATCCTCGTGGGATTCGGAGGCGTAAGTGCTCACTGAAGTCTACCGGCGTGGTCTAATGGCGGGTGAGCCAGGAGACGCCTAGTGCAGGTGCAACCTTCCGTCTAATGCAAGTGTTGTCAGGGCATGGCTGCTTTGGCAAATACCTGCACAAAGTAGCCTGACGGGAGGCGATTCCCGTGTGTCACCAGTGCGACTGCAGCGAGGACATGGTGCTTCACACTTTTGAGCGTTGCTCTGCATGTGTGGTGAAGCGCCATGCTCTCGCGTGCGCTTTACAGGCATGGGAGGCATTGACGTCCTTCTTCGAGAATGTCATGTCAAGGATGTCTCGTAGATGGAGGTGACGGAGTGCATTCCATCCTGACGCGCTCCACCGCCTCCGTGATCAGTCGCAGGAGGACCGGGTGGTGGAGGAGCCGCTATGACAACCTGATGCCGCCCTTGGAGGAGCCAGCGGGCGATAGATCGGGGAATCTGTCGTCGCCGCAGTGTACGGCGCTCATGAGTAGTGGCGGTATTAGATGAGCCCAGACATCGTCACAGGATTTTGGAGCCAGGAGGCAGGCTACGCTGGATGGGTCGCGAACGTCATGCGTAGCAGTTCTTGGGGCTCATCCGCCAAGGCGACAGTAAGCTCACGGCGGTGTTTTAACAAGCCCCGTATAACCAAACCGTCTCTCCGGACGCTGACGGTGCGGTATGCGTTAGGCATTTTTCACTACTTAATAAAAGAAAAAAATAAGTAGGCACCAAGTTGCTATCAGACCTCTGCCCTCTCTTTAGACAGTACATACAGAGACATTGATGAAAATGATGATGATTGAAATAGAAATAAATAATACAAGCCATTTCAGTATTTTTTGTTCCTTTCTATCACTTCCAATACGGAATAAGTATTAAAACTGTCCATTTATACAGAATGTCTTTAGTTGTGGTCTTAAAGGGTGTAAAAATCTTCAAAAGGCGTCAAAAAACACCATGTGAAAAAAATAAATTCATCAGAGTAAACAGGTAAAAAAAGTGGGAACCCCGGGATGGATTCTAAAAATATTTTGCCTAATGACATAGTTTAGTGCCAGGAACCTAGGGCAGGTACTCCCATTCCTGGGCAGCATTTGGACCAAACCTCATATAAACTTGAGCAATGTCCTTTCGGCAAAAATGTCCGAGTCCCATGTAGGACAGTGAGCCTATTGTCAACAACCGGGCACAAACGAAACTGCTGTTATTGACAAATTCCTAATGGAAAAAATCAATAAGTACTATGGTATCAGCTGTCAGCTCTTAGATTGAAGGTAGGTGCTAGGTATAGCTCTATAGAATATGCAACGTAGGTACATTAAGTACGTTGTTTGAGTGATAATAGCATAATATAAGAACCATAAGGTAATGTTCGGAAGATTACGTGCAGAACATGACTACAAGCCATTCACTAGCGTTCGTTAGGTCGTTGTGTGTAGGTTTGTTAATGCTCCTTTGTTCCTTTCCTGGGGGAAATGACGCACTTCGGATATCTGAACATGAGGTGACAATGTTCTTCGAGAACAGGAATAGCATGCTTGTGTTCAATCCATAAAAGCTGTTTACATAGTTACCGTCGATTTCCCTAACTTCACCTAGTCGCCTAATCTTCGCCTGAATTTATAAAATTCTCAATATCACCGAAATCTTAGAAGTAAGTTACAAAATAAACACCCACATTCAAATTTCTATTTAGTCATGGCAATATTTTGCTGATGGCAACCCAGCTAATGCGTTTAGTTTGGCGGTCATTACATCAGAAAGTGTCAGTGGTGTGAGGTGTTTGTTTTTTTTTTTTTTTTGCCAAACTTCGCCTACTAGATAGTAATTTAGAAAATTGATCTTTAAGCACTTATAAAAAGATTCTGTTTCGTTTCTACTACATCGCTCTATAGCCAAAAAAAAATACTAGCCATAGACGTCTTAAAAAAAAGCGAGGAAACATAGGTAGGCGAAGTTAGGCCAACGGCCCGATCTTCGCCTACTGGCTTTGGCAAGGTATTTTTATCTCTAAATCGATGATTTTAAGAGTTACTTTAGCTTGTGATCATTAAGAAACCTTAATTATTCCATAAAATGTTAATAATTTGCCTGCAGTGGTAATATTTAAAAAAGTACGTTAAAAAAAGTGTCAAAACCCGCAGGCGAAGTTAGGGAAATCGACTAAGATATTCGAGATAGGTACCTACTAATAAAAAAAGGAGTCTGAAGGAACTTTTCTGCAATGGAAGTTACGAGTAACTGGCATACCTAGTTAAAGCATCGCCATTTCCTTCGTTCTTCTATTAGATACCTACTTAGTGAAATTGCTGCCCTATTTATCGGATAAGCGTCACTTTATAACTTTATCTCTGGAGATTTTGTTGGGTCTTTTGTCTAGGGCCGTGCAAAAGCGCGTCACGTTGATGAACGCCCAAGTAACACATTTTGTGACAAAGGGCTTGCATATAGAATATTTTTGGAAACTTTAGTAATAAAATCCACCGTGATTAAGTTCTATAAAGGTGGTTAGAACCGATAAGCAACCTGTATGTTACCAAAGGGAGAACAATTGCAACTTATTTATAGATGCAAAAGCGATGCATGAGTTCGAATTGTTATCCTGAGTGGCACTAAGAACTAACGGTGCAAATTGCGCGCCGTAAATGAATGATTGAACGATAAAGCGATACAGTTCATTCGTTGAGTGACAAATAAGATCCTAACAAGTTCTTATTTTCGGTGGAGATAAACAACAACGGCTTTGTGTTATGGCAGCTTTTATTTGTGATCTATTTTGCGAGTATTCAAAAATTATGTATTTAACGCAGGATAACCATCATGAGCCCTTGCAAATGGTTTTTTATTGTGAAACCATGGTATATTTACTAAGTAAATTTTGATGCGCCTTCGATCTAATCAAGAATTAGCAAAAAATATGCGGTGATCAAATAAAATATAAGATAATACTTCATAAAAATTTGGTTGTTAAAAACCTAACATTATGGTTTAACAAAAAGTATAATGTCAAACTACATCAGAAACAGTTATCAAAACTCATTTTATTGTATGTTATTGTAATAAAATACCATTCAACAAGATACTTTTCAAGGACTCCATTTTTAAAAATGGCGATTTGAAATAGAACTTGCAGGTCATTTTTACACTCATTTGTTACCATAATAGAGCTCCTAGGTCCAAAAATCCCTTATTAGTACCTAGTAGTGATTATTTTCACTTAACAGGTCTCGTTGCCTTTGCGTTGAATTGGGGATCCTCAAGACGGGTACAAAACCCATTTAGGAAGGTAAATAAAGTAAAATTTAATTTAATTGTAAATGTTGGCTGGAATCCTCGACTTTTATTTCGATGCCTGATTTCCTACTGATAGTTTGCAAATTTTCATTTTTAATTTATACAAGAGACATTCAGAAGGGTAGCTGATCATGCCTTGCCTACCAATCTGTGATTTACATCGTGTATAACGTAAGTAGATTAAAAAAAATACAAAGTGAACTAGTGATTTCATAACTGTTTCATAAACTATTCAATTAAGTACCTAAAATGTAGGAAATTGACTTAAATACAAATCATACTCTATTTAAATTTATTAATATGTACGGAACCTGCGATAGTGTTAGAACTGTAAGATCTTAATTGGTTCTAAATGAGAGAAAATTGTTGCTTAAGGTTTTCAAGAACCATCTTTTGGAACCGATCTACGCGTTACAGTGGCATATTATAATATAATATACTCTATTAGACCTTACAAAGGCAAATTACACTAGGTTCCAAATGAGCTGCAATAATAACTCTTGAGCCACTACAGGTGATAAGTAACTTACATATACTACTTACTAGCTGTTCCCGGCAAACGTTGTTTTGCCATATAAATAATTTCAGAAAAAAAAAAACAAAAAAAAAAAGATGAAAAATAGATGTTGGCCGATTCTCATAGATACCGGATACGCACAAAAAATTTCATCAAAATCGGTCAAGCCGTTTCGGAGGAGTTTGGCATCGAAAACTGTGACACGAGAATTTTATATATTAGATTTAGTAATAAAGGTGCCAAATAAGGAAAAATTACCACCTATTAAGGTACGGTTCTTAATGGGAGATTTTAAGATGTCTTAAGCTTCTTTGAGTTCTAAAAGATTGAAAATTGAAACCTATATGCGTCTATAACTAATAAATTCGGCCTAGTGCCACCATAAGTTATAAAGCAGGAACAAAAATCACTCAAAAGCAACTGTTAGTGATAAGAGTTACTCATATGCAAATTCGAGCGCTGTTTGCATCTATAAGTAATACCGTACACTCTTGCACCACTTAAATGCTACCTACAGTTGCAGAATAAGTTCCAAAATACACTAACATGCTACTTGGGGCGTTATTGCCGCGGGAAACAGATGGATCTGCCATCTTTGGGGTAACAATGCATATTCTATGTGTGTGTTTTTTTGTTTGGCCCTTAGAAATGAGCTTTTTTCTTTGACTTCCACCGAAATTAGTGCCACAAATTTTGTTAAGAGAATTACTGAGCATTGCCTTTTGGCCAGGTAACGAACAAAACGAAACCACAAAAACATTGCAGTACCGTTTCATTGGGCAAATGATACGGATTTGCGCCCAGTTAATGGCAATAAGCTCAACCCTATCAAACTGACGTAGGAGGTGACCTACACATAGTATAATGTTTGACCACTAGATGAATCGTCGTCCACAACCATAACACTACGCAAAGTAGGTATAAAATAGCCTAAACATGTCCCAACACTAATATTTAAAATGGCGGTCCCGGATAGCTGCATGCTGCTGATTGGTGTTTTAGTTTTCAACAGATTGCTTTTTTGTAGTGTACCTACTGTTCGACAAGTTCGAGTCACTCTTTCCACCAAATTGACATTCTTTCGACATGGACAATTTTAATTAAAAATAAGTTGCCACTAAAGTTGGTTATGTACCTGCATTTCACCTGATTGCAATGGTGAGATTTCAACGGTGTAATATCCTTTAAGAACTCGCAGTTTCTTTGCAAGCTCGGACTTGGTCGCGGCTTCTGCTTTTTCTAAATAGTATAAAATCAGGATTAGTTGAAAGAAGACAAGTATTTAAGTTTAGTAGGGATGTCATCTACCGTATATTATTATTGTCGCTCTTTCAACATCTGCTGAATGGTGCATCACGGCAGGTCATGGCGAAGATTGTCGGACGAGCTTGGCGTCTACCCAAAGAACTAGCTGGCACAGCGAAAGACAGAATTGGGTGGAAAAGAAAAGGGAATACACCTTTATTCAAATAAGTTGGGTGCTGAATTCATGAGGGAAGGCTGTCTGGTGGAAAATTGAACCTTAATAAATTACCTTTCATCACTTCCATCAGTTTCTCCCTGGGCCTGGATATGGCTGGTTTATATATTCCAATCAATTCATGCATCATCATCGTACATCTGCCACCTACGGATAACATTAGTTTATCTAGATTCTAGTAGAACAGTTACTGTAAAATATTTCATTAATCCTCCGTCGATCATCTGTACATTTTCAAGAAGGGCTGCAGACTGTAACCGCAGGCACAGATTCCGAAGGAGATACTGCGCCTAGCGACTGCGGTTGACCGCCGAGCTCACTGCGGTCGCGGTTGCTTGCTTCTATTCCAAGTGCGGTGGCATGCCGCGGCTGCGTAATGCAATGAACTATGCCTCAGTCACTCCAGAAAAAGAAAAATAAAAGTCGTCTTTTTTGTACGTGTGAACTCTCTGCGGTTCAGGACACCACTGGCACTGCAGCGCTGACTGATCATCAGCGACGTGTCGCCAGAGGAACTGACGACTGATCATGAATGTGTAGACAGACAACATTGCTAAACAAAAGTTCCGCGCTAAAATTCATCATGTTGCGTGCCAAATGTTGCCTAGTGAATTCAAAGCTTTGTGGTCAACAAAAGTTGCGCAACAATCGAAGCATGTTGATTAAAAAACACTGCATGCAGTTTTGCCAGCAACCTGTTTCCAAAGTAACACAACACCTGTAATTCAATATTTTGTTTTTATTGGGACAAGCTCGCTATTACACTATTCCCAAAACCACTGGAACTCCTGTAGAAGCCTCCTGTGAAGCCAGAATCAATAGTGGCGACCACCAGAAAAGTGCCGAGACAATGAAGCTCGAAGAAGTCGAGAAACGATATTTAAACTGTCTTGAATCCCGCAACGAAATTAACCGAGGAGAGGAAATTAATTGAGGAGTAGGAAAAGTTGTTGTATGACTGCAACATTTGAAAACTATGAATCTGTAGCTGCACTAAATTGCTGAAAAGAAAATACTTACGAATGATATTCGCCAATCTTCCTACATTCACACTGGACATTTTGAGATTTATTTGAACACGTTTATTTAACAAAAGTTTTGACAATCTCAGGCTTATTTCAGTATGTTTATTCGAGATTCAAACCTGTTTGTCTAAATTTTTATGAGTCAATCTGAGTCAATAATTTAATTATAGTGCTCCGTTGAAATAATAATGAGTGACTTCTGTAAAAAGCTGTCAAAAATGTACCTCCTTCATACCTATTTTAAGTATGTCATTTTGTTTTTTTTTTTTTTTGTCTTTGCTACAATAACCATGCAGTTGCTATTCCTTCATTTCCTTACAGCACAGGGCCTGCAGTCTCTACAAATATTTACGACAAAGATCGGTCGTTAAGTCTAATCGATGTCAAACTTTATTATATTCTTATTCTTATGCTTTTGAATTAAAGCTGAAAAATCAATTAAAGGAATTCGTCAATGATACGACTTAGCGACCGATTTTTATCGTTGTCTAATGTCGAGACTACAGCCCCAGGTTTGTTTTTGCCTAGAACCTAGGTTTAGGTGATTGACTCCTAAAATATACGTGTCGTTATGGTTCATGTTAATGAGTTGATGGAAGGGAAAACGAACAAATCATGAATGCAGATCTCCTCAATAAACTTGACAGACTTCTTAATAACTGTATTCGATTCGTTTTCAATCTTCGCAAATATGATCATGTGTCAGAGCATCGGTCGCTTCTGAAATGGTTACCTATACGGCAGCGCAGAGCGTTGAGAGCTTTGACAACCCTGTTTTCTCTTCTTCACAAGCCCACTTCCCCTTCTTATCTGACTTCTCTTTGTCAATATTTATGCACTGCGCACAGCAAGACTCTTCGTTCCGCCAATAATCGCCTTCTACGTTGTCCTTCTCATCGCTCTGGCTTTATAAAGTCTTCCTTCTTTGTCCAGGCGGTATTCCTTTGGAATGACCTCCCTCAGAATATTAGGACGGTAAACAGTCGGTTCATTTTCAAAATAAAAGCTCGTGAACACATTCACAAGAAGTTAGCAGATTCGTCTCAAAATTAAGTTGTTATAGTTTTCCTTGCCTATCTTTCAAAACTTTATATATTTTATGTATGTATATATGTATGTATTTATTCTTATAATTTAGGTATATATCTTTTCTATTACGTTTTTTTTTTCTGTTTTGCACCTACTATGTATTGTCTCTGCATCACCCTAAGGTAGACTGGTAGAAAATGCCCAAGGCATTAAGTCCGCCTTTGTACGATTTTGTTGTGCATAAAGTTTAATAAATAAATAAATAAAATAAAATCAGTTGTAACACTTGTAACTTGTAAAAACGATCTCGTTCCACTAATGCAAACGAAGTAGAGTCAGTGCGAAATCGGACTAGGAATTACAGTGGAATCCCGATTATCCGAATCAATTAAAACCAGGTAATTTTAAGTAAAATCAAACAATAGTAATAACTTTTTTATCATAGATAGTGTTTCACACATACGTCATTTGGACAAGATGATTTAAAAATATGGTAAATAAAGCCGTGAAAAATGAGTCCGGATAATCGAGGTTCGGATAATCGGGAATCTACTGCACGCAGCGGCGCTTCCTCCTTTATCTTAGCTTTTTTGTAGTGGATAGCTAATCATATTATTATAATGGTTTTAACCAGTCAGTCAAGAGTTTAAAAGCATTAGCAGCTTAAATAAAATAAAAAGAAAATATTGTATTTAAAATTTTATCGTCATTTTACTTAGGAACCTACAAAATGTGCTATGCTATTTGCATGTTACACCAGGGTCGATAATTTTTGAAACCAAAAAAAATTACAGTAGGATGAAACCCATTAGAAAAGGAGGGGAATATGATCAAAATGAAAGGAAAAATAAATTACGGTCGATCCGAGTTCGGGAAGTGGGGGTGGGGGGGGGTTTTAAGGGGGGAAAACGGTTTATCTCGATTTCCGGCAAAACTACAAGTCCTATGGAAAAAAGTTAAATGGCAAAGTTGTAGGTAATAAAAAGATCTACAACTTTTGCATTTGCAATTTTTTCACATAACCTCAAAATTTAGGTGAAAAATTCAAAAAACCAAGTTTTTGGTTTTTAATTTTTATCTTTTACAAAAAACATTTTTTTTTCACGAAATTTAGTGAAAACTTACATTTTTATGCCCTTAATACACTGTAATTTTTTTTGATAAAAAATATTTATTTTTCACCTTATTATTGACTTAATATCGAAAAATCAGCCATATTTTCAATCGAAAATTCTGACGTCAAAATATCTGCTTTTTTTAAAAAGTCGGTGGGCGTTGTGTTCCTTATAATCTCTACTTTCTAATGATGTATAAAAAATATACATTGCAATCATAAATTTTCTCAGAAAATGCAAAATCATGTAAGGGCATAAAAATGTAAGTTTTCACTAAATTTCGTGAAAAAAAAATGTTTTTTGTAAAAGATAAAAATTAAAAACCAAATACTTGGTTTTTTGAATTTTTCACCTAAATTTTGAGGTTATGTGAAAAAATTGCAAATGCAAAAGTTGTAGATCTTTTTATTACCTACAACTTTGCCATTTAACTTTTTTCCATAGGACTTGTAGTTTTGCCGGAAATCGAGACAAACCGCTTTCCCCCCTTAAAAGCCCCCCCACCCCCACTTCCCGACCTCAAATCGACCGTAATTTATTTTTCCTTTAATTTTTGTTATATTCTCTACTTTTTCCATTGGGTTTCATCCTACTGTAATTTTTTTCATTTTTTACCATTTTTGAAGGCTTCGGCACTGGTCTATGTAGGGAACCACAAACTTTAAATTTTGTTGGGGTGGGTGTAAAAGACCCATCAAAGAAAGGAAGAAAGAAAGAAAGAAAAGTGTTTATTCACACTCATCACAGAACAAGTCACATATTCTGCTACAGAAAAACTATCGTGGGTCTTGATTAATAACTCACACACTTTGATTTTTAAGGTGGCTTCTTTTATTCTTTTTTCGGCTCCATAGCTGCCTCCTTAGCTTCCTTTTGTGCATCTGCAACTGCGGCTTTTTTAACAGCTTTAGCAGTTTTCGTTGCTATTTCTTTGAGCTGCTCCCGCTGCTGCTTAGGGTTTTTGTTTTTTCTCATATATATGCTAATAGCATGGCTTATATTGCTTACTTTTCTCTTTCCGTTTCAGCATCTATTTCTGTTATTCTGCCAGCCAAATCGTTAATGAAACCGTTTGATATATATTTCCATCCAACTGCTCCAATTCTCTACCACCCGGTCCACAATAGAAGCTTACTGCCAGAGGTGTTTTATTTAAACTTTAAATTTAACTTTTATTTACTTTATTTGACGCTCCACCTACAATGAACGATGGTGTTATGAGGCTCAAAATCTTTTATTTTGTTTTTCTATTCTCTTTTTAGCGACTTTTAACAGATTCTCAAGATAAGGGATTTCCTTCTCTAGATGAAGGTCGCGCAATACTTTCATGCTCGCTGTCATCTTGCCCAATAATGTGTCTACACTGGTTTCTATTGTGTTTACAACGCGATTGTCCACAACAGGTTTTGCGCGAGTGTTCATAATGAAAGTCTTAGTTGCACCCCAACCCTTTCTAACCAAAGGTTCAACTTTATTCAAAGAACCTGCGAACAAAACAAATTCGCAGTTACTTGAACGGTTTCTGTATCAGGTGTTCTACATTATTTAGATTTAAACATGGCCTCATACCTAATGTTAGGTCAAGGACCTGTCTAATCGTCCTGCTGGTCATCGTCAAAGTCGCGGCAAAGAGATGGATTCTGCAGTTCTACCTATTCTGTGATTCCGGGCTGAAATGGTAACTATAAATGCTTGTATGTCATCGTGTGCCCTAAGTTTGAAGAATAATCAAGATGGCTATGGAGTAACTAGATATGAGTCTTTTTGCTCTGTGATCGACCGAATCAACTGCAGGATGTTAGTATTAGCCGTTGGTCCTGCACCTGATCTCTCTCCGGTCGTGTCGGATTGCCGTCCCATCGGATTAAGAGAAAAGGAACAGAGAGTGCACCTGTGCCTGCGCACACACATGTGCACTATAATATGTCCCGCGCCGATGGCTAATCTTCGCTGAGATTGGCCGCCGTGACCGAAAAACGGTCAGGAGGACTATTATTTGTTCAAGAGAACTGAGCTCTTAAATCCATAAGCAGACTAACGTCGTTGGAGGAAAGTACCAACATGCATAGTTTGATGAGCAGCTACGGAACCCTGCGCTGTGCGTGGTCTTTTTTTTTGGAGGGTGCGCAATCATTATTATGACTCCTCCCGCTCTGGGCACAGCGGTAGGGAGTGTTAGAATTCTACTGACTAAAACCCACCTATGTTCCTTCTTATTAGTTCCTTTGTGTTGAGACCGCGGTATATCTTTAGAACAACCCGCAGCCCCGACGGGCGTCGGCCGTCGGCTTCAATGTTGCTGACATCTCTTTGAGGCACGCGTAGAACACGAACGCGCCGTCGACATTGCCTGTCGTTGTCATAAGACGGACGGACGGTGAGCTAGCCCACTACTCACCGTCCACAGGCCCTCGCCTACGGTGGCCGGAAGCCATCACGTGGCCCCTGACGCCCGGAGCGTCTCCCGCGGCGGCTGCGTCGAGAGATACTCTCCCTCTCACGTTCCGCCACCTCCTTCTCCAGCATTACTGCTTCGCAGAAGGAGGCGACGGCATCCCATTCCCTCTTGCCCCGGAGCATGGCTTGCCCCATGGCCGGACGCAAGAGGTCGCCGCCGCCGACCGCCGCTACGAGAACACAGCGGGACTCCGTCCAAGTGGGGTAGACCTCCACGGTGTACTCCACCGTGTCCTTCGGAAGTCTCACAATGGTTTCCGTCCGTGCGTTTCCTTCCGCCTGATTCGGTGCAGGTACAGTCGAACAAGCTTATAAGTATACAGCCAGTAGCTAACTTGTATTTACTTTTAATATTATACAGATACATTTAGAGACTGATGTCAAACGATACAGCGTTTCACATCAGTGGCATACTGCGAAACACTTGTTATAACAAGATTACAATCAATATTTTCAGTGTTATAGAATTCTAAAGATCTCTACCCTAGTATACTTATTAGCTTGTTCGACTGTACGTGGTGCCTCTCAAGTCACTCCTCAAAGAGGGTACTTACCGCCACTATCATGGCGTGCCCTAAATTTTTATAAATAACTAGCTGACCCACGCAACTTCGTCTGCGTCACATAAATATAGCTACCTTTCTCGATAAATCGACTATCCAACATACATTAAGCTAAATCGTAACTAACAAAAAATCTTATCTTTCCTCTTTATAATATTAGTGTAGATGGTTTAGATTAGCGTAGATTATCTTAAAGTTTGAATTACTATATATCTCTTACTGTTAAATATACAATAACACCCTGTACTTGTAAACATTATGATGCAGTAAATATTTTGAATTTGAATTTCCCGGAGGCCAGCCAGAATCCCCCGTAGGGTCCGGTCGTTTCGCCGGTTAGCGACCAGGGCCCCGAGTCTGCTATTCAATAGTGTCAGAATGGTCGATCATTGATCTCATAATGGTTGATTGATGACAAGCCAAAAAGTACCTTATGCATGTCGACATAAGGTACTTTTTTCAATGATCGACCATTCTGACACTATTGAATAGCAGACTCGGGGCCCAGTTAGCTGAGTTGCCCACTTAAGGCGAGGTTGCAGTATGATACAAGCTAAGGAAAAACCATAATAGAATAATGGTTTTATTCAACACTAGCTGACCCGCGCAACTTCGTCTGCGTCACATAAATATAGCTATAACCTTTCTCGATATATCGACTATCCGACTTAATTAAGCTAAATCGTAACACACAAAAAATCTTATCTTTCCTCTTTATTACAATAGTTTAGATGGTTTAGATTAGCTTAGATTATATTAAAGTGTGAATTACTATAAAATCTATCTCTTACTGTTAAATATACTATAACACTCTGTACTTGTAAACATTATGATGCAGTAAATATTTTGAATTTGAATTTCCCGGAGGCCAGCCAGAATCCCCCGTACCTACATTGCGACGCAACCCACGTAATTATTTTTCCGCGCGGGTATTTTTACATTGCGATATCTTCTAAGATATTTGTTTAAACTGTATAGAGTAAAGAGCACAAATATTCTATATTAAATTTCCGTTCTAACGAACACATTTATTTATATATAGATTAATACCATATGGGTTAAATAAGCTTCGCAAAAAATAATTCTTTTTAACCTAACATTTTAATAATAAAAAATGGTTACAGTGAGTCAATCTTAAAAGATAGACATATGCTGTCGCGGACTTTTTTTTAGAACTTTTAAAGACGAATAATTACTTCATACATGATATTCTCGTACCTTAAACCGTTTTCGCAGCGCACGCAACGGAAGCTCTCAGAAAGGAATTTTCTTTTCCCGTTTTTGCAACATTTCTCATTTATGCTCCGCTCCTATTGGTAGTAGCGTGATGTTATATAGCCTATAACCTTCCTCGATAAATGAACTATCCAACACAAAAAGAATTTTTCAAATCCAACCAGTAGTTCCAGAGTTTATCGCGTTCAAACAAACAAACAAACAAACAAACAAACAAACAAACAAACAAACAAACTCTTCAGCTTTATAATATTAGTATAGATTAAAATAGTAGCAACAATGACAAACAGAAAACATAGAGTATGACACTGACTATTAAGCAAGGAGTTCATGTCATTCACCCCCCCTAAGAAGAAACGTAATCCTGGAGGTAGCCTGGAGGTCTACGTTCGCGTGTAGAGTGGCGCACTTGAGAGCCACTCGCTTCTAGGTTATCAGGCGGGTCTGTACCCGTAATAGGCTGCTCAGGCTCCTCTTCATCCGACGAATCTTCGTTTAAGGTCCTTGGCAGTGGTGCTAGAGACCTGTTCGAGACCGTCGTTTCACGACCATCTGGTAAACGAACAAAGGAGTATTCAGGATTACTCTGTAGTAGCTGAACTTCCTCTACAGCTGGGTCGTATTTAGAGGTCCTTACGTTTTTCTTCATATAAACAGGACCAGGCGAATGAAGCCATGATGGTAAAGATTGGCCATTTATCGAGCGGCGAGGATGATTGAACATACGCTCATGCGGGGTCGCATTGGTTCCTGTACACAAAAGAGATCTAATGGAGTGTAGCGCCGGTAGTATAGCTTTCTCCCAGTTTGCGATATCTTCGTTGTTGGATCTGAGATGTAATTGGATTGTTCGCCACAGTGTACCATTTAAGCGCTCTACTAAGCCATTTCCTCGAGGATTGTAGGGCGTTGTGCGGCTACAAGATGTACCTAGTGAAATTAAGAATTGTCTTAATTCGTCAGATAAGAATGAGGTCCCTCTGTCGGAATGAATGTAAGCTGGAGTTCCGAAAGTGGAGAATAGGTCTTTCAGACATTTAATTACAGTTTCGGAGGTCATATCTTTACAGGCATAAGCAAAGGGGAACCTGCTATATTCGTCGATAATCGTGAGGATATATCGGTTTTGAGTGTTAGAAGGGATTGGCCCCTTGAAGTCTAAGTTCAATCTTTCGAACGGAGCAGTTGCTTTTATGAGGTGTCCTTGATGACCAACATAACGTGGTTTAATTTCGGCACAGATTGGGCATGCTGCCGTAATTTTCTTTACTTCCTCAATCGAGTATGGCAAATTTTTCGATCTGACCCAGTGAACCATACGAGTGATACCTGGGTGGCAGAGAGAACGATGGAGCTCGACGAGTCTGGAGTGAGAGGTCGCAGTGTCTATGTGCATACATACTCGCGAGAGTGCGTCAGCCACTAAGTTTTGTTCACCAGGTCGATAAACAATATCGTACCTAAAACATGACAATTCTAGGCGCCATCTTTCTATTTTTTCATTTTTAATTTTATTTGAATGCGTTTGGTTGAACATAAACGCAACTGACTGTTGGTCAGTAATTAGTAGAAAGTGTCTTCCGATTAGGAAATGTCTCCATTTACGTAAAGCTTCAACAATTGCACTTGCCTCCTTTTCAATTGTGGGTTGTCGCTTTTCAGAATTGTTAAGAGATCGCGAAAAGAACGCTACAGGACGTCCTTTCTGTGACAATGTCGCTGCGATTGCGAAGTCGGAAGCGTCGGTTTCAACGGAAAATGTCTCGTTATCGTCTATTCCAGCCAAGGTAGCCTCGCAAATATCAGTTTTAAGATTATTGAATGAATTGATAGCGTTCTCAGTTAACGGTAGAGTAGCTTCAATCAGTGGTCTTATTTTAGAAGAAAAGTTGTAGATCCACTTTGAGTAGTGGGCAAATAGTCCAAGTGATCTTTTCAAAGTAGCAGTATCGTTTGGGATTGGAAGATTCATTAGTGGTTCCAAACGAGATTTGTCGGGTTTGATGATGTTACGATGAATGGTGTAACCAAGAAGATTGATCGAGTCTGTTTCAAAAGTGCATTTGCTAGTATTCAAAGTGAGTTTGTATTTCTTAGCGGCTTCCATGAATTTATTAAGGTTTCTATCGTGATCTTCCTTATCTTTTCCACAAACGGTTACATCATCAAGATAAGCATAAGTGCCTTTTAGATTTTCAGAATCAATAATATATTGTAGAGTTCGCTGAAACGCCGCTACACCATTCGTGACACCAAACGGTATTCGAGTGAACTGATAGAGGTTACCGCATGCTTCAAAGGCGGTGTATCCTTTTTCTCTAGAGAGAATGGGCACTTGATGATAGGCGCTTTTGAGGTCAATTTCGCTAAAGACGTTATATTTAGCCACTTGTGTTATGATAGAGTCAATGCTCGGGAGGGGATATGCGTCTAGCTCTGTAAATCTGTTTATTGTTTGTGAGTAATCGATTACAAGGCGCTTCCGATGATGTCCCCCTCCGGCAACGAGTACTTGAGCTCGCCAAGGTGAAACGCTGGGTTCAATGACTTTATCTTTAAGTAAATCTTTTATCTCGTTAGATATGAATTCTTGGTCTTCTTGAGAATGTCTTCTCGAGCGGATAGCTATAGGCCTGATATTTGGCGCAAGGTTTGTAAAAACTGATGCTGCCGGGACAGATGCCTCCATTACATTGCAAATTTTCAGGGGTTGTTTATCTCCCCCGAACTGGAGTTCCACCGACGAGTGTGTTTTCAGTATATCATGCCCGATAATTACGTCAGCACACAGATTAGCAATAATGAGTAGAGGTCGACGTTGATATTTGTGCTCACCAATTTGAATGTTAGCGAAACATAGCCCCTCTACGTATGAAATGTTGCTTAGAGATGCTAGGGTTATTGCTTGTTTGCAGGGTTTGCGCCTTAGTTTCATAGTTTGAGCAAGATTCTTATCGATAAAGCTGAGAGAACTTCCGGTATCGAGTAGAGCATCCACACGTAAGTTATTTATAGTGATATTGATAGTCGCTTTTTGCAGGCTTGTTGGAGCAGCAGCAGATATAGTTGACAGATGAGAGCCAAGGGCTTCAGATTCAGATTGAGAGTTACCGGCGTTCGTACTAATAGCGTTTGCGGCGCGTTGGCTATGTCCGATGCTACGACATACGTTAGCGAAATGTCCTTTTTTGGAGCAAAGCTGACAGTCAGCGTTTCTAGCAGGACATTTGAGTCTTTGATGGATATTACCGCCACAGAAAAAGCATCGACGGCTATTTAGTATAGGGCGGCTATGTTGAAAATTGTTTCGAGTGTTGGAGGCTGCTAGATTTTGCTGCACTGACGTTTCTTGAGTGTCAGTGATTGCATTGACAGGAGCAGATGATATAGAAGGACAAGGCGCTGTTAATAGTTGAGAGGTATTTTCAGCAGTTTCTAAAGCTATAGCCAAGTTCAAGGTTTCTTCGAGAGTCATAGTGGATTTCTCTAAAAGTCTTTCTTTAATTTTTTTTGACGATATTCCGGAAATAAATACATCGCGCACAGTTTCATTTTGGTGTTCATTGGCACTCACATCCTTAAAGAGGCAGTCACGAGCAATTATATTCAGATCTCTCGAGTACTCCGCCAACGATTCGCCAGATTGTTGTTTTCTGGTATTCAAGCGGTGGCGAGCAAGAATAATATTTTGCCTCTTTTCGTAGGCGGTGTTCAGAGTAGTAATTGCATCATCGTACGTAGCACAGGCGCGGATATAGTTAAATATCGATGGTGATATATGATTGACAAGAAATTTATACTTAAGAGAATCGTTTGCCGAAGAAGCTTCTAGTGCGATAAAGTTCTCGAACGAATACTTCCAGTGAGCCCACTTCAAGTCCGAGCCAGCCGTGGAAGGTTCTACGTCAAAACGTTCGGGCCGTAGGTACCGCGACATCGATGAAGATTTTTCTTTTTCGGTAGTTGGCATAATATATGTACACGGAGAAACACAAAATTAATGTTGAATAAATTGATACAAGCTAAGGAAAAACCATAATAGAATAATGGTTTTATTCAACATTAAAATAGTAGCAACAATGACAAACAGAAAACATAGAGTATGACACTGACTATTAAGCAAGGAGTTCATGTCACAGTACTTTGTTTTTATGTACGCACGACCTCGCCCGGGTCAAATAATACGGGTACGGGTAATACGGGTTAAATAAGCTTCGCAAAAAATACTTCTTTTTAACCTAACATTTTAATAGTAAAAAAGGGTTACAGTGAGTCAATCTTAAAAAATAGATATAATTATGCTGTCGCGGACTTTTTTTTAGAACTTTTAAAGAGCAAAAATTCTTTCATACATGATATTTGCATAACTTAAACCGTTCTCGCAGCGCACGCAGCGGACTCACAAAAAGGAAAAACTTTTTCCCGTTCTTGTAACATTTTTGGGTAGTATTTAAACGAGTGACTGTAAATTAAAATTTTAAGTTACAAAAATAATTAATTTAGGTCACAGAATTACTAAGTGAGCGAATGACTGTGAGCGACAAGAAATCAACAGAACGGCAATTTACAAACATTAATTTGAGCTACTTAAAATACAAAATGAGTAGCTTCATAATTTTTGAGCGACCCAATATTTGTATGAGTGACAACGTTACGTCCTGCATTTTTTTCAATATTTGGCAAATGATTTATATAAACTGAACGGCATTTTATCTTAAGAGTGTTATCGGTAAAAAGTGTCGATTTTCATAAAATCGGGGTTTTTTAAAGTTAAATTACTGGAAGTTGGCACGAAATTATTAAAAACTAATTTTAGTACCGCATTAAGCATATCTTTACATTGTATTTGTAAAGAATAAAAATTGAAAAACGTTATTAAATATCAAAATGAAAGCTTATTTTGAACTCATATTTCTGAGATTATACGGGAAGACTGAATTTCGGAATGAAATTATGAATCAACAATGAGTCGTAGAAGCCTGGAAAAAATACGTGGAAAAAGGAAAGATACCGTAATTGTTATTGTATAAAATAAAAAAGTAATTTTAATTCACTAAGTACCTAAAAAAAAAATATTTTCTTAACCTAAATTTTACAAAATAAAACATCATTTTTATTTAATATTAAGGCTGAAGTAACTTTTAAAAAATACACTGTTTGTAAGTGGAGTTCATGCAAAAAAAAAATCAGTAAAAAAAAAATTACATAAAGTTATTTTATCGACAATATAAAATTTCAAAGTTACTAATAAATTACGCAGCGCCGAGCTGTGTCGGCCAGTCGCGTACAAATACAATGTAAAGATATGCTTAATGCGGTACTAAAATTGGTTTTTAATGGTTTCGTGCCAGTTTCTAGTAATTTAACTTTAAAAAACCCCGATTTTATGAAAATTGACATTTTTTACCGATAACACTCTTAAATGAAGTGTTTCGATTAGAAAAATCACTTTGAAAATTACTATAATGAGTAGAGTAATGACCACACTTTTTTTTTTTTTTTTTGAAAATGTTCGTATGAAATAACTATTTGAAGGAACACTTTTAGCTAAGAAATTTAATTATTTAAGGGTAGGTTGCATGTATTCCGAAAAAATAAAGCAATATGTATTTACTTAAATCAAATGAAAGGTTCTCTATTGTGCCCGTCGGGGCTGTGGCTTGTCGAAAGGATAACGCGGCTTCGACACAAGGGTGAAGAAGGAACATGGGTTTGGTTTTTAGTCAGTAGAAGTCTGACACTCCCCTTCGCTCTGCCCTTGGAGCGGGGGGGTTATTCGATGATTTTCCACCCACCAAAAAAAAAAAAAAAAAAGGTTCTCTATTGTGTCACCTAACTTTTTTATCCATAATTTAAAATGCCATAACTTTTTTTGTCCTAATCATACTTTGTCCGAATGATAACTTACCCGAACTAAATATCACATAATATCACATGCCATAAAATTGAAATCCCTAAATATAATATGACCTAAATCCATTTGTCTTATATATTACAATCTTATTATTATTATACGAAAGACATAAAAACGTTTTCCATAAAAGTTTTAAGTCCTAAATTAAAATCACATAATTTTTATTTACCTATCATAATGATATTATTAGAACTAAGTATAACAAAGCTTTTGGTCACGTCACTCATACATGCAAGTTGCAACGCATGTACTCCATGACGCGCGCTCGCTTCGCTCGCATATTATATAACACTAATATCTTCTGTCCCCGAAGTGCCGGGCCTCCGCCGGCCTCCTTCGTCGGCCTACGGGCCGGTGCCCATGCCGCCCATAAAGGATACTGTCGCGAGACGGTGATTCATCCACTTAGCGGACGACTAGAAACAAACAATCTGTAGTTTTCATTTTAAAAAGTTATCAAAATAATAAACATAAGACCTCAAATAGAATATCAGTAACCATTAATCATTAATAAAGAGCTTACAAAACGTTGCTCAATTTGAACTTTTTAGTAGTATAATATGTAAAACCTCAATTGGAAAAATCGTCTCTATCTTAAATATTTAAGTTACCCTTTGTGTATTTCTAGTCGCTCACTTAGTAATTTTAATATCTTAAATGGATTTATCACAACCCACTTTTTGTAAGCTCGTTCCGGATTTTAATATTAATCAATATTTGTCGTTAGTTTAGTTTATTTTTCGCTTACTCAAATTCATACCGCTCAAGTTATAAAAACAGTATATCATCATCAGTCGCTTAGTTATTTTTTATTCGCTCGTTTTATAATTTCCCAACATTTTTCATTTATGCTCCGCTCCTATTAGCCGTAGCGTGATGTTATATAGCCAAAAGCCTTCCTCGATAAGTGGACTATCCAACACAAAAATAATTTATCAATTCCAATTAGTAGTTCCTGAGTTTACCGCGTTCAAACAAACAAACAATCAAATAAACAAACAAACTCTTCAGCTTTATAATATTAGTATAGATATTAAATTTTTATCCTCAATAACATAAAAGATGGCAAAATAAAAATTATGACAAGATTTCACTTGGTTACCTACACAATCGAAGGAAGAAAGGAAGGATAGGAAGGAAGCATATTTTGCTCCATGGAAGGAAGGTTGTCGAGTGGCGACACTGGGGACCACGAACCGAAAGACACAGCGCTGGTAGACCTCCCACCAGGGCCCCGAGTCTGCTATTCAATAGTGTCAGAATGGTCGATCATTGATCTCATAATGGTTGATTGATGACAAGCCAAAAAGTACCTTATGCCTGTCGACTTAAGGTACTTTTTGGCTTGTCGTAAATCAACCATTATGAGATCAATGATCGACCATTCTGACACTATTGAATAGCAGACTCGGGCCCCAGGTGGACCGACGACATCGTAAGAAGTGCGGGCAACCGGTGGATGCAAACGGCAGGCTGCCGTTCTTTATGGCGGGAGACTTTTGTCCAGCAGTGGACGTCTTATGGCTGTTCATGATGATGGTAGAACTACAAAATATACTATTTGTATTTAGATATCAACAACTTTACATTGTGTTGGGCTGAACTGTAAAATACCAATCACAAAACAAATCGCATATTTTTATTGTCAAAAAGAGAAAAAAACATTTGAGAGCCACCACATGATAGTTGGTGTGTAGGTATATTGAAGGTAATTCACATTTAATAGGCTATTGTATTTTTAGTCATTCTCTAATTTGTCGATCGTAAAAGTGGGCACAATTCTAGAATAGGGGGCCACTGGGATTTTTTGTGTCTTGTGTCTAGACACGAGACAATCTAGGCCAATCCTAGTGGATAACACTAATAACACTTTGTCCGACCTGGGAATCACACCCATGATCAATGCTTGCTCAGTAGAAGTGATTGTGCTAGCAACAGAGTAGTCAGTTGTTTCTTTATTTTTTTTCTTTATTTTCTTTGACCCAGTAAAGAAAAAAAACTAAAAGAAAAAGAACTACGTTCACTTTGATGTTTTTGGTGGTTTCTTAGGCTTTTCTTCTTTTTTCGGCGGAACTTTGGCTTTTAGTTCTTCTTTTGCTTTTGGCTTCTTAGCTTCCAACTCAGCTTTCTTTTGTGCAACTGCTGCTTTGGCTTTTGGTTCTTCTTTTGCTTTTAGCTTCTTAGCTTCCAACTCAGCTTTCTTTTGTGCAGCTGCTGCTTTGGCTTTTTTAATAACTTCAGCAGCCTTCGCTTCTAATTCTTTGACACGTGCAGCTGCTCTTGCTGCTGCTTCAGCTTTTAGTTTATTCGCACGTGCTATTAGCGCGGCTTTTATTGCTTGCCGTTGCCTTTCTTCTGCAATATCTATAGCTTTTATTCTGTCTGACAAAGTGTTAATGAAACCGTTTGATATCTTTCCAAATAACTGCTCCAATTTTCTACCACCCGCTCCTCTAAAGAAGTTTAGAGTCAGAGGCGGTACCGCTTCAACTTTTAAGTACTTCCATGATATAGATCCAAAACTGTGTACGGATTTTGCGGCACCTACAACGTACGTATTAAAAGTAAATTATTATCGCTAAAAGACTATAATCATGTTTTTTTTTCTTTTATTCTCTTTTTAGTGTCTTGTAACACTTTCTCAAGATAAGGGATTTCCTTCTCTAGATATACGTCGCGTATTTGTTCCATTTTGTATGTCATTTTGCCCATTAGTGTGTATACAGTGGCTTCTATTTTGTTTACAATGATATTGTCGACAACAGGTTTTGCCCGAGTGTTCATAATGTAAGTCTTAGCTGCATCCCAGCCTTGTTTAACCAAAGGTTGAACTTTATCCAGAGAAACTGCGAACAAAACAAATGCGAAGTTACTTGAATTATAGTTTCTGTATCAATTGCTGAACTACATTATTTAATTAATCAAACTAAACTCGAGTCGTGAGATATAGTTATACAATTACTGGGTTGCAACCACTTTTGTTTTGCAACAGTTTCTTTAAATTAAACAATACCTACATACCTAATGTTAGGTCAAGGACCTGTCTAATCTTCCTGCTCATCATTTGCAATAAAAACTTAGCCTTTCAAAAGCCTCTATAAAAATCTATAAATTGATTGTAATTTTTTTGTATAAATATGCTATTTTGAGACTACAAATGTCAGTTTGACACTGTCTTATTTGCTTTTATTAATCTGCATTGTGTTTAAAGGCCAATGTGCCCGTAATAATATTATAAGGATTACACGAAATATGTACCTATATAATCTTCATCGATGAACTTATTACTTCCGCAACTTGTTGCGATTTGCTTAAAATAAGATTTTGATAGATTAGTTCACAGATTAGTTAGTGATTTTACTTCATTTTTTGTTTTTTGTATGGAAGTACAGTACGCTCAAATTATCTTGGCAGCTCCGAACTTCGTGCAGGTCATTTTGTTACAACGAATGTATTAAAGTGTTATGATATTTACTTTATTTGTATTTCTCACTGTTTAAATTAGATATTTTCTGATCGTTTAAGTATTGGTTTATCTGGCAATAACAGTTTTATTCCCAAGTTTACATGCGTAAAATTTCGCAAAGCCTATGTTCAGAGCTGCCAAGATAATTTGAGCGTACTGTATGAGGAGCTAGTGGCTTAATAATAACTCTAATGCCCCCCGGGTCGTGCCTAGGTTGCTTGCCCTGAACATAGAGTTATTGGGCAATCTCAATTTGCGAAACTGTTGACCCAAATAAAATGTCTTTTTAAATAAATTGTATTGCGAGTTATGGTTGCAAGCTTAAATTAAATAGGCATCTAAAATGTAGAATCTGGTAAACGGTGCAGTGTGAGTAAAATGCTAAAGTGACCGTTATGATTGCAATTGCACTATCAGAAAGAACAACCAAAATCATGTCTAAGGCCCTTAGCACAGGGCACGCCACGAGAGTGCCGGTAAGTCCCCTCTTTGAGGAGTGGCTGGCAAGGGCGGATCCAGCTTTGGTGCCAGGGGGGGGTCACAAAATAATTTAATTTATATAATAATTTTTCAATAAAAAATCAATTTTTCTTTTACGTCTTCTCACGAAACGCGTTACCACTTCATCTACCTACTTCAATGGGTACGTTTTTTTAGTGTGGAGAAGTGCCAGTCTGGTTAGACGTTCTTCAACTATTGAAGCTCTTAGCCACGGTTTGATTCTTCGAAGTGATATAACCCTTATCTAGGGGGATAAAGCGTTGAACAATTTGCGGTGGATGAACGACTTAGAATCAGAAATGAGAATTGTAGTAGATGAGCGTCTCAAGCGAAACAGATGGAGGAAGGCGCGAGCGAAGCGAGCGCGATTTTTTTTTTAAATTTTGGGGGATGGCAAAGATATTGTCATTGGGAGAAAAGAGTAGAAAATACTGTTTTACTTGATTCGAGAAGAGATCCGCTTACTCTTATCTTGGTAGACATCAATCCTCCACTTCCAAGCGCCTAAGACAGAGGTTCGGAAGATGTGACTGACTCGACAATGACAAACGATTATTCTTACGAAAAAATTTATTGGTGTGTACTTTATTTATATTGGCTACTGATCGAGTTTTTGTGGTCTATTAAAAGTGTACCATTCTGACCCAACCTTGTAAGGGATAAATCGATTAACACTACGATACGTAAAGATTTACATAACTGTAAAACGTAAAATATGCTATTATGTACTCAGTTTTTTCATTGCCTCGGAAACAGCCAGAGCCCGAAAGTCTGACAACCAGTCATACAAGGGATATCTCGTTGGGAACTATATTTTCTATCACCATAATTTATATTTGTCATCAAGTTGTATCACCTAATAAATAGATCTATCGCCACGAAATATTTTCGTTCTCAGATAAACAAAAATTGTTCCCAGGTATGAATTATCAAATTAATGTTAATATAATGTGTAAAATAAGAGATCGATAACCAATAAAATTATATACATGAATATAAACTTCGTTCTTATAATAACAACTTTTTGTTACTTAAATAATAGCTCTGTGCTCAGAATGGTAGATCTGTCACCAAATAAATCGATTTAGATATTATTTTATTTTAGATATTATTAGATTGAAGAGATTAGATTTAGAGAGAGATGCAAGTTTACTTCATTCGCGATTTCACCGACGATAACGACTAATACGACCGTCTCGCGACAGTGTCCTTTATGGGCGGCATGGGCACCGGGCCGTAGGCCGACGAAGGAGGCCGGCGGAGGCCCGGCACTTCGGGGACAGAAGATATTAGTGTTATATAATATGCGAGCGAAGCGAGCGCGCGTCATGGAGTAAATCAGGTGTTTTATTAACACCTGATTTACTCAACCCTAATTTTTTATTTGAACTTAATGCAATTTTCTAGTAACATAATATGATTTATTGGTGATCTCTTAAATACTTATTAGGACACACCTATTATAATACATACAAAAACATTTATTTGGTACTAGACCTTATATCTCAGGATTTTAGGTGATTTATTGTGGAACTGATTTTGCATTGTTTGGTGACTACATTTTGGTGACAGATCTACTATTTTGAGGACAAACCCTATTACTTATTTAAGAAACACAAAACTAATTAAATTGGTGATAGCTTAAATGATACCCTATCTCGTTGTACCCAGTACCTACTAACTGGGTTGTGCAGTGTGCACTGTGTGCAGGTCAAGAAACCAGTCGTTCCATGTAATATTTCGGTTTTTACCTGCACTAACACTAGGGATAGTGCAAACAATCTAAGGATAGTACCTACCAAAATCGGTTCAGGCGTTTAGAAGTTATGGTGGATTATAGAAACTCACAAATAAACATACATGATGAACCCTAAAAACACTCTATTTTTTGGGCTGTTGTGTAAAATATATAATAAAAACATTATGTTTAACAATTTTAATAAGTGGTCCACCTAGGTCCTGGACCCAGCCCAGGGGGGGGTTATGACCCCCCTGACCCCCCCCCCCTGGATCCGCGCCTGGTGGCTGGAGAGGCGCCACAGCGCCCTCACCTTCCGTCTGACGCAGGTCCTCACCGGACACGGTTGTTTTGGGAGGTACCTGCACCGATTCAGGCGGGAGGAAACATAACAAACATAATTATAATATGCACGCACCTTAAAAGCATTTAACAGAAAAAAATAAAGGAAGTTGTTTATCTTGATATATGGACATGTAATGAGGAGGGATGAAACGCATGTGACATAAAGTGGTGGATATTAATGTTGATGGATGGAGAGGAAGTGGAAGATCAGAGAAAAGATGGATGGATTTTGTGAAGAAGAAGAAAACAATAAAGCTGACGGCACGGTTGGCGCAGTGGTTCAAGCAGTTGACTGCTGCGCTACGTGTCGCGGGTTCGATCCCCGGAACAAATATTTGTATGGCCTACAGATAGATGTTTCGGGTCTGGGTATTTTTGTGATGTGAGTTTAAATGTTTGTGAACGCACCCACGATACAATGACGAAGAAAAAATGATGCCTTGACGTCCGACAGAATGGAAGAAAAAAATGTGTGGCGCCGACTCCAAAATGGACCGGCACAATCATTGCAAATTAAATTTCGTCATTATAACAAATAAAACCCCCAAATATTTAAATTTCATTTAATCATGATTGCATTCACTTACCTTAATTACTTTTCCGCCGCAGATTGCGATTTCCTTGACACATACAAATATATGTTTGTGTTTTATTTGTGAACCGTAAACTAATTAACCTAATTAAACATAGGTACCGCAAATGTTAGTTGGTCTTGTTTAAGGTTACGTACTGTCAGTGCCGGACAGTGCCTTGCATTATCTGACCCGTCTTACAAAGACAACCTCCACGACCAGTTATCATCTAACTCGATAGGTACTACTTGGTCCTATCTCAGTAGTACCTTTCGGGGTCCAGACCCGCTATGCCTGTCAAAGATCTACGAGTGACATGACGTAGATAATTAAGTAACTGATGTGGGTCACTACTTCACTAGTAAATTGCTAACTGGAATAACCGGCCATAAGCCGGTTTTTTAGTATTTTTGTATTCTCTTTTATTTTCAATTGCATACACTGTTTAATGTTAAGAGGATGTGGCCTCCAAATCGTGTTTGCTGTAACCCAATTGTAATTGAAATAAACATTTTTATACAAGTAGCAAAAAAAAAACAACCGACTTCAAAAACACCAAAAAGTGAAAAATAAACTTCAGAAGAAAAATCAGCTTCTGAAGTCGGTGACATTTCTTTGTTTTATTTGTTTTTTTTGCCACCGACTTCAGAAGCTGATTTTTCTTCTGAAGTTTATTTTTCACTTTTTGGTGTTTTTGAAGTCGGTTGTTTTTTTTTGCAAAAAGTTTTTTATTTTTTCATTTTTAGTTGTAATATCTTATAGAAATACTTACTATGACACCTAACCCTTAACCTTCAAGATTCCCTGATTATTGCTTTCAACTCCTAACCATTGAGGAGTAGTACCTTCCATCATAAGCTCATCAACATGAAGTGATGACTGCTAGATGCGAATACTTGTATAGCGTCAGAAAAAGCACGAAACACGTAATATGTGCCTATGAAATTTGAGGGTTGCCCTCGATTTCTCTGGGATTCCATCATCAAGTCCTGGTTTCCATATCATGGTGGCCCTTGAAGTATCTCCGTTCCAATAAAAAAAGAATCATCAAAATTGGTTCATAAACGACGAAGTTATTCGCGATACACAAAATCAGGTAACATACCTACTTACATAAAAAAATGTGTATTGTACACATCTGCATACCCCCTCAGAGCATACAGGCGTGATGTTACGTCATGATAATGTATATTCAATAAACAACCAAGCGATTCCAGCAATTACGACAGATTTGCCGTCTATTTTTGAAGAGTTCCATTGTATATCTCCGAAGATCAGCACCAGATCTTCACCAAATTAAAATGGGACCACCTCAGGAGTATACTCTTTCAAATAAAAAAAGAATTTTGAGAATCGGTCCACAAATGGGGCAGAAATCAGGTAACATACATAAAAAAAAAAAAAATATACATACACACGAACATAATATAACCTCCTCCTTTTTTAAAAGAGAAGAATTACAGGGCGTCAAAAAATTCGTCCACATTGCTGTCAACAGGAAAAGTGCCCAGAAGGCTGGCAGCATTACCACGTTGGATGGCAATGCTTATTCTTTGGCCAAAGATTAGGCCAGCCCTCTGGTCACGTGAAGAGTCGACCAACCGCTTGGCAATTTCCTTAAAAATTAGGTGAGCACTCGGACCCCAAGGCCCCAGTGTTTCAACCCCAAACGGCTCAAACACATAACTGCCAATTAAGTTGTTGTATTTGCGCCGCTTGAGGTTTTCAGCACCTGCAGCAGCCGCCCCAGCACAGCTCACCGTGCTAGGAAGATGGGATGGCGTAAGGGTGTCGACGCAAGTTGCGTCCCACACCAAAGGCCTACCCAACTTCCACGGCATTATGGTCATACCATCTGGTCTCTTCCCAAACATTTTTATTATTTTATGCTGCTATAAACCTTCTTCACATGGACCGTTTTAGATGATTCAGTTACTACTTAATTAAAGATGCCAGGTTTATGTACATTGGCAGAAAAAGTAATTAAAAGAGGTGCATAAACGGCTCTCTCAAAACTTAATGATCAACTGTAAGGACACCATTTGTAAGTCTGTTAGGGAAACTTCTGGTAGCAGTGGTAGCTTGTCGTAAAAAAAAAACTATCGCTATAAAAAAGCTCAACACTTTACTAGAGTTACATATCGGTACCAAAACTTGGAAGGTTTTGGATTACCCAGGTAACATGAAAGGCATGGATTGTTGCAGCTACTCCAGATACAAACAATAGTTCTCGATTCGCCTGCAACATGAATGCAAGGCTATTCGGTTATGGAGCGATTTATGTAGAACCGAGTGCAGACATAAAATCAGTAAATGATGATAGAACATCGTGAACGCACCGACAACAAAGAATACTAAAAATTTAAGTGGACATCGTTTGAATCAAGGTTTTGCCAATAATTAGTGTCATACAGAAGGAAATTATAATATATAAGTACCTCCGTCTTAGTTACCGCAGTCTACCATTTAATAGGCCCCTCATCATGACTCATGAATTAATGGTACTAAATTACTATGATTCCATGCATATATCACACATTTTATCATAATTCCTAGCAAACGGGGACAAGGATGTCCCTTATTGCAAAAATAAATAGTTATTTAGGTACTTTTTAGGTACGTGTTGAAGTAATTAAAAAGGAAACAGGCTTGGCACGTTGGCATTTCTGATAGATTAATGATATAAAATAATTATGAATGACCATACGTTTATTTATGGTTGAAGTCTGGCTTCCTGCTAAAGTAGCACTGGACTGACGTGGACTACAGGTCGTTAGAGCAGATCAGTATTTGAGCAGAAAACGAAGAATTGGCAAGCCTGGCATTATTAGACACAAACCCTTCCCTGGATGGACTGACGACCATGAAAATGTGCAGTAAGTGGGACAAACTGAATACGAAATCTTGGAAGATGGAAACATAGGCTTATGCCCGGTGGCTTATGGAAACTTCAATAATTCGTATCCTGCTTCCACAAATGACAGTCACCATCGTAATTGCTTATTGACTGGCCTGTTGGTCTAGTGGTTAGTGACCCTAACTGCTATGCCGGAGGTCGTGGGTTCGATTCCCACCCAGGACAAATGTTTGTGTGATGAGCACGATCATTTGTTCTGTGTCTGGGTGTAATTTATCTATAATATGTATGTATTTAGAAATATATAAGTATGTTTATCAGTTGTCTAGTACCCATAACACAAGCTCTGCTTAGCTTGGGACTAGATGGCGTTGTGTGATAGTTGTGGAAAATTATTATTATTATTATTATTATTAAGACGACGTAACATTGTGAACTCATCACCCATCGGTCAGCAACACGTCATAACATCATAAGTCACATAACAAGGTCTAATTGCTATGTCACAACGTGCAATGCACGACACTACTCGCGTGCTACGTATGTACAGTCGAACAAGCTAATAAGTATACAGCCAGCTAACAAGTATTTACTTTTAAGATGTGGCGACTGGCGACATCTATCGCAACACCTGCGTACTAACAACGATTGACAGAAATCCTACATCGCGCTATCAACTTTATCCGCGACATAAGCCTATATAGGAGTTCCCGACTTACAACTGTCGGGCAGTTAGCCCGCCGGACACAACACCCGTCCGGTCGGAGGATCCTCCCTTTTCAATGGGGGATGAGGAACTTTACACCCTGTTCCTCATATCCCCCCCAAACTGGTGACCCCGACGTGATCGTCAGCGCAGCCTTCGTGCAAGCACTTCATACGTCGTCATCACTTCCCCTTCGCCTTCGAGCAGCGAGTCATACCGTCAGCCATCCAGCAGCCACGGCTTCATGGGATAACCTGTCCACCAGCATGCAGCGGAAGCGCATTCCTGGACATCACCCCCAGCCTCATCAGCGACTTTGGCACAGCACACTGCACTTCGGCCGGTCAGCAAGCAGAGACGCCCTTCTCTCCTGGTCGACGCAGCAGCCAGCCACTACGCAGCACTGCACACTCCGACTCACTGGAGCATACGCAGCATCACCCCGACTCACTGGGGCATCACGGCAAGCACTGCATCACTCCGACTCACTGGAGCTAATATGCAGCATCACCCCGACTCACTGGGGCATCACCGCAGACAGTTCCGACTCACCGTGAACTATGCGGCATCCGGTTCCGGCTCACTGGAACCTTCCACTGGCTGACAAGCGCCAAGACTTAACCTGCTTTCGACCTCCGGTCTCGGAGGGGAGTGATGTGGCGACTGGCGACATCTATCGCAACACCTGCGTACTAACAACGATTGACAGAAATCCTACATCGCGCTATCAACTTTATCCGCGACATAAGCCTATATAGGAGTTCCCGACTTACAACTGTCGGGCAGTTAGCCCGCCGGACACAACACCCGTCCGGTCGGAGGATCCTTCCTTTTCAACGGGGGATGAGGAACTTTACACCCTGTTCCTCATATCCCCCCCAAACAGATACATTAAGAGACTGATGTCAAACGACACAGCGTTTGACATAATTATGTCGCTTAATGCGACACACTTGATAAAACAAAATTACAATCAATATTTTCAGTGTTAAAGAATTATAAAGATCTCTAGCTACCCTTTAAACTTATTAGCTTGTTCGACTGTACTTACTTTCGCCGCGGTCAATGTTGATGCAACACCAAATTGTCCCCAAGACGTTGCGAGTCACGTTACATCTTACCGATTTAGACAATTAGCACATATTGTCCCACCAGACGGTCAGACAGTGACCTAATGCGGGATTGGTGTACAGTCACAAGCAAAAGCAATGCAGAGCAGTTGTAACAGTGAGGCTTACGAATTGTAGTTGCATCCAGACAGGCGCATTACTTTATGTAATTTGTTTCATCACCAATTCTCTCAAAACGGTGAAGAAAAATCGTGAGGGAACTGGCATGTCCTAAAACAAAAAAATTAAGGACAAGTGAAATCTACCAACTCGCGCTGGGCCCGCGATGTGAATGACAGCGTACTCCCACTACTCCCTCTCCAAGAGAGGAGGCCTATGTCACAGCAGTGCGGACATTATAGGCGCACTGCTAATGCTAATAGTTATGCACCAGCGAAAATCCGAAACTCCATAAAGTCCGCTATGCGCGGAGAATGTGACAAGTTTTAATAGCAAATGTCTAGACAGAGATATTAATAAACTGAACATAAACTTCAGGCAGGCGCTGAACGTTGAAATGTAAAATTATTATGTAGGATTAATAACCATCAGGACTGTATCATCTGCCTAGTCTTTTCCTTACTACGCTGGGGTCGACTTCCAGCCTAATTGGATGCAGCGGAATAACAGTTGGACGGCACGGTTGGCGCAGTGGCTAAGCGATTGGACTGCTGCGCTGCGTGTCGCGGGTTCGATCCCCGCACGGAACAAATATTTGTATGACCTACAGATAGTTGTTCCGGGTCTAGGTATTTGTGTACGTGGGTTTAAATGTTTGTGAACGCACCCACGGAGAAATTCCTAGTGTGGGGCAACGTTTTTTTTAAATAAATAAAAATAACAGAATTTTACATGGAGCGACAGTCTACCTGACCTCAGTAGGTACGTAACTTATGCTACTGTTAAAAAAAATAGAGGAACTTACTTTAGTATCTTGAACTAAACGATAAAACTTGGTAGGTACTCACGATCAGTTAAGTTCTTATTGAACTAGAAGTTACGATAGAAACTGTTAAATACGGTCAGCAACTCAGCACCGATTCTATAGTCAACTCAAGTGACTCTTGTCATGCTTTTAAGCCTCGAACTGTGAGGCATACGCCCGAATACTCGAACGTCACTCAATTATAAGTAGCCCTCAAAACTCGTGCTATCTCTGTCACTCTGCGTTAAAGTAACAAAGACAGCACGAGATTTATGTGCAACTTAAAATTGAGTGACGTTCGAGTATTCGGGCGTTAGCCTAGTAGGTACATTGACATTTTTTCAGTTATTTTAAGTCCCATTTGTAAGCGCGCCTACTCACATCAACCAAGCAGAAAACGGGCACTAAAATAGACTCTATGTTAGAAAATTGCTCAATTTCTGCTGCTACTGAGAAATCCCTGATAGAAGAACCTAATAATACTATTCCCAAAATGATAATCGAAACAAAGACCTCATGCTCCGCAGTTATCTTCAGCCTATTAATGTTCCCACAGCTGGGACACAGGCCTCCTATCACAGGCAGTCACGTGCTATCCATGAAATAATCAAACGGTTAACACTTTCGTCGCTGACAGTACAAACAATAAAAAGTGTGAATGAAACAATGTAACTATGTCTCGTAAACAATAGACGCAGCATTGTAGCGAAGGTCTGATTCAACCGTGACTGCCAGATATTTGAGGTTAATCAGTTATGTAAGGAAACCTCATCATTATCAAATACTTGGTAATGTTTAAGTGTGTCGGTTACAGTCGTACACTTTTTCACACCATTGTGATGGTAAGGTTCGTATGCTGACATTGAACGCTTAAATTTTGGAGTTTTGGTTTAGTTTTGCACAACGTTTTTGATGAAATACTGGAAATACTCGTACATGTTATTGTTGTAATGTATACGGCGTTTATAGATATAAAACATATTGTCTGGTAATATTATTATGTAGTGGGTATATTTTTTTTATTGTATAAAGACTGTTGTATTAAACTTATTAAAGCTTGTTGAATATTTGTCAAAAACCAAGGTGAACCATTTATAATTTAAAGAACTATCACAACACGAACATACCGGATTTTTGGATAGCATACACTCCTTTTAACATCATTTATCCTTTATCTATTAATATCTATAATTGAAAAATGAAAAACACTGAAAGCACAAACGACAGAGTTTCATTGAAAACATCTGTAAGCATAGAAAAACCTTTAAGTGCTATTTTTGTGTTACGAACAGAGACATTCAAAATTTCAAATATTTACGACGTTACGACAGTTTTTTGAGGTCGTGCGACATGTCTAAAACAACGCCAATGTATACAGAGTTGGCAAATAAAATCACTCTGTTCAAATTATTGAAATGTACTAGTAAAATAATGTTTATAGAGTAATTGCACGCACGACGACCAATCAAGCTATACAAAACCAGTCATACGGATCTCTCATTGGACGGGAAACCTATACAAAGCGAAGCCATGCTTTACTGGATACGTATAGAGGTTTCTCAGTGTGTACCTACTTGTTACGACAGACCCAAATCTAAATCAGGTGTGCAAACATCGTGATTTATTATTAAATTAACGATATGTAGGTCTTTCGTAATGTTTATGTTTAAACATAAGTTATTTGAGTAAATAACACTATTCTCAGTTATCATAACAATAAACAGGAATTTCAACCAGACATTTAGTTTCGTAACGAATTTCAAATATTTGTTCAATTTAATACGTAGGTAGGTAATTAAGTAGTAAAAAAACATTAAAAATTAATGTTCCGAAACATAAAAACAAAACACCTGTTTCTCATAAGTTTATGGCGCAATCCCTCGATGTCCTTTTCACCGGGTACCATCTATCTGCCAGAAACTTGATGCTCCGAAATTTATTTGGCATAACACACTTGGCATAAGTATTCTTCTTTGAACGAATGTGCATTTATGGCAGAACAATTATTTAATAGAATTATCGTTTCCAAGTGACTTTTGCGAAATGAAGTTTCTGCCATCCACTGCCATAAAAAACAAAATTCGGCAATAAAAAAATCTACTAAAAAAGGTAGACCCCTTTTCACCAGGGCGTCTAAAATTGCCACTTTAGCAGATCATAATATGAATTACGTTAAAAAGAAAAAAAATGGACCTTTCATATAACTGTTTCTGTGACCATACGAATTTTAACGCAATCTATAGCATTTTCCTATTATGATCTATTTTCCTAAAATGGTCAGAGACGCAAATCCAGACATCAATTCTTTCTGACCTAATATTAAGAAGTTAATTCTGGAAAACCCTATAATAACACTTTGCTCGACCTAATATTTAAACTCGGGTCCTCGTGATAAGCTTGATAAGCAAGGACTCTCGTAACACCTGATCTTCTGTAATACCTCCATTCTTAAAAAAAATAGTATTCTATTCTAAGAGAATGATGACAGTTTGGTTACGTGTTACCACAAAATTACTAATTACACGAATAAATGGAAATATTATTCAAATGACTGTAACAATTATCTTTACATCTATGTATTTTCTGCCTCTCTGGTACTTTACGTTGTTTTATGTTCGAACATAATGTATCGTCACGCGTGTTTTAACGGATATTGCGGAATACATACAACATAAATCATAGTTTTAAATCCGCGTAGTTTTAGGCAAATGTGTTCCTAATAGTAGGTACACCAACATTTTGCCCAGTTCCGTGTATGTCCTATGTAATGAGGAGCGAGCCTATTGCTATCAACTGGGCACAAATCCAAATTCCGTTGTTAATACTGCGAAATTTCAAATGCAAAACCCCTATGGAACACAATACAAATTAATAATAAACATTCCGTTTTCGGTGTTAATGTTATCGTCTAGGTATAATATTTCACTGAATTTATACCTCCCTGTTTTCAAAATCAGTTTCTGCAGTTCCTCAAACAAATCAGAAGACAAAAGCAAGATTTACACAAACAAGTCATAAATCTCATTCATTCAATTACGTTTGACGTCTAACCGCATATTGTCTGGTTCCGTTGTCGTAAGCTCCAATTTTGTTTGATGTTGTATCACAAATTGGTTCTAACAAGCTATGCGATGTAAGCGAATGTCACACTACGAGCTAAGCTAATAAAGCTCATAAAGATAATATAAAGACTTCTTTTAGGGAAGACTAAAACGGAACCGGCGGCGGCGGCGTATGCCTTGCCCATATTTCACAGCCATTTTACTCCGAGACTGTTGGCACCCCGTACGCGTACGCACCATTGCAATTTGGAGAGTTGATGCCTTCTATGAACCGCTGCAAAAGAATGAAATTATTATAAATAGGGGCGGGGTACGTCATGTAACTTTTCGTGCTAGGCTAGGTTAGTTCGCTGTGTCCTCAGAAAGTTCTTTATCCCCCACAAAGTTAGGGCAGTATAAAAATAAAAATCGGTTGTCTGTTAAGTCGGTTTACTGGCGATACTTGAACGTGACAATGTCATAAGAAAATACAGCACTTACATTGCTTTAAACAAACAATTAACACGCCTTTGCTATGGAACGACAATTAACACGCCGTTGCTATGGAACGCCTCAGAGCGAGGTAACGACGCATGGCGTCATCTTTTTTCGTGCTTGCAGCCGGCCATCGAATTATAAGACGATAACACGTCAAAAACTATGTTACATTAAAAAATTAAGAAATATCATTTTAAATTAAAACTGTACAATAAAATACCTAACATTTAAAAATTAAAACTTTAAATTAGAATAGTAGTAAAGATACGAATTTTATAAAAAGGAAGCAAAGAAACTTATGATTCACGAGCAAAGCTGCTCATTTTCACTTGACACAGTAACTATCACACAAAGTGACATCTGATTCTCTGGAAACAGTTTCATCGTATCCTGTGAAATAACGCACTTAGGTATTAATACTCTTTTTAAAACATTCCTTCACACGTAACTCAACTTGTATGATTCAATCAATGAACTCGGCCTTTCACGGTCTTCAATTGATAACATAGAGATCTTTTCCAAGTTGTTCTGCAACACCCACTTCAACGTTTTTCGCATGTAGCCTATCCCAGCCACTTTTATATGGCTCATGATCTCCTTCCCATCATGATATACCTACTTACTCATCAATACTCAGTCTCCACTCTCCACTCTGCTCTCTTTCTACTCTCCAGTCGACGTCTATTCCAACAGCTATCAGCTCTAGAAGAAAATAGTCATGACCGGCAGCCGGCAGGCCGTAAAAGAGTTTAGGTCCACGCCATGTCCACGCCAAAAGATTCTTGCATCGTACAGACGCCAGAACATGAAGCTACTACAATCTTATCATCATCATTTCAGCCAAAAGACGTCCACTGCTGGACATAGGCCTCCCCCAGGTGTCGCCACATTGACCGGTCCCGTGCGTCTCTCATCCAGCGGGTTCCCGCAACCTTGACCAGGTCATCGGTCCACCTAGTGGGAGGCCTTCCAACGCAACGTCTTTCGGTTCGCGGTCGCCATTCCAGAACTTTTCGGCCCCATCGGCCATCCGTTCTGCGAGCAATGTGCCCTGCCCATTGCCACTTAAGTCTGGCGATTCTTCGGGCTACGTCGGTAACCTTGGTTCTCATGCGGATGTCCTCATTTCTGATTCGATCACGCAAGGAAACTCCGAGCATAGCCCTCTCCATTGCCCTTTGGGTGACTTTGAGCTTTCTGATAGGCCCATTGTGAGCGACCACGTTTCGGTCCCGTATGTAATCACTGGCAACACACACTAGTCATAGACTTTCGTCTTGAGACACTAGGGTAAGTTGGACGAGAAGATACCGCGCAACTTCCCGAACGCTGCCCAGCCGAGTCGGATTCTACGATTGACTACAAGTTGTCGTCAAAGTGTTAGTTTCAAGATTGACTGGGAAAACACAGTTTTCAATTTTCCCAATCAACCTTAGGTAGCTTGACGTGCTGGCGTCTATTACTGTGTTAGTCACTCTAGTTCCAATGCGGATAATTTCATCCTGGATTTTATCTTTCAAGAAATCTATCAAGCATATCTCGCTTCATAGCACGCTAAGCGACTTTGTTACTATTCTGTGGCAATGTAACAGCTAGGCTGGAGGTAATCGTAACGATTAATATCAAATATGAAGGAAGCCACGACAATGCACCGCCGCTCACTATTGCAAAACATTTGGACCCGTTCTTTTCTTCGTGTGTAGTACGAATGCTGTTGCAACGCATCTGCAGATGTGCTCATAGAGTATCACTACTTAGATGTGTTAATGTAATACAATTGCTCGATAAGTGTTCAGTAAAAAAATAGAAATTTCAACTAGTACAATAGGGTAGTTGACTGACTAAAAAAAATATGATTCTGTTTAGTCCGTCATCAGTTAGATTATCGAAAAATATTGGATACGTGTTTTTTGTTTTATCAAATTAATAAAATTGACGAGAATAAACCTTGTCAAAGTTCATGGAGAGGGCTTTTGACGTCGAGTAGTCGTCTATGAACGCCGAGTTGTGACGGTGTTGGAGGAACAATAGATAAAAGGAAAGGGTGAACAATGGAACGCTAATGAGGTACAGACCCACCGGATATCAATTAGATATGAGTAAATCGATCGGCACATCTCCGGAACCGTGCATCCTACGCAAAAATGGACCGCAGATTCTCAGATTCGTGTCAAAACCTTGTTTTTTCCGTCGACGGATGAGGGTGGTGACTTGGTGAGTCAAAGTGAGCCAGAACTGGTACAACCTATCTATTAATATACCTACTTGAACAATTTTAGAAAAATTATGGAAAACGTGATAAGTGCCTATAAAATTTAAGGATTGCCCTCATTTTTCTGAGACCCCATCATCAGATCCTGACTTGGTGACAACGGGACCACCTCAGGTCAACCTAATATCCTGAAAGAATACAATTATCGTTCCATAAGTACAAATAATAATTAAAGAATTCTCTTTTTACTCCTAATCGTTGAGGAGTCGTACCTTCCATCGTTATCAGCGAATCCACATGATATTATGATGATCAGACGCAAATACTTGAACTGGTTTAGAAAATATATGAAAAACGTCATATGTGCCTATATTTAGGGTTGCCCTCGATTTCTCAGGGATGCTACCATCAGATCCTGACTTGCTGAAAATGGGATCACCTCGAGAGGGTTCGATAGGGTCGAAGACAAAAATAATTTTGAAATTCGGTCCACAATTGACGGAGATATGCCCGGACGGACATAAGTAGGTACATAAAAAAAAAAAAAAAACATACACACGAATAGAGAACCTCTTCCTTTTTAGGGTTCCGTAGTCAACTAGGAACCCTCTGCGACCGTTAGCACTAGAAAGCTGAAAGGTATCAATATGTGTAATGTGTATAATAATCAAATCTGTAATCACGCCGACAAAGTGGTAAAATAAAAATTGGAAAAAAATGTTTTATTAGGGTAGCCCCTCTACCTATATGTAAAGTGGGAAGTGATTTTTTTTATAATTTCAACCCTAACGTGTGATATATTGTTGGAAAAGTATTTAAAAATGAATAGGGGTTTACTGAAATCATTTTTTGATAATGTCAATAATTTCGGCAATAATCGCTCCAAAAGTAAAAAAACAATGTGTCCCCCCTTTACTTTTGAACCATAACTTTTGAACCATAAGTTTAGAAAATATGAAAAAAATCTGAAAAGTAGAACTTTATTAAAGTAACCACACAATGGGTCCCAAACAGCAGTAAACGGCAACGCGGCAGGCCCAGAAGAAGATGGCGAGACGAACTCGACTCTTTTCGCAGGGATTGGCAATCAACAGCATTGGATAGGGATAAGTGGAAAGAGGGAAGGGAGGCCTTTGCCCTGCAGTGGGACACAAATGGCTAGTAATAATAATAATAATAGAACTTTATATACTTAAGGACTTTCTAGAAAAATCATTTTGAACTTGGATGGAAACAGTTTTTGTACAAAAAAGACTAAAAATTGTACAAAATAATTTCTGGACTAAGTTTGTAGTATAATCGTATATGCAAGCATTTTTTTTAACTTCGTTTACATATATATTTTATTATCCTGAACGTATCTTTTTTCAAACAAAAAAAGATTTATTACTACGGAACCCTACACTGAGCGTGGCCCGACACGCTCTTGGCCGGTTTTTTTGGAAGTAGGTTAAAAACATACGCAATAACCCTGCTGGTGAAGGTTGCAGGAATCCGCTGGATGCGAGGCGAGACGTACGGGACTGGTATTGACCACTGGTGTTTGGGAGAGGCCTATGTCTAACAGGAGTGTGTAACGTGACTTAGAAAAGTGTAACACTAGGGGACGTCTTTCGGCTGAAATGGTGATGAAAATGATGACGATGTTACAGTCCTACAGTGTGTGTAACAAAATTATTCAAGGTAGATACTGGGAAAATCAATTTATTATTGATAAGGACTCTTCAGGTATATCTGCTACTCGACATTATCATAAGTAGCGATTACTAATCGACGATCAAGACATAATATGAACGAGGACGCACTCTTACCTTGTAGTAGTCAGTACCCGCTCTGCAATAATATTAATAATATTATTGTACCTAGTAGATCATATATTTTAATCTACTTGTTCAATACCTCGTCAGGTCATGTTACTATACCATACCTACCTACACAGGACCTACATACAAACATGATCAAGTTTCTAGCTCTACCCCATTATGAAATCCTTTATTTTGTTTCAGGGGTTTTATAGGGTAGTAGGGAAAGGCCTTCAAGAGCCATTAAAAATCGAAAAATTGACCCAGAGAACCAAGCAAGAACCCGGAAACGAAGCCGATACATAGCCCTAATTACATTTGTGAACGCTCTGATCAGTTACCCTAATATGTAAACACTTATTCCAGCCTCCAGAAAGTTTTTGTGTCTCATTCACTGGCCCGTTGCCTTCAGCGTCTAACTGGATGGTTTTTGCAGATCAGTAGTTCTGTAGTAACCAGACAACCTCGATTGGCTCTCGATATGAATAGCCAACATGACGTCATAATTTTAGAGTTCTCGGCAATTATCAGTTTGGATAGCCATTAGATGATACTTACAAAATTTAGCATTCTATCTGCAGGTAGATAACTATTGGCTGTTTGCTACATTTCCTGTTTGTATGTTACGTAAACTTGCAATCTCTACAAATAGTGCAGCGTAATCTAATCTCGCAAAATGAAGATGATCTAGTTTAAATTTTCAAGATGCGGTTGCATTTTGAACTGGTATTTCGTAACACTAAAAATCAGCTGCATCAGGTAAAATCTCGTTAGACTTGAAGCCGATCGCGACACAGTTGGGAAAAGGCAGACAGATGATGATTTCAAAATACATGATCGGTCATTCTCAGAAGGCTTAAAAATGCGTGTCCGGGTCGAAATCCAGTACAAAATGGATAACTAACAACTTGATATTTTTTTCTATAATAGGTTATATCAAAATATTAGGAGGGGCCTGTGTTGTTTTTTATATAAATTAAATATAATTTAGTTTAAAAAAATAAAAACCTCCAAAATATTGACCTCGGTGCCGCGTCCGGCCCCGTATTGCGGCGGAAATTATTTTTTATCTTTTTTTCTGCAATACATGTCGCTATTTTTCATGTATTCATAAACACCTAGATAGATATTAACTCAATTTATAATATTTCTACGCCATAATAGGCCTTAGTAGACAAGTTACAACTGGTTGTCTTCACGTCCAACGCGGCAACGTTTAGAGTTGATATCAGTGGCGCGCACTGATCGGTTCATATAACCCGTATTCTAGTGGCTGCGAGAATATTTGTTAAAGTAATACAAACTGTCAGTTGTGCCGCATCGGTGGTAAGGATAACACGCCTGTGCGTCTCCGTGTCACTCTTTTATTGAGGTTCGTAATCGTTTTCGGTGGCTTGGTATACCTTTAAAATTGATTTCGGTGAATCCCTTTTATCCACAACTATTTGAATGAATAATTTATAATTATAATAAAAGCATGTCTTTTGCGTATTCGATTTCAACAAAAGAGATTAATATTAAAAATTCGGGTTACTTTTGAAAATATCTAGGATTTTGTCAATTATTTTGATTTCAGTGGCACTGATTTCGGTGTTTTCGGTGGAAATATGTGCACCGAAATCAATTTTAGAACCACCGAAATCAATCAATAGCTATTTATTTACATTTTAAGATCGTTTATTTAGCTTTCTCATCACCTCTCATCTTGTTTCAAAACTGTGATTATGGCAGATTCAAAAGAAGATCGGTTGGTTAAAAAGAGATTGGCTGAACGACGTCGGAAAGCTCGCATCAAGAGTGATCCAGTGCTTTTTGCAGTGCACTAGGAGAAAAAATAAATATTAAAAATTATATATTGTTAGCATCTCTTCGAACTGCGCACCTCCCTAGCTGCGGCAAGGGTATAAAAAGGCACGCTACCAATGCACAGCCCTTTTCGCCCGCCAGCCTTCGTGGAGTCAAGACGTGACCATTGCGTACATTGCGTTTGTTTGTGAACACGTGAGCCGTCTTTGTTCTATTGTGAGATTTAAATTGTTGCTTTGTAATAAGTTTGGTTCTTTGTTGGTTCTTTGTTAGTTCTTTGTTTAGTTCTGTGTAAATTATTTTGTATGAATAAATGTTAGATTTGTTGTAATTGTCTTTTAATAAATTCTATAATTGGTTTTATGCAAATTCTTTGTAATAAATAAATGTTAGTTTTGTTTTAAAATTCTAAATTAGTTTTATTGTTTATATCAGAAGTGGGATAATTGGACCAATTGTGCCCGTTTTGATCAGCATCTATAGAACCAAACTTTTACAAATCTACCCTCATATTTTTATTTTTGTTTTCTTTATTTCTTTGTGTCGTTGTTGTCGTGTGACCGTTATGACGGGTAATAAAAGGTGAAGTGAATTAAAACATCGTTCCCGAAGCGGCTCGCGTGTTCAGTCGCGTACTCGGGAATCATTTATTTTGCAAGCATGGCGTTGCGTACTATTATGTTGGCATTGCGTTGCGCATTATTATGTTGGCATTGCGTTGCGTATTACTATGTTGGCATTGCGTTGCGTAAAGAATAGACGTCGATCGCATAAACCATCTTCGGAACATAGCCGGCGTGATACTACGACATTCCATAGGAATGTCTCGCGTAAATACTGATTTCGGTTTACGAACAGTTTTGCATATAAAACGCCGCCGGTCTAACGAGAAATCGAAGTACTACCGTCGTACTCGTAAGATGCGTTCGTGCGATAGATCCCGTTCCGTTTCTTCAAATACAGACCAAGTGACGGTACGCTCGCGTCATAGGACTCGAAGTAGGTCACCATACCGACGAATCTTCTCCGAACAATTGTTCGAGCTGCGGGTAGGCAGGCCCTCGCCAAACTCGAAGCGCGCGCGCGCCGCCGCGCCGACGCCCACGTTGCCCGCTCAGCCGGTACACAGGTTTTTCTTTGGTCTCCATGACCTTGGTGGTTGCGTCAACTACTGCTGCAACAGCACTGGATCTTGTTAATCGTACACACGCAGCCTGTTGAGCTACCTCCAACGCCCTAGCAAAAGTAGGTTTGCTGGTATCACAAAACTTCTCTCTATCGGCAAAGACACATCGTCTCAGCGTGAAGTGCTTGTCCAAAAGTAAATTCCGTGCAAGGCGGTAGGTGCTGTCCGAAAGATGGGTCTGTAACAAAGCACTTTTATTTTCGGCTTTAACACTGTTAAGTTTTATAAACTGTAGTAGCCGACCTTTAAATATGGGCCACTCTTTGCCGTCGTGATCGAAACTTGAAAGATTTCCGATGATATTCGACATTTTTCACGAACTTGATAATTAATGTCAATTGCAACGTAAACTGTTTTACCGTGAACAGTTTTTATTCGACGTCAACGCCGCGACGTTCAATTTGAGAAACAATTCGATTCAATGTGTGTATTAGAAAACGTTTGTTTGATGGTTCTACAAAATAAACATTTCGAAAATCAACTCTGTAACTCGTTACTTAGAGTTCAAATTGCATGACATGCATGACCGTCGTTCGCAATCTATGGCGTTATTTTGACCGTAAGTTTGTTAATTTGCTCATTTCCTTGCGTTTGCGTTCTCGATTATTAAACGAGATGCACGAGTTAATGTCATAAACGTCGTTGACGAGTTCAACTAGTTGATTCTAAAACAGTTAAAGTTAATACGTTGACAGAAGACCAACACTTGATTCAACACACGCACACACACGGTTGGCGCATTGGCTAAGCGATTGGACTGCTGCGCTACGTGTCGCGGGTTCGATCCCCGCACGGAACAAGTATTTGTATGGCCTACAGATAGTTCTTTCGGGTTTGGGCGTGTTTGTGTATGTGAGTTTCAATGTTTGTAAACGCACCCACGATACAGGAGAAATTTCTAGTGTGGGGCAACGTTTTTTTCGTTGATTCAACGCTCATCCCTAGTCAGAGCATCTTTCAACTGCGGTAAGAAAGGTCACTAATTCGCGATGTCGCGATGTCGAACTCCAGCGTCTACAGAGAGGCTACTCGAGAATTAACCAGGAATGGAGCTCAACGGCTCCTTAAAGATAATGAATCTAGCCAAGATGTACGCGATAATCGAAAGCCGTAAGTTTGTAAGGCCCGAGTTCACCAACTACATCATAACCATTGATTACATAACCGCTCCGTTAATATTTAACAGTTGTTTAAACAATCCGCGTTTTTTTATGTTCACCATCCATTTGTAACCAATGGTTAACTAAACAAACATTTTTGAACAGCAAAATATTGTTAAACAGGCGTTTAAGGTTAAAACATCGGTTTAAAAATTTAAACATCTGTTGGTGATTGATAAATTTATGCAGCATCGTATGTGAGGTACTGGATGAGATGAATGCGTGTGGGTGAAGAGTCACCATGTTGTTTCCCTTTCTGCACAGGATGCATATTGGGAATACCCGTGTCTGCACAGGATGCATAGTCGGGTGGGTGATGAATCACCATGTTGTTTCCCTTTTTGCACAGGATGCATATTGGGAATACCCGTGTCTGCACAGGATGCATAGTCGGGTGGGTGATGAATCACCATGTTGTTTCCCTTTCTGCACAGGATGCATATTGGGAATACCCGTGTCTGCACAGGATGCATAGTCGGGTGGGTGATGAATCACCATGTTGTTTCCCTTTCTGCACAGGATGCATATTGGGAATACCCGTGTCTGCACAGGATGCATAGTCGGGTGGGTGATGAATCACCATGTTGTTTCCCTTTCTGCACAGGATGCATATTGGGAATACCCGTGTCTGCACAGGATGCATAGTCGGGTGGGTGATGAGTCACCATGTTGTTTCCCTTTCTGCACAGGATGCATATTGGGAATACCCGTGTCTGCACAGGATGCATAGTCGGGTGGGTGATGAATCACCATCTTGTTTCCCTTTTTGCACAGGATGCATATTGGGAATACCCGTGTCTGCACAGGATGCATAGTCGGGTGGGTGATGAGTCACCATGTTGTTTCCCTTTCTGCACTGAGTGCATAGTGGGAATGGTCCGTGTCTGCACAGGATGCATAGTCGGACGGGTGATGAGTCACCATGTTGTTTCCCTTTCTGCACTGGGTGCATACTGGGAATGGTCCGTGTCTGCACAGGATGCATAGTCGGACGGGTGATGAGTCACCATGTTGTTTCCCTTTCTGCACTGGGTGCATACTGGGAATGGTCCGTGTCTGCACAGGATGCATAGTCGGACGGGTGATGAGTCACCATGTTGATTCCCTTTCTGCACTGGGTGCATAGTGGGAATGGTCCGTGTCTGCACAGGATGCATAGTCGGACCGGCGCACGTGATGCGTCATGTTACAGGTACGCTAGGCGGTCACAGTGTCACGGCGACAGCAACAACAGCAGCAACAGCCAGGGGTAACAAACGATTGGATGGCGCTGTCGGCGCATCGCCCGTGTGCAGACAACTGCGTGGAGGGCGCGGGGCACTGGGTTCCGGACGCCGGCCGCCGCTCGCCTCTGTGAGCCGGCAGCCGACCGCCGCTCGCCTCAGTGAGCCGGCAGCCGTCCGCCTCTGTGAGACGGCCGCCGCTCACCTCTGCGAGCCGGCAGCCGTCCGCCTCTGTGAGACGGCCACCGGTCGCCTCTGCGAGCCGGCAGCCGTCCGCCTCTGTGAGCCGGCCGCCGCTCGCCTCTGCGAGCCAGCAGCCGTCCGCCTCTGTGAGCCGGCCGCCGCTCGCTTCTGCGAGCCAGCAGCCGTCCGCCTCTGTGAGCCGGCCGCCGCTCGCTTCTGCGAGTCGGCAGCCGTCCGCCTCTGTGACCCGGCCGCCGCTCGCCTCTGCGAGCCGGCAGCCGACCGCCTCTGTGAGCCGGCCGCCGCTCGCTTCTGCGAGTCGGCAGCCGTCCGCCTCTGTGACCCGGCCGCCGCTCGCCTCTGCGAGCCGGCAGCCGTCCGCCTCTGTGACCCGGCCGCCGCTCGCCTCTGCGAGCCGGCAGCCGACCGCCTCTGTGAGCCGGCCGCCGCTCGCTTCTGCGAGTCGGCAGCCGTCCGCCTCTGTGACCCGGCCGCCGCTCGCCTCTGCGAGCCGGCAGCCGCTCGCCTCTGTGAGACAGCCGCTGCTCGCCTCTGCGAGCCGGCAGCCAATCTCCTCTGCGAGCTGGCAGCCGACCACCGCTCGCTCTGCGCGCCCTTCCGCCACTCAGCTCACCGACACACACCACTACGGGCAGTATATGCACCACCTTATTATGGAAAAGTGTAGAAAGGAACGAAGGCCTATTTTGTTTACTTGGTTGTGATTGTTGTGATAATGTTTATGTTTAATCGAGCATGAGAGAATGGAATGTGAAATTAGACGATGTATGAATTAAATGAAAGGCTTATTGTAGATAGAATGGCTGGAAGTATGACGTGGTTTATTTAATACACAGCGGTGTGTTTTGACGTAAAGTTAAGTTAAAGGGGAAAATATACAAGTCTGTGATTTGGCCTGTCGTACTGTATGGATCGGAATGTTGGGCTGTGAAGAAGATGGATGAAAATAGGTTGCATGTTGCGGAGATGAGAATGTTGAGTGTGGATGTGTGATGTGGGGTGTGAACAGAATGGATAAAGTAAGGAACGAGTATATCAGAGGAAGTTTAAAAGTTGCGCCAATTACAGAAAAGCTAAAAGGGAATCTGTCTGAGGACTGTCGTGACTCGTGGTATGGGCATGTGATGAGGAGAGATGAATCGCATGTGACTATAAACGTTATGAATATAAATGTGGATGGATGGAGAGGGAGAGGAAGACCAAAGAAAAGATGGATGAAGTGTGTGAGGAGTGATTTGAAGGAAAAAGGAATAAATGATAACGTGACGACTAACAGGGCAGAATGGAAGGAAAAAAAAACTTGTTGCGCCGACCCCAAATTACATGGGATAGGGGCAGGAAGATGATGGTGTGTTTAAACATAATTTCTCGTTTCAGACAGCCCTGAAAATGATGACACTGAGGCAAGTGACGTCCACTCCTGGCCCTGGACCAGCCATGGCCCCTTCTTGAAGCGCAAGCTGATGCTGAATGTGCGTCAGGAATCGCCGAGCCTTCCAACGTCGAGGACGACTCCAGTCAGGAGAGGCCGTGTTAGCATCTCTTCGAACTGCGCACCTCCCTAGCTGCGGCAAGGGTATAAAAAGGCACGCTACCAATGCACAGCCCTTTTCGCCCGCCAGCCTTCGTGGAGTCAAGACGTGACCATTGCGTACATTGCGTTTGTTTGTGAACACGTGAGCCGTCTTTGTTCTATTGTGAGATTTAAATTGTTGCTTTGTAATAAGTTTGGTTCTTTGTTGGTTCTTTGTTAGTTCTTTGTTTAGTTCTGTGTAAATTATTTTGTATGAATAAATGTTAGATTTGTTGTAATTGTCTTTTAATAAATTCTATAATTGGTTTTATGCAAATTCTTTGTAATAAATAAATGTTAGTTTTGTTTTAAAATTCTAAATTAGTTTTATTGTTTATAATATATTATTTTTATTTCATCATCATCATTCATCATTTCAGCCAAAAGACGTCCACTGCTGGTCATAGGCCTCCCCCAGGCGTCGCCACATTGACCGGTCCCGTGCGTCTCTCATCCAGCGGGTTCCTGCAACCTTGACCAGGTCATCGGTCCACCTAGTGGGAGGTCTTCCAACGCAACGTCTTCCGGTTCGCGGTCGCCATTCCAGAACTTTTCGGCCCCATCGGCCTTCCGTTCTGCGAGCAATGTGCCCTGCCCATTACAATTAAAGTCTGGCGATTCTTCGGGCTACGTCGGTAACCTTGGTTCTCATGCGGATGTCCTCATTTCTGATTCGATCACGCAAGGAAACTCCGAGCATAGCCCTCTCCATTGCCCTTTGGGTGACTTTGAGCTTTCTGATGAGGCCCATTGTGAGCGACCACGTTTCGGTCCCGTATGTAATCACTGGCAAGTGGCAACACACACTGGTCATAGACTTTCGTCTTGAGACACTGGGGTAAGTTGGACGAGAAGATACCGCGCAACTTCCCGAACGCTGCCCAGCCGAGTCGGATTCGACGATTGACCTCTTTCTCGAAGTTAGATCTACCCAACTGGACCGTTTGTCCCAGGTAGACATAATCGTCCACAACTTCAAGCGTAGAGTCTCCGATCTTGATAGGAGTGGGTGTTACATGAACATTCAACATAACCTTGGTTTTGTCCATGTTCATTTTAAGACCCACTCTTTCGGAAGCTCTACTGAGGTCATCGAGCATTGTACTGAGGTCTTCCATGGTCTCAGCCATGACCACTATATCGTCGGCAAACCGAAGGTGAGTGATGTACTCGCCGTTGACGTTGATGCCAAGTCCTCTTCAATCCAGAACCTTCAAGATATCCTCCAATGCAGCGGTAAACAGTTTCGGAGATATGACGTCTCCCTGTCTCACACCGCGCTGCAGAAGGATAGGTTCCGAGGTCTGGTCCTGAAGTCAGACTGACATGGTGGCGTTTTTGTACAAACACTTCAACACCTCGATGTACCGGTAGTCGATTTGGCACCGTTGGAGAGACTGCAGCACAGCCCAAGTCTCGATCGAATCGAAGGCTTTCTCGTAGTCCACAAACGCTAAACAGAGAGGCAGGTTATACTCTTCGGTCTTCTGTATAACCTGCCGCAGCGTATGTATGTGGTCCACGGTACTAAAGCCTTTTCGGAATCCGGCTTGTTCGGGAGGCTGGAAATCGTCGAACCTGCGTGCGAGACGATTCGTGATGACTCTTGAAAACAACTTGTAGACATGGCTTAGAAGTGAGATGGGCCTATAGTTCTTCAACCGGGCATTGTCACCCTTTTTGAAGAAGAGCACCACCACACCCCTGCACCAAGCCTGTGGCGTTTTCCTCTCGAGTATGACGGAATCAAACAGCTTCTGTAGGGCCTTAAGGACCGGTTTGCCACCCGCCTTCAGAAGTTCGGCCGTAATTCCGTCATCACCCGGCGCCTTGTTGTTTTTAAGCTGTTTCAGAGCCATCCTAATCTCGTACAATTGCTGCAATTCTATAATTGCTGTTGTTGTTAGAAAGACTGATTTGTGACTGAAAAGTGATTTTTGTAGTAATTTTGTATTAATAAATAAATTGTCTGTGATTAAGCTGGAATTTTTTTTTTCAAGTTCCTATTAAGTAATGTTAGTTTTAGACTACCTACTACTTTTAATTACATTTAATGTAAAATAAATAGCTTCCTTTTAAAGTTGATTTTTGTAAATTTTCCTTTAAAACTTAATAAATGGGACATGTCTTGATAAAATAAAATGTTTTACTGTAAAATTTACCTGCAATTTCTTACAGACCATATTTTCATAGTAAAACTTAGGCAGTTAATATAACATTTATAAAACAACAGTATTTGAAAAATAAATTATTTGATATATTTGATTTCGGTGATAAGAATATTGATTTCGGTGGACACCAATTTTTAAAAAATTTAATCCCTTCATATCCTTCGGTCTATACGATTCCCTCTACTACTAATATGTTTTAAATTAACTCTAGATTTGATATTTCATGATAACATGCCATAAATTAAAAAAAAAATATTGCCACCGAAGTCAACCAAATAATGAGTCTCCTGATAATGACCCTAGACTGGCAAAATCATTACCCTTCCTTTTGGCTTTGCCGTAGTCGGGTAAAAAGTGATAACATAAGCGAGTGTGATACTTTTTTAGTGTCAAGAGTAACTACCTACTTCTTTTAGACACATGTCATGTATTTCTTCACATGGTACGCACAACGACCAATCAAGCTATGCAAAACCAATTCAAGTCGATCTCTCATAACTATTTCGCTTCTATGAAAATATTGGAAGATACAGTTTCAATTAATCAGTGGACCATTTACAAACACCTTTGAACAAAAAAAAAAACAACTAAGTAGGTACCTACTCATTATCGGCCACTTCAAGTCCCTAACTGTAGTCTATGATTAATCAGTTATACTTATGGCGCTGACAAGAGCCAAATAGGCTTGTATTGAACAATTTTTTAGCCAAATCTATACAGTTTGACACGGCGGAAAAAATATATGTTAATCTTGAACATATTTCTGATAATTTCGTTGTTTTCAAAACACGTTTTTGAAAAGTTTTCTCGATACAAAAAAATGGTAAACTAACCTCTTAAAATGATCTTCCAACAAAAATATCTGTATTACTGATGAACGTACGTTGGTAAAATTTATAACAATAACGTATCATATTTAAATACAAAATTTGGTTGTTTTTAATTTTTGATTATTTAATAAATTATTATTTTATAATTAATCATTATATGGTTTGTAAGAAGTTCGAGCGTTGCGTCATCGCGCTCTCTTTCTTACGTATGCAATCCGACAGTGAGCGCTTAGGCGCGGTGCTAGACGGACGTATGTCACTTTGCGCCCCACTGACAGCTATCCGTTCATCTATAAATTATTATTGACCGCGTCACAATGTTAGTCCAGGATCCACGGTACATTTTTTCACTTGATTACTATCAAGCTAATTTTCCGTGAGCCAACATTACCCTATACGAAAACTCTCGATTGTGGTAGGTAATAGGGGCAGCAGGGATAAAATATATATTGATTTTATAGTATTATAATTATTTATTTGATGATTTTCAAAAATCTATTACTAACTATTTTATTTTTATCTGATGATCATTATCTAAATCCAACATGTATTGATAACGAGCTCATCAAAAATTACTACAAACCAGGGGTCCGTAGCCGAATGGCAAAAAACGGAACCCTTATATATTCGTCATGTCTGTTTGTCCGTCTGTCCACCCGTATGTCACAGCCACTTCATTCGGAAACTATTGAGACTACACAGTTGAAACTCTACAAGTATTCTGTGAACCGCTTTACGATTTTTATACAAAAATAAAAAAAAGGATTTAGGGGGTCGCCCCATACATGGAACTGAAACTATATTTTTTTTTTCATCAAACCTATACCTACGTGTGGGGTGTCTATAGACATTAGACAGGTCTTTAAAAATGACATTGAGGTTCCACAAACAATTTTTTCTCAAAGCCAATCGTTTGGAAGACAGACACTTCCAAATTTGTAAAATGGCGACCGGCCTCGCGGTCGCTTGCCTTCGGTATTGCCAACAATGACCAGCTTTTCAAGGCTGCTATCTCCTCTTTGCATTATGTGGCCGAAATAAGACAAAATACGCTGTAGGCAAACTGTTGACAATCGAGTCTTGATATTGAGTTGGAAAGGATAGACACATTTGTGCGTTTGGCCGTCCATGGAATTCGGAGAATCCGCCTAAAACACCACATTTCGAATGCGTCTATCCTCTGTCTTACTCTTGTTTGGATTGTCCATGTCTTAACTTGTGGGGAAAAATGCTCCTTCCGAGAAGCCTGTGCCTGAAAAGGAACCGATCCAGGCTGATGATGGTTTCGTGACGGTGTTGAGGAGGAAGCGCCGTCAGCGAACCATCAAGAACCGCTGCGGCACGGCTCCATCGGAGCCCAATGTGCATATTCGTGCCGCAAAGCCGAACACTCCTTTGTATCTCTCCCGTCTACATTACACCACTACGACGGAGGACATCGTGGAGTACGTGCGCCAGAAGATCAAGTACGTGGCGAGAGTGCAGCTGCTCGAGTCGCGCCGCAACGTCAACTTTAAGGCGTTTGTGGTGCGAGTACCGACATGCTACCTGCACCTCGTCTTGGAAGAGGACTTTTGGCCGCAGGGGGTGGTGTTTCGACGCTTCCGCGGGCAAGTGCCACATGATCGCACAGTGACGTAGTGCAACTGTAGTGATACTAATATAGTTTTAAGGTTTTGTTTACTAACACAAGCTGTCAATTATATCGTATGTATGTTAGTCTGTAAGTTTCCACTTCCAATCTGTGCCGTATCTCTTTCATGTTGCCAAATGTTGTAGCAAGGAGAACGGTGTCATCAGTGTACCTCAGATTGGAAATCCACTTTCCACCAACAGTAAACCCCTTGTCCCAGCCCTAAAGAGTCTTGAATGATATTACTCTTCGTACATATTGAAGAGCAGAGGTGAGAGGATGCATCCCTGCCTAACGCATTTGAACAGTCGGTGTCTATTTTGACGAAAGAGCGGTTGTTGATGTGTAGGTAGTAGAGGCATCGGACTATGTCAATAAGATGTTGAGGCGTTCCCATGTCTTTAAGAACCCCCCACAGCTTGCCCCACTCCACGCAATCAAATGCTTTGGTATAATCTATGAAACATATCAATACAGGGCTGTTAAATTCCCGACTTTTCTCTATAATTTGGCGAACGTTCAGGATTTGTTCCCGCGTGTCTTTGCCTTTAACAAAACCTGCTTGCTCTTCTGGAATTTGTGGCTCCAGAAAGTGTATTAGCCTGTTGTTTATGATGTACAGGAGTATTGATGGTGCGTGGAGTAAGTGCCAAACACTTAATATAATTTTTAGAATCTTGTAGGCAACTTGTAAAGAGTGGGTTTAATAGAAAATATCCAATCCCCAAAACCCAGTTAGTAAGTAATCATTTTTAATGACTTCGTTATCGATACATATTGGACGGAAGGAAGGGGACTCTTTGATCAAACCATACATTTTGTAGGACAAATATTTTTTCAAATAACTTAGATAATTATCATCAGATTTAACAAAAAAACCCAGCTGATGATTCTCAAAAGTGTTTGTACTTAACACTTTTGAGAATCATCAAACCAACATATTTTATCCCTGCTACCCACAGAAGAGATAAAATGCTACCCCTATTACTTACCACAATCGAGAATTCGAGAGTTTCGTGCAGGAAATTGTTGGGCGTCTCGCCGTCTCATCAAAATTAGCTTGATAGTAATCAAGTGCAAAAATGGACCGCGGATCCTGGACTATTTGTTTCTTACTTGGTAGTATGGCGCTAGGGTATCGGAAAAATTGTGGGCGTGTCCAAAAATACTGAAACATCAGAAGTCAATAGCTATTGTCATCGTCTTAAAGTTTGCAATTTGTACACGACATTAGTGGTAATTTTCTACGCTCTAATAAATTGAAGCGTTATACTGTATTGTAGACGAAAGTGTTCACTGTGGTTCTAGAACTACCAGTGCATAGTGCGATAAAAATTTGGTAAATAAACTTGTCTGTCAATTTTGGAACACAAGTTGTGCAACATTTTGTAACATAACATTGAGGCTCAGCTAACATTCAGGAGATCGTGGTTTAAAATCAACTTTATTATTTATTAAACCATTTTTGTTTCTTTTTAACCGACTTCTAAAAAAAGAAGGAGGTTCTCAATTCGGAAGTTTGTTTTTTTTTTTTTTTTATGTTTGTTCGGGCATAACTCCGTCACTTGCTAACCGATTTGAAAAATTCTTTTTTTGTTGGAAAGGGTATACTTCCCAAATGGTCCCATATTTTTTTTATCGAAATCGGACAAGCGGTTTTTGAAAAATCAACAAAACTTAAAAAAAAATACTACATTGTCCACATTAGGTGAACCACTAAAAAGTGAAAAATAAAAACTTTTTAACAAAAAATAAAACCGACTTCAAAAAAAAAGTCAAAAATAAATCAGTTTCTGAAGTCGGTGACAAAAAAATGAAATCAAACAAACAAAAGTCACCGACTTCAGAAACTGATTTATTTTTGACTTTTTTTTTGAAGTCGGTTTTATTTTTTGTTAAAAAGTTTTTAAATTACCATTTTCACAGAAGTCCTTGAATCGCATTTTAGAGGCTCCATTATCTCTGCCTTGGCAGTAACATAACGCATAATTATGAAAATATATGAAAAATTCACGGTACGTAGGAACAATCGTTTTAAAATCTTTACAGCAAAATTATGTTAAAACATATTACAAAAATCAACAGTTAATAAGTACAAATACAAAAACAGTTTAATACCAATAACCAAGATGTAGGCAAAAGGGCGTCCATACTTTGAGGACTTTCATACTGGTACTGAATGATACAAGTAGGCTTGATTACACGTTCTTGCGTATTTTTTTAAGTCTGATGAAAACATATTTTACTTTATCCACTAAACACTTACTAATGACGGAGTGCCGGGATGGGAATTTTTCGTAGACATAATAAATAAATTCATGGGTGGTGCCGAGATGGAACTAAACCATATCAGACCTTATGTGTAGAGGTTTGAAGTGAATTATTTTTAGCACAGCCCTTTGAGCTCTTTCTAGTTTTAATGACTCAGTTTTATGAGTCCCACCCCACACAGGGATACAGTACATCAGAATTGTTTGTCACAAAGCCAAATAAACCATTCGGAGAGTATTTATATCCGCTGAAAACCTTAAATTTAAAAAAATATAAATTAGTCTTCTGGTGCGAGAGGTTAATGACTCCAATTGAGTGGTCCAGTCTAGTTTCTCATCGACGAACACTCCGAGATATCTTATGGATTCCACCATAGACAATGAGAGACACTTACAAGCTTCAGACTTTTGACACTTATGGGCTTTTAGATTTCCGGTTTCTTCAGCTGGCTTTGATGTATGCGGTAGAATGAAGCGTAAAAATGTTGTTATCAACGTTTAAGGTTAAAAGATTACTTGCTAACCAATGCATTACTCTCCGCAATGCATTTTCCGAATGCAATTTAGCGTCTGCGTAAGTGAAAATATCACAGTTGACGAGAGGCAGATTACAAAGGTCGTTTCTATAGATTTGGAAGAGGGTTGGGCCCAAAATTCTTCCCTGGGGGACCCCGAAGGTTATTCGTTCCTCTGCGCTAGTTGTATTGTCGATCTTGACGGATTGTCGACGGTCAGAGAGATAATCTTTAAAGATTTCAAGAGCCAGACCACGCATACAGACGCCAGCACATCAATATTTAATGGAAGCAAGAAAATTAACAGATTTTAGTAGCTTGATGCATCATCGGTACTACAGGTAAAACATAATGAGAAGACAAGCAGGTTCATAACCTAACAATCATACGTATAACGCCATATATATGCATACGCATTGTACATCCGTAAACATACACAGAAAATCTCGTACATCGACAGACATTCCCACGGGAAATCAGAGCGACCGGCCCGCTTCCTCTTATTATAAGAGCACTGTCATTAAAAGGACAATAATCTGCAAGGAGGTCTATCATAGAACACAATTAACTGGACATATAATCAACGCCTCTAACCCATATGATTATGCAATCAGTATTTAACCGACTAGGCAATAAATTCTTGAAGATTGAGGATGTTAAAGAAGATATGAAATGGCGAAAATTGTATGCCTTTAACAAAGCCCAAGGGCTACTAGGGTACCACAATCATTAATTGTGTAGAACAGGTGTCAGGGAAGTTTCCAAGCTTAGTAGTAAATGGTAGTAAATGGGACACCTCGCCTGACTGGTTAATTTATTTCTAACTAGCTGATGCCAGCGGTAACGCGAGTCGGTCAAATTATATTCTAAAACCTTCCTCGAGAACCACTCTATTCATTGCTGAAAACAGCATTAAAATCGGTGTAGGTAGTTATAGTTTTTAAGTTTACCGTGAACAGACAGACCGACAGACAGACAGATGCGGTGGAGGACTTTGTTTTATAATATGTAGTGATGATAGTGATAAAGTCATCCCAGCCTGTCTCTTTACTGCCCTCCCAGAGTGACGCCATAAGCGATAGTAGAGCTAGAGCCCGACCGGGGAATCGAACCCAGGACCTCATGCTCAGTAGTCGCGCTTGCGCACACTAGACCAACGAGGCAATCGATGAGTTAACTCAAGAATTTCATCACTAAGATTATTGTGTGCTAAACGGTTCTGTCTGTGCCAGGAGGCAAAAAAAAACCAGTAAAGCCAGGTTAAAAGGCTAGATTACATTATAATGTAATTATAATTACCCAACTGTTTGCCTATTAGAACTGTGTATGCCCATCAATCGTGCATGACGCCATTACAAATCGTGACGAGATGAGCCCCACGAATTCTTACATATTTCTAAGACGGTCACGGTGTTCAAATTTTTTTTTGTAGATTTCTCATTCACCATCATTCTTATGTTTATTTATAAGTCTTTAGAAAAATTAAGGAAGCGTTTATGAATGAGGAAACAAAAGTCGAGACTAATATTGTTAAATGTGATGTTATTTTAAAACAAGGTAAAGCCTTGTGTTCATCTTCATCTTACGTTTTCCGGGACTGTAAACGATGGTGTTCGAAGGGTTCAACAATAATTCTGGATTGATGGGCCAATTATGACCTACATACATAGGTAAATTCATATTTCGTATAGAGTACCTATGTCACGCATGTATGTATGTATTGGTGATCGAATTCATACAGCCACGAGCACGAATATTGAAGATTCATTTTTATGAAGATTCGACACTGATTTTCTCGCGTTATTTAACTTTAATGAAAGATATTAAGTTATTTTTTTTATTTCATAATTTGATGGGTCCCAAAATAGTATGTTCTCAAATTAGTCTCCCGTAGGAAACTGAACTAAGGTTGTCTGGAAGATATCGCTACCAGCGATAATACGCCCTTGTACCATTGATATTACCCATCCACAGGATTAGATAGCAATATTGTCAAATATCTGTATAGCTGGGTGCTACGTATAACGTATAATAAAATATATTCTGATTCTATCTAAATGCATTTTTTTTTTTTTTCTTTTAAAAACGTTGCCCCACACTAGGAATTTCTCCTGTATCGTGGGTGCGTTCACAAACATAGAAAGTCACATACACAAATACCCAGACCCGAAACAACTATCTGCAGGCCATACAAATATTTGTTCCGTGCGGGGATCGAACCCACGACACGCAGCGCAGCAGTCCAATCGCTTAGCCACTGCGCCAACCGTGCCGTCTAAAAATGAAAACATGTGTATGTTATTGAGGTTTACCGACATAATATATTTCTCAGTTAGGCAGCCACGTAGTCTGGATCTGTACCCGCTAGATGACAATAGGTTCGCCTTCTATTATATAATTGGCGAAATGTACCCGTATTAGTGCATGTACACCTCTGCCTTTCCCTTCGGGAATTACATGCGTGATGTAATGATGTTTACCAAACAAATAAATTCCGAAATAAATATTCACCGGTAAAGCAAGTGTAAATACTGTGGCTATTCTAGCACTAAAGTAAAGTGCAGTAAGTCTAAAAATAAAACAACGCTACAGTGTAAACTTAGAAGCCATTAGTATCAAGTAACATTGTAGATTCCATTGCGTGTAAGGATGTTCAGCGATACGACACGGCGCGCGGCGCAAGCGCATAAGCTTTGCCTTCTTGTTAACTAGGCCCGTTTTACTATAATAATCTTGTTGATTGATATGACATGACTCAGAATAAATGCGTCTCACATATGGGTAAGTTCTACGTGATTACGTCATTTGCTAACATACACTTCTTTATCTTAGGATAGTGACGAATGTAACTGATGATGGCACACTTCAAAGCTCTGTTTGTTCGCAAACTGTTTCATATTTTTTAAATCATCATCTTCGTAACAATATCATCATGGCTGTAATCCCCGAAGGGTTTGGCAAAGGTGTACCCATTAGTACAATTGTTTAAGTCCCGTGTAATAGGGGCTGAGCATATTGTCATCTACCGCGCACCAATCCAGACTCCGTGGCTGCTACTGAAAAATTCCTGATTAAAATATGCGAATATTGTTGAGAATACTAGTATCAAAATATTTAGAATTAAAAGCTTTAAGGTTAGTACAAGTCGAAATATAGCAGCTGCAAAAGCTACTGTAGTACTTTGGCGACAGGTTTTGTCAAAGCAATGCAGCTGTGCTTTTATACTATTGGTTAATTTAGTTTTAGTACATATTATACAATGGGACCTGTGGTGGCTAAATGGAAGCGATTGTCTTCAAAGGCGTGTCCGCCAATACACTGATCAGTGGGCTTAGCATGACGTCTTAAAACAGGATTGTTTTAATGTAATTCCAGTGTGGGAAACCGACAGAGCTATACAGGGTGCCTATTAGCACCATCTATTTTCCGCACTGGAGATAAAAACGATCCAGCTTGAAGACGTCATGGTAGGCCACCTGGTGTGGGTGACTGATCGTTCGATCAGACCGAAGCTCAGGCCGGCAGAGTGTTGTGTTTCACGCTCGCCTCAAGAGTTGCCAGCACAGTAGACGGGGCCAACTAGGGCCAGTACCTGCCAGGGTTGCGTAATTTGATCGAAATAGTTACCGCGGCCATAGAACTCAAAGTGTATAAACAGGAACACGGATGGGTTTTAGTCGGTAAGGAGGAGTCATTTAATGATTTCCCTTTCCTAAAAAAAAACAAAAATGGCCACCAGGTGAATGAGTTCAGCGATCAACGCTTCTAGACTTTTCCAACAATACGTGATGAGTCAAAACGTACCTCTGCCCTCCACTCACTCGTGCCTTCATAGAATTTATATAGGAAACAGAAAAAAAAATATAATTACAGAAACTTGAATACCAATTAAGGCTTCTTGGGAATCATTGAAATATGCAGAAATCGTGACGGCTAAGCTTCAAAAGGCTTCAATGGCGTCAGTAGTTCGTGTGTTATCATCAACATCCTTGAGATGATACCATGATGATCTCACTCGAATGAGAGCCCATTCTTCTCAATCGTGTTGATAATCCGCGACTAAGTAACTGTGATATATCTTTAGACGTATTACTTTGTGTACCTACTTAATTTATTTCATCACCGCTGCTCTCAAAACGGTGAAGGAAAATATCGTGAAGAAAACCGGCATGTCTTAAAACCAAAACATTCGAAGACATGTGACATCTACCAACCCGCACGGCCTGGTGCGTGGTGGAATATAGCCAATCCCTCTACTAGAGGGGATCGAGGCCTGAGTCCCTGCAGTATCATCATTATTCATTATTGATTTAATTTAGTTTTAAGTAAAATTCTTGTGTAATTAAATTGTATTATTTTATATTTTATTACTAAGATTTTTTTAAATTATATTTTGTTGTCATTATGGTGAAAGCTGTGTATACCTATTATGGGCTTACATACCAGCACTTTTGTATTATAATATTTTATATGTAACTTCTAAGTATGTATTGCTGTTGGTGTACCTAATAAATAAATAAATAAATAAATAAATGACGATGAACTGACAAATGATTGCACTCTGACTGAATAGGTCCACTCAAATAAGTACCTATGATACCTTCTTCAAAAGACAATCTCAGACACTAATCTGCATAGTCTTCATTTGTGAGTAGGTATACCTAGATTATGTCTGACCCTAAATAGAGACTTCTGAGTTTGATTAGGCTGTTCTCTTCTCAGAATAGTCAGGTAAGAAACACCGACCCCGAACATTTAATTAACATGAAACCTTATTTGTTTGTACTAAAATAAAATTTATAATTTTTATTGCCTATGATTAAACTTGGCTAATATAAATTAGTTATAGCAGACACGGTTATTGTTTGTATAACATAGGTAATAATCGATAAATTTCCGATGAATTCAGTCGGATGGAAGTTAGGATACTCATACCAATAGTTTTATTGCTCAATCCACGACGATTGACAGTCCCTTTTTGGTGAAGGCCAAACCAATTCTTTAAATAATTATGTAGAAAATTAGAAATGGATTTTCTGCATTGTTGGCAATTCACTGTATTTCAATTCAATAATTTACAAAGATGTCGAAGCCTTTTGAACATTAGCGTTGTCATAAGTACGCGGTAGTACCTATGTAAGGCCAATTTCCAGTTTAAGAATTGGCGAATTCATGCACCTCTCGGTCAATCGGGGTCAAGACCATATATACCATCCTATGAAGGTTAGGTATACCTATAAGTTCGACAGTCGGTCCAGTATAACTGACTACATTTTGCTCCAAAAACATTTTAAACTAACCATTGACACCAAGATGAATGAGCTGAACTCTGAAGATTGACCTGAGTTATCATCATCATCATTTCAGCCGAAAGACGTCCACAGCTGGACATAGGCCTCCCCCAAGAGTCAACCGCGTGCAACCTTCACCAGGTCATCGGTCCACCTAGTGAGAGGCCTTCCAACGCAACGTCTTCCGGTTCGCGGCCACTTGTTCTACGAGTAATGTGCCCTGCCCACTGCCAATTAAGTTTGGCAATTCTTCAGGTTACGTCGGTAACCTTGGTGTCCTCTTGCGGATGTCTTCATTTGGCCGTAAGTATCAGTAAATAAATAGGAGAGAAGGAATGACTCGTTGGTTATACTGAGCATTGAAATCTTGAGTTCGATTCCCAGGGAGGCAACCACCAATTATTATTGTTACTTCAACGTGGGGGAAAGAGATCTAGCATTACGACCTGATTATTGTTTAAATCTTTCCTAAAGCTGTAAGATTGAATTTCTACTGCGCCATCACAATTTCTGCATAATTTAAAGATTTCCAAGAAGGCTTGAATGGCAGACAAGTTTCTGTAATTATATTTTTACCTATTTCCTATATCTATTATGTAATAAGTAGAGGGCATGTACTATGTAGTACCTAGGTAGTTTTCTGAATCATTACCTACCTCAACTCATTGCTCTAGAAGTCAAGATATTATGGAGGAACAGAAGCAATGCTTGCACGTGCTTCAGTACAAAGTAAAATAGAGTAGTCCTGAGGACCTTTCTGGTGTACTTTCTGAACGGCAAAGCCAGTCCCCCAGAACGCCCGCTCTTCGCCACATCTTAGCGTTACAACCAGGAAAAGTAGGAGATAAAACATCCACCAAGAATCAAATTCAAAAATCCCACTGTTCGCCTACTAACCTTCAAAGGATTTCCCCTATCGTGATATAAGCCGTGTCAAATATGCATAACCTCGCCACGGAGTTTACCTAATCCATCAATGTTCTTCCTTGTAGTGGCAGATCGTGAGCTCTCAATTATTTCAATAGGTAGGTAGGTGGGTAGGTTAGGTACATGGCAATAATTGCAGTCAAAACTATTATTTGTTATCTAACGCGTGTATCTATGGTCTAATGTCACTGCGTACTCAATAACTGTCGAAATAACTGGTTGGATAACATGTACCTAAATTATTTTGTCATTAATAGACGGAGCTGTAAATTACACCCACGTTTCACTAGCTGATTCAGTCTCGAAAGATCCAAAGAAGATACCTATATTTTGGTACAAATACACACACAATACAGGGTCTTTAAGGGCTGAATCTCACCCCGTATGGAATCTTGATTTTCCAAGCAAAGAAAAGCAGGAATGGAAAAGTTCGATTCTGTGCTGCCAAGTGACGTTCAGCCCTAAGAGCGATCTCGAGTTTATTGCCTTAAACCGGGTGCAAAACCAGGTATTAATGTCTTAGAAATTCAAAATGGAAAAGCCCAATAACACTCTATCTGCTTGAGGATCGAATACCTACAACTATTAGAACAGAACAACAACATAGTAAAAAATCAACAGTTACCTGTTACTAAAACGCATAATCTAATCATACGTTGGTATGATTAATGTTATGCTAAGGAGTTCATTCACCAGCCATATAAATCATCACTATAAGCCATAAATACTAAGATGACACGTACTAATACCAACCATAACAGTGTACATGAATATTTATTATATGTTCACTAGATTCTAATTTCCAACCGTTGGGTTCCAACGTGAACTAAGTTGCATGGTAATAGTTTTCTTTTTGTGTTATTTATTAAGGTCTACAATAGCCTGAAGTGTCGGTCTATAGGCGCCTCTTGACAGAATTACGAGTAATAATATTGCTAACAAGTAGCCTGGGCTTTCAGATATAATCGTGTTTGACCACGTGGATAGTCGGGCGACAAATAGGAGACGCCACCATAACTCAGGAGAAGTACCATGGTCCATGAAGATTATAATATGCCATATACGGGTCCACGAACAATAACATAAATTGCGGATTCCTAGTTTTGTTTGCTGATTGAGGCTCTTGACTTCTGTTCGTTTTTTATATGAATATATGTTTTGTTACCCGATGAGCTATCGTGTTGAAAATTATTTATATCCTTTAACAATCACGAAGAGTTGTTGCTACATACATTTATATTACTTAGATTTTGAAGTCGATGTTTGTTGATCTCTGACTAAATATTCAGTTGTTGAGACTTCGGTGACAAACAACTTCACAGACACATCAAACGCTGTTCTGTTATGATTTTATGAACGATAATTCAGTCATGAAATTTATTTTAAATCATATGCTGCTTTTAAAAAGTGGTTGATGGTTCTAAAACTAAAGTCTAACAAAGTTTTTAGAAGGACTTTGAATCACGCATAAAGTTTCGATTGATTTTAAACTATCTTTTTCGCTGAAGCATAAGGTACAAGATTTATTGTGGCCTGCTTTTAAAAATTGGTGAATGGTTTTCAAAACTAAAGTCTAACAAAGTTTTTAGATTAAAGGACTTAAGGAATCACGTATAAAGTTTCGATTAATTTCAAACTTTTTCGCTAAAGCATTAGGAGGTAAAAGATTGATTGTGGCGTCTGTACTAATATTTCAAATCATTTCAATAAGTAAAGCTTAAACGATATCCACCAGCAATTAATTGCTCGAAAAAAAAACTTACACGAGCCAACGCAGTAAATACTAATAACAGTCCATCTACTAAGAGAGATAGGTTTTAATGGATGGGTGGAGTAAGTCGAAAATAATTGAACAGTTCCGCATTCTAGTGACCTTTTACTTACATAATTGAGATGGAGAGCAAGCATGCGCCCGCGCAACTTAGATGACATACTTGGCTATAGTATAACATGGTATTAATGGACAGAACTGGGACAAGATGGAGAATTATTTATGAGCCATGGGTACCTACATAAAGATACTCCTAATCTTTGGGATTTTATGAGTTAATCGCGATACGCGATAGGCAGTATTATGAATTTGTAAACAAGGTGTATTTTCAAAGACCAGCCAAATCTGAGGTGATTTTAAACATAATATTCAATGTACACTTTCCGTAGGTTCCTTAGGGTTCCGTAGCCGAATGTCACAGCCACTTTAATCAGAAACTATTAAGAATATACTGTTGTAACTTGATACTTAGGTACCTAGATGTATTTTAAACACTAGACACTTATAAGTTATAAGTAAGACAAATGAAGGATTGAGGCGCAAAGAGATGTCAGCAAAAATGTGCGGAGTGGAAAGCTGAGTAGGGGAGAGCGGGGCTGAAAGTGCCAATTTTGACAAATCCTTATATGATTCGGATAAAACAAGTACTATGTCTGAAAGTAGTGGTTCATCCTAAGCCAAATTTAGTCTATAATACGAATTTACCTACAGATTTTGCACATTTTTAATAGTTTTTAAGAAGAAGTGTTTTTTTTACACAGCGGCGGCAAGGCACTACCAACCCCACTTTGGGGCAAGTTGTGCCGTAGCTGGGGTCGGTTGTGCCGTTGATAATGCTAGGTGTTTTACATAGATCAAAATTAATTTAGAATTTAAAAGACATCAATTTTATAATAATACTAGCTTTTGCCAGCGGCTTCGCCCGCGAGAAAGTGTCAATTTTCCATACAAACTTTCATCCCCTATTTAAATCCCTCAGGGGTTGAATTTCGAAAAATCCTTCCTTATTCCTTGTCTACATTATAAAGGGAACCTCTGTGCAAAATTTCAGCTTTCTAGGTCCAAGGGTTTGGGCTGGGCGTTGATGAGTCAGTCAGTCAGTCAGTCAGTCAGTCAGTCAGGACTTCTCTTTTTATATATTAGATATTTATTTGTTATAATTTTTACTATAAATCAACAGTTTCTAAGTATTATAAATTAAAAAAACAAATTACCCTTACTTATGTAATTATTTCAAACATATTTTAAACCAAAGTTTGTACTTATTTTTATGCGAATGCGATCAATTATTAAAAATACGAATGAAATCAATAAAATTATTAAAAATATCAGTATCTAAGGACTATATTACAAAATATCATATAGATTTCCCAACCAACCCCTAAGTCGGGGTTGGTTGTGCCGCGGCACAAGCAGCCCCACATGAACGGCACATTTTACCCCGCGTGCGAGAGTTTGAAATTTTGTCTCATATATAAAAATCACTCTGCTCAAAGCATTAAAATTACACTGCATAGCAAACTAGGATAAATAACAAACATTTTACTAAAACTCTCATTTAACCCGCGGGTGCTCGCGCATGGGTCGAAAAGACCCAGTACTCTAGTTTTTGTGCCATAACTGTTTTTGTATTAGATCATTCGTGTCGTCGCTCTATGTACCTTCAAGTAGCCTCACAGGCTATCTGCACACCCCACCTCAGCCAGTCCCCGTGCGGCATTTGGAAATTACGGATGTTTAAAGTGAGTATGGGTCGTTTCGACCCTTGTGCGACGTAATGCGTTAGTGTATTTTTTATTACAAAAATATTATTTTGATTTTATTTCTTCGTTGATATGTCGTCAAATCGTTTGAATTACAAGAGAATAGCAGATATATTAGAAGGGGGAGATTTTGAACGTGTAATTTCGGCAGAAATTGAAGAAAATTTGGATATTGATAAATTTTCAGGCTCAGAAACTTCATTGTCCTCAACGAGTTTATCTTCAACATTCTGACAGTCTGAATTGTTGCACTATTGAGAAGATTGTTGATATTTATGATAATTAAAATGATTTTTTTAATGTTTTAGATTAAATAAAAAAAGTTAAAGTTGTTTTTTAGTTCATACATCGTAAAAAGTTAGATTTAGCAGTGATCTCTTGAATTTGGTGATTTATATTATTGTTTTTCTCTAAATAATGAACATTTATTATTTTTAAGTTTGTTTTGTTACCCTCTTTCTAAATAATTAACAAATAATTCCGAAATTTAATTAAGTTATTAAAAACAATACATTCAAAATCTGGGTCTTTTCGACCCTCGCGCGACTGTTCATGAAATAAAAGGAGACGCGAGTACCGGCGGGTTAAAAAGCACGAAAAAAGCTAGCTTGCGACCAAAAAGTATCGAAACGAAAATATTTACTGACCCTGACCCTTACATGCACTGCCAGCCGGTCCTCGTCGCAGACGCAAATAAAATGGCAGCCACGCGTGCCCGACTGTTAGGCATTACGCGACACAATACGATTGTATATCTATCTCTTTCTGTTTTCGAGATATTCGCGTCGGCACAATTTACCCCCGGCACTTTTAGCCCCGCTCTCCCCTAGGTACTAAAAATACCTGTGAAAAATACCGAAAGATTTAAAATTGTTTATATTGTATGTAAGTGCATCGGTCTTGTCATATTTTTTTAAACAAAGAGAAGATCGTATTTATCATAATAGTTATTTTATATACTTACGTTGAATTAAGAGAACACCTGTTATGATAACTTTGATCATCTTCGATTTGTTATGATCTTGAAAATATTAACATTGTTTACTTTTTGATGATATTGTATTTTTATTTTGTATCGTGTTGTATTTTGTTGTATCCGCTTCCGAAGTTTCGGTGCAATGATGGCAAAAGAGCGTACATTGGTAGGTCATCATCTGATATGCTGTTATAATCCAACTGATTGAAATTAAGTTCCTAACCTAATGTACTTAGGTAACTAAAAGGTCGTGCAAAATAGTCGGAAGAATCATAAACTTGATTCTGGACAAAGTTCCGAATACAGAGTGGTAAAAATTCTGAAACGCTGAAATTGAATGTCATCAGTAAAGTTCATAATTATCATCATTTTTTAGAACAACATATACCTAATATTAATCCTCTTAGTCATAATATAAATGCGAAAGTAACTCTGTCTGTCGCGATTTCACACCAAAACTACTGAACCGATTAGAGCCTGAGAAAGGACGTAAGCTACTTTTTGGGATAAAAGGATTACATTTGCATTAGCGCAGTTGAGCTGTTTAATTAATTGTTAAGCTGTTTGTTGTTATTTGTTTAAGTATGTGCAGCTCATTTGTGTTGCTTCTGTCCATTAACGAATAAATAAATATTCTATTCGATTCTATTCTATTTGGTCGCGAATCGCGATAACCGAAATCGGTCGAAGTAACCGACATCAGTCCCGATCAGGGCTCGGAACCGGTTTAAAAAGAGTGGTTAATTTCGGTTAAATACCGGTAAATATATTGTTCCTCCATTTACCGGTTAAACAAGTGAACTGTTTTTTGTAACCCAACCCAACTGATAAAGGTTACCGGTTACATAACCCCAACGATTTAAAATCCGTAATTAACCGGTTAATTCAGTAATTCGTTATTTTTTTCGTCTACATTTTTAACACTTCTAACAAGTTACAGTGACATTATCGGTATAATATAACCGGAGGACATGAATGGTGTGAGTAGATTCATGTTTCGACTTGGCGGGGCCGGGATCCTATCAAACTTGGTTTTAACCGGTTAATTTCCATAATCAAAACCTAAATTCGTGAAAAACCTAAATTCGTGAAGACGACCCACTGATTTCCTTAGACTTTTCTGTCATAACTTAGTTTAAACGCATCTCTGAAGTATTATATATTCATTCCGTTGTTGTACTTTAAAGTTTCGGAAGTTTTTCTTGTTGTTTCTACAAAAACACCTTGACATTGACAGCCAGTCGTCTGCGCTCACGTCCCTTCGCAGTTCGCTTCTCATGGACCATGGACAATAGTCTGCAGCATTGACAAGCGAAGTCGGAACGTGTCGGTGCAGCCGAGCCGATTATTAATAATTATAAGTTTTGTTTATATATTATACTTTATTTTATACTATAGACTTTAATGTTTATTTTATTTGTGAGTATTATATTTAACTTTTTTTTTATTTTTTATTTTGTGTGTGGATGTATTTTATGTCCGTAGGTGTGACCGTGACATCACAGTGGGCCCTATCAGAATACCAGCGCTGCGGTATTTGTTTTCATTTATCGCAGCATCATGCTGAGATAGGAGCCTTTTTGGCCTCGCACAGGTCTTCTCTTTTATTATTTAGTTTTATATTATTTTTTGGTATTATTATTTTTGTAGTTCCTGTGCTTACCCCGAAAAAATATTTTTCTTTTCTTTACTTCTTTTAAAAACCGGTTAGACAAATGAACCGGTTAAATCCGGTAAAGTGCAACCTTTAACCTAAATCCATTTCGGTTGGGGTCAATGACCCTAACCGGTTAAGAATTTTAACCGGTTTGCGAGCCTTGGTCCCGACTAACATCCACGCGGGCTAAGCTGCGGGCAACAGCTAGTATCTAATAGTACATTGTTACCTTAGGGGTGAAAGGAACTTATTTAGTCCCGAGTCGTCGAGTTCGAGGGACTAACAAGTCTTTAACCCGAGGTAAACACTGTGCTTTTCATTACGAATACAAGGAAAGTTGATGGGAATAGGCTTCCCAAGTAACATTTCATTCGGGCCTAGGTTGTAAAAAATGCCTTTAGGTTTTCTAAGGGTCGTAAAAAGGTTAATGCTTTGCTATCTGGTTACATTAAGTACTTGAGAATGATAAATAGGTCCTAATACTAGTTGTTTTATATTACAACCTTGGAGCCGCTGACAAGAGTTTAAATTAACGTTATTTTGACTTGTGTTTCAAGAGCATACAGTCCTAGGATCTTATAGCTGTCGTAGACTCCTGATTAAGTTCTGAAAAGGCTAGCATTATGCTGAATTGAGATCTAAAGGTTTAAGTTTTAACTTTGATATGACCATAAAGTTATGGAATGTTGAAATTGCTTAATATAAGTAATTTTTAAAACCTACCTCAAACCTTAAGGTTGTTTTAGAGTGTCTAGGCAAATAAATTAGGACTGCGTGGTGACAACCCAAACCAATAAGCTATTGTTTATGAGCTGAAAGCATGATTAACGTCCTACAAGAATATTTTAAAGCTATAAAGGCATCCTCAAAAAATATCGGTTGTCTCCGCTACTACAAAGCATTACGTTGTCTTGAAGATGAATCAACACAGGGTGATGTCAAAAAAACGGAGTGGAAATTTTAAACGTAAAGTGCGTAAAAATTTCTTACTTTGGTCTTTAGAACACAAAATTAAACTTTTTTTTTTTTTGTTGGGACAAGCCCGCCACACTATTCCCAAACCACTGTAACTCCTGTTAGCCAGAATCAACAGTGGCGACCACAAGAAAAGCGCCGAGACAATGAAGCTCGACGATGTCCCAGAGAAGCGATTTAACTGTCTTGGATCCCGCAACGAAATTAATCAGAAAAGAATAGCGGAGGAGTAAAAAAAAACATAATTTCCACTTCCCTCCATATCAGCAGGAGACAGACCAGAACAAGGCCAATAGGCACACACGGACGTATACAACTGGGATAAGCCCAGTTGCCTAGCACCACGGATATTATTGTCATTAATATTACTGGGTCCTAAGTTGTGAGCTGTTATATTTGATTCCAATAATAGGTATGACAAAAATGCTTGAACGCACGGAAATTTGTTCTAGTTTCTACAAGGTCCGTATAGTAAATAACTCCGGATGTAACCTGTACACTATTTAACATAATATAACGTTCATTCTGCCAAAGACTACACTCCCATAAAATGTGATGTGCAGTTTGTTCAAATTCGCAGTCAGATGTAGAACATTGACAAAAAGGCGAGGCAACAAGCTTGAAGGAAAATAATTTACTCTTAAAGTTACCATGACCTAAAACACCCTGTAGCTGTTTGTTCAGCACTCTTGTCAAACCGTCGATCGCACGTCCTGTTTCAACCAAAACCTAAAAGCAACTAATTGTGCGCAGGGGTTGTTTTCGCGACTAGCAAGTCTTGAATTACTCCTAGCGATAACCTTAAAGCTGCAAAAACAGCCTATGCGTTTTAAGTAGCTCCGCGAGATTACTTTTAGCTCTTATTTTGGCAAACATTAAGAGGTTTTAGCTGTAACAGTTCTGAAATTGGTAATTTTAATGCTTTCTAGTAATTTATTAACGCCAGCCATTTTTTTTTACATAAAAAATCAATTTTAAATAAAAAAATCAAAACAAAAGGCAATATTTTAATTCAATAAGGCTAAAATAAGTAACTTGTGCTATAGCATTTAAAATATATGTTTTTAAATGAATAGAACTTTTATTTCTAATGCAACGTACCACCAACCGTGTATATTTATAATTTTTATTTCATTAAAATATCTTCAAAATTATAAACTAACGCAAGGCCCGTCTCGTATTTAGCACTATTATCCCAAAGTTTCACGATGAAGTGCCAGTCGCACAATTTTTGTTTTTCCTGACTTCAGCAAGATACTTATATTTATTTTATAAATACTTACTAAATACTCAGTTAGCCATTTTGAAACTTGGTAAAATGTCAGCGAATGTGGCGCCATTATATTGGTCTTTCTGTGTAAAAAAATCTTACACAGAAACATTTTAAAACCCGAGAGTCCTGGAAAGGTATTTTTTCATGTCCATCAAAAAGGTTTTAAGTTGTCATAGGGTTACATACAAGACTAATTTAGAACTTAAAAGCTGCCTTGCAAGGTTATATTCACGTTAAATTAAGGTTGTGAAGGTTATATTTGGGTACTGTGTAAGTAGTTCGAAAGGTTCTGGATTTGAGCTATAGGTTTTGCTATAGCTCTCAGAAATGTTCTAAAACGTGGGCCCTTTTTGCACTCAGGAGGTTAATATAAGGTTAATATAACGTTATTGAGCCTGTTAAGACTTACGAGCAGATTTCCATACGAAGGTTCTAGAACCTTTTCAAAACCTTTCTAAAACCAAAAATGTTACTTGGGTTGCCCCCAATTACCTAAATCGGTGAATAGACTTTGCTCCTAATTACATCGGTTAATGGCAATAGGCTTGCTCCTAATTACCCAAATCGGTAGATGACAATAGGCTTGCTCCTAATTACCCAAATCGGTAGATGACAATAGGCTTGCTCCTAATTATATCGGTTGATCGCAATACGCTTGCTCCTAATTAGCTTGGTTGATGGCAATAGGCTTGCACTTATTTACATCGGTTGATGGCAATAGGCTTGCTCCTAATTACATCGGTTGATGGCAATAGGCTTGCCCCCAATTACATCAGTTGATGGCAATAGGCTTGCTCCTAATTATATTGTTTGATGGCAATAGGTTTGGTCCCAATTACATCAGTTGGTGGCAATAGGTTTGCTCCTTATTATATATACATTTGTTGATGATAATAGGCTTGCTCCTAATCACATCGGTTGGTCCTGTCTGTCTGTCAAGACTCAAGACCCTCTTATAGCACAGATAAAGAAAAAATTGAGAAAAGCATAATTAGTAACATAATTTTCTCAATTTTAAAAATATTTTTAGTAATTTTCCCTCTGTGATGAATTAATGTGCTATAGACCCTTGGAGCAGTGGTGGCCCAGTGGTGGCGGCCCCGATTTACGAACAGTGAGTCGTGGGTTCGAACCCCGTCAGGCGCATAACTTTGTGTAATTTATTTCATCACCACTGCTCTCAAAACGGTGAAGGAAAACATCGTGAGGAAACCGGCATGTCTTAGAACCAAAAAATTCGAAGACATGTGACATCTACCAATCCGCACTGGGCCCGCGTGGTGAATTATAGCCCATCCCTCTCCTATAGAGAGGAGGCCTGAGTCCCTGCAGTGGGAACATTATAGGCTGATGATGATGATGAGACCCTCGGTGCACAAGTCAGACTTGCACCTGGCCGGTTCTTTTTATTATTTTTTTATCACTAATCCAGAATATCCCAAATAAAAATTAATATACTGTTAGGTTCCAATGTGAAAAATAACTACAACATGCGATTTATTGCGAATAACATTTATATTATTTATTTTTGTAACGATACTTTTTGGAATTAACAAAATGTGTTGGCAACACTGAAACGCTTGGATGTGTGATTTTATTTTATTTTTATTTTATTTTATTATTATGATGAATGATGATCTATGAAAATGGGTTGAAGGCCGAGAAATGGCGGGATCTACGGATTTTAAGACATTGTATTTTCTTCAACTGGATTTGTAAAGATCTTGGCTAGAATAATATATTGTTGATTGTTATAGTAGTCGTCCAAAAACAGAATATTTTATATAACAATAGAATAAACACTTGTACTGAAGAGCTGCGGTTTTATTACAATACAAATTAGTTACGCCGACAAAGTGCTAAAGTAAATTTATTTTATTTTATTTTAGGGTATCTCCAGTTCACATTAAAGTGGGGATGATTTTTTTTTTCTCGCAAAGTTATGTGGGGTATCGTTGGATAGGTCTTTAAGGGATTCGTTTGTTAGACTCAAGTGTGCCAACCTAATACGTTTTGTGTTTGGGCGTGTGAAAAAATCATGGTAGTCGCATATATTATAACGAAAATAAAAGAAAAACTATCACAGCTAAGTGGACTTTACAAGTTTACGAGTAATAGTCAACCAAGTTATAAAATGTACTTGTAAGAAATATTTTTCTGTACATAATGTACCTAGGTATGGGAGGCATGGGAGCGCTGGTTTCAAAACTGCAAATGTAATAATTTTCGCAAAAAAAATCATCGTTCGGAGGCAGGTAGGCTAATCAGTTTAGTAAGTTCACATAATTATTTTGATGGGCAATTACGGAACCCTACATTGTGCGTGGTGCGACATGCACTTGGCCGGTTTTTTCGAATTCATGTGCGTATTTATTTTAATGCCTTTAACTATCATTACAGGTCTACAAACTAATTCAAATGCCAAGTCATACACATAAATTAAAACACGAAATACATCTCAAGACCGTAGTTTATAAGGAATAAGTAATTATCACTTGCTTGAAGACATCGTGAGGAAACCAGCAGCCAGAGAGATATTTCTCGACGCGACGGTCTGTAAAGCCAAGTCAGAGGTCCATGGACGTCATACAAACTCTGACACCAGGCTAGGTAATAACGACACGATAAAGGAAGAAGAAGATCGTTCTCCATACATATAACTATGCACAAGCAGCGGTGGCCCAGTGAGCAGCGGTGGCCCAGTGAGCAGCGGTGGCCCAGTGAGCAGCGGTGGCCCAGTGAGCAGCGGTGACCCAGTGGTGGCGGCCCCGACTTACGAACAGTAAGTCGTGGGTAGGCACATTACTTTGTGTAATTTATTTCATCACCGCTGCTCTCAAAACGGTGAAGGAAAACATCGTGAGGAAACCGTCTTAGGACCAAAAAATTCAAAGACATGTGACATCTACCAATCCGTACTGGGCCCGCGTGGTAGATTATAGCCAAATTATAGAAGAGAGGAGGCCTGTGTCCCAGCTCCCAGTTGTGGGAACATTAATAGGCCGTTGAATCTCAACATGGTCAATGACGTATAAACTGCGATTTAGTAACAATAATATAAATATTTTGATTTAAGAGAGTGTCCACAGTATTTCTTGCCCATTCTTCTCCGTAGAAATCTACCTACGCTTCAGAATGGGCAACCACAGACAGCACTTTCACAAGTTATTATGCCTTTTTTTTTATTGGGACATGCCCGCCACACTATTCCCATGCCACTATAACTCCTGTTAGCCAGAATCAACAGTGGCGAACACAAGAAAAGCGCCGAGACAATGCAGCTCGACGAAGTCCCGGAGAAGAAGAAATTAATCAGAAAAGAATAGCGTAGGTAGTCATTGTTTTTATATATCAATGGTAGGAGTAGGAAAAAGCAGTAGTAGTAAGTTATTATGCCTTGTGACTCAGTAGCTTCACTTTTGTGTCTTTTTGAAATTCAAAAGTGCCTTTAATGGTCTAATTGAAATAAATGCCTTGAGTGAGTTTGATCCAAACCCACAACGTTTTTGAAGCTAGTACACTGCAGTAGCTACTAGCTACCCTATTTTGTAGGACAGTTTGTTTGTAACACCTGCTATGATAACATTTTACAAAAATCATTAGCCTGGTTATGCGTAAGGTCCAATTCATTGAGTACACAGGTGTTGATGTGGAATATGGATCAGTGCGAATGGCTTCAGATATAGTGTACCTAAATATTAGTGTCGAGTGCTGCAGAACCTTGGTAAGAATGGTTTTAAAGATAGGGTTCAGCCAAAAGGATTGTTAATATTCACCACATAATTCTGGGTGATAAGAGATTGAGAGACAGTGATAAGAGATTTTTGATACAGTTAAATAGATTTAACTATGAAAATTGAACAGACTGCGAACTATCTATATACATAATCTATTAGTATCTTATATATCTAAATAGACATAGGGCCAGCAGGAAACGCGAGTCAGTTGTGGTCACCCCATATCTAACACCGACTACTCCGAACGCCTGGCATGTGGTATCAATTCTCGTAATAGGTACATTGCGTGTGTGCGATACACAATGGATACTCTATTGTCGATATGTAATTCACATTAAGAAGATCTAAGTACAGTCGCCAGCGCATACAGTTACCAGTGACTAGTCTCCACGACACAGGGAATCCTAGTGTGGAGACTAGTGATATTAACTTTCTGTAATGCTCTTCTTGAACAATAAAGATTTATTATTATTATTATTATTATAAACTGTCAAATTACTTCAAATGATTTCAAACCATAAAATGTTAAAGGAATCGAATGAGAAATTTGGACAATTTGTGGTAACTTGATGCGGTAGAGACTGTACTTACTCACATTTTCATTTGAGAGATCATACGACTTTGAATAAATCTTTGCAAATATTAAGTAATACTAGTAAGAATATATTTTTAGACCAAAAAAACGACGTGGCAATGCTGCGAGCATCCTGGCCACCATTTCCCTTGATAATGAGTGATAATGATGTGGACAAAGAGTAGAGCAACGAGCAATATTTGAATGTCTTTGGATGAGGACAATTTTTTACAGATTCTAATTTTTAGGACGTACGTAGGTACCAGATTATAGTTTTAGCATACTGAGTGAGTTAAGCGACCATCGTACTAATATTATAAGGGAAGAAATTAATTGCTTTAGCTTAGCAATTATAAAATTTGGTGAGTCAAAAAATAACAGCATTTAAATAATTTGGTCGGCAATTGCAAACCAAATCTTTGTATCGACTCGGCCATACAAAGATTTTGTTTGCAATTCAAAAAATCAGGCAGCAATCCTTGTTCCGCAAATAATTTTGAAAATGGTCAAAAATTAAATCATAAATAGGCAGCTAACAATAACATGAGTTTGTCTAATAAACAAACCGCAAAATAACTACCTACTTGGTCAGCAAAATAACAGGTCTCTCTGGTCAGAGAAAACATTCTATAAGCAATTTGTTTGATCGGTATGCATAAAACATGGTGAGCAAAATATCTAATTGGATTGCAAAAATCGGCAATTTCGTATTAAAAGTGGGGCGGTTAGGTTAGGTTAGAACTAACGCTGAGTTCGAGCGCTGCATCGAAATCGGTCGCAATATTACGGCATTCCGGTACTTTATATGCTGCTCAAAATGTTTTTTTTGCTTACCCGCTGAGTGCTTCTGCTTACCAAAATATTATTAAACAGGAGCAGCTCATTGCAGCATATATTATTAATATGCTGTACAAAAAAAAAAGATACAAAAAAAATAATTCCAGAATGACATAAATAGCTGTTTGATTTTGAAATGTTTGCTGGCCATGAGTTGCTGACCAATTAACTATTTCTGTTGACAGATTGTATTTTTCTGCTGACCAAAATACGAATACTATGCTAACTATTGCTAACCAGTTAGGTAACATAACACCCATATTATAAATGCGAAAGTATAATTAAGGATGTATAGGTAAAAACTACGGATGTGGATGAAATTTGCACAGCATAATGCATGATGACTTCGTCTCCACTAACAGAGTTAGGATTAGTAAGCTATATAATTATTTAGCTAATTATTCAATTAATCCGCCCCTAAGACTCCTTAAAAATATAGGTAAGTACCACTTACGTTATTCAATTAATTATTATCGCTTTAGTTACTGCTGACACATCATAGGATAATATTAATTACTTAGGTACCTACTCATGCTTGTTTCAATTAGTAATTTTATACCTAATACGTACCTAGGTACTACTACATAACTATAGGTAGGTATAGGAAAACCTAGGTAGGGATCTACTTCCTTTCATTGCTAAATTGCAATTTTGTTAGTTTACAAAATATTCTTTCAAAGCAGTGCATCAACTATATTTTACTCAAGTAGGTGCCTACTTATGTACCTATATATAGTTCAAATAAGATTCAGTCTAGTACGATTCCAACAGAGCCCAACAGATCAGGAAATTGTGCAATACGTTTTCTATTACATTACGTCTTGGCTTCCATGCCGACAATCCCGGAAGTCTGACACACCCGGCCTCTCGTATCTCAATGTTACATCCCGGCTGACCTCTCACTACATCCAGGATAAATTCGCAAAACTTCCAAGAACCCAGTCTTCTAAAATAGATGGGCGTTAGCATAAATAACCCTAAATTGATCGAAATCTGGTAAGCATCTCTTATAAACCTGGCACAGTATTCATGTAAATATAACAAGATCGGATACGCACTAATTTTATCCAAAACCCGGTTACTAAACCCTGCACTGCAACGGCTCGACGGGCGTTAAGGCCGTCACAGACGTAGCTATAATATATATTATTATGAATCATAGCAAGGCATATTTTGATATATTTTCTATACCTACAAATATTCGAGTGACCGCACACGCAGCTATAATATATATGACGTCACCAAGATATGTCGACAGATATTTCTCGGTATATTTGGCACAATAAATGTCTGTTTCGGTTTTCCGATACTCGACCTCACGGCGGTTTTGGAATAGATATCCCGTCCCGCATCCCGCAGGATAAAAGATATCTATTTCCCCCTTTCTTCTTCTTCGCGTGCGGATTGTATTTTGTGTGGTTGATGGATGACTTTGTGTATTTGGTGTGTGTGAGGTACTGACGGATGATTGCAGAGAGTCTACTGTGTGTGATGATTGTTGTGTGTCTGGTGTGGTCTCTTGTGTGTGAGGTGTACTCTCTTGTGTGTGAGGTGTACTATTAACAAAAACAGTGTCTCCCAATACCTTACTGAGTATGGTGTTTGTGTGTATGGATGCTTGTTTTTGTAGGATTGTTATGTCTATTGTTGTACTCAGCTGGTCTATGTATCTTTGTAAACTTTTACTAATAATGCCTGTAGCTCCTACTACTATTGGGATAACTGCAGTAGTTTGAGTATTCCATAAACGCCGAATTTCTGTCTTCAAAAGGTGGTATTTGCTTAATGAAGGTATAACTGCTATATCTATTAAAAATGTGCTATTGTTGGTCTTGTCTACATAATATTAAATCTGGTCTATTATGTGTTACGGTAAATATCAGTCTATAAAGGTATTTCCCACATGATTTTAGCCTGTCCATTTTCTTTAACTTGCGGCTGTGTTAACGCTTCTTTCCACCAAAGACTCGACACTTTGATATTATGTTTCCTTGCCAAACACCAGTGGACATACTGAACCAAGCTGTGGCACATTAATATAATTATATGATGGTATATTATTTATATTAATATATATTCTAGTACAGTAATATACATTTTGATGATACGGGCTGTTCCATTTGTTCGGTGAACTTTTTTGTTGGAAAGGGTATACTTCCCAGGTGGTCCCATGATCATCAAGTCAGAATCTGATGATGGGATCCTGGACACATAGAGAGAACTCTTCAAATTTCATAGGCACACTTGAAGTGATTTGAGTAGTTTTTGGAAGAGTACTTTCTCGGAGTGGTTTCAAATTTTCAATTTGATGAAGATCTGATGAAGAACTTCGGAGATAGGCAAAGGAACTCCTCAACAAATGATAGCAAATGGACTGGGATTGTTGAAATCTCATGTCTGTCTATTGTTTACACCAGTTCATAACATAACATCACGACCGTACGATGTGAAGGGGACTAAGCACATGTGAAGAACTAAAAAGTGAAAAGTAAATTTTTTTTTCAAAAAATAAATTAAGTAATGTTTTGGTTGAAGTCGTTTTTATTTTTCTAAAAAAGTTTTTTTAGCTATTCATGAAGCACGATAAATGCAGATCTTGAACTTCTAAAATGCTATGCAAAATTCGAGGATAAAAAATAATTTTTTGGTTGGTGGAAAATCATCAAACCCCCGCTCTTGGGCAGAGCGGAAGAGCGGAGTGTCAGACTTGTACTTCTTCACCTTTGTGCCGAGGCCGACAGGCATCAGAAATTCAGAATTCATCCTCTGAGGAACTTTCAATTAGGTACATCTTAAATAAGTGATCTTATATCGAATTTATTCAGGTACCTAGATTGATTATACTGATAATTCATCATTTGAACATCCTGTATATTCCACCACTGGTCCTATTTGGCGCAGCCGTGAGATGCACACGCTTTTATTACCCGACTGCGCAAAGCAAAGAAGGGTTATGTGTTTATCAGTCTATGTATGTATGTATGTATGTATGTATGTTTGTTCCTATTTTTGTTTTGTTTTTTCTTTTTTTTTATTGTTTGTTGTGTGCACTTGTGGCATGTGTACCTACTAAATATGTTTTCTTTCTTTCTTCTTTCTGTACAGAAAATAAGCTTTGAAACCGTGCGCTTGCATGGACGACCGCAGGCCGAGTGAGGGCAAAATATATGTAGGGTCGTTTCGCCGGTTTCGCGACCACCTTCAGTAGGCGACCACTTGACGTACTAAGTTTCTTTAAAACAAGATAATAGTATTTGTAGAGGTAACACAAATAAATAAAAAACCTAACGTGCTTTATAAATAATTATGAAATAAGAATTTACACAGTTTGAAACAAATGGGCTAACCCAGAACCGAAAAAATATTGATAAAGGCGCGTTTTGATTCAGTGGTGAGAAAACGTACCGCAAGTTAGAAAAAAAATAGCACGGCGCGCGGCGCTCAAAGGTAATTTTCATTACTTATTTCATGTTTTACACACAAGTTAGATGTTAAATTGAACAACCGATAAGTTTTCGTTATTATTTAGTTGTATTTTGCTATTTTTAGGGTTCCGTACCTCAAAAGGAAAAAACGGAACCCTTATAGGATCACTTTGTTGTCCGTCTGTCTGTCTGTCTGTCTGTCAAGACCTTTTTTCTCAGGAACGCGTGGAGGTATCAAGCTGAAATTCATATCAAATACTCAAGTCTATGGTCTCTTGGAGCTGTGAAAAAATCAAACTTCTAAGTCAACGCGATCAAAAGATACTCCCGTTTATGCCGCAAATTTTCGACACTCGCAAGGGAATCAAAACCTACAGGGTACTTCCCGTGAACTCAGAATCTTGAAATTTGGTACGAAGCAACGTCTTATAGCATAGATAAAGGAATAATTACGAAAACCATAATTTTTTAGTTACATCAAGATACTCCCGTTTATGCCGCAAATTTTCGACACTCGCAAGGGAATCAAAACCTACATGGTACTTCCCGTGAACTCAGAATCTTGAAATTTGGTACGAAGCAACGTCTTATAGCATAGATAAAGGAATAATTACGAAAACCATAATTTTTAGTTACATCACATAATATATTTTTTTTACGGAACCCTCGGTGCGCGAGTCCGACTCGCACTTGGCCGGTTTTTTAAGTTATTATTAAGATAAAATCAAGTGGTCGGTAACCGAAATGCTTATTTATCAAGAACGTTAAATAGCGACCATGTGGTCGCAAACCGACGAGAATCGCATTATTTATTTTCTATCAATATGACCCTATTGCTTTGTACAGGACTGTTACAATTTTGAATGTAACATTTTAGAAGCTTTTCTTTGTAGTTATTTAGTAAGCGACCAACACTTTCTTTGAAATTACTATAAAAAAGGGATGCTAAACAGGTGGTCGTAAACCAAAATAATCGAAATAAAGACGTTGGTTTCCGACCACCATAATTTAGTATGAGAGAAATAACGTCGGAATATTTTTTTTTTAATTTTTGATAAAAACAAAATTAAATTATTTTATATTACTTTTTTTAGATGGAGTTCCCATATAATTCAGAGTCAAAGAAAAAAAAGAAAAATACAGTCCAGTACACTGAAGAAGCCCTGAAAAAAGCTCTTGATGATATCCGAAAAGAAGGGAAGGGACCGTAAAAATGAATAATATAATAATTAATACATTTTTAAAGCGATTATAATTGTTTTAATGGCATTTTTCATATTAAAATAGTGGTCGCAAACCAACTCACTGGTGGTCGCTAACTGATTAAAGTGGTCGGTAACCGACGTTTTCGCTATATTTTCACTTTTTCAGCATTTTATAAATATTTTTGTATGAATGTACTTTATTTTATGTTTTTGTATCCAAACTAGACTATATTTGGGACAAATTCACATTAACACAAACTATTTTGCGTGTAGACAACATTTTTTTTTCTTCATCATAAGTGGGCAACTCAGCTAACTGGTCGCTAACCGGCGAAACGACCCTATACCTACTTATTATAGTAATAGCTCCCGTGTGTGATAGCTTGCTATACTATAATATATATCTCGATATATTAATACCTATATAATATTATAGCTACGTCTGTGACGGGCTTTACAGTGCAGTGCTAAAACAAACAGCGTGTCATCATCACTTATGCCCAATCCGAACCCCTTTGAATGGTCCCAGCCAGACGTTGTTTGCTGCTAATCTTAGACGGGACAAAAAACGCAGTCGGGTTGTGGCCCTTCTTTCACGGTCCCTCGTCCCGCGGCGTCGCGTCGCGTCGCCGGCCGCTTCCGAGAGTCGAGAGCGAGACACGCCGCGCGACTGAGCGAGTATGGCCCGACCACCAGTCAGCCGCGCGCCAGCAAACGGGTTGCCTGTGTCGCTTCGGTACATGTGCATTACAAAAACTTGCTCCATCGCAACTTTAAACATATAAGTGCATAAAAACCGACTGATACCCCATGTATTTTTGGACAGTGCTCTAACAGGCCGTTTAACGGAACGATTGCGTGCATCCTGGCCACGCAAATGCGGGTTTTGTACATCAGTGGGTGGAAAAATAAACAGAACACTCCGGTAAGTTTATTAATGTTTTTAAATGGCTTATCTTTACTTTCTATCTCTTGAGAAGGAATGCTCCTGGGAGGCTGGGGTCCTTTTTTCAGAAGTGTCAACCCGACACCCAAATTCCCAGAGTTAGTTACTTTCGAATGTGTCGTCAAGGTGCTGTTCGTGACATTTTAAAATCTCAGTGTCTTCTGTATAATTAAGTTCCCAGCGAAAGTGAAACCGTGTCTTTTTATCAATCTTCTCATTTCTCGACCGATATGTATTGATAATTAAAAACGGTTTTATTCATGCATAATAATTATGTTCGCATGCGGACTCATGTCTGCAGCTTATCGTCAAAACATCATTCATACTTCCGCGCCGCACGGTTCAGTTTAAAAAATAAATAGGTATACATAGTCATGTAGGTAGGTACCTATAAACTTTTTGCCACCCTTAATGGTTCCAAACGGAAACTCCAGTATGCAGTCGACGACGTTAAAAAACATCATTCGATACTGTAAGGACGAATGGAACAGATAATTATAATTTAAAGAGACTGTTGAACTTTCAAAACAAACATAAGTCTTATAAATAACAAGTCTTTGAGAAGGTCACAACGATGACAAAAAAGTAGCATCAATTCAACGGGCAATCTGGTTTGATTACACAACGATATCTTTGGATCTTCTAAGACATTTTTAATGATGCTACAAAGTTGCTCCACTGCAGCTTGCGAAAGTGTTGAGGAATAGGAACATTCAGCCATGCAGTCTATTGAGATTCGAACAAATAGATAATAGGTATTTGTGTACTCAGTTGCCTATAGTAGTAACATTTGAGATAGAAGTTGACACATAAATTTACCTAGGTACTCATACTTTTTTGAAACTTTAAATGCAAGCGTACCTCTTTATGAAGCTAAAGTTGGAAAAGCTTAGACGTCAGTAAAGGTTATATGCACACAGTGAGTACCTACCAAGTCAAATCGGCTTACCTTGCTTTATAAATGTATTCCACAGCATTAATATAAATCAAGATAAGTGAAAGCTTTTTCATCCTAGCCTTTGTAGTTTTTATGCGAAGCTGGCTAGCAGTAGGTGTAAACTCGTTCGTTACTAAACACTCTACAAAAAATACGGCGTAAAGTCTATTTTTAAAGCAATTCGCTTTTGAACTTTGCATAGGTACCTACTATCAACTTCTCTGGGAATTCTAAGGTGAAAAAAGCAGAATTCGACTTGAGCACCAGTTTTCTTTAAAATAAATCTGATCGTATCGTTCCAGATTCTGACTCATTTTGTTCTTGCTTCACTTTAGAATTATAATCTTAATTCTAACCTGATCAGGATCACATAAAAATGGATTAATCACTGGTACCTAGTAAACATTTACTCCTTTATTAGTGGGATCCTACCTCATCTGATGTCAGAGTTTTTATGCTGCCCCAGCCCAGGGACCTTTGACTTGGATTTTGGTTTTCAGTGCCGTCGAGAAATATCTCTCAAAAGCATGCTGATTTCCTCACGGTGTAATAATCACTTGCTTGGATGATGGAAGCGGGAATAAAAATTAGGTAGCTACCGATCCATAACAACACGCACATGAAAATATCAATTCAATAAAAATTACAAAATCCATAGCAAAGAGTGAAGCTAAATAGCGCAGAATTACAGGTGCCGCAGTAAAATACATCGATATTAACACGCTAGAAAGGGTACGAGACTGTACTTTTTGCGACGGACATGACTAACCAGCCACCCTTCAACTATCCCCATTTATAAAACATGCCCTTGAATACTCCAGTATTCCCTAATGAATACGCTGCCATACCTATCGTCACGCTTGAATCACGCCCCTCTGTCGTTGGCCTCACTAAATCAATAGACCGACACATGTACAGACAGACAGTACATACTGTACATACGATACGCAGGACACAATGGACCAGACGGACTAAATAGATGAAAGGTGAATACCTACCTAGTTAAAAGTTGAACAGATTCGGCCAATGAGGCATGCCATGTAGAAAGACTAGAAAGTTACGATCTACCTATATTGTATTTTAAAAAAGGATTTAGGACAATACACTATTGAGGCTTCAATTATAATAGAAGCATACTTAGGCGCAGCTGCATCGATGGTAGACGCAAAAGTGAAATGTATAGGTAGGTACTTATTTATGTCTTATGTTCTACATTCTACATGTTATTTATATGCATGCATAATGTTCTGGATTTTTCCCTCCTAGAAGCAATTGAATCAAATTCACTTTAAAATGTACGACTATTAACCACTTGAGTCTTGAAACGTAAATATAGCTTCTCATATCCACAGTGAGTCAAATGCACAGATGACAATGACACGTGTCCGAAGAAATTCGATTTTCTGCTGTTAATCGGTTGAATACAGAACCGGCAATCAGTTTTTACGCGCTTGTCATTGAAGTGCGCACATCCAAGCGTAACAATTCGCACAATTGTCTGTTGAGAATATTCTTATTAGTCTGCCTTCTACAAAGAACTGGGTCTATTCATAAGCTCATCCAACTGACACGACCAGGTAAATGTGACCGCTCAAAATATAGTTAGCCCTTACAGTCGAACGAAATTGTAATTGGTTTCGGGGGGCATCTAACGTTGGTGCCTGTGCTCTCAACCTTTGCTTTCAAAGAAAGCACTTAACTGACTGCTAGTTTAGAGCATCAACTTTTCGAATTTATAGCTTGTTCAAAGGGAAAGCAATATTTAATTGTGTTCAACGGTTTAGATCTTCAAGTGCTGATTGAAGTAATTCTTTAGTTAGTAGTTAAAAATTCTATTGTTGGGTAAAAAGGGACTGTCAAAGGGTCGTCACCCTTACTTCCTGATAAAGTACTGTATTTTGGATAAAAAATATACTCTATAATTATTATTTATGAAAACAATAAAGCACGTGAATACAAGTCAAACTCCATGTACACCTATAAAACGTAATTTTGATAGTGACATGGATAAAAAATATAATGAATACGTACACTACCAATGTTAGACCAAAAAATGCGTCAAAAAATTAAACACAATTACAAAAAAAAAAACAACCGACTTCAAAAACACCAAAAAGTGGAATAAATAAACTTCAGAAGAAAAATCAGCTTCTGAAGTCGGTGACATTAATTTTGTTTGTTTCATTTTATTTTTTTGCCACCGACTTCAGAAGCTGATTTTTCTTCTGAAGTTTGTTTTTTCCACTTTTTGATGTTTTTGAAGTCGGTTGTTTTTTTTGTAAAAAGTTTTTTATTTTTTCATTTTTAGTTGTTATATCCTATAGGTATCCTGGTATCCATACCATGGTACCACCCTTGAAATATCCCCTTCACAATAAAAAAATAATCATCAAAATTGGTACAAAAACGACGAAGTTATTCGCGAACACACATAAACGATAAATGTTCATAACTTAAGAAAAATCTTCATAAAATGAAAGAAGCTGGCTGGGCCAAACTATACTAAATTTTTATGGGACCAAATGGCAACCATTCCGCATCAAACTAAAAAAGAATCACGAAAATCGGATCATAAATCGCAGCGTGATCGGTGTACATAAATAAGTACATAAAAAATAAATAAATAAATACATAGGTACCGATCGAATTGAGAACCTCCTCCTTTTTGGGAAGTCGGTTACAAATGTACGATTGCAGAATTATAAACACTCAATAGGAAATCGAACATGGTAAGTAATTGATTAATTAATGAACCACAAAATAAATAAAACGGAAAATGCGAATTATATGCAATATTTATAATTGCTTCAGCTGGAATAGGAGAAGTAGCAAAATCGTTTTTTGTCTGTCTGTGTGTCGAACTCGAAAGTTGAAAGATTAAAAAATTAAAACTAATACGGTAGGTACCATGAGGAACCTTTTTGGGGCACAATTTTTTTTCTTATAAAGTTATAAGTTAGCAAGGTTACCTACATATTAATTGTAAAAGAGAAGGTGACAATCCTGCCATAGATAAATCATGGGGCTAGACATAAAATAACCTCTTGGAGACCAGCTTAGAGAGAAAAAGCCTCTGAGTCTTTTCTGTGCGCAAACAGGAATAAATATATTCCAAACATGTTTCTTTCTCAAAACTGGACAGAATAACAGGCTGTAAGCTTATCTGTCAAACCGTCAATCAATATTATTTGTACGCACGACGACCAATCATGCCATACAAAACCATTTTTTGCGGATCTCTCAATGTACGGGAAAACTATACAACGCGAGGCCATGTTATACTGGAAATATATAGCTTGATTTGTACGCACACAATAATTGTTGGCTCTGGTGTGACGAAAATTGAAGCCATGACAGTATAATTGGGATTTTTATGGCCTCAGTATGAATATTTCAAAGTAATTGTAGGTAACTGAAAACAATACCTAGACGATAATGTTAAAATGGTTTTTTTTATTATTATATCTTGGTATCTCATCCGGGCTTCGCTCCAAGAAACTACTTGCAAACCTTACATTAAAAAAATCTCAATTTTATTGATGAGCTCCACAATTCTTACTATGGGAACTTAGAGCATGATCCCTCTGGTCTTCAAAGAATAAAAATATAAGTAGACAGTGTTCATAGAGCAACGTGTTGGAGCGATTCTCTCTTTTTCGGCTTCCAAAATGGAGGAGGTTCTAAATTCGATTTGTATTTATATGCACAGTTTTACACCGATTTCTCCGTCAATTGTAGATCAATTTTCAAAATTCTTTTTCCTTCTAAACGTTGGTCCAAGACTGTGGGATAAGGAGTAGATAGTCTATTATTTATCAGCCGCAACCAGAATTCTACGCGCGCGTTTGTGACCTCTCAGCGGTGGCCCAGTGGTGGTGACCCCGACTTACGAACAGGAATTTTTTTTTTTTTTTTCATCACGTCACTGCTCTCAAAAACGGTGAACATCGTGAGGAAACCAGCATGACCGCACTGGGCCCGCGTAGTAGATCATAGCATTCATAGCCCATTCCCTCTCGAAGAGAGGAGGCCTTTGTCCCAGTAGTGGGAACATTAATAGGCTGATGATACTGAGACCAGCGAGGCAGCATACTGCATTGTTTGGTTCTTGTAGTATTATTTTATCACCACGTCTAATTATAATCTTTAATTAATATAATCTACCCATACTTAATAAGGAAAATTCGTCATTCATAAACAGCATTTTTAATCGATTCGGCTCGAGTTCTATTAATTTTAAATCTTTTTTTACCTTATAGTAGTAAGGTCACTTAGGAACCGATTTGAAAAAAAAACTGTTTTTATTGTTTACTAGCTGATGCCCGCGACTTCGTTCACGTAGAAATTTTGATGAGTGACTGTCTCGTTGATTGAGTGACAGTGAAATTAGTGATAGCTTTGATTTCCACATCAGCTGTTCCAGATCTTCAAATTTTATACGACAACAGAGAGTGCTCATCAGGCTGAACAATTCTTGCTAAGACGTCATTCCTATATAGGTATGTTATAGTGTAGCTGGGCTCTTGGAGTTCCCCATCAGGTGTTCCAGATCTTCGAATTTATTCTCTTTGCAGAAAATGCTCATCACGTGGAACAATTTTTGCTATGGTACCATTTTTGTATCTCTTATAGTTAAGCTGGTCTGTTGCGGTTCTGCATCAGGTATTCAAGTTTTCAAGATAAATTATAGCCTATACGTTGGCCAGACTTAATATCTATACAACAAAAAAAACCATTCAAATTCAAATCCGGCGAGTAGTTCCGAAGATTAGCGTGTACAAACAAACAGACAAACAGACAGACTTTTTTTTTTCGATTCGTGCTCTATTACTGTTTCTAAACCCCCCTCAATTTTTTTTTTTTAATATATTCAATGTACAGACACAGTTTTTTTACTGTTTTATTATATGTATATATAGATAATGTGAATGGATGTACCTATATAATTTCCGATTCCCAAAGTCGTCAAAATCGGTTTAGTAACTTGTCTTTTTTCTTTCCTAAGTTACAAGAATTTCTAAATGAAAAGTTTTAACAAACCAAAAACCGAAAAGCTAACTTTACTTTTGGAAGTCGGAAATTGTTTGACGTCTCTACTGCAGTCAAAACTGAAGCTCTCAGGGCACTGTCTATATTCCATCTTTGTACCAGTAAGAACAAAACCAGTACCAAAATGGTACCAAAGTACCTGATAAGTTGTAACCTCAAGAAAACATAACTAAGTATAATGATAAGGAACGATCCTAACATCCCAAGTTGCATGCGTGCCAGCCAATAGTGGCTTAGCATTTAGTGGCAACTGGCAGGTCAGGTTCGAGTGTTAAGATAAGTGAGTACAACGCGCTGCCGCCCTGTGCTGCATTCCACATTCCACGGCCACCGGCTGAAGTAAGGAATTAGCCATAACTTATTTAAGAGCCTTTCGCACCGTCAGCTCGACAACAAGCTTCGCTTCACACCGGCGCGGGCGCAATCGGCTTGCAACCTTTATGGCATGTGCGTTATTGTTTTTGCCCACGCCGATGTTTTATGCCTGATAGACATTTTGAACAGTATCTCTTAAATTTTAGAGGTGAATTTTATTAGTCAAAAAAAAAACGATTTTGTTTATGATATACTTAGGTATGCACCTAAATAACGTGCAATTGGAAAATCCAATATTAAAATCGAATAGGTATTGGAAATCGACACATGACTAAATTATTACCTAATTACCTACATCATGTTAATTGTGGTCGGCGCAAAATGTTTTTCTTCTACTCTCCCCTGTCAATAGTCACACTATCATTTATTTACCTAGGTAGGTAGGTACCTATATATATTATACATATTTCCAAATTAAGTACCAATTAGGGGTCCATATTGGCTCACCTAAAGTTCTTTACCCGCAATTGTTCTTCCTAACGATTTGTAATCCGAATGATCACTCTTCCTAAAATTTTTCATCCTAAAGTTTTCATTCATATACTATTTGTAGTGCTACCGACGATGTTCATAACACTCATGTTTCCGAAAATTTTAATTCATAATATCATTAGTGTAAATATATTTAAACTCCTACTGTTTTTTATCCTAACGCTTTTATTCCTAAACATAATTATCATAATATTTTCACTCATACAACTGTTTAGAATGATTAAAGGTCGTTTCACTGACTTTTATCTTGAAATGAAATAAATGAATGAAATTCAGGTCAGAGTGTCGTCTTGGGGGCACTATAAAAAAAAATACTTAGAAAAATTTCGCGACCAATTTCGAGGTAGCGCTCGCCGGCCGCTGCCACGGCACCGCTCGCTTCGCTCGCTCGGCTCGCGCGTAGTTGGTCACAGTTCTAACCTAACCTAATCTATGGATATCTTTGCATAGTATAAAAAGTAATATAAACAAAAAATATATGACTTTGAATAATAGTGTAAAAGATGGTTATGTTCAGAAAATATAGGAAAAATATAGAAAAATAATAGTGTAATAGATGTTTATTGCTACTGACATTATTAAGTTGAATGCTTCGGAATTAAAACATTAGAGACAGAGTAGTTAGGAATTGCGATTGTTAGGATAAAAAATGTTAGGATACAGCATGAGTTCAGCGAGGCCCGAGTGCAATGTTCCGACGTTAATCAGAATCTATCAGCGGGACTGTTACATTACATTTGTATAACAAAAGCTTGCTTACGACCAACGTTGTAAATAAATTCCTGGTTAGCAATAAAACTCGTGGTATGCGGCATTCACACCGTCCAAGATTACAGTAAGTAATTAATAGTTTTAAAGCTTGTGAAACATAATTAAACTTAGATTAAGTAATACGTACATATCTTGATTTTGTGCCGAATTTATGTTAAGAAAATAGCTACTGCATGAAGCTACAGCAATGGTACATTATAGGTAGGATTAATGTCACAAGACACTGCCTGTAGCACTCATCATTTGGGTCAAATAGAATTGCATATTGTATATAATCCTGAATAAATTATAAGTCTATTCTATTACTTAAATAGTGAACAGAAAAGCATACCTACATATTAAGTTAAAATTGGCTATCAAATCTTAAAACTAGTTATTTCATTAAAGAAGTAAAGTACTGTCCCCGGTACGCCAAACATCAAAAAAATCTTAACTAAATTAGACGAAGAATCTTGACCTACGTCTACCAACGTGCCGTTGTCCTCTTTATACTTGGAATTGCTAACTTTTTTTATTCCACTTTTTAATTTAATGGTACCAACGGTCCTTTCAAGTTTTTTGTCAACATCTGATTAAAACCAACGGAATTCAGAGTAAAAATCTTCAATCAAATAAAGAAATGAAGCCTCTAGACGTTTGGCAGTCTTCTTTAGCGTATTTCGGAGGCTTACTTTACTTTGTTCTTCCTTTCGCAAGTTCCAAATCCCAATATTAGCAATCTCGGGATAAACGACTGCTAAGTCACAGATATTATAATAGCGAAGTCGATGTTGCTCGGGATAAAAAAAGCAATATGTTAGCTTTTTCAAGAAACAGTACCCGGCTGAAAAAAATATTGGAAATGCTAAGGTATAATTGTTTTCATAATATTGTAGATTACATCTTCAAAGAGGCCATTTAAATAATTATGATAAGAATATAGCATACCTACCTAATGCTAGTTTTATCGTCATATATTGATTGTCCATGCAACAATGAAACTCTATTCCACCCACTATTGAGGTATCATATCCATGTGCGAGTGTTGATGCTGTAACCTGAGGCTGGACTATCATAATCATAAGCTATAGGATTGCGTCACGGCTGCGTGAATAGCAATACTACTTCACACGTCTTCTCAAGTCGAAATAAGTGCGAATTTCTAGTTAAAAACATTATCGGGATTTGGGATTTACCTATGGTTTAACAAAATTTATTTCGCTCAAAAATAATACAATAAACCTATGAGGAAAAACATAATAATTAATGTACGATAAGCGACGCGGTTCCGCTTGGAAATAAACTAAAATGAAGTAATAAAAACGGCAAAAACTTACTACATAATTATTTATTTACATTATTACGGGTCGTGCTTAAAAAGCCTTTTGACAAGTTAGACGTGAATTCGTTTCCTTGATTACTTTAGAATTTTAGATGATTTACTTAGAAGTTAAGAAACAGTAATATTTTCTCGCAGAAAAAAAGGGGAGTAAAAATATATTTTTATCATTCCTTTCGTTAGTGATATCTGAGACGTGTTGACAATCCCAATTTATTCTAGGGGTCTCTAGTCTTGTAGCCATCTTCTTGTAGACATTCATCCTCAACATTTCGTCTCCATTCTCTCTTTTGAGGAGACCTATTGGAGTAGAATTACGCACCCGGTTCCTCTTACCTGCTAACATAGATAGACACTCCTAATAATTACCCTTTGTCTACTTATAGCCGCTTCTGTGCGATAAACAAACATTCACGGTGTTCTGTATCAACTGTAATTAGATAGCTTTGTTTACTTTTTACTTGCATGACTTTGGCCGAAGCTATCGATGCTTCGATTTATTTATTAATGAGTTTGCAATGTTTTTCAGCGTAGTCGACGAAATAATTTATTAAAAGGTCAATGAATGGTTTTACCTTCATTTGCCTTTTGTGAATATTGAAGCTTGGTGTTGATTATGAAGTATTCAGTTTTTATTAATTTTCTAACTGCTTTTGTTTATTTTCATTCTCTTACTGCGATATCTCTTATGTGATGGCCTAAGTAATCATTAAAGCTCTCAGAGTGTGTTACTCTTACTCTTGATATTTGTCATTGCTTGCTCGTAGAACTACATTTAATTATGTATTTAGAGCTTCGTACTCCGTAGCTGGTTATTTCTCAATACTACCGACAAATCAACTCGTAGAGCTAGTTAACCTATCATCACGAACGTCTTCCTGCCCTTGTCCCAGTCTACTTGGGGTCGGCGCAACACGTCTAGTTAACCTAATCAATAATCATTTATTTGAATGTTTAAAACTGTATGTACCCAACGGTATCGAGGACTGGACGCGGTGGACGCTAGGCAAGCGGCATTCCTATGGGCCCCGTGCAGTGCGGCTGGGACGACGGAGTGCGTGCGCGGTGCGGGCGCGGCGGTGGCGCCACGCTACCGTGATCGACTTACAGATTTGCGCCCGTTGCACTACTGCACGCAATTTTTACTAAAACAACACAAATGTACGATTTGAAGCGAGTTTCATCTATAAATAACACGAACCTCCTCATTACATGATTAAGCTCTTACACTAGGGAATAATGGAAACGATTTACTTTTTATCAGCCAGTTGGCAAAGCGTTTTCATACTTAAAATTATAGATTCTTGGCTTCTGCAACGTCTCCTTTCTTATTGCGCGATCTTGACCCCTTGCCAAATCAAGCGAACCTAAAGAAAAAACAGCAATATTCAAATTAAGTAATGCTATTGACATTTACCTACGACCAGTTTTTAGTTTTATTTGTATTATTTTTTTAGGCTGACTTAAGACTTTATTACTTAAAAACATTTGTACTCTTTTTGGCATAACATAGCGCACTCATTATTATTGAACCTATGTTAAACAAATGAATAATTGCCGTACTCAGAGACGTTTGACGGCTTAAGTAATCATTAAACAATCTCTGATTGCGGCAGTAAATGACTTATAACCACATTTTAGTTTGATTTGCTCTAGACGGCTCCAAATAAATGCTTGAAACAAGCGTTAACTAACAATAATAGATACTTAAATTAAACACATATACATATATCTATTTTATTTTTAAAGTCTCACAGAATGCATGCCACAATGTCTGGAATCGCGATTCATGTTACGAAATTGAGAAACAATGGAATCCATCAAAAACTGTGAAGAGTTGTAATTTTGCCATTTGCTACGTTGCTATTCAATTAGTCATATTATAGGTACAGTTATACAGTAAAAACATCAGCTAAATACGGCACTGGCTTTGTGCCAAAGCATCGGACATTTTACTGCAAAACCGTTTTCACCGACAATCAACCTCGACCACCCAGCATGATTTAATGAAAGCCTTTTACGACTAACCAATGTCTCGCACAAAGTAACAAAAGTCACACCCTTATGGCATAAACCACTACACTGACGGATAAAAGACTCTTAAAGCATTCAAAGAATACTTATAGAAGAAAATATCTTGCGGACGACGACCGTAATTTTCGAAATTGCTACATTGAATCGAAAAAAAACCACAAATCTAAATAAAAACAAACTATTGCGGTCATTAAATAAGCTTTACTATATGAACTTGAAATCGAAGCCCGAAGCTATAACATCGTGGGAATTTCCAGCTCAGAAAAGGAGTAAAAAGGGGTTATGATTCATACATACCTTTACGCGCAGTTTGCGTAGGTACGTCATTGATCAGGAGTACTTATAATACGAAGTACGAAGAAATGTGCTGCCATTTGAGAGTACACGTTTGATTATAGGCCACAAAAACTTAATGGAAGTGACGCGGAACTTCGCTGTTCTCAATGGAGATTCATTCAAATAAAATTGATTGAGTATCCATTCATTGGATGTCTAGGACAGGTAAGAATGAACGGAAGGAACTGATACTTATGGCGAACCAAGGTGAGAGACCTTGCCATGTTGATGCTTGAGTGACATTATAATATACTGAATGTAATACTAAGAAACCTCTCGGACCACTGACTCAAGCAAACTCAACGACATCGGATAAAAAGTGGGCGATTCAATAAGGAAGTCGTTTACTGCAATTAAACTCCCCAAAATTGTTTTACAGTAAACGAAAAGCCATTAATTGAGCAATAAGACAGGTTTACACAAAACTGGCAACTGTAAGCACCAGGAAGCCCTAGAACCGATACCTGATATCCTTGAAAATGGCTGCTGTATTTAAAGCAAGCTGTTGAAGAAAGTCAATTTATGTTCTTGTAATATGATATTTCTTTCTGACTTGCCATGTTTTTACACCGACATTATTGGTGGCGATTCGTGGTTCCCTACCGTATCTTTGACGATGAAGAAATACATAATGTTGTTAACATTGGATAATGATTGTGTCAATAAAGTTTCCTTTTTTGCAAATTTAAACTTAAGTTATTTTGCTGCTTTGGCTTCGTTTCGATTTGACTTTCCTTATCTTATTCTTTTTACTCAGTCTGGACTGGAACGTGACTTGGCAGAAGAAATAAAGGAAGCTGTTAGACTCAGACACTGTTAGTATGTTACCAAAGCAGCATTAAATCGAGTGCCTTGACCTGACAATGACTGGCCTTATTGACACAATCGAACATTTTTGTACTCTTGCCAACGAGAACAGGTAAAAAGAATCCTCAAAATCTGATTACCTGATAGATAACCCGTGTAACAAAGTTGCTGATTGAAATAAAATAGATACAATTGAATAGACAATGACATTCAATACGGAGAGTGGAACGGCAAGGGCGTTAAGACGCGTGAGTTGAGACCCACTTAGCCATACCTCAATGAATAACGACAGCACTAGTTGTCTGTCATGTTACGAACCTGTTATTACGATCAGATATACATGAATACTGAGTGTTATGAAATAGGTGTTATTATTAGATTCTGAATATATAACAATGATTCCAGAAGCAACAATGATTTTACATGAAAACAATCTTAATACAATGAAGGGAAGCATAACAGAGAAACTTAAGTGGTCAAAGGCAGGTAGAGGGTCATAAAATCGATGAGTTTTAAAACAAATAATAAAAAAGATCCCACAACGATGAATCATGAAGAAACCATTGTTGTTGTTATTCAACATGAACATCAAGTTCATGATTGAACTGCTGAGTAGACACTTCAATCATTTATCTATCTGCGCAGTTTACTGATAATCAACATATTTATTGTACCTATTATCCTTGTACTAAAATTGCTTGTCTTGGAATGGAATGTCTACATTCTTATGGATTCCAAATATTACTCAAAAGATTGCTTTGAATGCATCTGTGCAATTATCAGAAGAAAATATAAATATCAGATGAACAGGCAAAATACATACTTGGAAGTTTTGTGTTTACGAAACTTGCGGAACGAATGGTTTTTATTAATACTTGAATTTACCTACCGGGGTGAAAGATTTATGGCCCAAAGATGCAGTAGCGATTAACAAAACTCCTCTATAGACGATGAACTTGCTTTGAAAGTGTAATCCAATTTTAGAATCTTAACTATTCGTTAAACGCTTCAATACTTCTGTTTAATTTTAGAGTCCCTTCGAAGTACTTACTGTTAAAACAATATCTAATATTTGATGAACTGATTTCTACAGTTCACCGACTTCTAAACTACTTAAATCGTTTTCCGAACCAGATAACAGTAGACAATGCTAGAAAATAAACATGACCACATTTACCATTCTAAAAGGATACTTAGGAGAACGACTGCACCATTCGAACGTAAAATGGCTGATTAGGGAGGAATGCCAACGATTCTGAGTCACAAGGAATAAGAACCAGAAAATGTATCTCACAGAGCCGCCTTGACCCGCGTAGTTACGTTGTGTGACCAATCTGTTTTATAGACAGTGTATCTAGGCTCATTGAATAGCCAATAAGTTTGGCCGTGTAGACAGGCACAATTGTTGCGCTGTGCTTTCGTATACCGCCGCGCCGTCCTTGAATGCGTTTGTGTTCAATGTAATCGTGCTGCATTTCAATTGTGGTAATTGCCGCTTTAATTATGCCATATTGATCTTTGCCTACATTTTATTCACATTGTTAACATATATTTAAAACGAGATTGTGAGTTATTCAAAGTAGTTGTTTACTCCTTCTAGAACTGCCTATTTATGAATCGTTGAGCTGTCTGAAACCAATGTTACTGTTTGTTAAAACAGAAAAAAACGTAGGTTATAAAGGTGACCTTGGTGTCAAACCAAGGTTACCTTTATTGACGAAAAGTCAACACTGAATATTATATACTAGCGACCCGCCCCGGCTTCGCACGGGTGCAAATGGATGTTATTATACATATAAACCTTCCTCTTGAATCACTCTATCTATTAAAAAAAACCGCATCAAAATCCGTTGCGTAGTTTTAAAGATTTAAGCATACAGACAAACAAACAAACAGACACGACTTTGTTTTATACTATGTAAGGATAAGGATACATCATCATTTCTATTTTTTACTCCATTAAATGGAGAAAAATACTTTATTTATACAATTATTATTAACATTTATACAATGAAAATGTTTATCATTATGTTCATTATCAACTTCTCTAGAAGCGAGTCGTCAGTATCCCCAAACACCTTGTTTTTTAGTTATTTCATAAAAGGGTTCGATTATACGGGCCTGCGGGTTGTTCAAAAGAGATACCGCGGCCTCGACACAAAGTGGTAAGAAGGAACATGGGTAGTTTTTAGTCCGTAGAAGTCTGACAGGGATACCACTCTGCGAGAGGAGTCATTTGAAGATTTCCCACCCTCAAAAAAAAAAAAACGGGTTCGATTATAGGATATCAACATTTCTCAGTTTTATTCAAAATAATGCAATCAAAATAATCGAATCAAGTCATAGAACAGCACAACATAAAAATCCGGTTAATTATAAGTTCGTACAATATTGCCTACGATTGGGGTGCCTGTGAAATATGATCCTTTATGGACGATTCAATTTCCTTGAAAATTATGATGATTGGTGGTAAAACATTATGAAATTCTTTGCTTCATACAGTTTATTTATTCTGTAAAAGACAGTTTGGTGACAATATAAATTATAAACAATTTTTCCATCTTATATTTTTGTAAAATTTTCATTTTTTATTCATCATTCATCATCATCATTTCAGCCGAAAGACGTCCACTGCTGGACATAGGCCTCCCCTAAGTGTCGCCACATTGACCGGTCCCGTGCGTCTCGCATCCAGCGGATCCCCGCAACCTTCACCAGGTCATCGGTCCACCTAGTGGGAGGCCTTCCAACGCAACGTCTTCCGGTTCGCGGTCGCCACTCCAGAACCTTCCGGCCCCATCGGCCATCCGTCCTGCGAGCAATGTGCCCTGCCCACTGCCACTTAAGCTTGGCAATTCTTCGGGCTATGTCGGCAACCTTGGTTCTCATGCGGATGTCCTCATTTCTGATTCGATCACGCAAGGAAACTCCGAGCATAGCCCTCTCCATTGCTCTTTGGGTGACCTTAAGCCTTCTGATGAGGCCCATTGTGAGCGACCACGTTTCGGTCCCATATGTAATCACTGGCAACACACACTGGTCATAGACTTTCGTCTTGAGACACTGGGGTAAGTTGGACGAGAAGATACTTCTCAACTTCCCAAACGCTGCCCAGCCGAATCGGATTCGACGATTGACCTCTTTTTCAAAGTTGGACCTACCTAACTGGACTGTTTGTCCCAGGTAGACATACTCGTCTACAACTTCGAGTGTAGAGTCTCCGATCTTTATAGGAGTGGGTGTAACATGGGCATTCAACATGACCTTGGTTTTGTCCATGTTCATTTTAAGACCCACTCTTTCGGAAGCTCTACTGAGGTCATCGAGCATTGTACTGAGGTCCTCCATGGTCTCAGCCATGACCACTATATCGTCGGCAAATCGAAGGTGAGTGATGTACTCGCCATTGATGTTGATGCCTAGTCCTCTCCAGTCCAGAACCTTGAAAACATCCTCCAGTACCGCTGTACTGGAGGATGTTTTCACGTAGACGTCATATCTCCGAAGCTGTTTACCGCTGTAAACAGCTTCGGAGATATGACGTCTCCCTGTCTCACACCTCGCTGCAGAAGGATAGGTTTCGTGGTCTGGTCCTGAAGCCGGACTGACATGGTGGCGCTTTTGTATAAACACTTCAATACCTCGATGTACCGGTAGTCAATTTGGCACCTTTGGAGAGACTGCAGTACAGCCCAAGTTTCGATCGAATCGAAGGCTTTCTCGTAGTCCACAAACGCTAAACAGAGAGGCAGATTATACTCTTCGGTCTTCTGTATAACCTGCCGCAGCGTATGTATGTGGTCTACGGTGCTAAAGCCTTTTCGGAATCCGGCTTGTTCGGGAGGCTGAAAGTCGTCGAACCTGCGCGCGAGACGATTCGTAATGACTCTGGAAAACAACTTATAGACATGACTCAGAAGTGAGATGGGCCTATAATTCTTCAGTCGGGCATTGTCGCCCTTCTTGAAGAAGAGTACCACCACACTTCTGCACCATGCCTGCGGCGTTTTTCCCTCGAGTATGACGGAATCGAACAGCTTCTGAAGTGCCTTAAGGACCGGTTTACCTCCCGCCTTCAGGAGTTCGGCCGTAATTCCGTCATCACCCGGTGCATTGTTGTTCTTAAGCTGTTTCAGAGCCATACTAATCTCGTACAGGCTGACATCCGGGATGTCTTCGGTATAGTGTCAGGTCAGTCTAGCTCTGGGGTCTTTCGCTAGATCTTCAACGGGTTTACTGGTTGACGTGTACAGCTGCCCATAGAAACTCTCGATCTCCCTCAGAAGCTCCGGTTTGGCGGATACGATCCTGCCGTCGTCGGTCTTCAGTTTCGTGAGCTGGCTTTGCCCTATAGACAGATCTCTTGCAAATACCTTAGAGCCCTTATTCCGCTCAATTGCCTGTTTAATACACTCGGTATTAAAACGGCGGAGGTCGCTCTTTAAGGATTTAGAGATCCGCCTATTGAGCTGCCGGTATTTACACGCCTCGTCCGGCGACTGCAGGATCATTTCACGCCGCTCCTTCATGAGACTAAGAGTTTGATCAGAGAGCTTCTTGTTCCTATTCACACGACGTGCCTTGAAGAACTTAGACCCCGTTGTGTGGACAGTTTCCACGAACCCATCGTTGTATTCGTCCACTAAGCTTCCTAGGCACTCGAAACGATTCTGGAGTTCAAGCTGAAAGCTCTCGGGGTTTTGGATCTGGATCTGTGCTGGACGGAGCGTAGACTTCATCAGTCGAGACCTTTCAAGCTTAATATTGATGTTCAATGTGCCTCTTACCATGCGGTGATCGCTCCCGGTTTTTACCGCATTGATCACAGAGACGGTGTCGGTTCCGTATGGTGTCGGTTCCGTATGGTGTCGGACGCAAAGAATAGCACCATCCCATATCTTCCCGTGGGTGTCGTAAGAGGCGACTAAGGGACTTACCAGAGAATGGGCAGCAGCGTTCTCTGTGCTTTTTGTATCGACCGTACTGCGATCGCCAACCCGCCTGCCAAGCGTGGCGATTTTGGCAAACCCCCCTAATGAAAAATGAGCGCAACACATAAAGCATGGCCCCTAGTACCCGGCAGCCCGTCTACCCTCGGCTACGGTAGCGGTCGAGGTAACGGCGTGGCAAGGGGTGCGAAGAATCTCCGGATGAGATCCGGCTACCCCAAACGACGACTAGACCTGGCAACTTATAACGCGCGCACACTCCGGACTGACGAGAAGATAACGGAGCTCGAAGAGGAGTTGAGCAGGTTGCGATGGAGTATTATCGGATTATCTGAAGTCCGAAGAGAGGGGGAGGACACGATAATCCTGAAATCCGGCAACTTGCTCTATTTCCGAGAGGGCGACCGGCAGTCCCAGGGTGGTGTTGGGTTTATCGTCCACAAGTCCCTTGTGAACAACGTTGTGAAAATCGAGAGTGTGTCGACCAGGGTGGCGTACCTTATACTCAGAATATCGTCAAGATATTCGCTGAAGGTCATACAGGTCTACGCCCCGACCTCTACACACTCCGACGACGAAGTGGAGACCATGTATGAGGATATCTCTAAAGCCATGCATGGATTCAAAACTCAATTCACCGTTGTCATGGGGGACTTCAACGCGAAACTGGGTAAACGAGACGGGGATGAGCTGCTAGTAGGGCAGTTTGGGTTTGGACATCGGAATCGTCGGGGTCACCAACTGGCTAGTTTTATGGAGAAGGAGGGCCTCTATATGATGAACTCCTTCTTCAAAAAACGTGAGCACAGGAAGTGGACCTGGCAGAGCCCCGATGGTGCGACAAAAAATGAGATTGACTTCATCATGTCTACCAGGAAGCAAATGTTCAATGATGTCTCTGTGAGCTAATTTTTTATTATGTAAATATAAATTAAATGCAAAAAGCAGTGATAGTCTATTTATGTGACCGTTGGACTGACAAGTCATAGGTTTCGCCTTTGAACCAAAACACGTACCTTTCTTTTTTTTTTTTTTTTTTCGGATTCGTGTGCGTATTGTTTAAAATTATAAATTGCTTTTGTGAAGGAAACATTGTGACCAGTTGACCACCAACATGCCTGAGAGACATTTGACGGCATGTAAAGCCAAGTCAGAGGCGCACGGGGAAATAAAAGCTCTCACGTATAATGAATGGGTGGTGCCACGAAATATTCCTTCTAGTGCTGTTTCATCCTCCACCAATTTAGCCAACCACACGATGATGATGAAGAATATAATGCTGATTTGCAATTACCCAAAACTCTCGCTACAAAATATCATCTTAAATTACCCATATTTTTTTTGTTACAAACAAGAATTTCAAAAAAGTTATGAGTCTTGAGAGTATCGTAAAATATTTACGAGAGAAAATGCAAAAGAGTATGGCGAGACTCCATTACACTTTAGCGCGATTAAAATCGTGATTCTGGCAGTGGTCGGGAGGGCCTTTTTTTGTGACTGCTGTTTCTCAGAACTTCCTTAAAGAAGCATCAATTTGCCGCGCACCGGCATCGCTTCAACGGCAGGCCGACGACCTTCGCGATAGTGAGTCATTTATACAGTGATTATGTTAAGGAAACGAGATTCTTGGACAGCAATCTCGTGGAGGGAATTACGTGAATTCAATAATTAAGAAAGAAAGAAAATGTAACAATAATTAAAAAACAAATCCTTTTACTGCACCCTCTTTGGCGAATCTTCGTATTGTATCTAATCCGAAGAGCGGAATTCGACGTCACAGTTTGACGTGTTCGACGTTTCGGATAATTCCGTTGTTCTCCTCGAAAACTGAACCGATTTCATAATGAGTAATTGACTTAAACATTTTAAGCAAGAGTACGTCTAGGTTCCTATCAATTTCTTCTGTGTTAAAAAAGATTGCTTCAGAAGCATTATTCAGGAAGAAAAAAGGGAATACATTGTATGGAGTATCGCACCACCGTGTTACCTCTTAAGTTCAAAAGCCTCTTACGCCTCCGATTGTTCATTCGTCCCACAATAAAACTAAGTATAACAGGTACCTTTTCGTTGTACACTATGTACTTTATTACTTAGCCGCGTGGATGTCGGTTAATTATATACTAAAACCTTCCTCGAGAACCACTCTATCCATTGGTGGAAACAGCATGAAAATCAGTGCAATCGTTCTTGAGTTTATCGCGAAGATAATCCGTTGCATTGGTGAAAACTGTATGAAAATCGGTGCAGTAGTTTTGAATTCTGTCGCAAACAGGCAGACAGACGCGGCGGAGGACTTGGTTTTATAATATTAGTGATCGAAGTGCGCTACGCCTGTTTCATTAGTGTAGTATACGGCCTTCGCACACATCAACTTTGACAGTCACTTCGTTACACTTACCGTTCTCACGTCACGGTAACTCATAAGGGAAAACAGGCGAAGCAATTTAATTAAATTGATTAATAAAACTTGATATAAGCCAAAGGTTATCGAAGACTGATACAGAACTTTAAGCATCTTAATCAAAGGTTTAAATTCGCGGTCGTCCTTAGTTTAGTGGAGGAAGTTTATAATTAACATTTATACGAGCCTAGGCAATCCAAGCATAAAAGGTAATAAATAGGAAATGTCAACTAATCCCGACTGACTGTCTCGTTGGTCTAGTCAAGTCTATAGAGTCTAGTGGTCGCAACATGAGGTCCTTGTTTCGATTCCCGGGTCGCGCAGTTTTATTGGGTTTTTCCTTCATGAATTTCTCAGTCTGTAGCAACCACGGAGTCTGGATTTGTGCCCGGTTGATGGCAATAGGCTTGCCCCGTTTAACATGGAACTTAAAAACGTAACTGTGGGTGTACACCTCTGCCTAACAGTTCGAGGATTACAAGCGTTATGTTATGTCAACTAAATAAAACGTAAAAGCGTGTTGTTTGGAGTGCAATACAAACCAGAATGAATCACGAGTATCGGTACGGGTACAGTTTTTGGCGTTCTTTTTCATAACGGGTTCCGACGCCAAATAACATGTCTTTTCCTTTAGCCTGCTTTGACCCTGAGTCTTTTACTTAAGTAGGTACTTATTCAATATAACTTGGAAAAGTACGACGACAAGCATTTTGGAATTTCCATAAAATTATCATTTGCAATTCATGGAAAAGATGACTTATTTATAATGATACAGGGAATCAATTCCAATGGTATTATTATCTGCGTAAATGTTGATCATCATCATCATCTCCAGCCCTTGTTACTGGTGGTCGGCGGTTTTTTTAATCTATTGCATAGATTCTATCGCGGGCCTTGAGTTGAGCGTGGAGAGCGAATCCCGAGAATTCGTAACGCTTTTAAAGCAGTTTGCTATGGTTACGGAAAATAACAAGGTTGTCAACTGAGGTTGTCAAATTAAATAATTGTTTGTCTCTCTGCTTTCTCCTTCTAAAATATTCTTACTCGTATAATTTGTGCACAAAGTGTTTTAAATATGAATAAACAAAGTGCATTTATTAATGAAGAAAGTCACGAAAAAATAGTGAAAGAAAATGAGTGAGGAGTGAGTAGGTACTCTATAAACATTCATTTTATTATTAGTACGCATCTATCATAAGTTTTATTGGTTGAAACTTGTACATGAAACCGAAAATGCTCACCCACATATGAACGAGCCTGGCGAATTTGGTATAGGTACCTATACCACAAGCAAATAATAATAATTTCTCCATGGATAAATAATATTAATCTCGAGCTTGGCCCCAGCAAACTCCACAAACTTCATTCATGGATGACATCTGTAAATATAAATAACATTGATGAAACACAAATTAAACACTGACAGACATAAATTGTGCCCAACATGACCAAGCTACAGAATAGTTCTTGACATAAAAACCCAAACCCATTCCTTGTGGCATTAAGTCCGCCTATGTACCACGTTTGTGCATGAAGTTTAAATAAATAAATAAAATGATTGGTTAGTAGAGCCATCATGATTGTCCCAGATTTAGCAACATAAAATAGTAATTGCCCTTTGCATGACACATTATTATAAGCTAATTACTATAAATATATTTCATATACCTGCTGGTGCTCCATCAAACGAGCAGTGTTGTCGGGATTCCATTCTTGATCTGATGTTGGGTCGGATAGACTCTGACCACATACAGCACACATCAAATCAGAATGATCACCGTCCAAATGATCAGGTACAATGGGTTGAATATCTTCATTTGGTGAAACAACCCTAGTTCTTCTAGCTCTTAGCCAACACGGCACACAAGCTTCATCCTCAGAACGAAGCTAAAATAAAAAATATATAAATAAAGAAAAGGTTGCATTTAAAAATGCATGGTATTAGTGGGAAATAATTTACATTGTTTTAACACATACATCAAATCAAGACACCTAATTGATACAAGTTATATTAGGTATGTATGTGTTGTTATACCTCTCGTGGTTGGATCCAAGTAGCAACTGTGTTAGCCATTCTTTGTTCGTCTTCATTTGCACCTTCAATCAAAATCCTGCGTTGACTGATTCGTAGTATGGATTGCCCACATACAACACAAACACTTTGATGGCCTGAGCGTCTCCTCGGCATATAAAACGGGGATGACTAGCTAGCTGCCAGCATGCACGGCAAACATGGTCAGCAGGTGTTATCTGGAAATAAAGAAGTGATTTTGTGTACGGCTCAACATTGCTTTATATGACTATGACACTATAACAGTCATACTAACAGAGTAATAACTATTATAACAGTGTTAGGCAAACCAAGTTAGGCAAACAAGAAGTGTTAGGCAAGTAAACAATACGTCATGCAAAACGATCACTTATGTGTTTGTACATTATACAGGACAAATTGTAAATATTTAAATATACAACCACAATGGTGTTTGTTATTTTTTCAAATAATGTTTAGTTTAGTTTTTGTACACACATATTATTTTAGTATTTCGTGTAGTTTAAATGATAAGGACTACTTTTTAACACGTAAAAGTTATCACTTCGTAACTGACACACTCGTACGCAAAATGTTATGTTTGAAACTACTTACATCTCTAGGATATGTCCACAGCCGAATAGTATTGACGAGATCTTCACTCTCATCCGATAAAGCGTGCCTTCTTATTCGGGACAAGCGAACGTTGCAATTTATGCATTGCAAACTCGTCATTTTAATTAGAAGCACGTACACACACAGCACAATTAATAAAGCGTCCTTTCGCGAAAAAACTATCAACAGATAGAGTACGGAGGAGCAGTAGCTCGACTCAACGTAAAAATGGCCAGATAATTTGCTAAATTGCTCAGATGCAGTTACAAACAACAATCCAAAACAACAGTAAAGAACCGAACAGAGACTCGGAAAGATTTTCCTGTCCTGTCAATAAAATAATTGCCAATACAAAAAAAAACATTGATGTCGAAAATAATTCCTATCATTAAATAGTTAATTATTAAGATTGTATGCAATAATTATTCATTTTAAGGTATAATGTGTAATTGGTTAATTATATTTACTGTTATTTCTATTTTTAAATTATTTATCATTGTGAGCCTCGTGATATTTTACAAATGGCAACTTCTAAAAACATAACTACGTTTAGTTTAAGATTAATTACGTTTAACTACTTAAATCGAAAAAAGCGCGGGAAACTTCTAACTTGGTGGACGCGTCCTTTTTGAACTTTTCTTATAAAATATTTTTTAATAGTGTTATAGTATCAGTAGTCGTAGTTTTAGTGTCGTAGTTTCTTTATATTTTAGTTTTAGTTAGTTGTGTAGGTATTTCTTCGGTAGGGGTAAGTTTTTTATCTATTCATAGCTGACAATGAAGGATCCGCCTGATCCGGGGGGCTTTGTCCCCCCGGTAGGCAGCTATGTAACAATATCCAATGAATCAGGTATGGATACCGATGGGTCTTCTACGACCAAATCATTAAAAAGAAGTCGTGTGCATGTGTGCAAGCACTGCAACAAACGTCGTCGTACCCGCAAAGGCCACGGATCCGAAACTTCGGGTTGTGGTTGTGTTGTAGACTCTATCATAAGCGCGGAAACAACTACTATCATTGATAACTCGACCATAAGCGCACCTATCACTGATAATATATCACCGATTACTCCTGCTCCATCAGTTCCCGCTCAAATTGGGCGAAAAGTTTATGAAAAGTCGGACATCGCGCCATTCATAATACATATCTCAAAAAATTCTTTTTCTGAAAACGATGGAACCACACTGCATCCCATCACGTTCGGGAAGTTTTTAAAACTAAATGCCTTCCAAAACATTATAAATGGCAGTGTCAAGAAAATCGGACGAAATAAAATCAGCATTGCTTTTTCCAATTTCCTGGACGCAAATTCATTTCTAAAAAGTAGCAGTCTTGAAAAATATAATTATAATGCTTACATACCCACATATAATGTAACTAGAATGGGCTTAGTGCGTGGAGTTCCTGCGGAATGGTCTCCGGAGGAAATTATCGAGAATATCTCAGTACCCATTGGTTGTGGGCCTATTTTAAAGGTGAGGCGCCTTAACTTTAAAACTGTAGTGGATGGCAATAATATATGGAAACCTTCCCAATCCATTGTGGTTACATTTGATGGGCAGATTTTGCCAAAAAGAATTTTTATGTGCTATAATGCTTTACCTGTCGACTTGTATATTTTCCCCACCGTACAGTGTTTCAACTGCTGCCGTTTTGGACACACAAGACTTCAATGTAGATCGAAGCCTAAATGTTATAAATGTGGTCAAGGACACACTGGCGATAGTTGTGAAACTGTTCCAGAAAATGCATCTTGCTGCCTTTGTTCTGGGTATCATTTTGCAACAAATAAGTCTTGCCCAGAATTTAATAGGCAAAAATTAATTAAAACTTATATGGCGCAAAGCGCTGTATCATATGCAGAAGCAGCAAAAATCCATCCTCCAGTTTCAAAATCCTATGCAGACACACTTTTATCTCCACCATCCAAAAACTTGCCTGATATTCCATCTATGTCTTTACCTAATAAAATGTCAACAAGCTATAAAAAGACTGTCTTCTCCAAACCTCATTCCCCTCCCAAATCTGTACCAGGATATAATAAAGAAGCTCACAATGCTATTATTAAAGATTTTAATATTCCTCAACCATCAGATGGTTGCGCTTTTTCTAATAAACACAATATTGATGATAAAGATACAAATTTTTCAATCAATGATTTTCTTTCTGCATTACACAGTCTTCTCTCTCAGTTCAACATTTCACCGTCCAACGCTGCCTCTTCTTTTAATGTACCTCAATTCAATCACAATGGACCACACATCCAAAATAATCCAGTGGAACTGCCGCAGTCTAATAAACAAAAAGAGTGATATTATATATTTGTTAAATAAATTTGAACCTTTTGTCTTTGCTTTAGCAGAGACTTGGCTCAAAGCTGATCATATTTTTAAAATCAATGGTTATTTAACCATTAGAGAGGATAGATCTGATGGGTATGGTGGAGTAGCTATACTTATCAAGAATTCTATACCTTTTTCCATCATTACATTACCACCTCATAATGAGGAAATCTCAATTGTAGCTATAAAAGTGTATAATACTTGTTTTGTCTCTATATATATTCCTCACCCTTCTTCTTCTATACTTCAAGAGATGAATAATCTCCTTTCTTTTCTACCAAAGCCATTCTTAATACTGGGGGACTTTAATTGCCATCACCAATCATGGGGTTGTTCAATTTCTAATAGTTATGGGGATGAATTACTCGATATAATAGATGTTCATAACTTATGTATCCTGAATTCTGGTGCACCCACGCGACGTTCCAATCCTAACCAAAACCAAAGTGCAATTGACCTTTCTATCTGTTCTCCTAACCTTGCCTCTTCCCTAACTTGGTACACTCTGTCCTCTACTTTTGGTAGTGACCATTTCCCAATAGTCATCTCTTATCCCCTTTGTAAACCAAATGCACCAATTAGGAGATCAAATCTAAAACATAAATTACCCCAATGTACTAGTAGTGACTGGGATAAATTCAAGGACATTGTTGACAGAAAGCTTTGTTCTTTGCCAGTTCTTTCTGATGGTAATGAAAACAGTTGTGCTGAAGCTCTAGCACGCTTATTGATTGCAGCGGCGGATGAGGTTTTTCCTGTAAAAAAGAACAGCATTCGTTCAATTCCGTCGCCTCCCTGGTGGGACTCAGAGTGCACAGAAGTGATTAATAAACGTAAGGAGGCTGAATCCAATTATAACGTTGAAATGTCGGATGTTAACTATGAAATTCTTACTAACATAATTTTAGAAACTCGCAAACTATTTAAAAAGAAAAAATTTGAATCTTGGCGTAACTTTTGTTTATCTATTTCACCGAATACTCACCCTACGATTGTCTGGCGCAACATTCGTAGATTTAGATCCATATATAATAACCATTCTATTATCCCTGATTCGTTAGCCAGCGACTTTTTAGATAAATTAGCTCCTCCATGGGTTCCCGAGGCTAACCTAGCTCTCATACACAATACCCAAAATATTCATTCGTCGCTGGATCGTCCCTTCACTCTCAAGGAATTGAAGGTTGTTATCAATAAGACACAGGATTCAGCCCCAGGCTTTGATGGCATACCGTATTCCTTTTTTGCTCATTTAAATGACGACGTTCTCAGTTTCTATTTAGAGCTTATTAATTCTATTATGATTACAGGAAACGTTCCTGGTGAATGGAAACGTCAAATGGTGTTGCCATTCCTTAAACCTAATAAAACTCCTTCTGATGTTTCTTCATACCGTCCCATTGTTTTGTCGTCAATTCTGATGAAATTAGCAGAACACTTAATTAAAAATCGCCTAGAATGGTTTGTTGAAAGTAAGGGTCTTCTGGCAGAATCACAATATGGCTTTAGAAAAGGTAGAAGTACCAGTGACTGTTTAAGCATTTTAACAGCGGATATTCGGATTTCTTTTTCTAGTAATCAATCCACGGTCGCGGTTTTCCTCGACATTAATTCAGCGTATGATAATGTTATATTATCTGTTTTACAAAATAAATTAAAAGCCTTACAAGTTCCAATGAACTTGCTGAATTTCATAATTAATATTCTGACTGAACGCTCTGTTAACATGTTAATAGGGGACCATAATGTATCGCATACAGTATGGAGAGGTCTCCCACAAGGTTCTGTGCTCAGCCCCCTTTTATACAATATTTACACTTTTGATTTAGACTCGTCCTTGCCTAATCCTGTTAAAGTTCTTCAATATGCTGATGATTTATTATTATATGCTACAAGTCAGTCTATCGAGCAAGCTAGCTGTTCTATTAATTCTGCTTTATCAGCTTTGGATTCATGGTTACATTTGAACGGTTTGGAGTTATCAACTTCTAAAAGCGCGGCTGTTTTATTCACCCGGAAGAGAAACATTCCCGGAGTTAATCTTTACTATAAAGATTCTCCTATTCCAGTCAAAGACAATTTCCGATATTTGGGTGTAATTTTAGACTCTAAATTAAGCAGTGTTCCCCATTGCGATTTTATTGTTAATAAATGCGAAAATCATTTAAACATGCTTAGATGCTTGTCAGGTGTGTGGTGGGGTGCACATCCTTTTTCTTTAAAATTAATCTACAATGCTATAATCAGAAGCACATTAGATTATGGATTATTTGTTCTTGAACCAGGTAGTGTGATGGCTTTTAAAAAGTTGGACCGCATCCAGTCTAAAGCATTACGAATTATTGCGGGTGCTATGAAGTCGAGTCCCATAAATGCCTTACAGGTTGAATGCGGGGAAGCTCCTTTATATCTTAGAAGACAGTTCCTTTCTGATAATTATTTGTTCCGAATTATTCAGTTCTCATCTCATCCTCTCATTCCTAAACTGAACACTTTAGTGTCGCTGATTGATTCTGCAGATTACTGGTCCCATAAACGTGCTCCTTGTTTGGTGATAAGCTATAAAAAATACCTTTCTCTATCTTCTCCTATTCACCGTTCCAATAAGCTTCCCATGTTTAACTGTAGTTATGAAAGTTTATTGTTCAGCCCCACCCTAAATTTTACCAGTGTTAAAAAATCACACCCTGACAGAAATACAAGTTTTAATTATTTTTTGGCTGAACACTTAGAGTATCACCATATATTTACGGATGCTGCCAAGCGTACCCCTACGGGTTGTGTTGGGATAGGTACATATCACTCTCAGTATAACATCGTCCAAAAAATTAAACTGCCTCCGGAAACTTCTGTTTTTACTGGGGAATGTTTCGGCATCTTAAAAGCATTAGAATATTCTCGCCTTTTTAAACTCAAGAAAACTATAATTTTTACAGATTCTCAGAGTGCTCTTCTAGCCATCAACAAATCCCCTTTCGAACATAAATCACAGTTTCCTATCATTTATTTAATAAGAGAATTTGCGTTCAGAACCATCTCTGAGGGTAATTCAATACAGTTTGCGTGGGTTCCAGCCCATGCTGGAATTGAGGGCAATGAAGTGGCGAATTCTCTCGCTGGTGAGGCGGTGCAGTGTGGGGACATAGTTCCATACATTAATTTCGGCTCGGATATTGTAAATTTACCTAAAACTTTTCTTTTGGACACCTGGAAGGAGGCCTGGGAAATCAGCAGTAGACAAAAGGGCCATTATTTTTCTTTGATCCACCCCGATGTTTCGGAAAAACCGTGGTTTCGCAGGGCTAAATTTGGCAAGATGGAGACCTCCAGTCTCATACGAATGCGAATTGGTCACGTCTGTTCTCCTGCTCATCTTGCCAAACTTAAAATTATAAATGATCCCAGTTGTTCGTGTGGCACAGATGTGGGCGACTTGAACCACATTATTTTCTCCTGTCCTCTGTATGACCGTTCTTCCTTTTTCAATGATCTATTGTCTCTCCGTATTCCTTTCCCTACTTCTGTTCTTTCTTTATTATGTACAAATAGCTTACCTGTATATAAATGTATAGCTTTATTCATTTCCATTAATAATATTAAATTGTAATTATATTTTTTTTTTTTTTTTTCACCAATTTATTTAATCTCATCATTCATTATTATTATTGTTAGTAATTACTGATCCTATATCCCAAATTCCGTCTTAAATAATTTTACTAAATTCCAGTTTCCCTACCTTTTATCGTACACTAAAATAATAAAACTTGACATTGGCTAAATGCACAAACCGTGCGAAGCCAGGAAAAAAAAAAAAAAAAAAAAAAAAAACTACTTAAATCTTTTGATTGATATAATTAATGAATCCGAACTTCTAAAAATACTAATGTTACATGAAAATGAATGGTTTAATTGACTTAATAAGTGGTACAAATTCTATCACTTAACAAAAAAAAAAATAGGTGGTACGAATTCTGCCTTTGGCCTTTATAGTAAACTATTAAGTTTAGTCTGTAACTGTGTCACGCACATTGTGCAATAAATTACATAATTCATCGTGTATTTTTAGTATGTATGACCAACTTTGTCCAAGATTGGTCATCCTGATTCATTTCATACATTTAAACAACAATAGCACTTATTATCGGTATCATAAACATTAAATCAAAGATATCGTCAAGCAAGGTTCATTCGTTTATTTATAAACCTCAGTGACAGCTACCACTATAACCTGCCAGTCCTTCCATTATAAAAATGTTTATATAATTGAGATAAACACATTACCAGCTTAATAAAAAACAAGCCGTGAATAAGTGGCAATTGAGAGCGCGTGCGCAAATTACAAGTTGCGACCTTTTAGCTGACACGCGCGCGGGCCGCTATGACTGTATTGTCGTATTTAATTGTACTGATACCTTCTTAACACTTGCATTCAACAATTATCTGCAGATTCATTTGTTTCAATAAGGTTCAATGATTCATTGAACGCACGCCTTGAGAAAAACGTACAACGAAGATTTGAGGAAGATTGGATAAGAATGTTTCAAGATTTAATAGCTTTCCTTTTTTTGTTTTGTAACTGTGTAATCTGTGCTCGAGAAACTGTTTCCCTCACAATGTCGTAACTTCTCCTGAATTTCGACTCAATTTTCCGATCGAGGCTTTAATAAACACTACTACAGCCTATAAAGTTATTTATGTGACCATAAATAATAACATAAACGAGCTTTATCCTCTTTGGTAGCCGTCTAGGCGATCATCAAGTGTTTATGGCCCAATCGTCTTTGCCTTCACGTCTCTTTCCTCAATATTCTCATGTATTTATGAGGACGTGATCTAAATGTATAAGTAAAGTAACCACGAAACTTCCTTGACAGTCTGAACCTGATACGATTGATCAAGCACGTAACGTTACAATAAGATAGGTATCACAGTGCGATCGTTCGGAGAGTATCGGGTCGCAATTTTCCTCTTTTAAGCACTGTTGACCTAGTACAACACTTTGAAGTAGAGCTGGCTAAGGCTACAAAATCGGAGTAGCGTTTCTCTTAGCTTGCAGCCGGGAGTTAAGCCAACACATTGGCGAAATGTATCATGAAATGTACATGTCATCATCTTCCTACCCTTGACCATGTTTTTTTCTTCCATTCTCCTCTTTCAACCGTCACGCTTTCATTTAGTCCTTTTTCTTTCAAATCATTCCTCACACAATCCATCCATCGTTTCCTCAGTCTTCCTCGGAGATTTGTAACATTCCATGTTAAGTTTCACTAATGTGTACGGCATTACATAGGCAGTTCGTGGCAACACTACTAGAAATGGTCTTCCGGATTTGGGCCCTTAGATTAGTACGGAGGTTCGATAAAATAGGAGGTCAGCTTATACTGTTTTTTACCTCTGTACTTTGTTTCGCATAAATTCATTAGTCGCACCCCTCGCCCATAAAATATTAAACCAATATTACACGCTGGCTTTGATGTTAATGGAAACAATCGATTTTCTTTAACAGAATTAGTTCTAAACTAGTTTATATTGGAGTAGGTATTAAATCTTTTTGCCGAAAGCCCGCTTTCCAAATTAATAGGTAATCATAATCAGGCATCATCATCTGAAGCCTCGATGTTTTAAAAATAGGCACACCTGTCACCTTGTACAACGAGTAATGACAATGCATAACCGACTAAAACAAAAAATGAAGGGAAAACAGTCGTTATATTTAATGCAGATCCCAATCTCAGCCACAACAATAATGCCGGTCATAATAACGAAACTATGCAAAACAAATCCTTGTGCTAGTTTCGCTGGAAACTTTTATATTGAACAGAACACCCGCATTTAAATGCTATTCAAGTTACCGAAGTCAGAAGTAAGCCGCAACCCACAAGCCTGGTGACTGGTGACTGCAAACAAAGGATAACCGTGCTATAAGTATCTTGTGTGCAGCGGGCATAGGGCTGACAGACTAAATACTAAATATTTCTCCTGACGTAAACAATGATCGGTCTGGCTTGTTTAGTTTTGAAACCAGCCCCGAAGTCTAATGTTATTCTATGGAAACATACTGCTGGCATAAAAGTATCCTTTGATACCCCACTACAACATGACTTCCTGCCTATAATCCCCAAAGGGTTAGACTGAGGTGTACCTAATAGCTCACCCACATTTCGCCAGTTATGTACAAGTTGTAATAGAGGACGAGTCCGTTGGCAGCAAGTTCATGGTATATATTGCGTAGGTATACGTAACAAGCAGACCAAAATACTACGTGATTTCGCAAATCCATTCGTCCAACGGATGCCCGGATGGCTTCAGCTAATCAAAGACGGTGTATCAGCTCATTTCGAGATTGATCTTTCAGAAAATCGCGTTTCGGGTGCAGTATGCTTTACTAGAGTTATATCAAAGCTTATTCATAATGTTATGCTTTTTGTATGTTTTAACTTATGAATGTCCCAGTATTTTTGTATCATTGACATCAAGTCTTATCTAATTTGAGACCTGACAACCCTGCATTCACTATACAGTTGTGCACCAACCTTCTAAGCTAAGTTACAGGTTCCCCGCGGTTGCGGTGAAAGACAACAATTTGTTTCGAATTAGTTTTATAAATTGTGTGTTTCGCAAATTAAATGACAAGGCTGGTTCACGAAGCTCGCGGTTAGAACCTTGGCTTCTGTTGTGATGATACCTCTCTCGCTTCACACCTTGTAGAGTCAGGAAAAGATGTTGTTTAGTAGTTTGGCGAGGCACACTACGTTTATTTAGTACCGTATTGTAGGGGTTTTATTCGAATGATCGAAAATGGATAACTTTAGTTGTGTTGTTTGTCAATTTGCCAAAAATTTCGCTGTCTTGACCTAGCCTTGGTAAGGATACCAAAGCTTTACATTTCAACAGCATTTTAGCTTACGTTAGTTTTTTATTCTTGCCGTGTCTTTTCATTAAGTACAAGGTAAAAATCTCTCTATTATTTATTATTTTAAGTTATGTTAAAAAAAACCTTACCGAACACAGTATTCGCAAAACCAATTCACCACTCCGCCAAATTTTAAGAATAAAAATCCTGCACCACAAAAATTACCAAAATAATAAGGAAGGAATAAATTACCAATCCATTCAAAACAAATTAGTTTCGCAATGCTATTACAAAACCAGTAGCTTAAAATGCAACAGAGCCAGGAGACAAGACCGATAGATTCTCTTTACATCTAACCGCGCAAATACGTGATCTAAAAGCATTGGATTCAGAAAATAAACCGTTTGTCTCACAAAATGACAGTTCTAGGTCTTTGAACTTTGCCATCTGACGTGATCTATGCAACTGTAGGATCAGCATACATAAAACCAGTACGGTCGGTACAGTTATTAGGATTAGCTTAACAACGATATTCGACAATTTCTGCGTAACAAGGAGAATTATCAATTATCATTGTAGGTATTTTAAGTTTTAATTCTAGCTGAAGACGTATCAAAGAAACCCATAGTTTTGATTGAACAAACACCAGCAGATCAAGCTACTACAATCTGTCCAATTTTCAACGCAATAGGTTCAAGGTTGATTGGCAAAAAAATTACTATTTCGGGTAGGTGCCGTGGATGTTCTGGCGTCTGTATCTTTTTTATTTAAAATTGAACACGCATTCTTCTTCTGTCTCGTAAATGGTTATTTCTCTATCTTCTACATGATTTCTTCTAAATATTTCTTCTTATTAAAACAATAGTGTTAAAACCTCCATGATTAAGTTTTTAATGCTCGTATTATGGACAAGATTACCGTCTGTAAGTTTCTAACGCATTACCATTGGTCTCTTGCCCTAGTTTACATTGGACATAATATTGCCCACTCAGATAGGTATTGACTTAGATTGGTAAATTACTTGTTTTACTCTCTATACTCGATAGAGAATCTCTTATAAATTAGTCTTCTTCTTAAAACTTAAATTATGAGCTAAAATGACATCATGCCTGCATGCATCAAAAGATTACAGCCTTTTCAATTATTGATGGCATTTTCATAAGAAGAGTGATTTTAATTTAAAACAGCTACGGAGTAGTTTGCAAAATCCTCTCAGCATATTACCATAAAAAGAGCCGCTTTACTCGTCAACTGAACACATCCTATCCACAATAGAATTGTCCTTGTGACGCGACTCAGGTTTCTTATTCCTACTATGTGATTCAAAGTAGACAGTGTTGTCGGTCTCAATCGATTCTCATAATCATGGATTATTTTTTATCATCTTTATCTTTCTGCCGTTGTCCCATTTGGGGTTAAACACACGCTTCTTTCTTCTATTCTCCTCGATTAACCGTCACGCTATAATTTATTCTATCATATCATTCCTCATTTAATCCATCCATCGCTTCCTTGGTCTTCTTCTCCCTCTCCAAACATCAACATTAAATATTACATTAGAATCCTCAGTGCTTTATTTCTACCATTACCAATGTTATCATCATTATCCATCATACCGTTCTGCTCTAATCCCAATTTATTTGGAGGCGGCAAATCATGTCTTCTTCTTCCAAGCATACTTACATCATACATATTAGTGTTACCATTAAACACATCAGTTATAATATGAACCTAACACACGTATAATAAGTAACGGTTCTTATTAAACAAAGGCCCTCCAATCCAATTTGCAAATTACATCATTTACACCAGAGCCAGCTAAATGCAAAAGCGGTTTTTTTTTTCGTATTGTTTAGAGTTCGTGGAACCGTATCGCCGATGGAAAGGTTAATTGTTGTAACCGCGAAGACGATGCAGAAAAAAACTGCTCGTCTACTTCCGACAATCCTATTACTGGTTTTAAGTGCCCCGAATTGACTTGAGCTATGGAGCAAAAAAATCAAGCAATTTAATCATGATTGTTTTCTGGATTACCTCTTTGGTCTAGTGGTCGGAAGCGCTACTACTGATCATGAGGTCCTGGGTTTGAATCCCGGGTCGGGCAAAGTGTTACTGGGTTTTTCCATCAGGAATTCAGGAATTTATCAGCCACGGAGTCTGGGTTTGTGCCCGGTTGATGCAATGAGCTCTCTCCCTATTATATTGGACTTAAACTTAACAAGAGAAATGTGGGTTTACTATACCTAAGGCATACACCTGCATTACCCTTCGGGGATACCAGACGTGCTGTTATGTTATATTTAATGAACTTTCGTGTATTGTATTATCAGTAGTCGATTTGAATATTCTGCCGTTACGTATGTTTCTCTCAGTCTGTCCCCACAAGCACCGTTCACCCTATTTTACATTTCACTGCTTCTAACAACTACTAATTTCCGCGAACACATTTCATTAGCCTACTAGACTATTAATGACATTCGTCTGCGTCTTTCACACAGCTCATGAAATCTAGCTATGTTATTTGCATATCGTGAGTCGTCGCTTCCAGTTCGGGGTATAGTTCGTTGCGTATGCACATCGTGGCCGCCGCTTCCTGTTAATGAAGCGCTAGAGTCGACGTCGATGTCCCGAGCAGTATAAGGCTTGGGCTCCACTTTAAAGCAAAGACGGGGATTCAGCCAATCACGTTGGTTGAAATCCACGTCGTGTCTTTCGTCTCCCTTGTTGAGTCACCGCTCGGCTCGTCTCCGATTCGGTGGTGCTCGGGTCTAAGACTGTATGCATTACTACTGTTGCCAGTCATTGATGTTAAGTGCCCGGATAAGGCGGCATTAGCAATGACGCCGTATATCTCATAGTTATTAAGGCTATGATCTTATAAAGTAATATTATAGAGGACTGACTTGAATGTTGAATTGAATCGAATGAGATCAGCTAGCAGGGATGGCGAACCTTTATGTATCGACATGCCATTTTTATAAACATAAGTTTAATCAGGTCATAGACGTGCCATCAAATAATTATGTTTCTGTAATAGGGATGTTTTCTGACAAAAAAAAATCCTTGTTTTTTGATTTTAGATTCTTTCTTTTATTGTGTTTCAGGAGAGAGGAGTATCATTGATACGCTGAATTATCTTATACTTACTTCACACTTTTTTCGTAGTGCATACTTTGTGATTGATATTAATGACGTGCCCAAAATATTGGCACGCGTGCCATTGGTTCGCCATCCATGAGCTAGGAGAACATAATTGTAGTGTTCTCAAATAAACTTAGATATTTGATTATTTAATGTAACAATAAAATAAAAACCAGATTTGAGAAGAGGTCGCAAGTGCGACTTCTGAGCATGAGGACCTGGGTGCCTGAGTTGGATTCCCGGGACAGGCAAAACGTTATTGGGTTTTCCCATTAGGAATTTTCTCAGTAGCTGCCACGGAGCCTAGTGCCCGGTTGATGGCAATAGGTTCATCACCCCCTATTACATGGAACTTCAAAGATAACTGCCGAAATGTAGCGATGTTCCTTCGGGGATTACAGGCGTCATTTTATGTACGTAAGATGGTTGGTAGTTTACACATGGGTACATCATAAATGAGTACATGAGTATCTTCGCTTTGTTAGCGGATTATGTCGTTCATTACCATAGCTTTAAAACTAAAATATTTAAATTGATCGTCAATGGCCGTGACGCACGAACATTTCATTTTCACTTAAGACGCAGTTAACGGGGGAACCGTAAAAACGACCTGTTTTTCGTCGCAGAGTTAGCCGTATTGCTACTTATTACAATTCCAAAAAAAATACAGTGTATAGTCAAATGTATAGGTAAAAGACTTATGCAAAAATATTTTCTAAAAGTAATCAAGAACCTCGAAAAAAAAATCACAAAATCACAAAAAAATCACACGAAAAAACTTTTTCGTCTCGAAATGCTCAATATTTTGAGTGACAACTGTTATTTATTTTTTTACTATCAGAAAGGAAATTTAACCAACTAAAGACATATGTAAAAATATTTTAACATTACAGCGTATTTTTTTTTTTAATAAATTAAATCTGCGAACTATCGTTCATTTTGGCAGTCACGAGCATCAAACGCATCGCCATTTTCAACCTTATTTGTTTAGGCGATGAGTTAAACGCGCGCTCAAGGTCGCGGGCAGCTAATGTCGCCATAAGCACACACGTGCGTGAAATTATTGTAAAAATTTACTTACCTAATTGAATAAGATTTTAAGAGAATTATTAATTACCTACTTTAATTTATTTAATAAATTCAGGGTTTTTTTTTTGTCCAGAGCCCTAATCCTTTTTAACCATGGTGGTCTATATTTAAGTTTTTCTAAAGTACAACTAGCCCTACTCTGAATAACATCAGCTATCGTTACCAGTGAAATTCCCGTCAACACCGGTCCAACCATTTCGGAGATAATCCGGGGCAAACAGACAGAAATGAAAAAAATATTATTTTATAAGTAATACCGTATCTGTTATTTTAAAATTACAAACAGACACTTCAATTTAATTTATTTGTATGAATGAGTTTATTAGCATACATGGATGTTGTCATCCATCCATAAAATATTTCAATAAAAATGCGTACGATTACTCATTCAATATTGATGAACGATACGTTTCGGAACCGGTTCATTACTATTTTATCACCATAGCGGTTGAATACTCCCATACAGGTTTGGATAATAAATGATTATTGATTCCTATCTGCTCTTCCCAAAATAGACAAGGGTGTGAAATTAGTCTAGAATATTTTTTAACCGACTTCTAAAAAAAGAAGGAGGTTCTCAATTCGGATGTTTATATAGGTACTTATATATATATTTTTAATGTTTGTTCGGGCATAACTCCGTCACTTGCTAACCGATTTGAAAAATTCTTTTTTTGTTGGAAAGGGTATACTTCCGAAATGGTCCCATATTTTTTTATCGAAATCGGACAAGCGGTTTTTGAAAAATCAACAAAACTCAAAAAAAAAAACTACATTGTCCACATTATGACTCATGAACATGTGAACTTACATAATTATGAACCACTAAAAAGTTTTTATAAAGACAACAAGTTAAAAATATCATCATCTGCCTAGCTTTTTTCAGACTATGTTGGTTTGGTTTCCAGTCTAATCTAACCATATACAGCTTACCAGTGTTTTACGTGGACCGGCTGCCTGTCTGACCTCTATAACCCAGTTAGTACTGGGTAATCCGATACCCCTTGGTATGCCTGGTTTTCCGACTTTCGGGATACCGACTACTGTAACGACACTAACGACTGTCAAAGATTTACAAAATATGTCAGCCGGGGCTTGACGTGCTTTCCGAGGCACGGAAGAAATTTCTTGTGTAATGGACGGACACCCATCCACGGACCATCCTAGGCAAACGAGGCTTAACCTGAAGATCGACCCTCCGAGAGGCTGTAATTATTTAGCCACAAACTCGTGATAAAACTTAGAATCATCGTACATCCATCGCAAGTTGAAAATATACTGTATAAAATACAGGGTTGGTAAATCTAAGGGAACGGTGGGCGTCGTTGATTGTAAAACAAGGAGCGGCGTCATAAAATGTTTTTCTTCCAACTATGCTTTAATTTCATCATAATCACACTAAAAACTCAGCACAAAGCGAGTCTTTAGTGCTCTAGAGCAATAAAAATGTATGAAATTTCATTATTGCACAGTTTATTTTTTTTAATCGCACCGATGCCAATCTCAATGGATTAGCTCTGTTCAGCCAGCCGATATCAATACTTTACATACCTAAGTATTATTCGTTTCTATCCTACTACTTGTTCCAAATTTAAAAAATGATTGTTGCTAACTAGTTACTATAAAATGAATAGTAGATTAGTAGCCAAGGGCTGTAAGGCATCAATTGCAGCCCGAGATATTTAGGCGCACGAGCGCAGCGAGGGCGCCAATAGTTCGAGGGTGCAATTGATGCTTACACCCGAGCTAACTACTCTGCTTTACATCTCGATTATGAGGTAAGAAGAAAAAAACCGGCATTACAAGAATAAAGTTTTCAAATATCTCTCTTTAGAACTTTCAGGCAAAATATTGTTAATTGCTGCTTCAGCTTCCATTTTCATTGAATCGGGAGTGCAGCTTATATCTTCATCACTTGCAGAACTCATGTTTTTTTCCTAATTAGCACGTAATTATAAAAAAAATCCAAAAACAAACAATATTGAAAGTAAAGTTTTCTATTACCGCCTTTTTCATCTCTTTTTAAAATTTTTTTTTCAAGAACGATATTGAGCTTCGCCGTTCGATATTTAAAATTGATGACTATTAAGCCTCCCCCACACAGGCGGTATACTAATACGAAGACAAGGCTGAATAGCGAAGCGACCTCTTTTGTCATTGGGCTGAATGCATGATGTCTATTGCCAGTACTATGATGGTTAGATGTACGCGAACTTTTTGAAAGAGTGAAGTGTTTTTTTTTTAATTACTTACCGCCCTAGGGCTTTTCTTGCGACATTAATGCCCTGGAGCGCTAATTGGTCACCTACAAGCCCCATTTGGGGGTAATAAGGACCTACTTACCGAATATGAGAGATGTAAAGAAATTTAAAAAAGTAATTTGGCGGGAACTTTTGGGGAACTTTGTTAATTTTGCTTGACAATATTTTTGGAAACGATAAAGTGTGATACTATCTGATTTTGAGTGCTTCGGCTTCGAATTAAAATGGAATCATTTAGCGACACATTAACTCCGGAAAACATTCTAAATGAAGACGACAGTGTTAAGTATAGAAAATCTTTTAACTGTTTGATATGAGTTTCTTTTATCTACTATTCCTTTATGTAATAGTTGAAAGAAAAGTAGATTATGCACCTCGCCTTAAGTAATTTATATTGCCCTCGTGCCTGTTAGATTAGAGCCCTCGCTAACGCTCAGGCTCTAAATCAGGCACTCGGTGCAATAATAAATTACTTTGTGCTCGATGCAATAATCTACTATTAGCAATCAGTGATACGGATAGGTAATCTCGTAAACAAAGCTCGCAAGGAGCAAAATGATAATTATTGACTTCTATAAATCTCAAACTTGTTTGCCTCGCCAGTCGCCACTGAACAGATTTTATGATTTGATCTTAATTTTAATGTTATCATTGACACTGAAAACGGGATATTTACCTATTTTTTTTAACCGACTTCAAAAAAAAGAAGGAGGTTCGCAATTCGGATGTTTGTTTTTTTTTTATGTTTGTTCTGGCATAACTCCGTCACTTGCTAACCGATTTGAAAAATTCTTTTTTTTGTTGGAAAGGGTATACTTCCCAAATAGTCCCTTTTTATCGAAATCGGACAAGCGGTTTTTGAAAAATCAAAAAAACTCAAAAAAAATACTACATTGTCCACATTATGACCCATGAACATGTGAACCACTAAAAAGGTAAAAAAAAATTTTTTTATGGGGTTGTAAATCACTGAAAACGGGATATTTACCTATTTTTTTATGGGGTTGTAAATCATCAAATGACTCCTCCCGCTCCTATCCCGGGCAGAGCGGTAGGGAGTGTCAGACTTCTACTGACTAAAACCACCCATGTTCCTTCTTAGCTCTTTGTGCCGAGTTCGCGGTATCTCTTTCGAACAACCCGCAGCCCATATAATATAATATTTACGTTACGTATTATTTGTTTTTTATGGTAAATATCCCGTATTCAGTGTAAGTGACCATGTCAGTTTAAAAACTTATATTTTGATGTTGTTGAATAATGCTAATGTGGCTGTTAGCCGCTGTGGTTTTAAACTGCGGTTCTACGCAATTAGATACATTTTGGATCATCTGGTTTCTTATAAACTTTTGATCTCAGTGAGAACCCACAGAAAATAAAAAAAAGAAAGTAAAGTACAAGAAACAAATCTTAGAAAAAATTATGATCTTTAGCACAATTTCCTTCGGATGTTCGAACTGCGTTTGTTGACATGTTCATTCATATACATCTTGTGAAAATTATCACTTTCACACGAAAACGTCGTGATATGTGGAAACACGCCAATTAGAGCGAATAGCTTCTACAAATAAACTGAAATTGAGCTGTCTTATGTAACTTATTTGAACAGCTTTGTCATCTGTTTTGAGAGAAAACACTTTTTCATGGGTCTCAATGGTTAGTGATATCGACCCAATAGTATAAATAACACAGCATGCATAATCAGCGCATAATGTTCCCACTGCTGGGATACAGGCCTCCTCCATATGAGTGGGAATGCTGGCTATAATGCACCACGCGGGTCCAGCCAGTGCGGGTTGGTAGATATCACATGTCTTCGATTTTTTAAGTTTTGAGAGCAGTGGTGATCAAATTAATTACACAAAGTAATCCGCATGCCTGCAGGGTACCCATTACTTAATGTTCGTAAGTCGGGGCCAGCACCACTAGACCACCGCTGCTCTTCCTAAAACACAGAGTTATCCATATCCAATTTGTACGTGAGAAAAAGGAGAAACGTTGATTAAAATATGTAGGAAGTTAAGTAACTACGTATTAACAATGGCAAAATTAGACCTAATACCTTATGTAGGTGTTAACTTAAATAGCCAAGCAATAAGCATAAACATTGTAGCCAAGACATAGTATGCAAGAAAACATTCTAACATAAGACAGAAAAACACAATAATTCCATCTATGTTTCCACAAGAACAAGAAAATGTTAGGCCATACGGAATTACAAAAACTACCATCCACATAACAAAAGGGATTATAAATTTCAATTAACATTTTACAACGCACACGATTTTATATTACTAGGATATCCTCGTAATAAAATCTACGGAGGATAAGGTTTATATTTATTAGCTGCTATTTGCTACTGCATATTTTATACGGGAATTGGAATTTAAATACTAAAGGTAACTTTTTTAATTACCTTAATTAAAGCAGATTATTTTTATGACCGTGTCATTACTTTCCTGTTGCTTTTTCCTTTTTGAGTTTTTCAATTACCTACAGTCGGATGTTCCTCAATAGCTTTACCTCAGTTGGCGATTACAGGCTTGCTACCTATTACAGCATCTTTGCCTACCCCTCGTGGTTTATCTATAGACGTTTATGTGGCATTCAAACAACGCACGATGACCGTAATTTTTAACCAACTTCCCATAAAGGAGAAGGTTCTCAATTACGTCACCTGTCACCACTATAAAATCCATCATCTCTTGAACCTCTTAGAAATGTAGACGTTTATTAAAGTGGAATGAGAAGTGGTGAACCTTGTTTATCCATGACGAAATCTTACACTTGACGAAATTCTTCTGGCATCTTGTATTGTATCTCAACTATTTACTAATCAACGAAGGACAGATTAGATTTGTTTGTGTTTAAAACATAGTTTGAGACAACTCACGAGAGCTGCTGCGTTTATTCTATAAAATGTCATGACTATACTCATGACTCTCATTTTGGCAGTTTCCTACATATTTTCAGGTTTTCACAAGTGTTGTTTGTTCCCAACTAGCACAGGTTTCTTTCAAGGTCAATGAAATACATTTCTCTAAATACATTACATATTACACATAAATACATAACAATTAACCCATTAGCAAAATATCTAACGTCCATGAAAATTATTCACGGTCGAAATGAAAATTGTTTTAAAAGTAAAATTGTTGGCGCGCGCATTGCTTGAAGCTTGTCCCACTTTCTGATCAAATACCTCATAATTTGAGGACACTTAGTTTTTGTGGATAATTAGGTACTTTTTTCTATTATGGAAATACAAGGCAGATGAAGTTCTGGACTGGGTAAATCAAATTTCCTTAGAAAAGCTTCCATTTAAAAAAATATGGAGAATATCGAATTAGCGACTTCATTTATTTGTGCGCCAAATCGCTAACTCCAGCTTTATACCAGTGGATAATTTCCTGTGGCTTGAGTCATAATAAAGTATGTCAAGAGTAACATAATATAGACCACATAACCTTCCACAATTTATTATACTCGGATTGTAGGGTAATGTCAATATTTATACTGTGGTAATGTCCTGCGATTTACCTCCACGAAGTAACAAAAGTCCAGACAAACAATGACTGTCTATGCATTTCTGTAGTAAAATAACCATTTGTCATGCTTTCCACGTATACAGACTAGCTTTAACTGGCACTATAATCCGTTTAAGTGAAACACTTTCCCCTGTGAAGGTCGCTCTGTGCTTTGAATGTTACGCCTGTGCCCGCGCAACTTACGGCTATGAATACACTATTGCTTACATTTTACATAATGAGATGAGCAGGTATTCTGTCTTCGGTTAGTTAATTATTTGTGTGACCTTGTCGCTTCCATTTTGCTAAAATTTTTGTTTTAGTGTATGATAATTATTTAAGAATAGAAACGCTCTTACCTTTGTCTGCGCATTTGGCAGATCTATGGTATTGGAAACATTTCTGTTTACAGCTTTACTTACTCACCATTAGTTTTAGTAAGTATATATGCGAAAACCCGAAACAAGTCTTTTTAAAGAATCTATGTACAAAATTTCAACACAGTATCATGAAAAATCACAAAGTTATAAGCTTGTTCGCTCCCGCACCGCCCGCTCCTCCAGCGTCGGATTTGCGCTAATCCTAATCCTAACTTCCTAACTAATATTATAAATGCGAAAGTAACTCTGTCTGTCTGTCTTTCTGTCTGTCTGTCTGTCTTTGCTTCACGCCTAAACTACTGAACCGATTTGTGTGAAATTTGGTACAGACATAGTTTGGAACTTGAGAAAGGACATAGGATTTTTTTTTTCGCGAGATATACCAAAAATCTGCCGGAAGTCACTATTCCACGCGAACGAAGTCGCGGGCAAAAGCTAGTTGATAATAATTTGGCAGGCACCACGTCGATTGTATAATTAACTGGTCTTTTTTTCCTGCGTATGATTTCAATAGGCTTTTTGTGGTGCTCGTGTAACCTATTATAATATAAAATATTACCTAAGTATAGTTATATTTTTAACGGCGAAATATAATATGGTGTAAAAAATATTATTATCGATTTATACTTAGGTATTCTGAACAAACTACAAATATTCAGGTTTCGCCTACTTATATTAAAAATAATGTTGAATACTTATCCGTATCCATGTAGGTATAGGTACCCAATATTATTAAGTACATCAATGTAAGCAGCGCCTTAATAATGGCACCTGCAAACAAATTGATGTTACAGACGAACCAACGACTGGTTTGTGCATTAGTAAATGAGATAAAACCATTTAATTATAGCACATCCTAGACTTAAGTACCCTACGTAATTGAAACTAGAATATATGGGCTTAATACACGTTTATGAATTAATCAAATTAAAACATGGCTTCTCATCCACTACAATTAACGTACCACATTAGCACATTAATTTGATATTAAAATGACCATTAGGGATTAGCTTATCGAACGTAATACAGAATTATACGTTTTCTATACGCCAGCAGTATTTAATTCACTTTATCGCACTAGTGAAGTATTTAATTATGGCTGGAGTAGCCCGTCTCCTAGACTGAACTGCGAAACGCGACTACACAAAATAAAAATAAAATATCTCAGGTGTTGCCATGTACCACTGACCGAACGTGAATGATCGCATTAATCTGTTATTCGCTAGTGCAGCCTTGGTGCTTTCGCTTTTAATTTATTAGTTTTGATAACAAATCCATAATTGATTCATCAATTAAAAGTTAACGGTTTCTGAAATACCAATGCGTTTAGAATGTAAAGCTTTTTATAACTGGTGTGATTTGTTCATTTGTCAGGATTTTAGTGTAATCAAAATGGTAAATCAAACTGAAACTAGAAGCATTTATTTCAATTAGACCGTTACAGGCACTTTGGGAGGACAAAAACAAACGAAGAATAGGCAAGAAATTCCATGGACACTCTTTTAAGTCAAATATGTATAATGCAAGCAAAATATACCTACTTGAAACACAAGTCGTGCAAAACATTTCTAACGAGTAGCCAAGATTACTTTCAGATACATTCAAGTGACTCGCCTTGCAACGTTTTCAAGGTTAAATGTTTAAAATTAGTACTAAAAAATATAACACTATAGTTGCTGCCAGTTAAGATGTCAATAGCGGTCATTGACCCATCTACATTTATTAAAGTTCATAACTTTGAAATCCATAAATAAGCCTTCATATCTTGAATTGTCATGTGATCTTCAACATTTTTTCTAATAAATAGAATGAAGATTTTGGTTTGTACGAAGAGATATTAGGGAAATGGTAATGACTAGTGATGCAACGAATACGAATACGAATATTCGTATTCGCCGAATAGTAGACATTTACCGAATAACCGTATTCGGCGAATACTAAGACGAATATATATATATATAAATGCTTATCTAAAACTCCCAAATTTATCGCCGACTGCTGATCCACTGGCCTTTTGGCGAGAAGATGTCCATTTTCCAAGTCTGAAAAAACTCGCCCAAAAATATTTTTCACTGAAGCCATGCACAGTCGCCTCGGAAAGACTTTTTTCAACGGCTGGGAACATCCAGACTGAAAAAAGAAATCGCCTAAAACCAGAAAATCTACAAATTTTATGTTTTTTAAATAAAAATTTGCCTGTTGTAAATTTTAATTATTAGAAGAGTAAACATTCATCAAAAAAATAAGTCTTTTATTACCATGGCGAGATATTCGTATTCGTAGTCGTATTCGCCGAATAGTTGGTTTGATATTCGTATTCGTATTCGTAAAAGTAGTATTCGTTGCATCACTAGTAATGACCAGTATTGACATATTAACTGGCAGCAACTATAGTTCATATTAATTGTGATTATTAATCAAAATTATTACAAACCAAAATGAGCATCACATTTTACACTTGAAGGGTTTTGACCACGGAACAGAAAACTAATTTTTCTGTTCCGTGGATTTGGCAGAGATGTACCTAAATACCTAATAGTATGCGTGGCACCCTTTTTTTTGCCAGTAATGTTTAAGCCCTATGTATATCATAGAGAGGAGCCTATTGCGAACCAACGGGCACAAAAATAACCAGCAACATAAAGTAGGTACTTCTGAACTACAATGTAATACAGTTTACATAGTCTATACGTCTGACACACACACAATTCAAAGATGATGGATGGCCGAAGTCCGCCACAAGCCCAACCGCAAAAGCTAACATATTTGCATAGTTGAAGGAAACTGAATCGTTAGAATCACTGGAGGCATATTTCTGGTTAGCATAACTTTGGCATAAGGACTTACGATCTATTGTACTGGCTGTCGTTACAAAGTAACAGATGGAATGGACACGAACAATTTTCGCACCTGACCAACAGTTAAGTGCCTTTCGCTACGTACTTTAAACTGGGAATATATTTCAGTTTCCTTAACCAGAATAGTTCTCTGAGGTACATACGGGAACATAATCTGGGATCAGACAATACGACGATAAATTAAAATTGGCATACCTCATGACATGAGTCGCGTGAATACATGATGTGATGTCTTCACTCAAAAATGTACCTAATAGGAAATCCAGTAGTATAGTCAAGGATATTATTTTTAACAAGTTAACAAGTTCTGCATATGCATCGCTATAAACATTAAACACATGTTACACACATGCTTCTTCGAAAAAACTTTACCAAAACCGTTCCTTAAAATTTAATAATGCGAATTAGTGCTAATTATAACTAAGGTTAGAAAACCAATATTCTATTTAATTAACTATTTTTTAAAGCCAAAGAAAATATGAATGGAGAGAAAGGAGTAAATTATGCCAAGACGACTGACAGGGGAGAATGGAAAAGAAAACGTGTTGCGCCAACCCCAAATAGAATAGGACAAGGGCAGGAAGATGATGAGTAGCTAATCAGTGATCAGTTGATCACCAACCAAGCAAACACAAATCGAATCCAATTGTGAGTTTCTGGGTGACGTATAAAGTATTTAGCTACGCAACGAAATATAATTAACGAATTAGCAATGCCAAATTCATCGTGCAACCCTTTTTGAACTTGGCACCAGAAACAAAAGCCTCAAAATCAACGTATTTAACAATTTTCCATAGAAAAACGCAAATAACTAATTACATTATACGTTTTTCCCACAAGCAGAGATTATAGATAAAAGTTAGCCATTACTGGCACAAGAAATAAAACCGCAAGGGAACCATTCAAAGAGTTATGGCGGTTAAAGTAGGCTGGTGGTCATCTAATAACATCGTTCACAGTAGTTTTACGGTCGGATGCTGTTACAGTCGAAGTCAAGGTCGGATTTCGGTTAACCATCAAAATAGTTGATTTTCTGTATCGCAAACATCGTGTTTTATTGCCCATGCAAATATACGTAGTAAACATAATATTCAAGAGATACTTTTTAGTGTTGGTAACTTTTTTTTGTGTGGTGGATGAGTGATGATTAATGATTTAATTGTTACACAGTATTTAATTCTTAATAGTTATTATATTTACCAAAGGCTCCGTCGATTATAAACTATTTTAAGAATGACAAGTCGAAGCAACCTCAGTTAGACAAGTCAACGAACTATGGAAAATTAAGATTGTAACACCAATAGTTCGTCGTTCACAATAGGCGATAAAGAAGACCCGTTCCCGTTTTTTCTTTCAGGGTGACTAATGAGAATGACGTTACAAAACGTATAACAGCAATGTCATAATCATAAACGGAGTAGGTACGTACTTAAAAAAAACAATGTTTGATGTCTTCAATAAACAATATTACAATTACCGTCCTCATGTCACATTTTCATTATTCATGGCCTGTTTGCGTGTCCTTTGATAGAAGTCGATAAAAAGCCCCAACTAATACTGGCCACTTACGTAGTTAGAGCCCTACAAATTAGGCCTCGCTTATATAATTCAGACAAGAATCAAGGCTAAAACGTAGGTCACAGTCATTCTTTATTCGAATCTACGTCATGGCTGTTCAAGCATCGATCGTCTTAAACAAAAAAAGTGACTGAGAAGTTTCTTCAGGCAATTTCAAGGAAATAATGACATTATTATGACAAGTTTATTCTCATGAGACATGAATAATTTGAAATGTTTGTGAGATTGTTCTCGCTTAATGAACGTGGGAATGTTAAGGGTAGTATTTAAACGAGTGACTGTAAATGAAAATTTTAAGTTACAAAAATAATTAATTAAGGTCACAGAATTACTAAGTGAGCGACTGACTGTGAGCGACAAGAAATCAACAGAACGGCAATTTACAAACATTAATTTGAGCTACTTAAAATACAAAATGAGTAGCTTCATAATTTTTGAGCGACCCAATATTTGTATGAGTGACAACGTTACGTCCTGCATTTTTTTCAATATTTGGCAAATGATTTATTTATACTGAACGGCATTTTATCTTAAATGAAGTGTTTCGATTAGAAAAATCACTATGAAAATTACTTTAATGAGTAGAGTAATGACCACACTTTTTTTTTTTGAAAATGTTCGTATGAAATAACTATTTGAAGAAACACTTTTAGCTAAGAAATTTAATTAATTAAGGGTAGGTTGCATGTATTCCGAAAAAATAAAGCAATAATTATGTATTTACTTAAATCAAATGAAGGGTTCTCTATTGTGTCACCTAACTTTTTTATCCGTAATTTAAAATGCCATAACTTTTTTTGTCCTAATCATCACTTGTCCGAATGATAACTTACCCGAACTAAATATCACATAATATCACATGCCATAAAATTGAAATCCCTAAATATAATATGACCTAAATCCATTTGTCTTATATATCGTCGGTCGGATTCATTACCGGAACATTTCCAAAATCACGTGTTTTGAGATGAGTATGTAGAATGGTAGGGAATTGAATATTTTATCCAAATCACTAACGGTACTACTCAAATGACATTTCTCTTTGACAGAAAACTATTTATTCCGTTAGAGAAATAATAGATTTTAGTGATCTCTTCGTTTTCAGTATCAGTTTATTTAGAAATGTCCCGCTGGCAGCCTAAATTTTAAAGTGCAGCCATGATTCATTAATCGAATATTTTGAAATGTTCCAGTATGGCTCTGAAATTCTTCACTTAAGTTTTCTAAATTGATTGGTTGTTTGATTTCATTACTGGCTTATTTAGAAATATTCCAATTAGTTCTTAGATTTTCAGTATTTTTTTAATTCATTATTGGAACATTTCACAAAAATACTGATGACTCATTAATTACTTGTTAATTACAAATGATATCCTGAATCTTAGTAATACACAATAAACTTGGCTATAATCTGCATATTATTCAATAAAAAAAAATTACAAAATGGTCTCTAGATAAAATAAAATAGCATTTGAATATTTTCAAAAACTTTAAACCTTAATTACTCAGAACAGGCTATTTTGAAATGTTCCATTACTGTTTCCGACCGACGATATTACAATCAATAATATACGAAAGACATAAAAACGTTTTCCATAAAAGTTTTAAGTCCTAAATTAAAATAACATAATGTTTATTTATCATAATAATATATGTCACGTCACTCATACATGCAACGCATGTACTCCATGACGCGCGCTCGCTTCGCTCGCATATTATATAACACTAATATCTTCTGTCCCCGAAGTGCCGGGCCTCCGCCGGCCTCCTTCGTCGGCCTACGGCCCGGTGCCCATGCCGCCCATAAAGGATACTGTCGCGAGACGGTGATTCATCCACTTAGCGGACGACTAGCAACAAACAATCTGTAGTTTTCATTAAAAAAAGTTATCAAAATAATAAACATAAGACCTCAAATAGAATATCAGTAACCATTAAACGTTGCTCAATCTGAACTTTTTAGTAGTATAATATGTAAAACCTCAATTGGAAAAATCGTCTCTATCTTAATATTTAAGTTACCCTTTGTGTATTTCTAGTCGCTCACTTAGTAATTTTGTCGCTCAGTTAGTAATTTTAATATCTGAAATGGATTTATCACAACCCACTTTTTGTAAGCTCGTTCCGGATTTTATTATTAATCAATATTTGTCGTTAGTTTAGTTTATTTTTCGCTTACTCAAATTAATACCGCTCAAGTTATAAAAACAGTATATCATCATCAGTCGCTTAGTTATTTTTTATTCGCTCGTTTTATAATTCCCCGAATGTTAATTGAGCATGTAATGATTATATGATCGATATCAATACGAAACTAAACATTACATTGAAACCGTTGTCTACTAAGATTTTCACTCTCTTTCTTCTTTCTTTACCGTGTGGTTAGTGCCTAACCTGGTGTCAGTATTTATGAAAAAAGAGAAGAATCCCATGGGGGACTCTTTTTTTGAAGTTTGCAAAATGATCAAATGACTCCTCCCGCTCTGGGGCAGAGCGGAAGGGAGAGTCAGAATTCTACTAAAGTGTCCGGGGCTGCGGTATCTCTTTTGAACAACCCGCAGCCCCCGGCAGGGCCCCATGGGCCTCTGAATTTGCTTTATGCCACTGAGAAATAACTCTCAGGCATGCTAGTTGTGGTTTCCAAACGATGTTTTCCTTCGACAAAGCAAGAGAAAATTATACAAGTTCACTCTGTCCCTGTCTGTTTTCAATTCACATTACGTTTCCACTTTTAGTTTTCAATAAAAACAGAGTTTAATGATTACAAAATGCATATTTTCGTTGCAACTAACCAACAATTTAGAAATCATGTTGCAATTTAATCACATCAAATATCATGAAGAATGAAGATAAAATCAGTTGTCTGCTATAAAATACTAATAAGTCTTAGCCAATAAGACGACTTACATCTTAGAGCCGCCATGAAGGCGCCTCATAACCAGACTGGATACGTATTTTAGATAAATCGTCGATCTTTAGTCCGTCTGGGCACTGCAGTCTAGGCTCGCATGTCCAGCGCATCGGGAACAGATAAAATGCATGGATTAATCTATCCCAAGTGGGCAGATAGCGATCTAAATAATGAGGATCGTGAACAGATAAAGACTAATCAGAATTCAACTTGCTAATTAAAGATTAAAATGCTCGCTAGGCGCCATTACTGTCGCCCAATTAGCGAAGATGAAACTTTATTATATAGACTTGAGTGTTTGCCAGGTTTTATGCAGAAATAAAATGCACATTTTATTTTGTCCATTTTTAAGGATAAAAAGAGAAGAATCCATTAAAAGCATCTCGAACGAAACATCCGTTGGTCTTGACTGTTATTGTGGAACTTTGACAGTCGTTACAGTTAGTCAGCGACCCGATAGTCTGACAAAGCACTAAGCAGTCTTACCAAGGGATATCGTATTACCCAGTGCTAAAGAGTTGTGGAGGTCACAGATAGCTATTATAAAAATAATAAATAACCGGCCAAGAGCGTGTCGGGCCACGCTCAGTGTGTGTTTCCCGTCCGTCACAATAAGTGTTCCCACTTATGAGTTTATAGGTGGGTATCCATTATGTTTTTAAAAAAAAATTATATGTATTTTTAATTTTTTTTTTTACTTTCAAAATGATTTTCCTAGAAAGTCCTTATAAAGTTCTACTTTTCAGATTTTTTTCATATTTTCTAAACTTATGGTTCAAAAGTTAGAGGGCGAGCGATTATTTTCGAAATTATTGACATTATCAAAAAATGATTTTAGTAAACCCCTATTCATTTTTAAATACCTTTCCAACAATATATCACACGTAAGGGTTGAAATTAAAAAAAAAATCACTTCCCACTTTACATATAGGGGGCCGCCTGGGGGGCTACCCTAATAAAACATTTTTTCCAATTTTTATTTTACCACTTTGTCGGCGTGATTGATACACATATTGGTACCAAATTTCAGCTTTCTAGTGCTAACGGTCACAGAGATTAAGCGAGGACGGACGGACGGACAGACAGACATGGCGAAACTATAGGGGTTCCTAGTTGACTACGGAACCCTAAAAAGGGAATTCACCTGATCAGGTTAGACTGGGAGCTGACTCCAACATTGTTGAGAAAACAAGTTTATGCCGAGTGATCAATTACAAAAATAAATTGTGTAAAAGCTACACTTACCCTTTTCATGTTTGTGTGTTTTATAACTGGGTGTTCGTTAGACTTCAGGTTTGAAATTGAACAGTCCTCTTACTTGACTTACATCTTTATGAAGAAAATTATGTGATCATGACTACATAACGAGACAGTCCAAAGTAAATATTCCAGGGTAATGGGTTTTTAGATTGAAATCCTTTCGGTTTGAGTTTTATGGAAGAAAATTACAACATTACCCTCGGCGTGCGCAATCAGTCGCGTTCATTTCCTGCACCAATCGTTAAACAATTTTGCTGTAGGTACTCAAAATAAATTATGACTGTGATTAAAGAAATGAGAAACACGCATATTAAATTGAAGTTTTGTTTTGTTTCAGAGAGTGACGCGGCAGCAAGGTGGCGCCCGGTCACACGACAGTGCTTATGACACAATAAATTGTGATGCTGACACGAACAGAAGCCTATAGGAACCTACGTCCTAGAGGGCGAAGAAGGACGTTGTAGCTAAAACCTAAACTATAGTTCTAATAACGCTCCTTTTGGGCATCGCCCCAAAATAAAATTTAAAATGCAAGTGCCTAATTTTTTAGTTATGTTGGGTAATCGCCGTAACTTAATATTTAGAGTGAGCATTGTTTTTAACATCGCCGTTTTTTTATACGCGGCTGTGCATTACTCCGGGAACAGCAATTCTCAGGGTGTGGAGTGGGTGCCCATCACCGGTGATGGCGCTGAACGGCTCGCAGAGTTCAGGTATCTCAAAGAAGATGTGCGGAACGATACCTGGAACAAACTGCCAGAGCCTAGTGCGCGCATTTTAGGAGAATACACTTCCCCTAAATTGATTGTGTCGACGATGTCCACAATTAAAAAGACTGTATCTAGTACCGCGTCGGACGTAGAAAAGAAAATAAGTGCAGTGCCATCTGAAGCTAATACTGTGAATGATACTCTTGAAACATACGATGAGAATGTGTTGAGTAACGCCACGCTGCAGACGTTGCGGATGATGCTAGGATGCAACGATAAACTGTTTTTGCCCGAGACGTTCCAACGCGGGGAGTATTGGGTGCTGAAGAACTACGTGCGTGCTAATCATGGTGCTATTGGGTGTCATGAGACCATCACGTACACCACTCACGGCGGCTACGAGTTCCTCAACAACCTGGTTCCTCTAATACAGCGGTAAGTTTGTTTGATTATTATTTTTTATTGTTATTAGTATTGCCATACAACGTGGCAGTTCCACCAGTCTGTTGGGCACATTACCAGCTGATAGCGTTGAGTAGCCGTTTTTTGATGGCCTTTTATAGTTTCTTGTTAATTTATTTAATAGTTTTTAAAATTAATGTAGAAAGTTAGTTTACTCTATAAAATTAGATTATGAATTCCAAGATTGCGATTCAGTTGTAATAGTGCGTCCCGTTTTGCGTTGTTTCGTCACAGAACATTGTCGTCGGCGCCGTGTGCTGTCATTAATAGTTATTTATGATACTAGTGCGGTAAGTTGGTTTTTACAAACGAGTAGACGAATGTAAGCCCGAGACGAAGTCGAGGGGTTACCATAGTCACGAGTTTGTAAAAACCAATTTCTGCACGTGTATCATACAACGTTTTTCAACACATTTGCGAGAAAACAGTACAATTATGTAATGAAACAAACTTTTTCAAACTATTTTTAATGGCAAATAAAAAATTTAAAAACGTACCTTAGTTCCTAAATATTTTTCATCTGGCGCGTCATAAAGAAATTTTTCTACGTTAGCTGCAATGAATACTTTTGATTTCTTGCTTGTATTGTATAGCCATCTGACTGTCGTTTCAAAAATACATGTAGTTGTATGTATTTTGATAAATCTATGTCATTATTGGTTTTTAACATTGAATATATTGACCACATTGAGGACGGTTTATACTTCACACGTAATTCATTGAAGTAAGCCATCAAAACATTTTCAGAGAATGATTGAGTATTTCTTCGAGTCTTCCATGCTATAAAATTATTGTAGTTAAATAGCGCTCTCGCGATTTTGGCGGCAAGTGACTGTTTTCTGCAATTTGCGCCTCATTTAAAATATCAGGTGGAGTAGATTACATAATAATATCGGATTCGCTTGAACTCATATTATTTTGTTTTTAAATATCAGTCGGAAAGTCGCAACAACCTTTGACGTTTTAATATTAAAATGCCGCGCATTTGCAAATGGCGCCACATGCACGTGGTGAAAATTAGAACTACAACTTTCATCTCATTTACTCTTTAATAATAAAGTGAGACAAACGTATTGAACAAAAGCGCTTCCAAGGAGGTTCGTTCAGTCAGCTTATTTATTCTAGTAATGTGAAACTCCTTGGTGGAATTCTAGTATTACTTTTTATGGAAATTAAAAAAAAAACGTAAAGAATACGAACGGTGCTATAAAACGGGGTTATGGACCGTGCGGTAAAATAGGTACTTAGGTGAGAGTACCTATTTTACCGCACGGTACTTAGGTGAGAGTACATATTTTACCGCACGTTCCGTTGTATAGTGCGTAATTTTTAGCTTTCGAACAATGTAGGTATACAGGCTCCGTAAATGCATTTTTCGAGCAAATGTGTTGAAAAACATTAAACAATACCCGAATTAAATTAGTAAAACAATACTCCACCCGTATTTTGTCTGGCGTTGCATTGACCAGCCTGCTATTCAAATGTAGCTATATGTTTTTATCTAAAAGATTAAATATTTCCCACTATTACTACTACACTATTCGTTGCTTAAGTTATAGTCATTGTCAATTGGTTTTGTTATTTTTAAAGATAGTTCGATCATAAACATAATAGCGCACTGACCGGTTTTTCACCTTCTCACAGTTCACATAACATAGCACTCCATGTGCAGACGTAATAGATAAAATAACATAATTATCGTATATTGTCATTATTATTTTATACATTATGATATTCTTGATCTTTATATCAATAAACTATACAACAATTGAATTTGTCTTATGAGAAAAAAACGTATTTAAAGAATTGCCATACCGTCGCGTTGCGTCAAGCCTGTGCCCCCATAGATACGGACAGTTGAACCTCAGACCGATTATATCCAGAAAAGCTGACATCGATGTTTCATTTTCCCCTTATATCACCTCGAAAACTGAGCTGATTCAAAGGTAGCATAATATCGCACATCCTCTAAAAAACTGTCATAACACAAACAAAATGATGAACACAGATAAAAACACAGTCTTATTACGTTTTTCATTTTCTACCAATCAATAAAACCGCCATAATTGTAGTGTGAAAACAAGCTACTAGATGGAGCTAGTGTCAGTTTTTTACGGAGCGAGAACGCGCGCTCCCTCCTCCATAAAAGTGACGTATCAGAGCTTGTGTCGTGTGAACGTGTGCCAGTGCTCTAAAAAATCGCCATAAACTGTCTTGTGACAATATTTTAGGTAAGTTTCTTCGCATTACTTGTTAATTTAGTAGTGAAAACTATAGTATTACAATATGATACTGTTTTTTCGATCCTAATTTGAAAAGATGATATTTTTAAACTGTAAAAAAGTGTCATATCATAGGTTATAACACTATTTCAATCATTGTAATCTGTGTTGTGGCACTTTTCCACATTATTTTTGCAAAAAAAAATCTGACGAATGTTTACAAAAACAGGCTTGCTGAAATCTCTACCGAACAACTGGTGAGCTTCTGCAAGGCAACAGGAAGATTCGCGATGCCAACCATCAGTTACCCATGAAGGGGATCCACCAAAATGGGGAAGGCGAATCCACAACGAAAGGACTGATCGCCCGCCTGGTGCCTGCAAATCTACAATCCTGAATCACTTTTAAAACTTCTGAAAAATAAAAGTTTTAAAAGTGATTCAGGGTGAATTTAAGAAAATATTCTTTAAATATTCTTAAAAAGATATTGATTTTAAAGAAGCGGTAATCACAAGAAAACCCAAAAAAAAAGTGTTTCATTTCATAAAATATTTTACAATATAATGTAAAAAAGTGTCACATTTTGGGTATTTTTTCAGTTTTTTTTTAATTTAAAAAAATCCATTCATTTCAAAAATATATTTTTACATTCTGCAAAGAGCTTGTTAAATCCTCTGTTGATTAAAATAGTAAAAAGCTATAAATCTGTAACCTGAAAGTCACATTAACATTAGTTTATTGGAAAATAATTAAAACCGCCTTTTTCTCAAAACTTGGTTTTCGCGTGTTACGACAGTTTTTTAGAGGATGTGCGATATAAGCCTACAAATAGCTTAGTATGCCACCACAGACAGCAAAAATGCTTCCAAAGTCAAAAATCATAATAAAGTGTGTTAAAATTCTTTCTCACGGTTTTAATAGAGTGGACTTTAATGTCAGTAATGTGTACTGTTTTATAGATGCAGTTTATGTTAGACTAAAAGACAAGAAATGACACGCCAATATCACGTCTATGAGAAAGAAAATAGTGTGGAAAATACCATGAACAACACCAGCTATTACTCAGCTAGTCACCTAAAAGAAAATAAAAAGTTTTATGCTTTATGTTATGCAGATTACTAGGTTTTTATGTCTTGCTAGTGTCTTGCACTGTGCACTACATTATTATTTTCTTGATAAACAATAAACTCTGAAACCATGGATTATTACAGATTAAAATAATGACGTTTCACGTTCATGATGTTCTAAGAAACGGAGGCATTTGGTTCCATAAACTAACCATAAAACAAGTTCTAAAGAGTAAAGACTAGACTTACGGCCAGCTTCTTGAGAGTTTCAGGCTTAATTACCCGACTGCGCAAAGCAAAGAAGGGTTATGTGTTTATCAGTCTATGTATGTATGTATGTATGTTTGCTCCTATGTGGCACTGTAGAGGCCAAACGCCTTGGCCGATTTTGATGATCCGTATGTCAATCGATTCGTCTTGACCTCGCGAGTGTCACTAAAAACATTACAGTAAACAATACTCACTATAGTAACAACTAGTCGCCATATTGTCAAAATGAAAAAAAAAAAAACGACGCACCACGTCAAGTGGGGTATCGTCGAATAGGTATTTGAAAATGAATATTAGGTTTCCTTTATCATTTTTAGGGTTCCGTAGTCAACTAGGAACCCTTATAGTTTCGCCATGTCTGTCTGTCTGTCTGTCTGTCTGTCTGTCTGTCTGTCTGTCTGTCTGTCCGTCTGTCCGTCCTCGCTTAATCTCTGTGACCGTTAGCACTAGAAAGCTGAAATTTGGTACCAATATGTGTATCAATCACGCCGACAAAGTGCTAAAATAAAAATTGGAAAAAAATGTTTTATTAGGGTAGCCCCCCTATATGTAAAGTGGGAAGTGATTTTTTTTTTAATTTTAACCCTAACGTGTGATATATTGTTGGAAAGGTATTTAAAAATGAATAGGGGTTTACTAAAATCATTTTTTGATAATGTCAATAATTTCGGAAATAATCGCTCCAAAAGTAAAAAACAAAGCGTCCCCCCCCCTCTAACTTTTGAACCATAAGTTTAGAAAATACGAAAAAAATCTGAAAAGTAGAACTTTATAAGGACTTTCTAGGAAAATTATTTTGAACTTGGATGGAAACAACAGATGGAAATGGAAACTGCAGTTAACCAATATAATTTGGTCCCTGAATCGTATGAGCGCCTATACAATCCAGAGGTCAAGTTTCATTGGCCCGTATTTCAAACAAAAAAAGATTTATTACTACGGAACCCTACACTGAGCGTGGCCCGACACGCTCTTGGCCGGTTTAGGATATATAACGATTTAAAGTTATTAGAACAAACAATTTCGCATTTCTTACTTATAACCGGATATTTTTACGTGTACGGAATGAATATAAAATCGAATCGAAATCTACCGTCTTATAATAGTAATAACGAAGTTAATGAAAACTGACTAAAAAGTGTTAAATAAAAAAATATATTATAAAAACAAAAAACCCGACTGCTTAAAAACAAAACTAAAAAGAATAAAATAAGCCTCAGAATTTAAAAGCAGAATAGAAGGATCAACAGTCGGGACCCATTTAAATTTTACGGAGCTCCTTGATAAGTCACAAAAATGAATGGGTCCCGACTGTTGATCCTTCTATTCTGCTTTTAAATTCTGAGGCTTATTTTATTCTTTTTAGTTTTGTTTTTAAGCAGTCGGGTTTTTTGTTTTTATAATATATTTTTTTTTAACTTATGTTGTATTAAACAAAATAAGTATGATTCGCGACCGTAACACGTATTTAGCTAAATAATTAAAATCATAAATTCATTCCTCTGAGTTTATTTAATCCCATTTAATGACAGACTTTAGAGGGTTGTTTTGATGATTAAAACTCTGTAGAGAATCAAACCAATTGACTTTCGTTGATTGTCTATTATGTATTAAAAAAAAATGAAGCAGCCAAAAAAAAAATAGAGGAATCTCTGGGAGTCCTCCCAGAGATTCCTCTATTTTTTTTTTGGCTGCTTCATTTTTTTTTTTCGAAGAAAAAAAATCAATACAAATTAGAGCTGCGGAGGTCAGATGCGCTGTATGTAAATGTATGCTGGTATTCAGCTGCATCCGGTTCGACTGGAAACTGACCCCCACATAGTTGGGCAAAGGCTATGCATATGATGATATTTTTAACTCGATCCCTTATCTATCATATTATATAATATCGCGTGTGGTAATACTGGCAATAAATCCTAAGCTGACATACAAAATGGCATCCACAGAGCTAAGGGTAATCATGCTTGCGAAATATTATAATATAAACTGTACTGTATTTCATGAATGCCCCAATTTAGTTATTAGAAACTCATTATTGCTGACTATTTTGCAATATAAATACATATACTTATGTATACATATGAAATACAATCAAATAAGTTGATCAAAAGCCTTTCATAATGCTCTATAATTATCTTGTTCTGATGCAATAATTTTGAATGAATGCTTTGTACGTAGGTTACCATTTGAATGCATTATTGAGTTGTAATCGTTGTAATCTTTTGATGTCAAAAGTGAAAGTACGGTACCTATTTAAGGTGCCAAGATCATCATCTGCCGAGCCTTTTCTCAACCATGTTAGGGTCGGCTTCCATTCTTACCGAATGCAGCCGAGTGCCAGTATGTTACACAGAGCGACTGCTTATCTGACCTCCACAACCCATTGCGGTTAGTACTGGGTAATACGATACCTAGTAAGACTCGATGTCAGGTTTTCGGGTCCCTGGACTACCTGTAACGACTGACAAAGATCTACAAATAACAGTCGGGTCGGGACCTATGTGATGTTTTCCACGGGATTATTAAGTCACCCATTCACGGTTCAACTTAGGCTAGCTTAACCTGACGATCGACCCGAACGACTGTTATTATTTAGCCTTGAACTCCTCCGGTTTACTATGCATTTTAATTTACGCCAAGTCACAAGTTCTAATCCCGATTGAAGTTGTAAACAAAAGGAGAGATAAGTGCTTCAATCACAGGCAATCGAAAAATCTAAAGTTGAATTTGAATACAAAAGAATCGAGTATTGAAATTGATGTCGTGTCTAATACAAATTAGTTGTCGTGCTCATACACAATAATGTCGATATGATGTCATCATTCGTTTTTTGACAGCCCTGTGCTTATTGTATTTTGTATTAATAGCAATTATGTACTATTAATACCAACGGGTCCACCAAGTGTTGTGGAGGTCAGATAGGCAGTCGCGCCATATAAAGTACTTGTATTCAGCTGCGTCTGGTTAAACAGGAAGCCGACCACAACATAGTTGGGAACACTGAAAAAAAAGAATGATTGATTTTACTAAATTCCGCGTAAATTTTATCAAATCCGCGGGTTAATATAGGTCCTACACACGAAATTGTTGATTTTACCAAATAGAACTGGTTGATTATGTAACCCTTATGTTTAGTAAATTTACACATTTCATTTTGTTTATTCAACTAAAAAGTTCTGTATATTTCACATCGATTATTTTCGATATTTTACGATGAGATTTAGTAAATGTCACATAACGTGTTATGTAAATTATGTGAAATTAATTTTGCTACATTTACTCATTTCATTTTGTATATTCAACTAAAAAGTCCTGTATATTTCACTTCGATTATTTTCGATATTTTACGATGAGATTTAGTAAATGTCACTTAACGTGTTATGTAAAATATGTGAAATTAATTTTGCTACATTTACTCATTTCATTTTGTATATTCAACTAAAAAGTCCTGTATATTTCACTTCGATTATTTTCGATCTTTTACGATGAGATTTAATAAATGTCACTAAACGTGTTAAGTAAAATGTGTGAAATTAATGTTGCAACATTTACTAATTTCATTTTGTATATTCAACTAAAAAGTCCCGTATATTTCACGTCGATTACTTTTGATCTTTTACGATGAGATTTAATAAGTACCACTAAACGTGTTATGTAAACAATGTGAAATTGATTTCGCTACGTTTACTAATTTCATTTTGTATATTTAACTAATCCAGTCCTGTATATTTCACGATGAGATTTAATGAATGTCACTAAATGTGTTATGTATAGTATATGAAATTAATTTTGCTACATTTACTCATTTAATTTAGTATATTCAGCTAATCGAGTCCTGCATATTTCACGTATATTATTTTCGTCCATTTAACGATGTTGATTTAATATGTTTAACTAAAAGTGTTTGGTAAAACATGTGAAATTAATTTCATACAATTTACCAGATATCTTCTTGTTGGTTTAGTATATTTTACTTAAAATATGCAAAACTAATTTTGTGATATTTACTCGTATGATTTCGTATATTACATTAAATAAGTTTTGCATATTTTACGTAAGGTATTGAAATAAAATATGTAAAATTAGTATTGTAACATTTACTCATACCATTTCGTACATTTTACGAGAGCACATTTCGTATACTTTACTTCACTTTTAGTAGTAAAATATACAAAATGCGCTCTCCTAAAATGTACGAACAGGATGTAGGTATATTCTATTAAACATGTTTCGCCATTATGCATGAAAGCTGTAAATTATTGGTTGACTGAAAATCTCTCGTAGCGTAATACCTATACTGGGTGACTAGTGCGCATAACTTATAAGGATGTTCAGACCATCGAACTAATGGTCCGACTGAACGAACATCCTCAAAAATTATGCGCACTAATAAAGTCACCGTGTATACGTTGTCGCCAGAGACTTGTAGTCAGCTGCCTAATTTACAAATCAGTAAACTACCCATAAAAAGTAAACGAAAACAAAATCACCCGCCAGTGAGCGGTATCATACAGTACAAAATAAAAGAACATGTTTAGCAAAATTTACCAAAAAGTACTCCAATTATAACTGTTAAAAATACACATTTAAATGTTAAACAAATTAAATCTGAATTTTATGATAAAATGTTACAATAATTTTGTTCGGGTTATAACTAAAATAGTTAAAGAAAACAAAATATTAAATGAATAAAATTGAGTATATTATTATAATTGTTATCAAATTACTTTTACAATAAAACTTATACAATTCACTTACAGGCGAGGTAATAACTGAAATATCACATAAAATAATCAACTAGTGTGTCACAAAACATGTGGCACACAATAATCATAAAAGGCTTTCAGGTTCAAAATGAACACTTCCCATAGTGTACACCGGTTTCAAAAGGTAGGTACCTACAACTCCCGAAAAAACACTTTTCCCAAAATGTACCTTTTTCAAAATGTACACTCTTAGAACAGATAGGAATAACTGACTGAACAGATTTTAAAGTACCAGGATCACATAAATATGGAGGTTAACTTATTTTTATTTACTTATTGTTCTAAGAATGTACATTTTGGGTAAGATACATTTAGGGAAATGTACATTCCGGGAAAGGTGCATTTTAAGAAATGTACTTTTTTAGAAGTTTTCTTTTGAAACCGGTGTAAATTATGGGAAGTGTACATTTTGACCCTGGAGGAAAAAAGGAATCAATTTAAACAGATGTTTCATTGTTTACAGTGCTTTCAATAAGAGCCCATATTTGCAACAAGTCATACTGAATTGGGTATTTGACTTGAGAATGGATTCTACATTTTAAGGTTTAAAAGAGCAAAGGTATAGCAAAATAAACCTCTACGCGAAATTTTGGCTCAATTTGACAAATTTTACTATGATTTCTAAGATTTCAAATTTGGTAAAAAAAAAAATCTAATCGCAAAATAGTGTTGATTATTAGAATCCATACGTAATTACAAATAATGTTGTTATTGATTTTTTAAATGTTTACACATCAAACAAATCATCACTAAGCAAAAACATCACTTTCTTTTGCGGCCGCGCGGTATGAAATGTGAAGTCACATTTCACAATTTGCTTCCCTTTCTGCTCTATTATACCTTAAAAGTATCCATTCTCAAGTCAGATATCCAATTGTGTGATATTGTTACTGATTGAGAAAAAAATTAGCAACGCGTAACAAACAGTATTACTGGATGCGAATTTTTATTCTCGTCTAGTAACGTGTTAGTAAATGATTCATATTTATCTCTTGGAGCAGTTACCTAACACCGTTACTTAAAGAATATTTTTTCACGTTCAGATGACGAAGGAGAAGAATAAGTATGAACCATTTACTAACACGTGTTACTAGATGAGAATAAAAATTCGCATCGAGTCACACTGTTACTCGTTGCGAATTTTTTTCACAACCAGTCAGTGTGACACGATTCAGTGCGACTCGTTGCGAATAAAGGAAAAGAACAGCATTTACAATACAACATAACAAGGCTGTCATAGAAACCAGAGAGAGCAAAAGGAAAACGTACACAGACCATAATAATATCTGTCAACATCAATAGATTATAATTTTAATTAAAATTTGCTGTAGCCCAAAATAAGTTTTTTTCTTAATGTACATAATTATTTATATTTAAATGAACTTAAAACTAAGGTTGGGGTAACCTCTTACAAAAGGCCCGTCGTAAAGGATGTCCAGAAGGGATCATCTTCAATCATGTGACTCTAAGGGTAGTTAGATATGCTGACCCATTCTGCAATAAAAAGAAAGAATTATCCGCCCACAATGTCCAGCATACCAACGCCATACAAAACCTTAATATTATATGTACATATTTATATTTAAATGTACTTAAAACTAAGGTTGCGGTAACCTCTTACAAAAGGCTCGTCTTAAAGGATGTCCAGAAGGGATCATCTTCAATCATGTGACTCTAAGGGTAGTTTGATATGCTGACCCATTCTGCAATAAAAAGAAAGAATTATCCGCCCACAATGTCCAACATACCAACGCCATGCAAAACCTTAATATTATATTACTTAACATTATTGCTATGTTTACATCTAACGCAGTCACAATTCAGCTTTATACTATCAAAATATACTAAATAATTCTTACAGTCAAATCCTACTTATCATATTAACCACGCTCTGCAACTATGTTGGAAATGTCACGGGGTAGTATGATAATACTAATTACTCCACACTCCACCTCAAATTTATAATTTTAATTAAAATTTGCTTTAACCCAAAACTCGGTTCGATAATCTCTCTAGTTACATGTACTTAATTCTACAGTATGTATCTCCATTACACATTATATGCGAATAAGTTGGAGCTATGATAAGGTCCTCAGGTTTTAAAACTTTCCATGCGTCAACCTCGACTAAGTTGAGATCAAACGCTTGTAGGTGTTCATTAAATCCGTTACAGTTAATTTCTTTACACAGAAAATAAATATCTGTTCCTGAAGCCGATACAAAAATAAATTTTATTTCAAAAAACTGGTACCTGTCTTCGTTGGAAATAATTAAAATAGCATGTTGCATATATTTGATCCCATTGAAAGAAACCCAGTTAAATGTACCAGTTAATTCTACATCTCGAGGAATTAAAATATTTTTAATGTCATTAATATTAGAGGGAATAAAGTTTACCCGTGAACTTAGTTTTATTCTAGCTTCATCTCTTTTTACAGTATAAAGTCTATGAGCAAATGACAGTTGTTCCTTAATTAACAAAGTTAAGGCTAAATTTTTTCTGGAGGTTATTATTGAAGCAGTGTTTTTTAATTGTTTATGTTTGGCTTCAAACCTCATGCACCAAATTAATCGTAAGGGACCAACTTGTTTAATAATATCAGGGTAATGAACCATAAAATGGTGTTTAGGTTTTAAGGTGTCACGAAATAGCTTTACGTAACCCTCATGGTGTTCGGTGATTAAAGATTCAAGTAAAGCAATTGTACTGTAATCAAAATTCCTGCTAAAAAGTATGTCAATTATCTTAAGCAATGTAAGAAAAAATAACCATACTTTATCATCTTCTGGGATTAAATCTCCTACTAATAGAGAGAAAATGTGTACAAACAACATCATTTCAGAAGCTGACATATTAAATTTGTTCTTTAATAAATGCTCCCGTTTTACTTTTGTACATTTGTCATTTAACTCATTTCCTTTATAGTCAAATAGTCGTAGCCGGTCATTAAGAGTATCTAAATTAAAAAGTTTTATGGTTTCCGTATAATACAAAATAATATGAGCAAGGTCATAATGACAAACACCTTCAAATATGTCATGCATTATATCAACACATAAATTGTCCACCACGTGATAAGTATTAATGTTGTTAAATATACAAGATTCATTAATACCTGTCACTGATACATCATTAGTTTCAACATCACAGGAATAATTTTCTCGATTTCTTAGAAGGTTGTCATCTTGTTTACATTGTTTTTTCATTATAGTTTTATCGGCTTTACAAATTCGACAGTAATAGTTACTTGAAAATGATTTTGTGAATCCTAGTACAGTATTAAGGCCCAAATTATCACCGATGACCATTGCAAGTATAAAATATACCCTGAAGTTACCTTCCGATGTTACTATATCAATGCCATTTTCCTCTAAACACTTCATTTCTTCAATAAGGTCGTGAAAAGTAGCCGCGTTTCCGTAAGTTTTACTATACGACGACTTATGCAACATAGCAACAAATATATTTTCTAAAAGTGATAAGTATTCACTTCCCATAGTTGGAAATTGGAAATATGTGGCAGAAATAGAATGAACCCCAGCATGACTTCCCAATGGATTGTTACATTCAAAATCGTCATTGTACAAAAAGTACGGTACGCATATGTACCCTTCTTTTCCAGATATTTTATGTTTCCAAACCTTGCCTTGAGTATAATTTGATATTGAATTAGGTTCAGCACCGTTATATGTTTTTAAAACAGAAATAAAACCGGGTAATTCGAAAATTTTCTTAAACATTAATTTTAAAGGTACTCTAGCTCCATACTCGGAATTTGGTCTTATTGAAGAATTGGCAGTATTTGAAAATGTACCTTCAGCAATAACAAACTTTTTAGGAGGTATATAAATGCCAAGTTCAGAAAAATGATTCATTACTTGATACTCTGTGGATAAATTTTCAAAAGGTTCCGATATTGTTTTAATTATTTTTTTTAATTTTTCGACATTTGTTTCTGAAGCACTAGGTAAAAGATCAGTTAACATATTACTAATAACATCAGTTATATGCTCTGAAATATTATTAATTATTTCGTTGGCACATTTTCGATTAATGTTAGGATTACTGTATAAAGACAAAGCGAAAGTGGCTGTTGAGTTATTAAAAATTTCATCTTTCTGGGGAACATGGTTACTTTCAGGTTCAAAAACAAAAGGGTGTTCATCATTATCACTATTACAGTCCAAGTTGAAAATTATTTGTTGGCTACTTGATATACTCGGTTCTTGAATAATATTGTTGTTTCTACAGTTTGATAGGCATATTTCGGAAGGTAGATTCAGATTATGAGCATTGGTCAGATGACGACGAAACGAACGTATATTTGAAAATATTCTGGTACAATTAAACTGTCTACAGCAATAAGTGGAGTTAGGTCGCAAATCATGGCTAAATTTCAAGTGTAAGAAAAATGATTTATAGTCGTTTAACACAGCCGAACACATAAAACAAATAAACATGTTTAAATAAACTATAGGTTCGATGGAAACAAATTAGACTTTTTTTATCACCTAGTACCTACAAAATAAACTGTTTGGCACAAAGGTTTTAAGACAGATCCGCCATAAAACAAGCTACACTTGAAATTTTTTTATCAGATTTGCAATCAATTCCGTAAAAATATTTTTGTATAAAGGTCCACACGTTAACACACTCTGTCGGGTACTCTAAATTGAAAACATGGAAAATTTTAAAGCATACATCAACTGCTTTTAGTAGGGTGTCGATCTTATAAATGACTGATTCATAATGGACATAGTAATCGGTTATTTCTTCTATCGATGACCCTACCACGACTATCAGTGGTTGGCAAGTAAGTCCTTTGGCCAAGTGCTCATCCTGACGCAGCTTGATCTTTGTTACTATTTCGCTCTGATTCTGTAATAGAACAAATACAAGGTTGAACAAATACAAACATACAAGATGTTCTAGGTCATAAATAATCTACCACACTGAACCCATTGCCTGTAAACTAAATCACAAGTCTTCATTGGGTTGAGTTCTTAATACTTGCTGATTTCCTCACGATGTCTTCCTTCACCAAAGAGCAAGTCATAATAAGAAAAAAACGAATCGGCTACCACAGGTTAATACTTTGTATTATTTATTTTTGAATTTATTGCGCACTTTATTTACCTACCGCGACATGTAAAATGAAAGCCTTTTCTGATTCAGCAATGCTTGGTTTATAATATTTTTTCTTATTTTCTTCAGCTTTAACTGGAATTTTAATGGTGGGTGGCATCTTCGAACTCATCAGTTTTAGGTAAACATAATCTCTCACATCTGCAAGGAGATAAAAATTATTACAAAGCTAAGCCTGTAAAAATGAGGACTGTCTATTATCTTTATTTAACATAATGAAAATAAATTAGCATCTACTGACCTGGTGTGGTACTATCGTCGTTCAAAGTTTTCAGATTATCCACGCAACTTTTTATTTTACTGTAAATTGGCAATGCTTTTTCCATGAATATTGGCCACTTTTTGAACAATTCTAGGTCATGGTTTGGGTACATGAAATCAAAATCTAATTCAACCTAAAAAAATAAAATTGAATGATTACCTACGCATAATTTTTTGTCCTAAACATAAAACCTATACTGTTAAATGGCATAAATATCAATTGGCATAATATTTATTATTAAAAATTCTAAAAGCATAATCAAAAGGCCGAATTTTGTCAAGCATAAATTAATATTGAATGGCATATTTGCAAAAAACTTAAATATTTAAATAATATATTAAATAATAAATTATCAATAATAATATTATTAATAATAAATTATACGCACAAGTTTGTAGCCCAAGCTTGCTTTGATTGAAGGCCACTCATTAAATAAGTCCTGGATGGTTTTATCTTTTCCAGATAAATCTTCTTTTCGCAATGTCCTTGTTAGTTTCCACTTCTCCACAACATCTACCCAAGGCTCTTTATTAAATTTCAACCATAGCTTCATATTATTAAGATCTTCAAGTGATACATTTTGGGACTCTTAAACAAATAACATTCTATGTCCATTGAAATTGAACTCTTAAAACTGTGAATGTGAGACGTTAATATAAGAACTCACAAAGCAGATTGTTTAGTTGAGTTCCACCGTGGTCGCCCGCCAACCGATCGCAGAGCGCGCGGGCGCAACCCGCCGGTCCGAGCGATTCTACTGGTTGCCCGTTCGGAGCGGCATTTAGGCACATCACGTCCACTTCGCATTTGATCTTCTTGGTCCAGTTCAACGTCCATTTCGCATTTGGTCCATTTCGCAGATTGTCATTTCCCATTTGATAATATTTCACATAAATATGGGAAAAGGTAAATGTTTTTTTATTTTTTTCATATTCTACAAATGTCAGACTTTTATTTTTACTGCGACGTACTAAGAAGAAAAGCAAAAAATTTATTTTAATATAAAGTGATTGAAAATATAGAAGCTAGCCTTTTCTGCGAAATGGACCAACTGCGAAAGAGACGTGTTTTCGGAAAGTGGACCAAATGCAAAGTGGACTTAATGCGACTAAATGATTTTTCATACAAGCAAAATGATTTTCAAACCCGATAGTGCAAAGTTGAAATGTTGAATAATATACCTTCATGAGTTTCAGTTATGGTAATGGTGGATGTTTCGTGTTTCTTTATGAGTCCTGATTTTCTTAAAATCCTTCTTTGGTTATGGTACCGGTCTACCAATTTCCCTCTTGCTGGAATATATGATTTCCCATATTTTCTACTAGGAACATAATATGCATCCTGAAAAATTGATTGTAATGTAGTAAATTCCAATTAGATTTTTTTTCAGACATTACCCATTACTTGATATTGCCATCGACCAAAATTGCTGAGGTAGCAGAGCAATTTTAATAGGGTAGTTTTCAAAGAAGAACAGGCAAAAAAAACCCAGACCCGACAGAAAAGTGACATATCTCAGTTTTTTTGTTATTGTTTATATAATCATATTATATAGTTTTTATATTCGAAATCAATGGCTAAAACTAAAATATTGCCTTATGTTTTTGTTCAGGATTTACACTAAAAAAGTACAAAATGCCTACGTATCTACACAATTCGTAAATATATGTAACTAAATGACGTAGAAAAGTAAGTCGTTATGGGATGTATTAAAAAAAAAGAATAATGTTCGTATAGGAAGTTATTTGTGTGTATGTATAAAAACGGTCACGTACTGTATGCATACCTACTACGGCTCAGCTGGTTTCAATTAGTGGAATAATCCGATCTGAATCATCGAATATGACGATTTTAATTAATCCTAAGTTGAGGGCGAATCCAGAAGGGCATGCTCTGACCCCAGTACCAGAGGCAAAAAGGAACGAACGGGGTGGAATTTTTTAGTCAGTAAGAGTCTGACACGCCCTCTCGCTCCACCCAAGGGCGAGAGATGTCATTAGATGATTTTAAACCACCTTAAAAAAAAAAATCCTAAGTTGAATGTTGTACTCGGAGTTCAAAAATTATATAATACAGCTGTATCTCCAGGTCTCCTGGATACATCCCATAACTATTTATCGTCATTTAGTTACATACATTACGAATTTTGTAGATAAGTAGGCATTTTGTATTTTTTTAGTGTAAACCCTGAACAAAAACATAAGGCAATATTTTGGTGTTAGCCATTGATTTCGAATATAAAAACTATATAATATGATTATATAAATAATAACAAAAAAACTGAGATATGTCACTTTTCTGTCGGGTCTGGGTTTTTTTTATATGGGACGTGACCGTTCTTCTTTTTGGAAACCACTTTTATTTAAAGATTGGGAACCAATTAATAAAATAAACGGTTTGTAAAAATTTGGAAAATACCCTATTGCCAGTGTAAGCGCTCCTTACAACAATCTGGTTATTGATCTGGAACACTGAAGGAAAAACCGAAACATTTAAAAACATTATTTTAAATAACGTTTCCGAGCCCTGGCGACGAGTTGCAAATGGGAAGAGTGCGCAGAATCCGAGAAAAGTCAAGACTATACATGATATGCTATTATACTATATAAAGCTAAACTACCACTCACTGACTGACTCACTGATTGACATAATTGTTCTCCCAGATGGTGGATGGGGAGGTGGGTATATTTTGACAGATTCGTAAACAAGTAACTCTGGTGAGTATGGGAAAAGTCCCAAACCCCTACTTTTTGCCCCCCCTCCCCCCCCTCCCTATCGTATCTCGGAAACTACGAGACCCGTATTTTTTTTTTTTTACGGATTAGTATAGAGGAGGCTCGGTAAAGTAAAAATCATTTTTCAATGTTGCCCCCCTTGCCCCCCTTTTCCCCCCCTTTAGGCGGATCTCGGAAATAAAGAGAATTTACGTGTTTTTTTTTTAGGGATTCGTATAGAGGAGGCTTGGGGAAGTAAAAACCGTTTTGAAAATTCGACCCCCTTGCCCCCCTCCACCCCCCCCTTTCGGATCTCGGAAGTTAAGAGACTTGGAACGAATTTTTTTTTAGATTCATATAGAGGGGCATTGCGTTAGTCGAAATCATTTTTAGAAACTCCCCCCCTCTCCCCCTTCACCCCCCCCCCCCTCTCTTCACCCCTTTTTTTCTGTTTTGTTTACAGATTTGTATAGGATAGGAGGCTCGGGGAAGTAAAATGGTGGTACCGGTAAAGCAAAGGGGGGAGCGGGCGAGCGAAGCGAGCCGGCGACCCCCGTAGCGTAGGGATAATGTCATGATAGCTTTCCGGTGGTAGGTAGGTCCTGAGTGGAGCGAACCTGCGAGACCGAGTGGAGCGAAGGGGGGAGGTGGCGAGCGAAGCGAGCCGGCGACCTCCTTAGCATAACGAAGGTTGAGTGGGTGAAGCGTAACGAAGGTTGAGTAGGTAGGTGTAGGTAGGTGTAGGTAGGTGTAGGTAGGTGTAGGTAGGTGTAGGTAGGTGTAGGTAGGTGTAGGTAGGTGTAGGTAGGTGTAGGTAGGTGTAGGTAGGTGTAGGTAGGTGTAGGTAGGTGTAGGTAGGTGTAGGTAGGTGTAGGTAGGTAGGTGTAGGTAGGTAGTAGGTAGTTGTAGGTAGGTAGTATTGGAACATTTTTTTTTTTCAGATTCATTGAGAGGTGCAATGCGTTAGTCGAAATCACTTTTCAAAGCTCCCCCTCTCCCCCCCTTCACGCCTCGCGAGCTGCGCGCAGCTCGCGCACCCACGCAAATACTAGTTATTATACTATATAAAGCTAAATTACCACTCACTGACTGACTCACTGATTGACATAATTGTTCTCCCAGATGGTGGATGGGGAGGTGGGTATATTTTGACAGATTCGTAAACAAGTAACTCTGGTGAGTATGGGAAAAGTCCGAAACCCCCCCTTTTTGCCCCCCCTCCCCCCCCTCTCTATCGTATCTCGGAAACTAAGAGACCGGTATTTTTTTTTTATTACGGATTCGTATAGAGGAGCCTCGGTAAAGTAAAAATCATTTTTCAAAGTGGCCCCCCTTGCCCCCCTTCTCCCCCCCTTTAGGCGGATCTCGGAAATAAAGAGAATTTACGAGTTTTTTTTTAGGGATTCGTATAGAGGAGGCTTGGGGAAGTAAAAACCATTTTGAAAATTTGACCCCCTTGCCCCCCTCCACCCCCCCCCCTTTCGGATCTCGGAAGTTAGGAGACTTGGAACGATTTTTTTTTCAGATTCATATAGAGGGGCATTGCGTTAGTCGAAATCATTTTTAGAACCCCCCCCCCCTTCACCCCCCCCCCCCTTCACCCCCCCCCCCCCCCCTCTTCACCCCTTTTTTTTTTTTTTGTTTACAGATTCGTATAGGATAGGAGGCTCGGGGAAGTAAAATGGTGGTACCGGTAAAGCGAAGGGGGGAGCGGGCGAGCGAAGCGAGCCGGCGACCCCCGTAGCGTAGGGATAATGTCATGATAGCTTTCCGGTGGTAGGTAGGTCCTGAGTGGAGCGAACCTGCGAGACCGAGTGGAGCGAAGGGGGGAGGTGGCGAGCGAAGCGAGCCGGCGACCTCCTTAGCGTAACGAAGGTTGAGTGGGTGAAGCGTAACGAAGGTTGAGTAGGTAGGTGTAGGTAGGTGTAGGTAGGTAGTAGGTAGGTGTAGGTAGGAGTAGGTAGGAGTAGGTAGGTGTAGGTAGGTGTAGGTAGGTGTAGGTAGGTGTAGGTAGGTGTAGGTAGGTGTAGGTAGGTGTAGGTAGGTAGTAGGTAGGTGTAGGTAGGTAGTAGGCAGGTGTAGGTAAGCAGACCCGCGAGCTGCGCGCAGCGAGCGCAGCCACGCAAATACTAGTCTATACTATAAAACTACTGTTACTATATTACCATAACTCTACTATAGTAGTACCAATATACTATTATCTAATCTACCATACCAAAATATTTTTGCAATAAAAATATAACCTTCGACTCGAATGGGAAAAATTTAACAATTTGACTGGACATGTCCTCATAATTTTTTGCATCCATCGAACCCTTCCTTTTTATGAAGTATTCTATAATACATTTTGATAAATTGTTTCTTATAGTTGTATCATCAATCTTCTTGTTCATATACTGAAGGCATATTTGTCCAATACTAGTGGTCTTCAGAATTTCTTTTAAATTAAAAGACTAATGGGAGAAAAAAAATAGGACTTATACACAGAAATGGTAAAAATAGTCAGTGTAATTACAAAAAAAAATTAAACAATGCTGTAATTTTTTTGACAATATTGTTTTAAAGAGACATCACATTTAAACAGGCGTCTAAGTTAAAGTGTTTAAAAATCTTTTGTAATAACACTAATTAAAAAAAAAAATCAATAAAACTATCAATTGGAAAAATGTAGATATGAAATCAAAGTTAACTCCACTACAGACATGGAATCAAATTCGACTCACTGGGAAATAAAAATCACAATATATCATGGAACCATGTAGCCAGAACATGGTTCCATCATCAGACCCGAAACATCATCACAAAACACTCGATAAAACCAATCTAACGGGCCCTAACACAGTGAGTTTCCGGCTACCAGGGTTCAGATCCTGTGGCCACCTTCCGACTCCATTCATCATCAGACCCTGAACATCACTTTACTTCATCACAAAGTGCTCTTCAAAACCATTCTAAAGAGCCCAAACACAGTGAGTTTCTGGCTCCATCCATCATCAAATTCTGAACATCACTCATCACAAAGCTCTATTCAAAACCAATCTAACGAGTCTAAACCGCTGGGTTTCCGGCTATTATGGTACAGATCCTGTGACCACATTGATTTTTTAATTAAAAAATAAAGAATTAGTGAATTTCATGAGTTTTTTGTTGATTGACCTTAGTTCTTCCATATTTCCTGACATTCTTAATCCTATGACCAAACTAACTTACAAAATTGGTAGAAAAGAAATAGGTAACGAAAAAAAAACAAACACAAAAAGGCAATAACATTGACTCACTCCTGGAAAACTGGCCATAGCCATACAGCAGGGAAATTCTTCTAGCATTATGGTCATTTGTAGCAGGAACAACATAGGGCGGGCTTTTTAATAGATAACTTATTTAATTTTGTAGTAGGTATTTATGGTATCGGTTATTAACAAGGCAATTTCAAAATAAAGTGTAAAAAACTAACCTCTTCGTTCGAAGTAGCACAAGAACAGCCACTCACCGCAGAACTATAATCGCTGCCCACATGCCCCATAGAATCCTTATCTGATTCTATTGATTCTGTGTCTAAAGAACATGTTTTCTGTAAAAATTAAGATAAGATAAGACTTTAAGCATAATATAAGTTCATTTGTACCTATGTTATTATTTTATTAATGTGAAAAACAATTTCAAGTTGACTCCAGCTAGATCAGTGCTCATACTATTAAGAGCATTTGATCTGAGATACATTAGTAACATTTCTACCAAAACTAAAAATCTTTAAAATAATAATCTTTACTAATATTATTAAGCTGAAGAGTTTGATTGCTTCTATGTTTGAACGCGCTAATCTCAGGAACTACTGGTTCGAATTGAAAAATTATTTTTGTGTTGGATAGTCCATTATTTGAGGAAGGCTTTAGGCTATATATCATCACGCTACATACAACCGCGGGACATTTTCAAATTAATGCGGGTGAAACCGCAGCAAAAAGCTAGTAATATATAATTATGTAGTTTATTTACTTCTTTTCTCTTATAGTACAAAAACAAAATAATATGAACAAATCAATGAGGTTTAAAACAAGCAAAGCCTGTGCTTGAGATTACCGAGCCTAAAGGCTCCTTTGCTACATTCTGGAAAGTAGGTACAATAATAGGTATATACTTCAAAATACTCACCAGGGATTTATTTTCATTTTTAAATTGAGCTAATCCAGCCTTGAATTTAATTCTATCCTTTATTCTTGATTTTGGAATCAGCTCATTTATATCAGAATCAGAAATATTTTCTATGCAAAATACATCCAAGTCATGTTCTAAAAAAAGAAGGAAACAATAATTTGGTAATTTCCCAGTTTGACATCAGCAAATTTTGTATTTGGTGGCAGGGCAGGGCCCTGTTTAATAAACGTTACAATCCTACAATTTTGTAAAATGTTGTTGAATAGTACTAGCTACAAGTACTGTTTATTAAACACAACAAATAGTGAGAATTTTGCACATAAAAATTCGCAATTCACCTTTGGATCAGTACCTCCGGAGTTACCCACCGCTATTAACAGATATTCGCTAACTAGGGTGTCATATTAAAGGCTCAAGGTCAAGGACTATTTAACGAGCTATGTTTGGAGTTATTGCGCGTTCATTTCAGAATTATGGAGATCTACAGTACAGGTTTAGGCCCGAGTCACACCGGAATGGCAGCGGCCGGCAGCGACGCGGCGACCACTTTCAGTGTGAAATAATTTTAAACTTTAACTACATACCTACTTACTTAGAAGACCAGTATCGCTTGAAAAGCTTGAAAAGGTAGCGCGGCCGCCCGCGGCCTCGCATCGCCGTTTGCAGCCGCGCGCCTCTTGGCGTTTCCACCCGCGGCTGCCAGCGGCGACGCGAGGCCGCTCGCGGGGCCGCGCGCTCCTAACTAGTCATGAAGATACCAGGCGCGCGGGGTCTGGAGGAAGCGCGAAGCCGCCAGCGTCGCCGCTGGCGGCCGCTGCCATTCCAGTGTGACTCGGGCCTTACCAACTTAGAATAGCAAACAAGCTTGCAGTGGCAAGGCAAGGCACATAGGAGAACTGGCAGCCGCCGGCGCCGTTGGATGGCGACCATGTAGGTACTTTACGACAAGACTGACCTGACGAAGGTACCTATTCTATCATTCTAAGTTGATAATAAGTAGGAACTTAGAACTTACCTTGAAATACAGCTTGTGTTTCTTTCGAGACTCCCCAGGAATCGAGAAGTGCTATGGCGAAGTTCGAGTCTAATGTAAATCCTAACGTATTTTCTGACGTCGAGTCCATTTTCACTCACTATGAACATTGATTGAACGACTATTACTCTAGCGTACTTAACTGAATGATTTAATAAATATATCGTAAAATAAATCGTTGCGACTTTTAAAGTGCAAAATAAAATCGCAAACGACAATAATTCCTGCGCGCACTACGATTTATTATCGATCCGATATCGTCAAAGAACCCAAGTCGACTGACCGCTGCGCTTGCGATTTTTTCCGCATTGCGCGAAGCCAGTAGAGCTTCATAGGCTATAGGGTACAAAACGGAGAGATGTTAATCTGGCAACTCTAAGTCGTATCGAGTCGAGAACGGAACGCGAATAGTTGGAAGAATAGGTATGACGTCACGTCAAATGACATTAAAGTTTAGTAAAATCTCAAAGATGTTTCGTAAAATCAACATTTTAATTAGTAACATGTAGGTAGGTATATTGGTATGGTATAGATCAAAACAAAGAGTAAAATCGTTACTTTTTTAATATTTAATCTTACCTACTAGGTATATTATAATTATGCGAAAGTTTGTGAAGATGTTTAGATGTTTGTGACTCAATCACACATAAACGGCTTAACGGATTGTGATGAAATTTCGCACACATATAGAATATGATCTGGATTAACAGGATAGGTACTTTTTATCTCGGAAAAATTAATGGTTCCCGTGGGAACCACAACAAAATCCTAATAGTGAAGAGATTTAGTTGAAATTTGGTATAGGGATATCTTTCATACCGAATTAACGTTTTAGGTAAATCCAGGAATTTATGTGCAAATAACTAACCCCACGCGTACGAAGTCGCGGACGCCCGCTAGTAATATAATAAATGCGAAAGTCCGTTTGTTTGTACGCCTTAATTCACATCTTATCTACCTACTAAACCGATCATGATTCATAACTTTATAAGTATTTAGATCAATTTTCGTGTCTCTTCTTTTTTACCCGATTACGGCGAAGCAAAAAACGAAAATATATATGATTTTGACCGGTATGTATGTATGTATGTGTTCCCTTATAACTTCTAAGCTACTTGTAATAATTTGACAATAATAGTCTTCTAGTTAAAGGATACTAGCGGCCGCCCGCGACTTCGTACGCGTGGGGTTAGTTATTTGCATATATTCCAGGATTTACAACCCCAAAAGTATGTTCATTATTATTATTATGTTCCCTCATAACTTCTTAACTACTTATGATAATTTTATAAATGAAGTATCGTTAGAAGCGTCTGGTTTTAGGATATGTGAAGACACATTTAACTGAAAGGGGATTGTCCAATAATGGCTTGGCGTGAACAGAAGTCTTAGAAAAATCCAATTGTATCAAAAAATATCCTTTTATAAAACATGAATATTTGTGATTTTTAGTTGTATCTATTCGAACTGATAAAAATAATAATTTAATAAAAAACTTTTTCAAAAAAAAATTAAACCGACTTCTAAAAAAACACAAAAAAGTATAAAATAACTTTTCTTTCGGAAGTCGGTGACTTTTCTTCTTATTTCCTTTGCTTTATTGTCACCGACTTCCGAAAGAAAAGTTATTTTATACTTTTTTGTGTTTTTTTAGAAGTCGGTTTAATTTTTTTTTGAAAAAGTTTTTTATTTTACCCTTTTTAGTGAGTACAGTCGTGATATTATGTTGTGTAATGGCGTAAAAAAGCATAGATATGCGATAGCAGCAATCCCGGTTAATCTGCTGTTATTATTTGAAGAGTTCCTTCGATTTCTCCAAGATCCCATCATCAGACATTGACATGGTGATAATGGGACCACAAGGGAAGCACCAGCTTTCGAATAAAAAACGAATCATCAAAATCGGTTTACCCAGTCGAAAGTTATGAGGTAACAAACATAAAAGTTAATTACATCATCCACATAGCAGTAATCAAAAAAATGCTCACAAAATAAAAAGTACTGAACCAAATTGGATGAAATTTTTATGGGACCAATTGGAAGGTGTACTCTTTCAATCAAAAGAAGAATTTTCAAAATCGGTCCAGGCGTCTTTGAGAAATCGGGGAACATACATAAAAAAAAAAAAAAGATTACGACGAGTTGAGAACCTCCTCCTTTTTTTGAAGTCGGTTAAAAAGTATTTTAACAACTTAATATAATTTTTCCGGTTGCCATAAATCTCTTCTATTAGTAAGTTGCAATTTATTATACTTTTAATCGATTTACATCAATCAAAGTATTTAATGAAAGCACTAACATCACCAATTACATTATACAGAAAATCAGTGCCTATATTAAAGTAAGTATGTACATAATTATAATATTACATTATTTGTACCATAATATAATAATTACTGCATCAATTTCGAATGTAATCGATTTATTAGTATAGATCGATTTTCATGGCAACACTGATTAATATGTCATTTTGACAAATGTTTATCGTGTTGCGTCTTGAGTTTGTTGTGAATATCTTAATTTGTTTTTATCTCGACTCATGCTTATTATAATGGACACCGATAACTCTACTTACAACGACCTAGCATTCCTACCGGTACTGATCGAAGCCCAAATGTTGACCTCGGAACAAACACGGCCGAATCCACGCATCCCATAATTGGATATAATACCAATGGAAGGAACGTCTGACGCTTCGGATTGAGATGCATTAATTGTGGTACCGACGTTATTCAAAGGAGAAGGCATACCCTCCACCTTGCAGAGGTTATGTCGGTAATACGACAGTGGATCGCGCCCCAACCGGTAAGTGTTCAATTCGCCATTTGCTATTACTTTATTTACTAACACATGAGCGATAACTTGTGTCCGTTCCATTGGTAAGTGTATGGATGCACCTTGAATGTCTGTGAAGAATTTCGCCTGCAGTTGGCTTTTATAAGGTGAATATAAGTTTTTTTTCTTTGCTCACAGGTGACTGATAGCACTGTTGTATGCCATTCTTGCTGGACCCGAGCCTTAAATGCTTCAACAGTTACTACTGACGAACCTAGTACTAGTGGTGGTCACCATCGTCGTGTCTGTGTCAGCTGTGGTTGTTCTTTGTTGAGAACAAGATCTCACAGGCTACGTACTGACACAGAACGAGAGGCACGTATACGGAATACAATAATGGAGACAATTATGCCACAACAAGTAAGTATCCTTTTATCTTCTTTTATATTCTATTCTATTAGCTTTTTATATGATTAAGAAGCCAACCTGCATAACCAGTTTTTGATTAAATATAAAAACAATATAGGTGACATACATACCATGCACGGTTCTACAAAACCCAGTGCAATGAGCCTGTTAGTGTTCAGTCATCGGTTAGAATTGTTACAGAGTCGAATTTTCACTTTCGCAACATTGTCTATTTTACTTTGAATCTTTTATCTTATGTAGCCAAATGCATTCTTACTTTAAAGATTATATATTAAGCTAAAAATATGTTAAATAAAAATAAACTATTATTCCAGTTGCACGGATCAGATGAAATCTGCCACCCCTGCTGGCAGCGAAGTGACAGACTGTCAACTGGAACTCTTGAGCTACCTCGCCAAGGGTCGACGGACAGTGGGTTGCTGTGCCCATGTCATGACCATTATTTGGTTTATGAGTTGGGCAAGGTATCAAGAGAACCTTAATCCACATGCCCAGTTTTTAGATAATGTTTTATTAACATACGAATCAGAATAATAAAAATATGTTTAAAAATAAAAGATTATATTATTTCTAAACTTCCCTAGAAACATCCTTTAAAAAACAGCTAAGTATTAGATCTAACTGCATACAAATCTTTATTGTTTTTTTAATTTCGTAGTTTCTGTACTCAAATTTCAGTTGACCTTAAAGAGTATTTTGATCACAGTATGAAATAGGATCATTTGGCAATAAATAATATTTAGGGTTGATTTATTGTTTTTCTGTTCAAAATGTATGGGAAAAGTTTTTGGCGATTGCTGTCATTTCTAGTACATACCTTAAATGGTCCCATAGTCTTTAGATCCCCACATGAAATAGGACCGATTGCCATTTTTTTTGTACATTACATTTTTTTTTTTTTTGCTGACTGTTACCTTTTTCCGAAATCTGTGAAAGCAGTTCAGAATCTCTTAAAAAGTTATGGATGGTCTCATAGGAACAATTTCCTGTAACTATACTTAACGGTTAAGGTTATAGTATGAATGAATTATGTTATCAAAGCAAAGGACCATTAGATTGAATTTCCTTTAAAGCGCTATTTTTAAAAGTTATGTAAACATTTAGTATTAAATCTAGATCTCCCAAAAGTACCATTAAAAACTACTGTACGATATAGACAAGTATTGTAGGCATTTCAAGGGCAGAGCTCCATAATTTGGGCATTATTTAAGTAAGAATGTTTGTAGCTACAGTCCAGAAACAAAAAAATCAAAGCAAGCGCCTAGTCAATATTCAATAGCAATGTCACGTAGAAACGCTTTATGAAAAAAACATCAGTGAAAAGTTACGATTTACAATGAAAATATAACTTTTGAACCAGCGCATTATATAACATTCAATCTAGATATTTTAGAAGTACCTTTAAAGAGCTATTAAAAGACATACATCTCCATTCTGGGCACCACTGGGGCAGGAATGGGCATGGTTCATTATCTCATTAAATGCTGTTGTATTCTGTATATTTGTAGTATTTGCCGAATACAACTTTGATTTGTACAAATGAGTGTATATGCACACACTTATATTCGGCAAATACGAAAACATATTGCATTTAATGACATAATTTTGCTTTCATAACATAGTTCATAGTGAACAAATTGCCGTTAGTTGTCGGAACACGCTAAAATTATATATAATATAGAAGCTAAAACCCATGGAAACCCGTTATGTGCCTAGAATAGCGAGTCATGTCACGGGCTAATGTTTAACCTTAAACAAAAGTTCTTTGTAAATTTTATTGACAAGCTTGTGTAAAATGTACACACTTATTTATTTCTAATCTCATAATTTGTTTCAAGTAAAATCAATCTTCCACTTTTTTAGTTTTTACGAACAACTTTAGTATTTGTAGATTAGCAAGCGTCACCTGTCGGGAAGAACTGACTTCGAAACTCGTTCTGTTGTTTAAATAAAAGTTCTTTGTTGATTTTATTTACAAGCTTGCGTAAAATTATCATATTGCTAATGTCAATTATATGAAATGTATAATCTCATAATTTGTGTCAAGTAAAATCAATTTCTTAATTTGTTAGATTTTACGAACAACTCTAGTAGAGTAGCAAGCCACACCTATCGGATATCTGGAGAACCGTGTTGCTAGATTCGTACTGTTGTTTAAACAAAAGTTCTTTGTTAATTTTATTGACAAGCTTGTGTAAAATGTACATATTTGTAATGTCAATTATATTAAATATACCTCATAATTTGTGTCAAGTAAAATAAATTTTCCACTTTGTTAGGTTATACGAACAACTTTAGTAGATTATCGAGCGTCACCTGTTGGACATTTGGAAAACTGTTTTGCTAAACTCGCACTGTTGTTTAAACAAAAGTTCTTTTTTGAATTTATTTACAAGCTTGCGTAAAATTAACATATTGCTAATGTCTATTATATGAAATGTATCTCATAATTTGTGTCAAGTAAAATCAATCTCCTAATTTGTTAGATTTTACGAACAACTTTAGTAGAGTAGCAAGCGACACCTATCGGATATCTGGAGAACTGTTTTGCTAAACTCGTACTGTCGTTTAAACAAAAGTTCTTTGTTGATTTTATTTACAAGCTTGCGTAAAATTAACATATTTCTAATGTCAACTATATTAAATGTATCTCATAATTTGTGTCAAGTAAAATCAATCTTCCAATTTGTTAGTTTTTACGAACAACTTTAGTAGATTAGCAAGCGTCACCTATCGGACATTTGGAAAACTGTTTTGCTAAACTCGCGCTGTTGTTTAAACAAAAGTTCTTTGTTGACTTTATTTACAAGCTTGCGTAAAAGTAACATATTTCTAATGTCAACTATATTAAATGTATCTCATAATTTGTGTCAAGTAAAATCAATCTTCCAATTTGTTAGTTTTTACGAACAACTTTAGTAGAGTAGCAAGCGACACCTATCGGATATCTGGAGAACTGTGTTGCGAAACTCGTACTGTTGTTTAAACAAAACTTCTTTGTTGATTTTATTGACAAGCTTGTGTAAAATGTACATATTTCTAGTGTTAATTATATTAAACGTATCTCATGATTTGTGTCAAGTAAAATCAACTTTCTTATTTGTTAGTGTTACGAACAAATTTAGTAGTGTCACCTGTTGGAAATTTAGAGAACTCTTACGAAAGTATTTTACAAACTATCTTTAGTGTATTCAAATATTTGTTCGATAAATTTTACTATACTTAAAATAGTTTTAGTCAATCTGTTTTGTTATGTAAAATCAACAAAGTGGATTTTGTTAAATTCACTCTTGTTATAGTAAAATTAACTATGAAAAGGGTTGACTATGGCAGTTCATTACTCAACCTACGCTACTTTAGTACATTCAACAATTCTTTTTTTTCAGTGAAAAAGCTAGGGCTGATGTAGTCTGTACATTATAAGGTACATAATACAACTGCAGTAGTGATAACCCTGGGGTTGACGTCATCGTCACCTCACACGAAGCTGCACTGGCGACACAATGGGCGTTACGACGAAACTATTACAACAGTTTTTTTAGTAATACTCCTACAAATATTTATGTGCATTTTTAAGATGAACTATTTTTACTATCATAAAAGTAGTTTTAGCCATTAACACGTGTATTTTTAATTGACTTTACCTTTACGGGATTTTGTCCGTACTATATTAGACCGTGAAGACACTAAAACTTAAAATAAAGTTGGAAAGTAGACACACCAATCAATTTGAAGGTACTTTTTATCAACTGTCGAAATACGATTGTCCCATAGGTTTTATATGACAATAGTCACATAAATAGTCAATAACTTTCAACTCAATTATAATGATACTAGCTGATGCCCGCGGCTTCACCCGCGTGGATGTCGTTCAAATTATATACTAAAACCTTCCTCTTGAATCATCTATTAAAAAAAACCGCATCAAAATCCGTTGCGTAGTTTTAAAGATTTAAGCATACAGACAAACAAACAAACAAACAGACACGACTTTGTTTTATACTATGTAAGGATATTGATTGCAAAGCAACTAAAAAGCTTAGGGCTCGTTTACGGAGACGCGGGGCGTCGCGCGGCTCGTGCAGAAGGCTCGTCTCGTGCTTTTTTATTAATTTACTGAGAGACGGGTCCACCGCAACAAACAAGCTGCATTTTAAACTAACGCGCGAAAATAGCTTCTCGTAAAATCGACGATTGAAATCGTTAACTTTTTCATACATCGCCATGTGTTTGAATTAAAAACGCAGCACGCGCCGCGCGACGCCGCCGCCGACGCCCCGCCTGTACGTATGCACTTAGTATACAGTTATAGAGACACTAATCGGGTTTTAGCCTAAAATTAAATGTTTGTGCGTTTTTTGCAATTTGTAGGTAAGTGTCAGTCAGGTCGTATGTTGGTTTAAATATTAGGTACTTGCGACCATAAAACGTTTTTTTTTTTTATTGTTTATTAAATATAGAACAAAACAAAAAGTAAACCCAAACATCACAAAAACCTCAGTAGGTTTGTCCGGATAGTTATAGAATAATAATCATTAATTACAACCTTCTAAGATCATTTAATTAGACTGAATGACTATATTTCATGAAAAAGTCATTCAATGGTGTCTAACTGTCTACTACTGTATGACAATACCCTATTGATTAAATGATAATGATAATTGTTTCGCTCTCATCAATACCTCATTCGATATAACTGAACTTACAAAAGTCTCCCATGAAATTCTGATTAATCTGCAATGCCGGTGTTATTGGCGACTAATTTGTCTTTACATTACATTTAACATTCAATAAAGCAATTAATAAAGTAGCACAGAACATTACATCATGCTTGTTTTTTCTTAACTTTTAGGCAAAAGCGTATACTTGCTTGTAGTTGGTACACCCACATTTAATTTTGGAAGGTCTCATGGCTGTGATAGGGTAAAAGTCCTGATAACACATAGTGCATGTTTACGTACAGGCGGGCGGGGCGCGAATTTACAAAACCTATACCATTAGAGTCAAAGTGCGAACTGAACTGGCTTAGCTTTTGTGTGACAAAAACTTGAACAAACCCTAATCTATTCTAGTACAGAAATTGACCGAAATCGACTAGACTTTGTTAGATAAATTCATACTAACATTGCAGCAACAAATGCTATACCATTAGAGTGAAAGTGGAAACTGAACTGGCTTAGCTTTTGTATGACATTGCGAGTACAATAATAAAGTTTTTTATATGTAAGTAAATAAAATACAAAACGCAGATAATTATTTTTATAAACATGATTTGCTTAGTATTTTTACCATGAGTCAAAATATCTATAGAATGACTCTTTTGCTTCCACACTACACTTTAAATAATAGAATAAACGCTTGAGCAACTTTTATTCGATGAGAATGATCATAGTTAATGGTGATCACCACGCTCTTTCCTTCTCCTAATAAAGTCGATCTTTTTTTGAGTTACTGGCGTAACTTTTAGAAACTTTATATTTATACTCGCCGAACAATTATAGTATCTATTGCATCCAAGATAAAAAAAAAAGATCAAAATTCATTTATTCAAACTAGGCTGATAATCAGCACTTTTTGAAGGTCAAAATTTACTTTACTTTACTTTACTACAGTGAAATTTGGCTAACTGGGACTTGGATAAGTGAGAAACTTCTATAACTTTACTGGAACTCATACTGAGACATGAGACAGATTTGGATATCTGAGACACTAAATGTGTCTCAGATATCCAAATCACTAAATGTTTATAAAAATGTAAATACAGTGAAACCTGGTTAAATACCAGGTTTCACTGTATTTACATTTTTATAAGACAGTCCCCCAAAAACGCCCACCCATCGGCACTTCTAGTGTTCCATTCAATTTTTAAGTATCCATTTTTTTATCATCCTTTTTATTTTTCTTCGATAGTTGACATAATTATTATGTTACATAACTTACGAAATTCGTGGCGAGAACAGTTTGGAAAAGTTTTGTTAACAATCCAATTAGTATTTGTACTACGAGAAAAAGCTGTGATAAAGTTGTCACTTTTTTCGGTGCAAGTGTCACCATTTGTAAGTTTACACTGAACTTGTGCCTGAACATTATCGTGACTCTTCTCCTCCAACTTTAAATATCAGATATTATCGCCCAAGATATCACTTAAAACGGCTTTTATCATGGTTTTCGAACTATAATTGCACTGTACATAACCTCAAAGCAATGCAACAGCGGCAACTAAATATTATGAATTATGATCATAATCATAACAGAAGTGATACATGAACAAGTCGACGCCGCCGCCGCCGCTGACCAATCGCGTTCGCGATAAACAAAATATGTCGGTGAGACTCTACTCGACTAGGTTTTGTTCGTACGTAATGTTTGAAAATATCTCAACAAAAGCTCATCTATTTCAGTAAATATGTATCATACAGTACTAGGTTTTGTCTGTGCAGTTTCTTTGAAAATATCAAGGCAAAAAGCTAATCCATTTGAGTCACTTATTTTACCGAGTTAGATTAGGTTTTGTTGAGTAATATGCATATACAAAAGCTCATCTATTAGAGTCTGGCTCGTGACTCAAATAGTATAGGTTTTGTAAATTCGCGGGCGGGGCGTCGCGTCGCACGGCGCGTGCTGCGTTTTTATTTCAAACACATGGCGATGTATGAAAAAGTTAACGATTTGAAACGTCGATTTTACGAGAAGCGATTTTTCGCTCGTTAGTTTAAAATGCAGCGTTTGTTGCTGTGGACCCGTCTCTCAGTAAATTAATAAAAAAGTACGAGACGAGCCTTCCGACGCGCCGCGCGACACCCCGCGTCTCCGTAAACGAGCCTTTACCCAACCTGGGCATCGAGCCCAGGCCCTCATCCTCAGCAGTTACGTTCACGACCTCTAAATAAACGAGGTAGCTAATTAGCACAGTCGTTAAGAAGGAACAGGGTAAAAAATATACCAAAAAGTCGACGCTTCGTATTCAAGAAGGAAACGGGGAATACGTTTGTATGGAGAACACCACCGAGTTCCCCGTTAATAAAAATCTGTCTTATTCTTGGTAGCCAACCGCCCTTCCCATATTTTGATGTAGAGCGAATCTAACGAGGTACAATTTCTGTGAAAATTTGTTTTGTTGATAAAGCTTGAAGCGTAGCGAAATAACTGGTATGAAAACTGTATTTTGCAAGAATTGCATTTTGCAAGGGCAAGTTAATCAATTATACATGACTTATGAATTTAGTTTTACATGAAAATGTAGACGTATGTGTAAAAAAATACTGTTGTATTGGTGCGATTCCACCAAAATTGTGCGCGAACACTAATATTATAATTTTGTTAAATTTTATGGTCAATGAATTAAAAGTAAATGTTCAAAAATGTATTATTTACAACAACATTTTGTAAGATTACTAATAATAATTTATTTTTATTTAATGCTATTTAAATGTTCAGTATGGACATGAAACATTTAAATAATTCTTCTTTTGTAATAAATTGACCTTTATAAATTAATAAATGGAAGATACAATCCATTTCGTATTATTGATATTGATGCCTCGTTTATAAATTTTTCAATTAGGTCACGTGATCATTTAGCACGGACTTTTTTAATTCCATTATTTGCTGGTATCAGCTTTGCGGCGTGATTAATTTCAGTGAAGTAATTAATGGCCTTGACTTACATACGAGTGATGGGTTCTAAAGTTTCGATGCCAGACAATTTTACTTTACCTACTTATATTTAAGGTTTTATTAACATACATGTGTTTATATAAAGTATGATAAAATATGCGAGCTATGCTTGACATAACATAACCCTACTAGACCGAGTGCACAACACCTAAATCGAAAGCGATCGTCGAAAGTGTTCGACGTCGGGGACGGCGATTCGCCTAAAGTAGAGTTGGGCAGGATATCTGGTTAGACGCAAAGATGGCCGATGGAGTAAGGTTTGGTCTCGCCGAATGGTGGCCAAATGCTAGGCCTAAGAAACCAGGGCCGTCCAAAAGCGCGTTGATACGACGATATCGTCAGGAGCACGTGAAACGGATGGATGAGCGACGCACAGAACAAAAAGAGTGGCAGAAGAAAGGGCAGGCCTATAGCCAAGTTTTGAACGCAAACAGAACCGTGATGAACTCAAAGTTCACCCAGAAACGGTACTTACGCTCAAATTAATTAAATCACTTTTTCATCTTCTCTCTCACACAGTATGTTGCAAAATCAAAACATCTGCATTACACGTTCATTCTACCTTTGTTTTGTATTGCAAAACTGATCAAAATCGCTTTGTTGTAATTAGTATAAGGCTGATTAAATAACAGCAATTGAAGTTACGCAAACGAGAAACACTTAGCACAAAATATAACACGCATAATATCACGCCTGTAATCGCCAAAAGGTTTGGCAGAGGTATGCTTAGGCATCACACCCACATTTCACCAATAAAGGGCGAGCCTTTTACATGGGACGAAATATCATCTCATAAGTGCGCATGTATTAGTAAATAACTAAACTGCTACTTGTAAGATAATTAGGTACCAACCAATAGAATCAAAGAACGAGGTAAATCAGTTTCAAACAGGTTATTTTTTCCTTAGTAAGTATGAAGTTATGAACTTGTAGTGTTTTACACTCTACAGACCTTGAGCTTTTTTATTGAGAAAAATACGTTCTATAAAACTTAAAGAAGCTTGGAGCAAGGCTAGTTACCAAAATTAATAAGACAAAATATTTGTGAACAATTTGCGGAAAAAGTTACTTAATCACCGATACGCACTTTAAACCAGTTAATGATAAAATGATAAATTAATAAATAAATGAGAGTCGATAAATGAATCATACTGTACCTGTATAGAAACTATTTTGCCATCATCACCACCAGCATACAGCAATCCACTGGTGGATATAGGACTTCAATCAGCAACTCTCGTCCAGTTGCTACCAGCCACCCTGCGAAGGTCGTTGCTCCACCAAACCTAAAGGGCGTCCCACCGTACGCTATTCCCAGTCTCCACTCAAGAACACGTCTATTTTGGCATGCATACCATAAATTCTCAAGTCTCTACCAAGCTAGTGCAAGTGCGCAAGATTACGTTTACACTATTTATAAACCCATTAAATCCGAAAGTGGGTTTCGTCAACGTGCTCAGTCCATAACCGGCGCTGTCCCCGAGAGAGGACAGAGGGCAAACCATCATTACCATGTAGTGACCATGTCATTGCCACTCCGGTCATATTCCTGACCTACGTATGGTCGTTAATTACTCTGTCTAATTACATGCAAACGTTTTGTCTAGTCGTTTGACGTTTGTTTGAAGTTTCTCGTTGCGTTGCCTCGCTAAGTAATTCGTTATTCGTTGCGCAGTCCATTTAGTTCCTGCAACTCCGTAATAGGTATAAAGTTGCAGGAAATGTTAAACGGATGATCATTAATTTACTGCAGCGCTGTTGCTACGTAAAGTTGGAAGGTTACCAAACATGCAATTTTGCCGTTTTAAAAGAAAAATGTGGAAAGTTTGTTTTTAGCATGTTAATCAAGCTACCTGAAACTGTCAAATTTTCAACCAAATCAACCTTGACCCTAATACGTTAGGTAGTGATAAAGTTGAAAATCTATTCAAGAAAGACAAATGTTGCAGTATGTTGATGTACTGCTTTTAACGCTGCTGTGTAACCTCTTACAAGGCAAGATTCATGTTTTGCACTTTTAAGACGGTTATTTTTAACCTTTTCACAAAATCCTTGCGACAGTTAGCGTTCAATAAAATACAATTAAATCACTTCTTACTCGGAAATGAATTGTATTTGGACTGGACCGCATGACGGCCTTTAACGACTGTTATCAAGGTTGTGTCCGTCAATCGTTCACACATAAAGAACTCTAACTATTGTGCAAGAGATAAGTGGAACAATTTGCGAACACAGTACCTATCGGCGGATACGGCGAGTCGGCGATACTGCACTGGCCGTAGCGCTCGCTGGTAGATTGAGAATATTTTCCTTTTTTGGGACAAACTTCGAAAAGTTGCAGACAAAGAAGAAAATGGAAAATTAAGAGATGTAATTATTACACACAGAGCACATTTCGATATCAGGCGCAGGCGATAAAAGATGGGGTACCTACTCTGCGAGCATATTCGGCACCCGTCGATTTTGAGAAAACAACAGTTTTTTATCCTCTCATTTATTTAGTTTCCTTCCTAAAAGTCGAATGGGGAGAAAACGTTATCAAGTAGGGGGAAAAATTAGTTCCATTTGGGAAAAAATCAAAAACCCTACCAAGCAGCCTTGGCAGGCGGCCACCAGCATACGCGCAGACATTGATAGTTTGATACGCCGCGTCCACTCGCCCCTCGCAACGAACATGCGCACACGCCGGGTGGCCCAGTTTCGGCGCTCGCAGCTCGCTCACCAGCGGATTTACGGATGAATACACATGAATATGCACTTTCATATTTATAAATGAATGCTAATTAATTATGTGTTTGTTTCGAATTCGATCAATATATTAGTGAACTTATGCACGCTTTTACTTCAAATGTTGTTCGAAAATAGTGATGTAACTGGCAAGTTAAGAGTGAATTTATCAATACGCGTGACAGCAGCGTGAATTTCATTCGAACCAAAATTTCTTAATTAGATTTAAATAAATAAATTATCTATTGCATAAAAACAGATTACTGAGAAATGAGAAACCCTGGTTTATGAGCTAGGTTACTTGACCAGCTGGGCATTTGACCAGTGAATTATGAGCTGGGATGAAAACCAAAGTGATGATCAAACCTCATCAAGCGATGACAATGTTTTTGCTCTAATTACTATCTCTATCTTTACCAAATTGAAACGCATGAGTTCATCTTTCCAAATATTTTCTCAACTATACTCGGATGACCCCGAAAACGTTAATAAAAAACACGTTAGCCGAATGTTCTTAATTAATTCATAGATCTAATTCGCGATGAGAACAGTGGAACGTTACGCAGGCCCGAATATTTAAGTTGTCGAATAGACTGATATGTTAATTTTATACGGAACCGGTTCACGCACATCTCAGGTTTCCACGACGAAAAGTGAAAATGAGCGCTTCGAGGTGTGTTGTGTTGACATTTGTCTGACCAAAGACTATATTATTATAGCATCTGACTGAATAAAGCAAAGTAAACAATATGTGGTAATGTTTCCCGCGCTCCCCATAAACGCTGATATCAGAAGGTTCTCTTGAGTGATCATCGTCATCTACTCATCTTCCTGTCTGTTGCGTTCAACTTGGGGTCGGCACAACACGTTTTCTTCTTTTCTCCTCCTTCATTCCTTCCTTCATTCTCCTCTGTCAGATGCCATGACATTATTTACTCCATTCTCTTTCATAATCATTCCTCACACAAACCATCCATCATTTCTTTGACCTTCTTCTTCTTCTCCATCCATAATACATTGAGTTATCGTTATTTTTTTTTTTTTTTAATTTGGTTTATTTTTGGTTTATACGTGTATCATTTCGTGATTCAGAATCAAGGTCTATGTCAACTATTCTCACGCAGTATGTTTATAAATACAATGGCCAGCTGTCCATCCGGTTTTTGAAAGGCAATCATTCACTGACTGACAGGTTGTCAAACTTGTGTCTGCCGTGATTACTGACTGACTGCGGTACTCAGACTAAGAGATATTTTTAATGACTAGCTGTTGCTAGCGCCTTCACCCGCTGCAACTCGAAAATTATCCCACGGGAAGATAAAATCGGGATAAGAACTATCCTATGTGTTAATCCAGGGTATCAGCTAACTCCATACCAAATATTAAAATCGCTCCAGCCGTTTAGACGCGAAGAAGTAACAAACACACACTCTCACAAACTTTCGCCTTTATAATATTAGTGTGATAGTGTGATTACATACGCTCATTTAATAAAGATTTGACATGGTAATTTTGTATGACAAAACCAGGACAAAACTGTCAAAACCTTTACTATGGCCTAAGTAATCATTAAAGCTCTCTGAGTGCGGCAGTTAATCAACTTATTTGTCGTTGTCCATTAATAGGGGCATAATATAGGAGAAACTCATTGTTCCCTTTGCCACCAGCAACGATTTTTAAAGGGGAGGATGGCACAGATCAAGCTTAATTTATCCCATGATTTGCATTCATGGAAATATTAAGTACTATTGGCGTGTAATAGAGAAGTATGGAAGAAGAAAACATGCTGCACTTACTTCAAATAAATTGGTATAAGTACTACTGTATAAGCCTCTCAGAAACAATCCACTATCTCAGACGCCATCAACGCAAATCCAGCCGCTAAAGTGGCCACGAAATCTTTCGAAAACCACCGAGGCAAACTATTTCTTCATTCAGCCCACACGTCATGACTAAACCAAATTATCTCAATCGTCTCCAAAACTAGCCGAAGTAGATCTAACAGTACACTCACGCGAAACTAAACGCAATTTGTAGAACTAGACTAGATTGTAACAAGTAACAGTTTTTGGCAACATGCCTTGTGATGACGTATACGCCATCGCCAACACATCAAACTATTTCTAAACAGATTTTCAACTTTGTGTACATAAGGCATTAGGGTCATTGTTGATTGGGTAAATTGGACAGTTTCGGGTAGCTTGTCTGTCACGCGTAAAATATTTCACAGTCTGTCTATAGTAGACGGGAGGGGGGGGTAGGGGGGAGCTAGTTCATTCAATATTGTGTGGGAACATGATTCGTTTTTATTTAGAGCATGATTCTGCTGTACCATTTACATAAATGTTATCGTTATCGCTACATATTATATTTATATGAAGTTCCTCTCAAAGCGTATGTTTCACTAACATAATAATTTTATGAATTATTTTTGCGGTTGTTTTATCGTGTATATCTAGTAACTACCTCGCTGGTTGAAAGTGCCGCTATAGAGCATGAGAAACTGGATTCGATTCCCGGGTCAGAAAAAGTATTATTGACTTCTTCTATCAGGAATTTCTCTATAGCAGTCACGAAACCTGGATTTGTGCCCGTTTGATGGTAATAGGGTCGCCCCTATTCCTATTACATGGGGCGAAATGTAGGTGTAGGTACTAATGAGTACACCTTTGCCTCCTAACCCTTCCGGGACAGGCGTGATGTTATGTTACGTGAATAAGTTTTAGAAAAGTGTGAATAAACTTTAGGCTTTATTCAAAAGGCAAAGAATTCATAAAGAACGGTTGACTTTACTTTCTTCGGGTGACAACATAACCGGTTCGTTTAACAGAAAATGAAAACAATTGCGTAAGCGCATTAGGCCCTCACTTTTACCCAATATTTACTTTTTCTTTACTTTACCAATAGAAATGAAGAAGGTCAAATATTTGCTTATGTTGTGTTGTAATTCGTAATGGCTACTGTCCACAAATATTCTGCTTAAAACTGTATATTATAATAATATGATTAAGATAATGGAATATACACGCAACGACTGCATAACTGGCTATATCAGCGAAAAACAGTATAGCAAAAAAAACTCACATACACAAACCAATAACCATACACCCAAACCCGGAACAACTATCTGTAGGCCATACAAAATATTTGTTCCGTGCGGGGATCGAACCCGCGACACGCAGACGCAGCGCAGCAGTCCAATCGCTCAGCCACTGCGCTAACCGTGCCGTAATGTATCGTAAACACCATGTAATTTAGTAAAACGATTTTGATCATAATAAACAGTTACTTTATTCCTTGTGTTATTCAATACAAGTCCAATTTCATGGTATTTAAGAAGCATGAACATTTTTTAAATACCTGTTCCCTAAATATAAATTTTGAAAGCAAAAATTTCGTTTGAAAGTATGCCATAGTGGTTTGCTTTTTACGTAAAACGATATCATTTTTTGTAATAATAAATAATGGTATACTTAGTTATTTTAACAACATAACATCTGTAATCCTTGAAGCGTTCGGTTTTCGCTAGTTATGTTTTTAGGTACCACGTAATAGGGGGCGATCCATCCTGGATTTCCAAACTGTTCCCGTCATGTGCTTGTGAGATCGAAATCCTCGGGGCTCTTTCAAAACCAGCCAGCACCCGCCCCCCAGTCCTGGCATTTACTCGTTTCCCTGCTGAGGTTGGTTTTCTCTTGGTGAGCTGCGCTTAGGACAGCTTGATCGAAGATGACCCCTTTCTCCACAAGTGTAGCACCTAGGGCTGTATCCTTGCTGGCGGTCGCGTACAGGTGACGCTACAACTTCCATGACCCGGTGCGTACGGTGGTCCTGCCTTACTGCCTCTACTTCTAAGGCATGGGCCAAGGCATCTTTCAGCGTCTCATGATGCCCAAGTCTCACAGCAGCTCTAACCTCCAAGTCGCGTATTCCATCGATGAACACCTGTACCAGATTTCCATCAATAAGTGCAGGGGCGGACTGGTATGCTTTCCGAACCAGCTTTTCAACTTCCAGGGCCCACTGCTGTAAGTTCTCGGCACTACGTTGAACGCGATCCCTTAACTTGGCACGAAAAACATGCTCCAGGTGCGCGTCACCGTATCTGGACTCTAATGCCTCCAGCAGCTGTTCGTAGGTCACATCCTTGCTGAGGGCCTCAAGAAGGTTAAGGGCCTGGTCTCGGAGACCCAAGGTGAGCGCGGTCATGACTTGCGCTTTGGTCCACCCATTCACTTTCATAACGGCCTCGAATTGGATTTTATAGGCCGACCACGAAGATGTTCCGTCGAATGGAGGCACTTTAAACCCGCGTACCGAAGGGGCAGCAATCACTGAAGTGCCTCCATTCGACGGAACATCCCTATATACTGAGAAATTCATGATGGAAAAACCAATATCAATTTACCCGACCGATAAAACTTAAAACGATATTACAAAAAATAAAACCGACTTCGACAAAAATAAAACAAAAAAGTGAAAAATAAAAAATCAGCTTCTGAAGTCGGTGACTTTTGTTTGTTTGATTTCATGTTTTTGCCACCGACTTCTGAAGCTGATTTTTTATTTTTCACTTTTTTGTGTTTTATTTTTGTCGAAGTCGGTTTTATTTTTTGTAAAAAAGTTTTTATTTTTCACTTTTTAGTGGTTCACATGTGCTTACCCCTTCACAACGTACCGGCGTGATGTTATGTTATGAACTGGTGTAAACAATAGACAGTCATGAGATTTCAGCAATCCCAGTCCATTTCCTATCATTAATTGAGGAGTTCCGTTGCCTATCTCCGAAGTTCTTCATCAGATCTTCACGTGGCGTGATATTATGTTGTGTGATGGCGTAAACAATGCTTAGATATGCTATAGCAACAATCGCGGTTAATCTGCTGTTATTTATTGAAGAGTTCCCCCGATTTCTACAAGATCCCATCATCAGATATTGAAATGGTGACAATGGGACCACACGGGAAGCACCAGCTTCCAAATGAAAAAAGAATCATGAAAATCAGTTCACCCAGTCGCAAGTTATGAGCTAACAAACATAAAAAAAAAAAACAGTCGAATTGATAACCTCCTCCTTTTTTTGAAGTCGGTTAAAAAGTGCATTCTGAATTATTATAGTAATCACAAACATGATAATTAGGTCAATGCTTACAATCTTTATCAATTACTACGACTTACATTAACTTCAAAAAAGGGATATAAAAAACGAAGTAAGTAGGTCATCAATCTTGCTAAACTCTATGTACATCATACTAATTCAATAATTCATTAATCTCGTCTATTCCGTAGATAGCCTACAATCTTATAATTATGTAAATATCAAGAGCGTTCTTCAAGGAAACGCCGAAAAAGTTAGCAGTTTAACAGTACTGCCAAACACTTTCCCTATTACTACATCTCTCTGCTTTTAACATTATAAAGTCATTACAATGTTCAAGCAGACTCAATCGATCACTTCATAAAGATGGCAGTCATTGTAATACCATTTATAACTCAACGTAATAAGGTGGTAATTACACTAATGTTATAATGATGTAGGTGGCACACGGCCACACGGGTGTCGACGCCTCGACGGACTAGAACCAGTTGTAGCTAAACAACCACGTGGCTTGCTTATGTTTGTTTAAATTACGACTATATTGTAATACATTCACAAACAATATCAATATTGAACAGTTATAACGTCAATTCAAATCAAATATTGAAATAACCATATCGAATCCGTTATTAATGTCTCTACATCAAACAAACGTAGACAAAACTACAAATAATGCTAAAAGCTCTTGAAGATATTTGTTAAGACAATGTGGCATCCATTATCTGAGAACAGAGGGAACATTTAAAACCACTCCCTCAGTTTGGTTACCGGTCGGTTGCACCGCGCACTGTTATAATAAACTTGTTGTTTCATGTTTGTTAGTTGTACAAACAGGATTCTAATGGTAACCGCAAACAACGCGAAACTAAGGAGCATTTCGCGTGAGCACCGAGTTCCGATTCCGACATTGAATAATGAGAAGCCGCAGAGATGGCACGGAATTGAAGTGTGTTTTATTTTAATGAACCCGATGTGGGTCAACCGTTGTACACAACCACTGATTTACTAATGATGCAACTTACCTGGAAGCAATCTTGATTGATTTAGAATGTAGGAAGCCATTAGTAGCAGAGATGTTCATACTTTATACCCGGCCGGGTCTTATCGAATCCTATTTGTAAGTAGGTACGACTGAATTTATGTACAACGAACGTCTTGCTAGAAAATGACCGGTAACTGTTATTTAGATTACCGTCGAACGCATGCGTCATAAAGCCAACCATTAAGCTGTTTCATTGCAGTCTGCAGACGAATGCGATTTATAGTACTGGTGCTAGTTGTAGCCGTAAACTGATCTCCTGCGCATGAAGTGGGCAGTAAGCGCAAGCGCAGGTTACAGTTTTAATCACTGTTACGTATCAAAAATGTGGATCAGTCTGAACGAATATTGGAACATGTCTATTGAGGTATGAGTGCATCTGGGGCGTCCATGCATACCGCGGGCGCGCATTAACAAACAGGTGTGCGCGGTCGACGCGGGAGTGCTAGCTTGGCTGGCGCTCGGCGCTCGCGTGACGCTTGCGGTCACCCAGATGAGCCAAGTGCACCGTCTCCCATTACGGCATCACCATCTCTGTACTGTTATCCGCATAGCGACTGCGGTCACACATGTAGGTCGAACACTTGAACATTAAATTAAATTTATGGTTTGTAAGAATTCCAATGCTAATTGCGACCATGTGAGTACGTGCCAAGTTAGCTATGATGGATCGACGGTATTTTGTATCGACGTATACGTCAAAACTGTAAGAAGTCGTCCAAATATGGTTTAATGCAGGGACTGAATTACCCAAAAATTACGGTACCTTTAAATTTCGGTATGACGTCATACCGTTAAATAAGGGTTACCGAAATATTGCGATACCGTTATTTTTTCCGGTAGTGAAATTCTGAGTATGGAAATGCATACCGGTATATTTCGGTAGAAGTACCGTAACCGTTTTAGATATATCGGTAGCGGTACCTAAACCTTAATAAATAGGGGTTTGCTTTGACGCACCGCCTCGCCACTCTGTCTGTCGTTCACTTGCCGATTGTTGCACATTATTATATTATAAACTACATACGCAAGTTCTAACGTCTTCCACCGCACACACGCGCGCCGCGCATGCATTTCGGTACCGAAATCGTGTAAGGGTTAAATAACGGTTTAGCCCAACCTTTATTTATAAAGGTACCGGTATAGCTCAACCTTTATTTTAAACCGGTACCGGTATATTTTTGAGGTATCTTAACCTTTAACCGTAACCGCTTTCAGTCCCTGGTTTAATGGACACTTTGACATTCACTGTTTCATTTTACGATATGATCAGCAGGGGTTCCGTAATAGAGTCGCTGTAAGCGTAATCTCAATTTATTGCTCATATTTTGTTTTGTAATCCGCCCATAGATATCGAAGTGCACGACGCGACGTGCATTGTGCTTTTACCGATGTGCCATGCGAAGGAGGCAATACAATGACTGGAATGTTAGATAATACTAACTTGGTAAGCAGTGCAAAAGGTTGAAAGTCTTACAAAATCAGCTTCTTAAATAAGGCAACAAAAGTCAGATTCTCGAAACATTCCAACGACATGCGAACGACGCGACGGTAAAACTCCAGACAACTTAGTTAAAGCGGCCATTAACGTGAAAAGGCGGTGCACCTCGGAAAGGGGATAGAACCCCATCAATCACTTTGTAATTCGTTTTTGACTATCGATCACGTCGCCCCAATGTTACGTCATACATATCTGATGCAGCTATACAATGACAATGGCATATAATAAAGTGCCTACAAAGTCAACAAAAGTACTTTTATTGTTAGCAAGATTATTACTGGTGGTGTACGGAACAGTTTTTATGGGATACTTACTACAAAATACCATGTCACGTAAGATGTCAGTTCTAGAGCTTCTCATCTTCAATTTATGCAGCTCTTTCATCATAATCATCAATCTCCTGCCCTCATCTCAATTTATTTCGAATCGGTGCAGCTTAACTTCCTTCTTCCATACTTCTCTTTTACTTGTCATCCCAGCAGTCACCTCTTTTCTTGCCATGTCATCCTTTACGCAGTCCAACCATCGTTTTTTTTTTTCCTACTCCTCCGCTATTCTTTTCTGATTAATTTCGTTGCGGGATCCAAGACAGTTAAATCATTTCTCTGGGACTTCGTCGAGCTTCATTTTCTCGGCGCTTTTCTTGTGGTCGCCACTGTTGATTCTGGCTAACAGGAGTTACAGTGGTTTGGGAATAGTGTGGCGGGCTTGTCCCAAATAAAAAAAAAAGTCCATCTAGCGTTTATTTGGTCTTCTTCTACTCTTATAGCCATCTACATTCATACTCACAATTTACGCACTTCTTTATTATCTACAGATCTACTTATATCATCAAACATCCTATTGACCGCAGTCTGACGTCACTTATTGCTTTTCAACTCACTTTTATTGCTTCTATTTATTAATTCGAGTAGCCTATTTATAGGATCTTAGACACAGTTTGTTGCGCTGAATTAAACAAAAGTGTTAGCGAAAGATATGCACTTACAAATGAGAGCATTTTTTGTTACGAGTGTTGATCTCAATTATTATTATTATAAGCCTACTATATTGTCCCAATGCAGGGCAAGAACCTCCCTTCCCTACTTCCAGTTTTCAAGATCTATTGCGATTAGAGGCCAATCCTTTTGAAAAGAGTCCAGCTCATCCCGCCTTTTCCTTTTGGGGGTCCAAAATTGCTAATTTAGCTGATCTTAATAGAATCATACATACTATGAATTACGTTAGAAGTGGCCATTTTATACCCCCTTGCCCTGTCGCGTTGTCGTTTCCTGCTTTTTGATATCCACTGAGTGGTCATTTTTTCGCATTGCTGGGACATGATCTCAATATTATAAAAGAATATTCTACAATCTACAATACAAAGTACTACTATCTTGTCTTCACATTAATCGTCACTCATTGTAAGTGCTAAGCCATAATTAACCAACTACGTGTATCCGACTCACACAGTACACGATGTTAAACGGTACGTGTAAACGTTGTTTACTGCTGGTAACTGCTGGTAGCCTGGTACCTCTCTGCTCTACATGCGTTCAACAACTATAAACAATACTGCTTTATTGTTAACTAGATGCTCTGCGCGATCTTCGTTCGTGTGAAATTATTTAAAAAAAATTACTTCACTATTTGAATCGGATTTTGTTAACAATTTCATCATGATCATTATCCCTTACCCACAAGTTCCATGGAACTAATTGCTGGTGGAACTAATGAGAATGATCCACAATTTGTCAATACGACCAAGTCCTGTTGTGAAATCAATAAATACTTTTTCTTTCTAATTTCAAGAGATTTAATATTTTTGCACGGACCCTAAATTATTTTTCTAAACCAAAAAAAAAAGCTTTTTTGTAGACCTTTTATCATCAGCTACCAGCTAGTAAAAGTCCCGTCAAAATCGGTCTAGCTGTTTCGAAGATTAACGGGAACAACCAGGCAGAACGACAGACGAGAAATACTTAAATGAAAAATGGTTTTGTTATTTATACTTAAATAACAAAACCATTTTTCTTTCTTTTTACTTTCATATTATTATGCATTCAGTAAAAAGCTTTTATTTTGATTATGACTTAATTTATTCGTATAAATGTATCTTAATTTCAAACAATTAAACAGTTAACAGACCAAGACAAGACTGCAGTTTTTACATAACATAGTCATCGTCATAACCATTTTCTGTCTAGAATCACCAAGGAGCTCCATTCGGTTAGCTACCGCAATCCTTCCCAGTTCTGAACGCAGCTCGTACTCGTGGGTGCAATGTCCTCATCCCGCCTGAAAAAAAAAAAAAACTCTTCCTGCGTCTTCCGAGTGTGGTAATTTCGCCAAATTATATACCTTTAGCGCTCATCATATTAGTCATCGGAAAACCCGTGCTTCGTCATGTTCTGCCAAACTTTTTTCTTTCTTTTGATCATACAGTCATGCGACAAGACGTCATTACACCATAATTTGACCGTTTAACAGATAGTATCATGTCACCAACATCTACAATAACAAGCCTGGGTTCGAGTGTTATTGGGTTATTCCATCAAGAATTTCTCAGGGGTATCCCTGGAGTCTTGATTTGTGCCCTTTTGATGGTAATGGTTCGCCCCCTATTCAATCAATCAATCAATAAGCCCTTTATCCTGAACTTGTCTGTTTTAAGTGTTTGTTTTCCTCTTTTAGAGGATATCTCTAAGCTCAGTGTGCCTCTTGGCAAAGGCCTCCTCTAACAATTTCCATTGTGTTCTATCTCGTGCAACCCTTCTCCAGTAAGGGCCCGCTGTAAGCCTCAACTCATCTTCCCATCTCTTAAGTTGTCTTCCCCGGTTCCTTTTTCCATCTCTGGGATACCAGTCCGTCACAATTTTACTCCACTTTTCCTGAGTACTCCTTAACATGTGGCCTGTCCATCTCCATTTTAGTTGATCTATCTTCGTAAGTACATCCATAATCCTTGTTTTGGCTCTTATAATATATAGGTGTTTCGTTTCCTGTCTTGTTTCTTGATGCCCCCTATTACATGGGGCTTAAACATTACTGGCGAAATGTGGGCGTAATATTAGGTACACCACTGCCTAACAACTGGCAACTGGGATTACAGGAGTGATGTTATGATGATCCACACACAATACGTAAAATTATTCCTCACACTTCACTCTTGAAGAATTTACACAGAGTAATCGTTTAAAAACCTCTTCATAGTTTCTTGCCGTCAAATAGAACGTGTCGAGTCAACAAGTCGATTTGCTAGATTCCGTACATCATCATTGGTTGAAGCGTGTCCATATACGGAAGACAAAGCGTAGCTAGGACCATTCGCTATCGACTTCCTCTGCGCGAGGTCAATAACGTAGTCACACCGAAGTGTGTCACATACATGAAGAGCTCTAATATCGTAATAATTACATGTGGCTGATACAATACGCATATTTTATGCTACATCGCCCCTGATTACATTGCAATATGTAGTTACATTCAAGCGAATTTATGACGAATCGTGTTTGGGTAATCGGATCGAAAGGTTTTCTGATGTCCTATAAAACGGTTTGATTTAAATGTCTGAGGATCATGCTATCTAATCTTTACAAAATACGGCTTTGTACTGTCTATATTGCACTAGCCGCTAATTAAGTCATGGTCGGGCAGTGTTTTTAGGTTTTACCATCAGAAATTCTCAGAAGCGCCACGGAGTCTGGATAGGTTCGCCCCCTAATTAATAGTTACTTAAATATAATTTACGAAATGTGGGTGTAGATAGTCTTAGGCACACCTCCCTAAGCAAGCATAATGATCAATTCCTTTCCAGTATGTGAAGAGCCAACTGCATCATTATAGGACAGTTAATCATTCGTTTATGTTATGTAATACTAATAAATAACTGAATTACACAATTATATTTTACTGACAGATCAATCCGGCGCGGCGTGATTAACTGTTTATATAACGATGTTAAAATAGGTCCTTATACTCTAATATTAATAGCAGTTTCCGACAATAAACCCGTTTCATGTAAACATATGAGTTTTATGTTAATTTTAATAGGCATTTTGATAAGGCATTCATGTGATAAGACCATGTGAAACATTTGTAAATTGTTTAAACTCGTGTACATACCACTAGTTTACATAAAATGGCGAACAAAACCTTTGAAGATTATTTTGATTAAAGGTCGGGTTTCATGTAACTAGGTTCACGTATATCAGAACCTCTAAAGGCTAGATCTCCACTTAGAAATGGCCTACAAAACGCGTAGAAATGAACAGCAATGGATGAAAGATGATGATAATGGCACCGTCAGAAGAAACACTCGTGACTTTTTGCAGAACGCATTGACCTCCATAAACGATAAAGTATGCTGTTGTTCATACATTATTACGAATGTATGTATAGGGAGCTAAATCCCGCTTTCCTCCCTTACAAGGTAAGTCGAACTCCGAGCAAAACACGGAGCGAATTGATACTCAATGTTTAACTGTAACTAAGGTTGCCATTTGGCATTTGCCAAGTTGCCTAGTCATCAGAAAAAGGGCAAAGCCTTTTACGATCCTTGTTTACCATTTGTGATTGTAAGAAAACAATCTCCTCCAGATTTAACGGAAAATGAAAGAACCGAACTATAAATCGTCGCCGAAACAAAAACGTTGTGATATTTTATCCACCTTCCAAAGGGTTGACAACCCTACCTACCACACATTGAATAACCAAGAAGAATGATACATGTAGGTACATGTGAGCCAACTTTTCCTCCGTTAACTTTTACGGTTTGTGCAAGAGCATAACTGTGCAGCCAGCCCTTAACCTCGCAGAAATGTAGGATCACATCGCATTCTGAATAGGCTGAGGTACTTAGCCGACTAGCTGGGATATGCGGCATTCAATGTGCTCGTTCAACGACACATGTTGTGTTGCTGAACTTATGAATAAACAGCTATAAATCTGAGATTTATTATGACATTTACTCAAAAACGTTTTTAGTAAGAAATAACCCGTTAATAGTTGAAAGTCGAAAGGGAAGTCGGGAATGGTAAACACGATTTCGAGTTTAGAAATTTGTGTGGCATTGTGGATTTGTGGCATATCAACCAGGCAGAATTCTAGTACTTAAAACTTAAAAGTATTCTCTTCTCTTTTTTTGTGGTTAGTGGGTTTCTGACTTGGCTTTACATGCCGTCGAGTAATATCTCAGGCATACTGGTTTCCTCACTTTCCTCACAATGTTTTCCTTCACCACAGCAAGTGATAATAAAATTACCAATACGCACATGAATTCGAAAAATCAGCAGTAGGGTGAACTCAACCTTTTTTTTTTTAATACTTATGTTTATTCAAAATCTTTACAATAGTAACATACAAAAAGTCTGCCAAACTGCAAAACAGTTTGTCGGCAGTTGCAAAACAGTTTGTCGGCAGATCTAATTCTGTGATTCGCCTAATTCGGTGATATTAATACTTATTAGTAATGTTATTAGTACTAATATCACTTATTACTACTATTAAGTATTATCACGAAGTTAGACGAGTTCACTATACGTGTCATGGGGTTTAAAGTTTTAAACTAGAGACTTGGTAGTCCGACGATCCCACCATAGGCTATCACTGCTGCTCAGTAAAAGTATTTATTGACCTAAAAACACAATGAAGGTGTCAAGGCGAAGTCCGTACACGCATTAAACACATTACGCTACATGACTTGTTAACGCGCGGATTCTTAAGAATGACTTAATCGACGATTAGATTCAGCATAAAAAGCTGATTACCTCGTCAGACTGTTATTACTGCAGTATGCGACAACATTTTTTATAGTTCGTTTTATGAACCGCTTTATTTGTCTGGCTAGAAAGAAAAGTAAAGGCCACTTCACACAGCTTTGGAAAACTGTCAGTCTGACACAGCCATTTGTATAGCGTCTACGTCTACCCCATGCGTCTTCCTAAATTACTTTTAAGGGTAAACTTGGGGGGTGTCTGCAGTATTAAAAGGGCAGGGAACTGCGAAGCTATTTTGAAATGAAATTTTTAGGAAGTCGGATGGAAACCTCGTGCTGATTTTTTTTCAATTCTCGTACATCCCTTTGTTTTTCCAGACTTGACTTTTGCGAATCATGAAATTTTTTTATTAACTTTTTTTCGTGTCGTGGTGTCACACTGATATTTCGCCAGTTGTGCTTAAGAGGAAGGCCACCCACGAGGTGAACCGATAACCTAGTGGAGGTAGCGGGGTCCTCTAGATGCGAGACGCACGGGACAGGTCGTTGAAGCAACGTGGGCTTAGTGGAGGCCTATGTTCAGCAGTGGGCGTCTTTCGGCTGGAATGATGACTTTAAACCCCTTATCCGGTCAGACAAAGCCACTGTACAATCAGGCCTTTATTTGCCCCGTACGTATCATAAACGTGGTAAACACGGAAAGATGTTTACTTGGTTCAAAGTTTCTGAGTAAACAAACGTCACATTTATCTACCTGCTTACACAAATACGTAGAAACACGATTACGTGACCTTCAGGATAACGAACAATGTTTGGGTATATAAATCAGGCTTTTTATGAACGTTTTATTGATATATATGTTAACTTAAAGAGGTCAATATTTGTTCCTTTCATGTTTTTGTTTTTCTTTTCAAGAGGTTCATTGTTGGTTGTAGCGTCAAATCTTGGTAGATGGATCATTGTGTTCGGCTTATTGTGAATGAACGAATGAATGAAACATTTATTTGCAAGAGTTTAATAAGTGCCGAGTTAACATATGTTCTTCAGATGTATGGGTTGGGCAGAGATTATTTCTTACCCTGTTATAAAAGGAAAATCTTAAATATAACATAAAACTTATATTTCCCGATAGGCTGGGCAGAGGTAGGTATATGGGTGTATGTATGTAACCCACTCAGATCGACTAAGCCGAGTAGTCGGTTAGTGTAGTCGCTTAGTTTGACCTGGCTGGAGGTCCTGCTCTCTCTTCGGGGCTGCGGGTTGTTCGAAAGAGATACCGCGGCCTCGACACAAAGGACTAAGAAGGAACATGGGTGGTTTTTAGTCAGTAGAAGTCTGACACTCCCTACCGCTCTGCCCAGAGCGGGAGGAGTCATTTGATGATTTGCCACCCTCCAATAGGATAGTACCTACGGTTAAGCATTCGACAACATCCTAGGTTGAATCGCGAGATGACATGAAATCGAAATTCGAATCCAGCACCTCATACAGTCTCACAATCAATACAATCGTGTAAAGTATCAATAACATTGAGATCAAACATGTTTATATTTACATTACAATTATGTTCAAGTGTCGAGGTTTCAGCGAACACGACGCCAATGTTTGCATAAATTATTATGCTCATGAACAACATAATTTGGCAGGTGATGTCCGGCGACCTTGCGTTAGGTAAATCACTAAATAACTGGCTAAATACATAGGCAATTACGCTGTCATCATAACGTGATGAGCAGGAAACTAGCTTTATATTATTATGATAATGAATATGTACACATTTCTATAATATTGTTCGTCGTGACGTTGAGCTCCTTGAGTTATAATAAGTCGAGCACTCGAGCTACACGATAACTGACAAATGCTTGCACTAACTGGACAGGTCTACTAAAATATTTGTGGTTCTTTCTTCAAAAGACTATCTCAGACACTAATCTGCATAGTCCTCATGTGAGTATACCTAGATTATTTCTGGACCCCATAAGACCCCATGAGTTTGTTTCGGCTGTTTCTTCTCACAGTAGCCGAACACCGGCCCCATATAGTTTAAAAAAGAGACTTGTAAAAGTATTTGTAAATACCTATATGCAAAATAAACATCATTTATCATACGAGTGTCATGATTGTCGTATTACAAGAAAGTTAAATACGTAATATTTTCCGTTATATCGTGTTATTGGGTACAACATAATAATGTAAACATTCGGTAGTGTTCTCGCGGGTCTAGTGGTTGCAAGCGCGACTGTTGTGCATGAGATCTTGGATGCGATTTTCAGGTACTTAGGGCAAAATGTAATTTGTGTTTTCAATCAGCAGGAATTTCTCAGTAGCAGCCAGAGACGGAGTCGGATTTGTGCCCGGTAGAAGGCAATGGGTTTGTTGCCCGCTATTACATATATTATAAGAGGATCTTAAATATACTTACTGTGGGTGTACAATTAGGTACACCTCTGCCTAACCCTTCGGGGATTACAGGCGTGATGTTATGTGTGTCAAATTAATATCCGATTTCAGGATAGACATTCATATTATAGGTAGTACCGCTTTGCTGGGAAATACATAATAAGGAAGCGCATATTAATAGATATTTTCACAGATGTTTATATATTTTCATATTTTAGTAAGTAGTAAATCGATCTGGCTAGAGAGTTAGCAGTAAACAATAAACAGACATGTCTGGATTTCCCCACGTCTAGACGTTTAACGGATTAGATTATCTCCTCCTTTCGTATGTATATAATAGGAAGTCCGTTAGCAAACCGACACATATACACATAACCAGATTAGTAACACTTTTTTTTTATTCACTTCACTTTTCTGTAGTGATTCATAGAAGACACCTGCTCTCCTTTCAACTGTGTAGACTGACCTACAGGCCGAAATAATAAGGTTTGTACCTTTTGGCAGCAAAAACCCAAAAAAAAGACTAAAAAACTAAAGGTCACCGTGATTTTGACATATTATAATAGATTTTTTCGGTTGCCGTTACTGATAAGTATGTAATTATGACGGAACAAAGGAACGATACATAGGTAACAAAAACAGGTCAAAACACAAAATAAAAATTAGCATTATTATCCTCAACATAAAGTTACTCTTAGATTGCAGCTTTCAGGGATGAAATAACTGCGAAAGGACTGCAGTAATTCGTACGCACAACAAGAAATCGATCCCACATTCGTTTCCACGCGATGGCGAGGTATCGTCGCGAACACTTCATCGTGTGAACTTGATATTACTTACTTCATTTACTTCCCATTTTCTTTCATTCATCTGCCCCGATTGTACTGCGATAAACCTATTATGTAGGTAGGTACATTTTATTTCACTTTTATTGCATGACGGTAATGAAAATTGCGTGTAAGAACATTGAGCAATCTCCGCCGATCTGTACTCGGTTTCCCGTGAGACATTTCAAATATTTAATTGGAGACATAAATCGTAGTTTATTAAAACTGTTTGTAGCACGATAACTCTTCTAAATAGTTCAGTTTGAACTAACATAACATAACAAAACGCCTATAATCCCCGAAGGGTTACAAATATGACAGACGGTACAGAGGTTTACCTAATAGTAAGTATAGCACACCGACATTTTACCATTTATGTCTAAGTCCCATGTAATTCCGCTAAGCTCGAAAGCGGTATCTCAAAAAAACGTGTAGAGTTGATAATGGCATCGAATGCAGATCTGTAAACTAAGCCGAATAGCAATAAGCGAAAAAGATCAATGGCACCCAACTATTTACTTTAATTTTCTGACTTTCCTTGAGATACCGCTTTTACGTTAAGCAGAGCAGAATAGTGGACGAGACTCCGTGGATGTCTCCCGAAAAACAAACATGATTGTCTTTACTTAAATAACCCCTTATAACTGGGGTCAGAATGACCGTGTGATCTTTTAAATCGCTCTTGTTTTGAAATAGCTTAACATTTTCTCATCGCCAGGTGTAAATTACGAATGCAATTATTGATTTAACAGCTGCGTGTGCCTGTATTGCTTCCCCGGCGCCCGAACTCCAAACACACTTAGTACCTGCCTTGTTTACATAGAGCCAGTAAAAACCGACTAGCGTTCAAGGCGAGTTGCTAAACCACGGCTCATTGTAAACTTCACCAAAGACTTTATACAAATAAACTTCGCTTCGCTACTAATGCTGCTTTTCTTTAAATATTTTTTATTTTAGTTACTGTTCTTTTGCTAATAGTCAGAAATTTGTTGAGTCTAGACGATTTAAAGTGACGTTTACTTATGTAGATCCAGGATAATAAAGTTTAGAGTCCTCCTTTCGCGTAACTTACGATAGTTAAACAAACCATTTCAACCAAATTCCATCATAAGAATGCGTACTCAATAATGTTTGATCGTAATTTTTGGTTAACTATTTTTACTCGTGTTCTCTCACAATTTCTTACTTGCATAGCAGTATTCTCTAAATACAACTTGTTTTCTAGAAATTATTTTAAGAATTTATAGGCGAGATACTTGAACGGATAAATAACACGCTAGTGTAAAATAAATTCAGGTGTAAACGGGGCATAGACGCGAGGTTACCAGACTGTCGCACCCTCCCGATTAAGCTTCCCGTCCCGATTCGAATGCTCCACAAAATGAGGCTAGCCTGTTTACTACATAACTAAAATGTATAGTCACTATGTACCGAGCTGCTTATTAAATTGTGACCAACCCCTTTCAAATTATGAAATAAACAGAGTGTAAAAGGGGTTACTTTGAGTCAAAAACGGACGCAATATTCGTGACTAAACATCGTGTATAACTTGTGCAATGTCGATTGTTTTAAAAGAGAATGTGCTTGCTTGGTTTGGTTTGTATTAAGAAATATCGCGATGTGTGAAATTCGATATTAACAACAATTAACATCGTAATGTTCTGAAGCTGACTTAACGTTTAGCTGCACTTCTTACGGGTCGAGTAAGTGGAGTGAGACTTCCTGTAATCTGAACAATGCGCGTAGATACTGAGTCACTGATTAGATGCTCTGATATCACTTGCAACTGTTTTATGTATAGATAAGTAGCCGGTGGGATCATTTGCATACACGCGCAACGACTACTATGTATACTATAATATTTATATTCTAAGCGAACCTGAATCAATAATATTCTCACCTAATTTAAATACACTCGTACGTATCATTGTGCAGTCCCGCCAGCATCGGTTCGTGCTGCAACATCACAGTTATCCGCGCACCCACTTATCATTTCATCTAGGATTTCTTCAGACGCGACAGTCCCACTGACATTTAAGAACATTGTGGTAATCACAACCTTTCCGTTACATCACGGTTCTTATTCAATTACATAAACAATGTTTTTCTATAAAATGGTAGTGAAGATGGCAAAAAGCAAAGCGTGACAATGCCCCTTTAAGTTAAATGTCACGTGGTCGTGGTGGCAGCACTGTAGCTTCGTGACCTAAAAAGGCGGTGGCAGGCACCTTAGTCTCTTTTTGTAGCAGGTATTCCATTAATAATGTCTTTTGTTGGCTATAGCAAACGTTTTTCATTAACGGCGAGTAATCGATTTACATTGTGTCTACGTTTATAGTTTTCGCGCTTGTCCGCGAGCGAATGATAGCTCAGTGTATGAACTGATTATTTTCTGAACGAGTCGTGACTCTGCAGCAGCCAATTTCGAATAGCTAACATCTAAAAGTTAGATTTGAAGACACATCTTACGAGAGATTAAAACCTAACTATATATATATAGTTAGACTGCATATATTGGAGAGGCACAAGTCATTGGAAAAATTTCCAAAACCAGGAATTTCTAAAATTATTTTAGACATAATCTGGACCGGAGGCCGGAGCTATAACGATTTATCTACAGGCCTTATCCATTAAACTGAAATAAAGACTTGAGTAAATAAACATGAAATCATGGCTTCCCTTGTACACGAACGACACAACATTTCAGCTCGAAGTGTCGGTTTGCGAGCAACCTGTGGCGGCAGTGCGGCACAAATGTCCAGAGTCACGCGAACTGGGCGGCTACGACAGTTTATTGATTAAATATAATTACGCGCTTTTCCCTTCGTTTCTATAAATCCCCGACAGCTCTAGTTAATGTACTGGTAATTAAACTTGCGATAGGAAAAACGGTACTTTTAATTACAATGACCTAATTGATACTGAATTAGATTGATTGAAAAACGCAATTGATAGATGTTGACTTGCCGAGTCTATCAGTATTGAATGGATACTGATAGATCAGTCCCCAAATATTATTGGGAATTTCTATCAGAAAGTTCGTTGTCTCTTATTGCGTGGTACTCAAAAAGTGACTGAAGAAATGGTGGATTCAATACTAACTTTTTGCCCAGCCCGTTTGAGAATACCGACCTTTTGTTTATGTGTTTGTTGTACATAACATCATGCCTGTAATCGCCGAAAAGTTAGGTAGAAGTGGACCTAATAGTACACCCACATTTCGTCAGATATGTCCCATGTAAGGGGGTGAGCCTATTGCCAACAACCTTGCACAGATAACAGACTCAGTGGCTGCTACTGAGAAATTTCTGACAGATAAATCCAGTAACACCTCGCCTTACCCAGAAATGGAACCCTGTACTGTTAAACTAATAGTGTACTTTCATTCTCCCCAGATGGATGGCTCCGGTGAGCTTGGCGATCCACGCGCCTGGCACCGACATGATGCCAACTGTGAACAGCATCAGGTACCTGCGGGACTGCACGGGCAACGACCTCGTGATGCAGTACGCTACCTTCCACATCTTCTTCTCCAACAAACATATGCCTAGCAGTGTAAGAAATATTCCATGATATATTATGTTGTTCATAACATGTTCGCAACCCTAATAATCCGGCCAGCAACATATTCACAAACCCAGCAATACCCTAACTGGGTTCCACGATGACTTGTCTGTTATTTCTCAGTAATATTTACCTAAGTATATAAGCAGTCGTATAATGCCGCAAAATACACATACATACATACATAAACTCACGCCCCTTTTCCCATGGGGGTAGGCAGAAACCACAGCATGCCACCTACTACGATCCTTACGTAGGTACTCCTTTTGTCTCGTGCACATTTATTCTTTCTGCGTTCCTGTACACCTTTGATGACCAGCATAGATATCCGGCTGCTAATACAGTACGTCATGTAATACTAAAAAAAAACTGCTTTGTAGACCGCCTTAGTAAATCTGGCGAGACAGCTTCAAAAACCAAATGTGTCATCATACAGGACTATGCGGCGCCAGCTAGCCGAACTTCCCAGACACATAGTCCGCGAATGTTATGTACAACATACACATACCAACGGTCACCTCTGGCCACAGTAACTATATGTATAGGTAGGTAGATAGGTAGTCAAAGTCATCGACCGCTCCTGGCACAATTCCGGGACATAACAATACTACTGTCTGGCATTCAGCCAGGTTGGGAACTTCTGTTCCTTGTTTGTTCAATTTTAGCCGAATATTAATTTTGCTAATTGAATAATTGTTATAGTCGCAACTCCAGAACCAGTCGCACCCATCTCTGCGAGCAATATGCGGGCCACACTACAATATTCCTTATCTTTGTTTCCAGATCCCAGACCCTGCACAATTTCTAAAGACGCCGTTTAATTGTACGGAAACACCACCGTACGTCGTCAACTCCTCGTCGACGTACAAACAGCAGAAAGGCCTGCTGTATCCAATAAACGTCGGGAGAAACATAGCCAGAAGCTCAGCCCTCACACACTTCGTCCTCCCGTCAGACATAGAACTGTACCCAAGCCCAGATTTGGCTCCTCAGTTCCTGAACATGATCGCAAGAAACGAAGAACCACTCAGCTCTTCCAATAATCCTCGGGTCTTCCCTTTAACTTTGTTTGAAGTAGATAAAAACCAATCTGTAAGTACGCCTTTATACAGTAGAACTATAGTTTTATCACTGAAGTCTTATCAGTGAAGCCTTACGTACAGTACGATCAAATTATCTTGGCAGGTCTGAACATAGAACATAGGCTCTGCGAACTTTTACGCATGTAAACTTGTGAAGAAAACTGTTATTGCCAGATAAACCAATACCTATACGATCAGAAAATATCTAATTTAAACAGTGAGAAACACAAATAAAATAAATATCATAACACTTTTATACATTAGTTGTAACAAAATAACCTGCACGAAGTTCGGACCTGCCAAGATAATTTGATTGCACTGTACTTGCCGTTGAAAATGAGAGTGTAATAGGCGGTGATTGGATATTGTCAAAAGAATAAGCAACGGCTTAACATAACATCTCGCCTGTTGTCCCGGAAGGGAAGGGCAGAGGCGTACCTAATGATACACGCACATTTCGCCAGTAATGTTTAAGTCCCACGATCAAGGGAGAGAGCCTATTGCCATCAACTGGACTCAAATCCACACTCGCTTGTCTGCTACTTAACAACGTTTTAATTAACAAATTCTATGTGGTTGATTCTAAACAATCCTATTTCGATATTCAGTAAAAGACAACAAATATTTTTGAAGAAAGCGAAAGCTGTCGTCAGATGTATATTTTATCTTAAATCTTCCCTATTTTTATTAAAAAATTAAGTTTAATTCTAACTCGATGCCCTTTTTCAGCCGCCTCAAACAAAATCAGAACTACAAGAAATGCTGAAAAGAAAAGTTGCTGTACCATTCCACAAATACGTGTGCCCTTCGTGCCATAACATCCCGAACGCAAAAGAGTGGATGGCTGCTCCCGAGGAACAATGTAAGGACCCATACATACACATACATAAACTCACGCGCTTTTCCCATGGGGGTAGGCAGGAACTTAAGGATGCCACCTGCTGCGATCCTTACATAACTACTCCTTTAGCCTCGTCCACATTCATACATCTGGTCATACACGCACGCCGGTTGCGAGTACTAGGCTGTCCTTTCTGAAGAACATCACCAATAAGGTCGTCCCTTTTCGGCGTTGCCACTCACAACCTGTCTTGTTCAGCGACCCATCGTTGATTTAAACCACGATCGAGGTGCACACTACAACCTGCAGTCGATTGGCGCTCCAGTTCAAAATTTGAACATCATAATGGGTGTAAAAGCCCTAACGAAGCCGAAAGGAACTTGTTTTCCCATCATATTTATTTTTTCACATACGTATACAATTCTGAGAAGCAGTGGATCTAGTCGTATATATAATAATTACAAAATAAATCAAATTTGCCATATTGATCGACTTTCGTTGCTGACCGTACTACGGAGGACGTAACGGATTTCACATCATTTGCATTGAAATGTCGCATACTCAGCTATTTATTGCCAAAAGTGTAGGCATCAGGATACGGCCGTGATGCAGCGGCAATTAATCTAAGTGCTGTTAGTGTCGTGAGCTATTTATGCCGTCTGTAGCATGGCGTGGCCGTCGTATGGGGCATTCTAATTGCGTATTATGGTTCAACGACCGCACCTTACCCGCCGTTCCCAGACGACCGGCTTCAACTTCTTACGCCAATTTGCAAAATCGTAAACTTTCTGATTTATGAATGTGTCAGTATCTATTACACGTAATTTATATCAACCTTATTACAAGTTGTCTATAACTCATTATTGTCTGAATAACCTCAAATGAGTACATGCTAATCATTTTTATTGGACCGTTACAGATATGGGGGTGTTCCACGTAGGCAAGCGGAAAGGCAAGCAATCGCGCTGGGAGCCAATCTTCATCGGAACCAATGAAGATCCCTATTACGACGAGAGACTGAGCTGGGAAGGCAAACAAGACAAAATGACACAGGTAAGGAAATGCTTTAATTTAGAGGTTAATCACCTGAACTTAATAGGGCCTCAACCAGCTCTGACCACGGTACGCAGCTCCATGCCGAGCCTAGTTGATGAGAAGGGTTTCACGAAAATAGAAATGAAGAAGAGGAAGCCCTGTTCTCGTGACCTTTGCGGTACTGCACCGAGTGGACCCAACATGCGTCCAGCTGTGCCTACGACACCGACGGATAGGTAGTCGTGCAGTACTTGAAGGTGAAAACCAGCTGGTCAGTGGGCCTTGAGAGTTAAAAGGTTGGTAAATCGCGCCACAACAACAATTTTAAGTCCTTCGTGGTACGAGTACCAACCCACCATCTACCTACAGAAGTACAGACCTGCATGAAAGAGGACTTGTGGCCGAAACGTGTCGTATCGACGTTTCCGAGGACGATTATACCTCGCAGCGGAACACGACGCCGATTACAAAAAAAGCTCACTGGTATCAGGAACAGGTTAAGCCCACATGTGGATCACCTCGCGAGCCAAATCAAGATACTTGATTGGGTGATCTTTCTCAGCTTTCACGAGGTTCTCGTCATGCGGGACCATTATGTCAACAATCATTGCGCACCGCTCTAATCGATCCACCACCACTATCAGGCTTATTGGCTACTCTAGTCCTGTCAGTGATGATTCGACCAATATACCCAGTACAGTGTGATATTGCCATTTTCGAGAACAAGGTCGGGCTGGTGGCCGGTGCTCGGCCCGGACCAGCGTCCGTGAAGCTCCTTACTGTGCCATACCTCCCTGCGGTCGCTAGTGTCAAGCACTACAGATTTGCACCAGTTCTGTTTAAAGAAGATTGGGATGAGGCCCTTGTCAACTGCGACAATATTTCAATGCTTCCCCACGTCGGTTTCCAGAAAATATTCCCTGAGACTGCATATCTTAGGCTGAGGCTACATTAGGCCGCGACGCGACCTGCGACACAAGAGCGATTAAAAACAAGTAAATGAATGCTCACGTATATGGCTACACCGTACATCAAATATTACTAGCGATCTTTGATTTCTTTATGCGATAGGAACAACATTACTGAAATCACGGCATCGGCTACATCAACATATGAGCGAAATTGAAGAATATACCTACGCCGGAATTTCGCTTGTAATGTAGCCATACCATGTTTTTCTCGTTTCGCTCTTCCAGTCGCATCGCAAATCGCTGCCTACTGTAGCCTAAGCCTCACGATTATGGAGAGTCCTATAGCATTTAAAAAGTTCAGATCTCCACAGTTCCGTGGGATATACAGTCTCATAGCCAAAGAACGTGGGTGATGCATTCGATATGCTGTCAACAATGTACGGACCCGCCGCAGGGCGACGACCATTTGAGTCTCTTTGAGTATGCCGAAAGAGTACATCAAAATCGGCATGGCCCAACCGTTGAAGGCACTCATCTTATTTCTGCCTGATAAAAGACTACTAAATACTTTTATCAGGCGGTCAAAGAAACGTGCCTACAACGTTCGCTGCATGTCAGCAACATTAATACTCAGCGCTTCCGCCGCGACATACCCAAATAATATGTTTCGGTTTCTGAGAGTGATCAGAGACTTATGAAATCCGTGAGCTGGGTTTCCACAGATTCTACATATTGTCTCTTTACATGCATGACCGCATATTTGTCCACCCCGAATTCTATAACTTGTGAAATCGGTCTAGTAGTTTTATTTCAAGCTTATTCCTTACAATTATCTGTACAAAAACACAAACATGCAAATCTATCCTTTTTATAATATTATTATTTTTGTATTCAATCTTACTTTTTCAGGCCCACATCCTTTGCGTTAAAGACTACGACTTTATGATCTTGAACAATGCTTTCCTGACTCACAAGCCAGGCATCAAACATTACAAGTCAAACGCCAAGAGGGACAAAATTAGTGGCAAACAGAGTGCCTATATCAGTAAAATAATTTACCCAGAACTAAAGAAACTATTTGGGACCAAAAGTGCATGCGTGACGTGATATGACAACGGTTCAGAATCAAGATCTTAACAGTGACCAGACCTAGTATTTCGAATTCGGTTTTGAAAGTATGCCACTATTTGAAATACCAAATATGGGTTGTGACTAACTTAAAATGATGTACTGTGCCTAGAAAGTGCAAGATACCTGAGGCTCAATACACTTTTGTTTTAAAGACGTACTTTAGCTAACTATAACATTATTATGTTTAAATATTGAGCTTTTGAGTGAACAATACTTAGCATCCGGTGCGCGCATTTCATTGTAAGAGAGTACAGTATAAAAAAGTTTAGTAATAACTTGAGTAAAAATCATAATTTAAGAAACCATTTACTTTGTTCTAACTTCAAACAGAATAATTTGTTTGAAGTTAGAACTGTCAAAATGTAGAATTCTGAACTTTCCCTTTTTTTGACGGTCCTTATCCTCTTTTAAATTCTTGTCCATTGCATAAAAATGTTTGCATAAGTAATAAGTTTAACTAGACTATAGATACGGGTCTAAGTATCTAAATATTCATTACCGCAATGTTGAGGCTTCTACATTTCATAAAATGGAAGCTTACAGTTAGTTTTTTCGGGTCTGGGTGAGTTTGTGTATGTGAGTTTCAATGTTTGTAAAATGGCAATGTTTTAACAAAAAATATATATGTATATTTTTATTTCCTTTATACATTTTCTAACAAATGTACCTACATTTTTTAATATTACTTACAAAAATAATTTGAAAAAAAAAACATTTAAAAATATTTAAAAAATGTAGCCCACCAGTATCAAGGCGGTCAAGGCTTCAGAGAAAGGGCCCTCCTAACGAGCCGGGTCCAGGAGTACCGCTTTCTGTATCAAGCTGAGAAACGACTATCGGCGCAATGATGACTGAGTAGCTGAATTCACACCCCACATGTCGACAACCTCAATACTTGATTTGCTTATCTTTCTCAACCTTCACGAGGTTCTCTCCAGGCGGGACCGTTATGCCAACAATCATTGCGCGCCGCTCTGATCAATCCACCCTCACTATATCAGGCTTCTTGGTTACAATAGTCCTGATAGTGATTAAGTATTGATCCCAGTACAGTGGTCGAGCACATGCCTGTAATATGGCACTTCCGATTCCACAATTAATCTGTATTTTAGAAGGGCAAGTTGGTGATAGATAATCCAGGTTACAAAGTTGTGTATATGGAAATACTCTCCGTTAGCTAGACGAGAACACCCGGAGATAATGTGATGGATTGTTTCGCTCGGACGGTGGCATGCCCGACATATGCCAACCGTGCCGTCCTTCACAATAAATCTCCGGTAATTATTCGTCATCACAACTTTACACAGACAAAACCTTCGGTTTCTCTGAAGAGGTCCCCAGATGGTGTTTAAGTCTATTTTGAGTGGGCCGAAAGAGTACATCAGAACCGGCATGACTTAACCGTTGAAAGCACGCACCTTATTTCAGCCTGATAATAGTACATTATGGTATAAGTGTGTAACGTTGGTGATTACCGCCGAGGCGCCATTGAGACCCGAGCCGACAGGTGAGGGTCTTAAGAAAGCCGAGGACGGTAATCATCAATACACACGTGTATCATACGACGTTTTTCAACACACTTGTGAAGAAAATAATACTAAAAAGTCATCTAAACAGTTAAAACGAGTTCTGTTTTTTTTTCACAATAGCGGGAAAAATTAATCGGTTTTCCTATGCGCGCGCATCTACAGTTCTACCAACTTATCTGTGCATGCGGGAAAACACGGAACTAAAATAAATGTACTAATTTTGACGTAGCGATGCATTTTTTCTTGACCAGTGGCGCCACCATGAAATTCACACTTAAAATGGTCATACTGTAACAATATGGCGATCGACCATAGACTAAATGAATGAGCGGATAGAGTTTTAGCCACGTATAAAATGAGGAAAAAGTTTTCTTTATTACAGAAAAAATAAAAGTTATATTATTTGAGTGAAAGTTTCATTTAATAAAAACGTACAAGTTGAAATTATCTATTTAAATTCAAATTTGCATGAAATGAACAAGCACTAAGTACATTATTTTTATTTTTACTATTGAACACGATCTTTTTTGTATCGAAACTTTTTTATGAACGTAGCAACTCAACCAATAAAATTTAAAAAAAAAACCCTATATCTCACTGGTGAATGATAGTAATGAAAAAGTCACAGTTTGATTATAGGTGTCATTATGTGCCTAATTGCAGTGAAATTATAGCCACTTTATGAGCAAGTGTGTTGAAAAAGACTATTAAATACTTTTCTTAGGGAGGCAAAAGAGCGCTCCTTCAACGATTGCTTCATGTCAGTAACATTGATGCCCAGCGATTCCGAAATACCCAAATATTTCGGTTTCTAAGATTTAGGAAATCCGTGAGCTGAGTTTCCACAATCTCCCCTCACTTTACATGCCTAATCACACATTTGTCCAAACCGAATTCCATCCTGATTGCGCTACTGAATGTTGTGGTCATCATGGGGCAAAGAGTTTCAGGTCATCCATGTAAAGGAGTTGAGATATAACCTGACTAGTCTCTTCAACCAATAGCCTAGGCCTGAATTCTCCAGCAGCGTGCTAAGAGGATTCAAGGCTAAACAGAACCCCCACCGGAGTGTTCCCATGTTGCCGTCGTGGTGGGGCTTGCGTGTCTCAATGACCCTTGGGGCTCTGCCGGTAGATATACTCATGCCGGAAAGGTCCAAGGCGAGAGACCAGACAAAGAGGGACACGCGGGGGGCGCGCCGCCCGGAGACGTGAACAGTGTTCGGGTCCTCGGGCGGTGTGTCTGTCGCAGGAGGAAACTCTACTTGCTGCTCTCTGGTTCGCGTCTGTTCATCAGACGTGACTGTGAGAGCAGTGAGTAGGCGGAGGGAGATCGGCCGCGGCGACCTCTCGCGTCCGGCCCTGGTGCAAGCCATGGTCCGGGGCGAGGAGGAATGGGACGCCGTCGCCTCCTTCTGCGAAGCAGTGATGCTAGCGAAGGAGGTGGCGGAACGAGAGAGGGAGAGAACCTCCCAACGTCCCAGCCGCCGCGGAAGGTGCGGAAGGCGCTCCGGGCGTCGGGGGCCACGTGATGGCTTCCGGCCACCGTAGACGCGGGCCTGTGGATGGTGAGTGATGGGCTAGCTCGCCGTCCGGCCGTCGTCATGACGGCAACAGACCGTGTCGGCGTCGCGTTCGTGTTCCACGCGCGCCTCAAAGAAATGTCAGCAAGGAGGGGCCCGCAAGGGCCGACGCCCGTCGGGGCCGCGGATTTTTGTACTAGATAACGTGGCCTCGGCGCAAGGGCAAAGAAGGAACATGGGTTCGGTTTTTAGTCAGTAGAAGTCTGACACTCCCCTTCGCTCTGCCCAAGAGCGGAGGGGGTCATTTGATGATTTTCCACCCACCAAAAAAAAAAAAAAAAGGCTAAACAGAACCAAAGTGGACTCAAACTATCGCCCTGAAATACCTATCCTCCTATCCTATCCTATCCTTATCGGCTTGTTATTCCATTGGTATTGCCGACATCCTGGATAGCAAAAGACTGCCCTCCACTGTCCCATACACAAGATCAGAAAGGCGCGCAGAGTTGCATCAATTTTATACAACTCTAGCACCCCCATGAGCCATGTATGTGGCACCGAGTCATAGGTCTTATCATAGTCTATCCAACGTATCCCCCTGTTGACTAATGGCCATATCAATGAGGAGTTAGTTATAAGGAGATTAGAGTTAGTTATAATAATATTATTATTTACGTAATCTTACGTTTATAGCCGTTTATTCCAAATTAACTTCGCAGGGGTGGACATTGTTACTCAGCGATAAAGTCACATTCAAAGATTATTTAAATCGGTCCAATAGTTTTTGATATTATTGGTCACAAACACAAAAATAAAAGCATACAAATCTTTTCTCGTTATAATATTATTAGTACAAAATAAATTAATTTTGTTTTCAATCTTTTTTTCAGGGCTACATACTTTGCGTTAAAGACTACGACTTTATGATCTTGAACAATGCTTTCCTGATCCACAAGCCAGGCATCAAATATTACAAGAGAAACGCCAAGAGGGACAAGATTGGTGCCAAACAGAGTGCCTACGTCAGTAAAATAATTTACCCGGAACTAAAGAAACTATTTGGAACCAAAAGTGGATGCACGATGGCGTGACGACGTTTAAGAATCAGAATCTTAAGAGTGATCAGACCTAGTACACCATAGAGGTACAAAATAGATACCGATGCAGGCTAATACTGTTATAAGCTTACAGGGTTCCATTTTCCGCCTGATTTTGGAAAATGTTATGATGGAATTGTCTCCTGATAAAACATATCACTACGATTAAACTAGAAATGCAATGTACGTTGGTAAGATTTATACGCACATTTACCTGTGAAGAATGTAAATATGTATAACGAAGCTAGTTACGTACTACCCCAGGCGTCCTTATTTACAATGCATAGGATGCATTTTGAAAAGTCACGCTTCAGAGGCCTTAACAATTAACATTAGGGATATTATGCTCTAATGTTAGCAACATGTACACGTCCGTAATGTCTAAGTCAACGTATGGTATAGGAGGAACCAGGAGATCCTCCTCTGTCGTCAACCGATGATACTTTGTTTGTATTTCCAAGTTTTCGAATTCGTTTTTGAAAGTATGCCACTAACTATTTGAAATACCAAATATGAGTTGTGACTAACTTACAATGATGTACTGTGCCTATTGAGTGCAAGTTGCCTTCGGCTCAATTAAATTTTGTTGTAAAGACATGCTTTAGCTAACTCTTATTAGATTAAAAGTGTAAATATTTAGCTTTTGAGTGACCAATAGCGTCGGTGCGCGAATTTAGTGTAAGAGAGTACTTGACTCTGCATATTTAAGTGCTTTTTTACAAGCAGTCGTTTACACCACGAGCATATTTTATGTGCTTGTATGCTTACATATAAATGTATATGTTTGTAATGTATGTGTCTTACACCCGTATCTATAAAAAAGTCAAAGTGATACCTTGACTAAATCATTAATTAAGATACAATTTTTATTCTGTGATTTAGCAATTGCTATAAGTTTGAAACTATCAAAATTTAGAATTCTTAACTTGCCGTTTTTTGAAATTCTTGTCTATTGCACAAAAATGTTTGCATAAGTAATAAGTTTAACTTGACTATAGATACGGGTCTAAGTATTCAGATATTTAATAGTGCAATGTTGAGGCTACAACATTACATAAAATCGAAGCCTGTATACTGAAAACAGATATCGTTTAAATTATAAAGACAAAGCTTCTGCGTGTGATTCCAATTTAAATATTATTTCCTTACCATTTAAGTTTGAAGTTGTATAAACACTGTCGCTCATATACTACTTATACTGTGTACGTAATGCACGTAGGCCTTTTGATATTTGTATTTATTTTTACTCATTCTGAAACGCATTTTTAGTCTGTACTTCAGTAGGAATATTCGCTAGTGGTAAAACTAGTTCTAGAATTTTAATAGAACTGTCTATGTACATTGTGTATTTCTCAAGTATTTTTTAGTTAATTTTCCTCCGTGATTTTATTATAATTTATTTTTTAATTCAAGTATTAAATGATAAAATCACAGAGAAATTCCTCATGATATTATTATGTGGAAATGCATCTATGATTTGACTTAAATTTTACTGTAGTTTAGTAGTAATGTAGGTAAGTAACTATAACAGCTGTTAATCCACAAAATTAAGTATGATGTAAGTACTGAATTATCTGATATTTCTGACGATATTATAGCTTTAGAAGATTTTTATTTTTGTACGCAGTTGATTTTAAAATGGGAAGTCATGCGACTTTGTTCAGTTCTCAGCGTTTGAAATATGGATTGCCTATTTTTATTTCACATTTTATGAACAAATGAATGTAAAAAATTTCAAATGTTTAGTGGTGATCTTTATAGTTACTTATTCAAGGTTAAATTGAGTTAGCTAGCGAAATCGCGCAGACGTGATGGAGATTCTATACCGTATTGCGTGAATTTATGTATGAATGTTTGACCATATTTTTTTGTTCACTCCACGAAATTTCGCTAGTTAATTAAGCATTGCTTTGACCAGTTCCTATATTTAATATACTAACTAATCATTTTGCTGCGGTAGTATTTTTTATACCAACATATTAATACAATTTTAGAAAGTTGATTAATAAATTACCAATTTTCTATCGTTATTTTTTTAAGTAGGTGCGACAAAATGAGGTCGTATTGGATTGGAGGAAAGATTGAAACTAATAGTTTCAGAGAAATCAAGGTATTCCTTAATTGGTGACTTTCCTCTGCTTTATTCTGAAAAATGCAAAGTACCCAATAATATTACGTATTATATGATGCTTGACTCGAAATAATACGAAATTAGTTTTATAAAAAAGTCAATAAAATACAGCCTACTAGTATAAATATTATATAATATAATAAAGCTAATATTATATTTGACACCGATGTGTGTTAGCCTTATTGTGGTAACTAGAATTAGTGGGTATTTTTAATAATAATTTAAATAAATAATGGCAGTGTTAAGCTCACCACGTTCGATATTTATTTTTTTAATGTTAATATAAGTAGGTAATATAAATTTTAATAATTTCGTAGAATTCTTTTTAGTACTTACGTTTTTTGAATACAAAATATATTTCTTTTGCGCTGAAAACGCAGGAAAAGTTATGAAGAATTATTTATTTTCATTTGGAGTAGATAAAAGTCATTGATCAATCGCAGATGGTAAAACCACACCGTGGACAACGTTACAAGGTCTATTCCTCCACGAATCTCGGAATTCGAAGCAAAATGCTTCGCATCTTGACAGACTTATATTTATAAAAAAAAACATGTGAATAAATTTTATTTTTGACCTATACGAGTACCTCCGCAACTAGAAGGTTCTCAGGTAAAGACTAGAAAAAAAACGGAATTATGGTGAGAATGAGTGCCTTTCGGCTTCGTTATTATTGTCTAAATTGTTTTAAGTAGATTTAATAATATTTTCAAAACATCTTCGTAATTTTAACGTTTGCTTTTAAACAAGCTGATGATATTGCACAAATTTCTAGTGAAACTACTTTCTCTAATACATTTTATCCGGGTACACATCGGATAAAATGTATTCCACTTACTTGGTCTATCTTTGTGCCAAATTGCATCCAAATACGTTCCGCTGTTTGTGTGTGATTGAATGACAGACAATTTACGTAGTTTTGCATATTGATAGTATGGACGTAAGGCTAGCTGAATAAGTATTGTTTTAGTATTAAACTTTTTAGTTTTATTCAATGGGTCCTGGTTTTGGTAAACGCATGTGGTGGGCTTTCGCTCCAAGGCTTCAAAGTGCCTCTTAGTTTGTAAGTTCAATATAAACCTTAAGTCTTTTAAAATGTGATCATTTATAAAATATTTATCAATGTATAATCTAAATACTACGTTTCGTAATGTTTTCGTAAGAATCTACAATTGTGTAATCTGCCTGAAAATCGAAGTAAAACAATAAAATTCTTACATTATAATTACTCTGTTTTATTTAAAAAAAATTGACTTTTTAATGAACTGAACAAGCACATCATCATGATCGAAACAAAACTTGCCTCAACTACAATAGAGAATTCAGACTTCTCCATAAATACACCCAGTTTAACCTTGCTTTACTTACCTTGGTTTATCCGTGATCATGGTGCTTGTAACAGCGCCGAAATATCGGGAACTCGAAACAAAAATCAAACATGGTAAATATCCCGTTTATGATATTAATAGTAAATATACCTACTTAAAGCAGAGTAGACCGATCATGGTAGAAGAGAACTAAGTAATCAAACTGTACAACAACTTAAGCTAAATAACTAACATCAGTGTCAAACTCCAGACCATAACAAAACAACTTAGTTTGGGGATTGCACTGCATTTGCGTCAGTCTCGGAAGGCCCGTAGTGACTGCCAGGAGGTCTACTGTAGACCTCCTGGCAGTTGGAGTTTGACACTGATGTTAGTTATTTAGCTTAAGTTGTTGTACAGTTTGATTACTTAGTTCTCTTCTGCCATGATCGGTCTACTCTGCTTTAAGTAGGTATATTTACTATTAATATCATAAACGGGATATTTACCATGTTTGATTTTTGTTTCGAGTTCCCGATATTTCGGCGCTGTTACAAGCCGTCTACTCGAGTCTTTGAACCTCTCAAACGACTCATCGTATGTTTGTATACGCGGTGAACGCTACGCGACATCTTCGTAACATCAACGCCTATGCTCGTTAGATTTTACCAGTAACATCAATTTAAAGGCCTTTTTTTTTATGGTGGGTGGAAAATCATCGAATAACCCCCCCCCCCCCCCCCCGCTCTTGGGCAGAGCGAAGGGGAGTGTCAGACTTCTACTGACTAAAAACCAAACCCATGTTCCTTCTTCACCCTTGTGTCGAAGCCGCGTTATCCTTTCGACAAGCCACAGCCCCGTCGGGCGTCGGCCCTTGCGGGCCCCTCCTTAAATTCAATTTAAAGGCCTTACTTTGATATTAGAATTATTTTTAAATTCAAATACACTCCGTCTGGGGCGAGCAGAGGGTTATATCGAACTCTAACCGACTACAGACCCACTGTTCCTACTATTACTAGGTATCAAAAGTTCTCCAAAAAAAAGTTTCTCAAGAAGTACCTCTAATTACGATGTGATTCTTTTTTAAGAAAACTACGATTCCTCAGTATCCTCAGAATCGTAGTTTTCTTTCAAGTATCTATACTTGAATTGAAAACATTACAAGTTCTGAAAAACAATAGTCTGACCTTTTATCAATTTCTGACTATGTATTTCAAGAATTGAAATATTTACAAGACAAAAATACTTCAATTGTATTAATTATACTAAAAATGTTATTTCGAATAAATCAACAACACTGTGAAATCCCAAATTACACTAACATTCCAGACGTGTAGGTGCGGTGAATACAAATTGGGTAGCGGACAGAAGTAGGGGGACCACAAGAACACGATAGCAGCGGGACTGTCAACAAACTCAGCGAATATTTGATTATAGAAATAATGTTTTAATAAAAATCTGTGAAAATATCTTGAAGTTCCTGTTACATAATGCCAAATCTATATGAATAAAAGGAGAAGTCCTGACTGACTGACTGACTGACTCATCAACGCCCAGCCCAAACCCTTGAACCTAGAACGCTGAAGTTAAACAGAGGTTCACTTTATAATGTAGACAAGGAATAAGGAAGGAGTTTTCGAAATTCAACCCCTAAGGGAGTTAAATAGGGGATGAAAGTTTGTATGGATAATCGACATTTTCACGAGGGCGAAGCCGCTGGCAAAAGCTAGTTTCTTTAATAAATCGTCAACCTTATCGCTAAATCATTTGGTTCAAGGTTCGAATTTGAGCCCTACGCCTTGACAGTCCCATTACTAGGCTATCAACGCTTCTATTGTTGTATTGAAGTGCCCGTTAGTTTTTAAATTCAATGTGTTTGTCAGCGTTGCTTTCCTAAACTAAGTAACCCAGTCCATAAACATTAATTTCGATATAACAAATACAGCAATTTCGGCCAAGTCCAGATAATACAATTTCTCAAAAGCTTGATCTGGTTTCTCGGTTCCATAACAACCTAGCCTGCTGCGGCTCGGTTGTGAATTTGGACTGTAATGCAATAGGTAACAAAGATTCCCCACTTTTATCAAAATGTAATTTCGAAGGACAGTTCCTAACCATTTAGTTGGTCACCCTACCCCAGACGCGAGTCAGATAAGGAAGTTGATCCAGGTAGACGGCACGTGCCCAGCATTGCGCACACACTATCCGGTTTTCCCGCATTTGGCGCAAAATTGTATGTCCTTCGCCTTGCTTGAACAAAAACGAAAATAATAAATGACATGCCAGAACGTTATGAAGAATGTGCTGAAATTATGATGAATGGGCCGAGAGAAGGATGGCAAAAATACGACGTTTCAATAAATATTTAATACTCTGGATTTCTCTATAAAGTTTTTGTTTCTAGTCTTTCAGATAACTAATATAACATCACGTGTGGAATAAACAGAGATGTTCGCAAGACGGAGATGATCAATCAAACTATGCAGAACTAGTTTATGCGGATCCGGGCGGCTAAACAAAGCTTGGCTATGTTGTACTGGAAATGAGTAGCTTAGATGTGTTCTAATTACTAGAACGTAGTTTGAAGACCCACACTATAGTAGGTCTGATAGACAGTTGTGGATGAGCTGACAGAGCTGAACATTGCAAAACTAGTTCATTTAATGGCAGCCCCGGACGGACATTCTTGGGTTTTTTTAAGGTGGGTGTTTTAGGTTATTTTATCATTTTTTCAATTAATTTTTAACAGTCGTGGGTTTTTTCAAAATTTTATATTTTACTTTTTATTTTTTCCCTACAGGTTTAAATTGTAGCTAGGGAGCGCCGTAGAAATATCGCCTAGGGCGCTGGTAGTACTAAAACCGGCACTGCTGATAGACCTTATAATAATTAAATATTTTGTTTTTTTGAGGTTGGGAATTCATCAAATGACTCTTCCCGCTCTGGGTGGAGCGGAAAAGGAGTGTTAGACTTCTACTGACTAAAAACCACCTATGTTCCTTCATTCATAGCTCTTTGTGTCCGGACCTTCAGGGCCGCGGTATCTTTTTCGAACAACCCGCAACCCCGGAACTAAAGTTATCAAACGACTTCAATGGTTTAACGCAATTGTTCGTGTTCATGTAAAGTTAGTTGTTTCTTCATGAAAGCAAGCGACCATAATATGGTTTAGAGTAATCACAATAATCACAATTCGTAGACCGTCTGTGTTTTACGTTCGCCCCAGTAACCTATTTTACACAGTCTATCGATTTTTACATTTCGCACTCTAACCAAAGTTTTTTTAGCTACGTTTTTGCCATCTATCAGAGAGTTAGATGAGTTTGGTATTTAAATTCTTCTTGTCGTATATAACTCTAAAGTAAAATAATGCAGGAGGAGAGAGAATTTAACATAAGCCTGCAATCTCTGAAGTGTTAGGCAGAGGTGTGCCTATTAGTAGGTACCTACACCCACATTTTGCCAGTTAAGTTTAAGTCCCATGTAATAGGGGACGAGCCTATTTCCATCAACCGGGCACAAATCTAAACTACGTGGCTGCTACAGAACAATTCCTGATGGAAAAAGCCAATAGCACTTGGGCTGACCTGCTAATCAAACACAGGACGTCACGTCACGCACAGCAGTGTGCGACCAGTAGACCCCCTCGAGGCATTAATCAATAACTCAAATCTACTTTTAAACTAGTTAATTTTAATTAGATTCCAATAGCGCCCTTGACATTAAAAAAAGACTAATATTCACTCTCAACTTCTCAAGTTTAAAGTTGAAAGGTTATCGAAATACCGAATAACTCGCCATTAATAGAATAGAACGAGTATATTAACAACTTTGAATATTTCACTTGCCTAGTGACTACTGCAGTACTAGCTGCTAGGGAGTAGTAATATCTATCGAAAGCCTCATGCCATAGGCAGTCATTCCATGTAAAATATTGGTATTCAACTACATCCGGTTAGACTGGAATCCGACCCCAACGAGTGATGAGGGAGACGACTCGTTTTCATCGTAATAGACGACTATCTCATGACAGATGTACAGAAAACAAGTTTTTCCTATGCATTATGTAAAATGACTAAGTGTCTGAATATTTATTTATTTAAACTTCATGCACAGTTCTCTACCAGTCAACCGAATATGTGTGTTCCTCCGATTTTTAATAGCAATATATATCTCGAAACAGTTTGCTATAAGCCTTCAGACAGTGATAAATAGGTAAGTATAATAAAATACGTAGGAAACAAGAAAATCAAGAAACTTTTGCTACCTTTACTCTTTTACAACTTATAAATGAATTCAATTATTATTTTTGGCAACTCGTAGCTATTTTGAGCTTCTCACATTACATATTATGATAACGATGATGCCATTTAGCCGAATTCGGCCACAGAGACTGTATTCGATGGCTTTCTAGAATGGGTGGCAAGAGCATTGTTGTGCTGCTCTCTCATGTGCTTTTAAGTGGCTATCATATCCAAGTTTGGCCGAGAAACTACAAGCACAAAGCGGAAATGTCAGAACACCTTTGGACGACATTACTTACAGGGCCTGGCCATACCTGTTATGGTGGCCTAGTTTTAAGGTCATCGCGCTTTTGATCTAACTGGGACCTTCAGTTATCCTACGACCTAGAAATTATTGAAAAAACATTTGTGTTGAATTAGTCTATTATGTACACCTCTGCATCTAATGTAGTTTATTATTGAATCCTTGAATATGACATCTTGCGGTTGTAAATGATACCCGCCATCTGTGCTCATCCGGCTTGAGTATTTTATCGTTACTGATACAATAGTGTTACAATTCTTACAATAGAAGTTTGCAATAGCGTCGACTTATTCTAAATGACATCACGCTTGCAGTATTATTCAATGGAGCAGGCAGAAGTAACCGCGCAATGATCAGCCACATTTCACCGTCAGTTAAGTAACTAGTTATTCAATTACATTAATATTTGAATTAGCCTATTTACTGCCCCAATTTTTGATCACAAGATGAATCACAAACCATGTTTTGCTAGATACCTAGCTAAGAAGACGGAATGAAATATAGAGAAAAAAACAGACGTCCATAATGACCGGACGTCTGTTTTTTGTTGTGGTGGTTAAGCGCACGTTTTGAACACCATGATGCTGGTTCGATCCCCATTGTCCCCCCCTGCTTTACCTGAAGTTAGACTCCCCCAGGGCTGGTTCTAGGGGGGAAACTCACATGTGTAGTCAGAAGGTCCGTCATTTTTCTTCGTTCGACGGCCTTTTAAAGTTAAAATGCCAGCAGTCCAGCACAATCTATAATTTATATCAAATCCGAATCTATGTAAATTCATAATGTCATTCCTTAGTTCTCAGGACCTTCACTGAGTCCAACTCATCCATGACCTTTAGTAATGACGTAACACATTTTTTGTTATTAACGTGTGTAGCATTACAATTCATTGAATGACCATAAATCGATGAAGAATGACATTCTGATGCGTGCTCTATACTAATTCGTCATCGTCATCACGCATAAGTTCCGTTTAAGTTATTTAGGATTCCTCAAATGGTAAAAACGGAACCCTTATACGTTCACTCGTGTGTCTGTCTGTCTGACCATTCCCTCCCCCCTTATCTCCGAAACGACGAAGCCTAAAATCCTGAAAAAAAATACAGAAATTAGTTCAACACTTATAGATAACAGAAAAACCTGTAAGAAGTCTAATTAAATACGGAACCCCTTCATGTGTAAGTCCGACTTGTACTTGGCCGGTTTTTTTTTCTTTAGATTGATTTAGATATCTCGTCATCACTTCATCACGCATAATTATCTAAGTTCCGTTTCAGTTTGTTTCTCTAGATTGCGTACGATTTGGTATCGATCGAAGGAAAATGTCGTAAGGGAAACCGACATCACCTAGAACCAAACGTCGTATGTTGGGCTCGCGTGTTGAATGAAACCCCTGCACAGAGAGAAACCTTGTGTCATTTTCTCAAATTGGTGAAAATCAGCCCCTGTACCCTTCAGAAGTTGACTTTCAACTTGCATAGGTATACTCCGCTGTTGTGAGATGGGTAGTCAAGCACATGTGTAAATTCCAGGACAGGAGTACACCGCCACAGACTCATCTTCCGACCTTAGTGGCATTCTACATGGTGTTAGCACAACAGACAGCACGGTTGGCGCAGTGGCTGAGCGATTGGACTGGTGGGTTCGATCCCCGCACGGAACAAATATATTTTTCATCACTCATACTCTGAAAGTAGGTCAGAACATGCCTGCGGAGCGGGTTGAAAGTACTACTTTTCAGCCCTAGGGAGAATCGCTTTCTACTGACAGCTGTCAAAGTATTTGTTGTAATTGGGAGCAAACCTATTGCCACCAACCGATGTGATTAGGAACAAGCCTATTGCCACCAACTGATGTGATTAGGTGCAAGCCTATTGACATCAACTGATGTAATTGGGACCAAGCCTATTACCATCAACCGATGTAATTAGGGGCAAGCCTATTGGCATCAACAAATGTAGTTAGGAGCAAGCCTATTGCCATCAACCAATTTAATTAGGAGCAAGCCTATTGCCATCAACTGATATAATTGGGGGCAAGCCTATTGCCATCAAACAATTTAATTAGGAGCAAGCCTATTATCATCAACCGATGTAATTAGCAGTGCGCCTATTGCCATCAACCAATCTAATTAGGAGCAAGCCTATTGCCATCAACCGATGTAATTAGGAGCAACCTATTGCCATCTACCGATTTGAGTAATTGGGAGCAAGCCCATTGCCATCAACTGATGCAATTAGAAGCAAGCCTATTGCCACTAACTGACGTGATTAGGTGCAAGCCTATTGCCATCAACAAATGTAATTAGGAGCAAGCCCATTGACATCAACTGATGTAATTGGGACCAAGCCTATTACCATCAACCGATGTAATTAGGGGCAAGCCTATTGGCATCAACAAATGTAGTTAGGAGCAAGCCTATTGCCATCAACCAATTTAATTAGGAGCAAGCCTATTGCCATCAACTGATATAATTGGGGGCAAGCCTATTGCCATCAAACAATTTAATTAGGAGCAAGCCTATATTATCATCAACCGATGTAATTAGCAGTGCGCCTATTGCCATCAACCAATCTAATTAGGAGCAAGCCTATTGCCATCAACCGATGTAATTAGGAGCAACCTATTGCCATCTACCGATTTGAGTAATTGGGAGCAAGCCTATTGCCATCAACCAATGTATTTAGGAGCAAGCCTATTGCCATCAACTAATGTAATTGGAGGCAAGCCTATCGCCCCCAACCGATGTAATAAGGACCAGACTATTGCCATCAAGTGCCATCAACCAATCTAATTAGGAGCAATCCTATTGCCATTAACCGATGTAATTAGGAGCAAGCCTATTGTCAATTGTCATCCACCGATTAGATTTAACCGATTTAAGTGTTTCTCTTATGTTTACTTTTTAAATTATTTTGTATTTTTTTTTGTCCTGTGTGAAACCAATATAAATACTTTTTCTTTCTTCATTCTTACGATTTAGGTAATTGGGGTAAGCCTTTTCCCATCAACTTTCCTTGTATTCGTAATGAAAAGCACAGTGTTTACCTCGGGTTAAAGACTTATTTAGTCCCTCGAACTATTAGCGCCCTCGCTGCGCTCAGGCGCCAAACCCCGTCTCGGGGACTAAATAAGTTCCTTTCACCCCTAAGGTAACAATGTACTATTGTACGGCCTGCAGAAAGTTGTTCCGGGTCCGGATATTTGTGTATGTGAATTTGATGTTTGTAAACCTAGAGAAATTCCTAGTGTGGGCCAACGTTTTAAAAAAAAAACTCGTTTTCTTTTTCCATTCTTCCCTGTCAGACGCCAAGGCATCATTTGCCTACTCCTTTCTCTCACACAATCCTTTCATCACCACTCATGTCCACAGACTAATGATTAATTTTAAAATCTATAACGTTCCTATTCTTATAGGCAATCTGTATTAAATCCTATAAAAATTACTTTCTATTATGTATCTAATATCATTACAATACATCATAAAGAACCTATAGATCATTATAATTGATGTCATTCGGTCTATAGATATTATCATAAAAAGTATCGGTCAACACTTCGTGCATACGTAAGAGCAGATAAAAGGGCACCACATTGTGTAAGATGATATCCTAATACATATTATGTAACGTATCTAAAAATACTTGCAACATTTACGTGGAACGAACAACCTTACCTACGTCATTTTGCATTTTACGACTTGATTGTGAAATAATCATCTTCCTGAAATGTACTTACACTTTGATGGTTGTAATAGTACATTGTTACCTTAGGGGTGAAAGTAAAGGGCACGCCACGATAGTGGCGGTAAGTCCCCTCTTTGAGGAGTGGCTGGTGAGGCGCCACGGCGCCCTCACCTACCGTCTGACGCAGGTCCTCACCGGACACGGGTGTTTCGGGAGGTACCTGTACCGAATCAGGCGGGAGGAAACGCCCGGATGCTTCCACTGCGAGGATCGACCGGAGGACACGGTGGAGCACACTGTGGAGGCGTGCCCTGCTTGGGCAGAGCCCCGCCGTGTTCTCGTAGCGGCGATCGGCGGCGGCGACCTCTCGCGCCCGGCCCTGGTGCAAGCCATGGTCCGGGGCGAGGAGGAATGGGACGCCGTCGCCTCCTTCTGCGAAGCAGTGATGCTAGCGAAGGAGGTGGCGGAACGAGAGAGGGAGAGAACCTCTCAACGTCCCAGCCACCGCGGAAGGCGCTCCGGGCGTCGGGGGTCACGCGATGACCTCCGGCCACCGTAGACGCGGGCCTGTGGACGGTGAGTAACGGGCTAGCTCGCCGTCCGGCCGTCGTCATGACGGCAACAGACCGTGTCGGCGGCGCGTACGTGTTCCACGCGCGCCTCAAAGAGATGTCAGCAAGGAGGGGCCCGCAAGGGCCGACGCCCGTCGGGGCTGTGGATATCAAAAGGTTACCGCGGCTCCGACACAAGGGCGAAGAAGAAGGAGCATGGGTTGGTTTTTAGTCAGTAGAAGTCTGACACTCCCCTTCGCTCTGCCCAAGAGCGGGGGGGGTTATTCGATGATTTTCCACCCACCAAAAAAAAAAAAAAAAAAGGGTGAAAGTAACCTATTTAGGCCCGAGACGGGGTTTGGCGCCCGAACGTAGCGAGGGTGCTAATACACTCGAGAGCAATGAATCCGGGTCACTTAAAGAATGTTAAAAATCTCGGAAACTAAAAATGATAGGTTAATGCAATAAATTGTATTTAATAGACAATGTAATACTCCTTAAATGAAAGTAAAAAAAATATGAGTCACCATACATTTTATTAACACAAAATTACATAAAGAAAAAAACTGCTGATCTCTCCTTAAAACAAAAATAGGAAACATGAAATTTTTGAACTTTATTACGATTTTCTTGAATTTTAATACTTTGTATTGCCTCCTCGTGCTTCCATTACTGCGTTTACGCGGTTTGGCATGCTGTACACCAAATTCCTTATACGATTTTGGGGAATATTCTCCCATTCCTCTGTGAGAGCAATTTTGAGCTCACGAAGCGTGATTGGGGGAGGGTTTCGTTGTTTTACGCATCTGCCTAGCTCGTCCCAAGCATGTTCGATCGGGTTGATATCCGGGCTGCGCGCTGGCCACTCCATACGAGTAATGTTCATCTCTTGAAGGTAGTCATTCACAATCCTACCTGTATGAGGTCGGGCATTGTCATGCATAAATATAGCATCCTCACCTAAATTGACCATAAATGGACCAACGTGATCATTGAGGATTTCTTCCACATATCTTTCGCTAGTTAAAGAGCCGTTTTCTATGATCACCAGCTCTGTGCGACTTTTAGAAGAAATTCCGGCCCACACAAGTACAGACCCACCACCATACTACTTTTTCTTCGATGCATGCTTGCTTGAATCTTTCCCCTGGTCTTCGATACACTCTGTGTCTTCCATCGTGCTTGTAGAGCATAAATTTTGATTCGTCGGAGAACATAACTTTTGACCAATCTTCAATACTCCAATTTACGTGGCTCTGGGCATATCTTAGTCTTGAAATACGATGCCCACGCTCCAGTTTAGGGCCGTTTGCAGGTCTAAGGGGTTTTAAGTTAGATTCAGCAAGCCGACGTCTTACTGTCCATGCACTTGGGTTACTTGATACTTCCTCCGAGGCGTCGAAACTGATTTGTGTGTTCATTTCCTGTGAGAAAGCGATTTCGAAGCATGGTGTTCACCAAGTATCGGTCTTCTCGTGCTGTGGTACACCTGGTTCTGCCCGTTCCTGGTCTGCGTAGGTTAGAACCAGTTTCTTCGTAACGTCGGAGAACTGTTTGTACTGTTGACAGCGACACACCGACAGTCCTGGCTGTATCGCGCTGACTCCGGCCGGTTTCCAGCATTGTTAGTATTCTGGTGCATTCTTCAGGCGTAAGCGACATAATTTCAGCTTGAATAATGAATATAGAGCACTATCAACATGGTTTATGTACCCACATAAATGACAGATTACAAACAAAAGCAAAACCAAATGCTGTAATTACGTAGTTCCATCTTCGAAAGTGGCCCTTTTTCAAATTTGATTTTTTTAATGATATAACTTTACAATAACTAAGAAGTTTTAAAACCTTCATTTAAGGAGTATTACAATTTATTGCATTAACCTATCATTTTTAGTTTCCGAGATTTTTAACATTCTTTAAGTGACCCGGATTCATTGCTCTCGAGTGTAGTTCGAGGGGATTTAATAAGTCTTGAACCCACTTCGGGTGAAACACTGCTTTTCATTACGAATACAAGGAAATTAAACAGATATTTTTTTTGGTTGATGGCAATAGGCTTGCTCCCAATCGCATCGGTTGATGGCAATAGGCTTGCTCCCAATCACATCGGTTGATGGCAACCGGCTGGCTCTTAATTACATTGGTTGATGGCAATAGGCTTGCTCCCAAATACATTGGTTGATGGCAAAAGGCTTGCTCCCTTAATAATTACATCGCGCGGTTGATGGCAATAGCCTTGTTCCCAATTGCATCGGTTGATGGCAATAGGTTTGCTCCCAATTACATCTGTTGATGGAAATAGGCTTGCTCCCAAACACATTTTTTTTAAATAATTTTACAGCTGTCAGTTAAAAGCAATTCCTCCTAGGGCTGAAAAGTATTACTTTCAACCCGGTCCTCAGGCAACTTCAGACTTCAGTATGAGTAATGAAAAAATATATGAATTACACTGGCAGCTTACAGTACTAAACAGGGTGTAGACGTGCCTTTCACGAAAGCAAGCAAGCTTAATGTAGGATCAAAATAAAAAACCCTAGGTACCTACTCAAAAATTATTGCTGGGACACAATTTTTTTTTGGGTGAAAATTCACATTTTGCGGTACCTAAAACACACAAATGCTGATGAATGTTTTTTAATAGTTAACGGGTCATGGACTCATGGAGGTACCTAATTAAAGTACCTACCTAAAGTTATAATGAAAACTTAAGAACAAGTATGAATAAAAAAAAACTTTGATCTCTATCTCCGTGAATAGAAGGTTCACAGGTATGGTTCAGAACAAAAAAAATTAGCAATGACGGGGAGAACAAGTGCCTTTCGGTTTCGTTATGGTATTTTACACCCTTTGTACAAAATACACATGCGGCATGCAGTATGACATTTAAGTAGGTACCTGGGCGACCAAGCTCTGCCGTGGAGAATATAAAAAACGAATTTTCTCTGCTGTGAGATCTAGAGATAGATCGACTTTTCGCCCTCGATAAAAACACGATTTCGATGAAAATTGCATTACAGGGGTGTATTGCAATTTTCATCGAAATCGTGTTTTGTTCCCACGAGTTCACGATAGAATATCGAAGTATCCCGAATGCTGAGCATGAGGTTCGAGTCCCGTGTTGGGCAAATTGCTATTGGGTTTTACCATCGGGAATTACTCAGTAGCAGCCGAGGAGTCTGGATTTATGCTGATACCAAAGTATAGTTTTCAGTTCTTGTAAGTATGTCGAGTATACCCTTCGTCTCTGCTTCAGACGTAAAACGTGCGCTACTGGGGAAGCTCACGTTTTCCGAAAAAGGAATGAATTCTTAAATGCATTTTGATTCGTTTAATAGTATAAATGGGAGATAAATTAAGGTTCTAAAGTTCTAGTAAAGACCTATGAAAGCTCTTATGTCGTTTCGATTAAACAACTCGTATCAAGTGTTTCATAAAAATACGAGCTTCCTACGAGCAAAGAGATTTAAAAGAGTAGAGCGGACATTGGGAATATTTACATCAAAAATCTAAATTGATTTCGAATATTTACGATTTTAACTCAGGAATGCTACCTGATAAGCAGGCGTGTGACATTAGACTAGAGACAGACAGGTCGATTTGTTACTAAGTACTTAGAGTAAACTTGTAATGAATTCCGATTTTCTCCGTCTCGTCCCGTCTATTGCTCGTTTAAATGAATGCCTTTGCCCACGAATAAAAATCGTGCGCTACTTGAGAAGCACATTTTTTCCGAAAAAGGACTTTAAAATTGTTAAATGCTCAATTATTTCATTGCATAATTAGTTAAGTTAATAAAAAAAAAAAACGACAGCTCCAATCGCAGGTGGGCAACCCGTCACCTGCCAAGCTTCTAGCATCGTCTCGACTTCTGTGCTGAAAGGTGATGTAACACGGAGATGAGCAGGTTTCAACACCGGCCGGTGAGTCCCCAAGGTCGTCAGCGATCGCCCATTCAATACCTGAGCGACACTCGTGCGCAGATCAGTACGGGGTAGCATACAGCATGGACAAGACTTTGATAGTGTTTGCGTGCCTCTGTGGCTTCGGTGAGTACCTATATTTTTTTTACCTTTTGAATTTTGAACACCCTTACCGAAAAAAAGAATACGGACGTGTCATCTGTATGACACGTCCGTATTCTTTTTTTACAAAAAAAACTTTCATTCTAGAACTATTTCTTTTTAATTTTAAAAAAAGCACTTCTACTCTGTAGTAGAAGTGCTTTTTTTAAAATTAAAAAGAAATAGTTCTAGAATGAAAGCTTTTTTTCCCTTCTCTGAAAAAGTTAAATCGAATCTCACTAATATAGTACAAGTTTAATAGAGCGTGATACAAACTCACGTTTCAGTGCAAGCTCTGTGTACTAAAATCTCACTATCATAAATACTAATGAGCTCGTTTTCCCATTAATTAACTAATTAAATCGACACACGTGTCGTATAAATGTTTCATAAGGGTTTAAATATATCGTCTGCTACCTGTAATTAATTTAAACTGGTTTTAAACAAGTAATTAAAAGGCGGAATTCTTGTACCGGCTAGTTGCCCACTAAACAATAGATGAGATTAAAATTGTAAACAATTGTTTCATGCTTATATCTACTTAATTGATCAATTAAACGAGTGTTTTGAATTAAAGAATGTAATTGGCATCTTTTATGTGGAAGATGTTTTGATAATAACGTGTTTTGAGGTTAAAGCATATACATACTCGTAAACAGATCCTTTAGGAAGGTAGGTCAATTAAATTGCAATTCGCATTATAATTTGTTGAACAGGTAAGATTTTTATATCTTACGTAGGTCTTACGTCATCCTAATAATTAATTAATGTAACATAACATACCTTGAATTAGATTAACTTTTATGTGTTTTAATTGATTCATCTAAATAAGGTCAAGTCAATCAACATCCTATTTCAGTCCGAAGTTCAAAAAACTATCGAAAGTGAAAAATGCTCACAGGACAGCAATTTCATAAGGTTATTTATTTTGTGGATAATTTTGTCATTAATTCTTTATACTGCCTCGTTGGTTTGGTGATCGCAAGTGTGACAGTGGAGTATGCGGTCCTGGGTTCATCTCCCAGGTCGGCCATAGTGTCACTGAATTTTCTGTCAGTAATTTGTCAGTAACAGCCACGGAGGCTGGATTTGCGCTCGCCCCCTGTTACCTACACGGGACTTAACGATATCTGGCGAAATGTGGTTGTACTCCACCTAAGCCAAAAATCTCGACTGTGGCTGCTGATGAGAAATTACTACTGGAAAAATTCAATAACACTTTGCCCTATCTGATACTCGAGCCCAGGACTTTATGTGCAGCAGTTGCGCTTGCAACCACTAGACCAACGTCATGGCAGTCATACTATGAAAGTTGTATGATGTTAGTGTTCATTATTATTAAGCTTTCCTAGTATATAAGTACCAGAATTAACACTTAACTGCATAATTTAATCAATCATCGCAATACTTGAGTAGGTACCCATCGTTCTAAAAATCCTCAGAAGCGTGTACGGAAAATCAAATATTTCTAATTCTTACTGAGAAATAAGTAGGTGAAAATACTAAATAAGTTATATTCTCCAAGAATCAATAGTTCTCATGGCCAAAGCATAAATTGTTACCTAAGCCTTATCTAACTTTAGTAGGTCTAACACAGAACCTCAGACGTCTTGTTTGTAAAACTAATAGCTCGTTCACTATGCAACGTAATATTTTGTAATATTTTGCTCAGTTCAGCATTCCATGGAAAATTATACATATTTCTTCACAAGATTTCACCTCCCTGTGTCGTAAAACATAGGTATCGTAAAGACATCTTCGTGAACTTGAATCAGTTTAAAATAGAATGCAACAGAGGCTAGTAGAATAAATTATGACCTCCAAGGTCAGAGGATGATGTTGAATCTACGTAATTAAGTCACTTAAGAATTCGCTTTTGACATCCTTAATTTATAACGTTTTATTACATATAATTTTGTTTACGTACTCAATAACTCGACGAGCTAGTTCTGACCTATTTGATCTATCATTAAAATAACATAATCACTTGCAAAAGGTCACTAATGCGTTAATAATTTGTTGCACATCAATACGCCTTTTATGTTAGTGATGATTAGTAATGGAATGGAATTAAATGGCGATTACATTACTAAACCATGATGAAGAATGGTCTAATGCTTAGGTACTCGCTACCGGCTTTAATAGAATTCTAATAGGACAATAATATGAATCAGGTTCAAGTTCTTGAGATGTTTACAGACACAGTTAATATTAATTGTCACTTTAAGACCATTTTACTAATTGAAATATTATTATATTATGATTTTACTAAAGGGGCTATTTTAGGCCCCCTGATGTATGAACAAGAACAAAGCCAAAGGAGTATGTAAGGAATTAAGGATTGTAGCAATTAGCGATCCGTAGTTTCTGCCAACCCGCATGGGAAGTAAGCACGCGTTTATGTATTCATGTATAAGTGGCCTAAAAAACTGAAGTATAGAGATCTATTTTGCAGTTGCGGATGCTGACGAATACTTTAAAGTGTTCAAACACGTAGACCTTGTAAATAGGCGTATAAAGTTCAAGTTAAAACATTTCTCACAAACTAAGATTCAGGAAAAACCAAAGCTACAATATATATTATGATAAAGCGGCATCATGAAGAAATTTCCGAAAATTCTCACTACTCATACCAAGATTTGGTACAGTGACTAATACTTTAGGGTCTCTTTTAAGAATTTCGCATATTGTGAATAACCAAATGATGCAAGATGTGACATATTACATGACGCCGTGACAGCATACGTTCCGCTTTCGCAGTAATAATCTGCGGAGCCAATCTGTACCTTTGGAACTAAGAAACGATCGGCAGAATTCTAATATTGGGAGTTTTTACATCAATTATGTACTAGACCTGTTTAGGAGCTAGTCATTTGATTTGTTGTTGGCTTTCAGGGTTAAAAAGCCGTTAAGCCTTTACAAAACTTAATGGATTATTAATTAGTTGTCGGTTCCCGAAAGACTTAGCCATTCTCAGTACGTTCAGTAATCCTAATTTACTTACTTATTTTTACCGGTAAAAATTAACATAATAATGTCTTCCGATGTGTCATTTTAAATAACTGCCAGCCTAGATTCTTAGCTTGAAAGGAATCATTCAAATTCTTACATCGCGTATTGTCTTATTTCAAAAACAGATACACTACAACAACTACTGCTTCTATTTTAGTCACTGAATATGCCAAACACGTCATATATGCAAAAATGACCTACTCACCTTCATCTTCCGACCGTTACCATTTTTCCAAAAGGCTAATTGAGTTTTTCTCTCAACAGCGGTCGCTCAGTTCGGTAGCTTCGGCGCCAGCCAAGCCCCTCAGTCGTTTGCGTCCAGGGGTCAGCCCCAGCAGACCAGGCAACAGAACCAACAGACCCAGCAGAACAGGCAACAGTTCCAGGAAGCACCCAAACCCAAAGCAGTTGTTAACTCTGCTGGAGCGTGCAATGAGCTGAACGAAAGATACCCCGTGCCCGGCAGTTGTGACAGATACATTGAATGCATTGTAAGTATTGAATGTGGGTAACAATATTTTATGTAGTTCGGCGCGTACAATGCATCCATACCTTTAATTGTGTCCGTTTTGAATGGGGTTCATCATTTTCAGTCGTTTCAGTAACTAAGTGTGATAACAAAAGGAGCTCGTGGTTTAAATAAGAACAGATGCTTGGGTCTATCTTTATTATTACTCAATCTAACTAGTGGAAGTCAGACATGTTTTCGCTCCATATTAAATACTGATATTCAGCTGCTTCGATTAGACTCGAAGCCAACCACGACATAGAAGGCTTGGCAGTTGATAATTGTGATAACAAAACTAATTTCAGAAGTATTTTCAGAAATACTCTGACTTATTAATCAACCGACAAAACCCTATCTAATTGAGTTGCTGGATAACTGTAATCATAACCACCATGCAACTTAATATCTACCTTACCCCCTTTCAATAGCCACACAGGACATACTACAACACGATTTTCGATCCCAGACCTCCCAGACACATCAATTACCATGTATATGAGCCTCCATGCTAAATTATTCACCCCCAGTCATGTATGTGGGAAAGTGTTGACACAGACTGCCATCTTACTTTTAAAATAGGTCGTGACTATATTAAAGTCTGCGATTCTGCGTGCTACAAAGGCACTGACATAAGTCCCATTCTTTTGTGTGTAATCATGCGTCTTAACTCATGAATAATTCGCTTAATAATCACAGATTCTGGTAATAAAGTTCGTGTTATTTGCTAAACGTGATGTGAATGTGAGATTCGGGATGAGTGGTCGAGCTGTGATTTTATTAATAAGTGTCACTACACGGATGTTGCGACTTTTATTATAAAAAAAAAACACTGCCTCTTAAATAGTTTATAATTTGTAATCTCCTTTGAATTGTTAAACATCCCCCTCTGGCTAAAGTATAACGATTTTCCGTAGGTTCTCCATTTTCTATCTTGTGTAACACAAAACTAAACATGAAATATTTATTCGTCAACAACCACAAAAGATATTGACAATTATATCACTAATCAATCAGCAATTTTAATTAATAGATTTTATTCTGTTTCACGGAAATTGTGACATGCTCAGGAATGCTCAAGCTATTAAATAATAAATGACTTCGACCAAAAAGCGACTGACCCCTGACATTACACATGAAGTCAGCTTGGTGCAAATATTTTGTCAGTTATTAGGTCAAGAGAATGGTCGGCTGCATCCTCTTGATACTGGGGTCACCAATCTCTTTTCCAATTGTAATCGGAAATGCAATGCCTTATTGTTACTCTGGAAAGGAACTCCTAGCATACATACTCCAGCACGTGGGTCCCGATAACTATAGGGTCAACAAACAAAACAGTTAAACATAACTGGCGAAAGATCTGGTATACCCTTCAGGGATTCATTATTGATATGATGTTATGTTTCAAAACCTGGAAGTTTTCAAAAGTCGAGTGACAATGATACTTCTCTGGGCAAACGTGTACTTTATTATTGAATGCGTATGCGTCACACTCACAGCTGACCATCATGGCATTCACCATGTGAGATAGGAAGCAGACACGATGTCAAAATCTCTCCAGAAAACCATCTTCTGCCAGATTTACTCGTATTATTTGTGCTCTTAATTTGATTACGAATATTTGTATTTTTTCATAGAATGGAACTTCTGAGGAAAAGCTGTGCCCAGATGGTCTTCGCTACAATCCCGAAGTAAACTTCGCCGGATACCCGTGCGTGTACCCCAACGAATATGCTTGCCTTGAAAGATCCTCCCTACGTGAGTAAAATACGAGTTTATACTTTACCAGCGGCCAGCGTTTTTTTATACACCGGTACTCAAAGTGAATCCTGAAAGTTGTTTAAAATTTTTGCATGACCCGAAATCTCAAGATAAATCGCAGGATAGCTTTTTTCCGGGGAATACAATAAGAACATAGAATGTTAAAAATTGTGTCGATGAAAAGTTTTCCCTGACGGACGAACAACACATTATGCCATTGAATTTTTTTGCATTCTTTCCAATGAGGCTTTGCAATGGGAGCACTTATTTTACACCCTGTTTCCTTTCCTCCGTAATATGAGACGTACATTTATTAACTTTGAGTATCGCTGACCACTTAATCTGACAGTTGATCTTATTCTTCACACCGCCTTGTATCATTGCTGATTTTAGATATACTCCGAATTGTATTACACTCGATTCTATTTCTGAATCTGAATACGCGACTCGAATATTTACTGTGTATTACATAAATAAGTGAACTTTTAAACATAACCACGACGTTGGATGGAGACAAAACTAGAATAGAAAGATTTTTTATTACCAACTACGCTATTAAAATAAAACTGGTAAAATTAAATCGATTATTGACTCCTGTTTTTTCTTGTCTACTTTTTCGCATAGGTAATACTTTAATCGATCCAGTCGATCTATATTTTTCTCTAGACTACTTTACATAAATACCACTTCTTGTTTTTTTTTTTGACCTTTTCAACCGGATGATAATAAAATCAGTGACCTATAACCACACGGTCATAAATTCAATCCAACTTGACTGCTTGTTTTACTCGATCCAAAAATTGAATATTGGTTTTGAAGGTTCTACTGTGGTTCTTTCTCCTTTTCATCAATTGGAATTGAGTTCTATAGTAACTTAATACTAATAATAATAAGGAATAAATTAATTGAGGAAAACAAAATGTTTCACCGTCACCAAGTGCATGACAAGGCACCAGAACAGGAAGATTATGATGACGATGATAATGAAATCCTTGTGCACATTTCACATGTTCCCTTTTTTTAAATATTCCAGAGGAACCTCAGCCAACTTACGATTGCGAACACCAGTTCGGTTACTACAAGCTCGGAGACAGGAGCAACTGCAGTTACTTCAGGAACTGTGTCAGCGGAGTAGCCTACGATTTCCAGTGCCCTGATGGTCTGGCCTGGAGCTCTGCCTCCTACCGCTGCGACTGGCCCGATGAGGTTGAAGACTGCGATGCTGAAGGTAAGGATCGATAGATATATTTGCTCTTGTATTGGTACGAAGTATTGAAGAATAGTTTGTATAGTTCCCTAAATTTTAGACAACAACAAGTTACAGGAGCTAACGCTCCTAAAACTGGTTCTTCTATCATACCAGTTCTAACATTGCTATATACAATTCTGAACATGTGGGATGTTGAATGTTCGTTTCAAATAAACTTACCCCTATATACTTAGTAGTACCTCTTCCCTCATCTAAAACAAGTTTATATCAGCACGTTAAATATTCATTAGCTCATTTTAATATCTAATCAACATCGTTGTCTGTGGCAACTAAAGTTATGACGTGTTTTCAAAGTTGTATTTTAATATTCATTTTATTTATGTCGTCTATTCTTTTTTTCTGCTTGATTTATCTTCAAAATTGAATTAACTGGCACACGCATTGTCTTTACTGAAAACTCAAGTTAACATGTTATGAACTTATGAGCTCACACTATATTGTGCAAGCATTTACCACATAAGAAAGTTATGTCGTAAAATTCGACAACAACAAAGGGAAGGTCTTAAGTTATGAAGAATCTTAAGTTATGTAGGGACCTGCTTACTATTCGCATTCTAAAATCGACCCAAATTCATTAAATTTATGTCATAATTTGCTATATTTTCAGCTTTCCTTGGCTTCCGTTGTCCCGAGGTTCCAGTTTCAAGGGAGCTTGGACCCCCAGCTGGTTTCAGATTCTACAGGTATTTATTATTATTATTCATTACTCCTCCTCCTAGATGGCGTTGCCTTCTTCTGGGTAAACTTCATCTATTCCTCTATTGCAATTGTCAAGGAAGACATCCAGGTCAGACACCATCTCTTTCGTGGTAAATCGAGGTCTGCAAGTATGCATTACATAAATACGTGCAATGCTTTATGTTTGTTCAAAACCGTATTATTAAAGTGATAGATATCGAAATGCCTAGAACTGGTTACTTAATAGGTGACCGGTCAGTCGGTGTCAGCGCGTGTTTAAATGTCAGCAGATGAGTTGTGACCTTGCTTATATAACCTCGTTATATTAGAAATACCAGCGGTTTGCCAACATCCTCTTATGATGTACCTATCTATGATAATATAGCGCTTACATTACACATACCTGCCGTGCCACTTTTTACCAGTCTCTAAGAAATCTTCTTGTTTTATGTCTGGTCTTGTAAACGTTTCCCAGAATACGACCTCGGCGCTTGCAATGTCAAATTTTATTGCATAGAATTAAATTATTCGTTGACCAAGCGCGATCATTTTGGATGCAAAAATGCAATAAGTTTCTTCCGTCAACTTAGGTAAAGTTCAAGCTTGATAAATAAAAAAAACTAGATTACACACAAGGCTAATTTTATCTATTATAATAACAAAATAATTCTAATCGCAAGTATTATAGTCGGGATTGAGTGCTCTTCTCTTGGGGAGAGGATGAGTAGATGATATGAATTCATAGTTCAGATGAACACTTTAATAATTACGACAAAACTACGGAGACTACTAATTCTGTTATTCTTATAAAAAGCTCCGTCAATTACCTAAGACATACTTGTAACAAGTATCTATTCATATAAGCGATTATCCTCGCAATTCTTCAACAAGAGATAAGAATTCGTATCCTAGAATAAATCATCATCATGTCATGGTCAGATAGGCAGCCCATGTAAAGTGCTAGTGTTCAGCTGCATCCGGTTAGACTGCAAGCCGATCCCAACATAGTTGGGAAAAGGCTAGGCAGATGATGATGATGTCATAGTCATGAACTTTTAATTTAGGTTCCTTAGTCTAAATCTATCAGTTTTCAACAAAGTTACTTACCATCGGTTTAGGATATCTTATTTATTTATTTAAACTTCATGCACAATAGTGGTACATAGGCGGACTTAATGCCACAAGGCATTCTCTACCAGTCAACCTTAGGGTTAAATAAGACAACATTGTGGTAGGGTACAAAATATCTAAGAAACAACATCAACTCTAAAAAACTAAACTATATACTTATATAATTATACTAATACATAAATATAAAAATATAGAATACTTAAACTAGGTAATAAATATTTTACAAATACCAAAATAAAAAACGAAAATCTTAACAATAGATATCTTCATATCAGTATAAGCCTTACATACTACCCTATAAGCCTTATTTCCTAGGAAGCTTAAATTATGCCTTATCTTTAACAATATTTATTTCTCACAGGGCCGAAAACAATTGCCAGAAGTACTTCCTCTGCATAGGCACGAAGCCTCGTGTGCTCATCTGTGGTAAGAACACTGCCTACGATGAGCTGAGCGGCACCTGCGTATCGGCTGAGGAGGTCGACGCCTGCCCCGCAGAGTTGAGGGCAGAGGCTGCCCAAGCCAGGAAAGAAGCCAGTGAACTCCAAGCCAAAGAAATAGAGTTCAACGCCAAAACAACCAACAAGAGGCGATACTAATTCAAATAGCGTATATATATCAATTACGAATAACCTCACGAGGTTCGTAACCTCTGCATCTCATCAGATCTTTGATGCACAACCTTTGGGACATGGCCTGGGACTTTACTACCAGCTCTTCTTATACCAGCATTATATCGAGTTTACTTTAGTATGGAAGAGCAATATAATTCTGCTATAAGAGTGATGGTTGGTCCTTCGGTCTGTTCCAAAAGTAGTTCTAGTCTAAAACTAACAATTGAGTTACCACAGCATCTGTGTTATGAAGTCATAGAATATGCATGTTTTTACTTGTGTTTTTTATTTTTAATGTTTTTTATCTTCCATCCTGTTTCCGTTTTGTACCAGGCAATTGAGCCGCAAGTAAAAGTGTGAGAATGTAGAGTAAGATTTGTCCTAAGCATTACCTAACTGTTAAGCTACAAGTTTTTTTACTTTTATATGTATAATTATGTATTTTAATGTTAACCTGCATCACTATTTTGTATTTTAACGCTCTAACTTACATCGTATTTTCTTCTTTAAGACGAAGTGTTCCGATACCAAAAATTATGGTATCCATAAATAAGTAATGTTGAATGTCTTGTTACGATATTACAATAAAATATTTCAAACTTGAAACGTGTTTTTAATCATTATTGTTCTATTACGACCTGACCGCAGTAATTCAAAATTTGTGTACTGTTAATGAAAGTCAATTAAGTGTCTTTGATGACATATTTTGGTATAAAAAGTAATTGAAACGGTGGAAGGTCATCATTCGAGAGTTTTGGATCAGGGAAGCAACTTGAAGAAGCAAAATGTTCTCTTACCTGTGTGCTGGTTTGGTGCTCGTAGCTGCCTGTAAGTAACTTTAAAGTGACTGACCTCATAGTCTATTCTTCTTTTTGAATTTCACTGGCTTTTCTTTAATATGTAATTATCAGATTAATTGAGAAAGTTTATTATGCACATATATGAAATCCTAATTGTTACATTGTAAATGTGCAAATAGGTAATATTCTGTGAGCAATAGCTGATTTGATACTACAGTAACTATAGTCGGTCTAAAATGGCAGATTTAACAGAATTGTAATGAGACAATTCGTTAATTGGTCACAAAGTGAAAATTATTGTGACAATGTTTAAAACTGCTACCACTTTAAGAATTTTAACGTGATTCATCTACTGCTAAACCCGTCATAATGGGCCTTCTTCAATCGTAATATCAAGTTGAGTTTCGATATCTTGTTGACATTTTAGTAAAACATTTTACTAAATATAATAAAATTATGCAAACCTTTTTCTGTCAACGATGTGGTCACTACGGGCAGTCCGACTAATGATGTAAAATTTCGCACCAAACAGGCAGCGCTCAGGCTCAGGTGTCCACGGCTGACGCTCAGAACGCTATCTGCAAGAAACGGAATGCTTACTACAAAGTCGACTCTAGCTGCGACTCCTACGTGGAGTGCACTGTAAGTATACCAACATCATAATATTATGACTGTATTCAGGGTTTGCAAAGCAACTTCAGTAAGAGAGAATCACTTTTAGTGATCTTAAACGTAAATCCTAAGTAAATTAAGTATGTCAACAATTTTAATGACCAATAAAAGTAGACATGATTATCTGCATTTCGGAGAAATTAAAAGAAGTCGCTCAATAAACCAGACTGTACTTCTCTGAATGTGTCCAAGAACTTGAGGGAGCTCTGTTTAAGTCGCGAGTTAATAGGCTTCTTTTGGGTTAGCTAGTTCCATCGGTCACCTCATCTCTATCCTCAGGCTAGGATTGAGGTCAAGAAAAACTTTGACTTTTTACACGGAATCAAATTGGTACTATTAAAGATTGCCAAAAATTTCTAACACGTTCCTAAGTTAACTAAAATCATAACCAGCGGAAATTCAGGACAACTCTATACTCTTTTGAGGTAGTTCAATAGTAAGCATACAATGGATGTATGTAATGATCATAGCATGTGACATTCTACCTACCCCCATAAGAAAGAGCATGACTTTATGTTTACTTTGTGCAATGATAATTATGGTATCACAAATTCGTTATTCGCACAGGAATTCGTCGCTGAAGAAATGAGCTGCCCCGATGGTCTGCATTACAACCCTGATGCTAAGTGGCCTGCCTACCCCTGCGGATACCCCCAGGACGTGCCCTGCGTAGGACGTGGTGCTGCCCGTAAGTGACCTAGGACATCCAGCCATGGTGCACCGTGGTTGTCATTCATTTGTGTCATGACAAGGATGAATTCATACATCAGTCAAAAGCAACGGATCTGATGTATTTTGAGTTTCTTAAAAAAAGTTACAGCTTTAAAGATAAAGTTATATCATTCAGTCAGTGTGCCATCTAGACTCAATTTCCCTGAAATTACTTATTTAGATAGAATACATGTTGACATGATTAATTAAAAATTTCTTTTTGCAGACAAGCTGACATTATTTCACCCATCATATAACCCCGTCAGGGTGGTTAAAACGAGTTGACTTGCACGGGGCAATCCATCCCAATTCAAAAACAATTTTATCGGAAGACTATCAGACACAATCTAATGAGCAATTTTCTTATGATGCAGAGCCACCTCAGCCCACCGAGGAGTGTCCCCACCAGTACGGCTACTTCCCGTCACCAGTCGCCAACGATGACAACTGTGGCCAGTACCGGATGTGTGTGGCCGGCAAGGCCATCGAGATGATCTGCCCAACTGGTCTGGCCTTCAACCCTGACGCAGGCCGCTGCGACTGGCCTGACCTAGTCCCGTCTTGCAAAGCTGACCGTATGTACCTTATTATACTTTGCTATATTCCAGATGGATGTAGAATTTAAGAGATTTACAATCTCTTAACCATCCCGTGCAAGTCGAGAAAGCTGATTGGGTCCCTAGTATAAATTCTTGAGCGCTACATCCTGACTGTACGTTTACAATTTGTTGCCATGAGGAGTGACCTTAACTCCTGAGTTTTGAGAAAGAAGAGGGAGTTTCTAGGGAGGTATAAGATGGAACAAGCGTGTCCAGAAGATGCCTGGTCACTCTTGCTTTGAAGCCAGATGGGTTAAATGTGGGAGGGTACACAAATGATGGCAAAGAGTTTCACATTTTGGCTGTACGCAAAATAAACGTTCAATAACATTTTATTCTAACACATTACAGAGTTCCTCGGCTTCAGCTGTCCTGCTGCCCCTACTGATGCTGACGGCAACCTTCTGGATATCATCGTCAACTACAAGTAATATACTCGCACTTTCTCTTTCTTTCCTGTCTTTCCCATTCAGTTCATTTCTCAGCTCTTACAAATCAAAAATAATCCGATGGAATTCCCCTAATGTAATCCTCTGATAAAAAATACTACTCTTTTTAATTTCTGGTGGATGGAATCAGACTGCAATATTCCAAAATAATATATTCCACATTAAATATTGTATTACAGGCTGGTGTCCGCAACTCTATGTCCAAAAACCTATTTTGCATACGGGAATTCCACATTATAATGAAACCTAAATTTCTCCTATGTGCCATTATGATTTACGTTTTCCATGCTTCCGCAGGTACCAAGGCAACTGCTACTACTTCTTCTCGTGCGAGAAGGGCCGCGCTCGGCTGTTGTCGTGCGACGCCGGCCTCGCCTTCGACTCCGCTTCGGGTCGCTGCGTAGACGCAGATTACGTCAACTGCGAAGTCGCCGCAGTTCCGCAGGCAGACAACACGGTGCAACATTCTGAACCATAAGTGTTTCGGTCTCATGTTACGCTTAGAATCCTATGTATTTTATATTATTTAATAAATATTTTATAAAAATAAATATTGTCTTGTGTAGGTATTTTGTTCCCTTAGTTTCAATTTATAAAAGTGCCACCTAATTAGTAAACTAATATGTTTGATTATCCATCACCGTCTCTTTTGTGTGGTTTAAAACGGGTGTAATAATAATAGATGCCTATAGTAATTAAAGTATCTTCACTAATTGTAATAGAATTAAAACAATAATCAAGTACTTAAATCGAAAAATAATTGTCAAAAGATTGGAAACGGTTAATTACAAAAACGATTTTCATAAATCATTTATAAACATAAACAGGTAACTAAGTAGATAAAAAAAACTTCGTTGAACTTTCAGAGCACTTTATTACATAGATCTATGAGTTTAATAATTGGAAGGTGCCAAGGGCAGCTGACGCTCTTCGGTTAAATGTTTGATTAAAAGTTTTCGAAATTAGAGAAAGTAAAGTTACTTTCCACTTTCTTCGAGTTTTCTATTTCTATTGAAAGACCGTTTTTTTGCAAAAAATATTTCAAGTTTACCTTTTTAGGGTTCCGTAGTCAACTAGGAACCCTTATAGTTTCGCCATGTCTGTCTGTCCAGCACTAGAAAGCTGAAATTTGGTACCAATATGTGTATCAATCACGCCGACAAAGTGGTAAAATAAAAATTGGAAAAAAATGTTTTATTAGGGTAGCCCCCCTATATGTAAAGTGGGAAGTGTGTTTTTTTTAAATTTTAACCGTAACGTGTGACATATTGTTGGAAAGGTATTTAAAAATGAATAGGGGTTTACTAATATCATTTTTTGATAATGTCAATAATTTCGGAAATAATCGCTCCAAAAGTAAAAAACAATGTGTCCCCCCCTGTAACTTTTGAACCATAAGTTTAGAAAATATGAAAAAAATCTGAAAAGTAGAAGGACAAGGATAAGGACTTCCTAGCAAAATCATTTTGAAAAAAAAAAAACAGCTTTAAACTCTTAAGTGGGAACACTTATTGTGTGTGACGGACGGGAAACTACGGAACCCTACACTGAGCGTGGCCCGACACGCTCTTGGCCGGTTTTTTTTAGTTGGAACGAACGAACCATCCGCATTTTCGATGAAAATGGATGACAGCGGCGCGTGCGGCGAGTGCGGCGCGGCCTGGTGCGAGTTCACCTTTAGAAAGAACTTGAAAATACGATACTCTCGGTAATAGTACATTATGGTATAAGTGTGTAACGTTGGTGATTACCGCAGAGGCGGCATTGAGACCCGAGCCGTCAGGTGAGGGTCTTAAGAAAGCCGAGGACGGTAATCATCAATACACACGTGTATCATACGACGTTTTTCAACACACTTGCGAATAAAAAAAAACGTGTGGCACTCGGAAACTGCCGCGGTAAAGCTATTGCATAGCATTTTTTATCAATTATTTAAATAAACAACCTCAGTTGACAACCTTGTTATTTTCCGTAACCATAGCAACCTGGTTGAAATATTTTCGTTTCGGAATTTCTGGATTCGCTCTCCACGCTCAAGGCCCGCGATAGAAGCTATGCAATAGCATAATAATACAAGAAAAAACATTTTATTTAGTAGATAAAAAGTTTATTTAAAGAAACAATTAGTAAATGTGCAGTTAGTAAAATTATAATTAATTGTTTTTGATGGCGTAGCGGTCTCTTCAGATAGATTACTGGCCATGGTTCTGTATGTCTTTTACAGTTATATTTGTTAATTCTTGTATCCTACAGTTACACCAAATATTAAAGCAACCTGAAAAAAAAGAAAAAAATAATTATTAAGTACGCTGAAGCTGAAGTCACGTAGATAGATATTTAAAATTAGTTTAACTAACCTTAGTAACCAGATATTGGTTATCTGGAGCATCTTTTATAAATTTTTCAACATCGTTAGACGATAAAACCTTTGATTTCTTGCTTCTAAATCCATCTGACAGTCTTTTTAGATAAGCTGACATGTTTTTAAGTCCACTCCATTCTTCGTTCGGACTGTACTTTTTAACATTGAGTACACCACAAAGAGCTAGGTTTGTAATTAGAAGATAATTCTTTAAAGTACGCCAAGAACACATTTTCAGAAAATGACTGCGATTTCTTGGTGTTTTGCCACTGCTTGAAATTTTGGTACGCTAAAAATATTTCTCCTTGGAGTTTTCGGGTAGCAAATTTTCCATAACGCTTAGGGCTTCAAATCTTACATCGGGCGGTGTACAACATGAATCATTTTCTTCAAAACTAGACATTTTAACTAATACAATAACTATAATAACAGTGAAAACGAGTTGTGTATTTTTTTCGCAGTAGCGGGAAAATATTATGTTTTTTTTATAAGCGATCAGTCATAGACTAAAAGAAGTTTTTTTTTTTTGCTTGTCGTGGATAGTGTTTGGAGCCACGTACAAAATGGGGAATTCAAGAGAAAACAAAAATTATATTTGAGTGAAAGTTTTATTTACTAAAAACGTACCTACTAAGTTTAAATTATCTATTTAAATGGTACAAAGTTTCATGAAATGAGCAAGCACTAGGTACATTAATTAATTTTTACTATTGAAGACGATCTTTTTTGTATCGAAACTTTTTTAAGAACATAGCAACTCAACCAATTAAATTTAAAAAAAAACCTATAACTCACTAGTGAATAATAGTAATGAAAAATTCACAGTTTGATTATAGGTGTCATTATGTGCCTAATTGCGGTGAAATTTTAGCCACTTTATGAGCAAGTGTGTTGAAAAAGATTTTGTCAGACTTAGGTACGCGCCACTGACTACCTGTAGCCAGAGGTGGATTATCCCTACCTAAGGCAAACAATAGGCACGAGCCTAGGAGCGCTAGTCGCGACTGCGGGAGGTTATAAAAGGGCGCGCGTGAAAATTTTTAAACGAAGAAAATGATGAAATGTGAATAGGAAATTATCAAATCGCCCGCCGTTCTAGGCGGAGTGCAAGGGTGTATCAGACTTCTCCTAACAAAACCCACCCATGTTCCTTCTTATTAGCCCTTTGTGTTCTGAGACCTTGGTTTTGGAACAGTCTCGCAGCCGCCTCAGCGGTGCAGTCTGTCAGTCTGTCTGTCAGTCTGTCTGTCAGTCTGTCTGTCAGTCTGTCTGTCAGTCTGTCTGTCAGTCTGTCTGTCAGTCTGTCTGTCAGTCTGTCTGTCAGTCTGTCTGTCAGTCTGTCTGTCAGTCTGTCTGTCTGTCAGTCTGTCTGTCAGTCTGTCTGTCAGTCTGTCTGTCAGTCTGTCTGTCAGTCTGTCTGTCAGTCTGTCTGTCAGTCTGTCTGTCAGTCTGTCTGTCAGTCTGTCTGTCAGTCTGTCTGTCAGTCTGTCTGTCAGTCTGTCTGTCAGTCTGTCTGTCAGTCTGTCTGTCAGTCTGTCTGTCAGTCTGTCTGTCAGTCTGTCTGTCAGTCTGTCTGTCAGTCTGTCTGTCAGTCTGTCTGTCAGTCTGTCTGTCAGTCTGTCTGTCAGTCTGTCTGTCAGTCTGTCTGTCAGTCTGTCTGTCAGTCTGTCTGTCAGTCTGTCTGTCAGTCTGTCTGTCAGTCTGTCTGTCAGTCTGTCTGTCAGTCTGTCTGTCAGTCTGTCTGTCAGTCTGTCTGTCAGTCTGTCTGTCAGTCTGTCTGTCAGTCTGTCTGTCAGTCTGTCTGTCAGTCTGTCTGTCAGTCTGTCTGTCAGTCTGTCTGTCAGTCTGTCTGTCAGTCTGTCTGTCAGTCTGTCTGTCAGTCTGTCTGTCAGTCTGTCTGTCAGTCTGTCTGTCAGTCTGTCTGTCAGTCTGTCTGTCAGTCTGTCTGTCAGTCTGTCTGTCAGTCTGTCTGTCAGTCTGTCTGTCAGTCTGTCTGTCAGTCTGTCTGTCAGTCTGTCTGTCAGTCTGTCTGTCAGTCTGTCTGTCAGTCTGTCTGTCAGTCTGTCTGTCAGTCTGTCTGTCAGTCTGTCTGTCAGTCTGTCTGTCAGTCTGTCTGTCAGTCTGTCTGTCAGTCTGTCTGTCAGTCTGTCTGTCAGTCTGTCTGTCAGTCTGTCTGTCAGTCTGTCTGTCAGTCTGTCTGTCAGTCTGTCTGTCAGTCTGTCTGTCAGTCTGTCTGTCAGTCTGTCTGTCAGTCTGTCTGTCAGTCTGTCTGTCAGTCTGTCTGTCAGTCTGTCTGTCAGTCTGTCTGTCAGTCTGTCTGTCAGTCTGTCTGTCAGTCTGTCTGTCAGTCTGTCTGTCAGTCTGTCTGTCAGTCTGTCTGTCAGTCTGTCTGTCAGTCTGTCTGTCAGTCTGTCTGTCAGTCTGTCTGTCAGTCTGTCTGTCAGTCTGTCTGTCAGTCTGTCTGTCAGTCTGTCTGTCAGTCTGTCTGTCAGTCTGTCTGTCAGTCTGTCTGTCAGTCTGTCTGTCAGTCTGTCTGTCAGTCTGTCTGTCAGTCTGTCTGTCAGTCTGTCTGTCAGTCTGTCTGTCAGTCTGTCTGTCAGTCTGTCTGTCAGTCTGTCTGTCAGTCTGTCTGTCAGTCTGTCTGTCAGTCTGTCTGTCAGTCTGTCAGTCAGTCTGTCTGTCAGTCTGTCTGTCAGTCTGTCTGTCAGTCTGTCTGTCAGTCTGTCTGTCAGTCTGTCAGTCTGTCTGTCAGTCTGTCTGTCAGTCTGTCTGTCAGTCTGTCTGTCAGTCTGTCTGTCAGTCTGTCTGTCAGTCTGTCTGTCAGTCTGTCTGTCAGTCTGTCTGTCAGTCTGTCTGTCAGTCTGTCTGTCAGTCTGTCTGTCAGTCTGTCTGTCAGTCTGTCTGTCAGTCTGTCTGTCAGTCTGTCAGTCTGTCAGTCTGTCTGTCAGTCTGTCTGTCAGTCTGTCTGTCAGTCTGTCTGTCAGTCTTTCTGTCAGTCTGTCTGTCAGTCTGTCTGTCAGTCTGTCTGTCAGTCTGTCTGTCAGTCTGTCTGTCAGTCTGTCTGTCAGTCTGTCTGTCAGTCTGTCTGTCAGTCTGTCTGTCAGTCTGTCTGTCAGTCTGTCTGTCAGTCTGTCTGTCAGTCTGTCTGTCAGTCTGTCTGTCAGTCTGTCTGTCAGTCTGTCTGTCAGTCTGTCTGTCAGTCTGTCTGTCAGTCTGTCTGTCAGTCTGTCTGTCAGTCTGTCTGTCAGTCTGTCTGTCAGTCTGTCTGTCAGTCTGTCTGTCAGTCTGTCTGTTATTTTGTACAACTTTTTGTCTTTTTTGTACAAAAACTGTTTTCATCCAAGTTCAAAATGATTTTCCTAGAAAGTCCTTATAAAGTTCTACTTTTCAGATTTTTTTCATATTTTCTAAACTTATGGTTCAAAAATTAGAGGTGGGACACATTGTTTTTTACTTTTGGAGCGATTATTTCCGAAATTATTGACATTATCAAAAAATTATTTTAGTAAACCCTTATTCATTTTTAAATACCTTTCCAACAACTCACACGTTACGTGTTGAAATTTAAAAAAAATCACTTCCCACTTTACACTTTACTTTTTTGACTACCCTAATAAAACATTTTTTTCCAATTTTTATTTTACCACTTGATACACATAGGTATTGGTAGGTACCAAATTTCAGCTTTCTAGTGCTAACGGTCACAGAGATTAAGCGAGGACGGACGGACGGACGGACAGACAGACATGGCGAAACAATAAGCGGGAATTTCAATTCTGCTCCCTCTAGAACGAGCTCAAAGAGCAATTCTAAAGGTTGCTACCTTCCGTCCTTTCAGATTCCCTACACACCAGCTTTACAAAGCATGTAATGTACTCACGGTACGGCAATTATTTGTCCTTCATTTAATACTACACCAGCATGCTACACTTCCCTATGACCCAGTTCCTTCCGATAGGAGAAGGAAGGACCTGGTTTGTACAAAGCCTCAAACTAAGCATGCTTTTGCTGAGCGATTTGAAGTATTTTTAGGACCTCTTCTGTATAATAGACTCAACAAGACACTAAACTTCTATAGCTTAAGCTATAAAAATGTAGTGTCATGATATCCGAACATTTGGCGTTACTCAACTACACAGACACAGAAAAACTTCTAGAAGTTGCCGTTTGATTATGTTTTACTTTGTATCTAATTGTACTATATAGTTAAGCTAGTTTTAGTGTTTTTATTTTTTTTGTATCATTTTGAGATTTTGTTCCTTTATTTGTTATTAGATTTATTTTATTTAGTAATTTTATTGTATTAATTAAATTATGCGACGTAAAGTGATGGCCTGAAACACAGGTTTAAATAAACCTAGATCGGGCAGGTCGCTATAATAATATAAAGATTACCACTAAATTACCACTTTTTGTAACTCTTAAATATATTTTAGTAGTAGTTTACTTATAAGCACTAATTATAACTTTGTATGTGAAACAACACTGTGCCTAAATGTACACCTTATTGTATTATCTTTTTTTTCTTAAATAAATTATTCTTATTCTTATTCTTATTCTTATAAGGGTTCGTTAAGTGGTAGTTGACTACGGAACCCTAAAAATTAGGACGATACGGTGCTTCGAAAAAATTTGTGACGTCACAGTTTGGTACATTGGCGTAGTCACAAGCACTCATGATCTTCGACGCATTTTATTTTCGTAAATTTTTATTAATTTGATTTAACAAACTGGGTTCGATTCCCGGGTCGGAGCCAAGCGTTATTCGATTTTTCCATCAGGAAATTCTCAGTAGCACCCACGGAGTCTGGATCAGAGCCCGGTTGATGGCAACAGGGACCTCCCCTATTAAGTACATATACACGACAGCTGGAGACATCGTCCTTTGATGCACGCCATCCTGAAAAAGTACATGATTCCTATAATTTACTACACTATGGATTATTATTGACTCTTTCTTTATAAAAAAACTGGCCAAGAGCAAGTCGGACTTGCACTTAGAGGGTTCCGTACCATCGTAGTAGTAGCTTTAACAAGGTTCTTGTTAAAGCGGCAACAGAAAAACTATTTACTATATCGTTCAAACAAATTTTGGTGAAAGATTTTTCACTCTTAGTTTAAAAGTTCGAGGGTCACGCTTTTTACCACTTTGGAAGTGTCTATCTTTCAAACGATTGACTTTGAGAAAAATGGTTTTAGAAACCTCATTATCATTTCTAAAGACCTCTATCTATAAACACCTCACACAAAAAGGTTTGAAGATTTTTTTTTTATAGTTTCAGTGCCATCTAAGGGGAGACCCTCTTAATCTTTTTATGTTTTTATATAAATCGTAAAGCGGTTCACAGTATACATGAACTACCTACTAAGTTTCAACTGTGTGACATACAGACGGATAGATAGATGCCATTCGGCTATCGGGGAGCGACGGGATAGCGGGATACCTACCTGTCAAATGCCTCTGTATTTCTTCCGCATGGCAGGTTTGCTTCGTTCCGAATTTATGGGCATGGGTCATGGGTGTCGGTGTACTTAAAGGAACACAACACATCGGTATTTACGTTATAAGAGGTAGCACAATTCACTACAATGCCAACAGTATTATTGCAGATGTTCATAGTAGTCATTATATAGGCCTCTAATTAACCATCAGATTCTCCAATCTTATTTATTTATTCACAGGAAACCAACATAATATAACATCATCATTCTCCTGCCCTTATCCCAATTTATTCAGATCCCTAATCAATACCATAACAATTTAACCCACACTAGAGGAACACGAGCAACTACAACCTTGCACACACTTTCGCAAATAAGACCATGCACAATTAATGAAATAGGAAAAATTATTGATAACTTGAAACTAAACTCTAGCTCTGGTTTAGACGGTATAAACACAAAATCAATTAAATGCGTAAAAGACTTAATACTAGATAAACTAACAAATTGTATAAACAAAAATTTAGAATTTGGAACTTTTCCCGACAGCCTCAAAATTGCCAAAGTTAGCCCCATCTATAAAAATGGAAGTAAGTCTGACCCAGGAAATTATCGTCCTATTTCTGTCTTACCGGTTCTATCAAAAAATTTTGAACGAGTTTTGTACAACCGCCTCGATGAACACCTTAGAGAGCAAAACTTTCTTTATAAAAAACAATACGGTTTTAGGCCTAAATTAAACACACTTTCTGCAACAGTGGATCTAATTACCAAGATTAAACTAAGTATCGACAAGAAGCAAATAGGATTAGGAATTTTCATAGACTTAAAAAAAGCCTTTGACACAATAAGTCACGAACTCTTACTAAAGAAACTAAATGACATTGGTGTCACTGGCAGTGTCCTTGATATCTTCAAATCTTACCTGACCAATCGTTCCCAGGTGGTTAAGATTAATGAAAACCAAAGTAGTCCTAAAATCGTTAGTTTTGGCATTCCGCAGGGATCAATTTTGGGACCCTTATTATTCCTGATCTATATTAACAACATTCATGAAGTTGGACTTAAAGGCGATGTATCATTGTATGCTGACGATACAGCTTTATTTTATTTTGGACACTCTGTAGACGCTGTTATGTGTGACGCGCAGGATGATCTACATCTTTTAAATATGTGGTTTCAGTGCAATCTACTCACAATAAATATAGCCAAAACCAACTATATAATTTTTGCAGCAAAAAACAAAAAAATAACACACAATTCACAATTAACAATAAATAACCAACCAATCAAAAAAGTTGATCACGAAAAGTACCTAGGATTAATTTTAGATAACCACCTTAACTGGAAACCACATATGGAGAAGATTAGATCTAAACTGACTTCGCTCACGGGAGCCCTACGGAGTGTTGTCCGATGTCTTCCGCGCCAAGTACGCTACAATATATATAACAGTCTGATAAAACCACACCTGGACTATCTAATAGAAGTATGGGGCTCAGCGGCTAAAACCAATATTGAAACGCTACAAATAGCACAAAATAAATTAATAAAAACACTTTTCAAATATGATTACAGTACACCAACACAACAAATATACAAAGAAACTAAATTAATGAACATATCACAAACATACATATATAATACTTGCATCTTAATAAGAAAAATACTTAATAATAACATTCACACACAAATACATTTTACAAAGAAACATCAAATACACAAAATTGGGCTCAGAAATGCAAATGACATACAATTATACCCACCACGTACCAGCTACGGCAAGAAAAATGTGATGTACGAAGGTGCTGCATTGTATAATAAACTACCAAATGTCATCAAAAACGTAAAATCTTTTTCAATATTTAAAAAACAATTAAAATTACACATAATTAAATTGGGCGCACCTTAGTACATCACATACCACATCTAGTTGCGCGCGTTCCGTGTATTTACCTTTAAGCTGTCCCAAGTTATTACAAATTACCCTACACTCATAGAAGAAATATTTTATTTTGTAAGTAAATTGTGGGTATATTTTTTTTTTTTTCTGTTGTTAAAACTGTACGTTAGATACTATTTTTTGTAATCTAGTTTTATTATTATTTTCTCATGTAAGTGATTTTTTTTCTTATGGGAAATAAAGATATCTCAAACCCGATTTGGGGTCGGCACAACATGTCTTCTTCTTCCATACTTCCCTATTTCTCGTCATCTCAGCAGTCACCGCTGAGATAACAATTGAGTTCAAATCTTCTTCTTTGAACTGATCCACTTCTTTCTTATCTTCTTTAGCTTCATTGATGTAATCAAATATATCAATGTTTAGCTCAGTTATTGTTAGTAACCTAACGGTAAATATGAACCTATTATTAGAAATCAACATTCTTAGCAACAACGACCAAAACCGCAACTATCAATCTTCATCATTAAAAAATAATATGGTAATTAGTAAACTAGTACCTCTATATTCAAAAATGATAAGATTCCAATCAATTTAATAACGGTCACATTAGTGTTCCATATAAACTTTTGGAAATAGGCCAGTACTTACAGTGAGGTGTGCACTGTCACCTCGAGAACACCTGTGACGAAGCGACAACATGTTCCAGAGACAATTATTAATACTGCCATTGCTGGTAGCTGGTAAGTTACAATGTCTGTTTTGCTATTGTATATGGTTTTCATAAGTTTAATTTTCTTCTGTTTGCAAGCGTTTCTGAGTTATATTCATCTTACAGTGACGGTTGGTCAGACGAACAGAGGATACACTTACTATGGAACATCAAACGTGCGGGACCAGAGGCCACAGCCGATTTATGGGCGGAGGCCGTTAGTTTTGCCACCGCGGCCAATGCCGGTGATGGGCCCAGTAACCGCTGCCCCTGTGGCGCCAGCAGTTACTGCTACTCCAGTCCCAGAAGAGCCAGCACCCGTCCCTGAGGGAACTGAAGCCCCCGCTGCACCCGTTACAGCCCCCGCTCAACCAGCCCCATCGTATGCCCCATCGTACGCCCCATCGTATGCCCCAGCTTTGCCTCCACGTCCCGTATACAGACCACTTCTTCCCCCGCGCCCCATCAGGCCAGCGCAGCCGGTTGTCGCTCCTTCTCAACCTCCTGCCATTGCTGAGCCCCAGCCAACCGTAACAGAAGCTGCATCTGCCGAACAGCCAGAGAAAATAGACAGTACTGTTACCGCGCCTGAACCTACTGCCGAACAGCCAGAGCCAACACCAATTCCTACTGAAAGTTTACCAGAAACAGCTATTGAGCCCATCCGTGACGTTGCACCACCACAACTATTACCAATTCAACCATCGGTAGTGCCCGAGCCTATCCCACAACCTCCGCCCATTCGGGAACTTATCACACAACCCGAGCCGATTCGTCAACCCGAGCCTATCCAAGAACCCGAACCTACCGCACAACCCGAACCTGCCCAAGAGCCCGAACCCGTCTTAGAACCCGAGCCTATCTCTCAACCTGAAGCTGTTCAACAACCTGAACCCGTCTCGCAACCCCAGCCCATATCGCAGCCTGAGCCCGTTCAGCAACCCGGGATCGTTTCACAACCTGAACCCGAGCCTATCTCGCTACCTGAGCCCGTCCAGCAACCCGAGCCTGTCCAGCAGCCCGAGCCCGTATCACAACCGGAACTTGTTCGAGAATCAGAACCCGTCCAAAAACCGGAACCCGTCATGGAAACCGAGCCAGCCCCACAGCCCGAGCCCAGCCAAATCGATCAGATCGTTCCGTTCCCAGCACCACAACCTTCAGTAGCATCCCCTAAACCCCCCGTCGTTCTAACTCCTCGGTCTGCAATCCCACCTCAATCCTCCAAGCCAGTGGCATTACCGCCCCTTCTTCCAAAACCCCAGCCAGTACGGGAACCTGCTTTCGGTCGGCACACTCAGCCCACAGATTCGCCTATGATTTATAATCCTATTACGCGTCCTCCCCCAACTCCCTCATATTCGTATCATCCTAAACCAGCGCGGACGGTAGCTACTCAGCCACCCCCGGTGGTCACAAGCGTCATAAAGTATCAGCCACCGGTGACTCAAGCCCCCGGACAGTTGAATCTAGACTTCCAGTGCAAAGAAGAAAATGGATATTACTCCGTTGAAAATGAATGTGATACCTACATTAAATGCAAGGTAAGTTGAAACCTATCTACTGCTTCTTAAAATGATGTATTTTTTTCTGTAAGTTACCCTCGGTCACTTTCCAAACCTCTAATCTATAAGATCTCTGGGCATCACATTTTTTTTTGTTAAATTTCTTACCACTGATCTTGACTATTACCTCTTCGTCTTTACAGCAAGGCAGAGCATATAAATATGCGTGTCCCGATGGTCTTCATTTCAATCCTGCTACCAAACGTTTCGAATACCCATGCGCTTATCCTTCAGAAGTGAAATGTATGGCAGGTGACCAAGAACGTACGTATCTACACAGATATTTTCTCCTACCTTTCTTTGATTGTAGATTCTACTCTTTGTATCCTTATTGAGTGAAGTTTCTCATGGTAACTTATTATTATTTTTTAGAGAATCCTAAACCTACGGACAAATGCCCTAATCAATACGGGTTCTACTCGATGAATGATGGTGACTGCAGCAAATTCATCATGTGCCAGGAAGGCTTAGCCACCATTATGAACTGCCCTATGGGTCTGGTTTTCAACCCGCAAACCAGCAGTTGCGATTGGCCTGCTAATGTACCACAGTGTAACCCTAGTGGTAAGTTGAACACAATTTTTTAACCAACAGACGTGCAGCTTAAAAAAGTGCGAACACGTAAAGAACAACTTGACTCATTTGAGTTCCTTCATTTTCAGTATTCAAGGACTTTACTTGTCCGGCTCCCCCTGAAGATGAGGATGGGCAAGTTTCTGATATCATCTTAAAATACAGGTAGGTACCAACCAGCTACTAATGCAATTATTTGCCCTCTATTTATTTTATTCTTCATTTCACAACCCACTTTATAACTAATCTATTAATTGTTTCTTTAGGTACCATGCAGACTGTAAACTGTACATAGCCTGTCAACTTGGCCGGCCTCGCCTTCTGAGCTGTGACCAAGGGCTTTCCTTCGACGACGCATCGCAGTCCTGCATCGATGAAGACTATGTGACGGACTGTGCTGTCCCTTATCTTTTATAGTAACTAAATTATTTTTTTGAATAAGAAATATACAAAACACAAGCAAATAAGTATTCATCCTTTTTAGGGTTCCGTAGTCAACTAGGAACCCTTATAGTTTCACCATGTCTGTCTGTCCGTCCGTTCGTCCGTCCGTCCTCGGTTAATCTCTGTGACCGTTAGCACTAGAAAGCTGGGTACCAATATGTGTATCAATCACGCCGACAAAGTGGTAAAATAAAAATTGGAAAAAAAATGTTTTATTAGGGTAGCCCCCCCCCCCCCCCCTATATGTAAAGTGGGAAGTGTTTTTTTTTTTTAATTTCAACCCTAATGATATATTGTTGGAAAGGTATTTAAAAATGAATAGGGGTTTACTAAAATCATTTTTTGATAATGTCAATAATTTCGGAAATAATCGCTCCAAAAGTAAAAAAAATGTGTCCCTCCCCCCCCCCCCCCTCCATCAACTTTTGAACCTTAAGTTTAGAAAATATGAAAAAAATCTGAAAAGTAAGAACTATAAGGACTTTCTATTAGGGTAATCGTATTTAAACGATAGACATCAGCAAGTACAAATAAATGGTGGCAATTCAACGGGCTTAAAAGTAAGTATGGGTGTGCCACAAGGTTCGATATTAGGTCCGTTTCTCTTTTTAGTCTATATTATTAACTACCCCATTTATTTAAAAACCAACCTGAAATGGTATTATTTGCCGACCATACTTCTTTAATATTTAAGGTAAACAGACGTGCCACAAATCTTGATGACGTAAATAACGCCCTACTGCAGGTTCATAATTGGTTCACCGTCAATAATTTTGTCTTGAATGGGAAAAAAACTAAGTGCATAAGATTTGCTCTACCAAATGTCAAAAGTACTGATTGTGGCATAGTATTGAATCAAGAGACACTAGAATTTGTCGATGAAACTGTTTTCTTGGGGATAACGATTGACTCGAGGTTACAGTGGGGTGGGGTCCGCATTTAACATCTCTTGCAGGACGGCTGAGTTCAGCAGCATAATATGCTGTTAGGAAAATCCGCCAATTTACTGACGTAGATACCGCGAGACTAGTCTATTCTAGCTATTTTCATAGTGTTATGTCATACGGTATTTTACTATGGGGACGGGCTGCAGACATCGAGTCTATATTTATTCTGCAGAAAAGAGCTATTAGAGCCATTTAAGGTCTTCGAAGGCGCGATTCTCTGAGAGAGCTGTTTAAGGAAATTAACATCATGACAGTACCTTGTCAATACATCTATGAAAACATCATGGGCGTTAGGAAAAATCTACATTTACATATTTACTAAAAGAGGTGATAGACACCACTATAATACGAGAAATAAGGACCAACTAGTTCAGCCAGGTTTCAGGCTAGCTAAAGTAGACTCATCTTTCATGGGGTACTGTTTAAAATGTTACAATAAAATATCCCCTCACATTCTTCAACTGAGTGAGACGAAATTTAAAACTTGTGTAAAACGCACACTATGTAGGCAAGCATACTATAAGTTGGGGGATTACATTGATGATAAAAATGCTTGGCTCAATGCTGGTCCTGCTCCACAACCTTAGGGGCAAATAAATCGACTATCATGTGAAGTTAGTGTGTAGAAGCTGAACATCTTTGCATTATATAGATTCAATATTATACTATATAAAGCTAAATTACCACTGACTGACTCACTGACTCACTGATTGACAGAATTGTTCTCCCAGATGGTGGATGGGGAGGTGGGTATATTTTGACAGATTCGTAAACAATCATCTCTGGTGAGTATGGGAAAAGTCCGAAACCCCCCCTTTTCCCCCCCCTTCTCCCCCCTCCCTATCGTATCTTGGAAACTAAAAGACCCGTATTTTTTTTTTTTTACGGATTCGTATAGAGGAGGCTCGGTAAAGTAAAAATCATTTTTCAAAGTGGCCCCCCTTGCCCCCCTTCTCCCCCCCTTTAGGCGGATCTCGGAAATAAAGAAAATTACGTGTTTTTTTTTTAGGGATTCGTATAGAGGAGGCTTGAGGAAGTAAAAACCATTTTGAAAATTTGACCCCCTTGCCCCCCTCCATCCCCCCCCTTTCGGATCTCGGAAGTTAAGAGACTTGGAACATTTTTTTTTTCAGATTCATTGAGAGGGGCATTGCGTTAGTCGAAATCATTTTTAGAAACTCCCCCCTCTCCCCCCCCCCCTTCACCCCCCCCCCCTCTTCACCCCTTTTTTTTCTCTTTTGTTTACAGATTCGTATAGGATAGGAGGCTCGGGGAAGTAAAATGGTGGTACCGGTAAAGCGAAGGGGGGAGCGGGCGAGCGAAGCGAGCCGGCGACCCCCGTAGCGTAGGGATAATGTCATGATAGCTTTCCGGTGGTAGGTAGGTCCTGAGTGGAGCGAACCTGCGAGACCGAGTGGAGCGAAGGGGGGAGGTGGCGAGCGAAGCGAGCCGGCGACCTCCTTAGCATAACGAAGGTTGAGTGGGTGAAGCGTAACGAAGGTTGAGTAGGTAGGTGTAGGTAGGTAGTAGGTAGGTGTAGGTAGGTAGTAGGTAGTGGGTAGGTGTAGGTAGGCAGACCCGCGAGCTGCGCGCAGCGAGCGCAGCCACGCAAATACTAGTTATACTATATAAAGCTTAATTACCACTGACTCACTCACTCACTGACAGAATTGTTCTCCCAGATGGTGGATGGGGAGGTGGGTATATTTTGACAGATTCGTAAACAACTAACTCTGGTGAGTATGGGAAAAGTCCGAAACCCCCCCTTTCCCCCCCCCTTCCCCCCCCTCCCTATCGTATCTCGGAAACAAAGAGACTTGAAGTGTTTTTTTTTAGGGATTCGTATAGAGGAGGCTCGGTAAAGTAAAAATCATTTTTTTAAGTGGCCCCCCTTGCCCCCCTTCTCCCCCCCCTTTAGGCGGATCTCGGAAATAAAGAGAATTACGTGTTTTTTTTTAGGGATTCGTATAGAGGAGGCTTGAGGAAGTAAAAACCATTTTGAAAATTTGACCCCCTTGCCCCCCTTCATCCCCCCCCTTTCGGATCTCGGAAGTTAAGACACTTGGAACATTTTTTTTTCAGATTCATTGAGAGGGGCATTGCGTTAGTCGAAATCATTTTTAGAAACTCCCCCCCCTCTCCCCCCCCTTCACCCCCCCCCTCTTCACCCCTTTTTTTCTCTTTTGTTTACAGATTCGTATAGGATAGGAGGCTCGGGGAAGTAAAATGGTGGTACCGGTAAAGCGAAGGGGGGAGCGGGCGAGCGAAGCGAGCCGGCGACCCCCGTAGCGTAGGGATAATGTCATGATAGCTTTCCGGTGGTAGGTAGGTCCTGAGTGGAGCGAACCTGCGAGACCGAGTGGAGCGAAGGGGGGAGGTGGCGAGCGAAGCGAGCCGGCGACCTCCTTAGCGTAACGAAGGTTGAGTGGGTGAAGCGTAACGAAGGTTGAGTAGGTAGGTGTAGGTAGGTAGTAGGTAGGTGTAGGTAGGTGTAGGTAGGTGTAGGTAGGTGTAGGTAGGTGTAGGTAGGTGTAGGTAGGTGTAGGTAGGTGTAGGTAGGTGTAGGTAGGTGTAGGTAGGTGTAGGTAGGTGTAGGTAGGTGTAGGTAGGTGTAGGTAGGTGTAGGTAGGTGTAGGTAGGTGTAGGTAGGTGTAGGTAGGTGTAGGTAGGTGTAGGTAGGTGTAGGTAGGTGTAGGTAGGTGTAGGTAGGTGTAGGTAGGTGTAGGTAGGTGTAGGTAGTGTAGGTAGGTGTAGGTAGGTGTAGGTAGGTGTAGGTAGGTGTAGGTAGGTGTAGGTAGGTGTAGGTAGGTGTAGGTAGGTGTAGGTAGGTGTAGGTAGGTGTAGGTAGTGTAGGTAGGTGTAGGTAGGTGTAGGTAGGTGTAGGTAGGTGTAGGTAGGTGTAGGTAGGTGTAGGTAGGTGTAGGTAGGTGTAGGTAGGTGTAGGTAGGTGTAGGTAGGTGTAGGTAGGTGTAGGTAGGTGTAGGTAGGTGTAGGTAGGTGTAGGTAGTGTAGGTAGGTGTAGGTAGGAGTAGGTAGGTGTAGGTAGGTAGTAGGTAGGTGTAGGTAGGTAGTAAGGCGGATCTCGGAAGTTAAGAGACTTGAAACATTTTTTTTTCAGATTTATTGAAAGGAGCAATGCGTTAGTCGAAATTTTTTTTCAAAGCTGCCCCTCTCCCCCTCTTCACGCCCCGCGAGCTGCGCGCAGCTCGCGCACCCACGCAAATACTAGTTATACTATATAAAGCTAAATTACCACTGACTCACTCACTGACTGACAGAATTGATCTCCCAGATGGTGGATGGGGAGGTGGGTATATTTTGACAGATTCGTAAACAAGTCACTCTCGTGAGTATAGGAAAAGTCCGAAACCCCCCCTTTTCCCCCCCCTTCTCCCCCCTCCCTATCGTATCTCGGAAACAAAGAGACTTGAAGTGTTTTTTTGTAGGGATTCGTATAGAGGAGGCTCGGTAAAGTAAAAATCATTTTTCAAAGTGACCCCCTTGCCCCCCTTCTCCCCCCCCTTTAGGCGGATCTCGGAAATAAAGAGAATTTACGGGTTTTTTTTTAGGGATTCGTATAGAGGAGGCTTGGGGAAGTAAAAACCATTTTGAAAATTTGACCCCCTTGCCCCCCTCCACCCCCCCCCTTTCGGATCTCGGAAGTTAAGAGACTTGGAACGAATTTTTTTTCAGATTCATATAGAGGGGCATTGCGTTAGTCGAAATCATTTTTAGAAACTCCCCCCTCTCCCCCCCCCCCCCCCCCTCTTCACC